>OY728119.1:1448304029-1450754029 GCA_963277665.1 Viscum album | reverse complement strand
AAACTCTTCATTACTTAGAAAGGACACCTTCTGTACTGATTTTCTTGGATGCTTGAACTCCACACAGTTGTCAACCCCTTTATCATCACTACCTGGGGCCCCTTGAGTGGTCTTCTTCTTCTCCACATGAGCACGGACTGAGGTCGTCTGCTTAAGCTCGATGCAAGGATGCGGTCTGGGAAACTACTCCAAATTATCACTTGGATCCTACAGTGGCATACCCAGGTCCTGTTTCAGATGATTAAATATAGCTACCACCTTTGGGTTCCCACTCGGCCTTATTTATTTACATTGTAAAGGGGCCATCACCCGCGGCTCATCCTCCTTGCGTTCCGTAACCTTCACTACCACTGGAGGAGCTAGAGGAGGCCACTGCTAGTGAACCTCATATGTACTAGCCTCTACACCTAGACTTGTGCAATCCAACCCCTCTGGAGCAACCCCACACCCCTCTATTTTTTCATCCATACCATTAGAGACCTACACATTTTGATTCATGACAACATCAACCTGTACCAGAATCCCCTCTGATGCACTGGTCTTGGCGTGCAAAACCCTGTGTCCACGATGACAGATTGATACCGAGTGTCCAAATCTGTGACACCCCAAGCAGAACGAGGGCCACATTTCAATGACTACCCGTTGTCTCCAGCGAAACTCTCCTCCGACTGAAATCCAATGCCATTCTGTGGGAGCCTTTGAAACATCCGCCTCAACGCAAATACAGGGAGAGATTGGGTGATAGATCGCAGATGTTTGGCTATCAGAACATTGGTATCTACCAACCATATTTCCTAAAATTCGGATAATTGATGGGTTCTAGAAAGGGAGAGGATGTCCGAGAAAGCTTACCCAAATCACGGACGAAGGTTCATCGCGATTCATGTTGAATGCGAAAGACCAGCGAAGAAAAAAAATCTGCAACCGTTGAAAGCAAGTGGGACTCTGGACCAGGCGGAAGTCAGATCATCCTCTGAGGTGTAATGAATCATTAGGTGATGACGATCAATGAGAACCACCACCGCGCGCTCTTGGAGATCCTATGAGTCAAAGAATAATCGTTCAAAGGCATCGATAGAGGGATGGAGGCCCCTGAAACGGGCTATGAGAGTCAACCGGTGAAGATCTGAGGCCTCATTGAACTATTTTATAGAGATTGAAAGATGGGGCGAGCCGTTGAGAAGATCAAGAACCATAGGGTAGAGCTAAATCGAAGGAAAGGGGGAAGGAAATCCGGGTTCGTAAAAGGGGTGAAGGGTCAAGTTAAATAAATATAATATATAAACAATAAATCCATCATTATATCTGGCTTTGAGAGGTGTTGATGGAAATAAATTACATTGGTTCGTGAGACGATAGTCTTCTAGGTTAAACAATTTACCTCTTCTTCATAGATCCTCTTTATGTTTATACATAAAACCTTCTTAGGAAAATTTAATAATAAAAATATTCATTTAAGATGTGTTGAGGGAATTATGAAATATATTTCAGAAGGTATTTTTTTTAAATAAATGGTTTTGTAAGTATGAATAAGAGAGGAGTGGGGTACCATTTTATAAGTGGGGGTGAGGGCACACTTTTAATTTTATAATGAAAAGGTTTATCCACATTTTAAACCTATAAATATAACAACACAATCTTGACATACATGGAAAATAAATTTATTTTCTAGAGTAATTAATACATTAGAGAAATATGTGCCCAAAGACCATATTAGTTATATGCCTTTGGAAACTGGAAAACATAAACAACTCGTTCATAAAACATCTACTTCATCTCCTTCTTTATCCTTCACAACTAGAACATATTTTTGACACATCTTACTTAATACCCTTCATTAAACACAGAGAGAAAAGAAACATGAAAATGGTGAGATAAAATTCTCTTAAAGTGTAAACATTGAGAAACTAAAATAGATCATAAACATAAAAATTTAAAAAACATGAACATAAATTTTAAACATTAAAATCATGATCCATGAAATAAATATTGGTAATACCTGAGTCATAGATCATAAAGGAAAATTAAACATTATAAAATAGAATTATTTTTAAACTTTTAATTTTTTAAAACAAATAATAAGATAATACGATTTCTATATTAGTTATGTAATTTATACCAAGACCATCATAGTGGATAAAGTCCATTACTAAACATGGTTTTATTTCCTTTGTAGGCATTTATTACTGAACCATATTTACTTTCTATTCCATCCCTGTGATACTGAACTGGATTTTATTTCCATTACAATCATGAATATCTCATGAGATTTAAATCTTTACCCAATACATTAGAGGGAGATATAGGTTCCACCTATCACATAATGAAATCATTCTTACATGTTCCACAAAAACATAAATCATTCATCTTAGCATAACCCTATAAATAAAATGGGTTTCTTAAAAATAATTCCTTCATAAAATAATATATGTAATGTATAATTTCATATTTAACAAAATAAAATGATAGTAAAAATATGGATATAAACATAAACCTATTAAAAGAGTGTTATCTTAGAAGGAAAATAATTTTGATAAAACAATTTAACTTAATTCTTGAGGAAAATATCCTTTCCTTTTAAAAAATATTTACTTTTCTCAAAATGACACAAAAATTTAAAAGAAAAGAATTTATTTAAAAATAAATGTAAAAATATGTAGAGGAATATTAATGGAAATAAGGATTTATAAATATTTAAAAATATGTTCTTTCCGTATATGTTAAAAAATATTCTCCTCGTACTCTTTCCAAAAAAGTAAAAAAATACCTCATTTGGATAAGAAAAGTAAGTTTCCTTCCATACTATTTAATAAAACCTTACCTATGGGTAAAATTGACTTTAAAAAAATATTAGGATAATATAAATAATATTATATATTTAGTAAACATTGAAATGGATGATAAATACACCCCAATAAATACTTATTAATAAATAATCTCGGACAATAATGAGATTACAAATCATCCCTTACCTTAGGTCTATTTTCATTTGTAAATGTCATAAAATACTATATAGTGGGTTTAAAAATATTATAAACTTTTAAAAGAACCATAATAACATTTATTATATCATATATGATTCACCTATGAAATTATATTACCTGTTTATTTATCAATTCCTTGTCAAAGTAACGTTTTAAGTAAAAATCGTTTTACTTATCGTATGTGTTTTGACTTGTTATTATTGATCTTATTACATAGATAATTATTTAATAACTTCATAAATGTAAAAAATGATTTATTTATCACAAATATTTAGTATATAAATAAATAAAATAGATAGATAAATAAAATGGAATACACTGTTCATAGAGACGGTAGGTCGTACGTACGCATGAACGATGTTTCCATTTCCTTATTGCATTAAATGGAAGAAAGTAAATGATATAGATATATATATCCAATAGAATTATTATGTAATATATTTCATTTATATTTATTATTTATACTTTATAATCATTCTTGAATGGTTTACGTGGAGAATGAATCTCATCGCATCGTGGAGACGGTATGCATTACGTACGCACAAGTGATGATATGATTCACTTAATGGTTACACGGTATAGAAATGGATTACATATTATTATAAAGAATAATTATAATATTATATTAAATATTTAAATCCATTATAATAATCATTATACCAATCCAAATTAATTATCGTTGAATAAAAAATTACACCACAACATGGAGATGGTAACCCATACGTACACAGGCATGGCAGTATTATTATTCGTAGGATGGGTAAAAGGAGGTATAAGGTTGTACCATAATTATAATAACATTTAATAATGTATAATATACTATATTTATTACTTTATTATGGAAAAAATAGAATAATATGAAGTAGAAGTAGAAAAGAATTTTGAAAGAGGTGATAAATCAATTACATCTTTTTTCAAGTATCTCCTTTTTATTTGCACAAAAGGTCTCACTAGGATGGATTATTTCCCAAAGTGTTTCATCTAGTACGAAGTTATGTAATCTTGTAGGATAGTTAGGTAGCGTTTGGCTAAGCCAATGGTCTTTGGAGGTGTGAATAAAACATAAGGAGAAGTGCTGTTTTATAGGAGAGGTGAGGGGCACTTTAGGGAAGTCCTGAAATATTAATTTATTATAAAATTATATTGGAATTATAATTGTTAGAAAGTGATATATTTCTAGGATAATATTATATCAGATTAAAATACTCACAAAAAATATATTTTTAACAATTTTAGGTCACAAAAATAACCTTATCTTTTAGCATTAACCCATAGTTTAAAACATTAACTCTTACTATGCCTTCTTGTATTTTCATAATATATTTTTAATATAGTTACTATAAAATAAAAATTTAACCAAAAGTAGATCATTAAGGAAAAATTTTACATTATATATGTTTTTGGACTAATATTATATTTTTAGTACAATTATATATTTTAATAAAATAGTATTTGTTTTTAAAACTCATTTAAGTTAATTTCTACACTATTTGGTAATTGATTTTTATTAATGTGATAACAACTTGATTAATTAAAAAAGGCATTAAATAAAATAAAATATATCAATATCATCCATAAAATTCATATATTGCATAAAAATGTTCAAATTACATTTATTTTAAAATTTATAAAATCATTTATTTGAATCTTTCATTAATAAGGTAATCACTGCATCATCATTGTGTCATAAATAAATTTATTTATTTAAAGATTAAAAATTATTAATAAAATACCACGATATAGGAAATATTTTTATATTTATAATAAATATATATAGTCAAAGGTATCAATTATATATCCCTATATTAAAAATGTTTTAGTAAAAGATACAGGTTTATGTTATATTTCTATTTACTTTAACTTTAAAATAATAAAAGGTCATTATGACAGTCATGTGGCTCCATGGGGTCCTAAAATAAAAACATGATTCTCATAGTAATAAATATCTCATTAAATAGGATTAGGAAACGTTTTGGGGTAGTTTTATATCATCATAATATTATTTTTACCCTAATTTACCAGATTTACCTTTTAACCATTGAAAATAAAAATAATTATCAAAATTACTATTCATTATGTCTAAAAATAAAAGGTTCCCAGTTACCCAATTTGTACCTTACGATTAGAAAATATGGAATAAAATTTTTATAAATTCAAAGCATATAATTGGAAGAAATTAATTTAAAATTAATTCCAGTTGTAAAAACCAGAAAGCATGTTTTTAAGAAGTAAAAACTATCAAATGATTGACCTGTGTTTATGTCCAATTTAAACGTGAAATTAATTCTAATGAAAAAAATTGGATTAAATTTAAAAAATAATAATCCAATTACACTTTAAAATAAATTAAAAATATAATCTAACTATATAAATAAATTACATGAAAATAAATTTTTGAATGAAAATTCATTATTTCTCACTATTCATTAAAATATGAATTTATTTCGAAAAATTGCAAAATTTCAAACAAGGTAAATTTTGATATCCCAATATCAAATTATAATTTTATTAAGTCAAAGATAACATATAAAATTTTCAAAAACGATATTAAAAATGGGTTCTCCATCAAAAGGTGAAAAAACTATATTTTTTGAAAAATATTTTTTTTTCTGAAATGTTGACTTCGTTATTATATCATGTTTAGAAAATAATTAAGATTAATTTTAATGTTAATTAAAATTCAAAATGTTGTTAATAATAGTCATAATATGTAGTTTATATCCAATTAAATAATAATATTTCAATAATATATCATTATTTTTTGAAACTCAATATTCTTTACAACGCAAACTATCGAGGAAGGTCAGTCTTTTGTATAATACAAGACAAGTAAGTGTTTCATGTAGTGAAAGTTTACTTTTGTGTTATTTATAACATAATCGAACCATATTTCTTTAATAAATTGAATAAAATCTATACATAGTGTTGTGTGAAATGTATTCTATCAAAATAATGTGAAATTGTGTGTCACACAAACCAAGTATAATGTTTTGTATACTGAAATATAATACAGTGTTTCATATAGTTAAAGCTAATACTATTGTAACTTAAAACACAAGATAACAAAGTAATTAAAAATATTCAATCTTAAAAAATCTCAGGGTGTTACATTATAACCCCTGAAAATGAATTTCACCCTCAAGATTCGTCAGGGTTATAAAATATTTTCAACCAGAAATATTCTTACATAGAAAACCACATCATAAAAAAAATAATACTAAAACTTCATTTTAGAAAGGAAATTTAGATACATAATTGTTACCCAAAGTAACTCATCATTGGATTTCCGCATAGGATATCATATTTGGGATGTTAAAACATGGATATGGAAGAAAAATACAACCATCAAGTTCAGATGGATAATGATAGAGAACAATGTTTGGAGAAAGTTAACAACCATAAATCCATAAAGCTAAATAACATTATTCATTTTCAATATCCTTTCCCTAAAGTTAAATAATTTTGAATGAGAATAAATTTTGAGATGATTTTGGTAAAATCTCATCGTCATTTGTTCCTAGAAAAATTTTCACATCATCTCTTATTTAAAGAAATAAAGTCAAATTTTTCATTCTTGAAGTGTTATTAGATCATGATATATAATGATAGGTCATTCCATCTGTCTCAACAAAATGGGTAGCACAGGTAATCGAATATGAATAAGTCCACCTATAGTGAGAGAATACATTAATCTGACAGACCTAAAATGGAATATAACTTACACTATCCATAAATAAATAACATTAAAATCTTTTAAAAAACTAAAAATATAAATCATTAGAAAGAGGTGAACTAAATCAACATAACATTTATCACCCATATCTCATAAGGTAGTTATTTTTTTTCACATTCCAAACATGTAAATACCTTAATCATGTATTCTTTTGAAACATGATATAAAAATGAATTATCATAGAACCTTAGTGAAAACATACATTCTATAACAATTTACTCGTTCCACACACCAAAATACAAAAAATTATATTTACTCAATCCATGATATTATATTTCCCTTTTATTAGTAATGAGGTCATGAATAATATAAAACATCTCATTATCTCATTATCCCTTAATTATGAACATATCATGTGCTTTCAAAAAATATTTCAATCACTTCCCATGGTTACCGGTACCATATAATTCTGGAAAAACACAGTGCATTAATACATTGATATTCCAATATTCAATAATTCCATTAAAGAGATTCAAAAACACTATTTTGGAATCCCACTATATAAACACTTAATATTTTCACCACTTTTTTGTCATAATCAACATCTCTAATAGTGATTGCATGTGATTTTCCTTTTTATTTTTCATTAAAAAGTTGTTGGCATTGGTAATCATCCATAACCCATAGATTTGGGCATTGGATAACATAGTTCCCCATTTCCATTCACTTGTATCATTAATATGTGGGTGGTGTTTTCCCTGTGGTCTTTTCTATATTCACATCATTAGAAACCTTTTTCCCATTACATTAGAAATAAACTACTTTATGGCCTTACCTTTCACACATAATACATTTTCTAGTCCTTTTAAGAAAATCTCCACTATGCTGGTTTCCACACTTTGATCATAAGGAAACATACATCTTATTTTCACCACTGTTTTGAGATTTTCCCTTGAACATCATCTTTCATTTTTTGTCCGAACCATGAGGTTTATATATAAAACCAACTTCAATTTCTACCTTGATAGCATAATGAAAAATATCTTCATAGCTACTAAAGTCAATTATATCAAATTACTTTTGAAGACGTGGTTTTAATCAATTGAAGAATTGATAATCTTTTGTTTTAGGTTGGATGACAAAACCAGAAGCTAACATTGCAAGTCTTGTAAAATTCCCTCATATGCACCAATAGATTAAACAACCATTTTCATAATCTCAAAGAACTCATTTTCCATATTTTTTCAAATAATATGAGGAAACTACTTATTGAATAATATGTTTTTTAACTCATCCCATTCCATGTATTAAATTTCACCTTGCTGCCTTGTATTCTTGATTTGAGTTCAACACTGGTTTGCTTCACCTTTTAAAAGAAAAAAAAAATCCAAAATGACTTTTTCCTGTTCCAAACTACGAAGGATGGAAACTATATTTTCAATGGTACTGATCTATTATTTTGAAACAAGTGTATAAGAAGACCCACTGAAAGAAGGTGGATGTTGCCTCATGACGGGCTCAACAGAATGTTGTTCCCTTATATTCAAATTTGGAAGTCTCAAATGGTTTATAGCTTCTGTAATTATAGAAATATCATTTTTCATTCCACCTCCCATAAAATTTGGCTGTTTAGGAGAAAAAGAATTGAATTCACTATTGCATTGATCAATAACACGGTTCATTTGTTTTCCAACCATGTTCTAAAACCCAAAAATAATAGCGTGACATGAAAAAATCATTATAAGAAAACAACAAAGTCAAGGGGGAGTACTTGGAATCTCTAAGATATTCAGTTTAATCCATATTTATTTATGGTCATTACCATAATTCTAGTACTGTAACCTGTATTTATACATACCCATTGTGAAATACCTAGAGATGAATTAGATACATCTATAGGGATCTCACTAATGTTTTCGCATCCTAAATTCCTAAGGTTAACTAAACGTTTTCTATGATACCATCTATAACAACCCATGATTGATGTACATAGACATTACATTTCTTTTACAAAATACTTAATACATTACAAAAATATCTTTCTAATGACAATATTAATTTAGTGCCTTTGGAAACTAGAAATCATAAAACAATGGTTCATAAAACATCTACTTCATCTCCCACTTTATTCTTCAAAACTTGAACCTCTTTTTGGAAAATATTACTTAATAACATTCTTAAAATCCTAGGGGAAAAGAATCATGAAAATGGTGATATCAAATTCTCAAAAAGGGTAAACATTTAGAACATAAATGAAACCATAAACATAATAATTTAAAAACATGAACATAAATTTAAATATCAAAATCTTGAGTCAAGAAATAAATCTTAGCAGTACGTAAGGAATATATCATAAAAGAACATTAACCATGATAAAATAGCATCAGTATAAAACAAGAAATTGTGAAAAAAATAATCACGTAACATGATTTTCTTATAATCCAAGTAATTGAGTCCAAGATCATCATAGTGGACAAAGTCCATTATTGAACCGGGTTTACTTTTCGTTCTACCAATGTATTACGAAACCATATTTTCATGTTGTTCCAGCCCGATATTACTAAACCATAGTTACTAAATATTCTTGTCACATCTATATCATGAGATATAAATCATTAACCAAGTATTGGAGGGAGATATAGGTCCCACCAATCTCATAATGAAATTATTCTTACATGTTCCACAAAAACATAAATCATTCATCATAACATAACCTAATAAACAAAATTGTTTTCTTAAAAACCAATCCTTCAAAACATAATCCATATAAAATATAATTCCATAACAAACACAATCATATAATAGTAATAATAGGTATATAAAATATAACCCAATTTAAATATTTTCGTCTTATATGGAATATATCTATGATAAAACACTTGAACATTATTCCTGAAGAAAATATCATTTCTTATTTAAAAACAATTTATTTTCTCAAAATGCCGCACAATTTTAAAAGAAAAGAATTTAATTAAAAATAAAAATGAAATCATTTAGATTAATTATCATAGAAATAAGGTTCTATGAATATTTAAGAAATCCATTCATTTTCTATAAGTTAAAAAAATATTTTTCTAATACTCATGTCAGAAAAGTCAAAAAATACCTCGTATGGAAAACAAAAGAAATATTCCTTTAATACCATTTAATAAAAAATAAAAATGGGTAAAATTGACTTTAGAAAACTGTATGAGAATATAAATAATATTATATATTTAGGAAACATGGACATCGATGATAAATAAACGCTAGAAAATACTTACGGATAAACAATCTCAGATAATAATGAGATTTTAAGTTATCCCTTATCTCAGGTCTGATTTATTGTGTACGTGTCCAGAAAACTAGTATATTCAGTTTAAATATATTATTAACTTGTAAAATAATCATAATAATATTTATGACATAATATATGATTAACTTATAACTTTATATTACCTTTTTTAGTTATCAATTCCATGTTAAAGCAGTATTTTGGGTAATAGTCTTTTTATTTATCATATATGTTTTGACTTTTTATTCTGGATATTATTAGTTAGATAGTGATTTAATTACTTCAATAATATATAAAAATATTTATATATCCTAAAAAATTAGTATATAAATATATAAAAAATATATATAATTGAAATGGAATGCACAGTTAATGGAGAGGGTTGGTCGTGTGTATCCATGAATGTTGTTTTTGATTCCTTAATAAATTGAATGAAAGAAAGTAAATGATAGAAACACACACACACACATAAATACAATAGAATTTTTATTTCATATATATAGTTATTTTTTATTATATTTACATTCTAATCATTCTTTAATGGTTAATGTTGAGAATGAATCTCATCATGTCACGAAGACGGTAGGTCGTACGTACGCACAAAAAACAATATCATTCACTTAATGGTTACATGGTATAGAATTGGATGGTATATTAATTATATAGAATAATTAACTTGTTATATTCAGTATTTATATCCATTATAATCATTATTATACCCATCCAAATTAACTATTTTTGAATAACAAATTACACCTTTATGTGGAGATGGAAGCCGTTCATATGCATTCATAGTGACATTGTTATTAATAGGATTGATAAAACGAGGTATAAGGTTATCCCATGATTATAATAAAATATTTTAATGTATAATATAATGTATTTATTATTTTAGTTTGGAAATAACATAATAATATAAATTAGAAAAAGAATCAAATCTTGAAAGATGTGATAAAACAATTACCTCTTTTTCAAGTATCTACTTTTGATTTGCACAAAATTTATCCCTAAGATGGATTTATTCACAAAGGGTTTAATCTAGGATGAATTAAGGGAATTTTTTAGGAGAGTTTGGCAGGGTTTGTCCAAGACAAAGGGATTTGTAGGTGTGAATAAAAGAGAACGAGAAGTGCAATTTTATAGGAGAGGTGAGGGTCACTTTAAGAACATCTTGAAATATTAATTTATTATAAAATGTTTTTTGAATTATAAAAGTTCCAAAGTGATATATTTCTAGGGTAATATGTTAATGGGTCTTAATACTCCGAAAAAATAGGTTTTAGGTAAGTTTAGGTAAAAAAATTAACATTATCTTTTAGATTTAACATTTAGTTAAAAACATTAACTCTTACCATGTCTTCTTGTATTTTCATAATATATGGCTACTATAGTTACTATAAAATACCCAGAGAACCAAAAGTAGATCATTAATGAAATTTTTAACATTATATAATTGTTTTTGACTAATATTATATTTTTAGGACTATTATATAATTTAATAAAATAAAATTTGTTTTAAAAACTTATTTATGTCAATTTTGAAACTATTTAGTAATTGATTTTTATTAAATTCATTAAAAATTATTCCTTTAAAAAAGGCATTAAGTCAAACATAATATGTCAATATCATCAAAAATTTCATGGATGACATTGAAATGTTCAAATTACATTTAATTTAATATTTGTAATATCATTTATTTAAATATTTCATTAATAAGGTAATCACCGCATCATCATTGTGTCATAAAAAATTAATTTATTTAATGGTTAGAAATTATAAATAAACTACCATGATGTAGGAAATATTTTTATATATCTTAATATAATTTATAGTCAAATATATCTATATCACCCCAAACATTTGATGAAATTATTCTCTTAAATATATTATATTCATAGCCTATATTTCATAAAGAACCATGTTCCTTCAAAACAACACTTGGTTATTTAGGAGATTGTCACAACTTAGCCATTAAACATAAATTTTCCACTTCTAGGTTTTGAATTTTGAAAAATGGTCATCTAGAGTTGTGACCAGTATGTCATTTGGAGTCTGATTGAACTAACTTGAATTTTTATGAATAGTAACATACCCATATGAATAGTAATACGACCCTTATGATTAGTAAATAATTATAATATTTTATTTTATAAAGGTAATAAGATAATAAGATCTTAATTAAAATTTCAATGTGATATAAAACTATTTATAGCTTTAAAATTTTTATTTTTTGAATTAACTATGATTCTATTTAAAAATTAAATAAAAAATACATAGATAATTATTTTTTAAAAAATGGAGTTCATTTTTTAATTCTACACATTGAAAAATGGGTAGGCTGAATATTTGGGATTTTTCTAAAATACTTGATTTTTTGTGAATAGTAAAAATACAGTATTGAGTTTTCAATAGTTTAATACTATCATAATGATATAATAATTAATATAAAAGGCTGGGAGAATTTTATACAGTAAAATATGACATTAGATGTCCCATGAAGCTAAAAACATGGACAAATACAATGGGAAAACACATGGTTTGGCAAAAACCACTAATGAGGTGTCCCATTTAATTAATAAAAAACTCCCTCTCATTTACTATAAATACCCACTCACCCCCTTCATTTTCATTCATTCCAAACTCATTATAATTGAATATCTTGTATTATTACCTCTATAGGATTCCTCCCAAGGTGTCCTCAAACAACCAAGGTCCCAACCATCATGTTTTAGGCGTTACTCTACATGGTAAGAGAATCAACCACCCTTCTCTTTTCATATAGCTTTCATTTTATGTTTTCTATTTTATTTTAAGTTGGATTATGTTGGGATATGCCATTAAATATTTCACTTTCTCTACATATTATGCAATAGTGATGAGAAAACCAATTTATCTCATCAAACAATTTTATGAAATTTCAAGTGACGTCGTTAGGCTGCCAGATTTTCATGAGAGATTTATCAATTTTCTTCTATTTTGAGTTCCTTTATTTTATAATTATTTCCCCATCTCCCCTAATCCAAATGATATGATAATTTCAGTACCTTACATGAAATGGAATTATATGATTATAATGGAATATTTCATCATCATCTCTCTTTACCCCTCCTATTATACTAAAAATGAAAACACCGTTAGAGATGTGTTAATTTATCATATTAAAGGATGAAGGGTTCTCAATTTTCATTACCATGTTCTATTATGGTCAAGAAACCATTTTTATGGTTGAACCAGATCATAAAATATTTATTTAATCTCATTAAATTTCTGGAATCCTTACACCCTCATAATATAAAATAATAATACAAAACAAGTTCATTATTAACAAAACCACCAATTTAATACAAACATTTGTAATTATTTTTTAACTAATGAATCATCATCATGGTATATAACCCGAAATCATTATAAGATCATTTATATATCAGTAATTTCATTAATAATACATATTAACAATTCTGTATGTTTAACCACATTTCAAACGAACTCCTATTAATGAATACAAGTAAATGGATCATGAAATCCAAGGAAGAAAATGATTCCAAAACAATAAAATCGACCCTCTTAAACCCATAAAACGAGACATGAATGAACCTAATAAGGTTATATTAAATAAATTACATGTATAGGAGGTTTTCGAATTATTAATTAATGAAGCTAAATTTTATTATTTGGGTCATTAAGACAGACTAAGATCACACTCACGCACAAGGTAAGGGGTTTCTCATCTCACTTTCATTTCTTTGAGATTTCCATTGTTCGTGTAACGCCCCGACCCTAGTTACCCAGAGTCGGTGCATTATTACGTAACATTGGCATGATCACAAAAGATCAAGTCTCGAAAGACCTATTAGTTTAGTAGTTTTGGAAACACTAGATACATTCATAAATGTTACATTATATCATAAAGTGTAAAACTACAATAACATAGTATCCATAGTTGTCACACCTGATTTTTTAGTCATTTTATTTATTTCATTTCTCTTGGCGTTGGGTGATTTTGCCTAAGTGCGGGTGGGTCCCGGTTTAAATTTCTAATGTTGGTATGAGTTTATGGTTTGGGATAGTGTGCAAGAGCTGTACGTTTAAGATGCGCATCCTGCTTGGGTACGTAAAGACGCGCTGTCCCCTTCGGTACCGTACGGTGCGCAAATACCGCAAGGTCATCCAATTTTAACGTTATGTGTATAGATATATATATATGTATATTTATATGTTTATATATGTGTATATATGTGTGTATCTACGTTTGTATATGTTTATGTTCTAACGTTATGTGTATATATATATGAATGTGTATATATGTTTATAGGTGTATATATATATAGACACATATGTTTATAAATAAATATGTTTTAACATTATATGCTTATGTGTATATATGTTATATATATGTTTATATATATATGTATATTTGTATCTATGTTTATATAAGTAGGTTTATATGTGTATATATATATTTATATATGTATATAAGTTTATAATTATAATAATAAGAATAAGAATAATTATTATTATTATTACTATTATTAATATTATTAAGATAATTTTTTTTAGAAACCCTAAATCTACTCGGCGCCCCCATTCCCCCTTGCTAACCACGGGCCACACCCCCCCTTCTCTGTCGCCCTCCCTGCACGCCCTAGCGCCGCCCACCCACCTTCTGGCTGGTCGCACCACGCCGGTCGCGCCCCGACACGGCCTCCGCCTTCCTGCACCACCGGACGACCCTCCGCGCACCCCTCCCCTTCATCCTCCAGCGCTCACTGAATCCCAGTCGGCTCAGACTCATCCAGCAAGTTTCCGCTGCCCAGCCCCTCAGTCCGGCGCCCTCTCAATTCAGACGAACCCGACCCCCTTCCCGACGCGATTCCGGCGACCCGAACCCCTGCGCAGCGCCTCCTCCTTGTTCCAGTGAACCCAACCCCCTTCCCAGCATGATTCCGGTGACCATAACCCCTACGCAGTGCCTCCTCCCGGTTCCTATTAACCTGACCCCCCTTCCCAGCATGATTCCAGTGACCCAAACCCCTGTGCAGCGCCTCCACTTTGATTAGGTGCGGTCTTGTTTCCCCTCGCCGTCAAACCATGGTTTTCATATCATTCCAATTTTGGTGTTTCTTCATTTTTCACTAAACATTGATGTCTCGGTTTGTGATTCACATTGTTTGCACGGTGTTTAGGGTGGGCAATTTATGTTTTGGGACCTGTTGGTCTAGGTTCTGGCATTTCCCGCCAAGGGTGAGGTGGATGAACTCATTTTTCCTTGTCGCATTTTTTGGGTAAGGATATATTTATACATTGTTATATATTCTTACACCAATTTAAATGTGGAATTGACTTGCGGACACTTGAGGTCTTTATCTGGTCCAGAGTCCGCTTTACCTAAATCATTAATTTAGCAATGTCTCGCTATTTTCATTATAGGATATATATATACCTATGGTATATAGGTGTATGGTGTATATATGTATATATATATATATATGTATATATGCACATCAAAGACATGTGCACACGACTGTGTGACATGTGAAGATGGTTGCTGCTGGAAGAGCGTGTGTTTTGGGCATGGGTTAACCGAAGTAGGTGTTTCCAACCATTTCCCTTTTCGATTCAAACCTTGTGAACTTGAATTTTTTCAATTAATTATTTTATATCATTTCATTTCTTTAGTTTTTATAGAAAAAGCATCTGACATAGTTGTATTGTTGTTTTAAATTTCTGAAAGTGGATTTTGATGTTGGTTTATATGAAATGAATAGGTTCTTGGTAAAGTTAAATTGAGTGCCTTGTGATGTGTTTGGTTGTAATTGATAGTGATTGTGTTTTGGAAATGTAAGATTTAGTTTGGTGTGTTTGTTTGAAAAAATTATGAACCAATATGTTTTTTTATAAAAGTTTTGGAAATGGTGGTTAGTTTGAAAGATGTAATTTGATTTTATAAAGTGTTGTGAAAGAATTGGGATTGGTTTCAATGTTACGTATTTTATGAAAATGGTTTCTAAGGTGATTCTTCTAAAAGATAGAAGTGCCGTTAGATGTTGGAACATCCATGGGAGCACTAGGTACCCATATGGATGTGCCTCCAAATGAAAACGACACATAAAAACTATATTTTCTTAAAGATGGGTTTTTGATAAAATGGTTTTTATTTCAAGAGGGATGAAAAGAAGTTGGCCCAATTGGCCTTTTGTGTGAGTTTAATGGTTGTTCGGTTTGATGGCCCGTTTAGTATTGGGTTTTGAATGGGGGTGTTTGTACTGACTTTTGGGAGAAGCGTGTGTGCCCGATTTGAAACATAACTCATTTACGAAATGTTTTGAAACTGGACATGATGTGAAGGCCAGGCTGGTACCTTGATTAATGTGAAAGAATTTCATATATACATATTTGTGGGCATCTCTACAGGGGGACTTCCCTTTGAGGGTTGTCGTGTGGTAGTATCTGTGTAAGGGGTTGGCAAGTGCGGTGGGGTGAGTCACGCATGTGAGGTCCTCCTACTTACATAGTATTATCGAAATCACCATGGGTTCCTAGGCGTCTTATAGATTATCGACTGACGGTTGCTAGCTGGCCCCAGTTAGACGGGTTGGTTCCCCCTTGGTAGATAGGCCTTTTGGGGCATGCCACTGGTCGGCTATTAGGGCGACCAGTTAGTTATTGACTATAGAGTACCACGCCGGCGGGTAATCTGAAACCGAGAACACCCAGGGGTTTTCAAGGGATGTTTAGGATCACCCATGGTTATTGCTTATATCTACTTGTTTACTTTTACTTGCAGTTGGTTTCTAGAATTTACTTATTACCTGTTCTTATTTTGCTCAAATGTGATATACATGGACTTGAAATTTAGTTTTCAAGAAATTCATTGTTTTTGGGGAAAATGGGTTGTGGCGTGTGTTAGTTTTTAAATGGTAAATCAGGACCCTTTTTTACTTTAAAATTCAAAAACCCTATTTTCTATCTTTGTATGTGGAAACTAGTGTTTTTGGGATTCTTTCTGGAAAGTGGTCTTGGTTGGATTCAGCGGATTAATTTGGCATCGCTACTAAGCATTTTTAATGCTCACGACTATTTTTATCATTTCAGTTATAGGTTTCCCTTATTCAAGATTTCATGGCTGAGTTTCTCATTTTGGGAGCAATGTTGGCCTTGGTTGGGAGGTGACCGAAGGGTCACTTGGAGGTACGTCTGCTGCTTGGTTTTATTTCTTTCTACTGCTAGAGTTTAGTGCTTTTGTTCTGTTTATTCTTATTGACCTTTTTTTATCTTTTATGGGCCAAATCGTTCCTAATATTTTAACTTTGATTACCGACACTAGTTGTCATCTTGGTGGGATTGTGAATGCCCCTTAGGACATGCCGCGATCCGGCTCAGGTGACCGGTTCAGGGTCGACCCGGGTTGGTTCGTGATAAAATGGTATCAAAGGGAGGTTATTGTTATTTGGGATATTTGGTAGAAGGAGATTAAGATTTGTCGGGACATAGGAGGTAGGTTACGGGTTGGTGCTTGATCACCACCGCCCGTGACGAGACCTGAGATACCAGGGGTAGTCTGGGTTTTGAGTATTTTTCCTTTGGTTGTTCTGGATTGAGGGATGATAATGAAGGCGAACTGGTTCAGGTTGTGGCCTCACATATATGTTCATATATATTTATATGTTTATATATGTTATATATATGTTTATATATATATGTATATATGTATCTATGTTTCTATAAGTAGGTTTATATGTGTATATATATATTTATATATGTATATAAGTTTATAATAATAATAATAAGAATAAGAATAAGAATAATAAGAATAAGAATAATAATAATAATTATTACTATTATTAATATTATTAAGATGAATTTTTTTGGAAACCCTAAATCTACTCGGCGCCCCCATTCCCCCTTACTATCCACAGGCCGCACCCCCCCTTCTCTGTCGCTCTCCCTGCACGCCCTAGCGCCGCCCACCCACGTTCCGGCTGGCCGCACCACGCCGGTCACGCCCCGACATGGCCTCCGCCCTCTTGCACCACCGGACGACCCGCCGTGCACCCCTCCCCTTCGTCCAGCGCTCACTGAATCCCAGTCGGCTCAGCCTCATCCAGCAAGTTTCCGCTGCCCAGCCCCTCAGTCCGACGCCCTCTCGATTCCGACGAACCCGACCCCCCTTCTCGGCACCGTCAAACCATGGTTTTCATATCATTCCAATTTTGGTGTTTCTTCATTTTTCACTAAACATTGATGTCTCGGTTTGTGATTCGCATTGTTTGCACGGTGTTTAGGGAGGGAAATTGATGTTTTGGGACCTGTTGGTCTAGGTTCTGGCATTTCCCGCCAAGGGTGAGGTGGATGACCTCATTTTTCCTTGCCAAATTTTTTGGGAAAGGATATATTTATACATTGTTATATATTCTTACGCCAATTTAAATTTGGAATTGAGTTGCGGACCCTTGAGTTCTTTATCTGGTCCAGAGTCATCTTTACCGAAATCATTAATTTAGCAATGTCTTGCTATTTTCATTGTATGATATATATATACCTATGGTATATATGTGTATGGTGTATATATATATATATATGTATATAAGAACCTCAAAGACACGTGCGCACGACTGTGTGACATGTGAAGATGGTTGCTGCTGGAAGAGCGTGTGTTTTGGGCATGGGTTAACCGAAGTAGGTGTTTCCAACCATTTCACATTTTGATTCAAACCTTGAGAACATTAATGTTTTCAATTAATTCTTTTATATCATTTCATTTCTTTAGTTTTTATAGAAAAAGCATCTGACATAGTTGTATTGTTGTTTTAAATTTCTGAAAGTGGCTTTTGATGTTGGTTTATATGAAATGAATAGGTTCTTGGTAAAGTTCAATTGAGTGCCTTGTGATGTGTTTGGTTGTAATTGATAGTGATTGTGTTTTGGAAATGTAAGATTTAGTTTGGTGTGTTTTTTTGACAAAATTATGAACCAATAGGTTGTTTTATAAAAGTTTTGGAAATGGTGGTCAGTTTGAAAGATGTAATTTGATTTTATAAAGTGTAGTGAATGAATTGGGATTGGTTTCAATGTTACGTATTTTATGAAAATGGTTTCTAAGGTGATTCGTCTAAAATCTAGAAGTGCCCTTAGATGTTGGAACATCCATGGGAGCACTAGGTGCCCATATGGATGTGCCTCCAAATGAAAATGACACATAAAAACTATATTTTCTTAAAGATGGGTTTTTTGATAAAATGGTTTTTTATTTCAAGAGGGATGAAAAGAAGTTGGCCCGGTTTGCCTTTTGTGTGAGTTTAATGGTTGTTCGTTTTGAAGGCCCGTTTAGTATTGGGTTTTGAATGGGGTGTTTGTACTGACTTTTGGGAGAAGCGTGTGTGCCCGATTTGAAACATAACTCATTTACGAAATGTTTTGAAACTGGAAATGTTGTGAAGGCCAGGTTGGCACCTTGATTAATGTGAAAGAATTTCATATATACATATTTGTGGGAATCTCTACAAGGGGAATTCCCTTTGAGGGTTGTCGTGTGGTAGTGTCCGTGTAAGGGGTTGGCAAGTGCGGTGGGGTTAGTCACGCATGTGAGGGCCTCCTACTTACATAGTATTATCAAAATCACCATGGGTTCCTAGGCATCTTATAGATTATCGAGTGACGGTTGCTAGCCAGCCCCGATTAGACGGGTTGGTTCCCCCTTGGTAGATAGGCCTTTTGGGGCAGGCCACTGGTCAGCTATTAGGGAAACCAGTAGGTTATTGACTATAGAGTACCACGCCGGCGGGTAATCTGAAACCGAGAACGCCTAGGGGTTTTCAAGGGACATTTAGGATCACCCATGGTTATTTCTTATATCTACTTGTTTACTTTTACTTGCACTTGGTTTCCAGCATTTACTTATTACCTATTCTTCTTTTGCTCAAATGTGATAAACATGGACTTGAAATTTAGTTTTCAAGAAATGCATTGTTTTTGGGGAAAACGGGTTGTGGCGTGTGTTAGTTTTTAAATGGTAAATCAGGACCCTTTTTTACTTTAAAATTCGAAAACCCTGTTTTCTATATTTGTATGTGAAAACTAGTGTTTTTGGGATTCTTTCTAGAAAGTGGTCTTGGTTGGATTCAGTGGTTTACTTTGGCATCCCTACTAAGCATTTTTAATGCTCATGCCTATTTTTATCATTTCAGTTACATGTTTCCCTTATTCAAGATTTCATGGATGAGTTTCTCATTTTGGGAGCAATGTTGGCCTTGGTTGGGAGGTGACCGAAGGGTCACATGGAGGTACATCTGCTGCTTGGTTTTATTTCTTTCTACTGCTAGAGTTTAGTGCTTTTGTTCTGTTTATTCTTATTGACATTTTTTTTATCTTTTATGGGCCAAATCGTTCCCAATGTTTTAACTTTGATGCCCGACACTAGTTGTCATCTCGGTGGGATTGGGAATGCCCCTCAGGAATTGCCGCGAGCCGGCTCAGGTGACCGGTTCTGGGTCGACCCGGGTTGGTTCATGATAAAATGGTATCAAAGGGAGGTTATTGTTATTTGGGATATTTGGTAGAAGGAGATTAAGATTTTTCGAGACACATGAGGTAGGTTACGGGTTGGTGCTTGATCACCACCGCCCGTGACGAGACCTCAGTTACAAGGGGTAGTCTGGGTTTTGAGTATTTTTCCTTTGGTTGTTCTGGTTTGAGGGATGATAATGAAGGTGAACTAGTTCAGGTTGTGGCCTCACATGGGGTGGTAAACCAGGTGGAGTCCAAGTTTCCAGTTCAAGGTCCTTTTAGTGATATACCTTACTTGGGATATGGCTCACCAGCATATCACCGAGTTAGGAATATGCACTAGTTCCTCATTCTGGTGGGTTGTTGATGACTGTGTTTCGTTTTGATCTCGGTTGATGTGAGCGTGTGTTAAAAATGAAAGCGATTTTAAAATGGTGAATTTTTTCTTTTAAATTGTTTTCAAATTGGTAAATTGAATTTTTAAAGTGGGAGTGTTTCGATTTGGAATGTTTTATTTCTTGTTTGGATTTGATAAGGGAAAGAAGTGTTCGAACCTTGGTATTCCTTATGGATGATCACATGTGCATCGATATGTGCAGAGAGTGCATGGGAGAACTTGTCCACGAGTGATATAGCCGGGATTGGGTGAACGCACATGTGATAGTCCATAAGGGGCCATAGTTGAGTTTTTAAAATTTAAAAGAAATGACGGTTTTTGAAAAAGAAATTTTTACTTGTGTTTGTATATGTTTAGCTTATGGGTTTTTTGCCCTCGGATCGGGCTATTGCTTTGAATGAGTTTTGGCTAGATGCCAATTTCAGTTGTGTTTTTCGTGTTGTTCTGAGTATGCCGCCCAGAAAGGTCGCTAATGTTGCTAATGAGTCATGCCCTATTTTCTGTTCTTTTTGCATGTTGCCTATCGATCAATGTAATCTAAATCCGTGAGGGGTGGTTGTGTGGTTGTGGAAATTAGAGTGGGTCTTCAGGCTGTTGGGAAATCCCAGGATAGTTAAGGTTCGTACCGCCCTAGTTTTATTTGAGGGTTCAGTTTTGGACTAGTAAAGATGAGATGTATCATCAATGTTGGAGTTTTGGGTGTGATTAATGATGGTCATTTTCTGCGAAGGTTCCCCACCTAGAAAGGGGTGCGGGCTGGTGGAACCTGTCTCCAAGAAACCACCCTCGTCGGTACTGGCTCCTAGTTCGTCAGACCACTCTCTTGTACGCCACCAGTATGGCATGTACGAACATTATAAGTCATCATGCTGCATTCCTTTGAAGACGCATGACCATCATGATTGTTTGAATTATTGAATGGAAGGAGTTAGAGACTAGAAGATGAAAATGCCTGACTGTGAGGTAGGAGATGCTTCAGCCATCAGGGTCCCAGCCACAGGTCTCTGGGTGAAGCTCGTGCACAATCAGGAATTGCCGAGAGTGTGTTGAACCTTGGTCCGGCGCATGTTTTCATCCTTCTGGAGGGAAGTATCCAATGTTTTCTTGTTCAATTCTTGTCGTCGTTGTAAGCTCATCCTTGTTGTGGTTGCGCGATGAGCTCATTCTACTGCAATCCAAGTGGCCTCATTTTCTCTTGGCATAGTTCTAAATCGTTCACATTTCCTTGAAGAGTGTTGGGCCCGCGAATAAACGGGTCATTAAAATTTTGAGTTGGGTCTCAATTGTGTTAATTAGGGGGATGTTTGGTTTTGTGAAATTAACGGGAAATGTTTCAGGGTCCTTTCTGAGTTCGGGCTAGGAATTCCCTAGTCTCTGGTTGCGGTGAGGATTTTATTCAGTCGGTGTGTGAGGGGTTGAGTTAATTCCTTATCCTCGGGTTGTTAGGTCATTTCGTAGAAAGCTTTCCGTTTAAGTCTCTGGGTGTTTTTTGGTCCATGTGGATAAATTAACTGTGTTCAGTTTGGGAGTTCCCGTGTTGGCCCCCCTCAAGGATGGTACAATTGGGTTTCAAGGTTTCCATATTAGTGAATTCTTAGGGTGGGGGGAACCCTCCCGTGTTCTCCCCTCAACCTCAGACTTTAGTTTTCGCTTGAATTGGTTGGGTGTGACCAGTTGAGAGTAAGGTCATCCCGAGATTCACAATTCTACCTCGGTTTTTCTTGGGCATGGACTCAAGTTTTGTCAACTATTGTCTTGGTGACTTTATTGGGGCAGAAAGTGTTTGTGGTGGGGAGAATTGTCACACCTTCTTTTTTTAGTCATTTTATTTATCATGGCGTCAGGTGATTTTTCCTAAGTGCGGGTGGTTCCCGGTTTAAATTTTTAATATTGGGATGAGTTTATGGTATTGGATAGTGCGCAAACACTGTGCATTTAAGACGCGCAACCCGCTAGGGTACGTGCAGACGCACTGTCCGCTTGGGTACTGTATGGTGCACAAATACCGCACGGTCAACCAGTTTTAACATTATGTGTGTAGATATATGTATATGTATGTTTATATGTTTATATATGTGTATATATGTGGCTATCTACGTTTGTATATGTTTTTGTTTTAACGTTATGTGTATATATATATGTATGTGTATATATGTTTATAGGTGTATATATATACACATATGTTTATAAATAAATATGTTTCAACATTATATGATTATGTGTATATAAGTTAATATATATGTTAATATATGTTTATATGTTTATATATGTTATATATATGTTTATATATATATATATATGTATATATGTATCTATGTTTATATAAGTAGGTTTATATATGTCTATATATATTTATATATGTATATATGTTTATAATAATAATAATAATAAAAATAAAAATAATTATTATTATTACTATTATTACTATTATTAAGGTATTTTTTTGGAAACCCTAAATCTACCCAGCACCCCCCTTCCTCCCTTGCTAGCCGCGGGACGCACCCCCCCCCCCCCCCCCGCTTCTCCGTCGCCCTCCCTGTGCCGTTCTCCCACCTTCTGGCTGGCCGCACCACGCCGGCAGCGCCCCGGCACGGCCTCCGCCCTCCTGCACCGCCGGACGACCCTCTATGCACCCCTCCCCTTCGTCTGCCAGTGCTCACTAAAGCCCAGCTGGCTCCGCATTGTCCTACAATTTTTCGCCACCCAACCCCTCAGTCCTACGCCCTCTCGATTCGGGTGAACCCGACCCCGCTTCCCGGTGTGATTCCGGTGACCCGAACCCCTGCGCAGCGCCTCCACGTTGTTTCGGGGAACCCGACCCCCCTTCCTAGCGTGATTTCGACGACCCGAACCCCGACACATCGCCTCCTCCTTATTCCAGCGCGAACCGAACCCCTATGCAGAGCCTCCGCTTTGCTCGGGCACAGTCTCATTTCTCCTCACCATCAATCCATGGTTTGCATCTCATTCCAATTTTTGTGTTTCTTCATTTTTCACTGAACTTTGATGTCTCAGTTTGTGGTTGACATTGTTTCCACGGTGTTTAGGGTGGGAAATTGATGTTTTGGGACCCTTTGGTCTAGGTTCTGGAATCCGCTGCCAAGGGCGAGGCAGATGAACTCATTTTGCCTTGCCGCCTTTTTTTGGGTAAGGATATATTTATACATTGCTATATATTCTTACCCCAATAAAAATGTGGAATTGAGTTGCAGACCCTCAAGGTATTTATCTCGTCCAGAGTTGGCTTTACCTAAATTATTAATTTTTCAATGTCTCGCTATTTTCATTACAGGATATACATATACTTATGGTATAAAGGTGTATGGTGTATATATGTGTCTCTATATATATATGTATGTATATATTCACATCAAAGACATGTGCGCACGTCTGTGTGACATGTGAAGATGGTTGCTGCTGGAAGAGCGTGCGTTTTGGGCATGGGTTAACTGAGGTAGGTGTTCCCAACAATTTCCCTTTTTGATTCAAACCTTGAGCACTTGAATGTTTTCAATTAATTCTTTTATATCGTTGCATTTCTGTTGTTTTTATAAAAAAAGCATCTGGCATAGTTGTATTGTTGTTTTAAATTTCGGAAAGTGGATCTTGATGTCAGTTTATATGAAATGAATAAGTTCTTGTTAATGTTAAATAGAGTGCCTTGTGATGTGTTTGGTTGTAATTGATAGTGATTGTGTTTTGGAAATGTAAGATTTGGTTTGGTGTGTTTGTTTGACAAAATGATGAACCAATAGGTTGATTTAGAAATGTTTTGGAAATGGTGGTTAGTTTGAAAGATGCAATTTTCTTTTATAAAGTGTTGTGAAAGAATTGGGTTTGGTTTCAACGCTAAGTATTTTATGAAAATGGTTTCTAAGGTGATTCTTCTAAAAGCTAGAAGTTACGTTGGATGTTGGCACATCCATGGGAGCACTAGGTGCTCGCAAGGATGTGCCTCCCAATGAAAACGACACATAAAAACTATATTTTCTTAGAGATGGCTTTTTGATGAAATGGTTCGGTATTTCAAGAGGGATGAAAAGAAGTTGGCCCAGTTGGCCTTTCACGTGAGTTGAATGGTTGTTCGGTTTGAAGGCCTGTTTAGTATTGGGTTCTGAATGGGGTGTTTGTCCTGACTTTTGGGAGAAGCGTGTGTGCTCTATTTGCAACTTAACTCATTTACAAAATGTTTTGAGACTGCACATGATGTGAAGGCCTAGTTGGCACCTTGTTGAATGTGAAATAATTTCATATATACATATTTGTGGGCATCACTATAGGGGGACTTCCCTTCGAGGTATGACGTGTGGTGGTGTTTGTGTAAGGGGTTGGAAAGTGCAGTGAGGTGATTCACGCGTGCGAGGGCCTTATACTTACAGTGTATTATCGAAATCACCATGGGTTTCTGGGCGTCTTATAGATTATCGAGTGATGGTTGCTAGCCATCCCCGATTAGATGGGTTTTTTTCGCCCTGGTAGATAGGCCTTGTGGGGCGTGCCACTGGTTGGCTATTAGGGCAACCAGTTGGTTATTGACTATGGAGTACCACGACGAAGAGTAGTCTAAAACTGAGTACGTCCAGGGGTTTTCTAGGGATGTTTAGGATCACCCATGGTTATTGCTTATATCTGCTTGTTTACTTTTACGTGAACTTGGTTTCCAACATTTACTTATTACTTGTTCTTCTTTTTCTCAAATGTGATTAAAATGGAATCAAAATTTAGTCTTCATGAAATGCATTGTTTCTGGGGAAAACGGGTTGTGGAGTGTGTTGGTATTTGAAATGGTAAATCAGGATCCTTTTTCCTATAAAATACAAAAACCCTATTTTCTATCTTTGTATGTGCAAACTAGTGTTTTTGGGATTGTTTCTGGAAGGTTTTCTTGGATGTATTATGTGGTTTACTTTGGCATCCCTACTGAGAATTTTTAATGATCTCGCCTATTTTTATCATTTTAGTCACAAGTTTCCCTTGTTCAAGATTTTTTGGCTGAGTTGCTCATTTTGGGAGCAATGTGGGCCTTGGTTGGGAGGTGACCGAAGGGTCACATGGAGGTACGCTTACTGTTTGGTTTTATTTCTTTCCACTGCTAGAGTATAGTAATTTTGTTCTATTTATTCTTATTTAACTTTTTTATCTTTTATGGGCCAAATTGTTCCCAATGTTTTAACTTTGGTGCCCGACACTAGTTTCCATCCTGGGGGGATCGGGAATGCCCCTCGGTACTTGCTGCGAGCCGACTCGGGTGACCGGATGAGGGTCGACCCGGGTTGGTTCATGACAATAGTCCACACTAATATCCCCTTTAGACTATCCCTGAAAGTCAGTCATAAAATATTTCTTCACATCATGGGAAAAATAAAACTTATAAAGGGGTGAGCTCAGATGCTCAGTAAGGATAACAATATAATGGAAACTTTCATAAATAAACATAAACATTTAAGGCAATGTATAACTAAAAAAACCTTTTAAACATGAACTTCAGCATAATATGGAAAAAGTAAAATGAAATAATTCCATTTACATAATCACACGGATATTCTACTAGTCAAATAATCACATGAAATATCAATAACGACTTTCATAATGATAGAATACATAATGCCAGACTATCATAACCACATAGTCAAGGCATTGTGCCAAGACTACAAATACGATTTTGTCAAGGCATTATGCCAAGACACTAGTTTGTCTCATGAGACCTACCGATGCATCTAGGAGCTATAGCGGGCTCCACCCATCACTTACTAAGTCCATTTAATTCCTTATATGAAAAGTTTTAAACATATCATAAACCATAACATAATCGTATAACATAAAACATGCATAAAGGAAACATAACATTTCCACATTTCAATCATAAGATATCAATACAACACATTGATATTATAAAACCATTTTCAATACCAAAATAAAATAAAAGTAAAACGTGGTATTTATTTTTCATTTAAAAAAGGTATGGCTTGTAGAGGAAGCTGAAACTCAAATAATGGTCACGGCGGTGGAGAAGTCGTTATCACCGCATACGTACGATAGAAAAAATATTTCTTTTTGTCGTTTATTAAAATTCCTCGTATAAAAAATAATCCTTTTGAATAAATTTAAAATTCAAAGGGGTTTATACACTGTATAAAAGAAAGTTGTGTATAAAACAAAATATGCCTCGATGAAAGGAGATTGAGAAGAAGTCCCTTACCTCGTGTCTGACTTGACTCGATCATTTTTTAATGTCCTGAATAAAAAACTAGAATTAGTTTATACTTTCTTAAGAACATTTTTCAAGTTCATTATTCCTTTTATATCACTTATTACCATGTTATGAACATTATGTAATCATTTAAGCTAATAACGATCGTTTTGTTGATCTTTGGTACTTGTGTCAACAATAAACTGCTTATAATTTCAAGTTGTTTATGTGGTAGAATATCCATTATCTCCAGAATTATATTCATGATGTAGTTATCATCTATATCCATTATATACATGCATTTATTATATTACATAACATTTAGAGGTAAGAAATGAAATGCACCGCTCATAGAGACAGTAAGCCGTACGTACGCATGCACACTACTATCATTTCTATTTCATATTTAATGGAATTAAATTATAATGATATAAAGGTATATTATAATTCCAGTATAATATCATATATAATATCATTAACTCAAACCTTTATACCTCCCACATATGGCATTAACGATTCAAATCACTTTGAGGGGGCGGTAGTCCGCACTTCCTAAAATGAAATTATAGCGTTTACCCATAATGGAAATCATAAAGGTATTCCATAAATGAAAAATAAAGATGAATAATGAAAAAAATCATAATATATGCCATAAATAGAAATATTGTCATCCTAATGGCCACCATGAGAGGTGTTAAAAGAATATTGAACAATCATTGTTTCCTGAGGCAGTAATTCGGCACCCACAAAAACAGCATGATCTTTAACCATTAGACGAAGGTGTGTGTAAGTGTAAATAAAATGATTCTCAAAAAAACACCCTATTATATTTAAGATACTACTATTTTTACAAAATAAAGGAATAAAAAGAGTTTAAAGGATTGGAGAAGCAAAATAAAACAAAAGAACATAAGAGAAGACATTACCTTAAAATCAGGTAACTCTTTCTGATTTGAGTCAAAGGCTTCCTTGGGAAGACTTCTTCCCAAAGTGAGGCTTCTATGAGTAAGATAGGAAAGCTGAGAGAGTATTTGGGCAAAAGTTGGACAAGCCAAATTTCTTTTATGGTGTGAATAAGGTGGTAGAGTTGGGGGCCTTTTATAAGAGGAGAGGAGGGGCTCTTTTGGAATGATGGAAAAGTTACTTTATTATGAAATTATTTTTGGATTTTAAAGGTCTCAAAATGATATATTTAGAGAATAAGGTGATAATGGTTCTAAATAAACCCATACAATAGGCTTTAGACAAGTGTATGTCTTATATTTTACCTTATCTATTCATTTTATTTAAATCATTCATTAATGAAGTAATCGATGCATCATCATGGTGTCATAAATAAATTTATTAATATAATGTCTAAAAATTATAAAAAAATACCATGATGTAGGAAATCGTTTTATCTTTCCAATGAATATTTATAGTCTAATATATCATTTATGTAAACAAAATTAAAAATGTTTTACTTGGGTGATACATACTTTTGTTATATTTTCCTTTCTTTAAAAATAAAATGATAATATGTCACTATCACACAAATGGGATTCCATGGTGTCCCAAAGCTTGGTACAAGGAATCCCATGGTCAGACATGACACAAAAAGTATCATTAGGACACATGTTGGGGTCATTGTATATTATTATGATATTATTTTATTACCCTTAACTACCCGATTACTAATTAATCATGATAATTAAAGCTAATTGTCAATATTACTATTCATAATGTCCAAAAAAAAGAGTCTTAATTAAATAATTTTTACCTTATAATTCACAATATGGAATCAAGTTTACCAAATTATGAACACAGAAATTACAGTAATTAATTTAAAAATTATTCCTGCTGTCAAAACAAAAGACGAGTTTTTAAGAATTAAAATCTATCAAAAGATTGATTTTTTTTACATCCAATTGAAAAAGTGAAATTAATTCCCATGATTTTTTTTTATTATGTGATAAAAACATAATCCAATTATACTTTAAAACCAATTAAAATGACAATCTAACTATATAAATAAATTGGACGAAAAGGCAGCTTTGAATTAAAATACAACATTTTTCACTATTCATAAAAAAATAAAAATTATCAGAAAAATACCAAAAATTCACCCTATGCTATATTTGATATTCCAAATTCAAAAAATATGTCCATTTTACGAAATTAAATACATATAAGTTTCATTAATAAATTATATAGTTAATTCCCGCTGTCCAAACAGATAGCATGTTTTTAATACACAATATCTATCAAAAGATTGACAACTGTTTATATCCAATTTCAAAGTGAAATTAATTAAAATGACCACCATTGGATAAAATGGTAAAATTATATTCTAATTATACTTTAAAACCAATCAATAGTATAATTTATCACTATAAATTATTTTTATTAAAAAGGTTGTTTTTAAGTATCTTTCACTATTCATCAAAAATTGGATGTTCTCAGAAAAATACCAAAAATCTAACTTAGGATAATTTCGATATTCCGAATCCAAAAATGAATTTCAATTTGAATAATAAAAATTATAAAATTTCAAAAAGTGGGTATTAATATTCATAATGGCTACTTTGATTGGTCGCAATCTGTTAGTATCTCGAACTTGCGTACAATGCAGGCCATTGCATTGTAGAAAGAGAAGCGTACCATGGAAGCTTGGGGTGTTATAGTTTGCCAATTATTTCTTGTATGTGGTATATGTTCTCTTATATTTGATATATAATTACATGATTCCATTTATATTAATGGTATTAAATGATTCATTTGATGGTTATTATGTTTTGGTCATATGATTCAATTGATTACACTGTGGTAATGGACTTTGTCTCAACTACCATTTTGTTGTGACTAACTTTGTATTGTGCACATAATAATACATAGGTGTTGTACCTACCTCCCATTTGAGATAAAATTTCATTTGAAATTATAATTCTATTAAATATCCATATTCTCATATCATGGATATTTTTATTGTCTAAACAGTATACCATTTTACATACGACGTTTATTTGGAATGTTGTTTTAACTGTGGAAATATTGATGACTCAGTATCCTCTACTCTTAGAGGATATTGAAAATTCAAATTTATCTTGTATTAAATAAATTTATAATGAATGATTTGGACTTTCACTGGTCGGTGGGGACTGCAATAGCCCCTCGATGTATCGACATGTCTCATGAGATAAATCAGTTGGCGACAAACCCTTCGATTTTGTTTCCAAAAACCTGGTAGGTTTATAACCACAAAACTAAACCATTTTAACAGTATTATGGTATCATGTTATAGATACATTCCATCCAATTAATAATCATTCTCTTTATTCATTATCAGTTTTTACTATCTATGAGGTTTTCACTATGACAAAATTTATGGATGCAATTTCATTCTCCATTTGTAAATGGAGTAAGTTTTTATTTTATTCACTATGCCATATTGATTATGTCAAATTTTTTAACAATAATTCCATTCATGCTTCCACTATTTATAACCCTTATTGAGAATTTGAGCACACCCCTTTCATTTTTTTATCTTAAAAATGTTATGAAGAGGAGGCCATTTATTGAGTTTCTATAGATGCAGTTTTTAGTTTTTGTTATGTATTATATTTTATTACCTTTACAAATGTAATTTGAGTTAAATATATGTATCTAGTTTCTTCAAGAAAAATAAAATAATAACTTCATTGGGATTTTATTCCTTCTAACCATTCTAATGTACTTAGTGATGCACCATCTCTTGTCTATAGGGGTCGAGGTTTTACAATTGGTATGAGAGGAAGTTTAGTAGCAAACGTGGAAACTAGATTAGAAATTATAGATTAGGTAACTAATCTATATGGTAATATTTGAGGATAAACATACAATTTCATCATGGTATTTTGGTAAGGAATATATTATGTGGATCATTCTAACAAATACATCTCTATTTGGATACAAACAAGTAGAGGTGGCTCTAGAACAAATGTACCAAGGAGTGAAAACTCCGAAAAGGAGTTTTGGGCTTGACCCGGGATATCGTGGTACAAAAAAATGGGTCTGTCTACATTCTTGGTTTTAACACTCCTGGGGGATATTCTTTGGATAGCTCACATTTTATTTACAATCCATTATTAAGGATTTTAATGTAATATATTCCTCATAGAATCCATGTTTATTAGATTACTTATGGACATAATTTAAATCTTTGTTAAGTACTTTTATATTTTATATTCATATCCTAATTTAGTATATTCCATTATTTAGAAATGGTGCCTAATTGAAAAAGGGGAATCAATACCCGTGAGAAATGTAGGGATCTCCCCACCGAGCATGTTAATATAGTCAATGTTGGAGAAGATCTGATCATTACTATATTGGGAAAACTTACTCAAGTTGTGACGAATAACAATGCCACACCTGTGTTGGATCGTTGCATGTGGCATAATCCCCCATCTTTTAGTGGGACTACTAATCCAGGTGTTGCTGAGAAGTGGATCAAGTCCCTTGAAAAGATATTCATGGCATCAACATCCAATGAAAATGAAAAGGATGTGATGACAATATATTGTCTCAAGGGTGACGTTGATAAATGATGGTCCTTGATTCAGAATACTACTAAGGAAGAATAAATAGATGATATGTAATGGTGGATTTTTAAGGAAATATTATTTGAAAAATACTTCCCTCGTGAGAAACAAACTGAAATGAAGAAGAAATTATTTAGCTTAAAGCATATGGAAGAAGATAGTGTTGCAAATTATGGGGCTACCGTCACAAGACTAACCCGATATTCTATAGATTACATAAAAGACTCGGAAGACAAAATTGGTCATTTTTTTGAAGTTATTAAGCCATGAATTCTAAGGGAACTGGCTTCTCAAAAATTTTCATCATATGATGAAATTGTATCAAGTGAAATCAAAACAGAGAAGGAATTTTCTTGATCAAATTTGTTTAAGGGAAACCAAGATAAGAAGCAGTACTCTGAAAACCATGGAAAAGGTGAAGTGCCAAATAAGAACAAGGGTACAAAACAATTCCCATCATGCGAGAACTATGGAAAGAATCATCTTAGGAAATGATGGAAAGGCATGGGAGTCTGATACAAGTGTGAAGAAAAGGATCTTCGATCTAATGAATGAAAGGGGAATGAAACAATTAAATGATGTTCAATGCTACAATTTTAGAGATATGGGACACTATTCAAATGACTGTTCTAAGAACCAAAGAGACTTGCCTCAGAAAAGGCCAAGAAATCAAGGGAAAGCTTATGTGATTATAACCATTGAGGATGATGTTCCTAATAATTTGGTGGAAGGTAATTTAAATGTTTCCTTAGACATGGAAAATGTATTATTTTATTATGTATCATCCCATTAATTTATATCTTCCCAGTTTTCCATGAAAATTAGACATGTACAAATTGATTTAACAAAATATTTCATATAAAACTCCTAGGTGATGTATTATTGCAACAAAGGAGTGTCGATCAGTCCACCTCATGAAACATAAACATGATTTAGTTGATAACCTTACCATTATAACAGTTACTGACTTTGATATAATTTTTGTATGATTTGGATGTCAAACTATGATGCGAAGATTTATTACAAGAAGAAAGATGTTACAATTTTTTAAAATGGTGTAAAATACCATATCTTTAGAGAAGATACCTCGCCACATGATTCTTATCTAGATCCAACCCCAGTAGATCTACTGAATAAAATACTTAGAGAGGAATATAAACCAATATATATGGGAATGGAAAGAAATATTCAAATTGAAGATTTGAATATTGTTAAAGAATACATTAATGTATTTCTAGAGGATTTACATGGACATCCTCCAGAGCGGGAATTTGAGTTCCCTATTGATTTAATTCCTGATGAAATACCTATATCAAAGACTCCCTATAGAATGGTCACTATGGAATTAGTGGAGATAAGGAAACAACTAGAATAATTGAGTGAATAAGGGTTTATTCAACCTAGTGTTTCTCCATGGGGAACCCCTATCCTTTTTGTTAATAAGAAAGATGGGTCCATGAGGCTATGCATCGATTATAGGGAAATAAATTCTATTACAATAATGAATAAGTATCCTCTACCCAGAATTGATGATTTATTTGATCAACTTTAGAGAGCACAATATTTTTTAAAGATTGACCTTTGATCTGGATGTCATTAGATGTGTTTGAGGAAGGAAGATATTCTAGAGACAAAATTTCAAACCCGGTATGAACATTATGAGTTTACAATGATGCCTTTTAGAGTAAAGAATGCACCATTTTTTTTTCAAGGATTTAATTAATATATTTTTCAAGGAATATCTTGATAACATTTTTATGGTATTCATCGATGATATACTAGTATAATCCAAAATCTATGAAAACTATCAGAATCATTTGTGGATTATTCTAAAAACTCGTAGAATAAAGGAATTATATAGGAAGTATAAGAAGTGAAAATTCTGGCTTAAATCAGTTTCTTTCCATGTATATATTTTCTCTAAGGATGAAATCCTAGTTGATCCAATGAAGATGAAGGAAATAAAATATTGACCCACACCAACCAACATAACTGAGGTACATGGTTTTATTGGTTTAGCATATTACTATCAGCATTTCATTCAGAATTTTACCCGACTGGCTAACCCACTAACCAAGATCTCATGTAAAGGAGATAAGTTTGTGTGGACATAAGAATATACAGAATACTTCGAAGAATTGAAAAGAATATTGGTCAATGCTCCAATTTTGACTCTTCCTTCTAGAAGTGATGGATTTGTAATATACAGTGATGCATCATAGAATGGGCTGGCTTGCGTGCTTATGAAAAATGGTAAAGTTATTTCTTATTCTTCAAGTCGGTTGAAAAATCATGATAAAAATTATCCAACTCATGATCATGAGTTAGCTGCTATAATCATTGCTATGAAAATATAAAGAAATTATCTTTATGGTGAAAAATGAGAGATATACATAGATCACAAGAGTTTGAAATATATATTCACCCAAGAAGAACTCAACATGAGACAAAGGAGATGGCTCGAGTTACTCAAATATTACGATTGTTCAATACATTGCCACCCTGGAAAGGCAAATAAGGTGGTATATTATTTGAGTTGAAAAGACCACGGACTTCAGAAAAATATGAGAGTCGAAATAGATCCTATATTCACGGATCTAGTAAATATGGATACGGGAATTATTAAGGAAGGTAATAGATCACTACTATTTCAAATGGTTTTCAAACCTTCTTTACTGGAAAGAGTAAAATGTTCTTAGATTAATAATAATGAGTTTAAAAAAAATTGATGTTGTAAATGTTCGGAAGTTGATTGAATTTGTATATTAAGGTGGAATTTTGAAATTTGGAAAGAGACTTTGTGTTCTTGCTATTCTTGAGATAAAGAGGGAACTACTGGATGATGCTCCCAGATCTACTTTCTCTATACACCCTAGTAACACAAAGATGTATAGAGATCTAGAGGAATATTTTTGGTGGGACAACATGAAGAAGTAGATTGATGAATATGTGTCGAGATGTTTGGTTTTTCAATAGGTGAAGACTAGAAGACAACATCCTATAGGGGTCATGCAACCCCTTCCTATACCTATGTGTAAATTGGATGATATTACGATGGACTTTTTCATGGGGATACCAAAGGCTATAAGAAGGAATGATGTGATATGGGTCATTGTTGATCATTTTATAAAATCACCACATTTTATTTCTATAAGATAAGATTTACCACTTGAACGTTTATAAATACTATATATTAATGAAGTTATAATACTTTACGGTGTACCCCTATCAATTATTTCTGATCGTGATCCCCATTTTACATCAAAATTCGGGAAAAGTCTCTAGAAGGCCTTGAATATAGAGCTTCATATGAGTATTGCTTATCACCCCCAAACCAATGGACAAACTAAATAGAATATTCAAACTATGGAAGACATGTTGAGATCATGCTCTCTTGACTTTCAAGGTATGTGTAATCAATACTTAACATTGGTTTAATTTCACTACAACACTAATTTCCATTATTGTATTCAAATGGATCCATATGAAGAATTATATGGATACCGATGTCAAACTCCAACTTTTTGGGATAAATTTGGTGAGATTAAACTTATAGGAATAGAACTTATTGAAGAGACAACAAAAAAAGTGAATAAAAAATAAAATCCCATATTAATTAATCCCAAAGTAGGAAGAAGAGTTATGCTGACATCCAGAGAAATGATTTGGAATTCCAAGTGGGAGATCATGTCTTATTGAAATTATTTCCATTGAAGGGTGGCTTATGGTTCGTTAAGAAAGGGAAACTGAGCCCTAGGTACATAATACCATTTGAAATTCAAGAAAGAATCAGAGTGGTAGCTTACCGTTTAGAAATTCCGCAAAGTCTATCCAAAGTTAATGATGTGTTCTATGTGTCATTGATGAAGAAATTCATGCCAAACCCAATGCTTGTACTGACCTATGAAGAAATAGAATTGGAACATGATTTTTCATTTTGTGAAGACCCTATTGCGATTCGTGACATAAGGGAGTAGGTATGGAGAAATCAGACAACTCGTCTAGTAAAGGATATTTAGAGAAACCGGAATCTGGAGGAAGCAAAATGGGAACCTGAGGATATTATGATGAAGAACCACCCACATTGTTTTGGCAGGCTTTATACATAAAATTTCGAGGAAGAAATTTCTAAAGTAGGGAATAATATAACACCCCAAACATTTTATTTTTTGATTCTCTTAAATATATTCTATTCATAGCCTATATTACATTAAGCACTGCATTCCTTTAAAACAACACTTGGTTATTTAGGAGATAATCATAACATAGCCATTAAACATAAATTATCCACTTCTATGTTTTTAATTTTTAAAAACGGTCATCTAGAGTTGTGACCAGTAAGTCATATAGAGTCTCATAGAACAAACTTGATTTTTTATGAATAGTAACATACCCTTATGAACAGTAATATGAATAGTAATATGACCCTTATGAATAGAAAATAATGATAATATTTTTTCCTTATGGTAATAATATAATAAGATCTAAATTAATTTTTCTATGTGATATAAAACTAATTATACCTTTAAAATTGTTATCTTTGAAATTAAATATGATTCTATTTAAAAATTTAATTAAAAATACTTAGAAAATTATTTTCAAAAAAATGGAGTTTATTTTTGAATTTTACACATCAAAAAATTGTTAGTGTGATTTTTTGGGATTTTTCTAAAATACTTGAATTTTTTCGTGAATTGTAAAAATACAGTTTTGAGTATTTCGCTGTTTAAGGAAATAATAATGATATAATAATTAATATAAAAGTCTGGTAGACTTTCTTACAGTAAAATATGAAATGAGGTGCCACATGTTTCTAAAAACACTAGAAAATACAATGGGAAAGCCCATGGTTTTGCAAAAACCACTAATAAGGTGTCCCTTTTAATTAATAAAACCCCCTCTCATTTACTATAAGTACCCACTCACCACCTTCATTTTATTTTAATACAAAGTCATTATTATCTAATATTTAGTATTATTACCTCCCTAGATGTTCTCCCATGGTGTCCAAAAACCCCTATGGTCCCAATCTTTATGTTTTGGGAGTTAGTCTACAAGGTAAGAGAATCAACAACCATTCTTTTTTCTTAAAGGATTCATTTTATGTTTTCTCTTTTCTTTTAAATTGGATTATATTGAGATATGTCATTACATATTCCCCATTATGTCAATATTATGTAAGGTTGAAGATAAAAATTATATCTCTTATCAAACTATTTAATGAAATTTTAAGTGACGCCGTTAGACTGCCGAATTTTGGTAAGAGATTTCTAAATTTTCTTCTATTTTGAGTTCCTTTCTTTTATAGTTCTTTCTTCATCTCCACTCATCCAAACTAAATGATAATTACACTACCTTAAATAAACTAGAATTATATTTTTCTAGTGTAATATCTCATCATCATCTCTCTTTCCCCTCTCCCCTTATAATAAAAATGAAAACACCGTCTGAGATGTGTTAATTTATCACATTTTAGGATGACAAGTTCTCAATTTTCATTACCATGTTAAGTTATGGTCATGAAACCATTTTTATGGTTAAACTAGATTATAATATATGTATTTAATCTCATTATTGTTTTGTAATCCTTACACACTCATAATATAAAATAATAATAATAAACAAGTTCATTATGAACAAAACCGCCAAGTTAATCCAAACATTTGTAATTACCTTTTAACAAATAAATCATCATGATGGTATATAACCCAAAAATCATTATAAGAAATTATATATATATTTAATTTAATTAATAATATATATTAACAATTATGTATGTTTAAATATATTTCAAATGAACCTCCTTTAACGAATACAAGTAAAAGGATCATGAAAACCATGGAAGAAAATGCTTCCAAAACAATAAAATTGAACCTCTTAAACCCATAAAAGGGACATGAATGAACCTAATAAGGTTATAATAAATCAATTAAATGTATAGAAGGTTGTGTAATTATTAATTAATGAAGATAAATTTTATTATTCAGGTCATTAAAACAAACTAAGAACACACTCGAGTATAAGGTATGGGGTTTCCCAACACACTTTCATTTATGTGAGATTTCCATTGTTCACCACTTATTTCTTGTTTGTCGTATATGTGTACTGCCATTTGATATATAATAACATGATTATATTTATATTCATGGTATTAAAATATTCATTTTATATTTATTACTTTTTCGTCGTGTGATTCAATTGATTACTTTGTGGTAAGGGACTTTGTCTCAACTACCATTTTGTTGTGACAAAATTTGTATTGTGCACTTAATAATCATTATGTGGTGTACCTACTACCCATTTCAGATCAATTTTAATTTGAAATTATATTTCTATTAAATTTACTTATTCTCATATCATGGATATTTTTATTTCTAAACCATATACCATTTTACATACAGTGTTTATTTGGAATGTTGTTTTAACTGTGAAAATATTGATGAATCGGTATCCTCTACTATATGTAGATATTGAAGATGAAAATTATTCTTGTATAAAATAAATTTATAATGAATGATTTTTACTTTAATTAGTGTGTGGGGCCCTCTATATCCCCTTGATGCATCAACATGTCTCATGAGACAAATCAGTTGGCGACAAACCCTTCGAGTTTGTTTCCAAAAACCAAACAGGTGTCTACCCACAGAACTAAATAGTTTTAACGATATTGTGTTATCATGTTCTAGATAAATGAAATCCAATTAATAAGAATTTTATTTATTCATTATCAGTTATTACTATCCATGAGGTTTTCACTATGAAAAAATCTATGGATGCAGTTTCATTCTCAGTTTGTAAATGGCATGAGTTTTTCATTTATTCATATTGCCATTATGAATACACCAAATTGTTTTCTTATTATTGAATTAATTATTCTTCTAATTTTTACCCTTAATGAGTATTTGAGCTCACCCCTTTCATTTTTTACATTCAACAAGCTATTAATAGGAGATAATATATTGAGTTTCTGTGTAAGCAGTTTTTAGTTTTTGTTATGTATTGTATTTTGTTACCTTTCCCATTGTAATTTGTGTTACATATATGCATCTAGCTTCTTCATGAATACTAAACTGATCATTCCTTCAGGATTAAATTTTTATAAATATGGAACTGTACTTAATAATTTACTGGCTCAAGTCTAGAGGGTCGGGGTGTTACAATATCAGTTATATAAACCTATATTAAAAATGTTTTAGTAGAAGATAAATTTTTAAGTTATATTTCACTTTACAGTATCTAAAAAAATAAAACAGTTCTTTATCACACCATGTTGCTTCATTGTAACACCCCTAGCTTCCACGATACGCTTCTCATTCAATAATGAAATAGCTTGCATTGTACGCCACTTCGAGTTCTAAAACACCGCAACTAATCAAAGTAGCCGTTATGAATAGTAATAACCACTTTTCTAAATTATAGAAATTTTATATTTCAAAATGGACTTCATTTTTGTATTCTTAATATCTAAATTATCCAAAGTTGAATTTTTTGTAATTTTCTGAGAACTTCCAATTTTTTATGAATAGTGAAAATTACTTAAAAACAACTTTTTTAATCAAAATAATTTATAGTGATAAGTTATACTATTTAGTGTTTTTAAAGTATAATTAGAATATATTTTTACCATTTTATCCAATGGTGGTCATTAGAATTAATTTAACATTGAAATTGGACATAAAAAATTGTCAATCTTTTGATATAAATTGTTTCTTAAAAACACGCTATTTGTTGTGACAGCAGGGAATTAATTATAAAATTAATTAATGCAACTTATATGTTTGTAATTTTGTAAAATAGAAATCATTTTTGAATTCGGAATATCAATTATATCTTAGGGTGAAATTTTGGCATTGTTCTGAAAAACGTCAATTTTTGATGAATAGTGAAACCACTAAGTGGTAGTTAAATAACTGATTTTTCGTTTAAATGAAATATTACCACTTCTGTGATTTGATTTTCAAAAATCCGACATACATTTTTTTCATTAAGAAGTAAAATGTGGTTCAATGAGATTAAAATAATTTTTTGGTGAATAGTAACTTTTAAGTTCTTAATCGCGATTAGAGGTAATTAGTGTAGTTTAAGGTAAAAATAATGTTTTAATAATATGAGATGAGCTTGAAACTTGTCCTACTCCTATTGGATGTGTCATGGCCGACCACAAAAACCCATGGGTCAACTTGGGGACCCCATGGAGCCACTTTGGTTGGAAAAATGACATTAATATATATTTATTTAATGTTAAAGTAAAAAATGACACAAACAAGAAATGTTTTACTAAAACAATTTTTACATGGAGTTATAAAAGTCATATTTTTGACTATAAATAGTCATTGGAAATATAAATATATTTACTACATCATAGGTATTTTTTTTATAATTTTTAGACATTAAATAAATTAAATTATTTACGACATCATTATGATGCAGCGATGACCTCATTATTTAACGATTTTAATAAAATGAAAAGATAATGTAAAATCCAAGGCTTACACTTGTCCAAAGACTATTGTATGGGTATATTTAGAACCCTTATCACCTTATCCACGAATTATATAAGTGTGTGACCTTTAGAATACGAAAAGCATTGTATCATAATGTAACATTTCCTTACTTTCCAAGAGTGCCCCTCCTCTCCTCTTATAAAAGGCCCCCACCTATACCACCTCATTCACACTTTCAAGCCATTTGGATCGGCCAACCTCTGCCCCAATACTCTCCCAACTTCCCCCTCTTACTCCTAGAAGCCTCACTTTGGTCAGAACTCTTCCCAAGGAAGCCTTTGGCTCAAATCAAAAAGAGTTACCCGATTTTGAGGTAATGTCTTCTCTAATGTTGGTTTGTTTTATTTTTCTTCTCCAACCCCCTAAACTCTTTTTATTAATTTCTTTTGTAACAACACCAGTATCCTAAATATACTAGGTTGTTTTTATAAGAATTATTCTAGCTACAATTACACACACCTACATCTAATGGTTAAAGAACATACGGTTTCTGTGGATGGTGAATTTCTGCCTCACGAAACGATGATTGTTCAACACTCATATAACACCTTCAAAGGTGGCCATTAAGATGTAACTATATTTATATATGATATATAATATGTTTATGTTTTACTTATGCTTCTGTATTTCTCATTTATGGCATACTTTATGATTTCCATTATGGGTAAACGCGATAATTTCATTTTAGGAAGTGCCGACTACCGCCCCCTCAAAGTGATTTGAATCGTTAATGCCAAATGTGGGATGTATAAAGGATGGAGTAAATGGTATTATACACTATATTATACTGGAATTATATTATAAATTTTTATCATTATGATTTAATTCCATTAAATATGAAATAGAAATGAAAGTAGCGTTCATGCGTACGTACGGCTTACCGTCTCCATGAATGGTGCATTTCATTTCATACCTCTAAATGTTACGTAATATTATAAATGAATGTATATACTTGATATATATGATATATATGACATCTAAATCATGAATATAATTCTGGGTATAATGGATATTCTACCACATAAACAACTGTTAATTATAAGAAGTTTATTGTTGACTCAAGTACCAAAGATCGACAAAACGACCGTTATTAACTTAAATAATTACATAATGTTAATATCATTGTAATAAGTGATATAAAAAGGATAATGAAATTGAAAATGGTTCTTAATAAGGTATATATTAACTCTAGTTTATTATTCAGGAGGTTAAAGAACGGTTGAGTCAAGTCAGACACGAGGTAAGGGAATTTCATAACCCAACTTCCATTCCTTGAGTTAATCTCCTACTTTCAAATTATGTCATGATATTATTATGTCGTATATTGTATTTATAATTTCTTTATTTTTACATATAGTGAATACACATAATAGATATATTTTATTTAAAAATGATCTTTTTAAGGGACTTCGTCTCAATCTCCATTCATTGAGGCATATTTTGTTTTATACACAAATTTCTTTTATACAGTGTATAAACACCTTTGACTTTTACGTTTATTCAAAAGGAATCTTTTTATACGAAGCGTTTTGCTAAACGACAAAAAGTGAATGTTTTTCTTTCCGTACATATGCGGAGACAATGACTTCTCCGCCGCCGTGACCATTATTTGAGTTTCGTCTTCCTCTACAAGCCATCATTTTTTTTGGATGAAAAAAATACAAAGTTTTAACTTTCTTTTATTTTGGTATTGAAAATGGTTTTGAATGTGTTTTTATTATATCAATGTGTTGTATTGATATCTTTTGATTGAAATGTGGAAATTTTATGTTTCCTTTCTGCATGTTTTATGAGATACGATTATGTTATGGTTTATGATATGTTTAAACCTATTCATATGAGGAATGTATTGGACTTAATAAGTGACGGGTGGAGCCTATTATAGCTCCTCGATGCATCGGTAGGTCTCATGAGACAACTAGACGTGGAATTGGCCAAGGCCCTTTCCCAATTTTATTTATGTTTTTGGCCGAGGCCTTAATCATTTTAAACGTCTTGGCGGAGGCCTTGACAAAATGTTTCAGAATGTCTGGCATTATACATTCCCTCATTATGAAAGTGGTTATTGATATTGAATGTGATTATTCGACCAGTAGAATATCCATGTGAAGAAGTGAATGGCATTATCACATTTTACTTTTGCCATATTATGTTGAAGTTCAAGTTTAAAAGGCTTTTGTTTTAGTTATACATTGCCTTAAATGTTTATGTTTATTGATGAAAGATTCCGCTATATTGTTATCCTTACTGAGCATCTGAGCTCACCCCTTTCAATGTTTTAATATTTTTCTAGGATGTGAAGAAGTATTTTATGAATGAACTGCAGGGGTAGTCAGAAAGGGATATGAGTGTGGACTATGAAGACTTTGTTATTAGTTTTTCACTTTATGATGTAATGTAACATTTATGAATGTATCTAGTGTTTCCAAGGCTACTAAACTAATCAGTCTTTCGAGACTTGATCTTTTGTGATCATGGAAATGTTACGAAGTAATGCACCGACTCTGGGTAGCTGGGGTCGGGGCGTTAGAGTTGGTATCAGAGGCAGTTTAGTGATAACCTTGGAAGCAAGATTTAGATAAACTCTGATTAGAGCACATAGCCCGAAGATAGACTTTGAGGATTAGTATAGAAGAACTTCCTAGAATTTTGGTATTGTAGAGATGTTGTGAGTTTTCTGAGAAATACATCCCTCTCTGGATACGAGCAGGTAGAGGCTGCTCTGGCACAAATGTACCTAGGGGTAAAACCCGAAAACACCGCTTTGAGCTAGACTCGAACAGGAACTGGTGCACGACAACGAGCCTTGCTGTACTCTTGGTTACGACACTCCCGTGGTATATTCTTAGGATAATTCTCATTTTCTTTACAAACCACTATGAAGGGTTATGAGTATATACTTCCTCAAAGAAAACATTTTTATGGATTATATCCATTAATAGTTCAATTTATGTTAAGTATCTTACAAGTATAGAATTATGTATTTTGATTCATAAACTAATATAGTTTATGCCATTGTTTAGAAATGGCGCCTAGTGGAAGGAATGGAAACCGTATCAATGCACGCACTCCGTGTAAGGATTTCCCTCCCACTCAAGATAATTATTGTGGAGCTAGAGATACAACTGGTGCTGATCAACTTATTACCATACTGGGACAACTCACCCAGGTTATGAATAATAACCTTACTCGTATGGAGCACCCTGATCCGCAACGTGGAGGATCAATGTTAGACTGCTTCATGAGGAAACAACCGCCAACATTTAATGGGGGTACAAATCCATTAGTAGCTGAGCAATGGATAAACTCCTTAGAGAAAATATTCCATGCCTTGGTGAGTAACGAAAGGGAGAAGGTTGTCATGGCAGTTTACCGCCTCACTGGAGATGCCGATCAGTGGTGGTCGCTGATTCAAAACACAAAGGAAGATGATGACGTATCGAATATGGAATGGAGGGAGTTCAAAGAGCTTTTCCTAGAAAAATACTATCCTCGTGACCATCGAGCAGATATGGAAAGACAATTTCTGAGTCTGAGGCAGAAGGAGGATGAGAATGTCGCAAAGTATGAGGCTAACTTTACAAGGTTAGCGAGGCATGCTGCAAATTATATACGTAACCCAAGAAGTAAGATTGATCGTTTCTTTGATGGGTTAAACCCTTTTCTCCGTCGAGCCTTAGTCTCACAATCTTTCTCATCGTACGAAGACATTGTCTCATGTGCTATCAAGACAGAAAAGGAATTCTCTAAGTCTTATGACAACAAAGTAAAGCAAGAGAAGAAGAGAACGATGGAACAAGAGACAGATAAAGGGAAAAAGGGAAAGAAGGATTTTCCATTATGTGATAATTGTGGGAAGAATCACCCTGGTACTTGCCTAAAAGGAATGGGAGTTTGTTATAAATGTGGGGAAAAAGGTCACCAGGCGCGTGATTGCAAGGGAAAGAAAGAGGCTATCTATTTTGAATGCTACAATTGTAGAGAAATGGGGCATTATGAAAATGAATGTCCTAAGCGTCAGAAAAACATACCTCAGAAAAGGCCAAGGGATCAAGGACAATCTTATGCTGTTACTATAGTTGAAGAAGAATAACTAATGTATTGGTGCTTTTGGACTCATGGATTATATTCTGGTTATTAGAATAATGTGATATATATATATGGATTGTACTGTAGTACTTGTTGATTTCAATTAGGTTTTAATATGATGAAGGTAATTATATTTTTAGTATGTGACAATAATAGAAACTTTACTTTGTTTGGGGAATCTGATAAATTGATTTTGGAATTAAGATACCTTTTAGAGAAAGTCTAGATAGAGGTATTTTGGAGAACTATAAAGGTTGGAGTTGATTAAGTTGAACCTTGGATAGTTAATTTAAGGTTAAAAAATTTCTGAAGATTATTTTTGGAATACTATAGTTTTAGGAAAAGGACAACCTGCAGGGTGGGGCATAAACCGTTGCATTGGACAAAGATGCAGGAATCGAACCCGCAACCATAGTGCGGCATCCCTTTATTTCCTACCACTAGCCTATAGGAAGTACCTGGTTATTACAAAATAAATTTACTAATCTAAATGGTATGTGTTAACATTTGGAACCTTATACAATTAGGATAAGTATAATATTTTTGAGTTCTATTCTCTTTTTGAGTGAAAGATTAGTTGAAGGTTGAAACTCTAATTGTCAAGCATAAAAATATATATACCTATCTCTTATTCAATGAATAAATTAAGTCTTAAACTTTAGTAAAGGGATATTAAAACAAAAAAATGTGTTATCCTAATACCTTATGTCTTGTTGAACTGATGATATTTTAAATCAACATAGATTGAAGGATTTGAGGCCCTCAATTTGACAGTTGATTGTGATTGATGATCTCAATCACTCCCTACAAATATTTATGTTTTTCCTCCAATTATATGTCTCTAATTGCCACAAATGTTCTCCTAATCGAGATCATAATTGGGTGGTGAATTTTTCATTTCCCTTTCCCTCTTATTAAGGCTAAATTTTATTAATCTTATTTCCGATGTGGGTTTTCCTCAAAGGTAGTTTCCATTTTCAACCTTTTATTTTCAAAGAAAAATTTCAAATTGCGAGGATGCAATTTATTGAAGGAGGGGAGAATGTAACACCCCGAGCTTCCACGATACGCTTCTCATTCAATAATGCAATAGCTTGCATTGTACGCAACTTCGAGTTCTAAAACACCGCAACTAATCAAAGTAGCCGTTATGAATAGTAATAACCACTTTTTTAAATTATAGAAATTTTATATTTCAAAATGGACTTCATTTTTGTATTCGTAATATCGAAATTATCCAAAGTTGAATTTTTTGTAATTTTCTGAGAACTTCCAATTTTTTATGAATAGTGAAAATTACTTAAAAAAAACTTTTTTAATCAAAATAATTTATAGTGATAAGTTATACTATTTAGTGGTTTTAAAGTATAATTAGAATATATTTTTACAATTTTATCCAATTGTGGTCATTAGAATTAATTTAACATTGAAATTGGACATAAATAATTGTCAATCTTTTGATATAAATTATTTCTTAAAAACACGCTATTTGTTGTGACAACGGGAATTAATTATAAAATTAATTAATGCAACTTATATGTTTGGAATTTTGTAAAATAGACATCATTTTTTAATTCGGAATATCAATTATAGCTTAGGGTGAAATTTTGGCATTGTTCTGAAAAACTTCAATTTTTGATGAATAGTGAAACCACTAAGTGGTAGTTAAATAACTGATTTTTCGTTTAAATGAAATATTACCACTTATGTGATTTTATTTTCAAAAATCCGACATACATGGTTGTCATTAAGATGTAAAATGTGGTTCAATGGGATTAAAATAATTTTTTGGTGAATAGTAACTTTTAAGTTCTTAATCGCGATTAGAGGTAATTAGTGTAGTTTAAGGTAAAAATAATGTTTTAATAATATGAGATGATCTTGAAACTTGTCCTACTCCTATTGGATGAGTCATGGCCGACCAAGACAACCCATGGGTAAACTTGGGTACCCCATGGAGCCACTTTGGTTAAAAAATGACATTAATATATATTTATTTAATGTTAAAGTAAAAAATGACACAAACATGAAATGTTTTACTAAAACAATTTTTACATGGGGTTATACTAGTCATAGTTATGACTATAAATAGTCATTGGAAGGATAAAAATATTTCCTACATCATAGGTATTTTTTTATAATTTTTAGACATTAAATAAATTAAATTATTTACGACATCATTATGATGCAACGATGACCTCATTATTTAACGATTTTAATAAAATGAAAAGATAATGTACAATACAAGGCTTACACTTGTCCAAAGACTATTGGATGGGTATATTTAGAACCCTTATCACCTTATACAAGAATTATATAAGTGTGGGACCTTTAGAATCCGAAAATCATTGTATAATAATGTAAAATTTCCTTACTTTCCAAGAGTGCCCCTCCTCTCCTCTTATAAAAGGCCCCCACCTCTACCACCTCATTCACACTTTCAAGCCATTTTGCTCGGCAAAACGCTGCCCAAATACTCTCCCAACTTCCCACTCTTACTCCTAGAAGCCTCACTTTGGGAAGAACTCTTCCCAAGGAAGCCTTTGGCTCAAATCAAAAAGAGCTAAACGATTTTGAGGTAATGTCTTCTCTAATGTTGTTTTGTTTTATTTTTATTCTCCAACCCACTAAACTCTTTTTATTAATTTATTTTGTAACAACACCAGTATCATAAATATACTAGGATGTTGTTATAATAAGTATTCGAGCTACACTTACACACACCTACATCTAATGGTTAAAGAACATACAGTTTCTGTGGATAGTGAATTTCTGCCACACGAAACGATGATTGTTCAACACTCATATACCACCTTCAAAGGTGGCCATTAAGATGTCACTATATTTATATATGATATATAATATGTTTATGTTTTACTTATGATTATTTATTTCTCATTTATGGCATAATTTATGATTTCCATTATGGGTAAACGTGATAATTTCATTTTAGGAAGTGCGGACTACCACCCCCTCAAAGTGATTTGAATCGTTAATGCCATATGTGGGATGTATAATGGATGAAGTAAATGGTATTATACACTATATTATACTGGAATTATATTATAAATTTATATAATTATGATTTCATTCCATTAAATATGAAATAGAAATGAAAGTAGCGTTAATGCGTACGTACGGCTTACCGTCTCCATGAACGGTGCATTTCATTTCTTACCTCTAAATGTTACGTAATATTATAAATGAATGTATATACTGGATATATATGATATATATGACATCTAAATCATGAATATAATTCTAGAGATAATGGATATTCTACCACATAAACAACTCGTAATTATAAGAAGATTATTGTTGACTCAAGTACCAAAGATTGACAAAACGACCATTATTAACTTAAATAATTACATAATGTTCATATCATTGTAATAAGTGATATAAAAAGGATAATGAAATTGAAAATGGTTCTTAATAAGGTATATATTAACTCTAGTTTATTATTCAGTAGGTTAAAGAATGGTTGAGTCAAGTCAGACACGAGGTAAGGGAATTTCATAACCCAACTTCCGTTCCTTGGGTTAATCTCCTACTTTTAAATTATTTCATGATATTATTATGTCGTATATTGTATTTATAATTTCTTTATGTGTGCATATAGTGAATACAAATAATAGATATATTTTATTTAAAAATGATCTTTTTAAGGGACTTCGTCTCAATCTCCATTCATTGAGGCATATTTTGTTTTATACACAAATTTCTTTTATACAGTGTATAAACCCCTTTGACTTTTACGTTTATTCAAAAGGAATCTTTTTATACGAAGCGTTTTACTAAACAACAAAAAGGGAATGTTTTTCTTTCCGTACATAAGCGGCGACAACGACTTCTCCGCCGCCGTGACCATTATTTGAGTTTCGGCTTCCTCTACAAGCCATCATTTTTTTTGGATGAAAAATAAATACAAAGTTTTAAATTTATTTTATTTTGGTATTGAAAATGGTTTTGAAAGTGTTTTTATTATATCAATGTGTTGTATTGATATCTTGTGATTGAAATGTGGAAATGTTATGTTTCCTTTATGCATGTTTTATGTGATACGATTATGTTATGGTTTATGATATGTTTAAACCTATTCATATGAGGAATGTATTGGACTTAATAAGTGACGGGTGGAGCCCGCTATAGCTCCTCGATGCATCGGTAGGTCTCATGAGACAAATAGACGTGGAATTGGCCAAGGCCCTTTTCCAATTTTATTTATGGTTTTGGCCGAGGCCTTAATCATTTTAGACGTCTTGGCCGAGGCCTTGACAAAATGTTTCAGAATGTCTGGCATTATACATTCCCTCATTATGAAAGTGGTTATTGATCTTGCATGTGATTATTCGACCAGTAGAATATCCATGTGATGAAGTGAATGGCATTATCTCATTTTACTTTTGCCATATTATGTTGATGTTCAAGTTTAAAAGGCTTTTGTTTTAGTTATACATTGCCTTAAATTTTTATGTTTATTGATGAAAGCTTCCGCTATATTGTTATCCTTACTGAGCATCTGAGCTCACCCCTTTCAATGTTTTAATATTTTTCCAAGATGTGAAGAAGTATTTTATGAATGACCTGCAGGGGTAGTCAGAAAGGGATATGAGTGTGGACTATGAAGACTTTGTTATTAGTTTTTCACTTTATGATGTAATGTAACATTTATGAATGTATCTAGTATTTCCAAGGCTACTAAACTAATCGGTCTTTCGAGACTTGATCTTTTGTGATCATGCCAATGTTACGAAGTAATGCACCGACTCTGGGTAGCTGGGGTCGGGGCGTTACATTCATGGGGTCCGAAAATCTACCCAATGATTCTCATAGTCAGAAATATCTCATAAAATATAATTAAGACATGTTTTATGGTAGTTTTATATCATTATAATATTATTTTTACCTATATTTACATGATTTACCCTTTAACCATGGTAAATAAAAATAATTACAAAAGTTACTATTCATAATGTCCAAAACTAATAGGTACCTAGTTACAAAATTTTTAATTTTTTATTACAAATATGTAATCCATTTTTCTAAATTCAAAGCACATAATTGGAAAAAATTAATTTAAAATTAATTCCCCTTGTCAAAACCGGAAAGTAGGTTTTTATGAAGTAAAAACATTCAAATTATTGACATGTGTTTATATCCAATTTAAATTTAAAATTACTTCCAATAAGAAAAATTGGATTAAATGATAAAAATATAATCCAATTACACTTTAAAACCAATTAAAAATATATAATAACTATATAACTAAATTAGATAAAAATGAAATTTTGAATTAAAAGGTAGTATTTTTAACTATTTATTAAAGTATTAATTTCATCATAAAAGTAAAAAATTTCATCCAAGGTAAATTTTGATGTTCCAATTCCAAATAATAAGTTTATTTTGTCAAATAAACCTTATCAAAATTTCAAAAAGTATATTTAAAAAGTGTTCTCCATCAAAACATGGTAAAATTGTATTTTTTGAAAAATAATTATTTTATACAAAAAATTAATTTTTTTCTAATAACATGTCTAGAAAATAATTAAGATGAATTTTAATGTTATATTAACCTGAAAATGAAGTTAATACTATTCTTAATAGCTAGTTTATATCCCATTAAATAATAAGATTTTAATAATATAAGTTTTTTAGTGAAACTCATAATTAAATACAATATAAGATATCAAGGAAGGTCACTATTGCATTTAATGCAATCCAAGTTAGTATTTCATGTAGTGAAAGCTTCTATTTGTGTTTCGTATAACATAATACATACATAGTTGTTTTATACATTAAAAAAATATACTCAGTATTGTGTGAAATTAATTCTATCAAAAGAACGAGAAAATTGTGTAACACAAGAAAAATATAGCGTTGCATATATTGCAAGCTAATATAGTGTTGCATAAATTTCAAGCAAATCTTGGTGTAATATACAACAAAGGACATAAAAAAAATTAAAAATAATCTATCTCATAAAATCTCAGGGTGTTACAACTAAAAGAATAAAAAATGAAACATTATAAAACCTTAGATGAGATAGGATTGGAATATACCCATCATGTTTGAGTTAGACTAGTTAATTAGTCATTTCACCATTTATCGTTTTAGTTAAACCCCCAATAAACCAGTTTTAACCTTATCCATGGAAATTAATTTTTATAAATTTTTCTATTCAATTTTGATAAAAAATTATGTTGAACATAATATAAAATATTAATTATCATGATTACTAATATTTAATCTAGTTTTTCTAATTCCATTCATATAACTGGAATATTTTAATTGAAAATTAAACCCACATTCGTGAGGAAAACGTTGTTTTTTAGAGAGAAACTTTTCCTAATTATAAAACTTTTTAATATAAAAAGTAAAAATGAATTTGATTCCAATGAAATAATTTTTTTAAATAATAATAAAATTAAACTAAATATATTTTTTATTAATTTTTTAAAAATATGTAACTCTATATTTTATTTAAACAAAAAGACAGTTCTTCATAAAAATCATTTTTTACAATTCATTGTGAAATTAATCTTTACCTAATATAATCCACAATTTAACCTATTATAATGTTGAAATTTTTATTCAAAAATGAAGTAATGTTTGTCAAACTAATTTTATATATGTGTAAAAATTAATTTTATTAAATGTTCATAAAAATATATAAAAATCATTTTGTCTGAAAAATTATTTTCAGAGAAAAGAATTTTCTAAAAAAATATGTACTTATTTTTAAATATATATTATTTAACTAAAATAACTATATTCAATATTCAATTTTTTTATTCCTATTCATACCTCCAAATTTAATAGTTAGGTTATAACAGTCATATTTATGTAATAATATTAATAGTATATCATGGTTTGTTAAAACATAGTGTTGTGTGTCACAACCGTGGAGTTATTTTGAGGTATTTTATGTTTCATTTCTAGTTTTAATGGAGTTATATATTTTTATTGAGATTCTTTGAAGAAATAATAGCAGTTTTTGGGTAGAGAGGAGGTGGCTTCTACTTAGTGCTTAGTTATGGGAAAACGTATGCAAGCCCTGTGCAAACCACGTGACCCAGATAGTGGAACTATCTATGAAACATTGATAAGTACAAGATCATTTTACAATTATAGAAAAAACATGAAACTTCTACCTCTTAACAAACAGAGGTGGTTCATGGTTGGTGCATGGTCTAGAAAACTATGCACCTAAACCTTTTGGCCCACCAGATTCATAAAAAAAAGAATTTCTAATCATGATTCTCCCTAATTATAAATCCCTATCCCCTATAATTTAACCCATTATACCTCCACCAACCCTAGGAATTCGTCCTATCACAATTCACTCACATTGGGATCAATTTTTATGTGGACTTATTTTTGTTCTTCAGGATTCCTCAAGGTAAGTCCCTCTTCTCTTATCTGTTTCCTTTCTCTTGGAAACTTCTATCATCCTTCTTGAGTTAAATCTTCTATAGAAGATCTTTTAGAATGAAAAAGTGTTCAATATTATTTATTTTGTGTTGAATATTGATGATTTTTTTGTGTTATTTTTCACTTGGTATCTTTCTTGATTCCTCTTTCAGTTTCTTACCAGACTGGGGTGGTTTCAAGGAAATAGGTAGGTGGTTTTGTTTTTAGCTATTGTTTGATGATTTAAATATTATTTTCTTATTTTATAAATTTATTATAAAATTGTTTTTATTAGAATATGGGTGGTTTATAATTAATTTTTTTGTGTGTGGTCTTGAAAAGGTTAAACATCCATGGAAATGGTGTGTTTGGGTGTGTCATGGATTGAGAAAGAAATGGATTTTCATGGTTTAAAAAATGAGGTGATGCACATTGGAATCTAGGGTAACTTGTTAAGAATACTAGGACAAGTTTTGTAGCCATGAAGCCCCCTACCTAAAAGGTTAATGATGAAAAACTAAAAAAATTAATGATGAGAGTTGGATGGCTCGAATAAGAGATGGACATTTGCATCCAGGATTGATCATTGGGAGTATACAGATCTTGGGTTCCCACTCACCCTAGATGTTTTGGGATTTTCCATGGTGTTTATGGTGTTTTTTAACCATTTCCATTTTACTCTTGAAATATTTCTTTTCTTTCAAAGTTAAATATTAATTTTATAAATAAAATTGTTTTTTTTCAAAACTATGATGTTTATTTATCTTATAGTGGCTGTTCATGGAACATCTGGTGGGATCATACTGGGAAAGTGAAATATCTTCCTACACACACAAGGGTCTATGTAGACCTTGTTTTGACAGATCTAGGGATGGTAATGGATCCTTTTTAAAGTCATGGTGGTTAATCTTCTTAATGGATCACTTGTATGGAATTAGTGTGGTGAAGTGGTGGGTGTTGAACCATATGTCATGAGGAGGTTTTTTTCATCTAGATGATCCCCTACTGGGATTTAGTTATTTAAGTCTCTTGTTTTAAAATATAAAATGTTTAAATGAATCATGTATATTTCTCCTTTTGTTTTTGATGTTATAGATTTTGTTCATGGTGTTTGTGAATTTATACTGATTTTAGTTATTATTTCCATCATTAAAACTATTCGCAAAGGAGTTCCATAACTACCAAGCACCAGTTTCCAACCCATGGGGATCGTTAATTCCCTTTCGATCCATGCCACAGGCTGGGTAGGGTGTGAGGCTGTATGGTATCTAGGTTGGTTCAAGAAAAAATGGTATGTGATCCAATTTTTCCCTATAATGGTTTATGTTATTTGGGGAGTCCAGATAGATAGAAACTAGAATATCAATGATTAAGGATCTTTTTTCAAGTGGGTTATTTGTTAAACACACCTTGTAATGGACCTTGGTGACCATGGGATTTATAGGATTTAGTTTTAATACCCCTCAAGAGTAATGCATAGGATGTAGATTGGGCATGGACACTAAGGTAGGGTTGAGTGGTTTCAGTTTGTTTCTTAGGATTATCATGGTTTTAATTTTTATTCTTGACCGTGTATAAATTATGTTACTGGTAGGTTATCTATGTGGAAATGTATTGATAGTTTATTTTGTGTTTGTTGACTTGTGTAGTATCAGGATTCCCCAAATATCTCCAGTAAAATCATGGGAAGAAGATAGAGAGAGTTATACCTCAAATGTTGATTATGGATTAGTTCAGGTAGTGGTTCAGGATATCCGAGCTTAGGATCAACGAGTAGGCCTTGGTCCAACTCTAGAAAATAAAAACAAACTAATTATAAATAGGTATTGGGCATAAGATTTCCAAAAAAATAAATCCATACCTTTTAATGAATCACAAATACCTTGGAAGTGCAATATTGGGTAGAGAATATTGAGAAAATTTTTAAGTTCCTTGAGATTCCTAAAATCATCAAGGTGAAGTTTGTCACTTTTAGATTGGAAGTTCCTGGTCACATGTGATGTGAGTCAGTGGTCAAGTAAGGGAATCATAATAAGATGGTCTAGAAGGATTCCAAGCTTGTATTAAATGAGTAGTACTACACTAAGAAGTTACTCCTTGATAAGACTACTATGTTTCTAGAACTCTATCAGGTAGAACATTTAGTTTTGGAATATTTCAACCATTTTATCGAGATAGTATGTTTATATGATGAGGAAGTTTCCAAAAAATAACCAAAGGACCAGTGTTATGAGATGGGGTTATAGAAGGACATTCTATCCATGGTATTTATATTCTTGTTAAAGATGTATGCTAAGGCGGTGGATTGAACCTTGATTGTGGAGACCAAATTGGTAGGTAAGTATGGTTTTTCTAGAACTTTTCCGACTATGGGATTGGGTGAAAGTGGAATTTATTAAAATAAGAGGAAGACTGAGGATTAGGGAAATAAGATTGGTGAAAACACTAGATACCTATCTCGACCACCATTTTTAGTAGCTTTAGGTGGTGGATCAATTATGTTCCATTAGTGTGGGAGGCTTTGACATATACAATCAATGTGTCTAGTTCCAACTAAAATATACCATCAGTTTGTAAATTTTGGTCAATTGAAATGATTCTGTTAGAGAGTTCCTTCTTTTTATAGTGGTTTTGGATCCACAATGTGCAAGGAACTAACAGATTGGTCTAGTGATTCTAGGGATATGAGTTCTCGATATGGTTGGTGTGGAGGGAAGGATGGATCTTGATATGGATAAATTTTTTTAATGGCCAATCTAAAAGTATGTAGTCATCCTCAGACATCAGTACAGATGAAAATCCTTCCAACTATGAATCAGGCACCATTGGAATCATATGTGGGTTCTGTAGAAGCTCAAGGTACCATTCTTATTGCATCATCTATAGAAGCTAATTTATTAAATACAAGTGATTATAATTCATTCATTTATTCTCACCCTATGGATCTTTTTTTATCTTTCAAAATATCTTATTCCCTATGTTATTAATTTGACTATGCCTCTTGGTAGGAAGAACGTGAAAAACATCAAATGTACATCTTGTGTTATCACCCTATTAGAGGTCAAGCCTAAAGAGGTTTCCAAGTTCTGTAAATGGAACTATTTGACGTGATCCTAGGAATGGATTGGATGATGTGTTTTATGGATCACATCGATTACTGTCAATGTTTGGTTACTTTCACAACACCAAGTGTGAGTACTCGGGTATTCCAAGTTGAATGATATCCATGGTCAAGAAAATATGAACATACACTTCCAATGATATAAAACCTCTATTTTGGGGTATGTTATCTTATGATGGAAGATGATGGAAAGGGTTTTGAGAAAAGGATAACTCCCATAGTTGATGAGTTCTCAGAGTTGTTCCCAGAGGACTTTTCAGTTTGACCTCTAAAATGGGATGTGGAGTTCAACATCAATCTGTCACCAGGGATACTGCTGATATCTCTTCCATCATATCATATATACCCTACCAAGTCTAGTGAATTAAAGATATAGATGGATGATTTGGAATCCAAAGGGTTAATTCACTTGATTATCTTACGTTGGGACCCTCCAGCGCTCTTTAGTAAAAAGGCCAATGGATGTCTCCAGTTATGCATTTATTACTAGAATTTGAACAAGGCCCTTATCAATAATAGTACCCCTTTCTCCACATAAATGAACTTTTTGGCCAACTTAAAGTGGCAAGGTGGTATTCCAAGATCAAACTTCTCTCTTTTTATTATCTGGTTAGTGTGAGAGAATATGGTGTTCCTAAGATAGCTTTTTAATATAGGTATGACCACTTGGAAAATTTAGTCATTCTATTTGGTTTGAAAAACATTCTTGTGGTATTTAAGAACCTTATGAACTAGGTGTTCCATAGATACCTTTTATTATTTTCATAGTGTTTGTGGATGAAATCCTAGTTTACCCTTGAATAGAAGAGGAACATGGTCACCATCTAAGGATTGTTTTGGGCATGCTTTGGGATCACCACATTTATTTTGGGATCTTTAAATAAAGTGTATGGATATGGTAAATTATGTTTATTGGACATGTGATAGCTGAACATGGGGTTTTAGTTGACCTAGATAAAACTAAAGCAGTAATGTCACTGGAGGAGATGATGAATATTTTATAGATCCTAATATTATTAGTCTTGTAAGGATATTACATGTCATTTGTTAGGGATTTCTATCGTATTTCTTCTCTAGTGGTGTATCCATCCTGAAATGGGGTGAGGTTTTTCAAGATTATATACTGTTGAGAATATTTCTATGAGAAAAAGCATCAGTTGACCACTTCCCCAATATTTATTCTACCTATATCTGGGAATGGTATGTGGTCTATTGCGACACTTAAGGTTAGGTTATTGGTGTGTGATTATATCAGAGGACCATGTGGTGGCATATGGATCCAAAAAACATTAAACACATGAGAATGATTACCCAACACACATAAGAAAGATATAAATAGTGATGCACACACTAAATTTATTTTTTAACTACCTTTTAATGGAGAAATTTATGGTCTATAAAGACCACAAAATCTTGGAATACATTTTCTCCCAGAAGGAATTAAAAATGAGGTAGAACCAATAGATCAAGTAACTTTATGGATTCAACTTTTATATTTTCTATACCTTGGGGAAAGGGAATGAGTTTGATGATACCTTACATAGGAAAATACTGAACCAGGCTATAAAGGAGTCTGGTGATGAGTTGACACTAAAGGGACATTTTTCTCCGATGCATTTGTAAACCAAGGAGTATAGTGGATGTATGTTCTTGGAAAACATTTTGTTAACACACTCCCATATTGAAATGTTCTGATAAGAACAACCTAAGGATGAGTTATGATAGTTATCTATATAAGTTTTTAATATTGGTGAGGTTCCTACGGAATGGTTGATGTCTTCTGTGGGCATTATTTTTTCAAGGTATGCTTCGTTGCATAATTGCCTCTATGAATGGTGGTAATTCATGATAGTCACCAGTTCCAGTAGACCATCTATCATAGAGCCAAAAAATGTTTTATTACATGATTCAAAAATTATAGTGGCTAGGTATGAGATGCGGAAAAACAAATTTTTTGTCAGGATGTTATGTTTGTTAATAAATTAAATCCATGCACGAGAATCCATTTGGAATTTTCCAACCACTTAACATTAATACCTTGAATTGGGACACAGTTTCAATGGATTTCAATATCAGTTTACCTCATACCCCCTAGGTAAGGAACTCAATTTGGGTGAGTATTGGTCTATTGGTGAAATATGTTTATTTTATATCAATAAAAGATTTGAATAAAGTAGAAGAATTGAGAAAATTTCATGTTCATAAAATTGAAAGGCTCGAGGGAATTCCATAATATATCATCTATAAAAGGGACCCTAATTTTATATATGAATTTTGGGAAGGCCTTTATAATGAAATGAGGTCATAGGTCATGCTTTTTAAAGTATACCATCAACAAACAAATGGTCAGACAGAATGTGCTGACGAAATTCTTGAATACATGCTCTGTTCATGTGTGTATTACTTTGGTGGATCATGGGATAATAGTATTGTATTTTTTTAATTTTATTATAATAATATTTATCAATAATAAATCAATAATTATTTCTTATAAGCATTGTATGAATGGTTGTGTCTGTCACCTCTATGCTGGATGGAAGTGGGTGAGACTTCATTACAGGGATTGAGTCATGTACAATAGATATTTGGTGATGTTTAGATGATCATGATTTACTTTTTAATATATTAGAGCATTCATAAGTCATATTCCAATTTGGGATGTTAATCTTTGTAATTTACAGTGAGAGAATAGGTGTTTTAGAAGGAAACACCTCATTGGGGTCCCTATATTCTTATTATGAAGGGAATGCTCTCACAGAGGTATGTAAAACTTTTCAAGATTATCGAGAGAATCAGTGATGTGGCATACCATATGGAATTAACTTCCTAGTAAATGTAAATTCACAATGTGTTTGTATGAAATAGGTATATTCTAGACCCATTTCACATATAATATTGGGAATAAATAGAGTTGTAATCTGACTTTTCAGGGACTGAGAAACTATTGTAAGTTATAGATTCCTTAGTAAAAGTTCTTCATGGAAATTCTATACCACTATTTCAGTTTCATTGGAAGCATATAAACTATGAGTATGATACGAAATAGAGAAATTATTTGGTGGTGGATTAGTACCCTCACTTATTCATGGATCAAACATTGTTTTCAAATTTTGAGGGTGGAATTATTTATTGGTGAGGAGAATTTTCATACTCGGGGTATTATTTTTAGGTTTTTTATTACTTATTTCTAGTCTTAATTGTGTTATTTAGTTTTATATTATTTTATTTCTAAAAAATGTTATTTTGTAGGTGTACAAAAGGTGGTGAACGATTGGTACACAGTCAGGGTGAACTGTGTGGCGGCCCAGTACAAATTGTGTGACCCTAAAAATGGAACAATAAATTATGAACAGATAGGTACAAAAATGTGATTCCCTCCTAGAAAAACCAAGTATATTACCTCTATTATAGGATAGATTTTACACATGGTTGGTGCCTATTCTGGATTACCATACGGCCAAACCGTGAAACCTTCAATATTCTTAAAAAAATTGAATATCCAATTATTAATCTGCCTGATTTTGACAATAAAACCCTTTTAATTTCATATATTCGGCCTCCACTATCCTTAGAAACACCTCCAATCTTCTTTAAATACCTATTGGATCTATTTTTGTGAAACTTTTAGCTTGGTTATTTAAGGTTTCTCAAAGTAAGTCCCACTTCTCTTCTCCACTTCCATTCTCTTGGTCTCTTCTCTCATTCTTAATGGGGTTCCTCTTCGTGAATAGTTATGTCAACAAAAAATGGGTCCAATAATATTTATTTGGGGTGGATATTTATTGTTTTGATGTGTTCCACCATCCATAGAATATTCTCTTGATTCACCTTATAGGTTTTGACCAAATTTGGGTGGTTCCATGGAATGTGGTAGGTGATTCTGTGTATATCTATTGTTTGATAATTTAAATTTGATTATATTATTTCTAAATGTAATATAAAATTTTGTGTTTTAAAAAATGGGTTATTTATAATGTATTGGTTTGTGTAAGGTTTTGAAAAGGTGAAAACCCGAGAGAAATGGTGTGTTTGGGTGTGTGATGGATTGAGAAATAAGGGGGTTTTCTTGGTTTGATAAATGGGGATAATAATACGGGATTCTTTAGTAACTTGGTGGGAAGACTAAGAAAAGTTTTCTAGGAATTAACCACCCAACCTAGAAGGTGTATGATACAAAAAAACAACCCATTGATGATGGGGGTTGTTTGGATTGAGGAGGATATGAAACATTAAATTTAGGATTGATCACCAAGGGAATAAGTAACCATGATCCCCAAAAACCCTAGATGCATAGGGCCATACCATTGTGTTTATAGTGTGTTTTACATGTTTCCATTTTACTCTTCCAAACTTACCATTCTTTCAATGTTAAAGATTTTTTTACAAATTAAATTGTTTTATTTTTTATAAAACAAACAAGTTTATTTAACTTATAATGTATATGAATGGAACTTCTGGTCAAATCCTATTGGGAAAGTGAACTCACACACTAGATATAATCTTGTTTGTATGTAGATTTTCTTTTACTGACGTACTTTAATGAAAATTCTCTATTTGAATGTAATGGTGGTTACTTTTTCTAGAATATCCTTTTCTAGGCGTTGATGGTGGTAAAATGGAGGGTGTCGACCTATGTGTCACAATGATTTTTTTCACCTAGAATATTCCCTCCACCTTGTGGTTATTGAAGTCTCAATTTATAGAATATATATTTTTACTAATTCTTGTTGTTTTTCACTTTTGTTTCAAATATTATGGATGTGGGTAATGATGTTTTTGAATTTTAAATGATGGTATTTTTTATTATATAAGAAAAAACCATTACTAAAAATGTTTTATTATTTCTAGGAACCTGTTTCTAGCCTTTGGTGTTCAGAAATTTCCTTCACGTCTTGCCATTGGCTAGGTCTGGTGTCGAGTTGTATAGAAATAGGTCTAATTCATGACATTTTGTGTAATTGAAACTTTATAAGAGGTTAAATTTATTCAATTTTTTCCTAAAATCTCATGGTGTTAAATAATGGTATTATTATATTTTTATCATATAATTTAAAAGTATAATTGATCAATTATTTAGTGGTTTAAGACCATGACTCTGAAAATAATTTGCTATAAAAGATTTTGATAGCTATAAAGAAATTGCTTGATGTGATCTAAGGGTAGAAATATATTGTGGATATTATTTTTATTATAATCGTTTTGTGGAAAAGTAGATAAAATATTTTTTTGAAGAAATTAAAATAATAAAAACCATGGAAGAAATAAAATTAATCTTCCTTTAGTCCTAACATGTGAAAATAATCATAGAAGAAATTACCTTATGGGGACTAGTAATTATTTTAAGTGTTGACCAGAAATCCATCAAGGAATTGAAATTTAATGTGATGTGAAGTCATCATAAAATTAAATTAATTGAGTGAAAGAACATATGGATGTACTACCCATGCTCCAATGTTATAATTATTAGTATTACGGACATTGTTCAAATCATTTCACTAATCCAAGGGTTAATGATGAAAATATGCATAAAAAATCTCTTTAGCTAATGAACAAAGGGAAGGATTATTTAATAAAAACTACTTAAGAGGATCATGAGAATAAATTATTGAAATTTATACCTATCATCCACTATATAACTAAATAAAAATTATATTTAATGAATTTTTGATAAGTATCACATAAAAAATTCAAAAGTTGGATATTTTTTTATCTATAAAAACTCTTAGTGGTATAATAATTTCATCTCAAGTCTATAACTCATATCTAATAAATGTTTTTGGGAATGTGATTCCTATAAATCTTAATATTATCCCTATAGTAAAATTACATGAGATTTTATCATGGATTTGATCCCTCTATATAGTTCCCATATCAATTTTTAAGGAAGTTATGTCACATTTGATATTCTGAATCGACCTTTGATCATCAATCAATGTGAGGATAAACATAAAATTCTAATAGAAAATTATTCCTATTATATTATTATTACTATATATCCATAATGGAATTTATCTTAAATGGTTGGAGATAAAATCAAAATTAGTTAATTTTCTAGTTTTTGGTAACATTCCAATTTATTTACTAAAGACATTCCATGTTATAGATTGAACTGCAAAGTTGATTTCTCAATAAAAAATCATAACTAATGCTACACGTATTTCAAATACTCCCTATAAAATGAACCTAATTGAGTTCTAGGAATTACAAAAGCCACTCCAAGATAATATATAAAATGGATTCATAATCCAATGTATCTCCCCTTGTGTTAGACCAAATATTTTTATTCAGAAAAGAACTCAATGTATCTTTGCAATGATTATCAAGAAAATAATAAAACCTGTGTCAATAAATAGTATCCAAAACCCCCTATTAACCAATTTCATAATCAATTTCATGGAGATCAATACTTTTCCAATGTTGACCTTTGATATATAAACCATTATTTAAGGGTTAAACAGGAGGATATAATAAGGAAAACCTTTCTTATGATTTATAAACAACATGAATTTATAGTGATTTCATTTTTAATTACCATTTCATACACTATATTACTTGATATAATGAATAGAGTCTTTATATATTACCTTAATCTATTTTTTTTGTATTTATAGATCATATTCTCATATATTAAAAACTAATGGATGACTAATAAGATCATTTTATTATTCTCTTAAAGGCCTTGATGAAGGAGATGTTGTATGCAAAATTTAGAAAGTCTGAATTTTTGACATAGAAAGTATCATTATTGGGTTATGTAATTTCAAGTGATGGTATATCTGTGTATCCTTCATAGGAAGAAGTTACTTAGTAATGGACCATATAAACCAAGGTTATTGAGATCTATAGTTTTCTTGTATGGGATTAATATTACTGATGATTTCTGAGAAATTTCTCATAGCTATCAAATCCAGTTACCTAGTTGACATTGAAAGGATACAGGTTACTTTGGATAAATGAATGTGAATAAAATTTCAATTAGTTGAAGAGAAGTTTGGTTAGTGAAAAATTTATCATTCTACCCTATAGTGGAGAAGGGTTTGTGAAATTAAGTGATACATCAAAGAATTGATTGAGATGTGATTTCCACTTGAAATTTAACTCACATTGAATTATTATTACTCATATGCCAATTTATGAAATGAAAATATAATTTCAATCATACCTCATGTACATGTTACATACCATAGGCTTGAAATAAATCAAATTCCTCTAATACATAAATAAAGAACTAAAAATTAATCATGAGGGATTTTCAGTTAGGATAAATTGACTATGTGGCTTAAGGATGGTAGGTATTTATGTTTAAAAATAAATCTCAAAAGGAGATTTTTCATATATAACGAATTAAAAATCTAATATTAATGGAATATTCTTATAAATTTTATCTTACAACCCCCAAAGATCATGGTAGGCACATGAAAATTATATGTATATGGAATGAATCACCCTTTGTTACAATTTTTTTAACTTTTTCAAAAATTGTACTTAAGAGAAATATCACATCCATCACCTAACCCAAAATAACGAAAATCATCAATTTAGAGATTTTTAGTTATTATTCTCAAAATAAAGAATCCAATTTCTTCATTTTTAAATTGTTTTTTTATTTTTTATCATGGGAGGTGAATAATACAATACAATGAAAATGTGGACGTTCCCAAATTTTACGAAAACCCCTATAAAAATGAATTACATCCCCAAATACAATAAAGACCACTCCCCCACACTTATTATAATAAATATATGTAATATACACTGCGTAGGTTTGAATTGATATAATTTTATTGTAACACAGATCATTTCCTAATAATTCCATTCATGGATTCTATGGGAAAAAGTAGGATTAATGTTAAGGTGGGTCCAATAATAAAGGGCCCAATAATAAAAATTCTTCAATTATATTAAATATGATTCTGTTCAATCATAGCCTTGATAAGGTACCATGGAAGTACTATAAGATAACACGCCCTGGTCTCTCAAGAAATATATTAATAAAATTGGATAATATTGGTTCAAAATTTTTCTTAGGGATGAGAACACATGGTTTGGGATAGTTACACATGGAAATGCACAAAAATAATAAACCAATCAACATCAATTTCATAAATTCAAAACATTCCAAATGATTTAATAATTTAATTTACTAAGTCAATTCATTCCCAATAATCATGATTTGTCAATCTTTTTCCATAATGCTTAACCTTTCTCATTAATTGTTTCCATTTTACTCATCTAATGACGTTAATATTAAAAATTAAAACATCTTCTAATGTATATCCTAAGAAACTAATGTCTCATAGATCAACATTAGAGTAAAATGGTTTAATGTGGGTCATGTAATTTAAAAAAAAATACTGTCAAAAAATTAAATTAATCAGAGAATAAAATTAAATAAAGAATCGAAACTCATACTCATCTTGATTTAAAGCATTACTTGAGATATGTGGGGTAGACAAGGTTCTATATTAGTTCTTGTTTTGAATCCTTTTCATGATGTGAATTTTCATTTTACGATTGTATTCCTAACTTATTCCATCATGATCTTTCAAAATAAAAAAATTTATATAAGAACACTATCCATGTCAAAGTAAGATAAAAATTAGGGATTAGTTATAATAATTTATTCCTAAATATCAAAATTAAAATATAAATTACTAAAAAGAAATAAAATTTAAAAAATTAAGGGATAATTCTTGATTTTATCAACCAAGTGAGCTCTAGGATTTCGACTACCTCTAGATGAGAAGTACCAATGATCATCCATAATCCGATAGTGGGGGGAGTTTTTTGGATGTACAACACAACATATTGTTCTTCCAAGCTTGGGATGCTTTCTTTTTAAGGATAAATCCATGTATAAAGTATACCAGATCCACCCTTCATAATTAGGTACAACTTTCACAACAGTGTATGATGAATTATGGAACCACATCCTCTTCAGTTTCTACTTGTGTAACCTTTATTTTACTATCTAGTTTCTTCTCTAGGTTGATTTATATAATGAATAATCAAAGGAAGAGTTAGATGGTAATTTCTTTTAAATTACTTTATATTTGAAAATTCAATCTCTGATTTTCCTCTTTTATTTTGGCATTATATGTCTCTTGTTATTTAGGAATATTTAATGATATCTCTTAATTTAATCCCTATATTAAACGTTTAATGTTTTCAGGGAGATTTAGTTCTTCCACAGTAGGTGAATTTTCAATTTCTATATCATTCCCAGGGAAAATTGTGAGTTGAAAAAATGTAAAATACTAAAATAGAAGGGGTTGATACCCAATTTGTAATCAATGAAATGAAATGATTTTGAGTGCATGAAATAGTCAACTCCATGAGTTGTTACAACTTGAATCTCTTCTCCAATGGTAATTGCCTCTTAGAGTTGAGTCATAGAAGGTGGAAAAAAGTAGTCGAGATCATCCATCCATTTATTGAATTACACCAGTTTGGTGTTTTATGTATCTTCCATATCTAGAAATATATAGTTTGTTGATGATTTATCTCTCTTGTAGACGTGGGGATCTTAGTGAATTTTATCTTCTTACCAATTACTCCACGAAATATCTAAATAATTTCCAAAATTTGTGTCATTATGTGAATATTCATATTTTCTCTCTAGATATTCATAGTATTCTTTAATCTTGATATTTAAAAGTTTGGGTAGTTGATATTCTTAAAATGTGGCCTCATCCTCCTGAATGTCTTTAGAAAAATTAGGTAGATCCATTAATACATCATTTTTGGCTTCATGTCTATGCATGTTAGTTTTTAGTTGATCAATCATTCCCATAAAATCTAGAGGCGAGAGACCAATATCTATATATTTTTATCTTTTTCTTGAACAATATCATAAGAGAATCATCCTTTTTAGGGGGAATCATTAGTATAGTCTATTTATTGTTCTTGCACATGTGAGTAGTTAGTTCACACAAAATAATAGAAACTTGTAAACAGAATTAACAAAGAGTTATTTTTTAATTTTTTTATTAAAAAATGAAAATTATTTAAAAATATTGTGAAATTTGAAAAATTGAACAAATGACTTCTATCTCCCAAAAATGGGGCCATTTTTCATGCAATCCTATTATCATGTGTGGAAAAATAATTTTTTAATTACCTAAGTATAGTATAGTGGTTAACCCTTGGTAGCCTCTTGAGGAAGAGTCCATAAAAAATTGTTTTTCACTTTTTATTTGATTGAGAAAATTTGATTTTAATTTTTGGGTTGTGATAATGCATATATAAAATAATTTAATTTGATTTATTAAAAACAATTGAAAAATATGGTCGTAATAGCGGGTTTGGATAGACCTAGAGAAATTCAATCACGGTTTTTCATATATTATCACTGGTAAGAGAGAAATTGATCTATTGATTCCTCAATCCCCCTTGGCTATAATGTGATTCTGAGAATAACCCTAACTAAAATCTCATATTGTAAAACTCTCCTTCCTATGTGCGCTTCTTTTTAGTCGGTTCAATCATTAATTATATTTGACCTAAAATAATTATTTTTGAGGTATTTATAATTTTATGAAAATAATGATATTTTGGGGGGGGGGTTATTATTTTGTAAATAGAAAAATAAAATTAACTTCAAAATTACTATGAAATTCTAAAAAAATGAAATTATAAATAAATTACATGGTCCTAGGTACGATTTTGAGTTCAATCATTATTCTTCTTTATTTGTAAATTTTAGTTTAATAAATAAACTATGAAATCTTGTGCCTGAATTAATATCATTTTAGTTATATTTTTTGGAATAAAAAATTCCTAATTAATCTAAATTCCACATCCTCCGATAATAAATGTTAATGGCACACCTCAGTCGAGAGTGTGACATCTTCTAGGACATGATTGCATCTTATGTCATTTCACCAATTGAGCAGATCAACTACACGATATGAATATCTGATCAATAGAAGTGAGGAAAAAGAAATATAATAAAATAATTGAAATATATTTGAGTTTTATGTCCTGGATAATAATTTCCACACACGTTAGTTCAACTCACATCTACCACAAACATAAAATAAAATATAAAAAATAACTCAATAATACCTATCCTCCCCAAGTCCAATCCTTGGGGAAACCCATTATTGTTGATGGTAAGAGATTAAAATGGTTTGAAAGAGTCGAAGAAATGAAGATAAAGAAAGAAAAATAATTGGTGAGTAATTCATTAAAGTAATTTTCATCTACGCATTTCAGTACAGAGTTGATTGTCCTTGACCATAAAATCTTGAGGCAAGATGAATATTTGTATTCAATTTTTGATTATACTAAACAAGTATCATAAGAGCACAAATACTTAATTTTAGGGCCTCCTTAGTATAGTTTGTTTCATAGTGAGAAGTTATTCCATGCATAATAACAATAAATTGGAAACATCATGGACAAAGAGGTGTTTCTTATATATGATAATTCAGGTTGTTACTGTGACTTAAGATAATACATTATGAAGGTATTCACATGTTATTATGTGGAAAAAATAGATATTCATTATGTTTAGAACCCATATAAATTTTTGGACTGTGAGTTTGGGCACAAGTATTTTGGATAACTATTAAGGTTGGAATGGAGTAACTTGAGCACTTGATATTTTGTTTGAGGTAAAAGTATGATCTATTGGATAATTTGACCTAACATTTTGGTATTATGTAAACATTTAGAGGATTCAGGGAATACTTTTGGACCTTATGATTTATAAAATGTGCTTCTGGTATAGAAAATCCTTTTTGAACATTCATTTCCATGTGTAAGGGATGAATTGAAAATAGAACAAAGCACAACCAAATGATGAGATTATGTTTAAGACATGCAATGAAATCCAGTTTGTTTTATTGAGTTCTTATCTTGATTGTAAATTAATCCCTCCTATTCAAAAAATAAAGTAGTGTAAAAAAATCGTTATCCAAATACCTTATGTTCTGTTAACCAATGATATTTTAAATGATCAAAGATTTATGTATTTGAGGCCCCTAATTTTCCATCTATTGTTCACTTGTTTGTGATTGATGACCTCAATCAATTCTGATAAATATTTATGTATTTCCTAAAATTATGTGTCTATAATTGCTACCAAATTTCTCTTATTCGAAATCCTAATTTGGTGGTGTTTTTTAATTTCCCTTTCCCTCTTATTAAGACTAAATTTTATTAACCCTACTTCTGATGTGGGTTTTTCACAAAGTTGTTGTTGATTCAATAATTTTATCTTATGACTTCTCCAGTCTTTATGGTTTTAAATTTTGAAAATCACAAACACTTTTTCTTATGTTCTATATTTTTCTTAAGTTATATTTTTTCTTAAGATCCGGAATTGTCATTTAGTTATACTTATAGATGTATCATTATTTTTTTTTATTCTATTATACTTACAAGATGTATTATTATGATTTTACATTATGTTAGATTTAAAAATTATCCATATCATCTTTGTGATTCTGATTTCGATGTATAGGTGATACTGTTTTTATGATACCGATTCCGGTGTATAAGTGATACTGTTTTTATGATACAGATTCAAGTGTATAAGTGATACTATTTTTATGATACTGATTATAGTGTATAAGTGATACCGTTTTTATGATACCGATTCCGGTGTATAAGTGATACCATCTTTGTGATACCGAATCCAGTGTATAAGTGATACTATTTTTGTGATACCGATTCCGGAGTATAAGTGATTACATCTTTGTAATACCGATTCTGGTGTATATGTGATTCGAATTTTGGGATTCTGATTCGGGAACAAATGTTATACTGGTTTCTCAATCCAATTTAATTTTCCTTATGAATCTGTTTTATTGAAAATGTTTTTCTTTAGAATCCATTTATATTAATAATTTTAGAGTAGTTTAATGTATCATTACAATAATATTTGATTCCAGATTTTCTTATAAATAACACTCATCTATAACATAAATTTGTTTCTTATACTTTAAATGATGTCATAAAATCGGTTACAAACTAACCATTGTATGTTTAACATGTGTTCAGGTCCCTCCGAAATTAAAGAAAATAAGACCATTAGAGTGGAGCCGACCATTAGGAAGCTTTGCCTATAAATACAAGTTCATTTGAATGAGAAGAAATAATGTAGAGAGTGGATGAAATTGGGACATGTGAAAAAGATGTGAAGTGAATTATATATAGAGAGAGAGGTTTATTCAACTCTCAGTGCTTCGTGAAGATGTCGTGAGAAACTTGTTTTGGTGTGAAAAACTTGTCCAGACATTCTTTGTGCAGACTCCAATCATGCTGATCGTGGGCTTTCGAGTTTTGAAAAAAGAGGTTCCGATTTCTTTCTAAATCGAGGGATTGTGGGGATATCAATACTGATACCTGTCTTTGGTTTGAGGGATTACCTAGGTTTGGGTAAGAATGAATTTCTTGAAAGTATAAATCAAGTAACCTTTATCCAAGTTTGTTGGATACCATTTTCTTTGGGTTAAATGAATGTTTTTGTTAGTTATTTTCTATTTCAAGTTGTTTTATTTCTGTTATAATCTTAACTTTGTAAAAGATAGAATGTATAAATTTCTTATACTTTCTATTTCCATTACTTCGATTATATTACAGTTTCTATATGCTTTATGGTTGAATCTTTCAGTTAAGAAAATATTTCATAATCTTTTATCTTATGGTTGTAAAGTTTAGGAAAATGTTTCTTTTATAGGTATTGTGTATGTTTGTTTAATTTTTTTAATCTATACTTTAAAGGTTCCAAATTAATTTTTAAAGAATACAATTCACCCCCTCTTGTATATTGAGCATCTACATTCATCATTTCGATCCAAAAAATTGGTATCAGAGGAGGTCTCTGAAATACTTATATACACATATTAGTTTTCTTTCTCAAGTTTTATTTTTATTATTTGTTTATGAACATTTACTTCTAATAAGTATTTTGGATATAAATTCTTTTTAGTATGGAAGGTATTCATGTTGGATCTCTAGATAATCTCAATCCTACATGACCACTAATATTCAATGGAAATGACTATGAGTATTAAAGAGATAGAATGAAGACCTTTGCGATAAACACAGGTGTAGGCAACTACATTGTATTAACTATAGATTATAAGATTCATGATAAGGAACTTAGATCCTTTACTAATCCAGAAAATGTGGAATACCAGCTAATCTTTAAGGTACGTAACACTTTTCTATGTTCCATGACTAGAAATATATAGAGAAAAATTTCATCCTGTGAAACTGAAAATAGTATTTTGGAGAAGCTTTAAGTAACTCACTTTGTAACATCCAAAGTTATAGAAGCTAGAAGAGCTATGCTTAGAGCTGAGTATCATGGTTTCTTGCTTCCCATATAGAGAACTTACATGTAAGGTAAAACAAAGATTCATGATTATTGTCAACATCTTAAAATCAATGGGTGAGAAAGGTTTAGATGATGATGCTATTGTAGACAAGATTATAGATATCATTCCAAATGATTGTGACTCTAAGAGAACTGCTATAAATGAAAATAGAAATGTTACAAAAATTTCTCTCAATGAATATTTTGGAACCCTTCATCAACATGAAACCAGAATGAAGAGAGATACTGATAATATTTAGAATAAGAATGGAAATGGAGGTGTTTCTTTTTCAACTACTTCAAATCATATGAAATTCGAGACTCCTGAGAGAGTTACAAGATCTAAATCGAAGAAAGTTGTTGTCCAATATGAATCTAGTGAAAGTGAATCTTCAGAAAATGAGTTAGCCAATATTGCTTTGGGGATGAACAATATTGTTTGGTAGAAGAACATTAAATATAGATACAAGAAGAAAGATGGAAAAGATAATAAATATAGAGAAGAGACATGCTATGAATGTAGAAGAACTGGTCATACCAGACCTGATTGTCCCTTAATTAAGAAAGGAGACAAGAAGGATGTGAATTCTAAGAGAAATAAGAAGTATTTATATAGATCAAATCATAAGAAATTCCTAAAATCCAATAGCACTTAGAGTACCAGTGGTGGAGATTATTCTGACAATTCTTCGGATTATGAATGTTTCAATCAAAAGTATATGGGTTTAATAGCCTAAGTTCCATTTCAAAATCAATGCTTTATGTCTATGTTACGAACTACTGAATTCATAACCAATATGTCTTTGAGTGAAAATTTTCCTGATAAAGATTTTTCTTGAGATGAAGAATCTTCTTCATCAGATAATGATAATGATTTTCCTTCCTATGAGGAAGTTTCTAGATTTGATAAATTGCGAGAGATAAGAAATATTAAAGTTCCAAATGAAACATGAAAAGGAAAATTCTAGAGAATTTATTTTTAAAAATGAAATTTGGGATCATACCAAAGATCTAGATAAGAAAAATGATGTTTTTTAAAATCATTTTAAGAAACTTGAGGAAGCTAATTATGAGAAGGATAAGCTTTCTAAAGATCTTAAAAATATGTTATTCGAAAAAGTTGTTTTAGTGGATAAACATAACTCTATGTTTATTATTCTAGAGGATAGGAATTTAGTCCTAATACTAAAGTCTTAAATTTTTTCATTGAAGAAACTTCTTACAAATTTTACTTCTGGTAAGGAAAATTTTGAAAATATGGATTCTTAGATCTGACATCATGGTAATAATCAAGGATTAGGTTATTATCATGAAAGACCTATTTTTAGAAACAATTATTTTGTTCTTACAAGAGTCCCTTTTTGTACTAAATTTTAATGTTGTGGGAATTGGAAGAAGAACTGTTCTTTAAGTAATGTTGAATATATTGGGTTTCATAAAGCCTACTTTTCTAAAAAAATGTGGATATGCGAAATTTTATTATCTAATGATTCAGGATACAAGAATGTTTGGATTCTAAAAACCAAACTCTTATTTTTATGGCCAATGAAGGAATGACCAACAATATATGGTACATGGATAGTGGATATTTCTGACACATGACTGGAAAAAAAGAGTATTTCAAAAATATTTTAAAGAAAAAAGGTGGAAAAGTAACCTTTGGAGATAAATCTCATGGGGAAATTGTCAGTATAGGTAACATTATTCTTCTTGGTAAATCTCTAATTTCGAATGTTTTTTTGTTGAAGGTCTTAAGAACAACCTCATCAATATAAGTCAATTTTGTGATTAAAGATACCCTGTGAATTTTAGGAATGACAAGTCCTTAGTACAGAACTCCAAGGATGAATTTATTCTCCTAGCCCATACGCAAGAAAATGTATACACGCTAAACCTATAAGACCATAGAATTCATGATCTTCCTTGACGATGTGAAATTGAAGATGAATCATCTCTTTGGAATAGAAGACTAGCACACTATAACTTAAGGTATATTAGTAAACTTTCTAAGAAAGAACTTGTTAAGGATCTACCGAATCATAGGTTTGATTCTTTAAAAGTCTGTGATCTTTGTCAATATAACAAGAAACATAAATCTATCTTTAAATCTACAATTGAAGTTACAAATTCTAATGCCTTACAGTTAGTGCACATAGACTTATTTTGTCCAACAAAAACTGGAAGTATTGTAGGCACATACTATGTGATTGTCTTAGTTGATGACTACACTAGATTTACTTGGGATTATTTTCTCACAAAAAAATCTGAATATTTTTCTTATTTCAATGTTTTCAGAGCTGAAGTTAAATATGTGAAAAAACTTCCATTGATAAATATTCATAGTGATCATGGAGGAGAACTTCAAAATTCTGACATTGAAACTTTTTGTAGTAAAAAAGGTATTACTCACAATTTTCAGCTCCAAGAACTCCTTAATAGAATTGTGTTATTGAAAGAAGAAATCGTATTCTTCAAGAGATGACTAGAACCATGTTGAGTGAATATTCTATAGGTAGTCATTTTTGGGCTGAAGTTGTAAGTACTACCTGTTATTCTATAAATTGAGATTTAATTATACCCTTCATTAATAAAACACTAAATGAGTTATGGACTGGATGAAAACCAAAAGTATCTTACTTTAATGTTTTTGGTTGCAAAGTATTAATTTTGAATACTGAGGATAACATACATAAATTTGCACCCAAATCTGATGAACGAATCTTTTTAGGCTACTCCACTAACTCTAACAGTTTCACTATGGAATAAACAATAAATGTTAATTTGGATTAAAGTGATTCTTTTTTTTTCAAACAACCTGAACTTATTTCAAATATATTATCTAAAACTGATCACCAACCTTTGGTAGAAGTCATTTTATATAAGTATAATGTTCAAGAAAATGTATCTGGAAGATTTACTCCTAATGATTTTCTACCTTATGTTGATGATCAAGTCTTTCAAAACCAACGTCAGCTATTACATTGAAATCATACCGGTGATAATATTATTAGAAATGTTAATCAACTAGTATGCACTAGAAGTCCTTTAAGGAACGAAGTTGAACATAATTATTTTATTTCTCAATTTCAACCAATGTATATTGAAGAAGACTTGGGTGATGAAGTTTGGATAAAGGATATACAAGATAAACTCAATGAATTCGTAAGGAATCAGGTTTGGACGTTGGTTGAAAAACCTAAGGAACTTTTGTTATTTGAGTAAAATGGGTTTTTAGAAAAAAATGTGATGAAGATGCAGTTATTGTTAGAAATAAAGAAAGATTAGCCACTAAAGGCTATAATGAACATGAAATCCTAGACTATAAAGAAACCTATTCTCCTGTAGTAAGACTTGAATCTATTCATATTCTACTATCCTTTACAGTATTCGTTAATTTCAAACATTATCAAATGGATGTAAAATCTGATTTTCTTAACGGTTATTTATAGGAGGAAGTCTATGTAGATCAACCCCCAAGATTTTAAGATACAAAACATCCTAATCCTGATTATAAACTTACCAAAGCATTGTATGGACTTAAACAAGACCCTAGATCTTGGTATGATCGAATTTTTGGATTTTTTCTTTAAAATAACTATGGTAAGGGAATTGCTAATCCAACCCTTTTTATTGAGAAAAATAATAAAGTTGTTTTGATTATCTAAATTTTTTTTGATGACATCATCTCCGGATCAAATCAACAATCCTTAAATGATTTCTTTGAGAATATTATGAAATTTGAGTTTGATATGAGTATGATGGGTGAGTTATCCTTTTTTCTTGGTTCTCAAATTTATCAAAAACTTATGGGAACATACATATATCTATATAAGTATATCAAATATCTTCTTAAGAAGTTTATGTATGATAATTCTAAGAGTATAAGTACTCCTCTCAGAACCTATAATACTCTAGATATTAATAAAGCAGGGAAACCTATCGATCTGACATCTTATAGAGGGATTATAGGAAGTTTACTTTACATAACAGCTAGTTGACCTAACTTAATTTTCTCAGTATGCTTATGTGAAAGATTCCAAGAAAATACGAAATAACCTCATTTAAAGGAAGTGAAAATAATTTTTTTCTACTTAAAGGGAACTATATATTTTGGACTTTTTTATTCCTTTTGAAATAATTTTGATCTTAAACGTTTTTCATATGCTGAATTAGGTTGTCATAAAATGGATAGAAAAAGAACAACCCGAACTTGTCATTTCTTAAGAGATTTATTAGTTTCTTGGTCTTGAAAGAAACAATATTCTGTAGCACTTTCCACTGCTGAAGCTGAATATGTAGTAGCTAGAAGTAGTTGTGCTCAAGTGTTATGGATGAAACACACACTCACAAACTATGGTATGAGTTTTACTAAGACTCAAATAATGTGTGATTGCACAATTGAAATTTCCCTAGGTAAAAACCATCACATGACTCTTGTGAAATGAACATATATATTAGACATCACTTTCCTAGGGATCACACACTTAAAGGAGATATTATTCTTCAATTCATCAGAATGCAAGAACAACTTGATGATATTTTTTCAAAACCATTATCTTATGATAGATTTGAATACATTAAACAAAAGACATGAATGATCTCTGTAAGTAATCATTCATATCAACTTATTGTTTAAATCTTCTCCTAACATTATATTTCTCCTTATTTCAGGGGGGTACATATTTACCCCATTTCCTTAAGTTTTATCTTCTTGTTAAAATTTTATCTTTTTGTAAAATTTTTTTCCATATTAAAATTTTACCTTTCTTTATTTGAAAATTTCGATATTAGAAATTTCGGTATTGGAAATTTCGGTATTGGACATTTTGGTATTGGAAATTTTGGTATTGGAAATTTCAGTATTGGAAACTTCAGTATTCATATCCCAGAATCTAAAACATCCAAGAAAATAATTATAATACCAAAAAACTCCTCAGAGTATTCCAAAAAATAAATTTTCTTATCCTTTATATTCTTATCTTAAGTTTCATTTTTTATCATTTAAAAACTTTTGAATTTTGGTTTACATTACTACAAATGATCAGAATTCATATATCCTATAACCATCCTCAACCGTCAGATCAGATCATGTTATGTTCAACTGTTTGATTATCTTATGGAAGCTGAAAAGTTATAGCAATGCCTATATAAGGGGTGCCTCGTTTATAAGTTTCACACCATCCTTACTGATCTTAGTTTCGAAGTTCTATTTCCATCTAAGTCCTTGTTCCAATTCTTTTGTCCCCTTTATCCTGAATGACTCTTGAATATTCAGCAGATTAGATGCCGATTACCAAAGAAATAAAGGATTGGTCAATATTTAGGGAAAGGATGGTATACCCTAACTTCTATGCAAAATATTACTCCCTTATCTCTAAGGTGATAAGAACTAATGGATGGGAATGTGTTTGTGTGACTAAGGAGAAGAGTCAGGATCTGATTTTTCCTGACCTAGTTATTTAGTTCTAAGAATCTGTTATTTTCTTCCAAAAGGATGGTAAGGATCTGTTTAAGTTCAAATGTTATGATAAGACTTATAATGTTCCATATAATAAGGCAAAAAATGTTATCCACATACCGTATTAAGGGGAAGCTATTCTATGCCCTCAAAAACATCCTGAGAAAGAAGGTTATTCTGAGAAGGTTAGGTCTTTGGATTGTCTTGGTCTTAGGTATGTTTAGAATCTGAAGATTACGAATCTTACAAAAAAACACAAGATGGTAGCTCTCTAAATGTAAGACATTCTTATCATAAGAAAAGGAGATAATGACTCTCAAAAAATATTTGATATCTTTCTTTTAGAATTTTTCATCACCTTAAAGAAGATTAACTTGGTTAAGTAAATCTTCCTCACTATCCAGGAAATAAAAGGTGGATCCATTAGATCTCAACTTCTTATGTACCAGACAACTATATATAAGATAATTGTTATGTGCCTTCAATATTTGAATGTCCCATGACAATCAGTCTCAATTTCTTTTAAGATTTTGTTTTCAGTGATGACACTCTAAGGAGAATGAAGATAGATTTTTTATGAAATTCCAATACTTTTGAAGAAATAGTTTTCCAGAACAAGGGAGATGTTCCGAAATATCCAAAATTGGTATCCAAGAAGAGAAAAATTGATGAACCAGGCTTGCCAATACCACCTTCTTATGTCCTGGTATCAACACCTACTCCTACCATGAAACCTAAAGCCTATACCGATGCAACATTTTCAAAGTGGAGAGAAATAATTGCTACTAGAAAGGAAGGAGATAATTTCTTTGGATAAAATCCCATAGAGGGTAAGGCCTTGAAAATCATGAAAGCTGAAAATCTTAAAAATGAAAAGAAGGAGAAGAAGTTAAATAAGAAATTCGTGGAAGCACAAGTTTTTCAGTCTTTACCAAAATCTGTAGAAAAGAAATCTCAAGAAGTACATGAACCTCAAGTTGTTCATAAGAAGCCGGTTGTCACTCCGAAAATCTAAAAAGCCAAGAATGTTAAATCTTTATCAGAACCTGTTCAAGAAATAGAAGATCAGATAGCTCAAGAAGATTATGATGATGCTTTAAGGGAAGTGGAAGACTACATTAGAACTCCTTCGAGTTCAGTATCTAAATTTGTTTCAGAAGAACAATTCAAAGAACAGATAGAAGAAGAAATTGAAGAACAAGTTGAGGAAGATGTATTAGTAGAGGAAGAAGTACAAGTTGAAGAATAAGAACAAGTTATAATTGAAGTGGAAGAAGAAGAGAAAGAAGTGGTTTATCATCAAGGAGGTGAAGAAGAAGAGTTTAAAGAGGAATAATATGAAAAATTAGATCTTAATGTCATCTAAGTATATGATGAAAAATATCAGGTTTGAAATCATGTCAAAGGTACGAATGTTTTGGTTGCCTCATCCAAAAAAGAAACCCCTCATAATTCCTCTATGAGAATAGAAAAACCAGTTTCCATAACTCCAAGAGGAGCTCAGAAAGGAAAAGATGTTTCAGGTTCCGAATCCTCATCGTCTGTTGGACATGACTTTGTCAAGATATCTTTAAGAAAGTTGGACAGCACCATTCTGGTACTTGCAAATATAGATTCCAGGAGTCAAATGATGTATGAAACTCTGAATCAAAAGGAATAATCTACCAATATTCTTATGGACATGGTGGTCAAGAAAGAAGCATAACTTAGTAATATTTTGATTGATTACATAGCTCAGAAGGTGACTTGTAAGAAAGTATTTAACCACACCAAAACTGTCACTGAAGAGCAAAGAAAGTTCAGTGACTTCATGTATTCATAAAATGGAGCTTTCAATACTTGTGAAACTGAGTTCAACAAGGTCAAGGCATCAATATATGAGAAGAATAGTCAATTTAATTTCATTGCCCGATCTGTAAGCAGTGAGAAGGAATTTAGTGCTGAATTAGAGAGAAAGGCACCTACTCAAGAAGAAAGAATATTATTATTAGAAAATAAGAATCAGGATCCAAATATCTTGTTGAATAAGTTTAAAGAAGATCATAAGTAAGTGAAGAAAATTAAAGCCATTATAAAGAAAATGTTGTCTCAGAAGAAGAAGGATGGATGATTTTTTTTTGACATTCTGATTTTTTATTGTAATCTAAACTTTATTTCCAAAATTTCCTTAAGAATATTCTTGCATGTCATTCATTTGATTTTGAATATGTGTTGGCTTAACCTTACAGGTATATATTATGCGTCACCATTATTTTTTCCTCTTTTTGAAAATCACAAAGGGATAGAATTTATTTAAAGGAAGAATTTAATGACGATCTCAAAGGAGGAGAATCTATTAAAGGAGATTATTGTAAGAAATGATAATGACTGAGTAAGGGGTAGTTTTCTTTTAAGAAGAGATATTTATATAAGGGGGAGATATTTTCTTAAGAAATAAAACTAGTCACTAAATATCTAGAATACAATCCTTGGGAAACATAACCTATGGGGGAGTTAGTCGTCTTCATCAGAAATCTCATTCAAAGGGGGAGATATGTTTTTCATACTTGTTAATCTAATTCAATATATTCTTCCTTAGAAAAGTTGTTTGTGCTTTCCCAAAAGGTGGATATTTTTGAGTCAATAATGTTATCTTATGACTCCTCCATTCTTTATGGTTTTATGTTTTGATAATCACAAACACTTTATCTTAAGTTCTATCTTTTTCTTATATTATTTTTTTATTAAGATACGAAATTGTAATTCTGTTATACTTATAGATGTATCATTACGATTTTTCATTCTGTTGTACTAAAAAGATGTATTATTATGATTTTCCATTCTGGTAGATTTACAGATTATTCATATCGTCTTTTTGATTCTGATTCTAGTGTATAAGTGATACTGTTTTTATGATACTGATTCCGGTGTATAAGTGATACTATTTTTATGATACCGATTCTGGTGTATATGTGATCTTATCTTTACGATACCAATTCAGGTGTATAAGTAATACCATTTTTATGATACCAATTCTGGTGTATAAGTGATTCCATCTTTGTGATACCGAATTTGGTGTATAAGTGATACTGTATTTGTGATACTGAATCTGTTGTATTAGTGATACTGCCTTTTTAATACCAATTCTAGTGTATATGCGATTCCTATTTTGTGATTCCAATTCTGTAATAAATGTTATACCATTTTCTAAATCCGATTTACTTTTCCTTATCAATCCATTTTATTGATAATGTTTTTCTTAAGAATCTGTTTTTATTAATAATTTTAGAGTTGTTAAATGTATCATTCTAATATTATTGGATTACAAGTTTTCTTATATATAACACTCATCTTTAACTTAACATCATTTCATAAACATGAAATGATGTCATACAATCTTTTATAAACTAACCATTGTATGTTTGACACATGTCATGGTCGATCTGAAATTTAAGGAGAATATGACTGTTGGAGTGGAGCCAACTGTTGGGAAGCTTTTCCTAAAAATAAAAGTTCTTTTTAAAGAGTAGAAATAATGTAGAGAGAGGATGAACTTGATGCATGTGAAAAATATGTGAAGTGATTTCTAGAGAGAGAGGCTCTTTCAACTCTCAGTGCTTCGTGTAGATGTCATGAACAACTTTTTTGGGTGTGGAAAACTTGTTTAGACTTTCTTTGTCCTGACTGCGATCTTACTGATCATGGGATTTTGGGTTTGGAAGACAGAGGCTCCAATTTCCTTCTAAATCGAGGGCTTGTAGGGATAGCAAGACCGATATTGATCTTTGGATTGAGTGCTTACCTGGGATTGGGCAAGACAATCTTTTTTGAAAGTATAAATCAAGGAACCTTTATCCATGTCTGTTGGATACCATTTTCTTTGGGTTAAAATAATCTTGTTGTTACATGTTTTCAGTCTCAAGTTGTTCTATTTCAACTGTAATATTAAATTTGTTAGAGATATAAAGTATAACTTTCTTATACTTTTTAATTCAGTTACTCTGATTATATTATAGATTCTATATGCTTTAAGGTATAATATTTCATTTAAGAAAATCTTTCTTAAGCTTCTATGTTAAGGTTGTAATGTTTAAGGAAATGTTTCTTTTAGAGGTATTGTATATGTTGGTTTAACTTTGTTAAACTATAATTTAACGGTTCCAAAAGAATTTTTAAAGAATTCAATTCACCCCCTCTTTTATATTGAACATTTACACTCATCATTTAAATCCTAAAATTATCTTCTATTTTCAACATTTTATTTTCAAAGAACAATTTCAAATTGTGTGAATGAAATTTATTGAAGGAGGGTAGAATGTAACAACACATGATTTCAAAGTATGTTATATTTTTAAAGTAATTTAATAGCTTATATTTCACCTAGAACTGACTTGGCTTACATTATATGCAAGATTGAGTTTCTATGATACAACACATTAATATTATAATTTTTTAAAAAATATATTTATTGGTCAATTAAATATTTTAATATTAATAGTAAAAAATAAAATTTAAATGTTATTTATAATGTTTTCACATAAATAAAACTTATTTATAATTAAATATATAAGTTTTGTGAAAATAGTTATATATTTAGAAAAACCATTTTCTTAAAAGAGCTATTTTTATGACCTTTTGTAAAAAAAATAATTTTAGACCCTCTAAAAAATTGAATTTGGTAAAATAAACATCATTTTTGAATTCGGAATATCAAAATTACCTTTGGTTGATTTTTTGGCATTTTTATGAAAACATTCAATGTTTGATGAATAGTAAAAATACTACATAATACATAAAAACCGACATTTTCAGTTAAATAATTATTTTTAATTAAAATTAATTTTTAATTAAATATAGATATATAATAACTATATTAGTATAATGTATGTCATTGGAGTAATTTTATAATAAGATCAGATATATAAAATTTTATTTAACTTTTTAACGTCTTTTAGCCACCTTCTAGGAACATCTGAAATTTTGCATAAATTCTAATTTTACAGCTTCTGTGAATTGAATTTCAAAAATTTTACAGACATGGTTTTCATCAATAAGTAAAATTTTTCTCAATAGGATGAGAATAATTTTTGGTGAATAGTAACTTTTTATTTTTATTTCCTACTCTTAAAAGTAAATAGGGTAATTGAATTTTAAAATAATATTATAATATTAGAAAATTACCCAAAACCTTATCCTAATTCTATTAGATAAGTGTTTTTCAACAAAAATATACTTTTTGACAAAAATAGGATCCTATTTGATCCATTTGAGTAATATTAGGACACTTACTATATTTTATTTAAAGAAGAGTTAATAGAGTTAAATTCAAATTTTAAAAACTAATTTTTTTTAATATGGGGTTAGACATAATATAAATTCATCTATAAAAATTAATTAGAAAGATAGAAATATTTCCTACATCATTGTATTTTATTTTTAATTTTTAGACATTAAATAATTAAATTTATTTATGACATAATGATGATGAAGTAATTAGCTTATTAATGAAGGATTCAAATAATTGATATTATAAATATTGAAATAAATGAAACTAGAAACTATTGATTCCATAGATGAATTTTATAGCTGTATATGACATGTTAGTATTGATTCAATTTTTTTTTGAATTAATCATGTTGTTATGACTCTCACATAAACCAAATACTAAATAGTGTCAGAATTGACAGAAATGAGTTTTTAAAACAATTACTATTTTATAAAATGATATAATATTACTGAAAATTCAAGATTCTTACAAATGACTTTGATAATGTTATATATTTAATTTAGGAACCACTTGAGGTTATCTTGTCATTTTATAATAACTATATTAACCATGTATTATAAAAATACAAGAAGACATGGTAAAAGTTAAACTATTTAATTAAGAGTTAAATCTAAAATATAAGGTTAATATGGTGATGTAAGATTGTATAAAACCTATTGGTTGAGATTATTTTGACACATCCCCACTATATACTAGAAATAATTCCATTTTGAGATATTAGAAACCTAGAATAGTTTTATAATAAATTAATATTTCAAACTATTCCAAAAGTGCCCCTCACCTCTCTTATAACATGTTACTTCCTCTTCTCTTAAATTCACACCTCCAAAGTCATTTGGATTGGCCAAACCCTACTCAAATATCCTCCCAACAAGACTCAATTAATCCTGAGGCATTAACTTGAGAACAAATCCCACTTAAGTATCCCTTTTGTTCAAATCTAAAGGAAACACTCGAAGACGAGTTAATTATTTTATCACCTCTTTCCAAGTTCTTTTCTTTTCGAAGTTCATCTTTCTTTGTTGTTTCTATTCTAAAATAATAAATATAGTACCTTATACATACCTATAAGTTATTATAAATATGTTCCAAACATATTCATTATTATATTCATCCTATGAATAACAAAGTCACCATACATGTGTACGTATGACTTACTGTTTCCACATCATGGTGCAGTTTTTATTCAATAGTTAATTATTTGGATGGGTATAATAATGAGTATAATTGATTTAAATAATAAATATAAAATGATAATTATTATTTATATATAATATACCATCCAATCACACACTATTTCACCGTCAATATAATGATATTGTTCCTCATGCGTATGTACGACTTACCCTCTCCACAACACGACGAGATTTCATTCCCCATCATAACCATTAAATAATAATTTTCATTTTATGGTTAAAAAATAATGTTTAAGAACTTAATATAATTCTATATATGAATCATATACATCCTTTCCATAACTAACATGACTTACATAAAAAAAACTTGTAAATGAAAATGAATCATTTATCACCAGAAACAATGATACTACTAGAATATTATTAACAAAGAAATATTAGAGGATAATATATGATATCATATTTATGATTTTGGTTCTTGTATAATTTAATAACAATGAGGTAACTATTATAAAGAATTTTAATGGACCCTCGACTAAGGAAAAGTAGAAGTTAAGTGTTAATTCCCCAATCTCATTATTATTTGATATTGATTATATGAAATTATTCACTGGAACAGATTTATCAACCATGTCCATGTTTCATAAAAATATTTTCAAAAGAAATATTTTAAGGTTTTATAGAAGGGAATATTTAACTAGATCATCATTTTTAATGTTTTAAATATTTATTTTTCTAAATATATTTAATTAATGTCCATAATTTCAAAATGATTTTAAGGATTTATTTATTTGGGAATGATTGTTTTAAAATGTTAATTCATTTCAAAGGATTCAAAGTGGTATGGGAAAATTTTATTCAAAAATCACTTTTAAATGATTTCCTTTATAAATTTTGTGAATATTAAATGATTTCATGAAAAACATATATATATCTATCAATGACATTTATTGATCATTTAAAACTATGTCAACATCCTTTACTGGATATTATTCTTGATTGATGTTAATTTATTTTAATAAAATATTCTATTTTATATTGAATAACTTCTGATATGTTTGATTATGGATGTAATATTTTTATACCATTCATGGTTTATGGTTAAAGTATTTAAATTTCGTATGCTAGTTTTAATATCAATTTTTATGTTATGTTTCACCATTTTCATGTGAGGAATGCATTGGACTTAGTAAGTGAGGAGCGGGGCCTGCTATAGCCCCTCGATGCATCGATAGGTCTCATGAGACAAAATATTGTCTTGACACAAGGACTTCAAAAAATAATTTTGAATGGTCTTTTCACAAGGCCTTGACATATTTGTTAGTATGTCCGACATTATACATTCCCTCATTATGATATTAGTTATTACATGCGATTATTCTACTACTAGAATATCCACGTGCATGTTTATATGGTAATGTTTGACTTATTATTACCATATTATTCTCATGTTTTATGTTTAAATAGTTGGTGTTTTTATGATACATCTTGCATTAAAATTTTACAGCTTCCTCTGAATTATTTACCCTCACTGAGTATCTATTCTCACCCCTTTCTTATGTTTTGTTTTCCCATGATTCCAAGAAGTAAATTATGATTGATATCCAAGGATAATATAGGGGAATAATGGTGTTATCAAAGAATTATTTATGCTATGTTTTATTTTAGAAAGTGTAATATAACATTTATTTATGTAATATATTTTCCAAGACAACTAAACTGATCGGTTCGTTAGGACTTCATTCCTTGTAATCATTAAAATGTATTAAAATAATGTATTGACTTCAGGACTCTCACGTTGAGGCATTACAAAATGTGTGCGACCATCAAATAATCCTTTTCTTGTCTTGTAAAACCATTTTACATCATGAATACTGTTCATCACATCTAATGTGTAGGGTTGTGAATGTTTATATAGAATGTTTCACATTTTGTCTTCACACCTTCTCTTCATGTCTTGTTGCACATTGTGACTGAATTAAATGATGTGCAACTTTTTTTCCAGCCAGTTTCTCTCCAAATCAGTATAGTTATTCATTTTAATACTTCATACTTGGTCCTAACATGTACTTTCATCATAATCCATCATATATATCATTAAATCCTGATATTTTAACTTCAAAGAATAGATGTCGGGCCCTCCAATTCACAGTGCGACATGAAGTGTTTACATCTCACTATATTTATCCCTTTTTTCCTGATTTTTTATTGAACATCATATCCTGATAGAAAACATAAAATAAATTAAATTTTTCCTGAATTAATTAATTATATTTCATAAACATTGCAATTTAATTTAAAATAAACATGAAAAATATGAATTTTAGTGTTCTCATAGAAAATGACTTGTTGGTAGTGTATGCCTCACACTAATTTTATATTACTGAGAAAAATTACATGACTCATGATTGGGAGTTAACATAAAAACATTTTTATTTAAAAATATTAATGAATTATCTTTATGGTGAAAGATGTGATATATATACTAATCATAAAATATTTAAGTATATATTCACATATAAAGAGTTGAATATATGCCAAAGGAGATGGTTGGAGTTGATTAAAGTTTATGAGTACTCTATACATTACCACTGTAAGAAGGAAATCAATATGATTAATCATTTAATCAGATGGATCATGCTAAATTATCCATGATTAATATTAAAAAATATCCAAGAGTTATAAATTTTCAGAGGATAAACCTTGAAATCACATGGAAAGGGGAGAAATCATATCTTTAATATATGAATATTCAAAAATTTGTCCATGTGTGGACAAAATAGGAACATAAAGAAAGATTTGGAGAAACAAAAGAAGTTAGGTAATGTTACAGAGTTTAACATTTACCATGATGTAATGATAATTATTAAGAACTGGATATTTTTCCATTCAATTATAGAATTAAAGTAATTATTGTATGAAGCACATAACTCATCATTGTCTATCCATCATATAAGTACAAATATGTATAGAAATATGTAAGAGTATTTTTTATGGTACAAAATAAAAAAGGAAATTGTAGAGTATTTATCTTAATGACTGATATGTCAGTTATTTATGGATTAATATAATAATTCTAAGGGGATGATGTGACCATTACCCACAATTGTTTTTAAATTGGAAAACATAACCATTAAATTTATCATAGTAATACATAAGACATGTAAAGGCTATAATTCCATTTTGGATATAGTGGATCGCTTAATAAAGTTATCACATTTAACGTCGTTTAAGGAAGATTTATCTCTTGACTAATTCTCCAACATATACATTAAATAGGTTGTTTGTTTTAATAGATTACCAATCCAAAATATATCTTATTGAGATCTAAGGTCCACTATGAAGCTCTGGAGAAGTGTTAAAAAATAATTTTATATAAAGTTGAACTTTGGTGTTGTGTATCATCCTCAGATTGATGGTTAGTCTTATAGTAATTTTCCAACCATAGAAGATAGGATGAGATATTTCTATATATATTTCTAATGTGATTGGGATTAACACCATCATTTGGTTATATTTTATTACACTAATAGTTTTGGACAAAATTATTTAGATGAATCATTATGTGTCCCTCTATATAAATATGTAAAATACTCTAATATTCTAGGGTGAGGCTGGAGAATGGAAGCCATTGAGACCTGAAAAAGCTAATGAAATGAAATTGATTGTTAGATCCATTCAATAATACATCATATTAGCTCATACTAGATAGATAAATTATGATGAAAATTGATGGAGAGATCTAGAGTTCAAAATTGGTTATAAGGTATTCCTAATAATTTATCCTTAGAAGACAGTTATGATATTTGTAAAGAATGGGAAGCTGAGACCCAAATATATTTGTTCCTATGAGATTCTTGATTGTATCGTGATGGCAGACAATCAATCAAAACATACACCAAAGCTCAATCAAGTTCAAAATGTATACCACATATATCATTTTAGTAATTACATACCAAACCCGTCACATGTGCTAAAATCATTTCTATACAACTTCTGCATGTTCCTTCATATAAGGAACAATTAGTGGAGATTATGTATTAAAGAGATAAAGTTTCATCAGACAAGACAACTCACCTGATCAAAGGTTTATGAAGAAATAATAAAATTTTAGGAATCAATTTGGGAAGCAAAGGCTGTAATTCTATAGAAATGTCTTTATTTGTTTCAAATAGAATAACAAAATTTTTAGTGATAATTTCTTTTAGTGGGTGTGGGGGGGTAGAATATAACACCCCAATATTTTAGAATATATTTTATTTAATAAATTTGACTCATTTGATTTATTACAATTCACAGCACACCAAACTAATGTGGATAACAATTTAATAAAATATAAAAAATAAATAAATAATTTCATAGTAAAATGAAATTGATAAAATAAAATACTTCATAAAAATGTAAAATTCACTTAAGAAAATTCCATTACCTCTTCAGATCCCATTTTGAACTATTTTATTGAATTTTATATTTTTGATAAATTTAATAATTTTTAGGAATTATATCAAATGATTTTTTATGATAATATTTATTTAATTGTTAATAAAATAAAATGAGGAAATCAATTAAATATTTATGTAATGATAACGAATACTTTTCTAACAATTATTTTTGAATAGAAATTTTTTTATTACAAAAATGATTTATTATATATGGTTTATTTAAAAATAAATTTATCATATTTATTGTATTAAAATATGTAATATTGTTTTTTACACACATAGATAAATTAATGATCATTCATACATTGGTTATCTGTTGGTTGAAAATAACAATCAAATCATTTGAAGGTAAAAATAAATATTTTCAGAAAACTATTATTTATGTACACAATGTATTTTATCTTGATAAATTGAATTAATTACTATTGATAAATTATTTTAATTAAATAATTATATAATATATTCAATCAAATAAATTATAATTCATATAATTGGTTTTACTAGGAGAGGAATGAGAATAAAATCATCTGAATTCTTAAAGATATATTTTTATCTAAAAATTGTTTTTATATGTTTTGTGCATGGACATTATAATAAGTTATTATAACCTTTGGAAATTTAAATATAATAAAATAAATTCCATATTTTGAATAATTATTTCTAAATTTTTTATATGATCAATTTTTTATTATCAAAAAGATATGTTACAATTGTAAAAATATAAGTTTTCATGGTAAAGATTAACATGGGTTAAAATGATGGATAAGAATAATAATATCAAAGTAACCTTATATTTATATCATTGGTTGCATATATTTTGGACTCCAATAACATTTTATTTGAAATTGGATTTATTTGGATCTAATTTCCTATTAAAAGTAACATTTAATTGTTTAATATATAAGGGTATTTACAAGGGTATCACTACCCTCGCTTATAATAGGGAACATCCTCTACTATTTTTATACACAATTTTATGACCTTATAATAACTACTATATCCCAAAATCACTTCTAAAATTATCCTCTCTATGTCATATTTTAATGTCCTGAGTCGGGTGCAAAAAATAGTCGCAACGAGCTGGTTACATAAGCTACGAACTAGCAGCAAGAGTCTAATATCGATCTTTGGGATACTATAACCTCTTTATCGAAGTAAAAAAATAGTGTAAATATAAAATAATAACCATGTGATATAAACAACAACCAGAAAAACTAGCATCTCATGATAACTTAATAAGGAAATACAATATCGAAAATCGAAGTTAGAAATACGTCATGCCATCTACGTTTCAAGTGTTAATATGACAAACATATAATAATAGACACTGAAATCTCCCAAGAGGGTCCTGAACCGTATCTCATTCCCTCATCCATTATCCATTATTACTGAACCATATAAAATAGGGCCATTCCCCTTAACCTATCCTAAAACCATGAAATCTATTCAGTTTCCAATCATGTTGCATTCGTAGGATGTGATTACAACTCAGTAGACTACCACTAATGAACTCTAAAACAATATCCAGTAAAAATTGTGTATATAGTTTTATAAATAACAATTAAAATCGAAAAATAAAATAGTTTATATTTATTCAATTACTCTTTATTTTACAACATAAACTCCTGGGTTCCGTAGGTCACCTGAACTCTCAATACATGCTTCACCCCATGTTAGAGTTTGAAATATCCCCAAGTGATATCATATATTTGAATTACAATGTTACCATTCATCAACTCAATTCATATTAAAATTCCATTGTTACCATTCATTATATCCATTCACATATGAATTCCATTATTACCATTCAGTGTTTCAATTCACATAATAATTACACTATTACCATTCATTGTCTCAATTCACATATGAATTCCATTGTTACCATTTATCACATCAATTCACATATGAATTCCATTTTTACCATTCATCATCTCAATTCAAATATTATTTCCATTGTTACCATTCATCATCTCAATTCACTTATTAATTCCATTGTTACCATTCAATATCTCAATTCACATATGAATTCCATTATTACCTTTTATTATCTCAATTCACAAATACCACATTATCGCAATATCACATGTATCACAATATCAAAATAACACAAATCTTACAATGACACAGTTAATTAATTCACTAATTAATCAATCCAACTGAACAATTTCATATTCATATCATTCTATTAATTAATTTAAAAATTAATTAATCACATCAACTCCATTATTTAATCCAAAAATTAATTAATCTCATGACTTACTTTAATCAATTAAACAATTAATCAATAAAATTATACAAACCCATATACAGAATATTAATTCAATAATTAATTATTACAATTAAATCAATTTAATATCTTTAATTTCATAATCTATCAATTAAATAATTTTTTTAAAAAAATTAATTCAATTTAAGGATCCAAACTGATAATCATCTAATATAAATTGTACAATTACATAAATGAAATTGTAATAAAGTCAATGAGAAATGAATTATAGACCACCATCCTCAAGATTGAAGAATAATGCTTAACAATGCAAAAATCCCCAATTTGAAATATAATGATCAAGCACATGATAAAGAACAAGATCGATATCTTAAACTAATATCCATGATAAAAAAATAAAGATATAAAAAACCTAGATCTCGATCTAGATAAAATAGTGGATAAACATCCCTCTTTTATCTGAGGAGAGCAGCAGGAGTTAGAGATATCTAAAATGGAAGAAAGAACATACCAAGGGATGGGTATAACTTCAATATTCCCTTTTATTTAGCAATTATGGAGGTTGATGGGGATTAGAATCTGGTTAAGAACCTCAAAAAAATGATAGAAAATGACTTGGTCCATGTTAGTGTTGATTTGTGTGAGTTTTTGGAGTTTTGTTAAATTAAAATCTAATTTTAAGGTTAATTAAAAACATGTTCATGGTTTTTTGGGCATGGGTGCACACTTTTTCAAACTGTGCACCTTAACTGTGCTCCACTTCTAGGGGGAGGCATGGTTTCTCTTAATTGGGCACAGAGTTTGACAATCCCTCCACTAGCTATGTGAATGCCCTATTTTTGGGTTCTCATGGTTTGCTGGGCTGGGTTGCATGGTTTGGGAAAACTGTGTTCCAACCATGTACTGCCTTTCATTCCTATAAAATTATGATATTTCACCCAAACACACCCATGATACAACCCAAAATAAAATTTAATTAAATCATGGAAAAAGAGAACCAGTAAAAAAGAATCATAAATCTATAAAAAAAATTTGAGATCTTATATTCTCCCCACCTTATAACAGCTCATCATTGAGTTATACTCTGAAGAATCTATAAGATTCTCAGTCAAAAAATTTATACCACTAAGCTCGTATATTTGCTTCTCTCTCCAAATTTCTATCCCACACACACCCATGTTGTAATAATACATAAACTATCATCATAGTCTTTCTCCATAACACTTTCTCAATCTGATCCAACACAAGTATTAGATTCTCCTCAAATGAGACATCTATCTCAAGCTCAAATTCATCCACCTCGATCACATGAGAAGGGTTGGGGTGATACTGTGTAATTTGTGACACATAATAAGTGTCATTCATGACATCAAATCTATATAGAGTATCTAATTAGTATTCCACCATCCTGATTCTCTCAACAACCTCAAACAGTCTAACAAACCTGGGTGTCACCTTTTCCTCTCTCTTTATCCTATGGTGACACAATCTAAGAAACACATAAATGATTACCCAAAAACCATATATAAACTATAGGGTCCATATTAGTTTATCATCATACAACTTCTTTCTACTATTAACCATATCCACACTTTTCCAAATCAACTAAACCAACTCTAACGTCTCCTGCATGAGATTCAGTCCCAATAATTGTTACTCACCTGACTCCATCCAACATAGAGTTGATCTTCATGGCCTACCATAAAGAGACTAATATGATTCCATGTGTATATATTCCTAATAGATACTTAATAGGATAATTATAACAAATCTAGGTTTTTCTCCCATGATCCAAAAAATCTAGCACAGATGATCGAAGCATATCACCATGCATCTATATAGTATGTTCTGACATCCCATTTTTCTATGGGTGGAAATACATACTCAGAGAAACCTATTTACCAAGTTCCTTCAACAAGCCCTTATATAAGAAAAATGTAAAATGTGAGTCATAGTTTGAGACAATAATCTATTTCACCCCATGTAGATAGATTATCTCTCAAATGTAAAAGCCCCCAACCACTCCATTGAGAAGGACACCCATATAGGAAAGAAATGAGCAACCTATTTCAAACAGTCCACAATTATGAAAATAGAAATATTCTTCCAAGGAATCCTCAGGAGAGCCCCCAAAAATTCCAAAGTAATATCTTCCTACTTTCATTCTGTAATGTGCAATGGTTATAGTAAACCATGGGGTTGTTGATGCTCTTGATTCACCTGTTGATAGGTGAAGAATCACATCAAAAACCTTTATTTCCCATTCTTTATGGTCGACCACCAAAAATATCGACATAAGTCATGGAAACTTTTAGTTACACCTAGATTTGCCACCAACTTAGAGGTCGGAAATTCCCACATTAGCTCATCCCGTATACTCCTTGGAAGAACAAGCCAATTCCAGAGGTATATTATCTTGTATTCATCTACATTTCTTTTGAAAGTGACTCATGACATTCAAGGATTTCCTTCAAGGTTAGTCATTCCATATCCTCATATTTTATGTCTGTAATCCAGCCTAAAAGTATAGACACCACTGAAACTAATTTGAGAGTTATCTTCTCCTGACATTACTAAACTACAACATGCATCTCATCCAGTAAATTCATCATTTTCCCCTCATCAGAAGTCTCCTAAACCATTTGAGTTCTATTTTTCTTTCTTAAATCATCATCCACGCTATTTCCCTTTCTAGGTGTATATGTTAGCTCAAAATGAAATGACAACATATAATAAACCAATCTTCATTATAAGAGATTTAAATCTCACTGTAAGAAGATATACATCAAGATTTTGTGATCTATATACAATTCTATCCAAATAGATAATTCCACCAACACTGTAAAGCATTAACCACTGTAGTTAAACTGAGTTCTTGTATAGGGTAGTTACATTCATGTGCCTCAAATTAGAAGACCCATATGCCACAACTCAATATTACTACATTAAAATTGTTCCAAGTATGATACCATAAGAATAAAAAACATTGTATAATCCTCATCTAAATTGAGTAGGATCAATACTGATGGTGATGTAAATATCATCTTAAACTACTAGAAATAATTAAAAGATGCTTCCATCCATTCAATGATTATCCCCTTCTTGGTCAATCCAGAAAGTGGTGATTTTAAATAGGAAAATTCCTAGATGAACCTCTAGTAATATCAAATTATCCAAAAATATATACATATATCAAAAATGTTCTTGGGCTCCTCTAAAGATACAATTACCTACACCTTCTATGGGTCCACCGACACACCTTCTTCCAACGTGATCTTACCCAAGAAGTGTAATTGATTAATGAAAACCGACACATAATAGATTAGTTTATAGATGATTGTCTATCAGTGTACTTAGTACAATGATAAGATATTGGGAATGATCATAATTAGTTTTGTAGGACCCAAAGATTTCATCTACAAATATAACCACAAACTGATCTTAGTATAGATAGAAGATTCTACTCATCAAGGTTAGAAAAATTGATGGTCTATTTGTAAACCCAAATGAAATTATGATGAAATCATATAGGCCATAATTGATTTTAAAAGTAGACCTTTGTATATCATAAGGATAAAATCACTACAAATGATACCCTAAAAATAAGTCAACCTTTGAGAAAAATTTACCTCCTCACAACTTGTCAAATAGATCATTGATACAGAGAAGAGGATATCGATTCTTCACCGTCATTTGATTAAAATTCCAGTAATCAATAAACAAGTGTATAGTCCCATTATCCTTTATTGAAAAAAATAAATAACACCAAGGAAATGTACTCAAATTGATAAAACACATATCCATCAGCTCTTTCAACTATGTCTACAACTCTTGAAGTTCCGTTACTTCCACTATGTATGGTGGAATAGAAACCAGATCATCCCCTCTCAGGAGTTCAATTATAAATTCCACATCTATCATAGTTGTAAGCCCTAAGATGTTTTTAGAAAAAAAATAATTAAATCTATCCACAATTGTTATAAGGACACATTACTTTAAACCTCCATCATCTAGATACACACTATAAATCTTGATGGTGATCCCCCCTATTGACGATGAATAGGCCTTGCACAACCCACCTACCTATCCCATTATCCATGGTGAATATATTCATTATCCTCTGGGGACATAAAATTAACTCTCATGTGGTAAGAATCAATGTGGCCTTGATATGATACTAACCAATCCATACCCATAAATAGGTTAAATCATAACATGTAAAGGTTATAAAGATCCCATCGAAAATTATACTCTCGCACCTTGAGAGAACACCCCTTTCTTAAACAAATTTCTCAGGATCGTACTCCCAATGGTTTATTTATCATCATCACCCCACTCAAAAACTCTACTGTCAGGATCAAACCATGTACAATTTTCGTAGATATAAGATAATGAGAGGCACTAGTATCAAAAAAGGCACTAGATAACGTAGAAGCTATATGAATAGTTTCTATCACTATCGATGGTCCATCCTTGATATCCACAAGTTTATGTTGAATGGAATGTATCTATCCTATCCCTCATCCCTTTTAATTAGTTTGAGCTCCCTAAGATACATCACTCTTTTGATATGGGCGCTCTTGCCTAGAAACACCATGTCCATTACCTCTACCATTATGGCTAGTAGAATTTCAACTGATAGCCTGATATGGTAGAGAATATCCACTTCCCAAACTCTGAATCGACCTAGAAACTTCATCATTTTCAATCTATCATGGGTTTCCGTAGAACTTCTATAGAATTCCAATGCTGATGAAATATCAACACTCTAGTCGTGACTGGGGATAATTTTTTTTATATTTGCTTGAACCACCACCTCAGAGGTAGAAAATAGAGTTAAGATCCGGAGTAAATGATCATTCCCCCATACACTCTTTCTGTTATCCTCCAAGATAACACTCTCATTGTGATTCTTCCTGAAATAATAATACGTACCTTCTGATCATCCATCAATAACCATATTTCCTATACTGGAATCCTCCGTCGGGTTCTTCTCATCTATGGGAGCATGATCCATCACCTTAGAAAGCTTCTTTATCTGAAAGATGTTAAATTATTACTTAATCTCACATTTAATCCTTTCTAAGAGAGGCATTTCCATAGTTTACACATACCCTTCCATTGCTGGAACAATGTGATTCATGTTTGTAAAGAAACCAACATATCCATCACTGACATACCCCTTGCTTCAACCACATGAACTCAACTACTCTCTCCTACCTCAGTGTTTCTAGATAAAAGTGTTCCATGGGATTCTCTAAAAAATTCTTCCAAGACATCCCATCTTTCTACCTTTTATAGGACTAAAAATATAACCAATTATACATTTATCCTCACAACATATAAGTATCCTACTTGATCCCCTTTTTAGCAGGTGTCTATAAATATTCATGTATTGGCTAGACGGAATCAATCTAGAATTGTGCTACCTCAGGTGAACCTTCTTTGGTGAAATTTGGAGGGTGTTGTAACAGAAAATCTCATGTAATGTTAGACATAATCTTTACCACTGCTCTTGGTTAGTATCCATAAACAAAATAAAGTGATCAATGTTCTCTTGAAAATTCTCTCTAAATTCCTCAAGAGGCCCTACTTTTTCCTTATGTACCACTACTAGAGGATCATCTTAATCTATTTCCTCCTATCATCCTATCAATCAACATTGTCATAGAGGCATAACTATAAAATTTCAAAAACATATCTCAAGACACATAAAAAATCTTTAACACATTTCACAAGAGGGTTTTCACATTAATGCATAACAAGTGATTCCCCAAACATCACCACACAGTCAAAACTATGGCACTATCACTACCCTTAACCATCATATATCTTGGTCATGGTTAAAAATGGGTAAATTCATTCTAAAAATTAAATGTCTCATTAGACACCCATTTATTCAAATTTATCATAAACTTTGAATTTCACATCATTCACCATTTTTACTTTCACATGAGGAACATTTTTCAGTAAAATATATATAAGGAAAAAAGTCCATTTTAAACAACTTATTTGGAACCCGCCGTCACGTGAATTCCTAAAATGATACATGTCACAAAATCATAATGAGTGCCTAGAATGATTCATTCATACTCAACTCTCACGACATTCCAAATAAGATTAAAATCATAATCATCATCCAAAAATAATAATCAAATCTTAGAATAGGTGAATCACTCTTGGTGAAATAACAAAAACTGTAACAATACACATCAGTAATAGAAATCCCACCTTGATTACGTAGCTGTTACCATCATACTTGGGTTAGCTACTCCAATGCACGATATTTTAACTAAGGGCTAACTCATCCTATTCACTTTTCTAACCTACCAAATTGAAATACAAAAGGAAAATATAAGAAAATAAAATACCTTTGATACCACATTGTAATGTCCTAACTTGAGTTTCACACACCAATCCCCTGAGCCGGTTTGGTACGTGACCTCAGGCCTGAATCTACATTCACTATAGGTTTTATAATAATAAATAGGGTATAATATTTTCATGGGGATACTATACTCTCTTTATCAAAGTATCAAAATAACATAAATAAACAATAATAACCATGTGATATAACAATTAACAAGATGAACTAATATCACATGATGACTAAAGTAGGATATACAATATCCAAAACCAATGATAGAAATATGTCATGCGAAGTACATGTCAAGTATAAATATGAAAAATAAAAAATAAATAAAGACACTAAAAACTCGCAAGAGGGTCCCAAACCTCACTCGGTTCCCTCATCCATGCTCCACCCCGACTCAACCATCTAACATAAGGCTGTTGTCCTTAGCCATTCCTGTAAGCATGAAATAATTTCAGTATCGATCAGGCATCCCATGTAGGGTATGATTACCTATCAGTTGGCCACCACCAATGACTTTAAAAAAATATAAAATCATAATATTGCATACAGTTTTATAAATAATAAATAAAATAAATATAGTAAATAGTTTACATTTATTCAGTTAATTTTTATTTATCCACATAAACTACTGAGTTCTTGAGGAAACCTAAAATATCTATACCAGCTTCAGTACTTGCTAAAATATGAACTATCCATAAGGTATATCATATATTTGAATTCACCTACTACCATTCATAATCTCAATACAAATCTGAATAACATTGTTACCATTCATTATCTCAATTATCATCTACATTTCATTGTTACCATTAAGTGTATCAATTCACATATATATGCCATTATTACCATAAAATGTCTCAATTCACATATAAATTCCACTGTTACCATTCATCATCTCTATTCACATATGAATTCCATTTTTACCATTCATCATCTCAATTCACATTTGAATTTCATTGTCACAATTTGTTATCTCAATTCACATATGAATTCCATTGTTACTAATGATTTTCTCAATTTACATTTGAATTCCATTGTTATGATTCATTATCTCAATTCACATCTAAATTTTATTGTTACCGTTATGTGTCTAAATTCACATATGTATGCCATTATTACCATAAAATGTCTCAATTCACATGTAAATTCCACTGTTACCATTCATCATCTCTATTCACATGTGAATTCCATTTTTACCATTCATCATCTCAACTCACATTAGAATTTCATTGTCACAATTTGTTATCTCAATTCACATATGAATTCCATTGTTACCATTTATTGTCTCAATTAACATTCGAATTCCGTTGTTATGATTCATTATCTCAGTTTATATATATCAAAATATAACAATATCACATATATCACAATATTTGGATAATACACATATCCCAATGATAGAGTTAATTAATTAATGAATTAATTAATCCAACTTAATAATTTCATATTCATATCATTCCATTAATTAATTCAAGAATTAATTAATCAATTCAACTCCATTAATTAATCCAAAAAATATCTCATTAATTCCATTAATCAATTAAACAAATAATTAATCAAATTCAAAAAACCCATATACTTATAATTAATTTAACTATTAATTATTTCAATTCAATCAATTCAATATCCCAAATTTCACAATCCATCTATTAATTAATTTACCAAATTAATTAATTCCATTCAATGAATGCACATTATAATCATCAAATAGAAATTATAAAATCACATACAAGAAAATTGAATCAAGACATTAAAATTTGAATTATAGACCACCTACCTCATGATTGAAGAGGAATGATTGCCAATGGAAAATAAATAATTTGAAATGGAATGATCAAGAATGCGATATATAAAACGATCTAGATCCAAAACCAAGATCCAAGATCAAATTAATCAAGATAAAAAACCTAGGTATAAATCTAAAAACAAACATTAGATAATGTGGAAGACATAAATATAGTCATAATTATGTTATGGTTTTGAATAAGGTTATAAAACCCTACAAGGAATTGGGTAATGATGTATATTTCATGAGATGGTAAGAAATAGATCGGGGAGTGAATCCGGTTCAGCATGGGACTCTTTCCACTATGATAGTCATGGGGGTGAATAATGACTTAGGATATTATGTAATAGAGAGTAAACCCAATCCACTATGATATTATTGTATGTGATCCTTGTATTAATAAATTATTTTCTCTACATATGTTTATTCCAAAAACATATGTACTATGTTTATAATGTGTTCTTATGGTTCATGGATTTTGACTCTATTATGATTCATGTCTTATGAACAACTAATATTTACTCCACGACTCATGATTATAATATTTTAATTTTTGGGTATGATTTTTTATTCTTATGATCATGTTATTATTCCCTTATTCTTTTCTCACTTTTGATCAGAGATTGATGTCTTGTATATTTACCCTTAATGAGCATCTTATATCATACTTTCTTATGTTTTTATCCCCATGGCATGCATAAATGTTTAAATTATTTTATATATAAAAATGGTAATGGATGTGAAAAACCTAGAAGGATATGATGTGTTTTTTATAAAATATTTATTTATATATCCACGTATACAAAGGCAATAAAACATTATGGTTTGGGAATTCATTATAATGTTATATAAAGGGTATTCATCTAAAATAATGTAATATATCTTCATGTTTTTCAAGTGTTGTTATAATGAAGGTATATATTTTAGAGACCCAATTTTTTCCTAATAAGACATTGAAATATTTTTAAGAATATTTCCAGAGTTGGGAAAAGAGAATGTGTGCAATTCTAATGCATAGTGTGCCCAGAATTTATTTTATAAAAATATAATGTGTTTTTATATCACGCATGCATGGTTAACTAAAAAAAATTGGATATCTCTAAAAAGGATTATCAGATATGAATTCTGAGACCACAGTTGGGTTTGGAATTAAATCTTTCCCTTAAGTGTGACATTAAATAAGTCAACGCAATACGTTCAGACCCGTCGCTCATTGGCGGTGGGTTAAATGGATAAATCAAATTATTAAATTATTCATTTAGTAGCTCAAACGAAAATATCACATGAATGCGGACTCAAATGAAAAATATGAGACCACCGAAAACCTAAGAACATAGGTTTTACCCTAGTCAGAGTATAAAAATTATCGGCATCGAGAGGTTGGCCTGTGTGCCATCTTAGATGATTAATTAAATTAATAAATAATTGATTATTTAATTATTGGATTAATTTATTTTAAAATAGAGAGAGGATATAAACTAATTTTTTAGAGGGGGTTGGCCTCATTATTTAGTTTGTCCAATGTTGAAAAACCCTCCATTCATATCCTCTCCTCCTCTTCCTGTTGACGAACGACGAATGAAGAACAAAAAAGCCTCAGATCTAGGCGAATCGAAGAGCGATGAACACAACAACTTCTTCCAATCATTTCACAATTGTAATCTTCATCAATGAGAATGGATATAATCCAGGTAGGATATATCATTGTGCATTCCTTTCCCTAGTTGAATTTTCAAGACAAAAAATAATTAAATGAATTAATTCACGGATTGAAAAACTATTGGTTGAATCAATTTATTTCTATTTACCATGAAATTTAAATTCTTGATATATGATAAATATTTATTTTCCAATTAATCGTGTTCATGATTCTCAATGATGATGGCCAAAAAAACGTGGCCATCGATCCACACATACTCCATGACATTTTCTATTTCATTCTTCACACGTTCTCCACACATTTTTTCAGTGCCAAATATTTAAGCACGTCATAAACTCGATGTTTTTCTGATATAGGCATAGTGACATGGAGATTTTGACCTGAGTATCATGGATCCACATGATTCTCTTCATTACGAGTTAGATCGAAGCTGGAATGGCATGCATAATGATTCTACGGTGCAGTCCAGCAAGGGTTCTAGTGGTTCAAGGCGACGGTTCCGGTGAGGCGAGCATGCAACCACAAAGGCGGGGAAAGGTGGCTCCAGTGGCATGCCTGACAGTGCGGTGGGAGTTTAGTGCTAGGCGGCTGAAGATTGTGCGTCGAGCGATTGGCTATGGAGGCGACATATCCAGCGAAAGAGGCATCCACGTGAAGGGCTGGCAGAGCCGGCCGTATGAAGGGCTGGTAGTTAGGGTTGAAATGAGGAGACCGTGAATAAATTTTAATTGAAGAGAGATGGAGATGAAAGGAAATAAATAAAAAATTAGAGTAATAAATGAATAAATATGAGGAATCGGGTGATGCAGACCAAATTGAAGAGGTTAAGCAGCGTTTTGGGTTGTGCATTGCATGCGATAATTGAATGAAATCAATTATAAATAATAACATGAAAATGATATTATTATTTTTGGTTGTCAAACCATAATTCGTCTTTAACTTATCCGTGTGAGCTCGGTTTGACAAACTGTCTGGGGAAGTGTGGCTCTGAAATCTAGACGGACATTTGGAGTCCGAAATTGGATGCCTTTTTTGGGTTTTCAGATCAGGTACCCGAACCACTCATGAAATAATTGATTTAATATTATTATCAAATCTTCGACCCTCCATAACTCGTGTGGGAAATGTTTGATTGACTTGCTGTCAGTGGTGATATGATCATTCCATTAAGACTGTTGATTTAAGTCCAATGTTGACTATTAAATTCTGGTTTGTAGCTCGGGTCCACAAAACACCCAATAAAAATATTATTATAATTATTATTATTATAAGATCTTGTATCCAACATATCTCCCTCATACTGTGTCAGAATGAAAAACTATATATTATACTGTGACCATAAAATTAATACGGATGTTATAAGATCAATATTGGATATTTAAGTTGAGGTGGAGGTGATGGCCCCACGAGGCTGGTTTGATTTTGTTGCAGTGAAATGCAACTTTTTTAATGGGTATCCATTTTGAAAAAATGGGTAGTCTATATCATGTGTTTTTCTGTGAGGATTAGAATGGAATGATCCATAACATTTGTTTTGGGACAAAGGCATTGGACCCACGTGACTCCATTCAAGCACAATGCGGTGAAATATGACTTTTCAATCGGATGTCTGTTCAGAGAGAATTAATTGTCGATCTTGTGTGTTTTCCTATAATGATCGCAATGGTGTGATCCATGTGGATATACAGTGTTGTTTTAGGATTCATGCCAGTAAAAGTACATTTTCACCCTTTGGTTTAACAACGAACATTGGGTGCTCGCCATCTTTTTTGTTAGAGATAACATTCACTCTCAGAGTACACTAGCATGCCATGGGGTACATGATTTTAATTTTAGTACCCATTTATAGAAATCTACAGGGCATCTGATTGACATGTCGTCTATTTCAATGGAACCCTTACGACAAGGCATTCCTTTGGGTTACTTTTACAAGGGATATTGTGGTAGTTGAAGTATGACTGATGGCTTAAAGATTAGAATCTACGTAACTCAAGCGCACTAATTGCGGGAATCCTATTTCTTACTGTCAAGTGAATAGGGACCCTTTGTAGATCAGCATCATAGAAACCCTATGTGAATCAACAATACAAGAACTCTATGAGGAAAAGGCTTAGAGCGGCCCATTATGGATCAGTGACTTACGAACCAGTGTGGATCAACAACTTAGTAGCCTATGCAGATCAACAGTAACGCGACTCAGTGAGTACCAGCTATAGAGTAACCCATCATGGGTTAGCGACATACGACCGTATGTGGAATGATGACTTATGAACTAGCCTTAGAGCAGCACATCATCCATCAGTGACTTATAACCCTATATGGATCACCGACTTATGACCCTATGTGGATTAGTCACAACACAAACTGACAAGGAGTAGCCTTTGAGTGGCCCGTCATGGATCAATGACTTACAACCTTCTATGGATCTTCGATTTACGACCTTGTGTGGATCAGAAAATTACGATCCTGTGTGGATTGGTGATATACAATCTTGTGTGGATCTCCAATACAATGAATTCTTCATGGTTCGTTAGTGGAACATCTCAATGGAATAAGATGATTTTGCTTTGTGACTAAACATCATAGTTCCTATTTTATAAGTTATACATGATATGAGCTGTGAAATAGAGATCCCCTTAATCTCATATTTGGGTTTCCTTGAGAGTGCATATCTACTATTGGGTGGAGCTGTACTCTTTTTGTTCGCTCATGTTGTACCTTGTCCTCTCTTACAGCCCCCCCTCTTTAGTACCTCTCTTGCTACTCCCTCAAGCCTTCAGGGTGTCCTACTGAGTATTATTATACTCACCCCTACTTGGTCTTTTCCCACATTTGGTGTTCCCTTATAGACAACAGACATGTTGATCATGATATCAAAGCATCTTAGGGATAAAGGGTGTATGGACCACATGGGAAGGTCGTAGATTGGTATTCAAGAGTGGGACTCTCCCACCTATTTTTCTTTTCCACCTATTGATGAGTTATTACACTTTTATAGTTGGGTTTTTATTTTTTCCCCTTTCCCTTTAATCTTTAATTTTTTGTACTTCTAATGTTTAGTGTTTGATATATATATATATATGTTTGGTTCCCTTTTTATAGAAGTGTGGTACCATGTTTTCTTTTCCACTACACCTTTTCATTGTGTTAGAAGTGTGTGTGTGAAAATGTTCTTAGGAAAATGCCTCCCTATGTTTTTTCTTCCTTCGGCACTAATCGCCAGCCCCAGGACCATGGAGGCGGGCATTGGGTAGTTGTGGCTCAATCCCTGGTACAAGTCAGGTTGTGAAAAAGTGGAATCAAAGGTGGATCGACCCTTGGGTTGTTTTTTGGTTGATTACATAAAAATGTATTGGTTGTTTTTAGGGAAATAGTGTTGATGTGTCTCGAGAGTGACTCTCAGGCCAGGGAGTCCAGTGATGGTATGGGTAGTTGATGTATCCATTCACTAAGACTTTGATAGCCGACATGTCAAATCGGCACCCTAAGACACTTGTGGTAATGAATAATGGCACATGCATCATATAGGATTAAGTCTTTGATTGTCCTCCTCGAGTCATATCCCCATCATTGTTAGAGTATAGATATGCCCATCTGATCGCAGTACTCTTGGAAAATATTCAAGTTATCTCCATGGTGATAGTCATCCTAGATACTAGTTCCAATTTGTGATGACCATTCTGTGGGAAACAAGACCTCTGTTTAGGACCCATCATCTGAGCCCCCTTTTCTAGGTGGGCAGGAGGCAACACCACTAACCATTGATCACTAGAAAACCATAGTAAAAAAGTCTAAGGATGTGCACTGGTTGAGCGCACATTGAGATTTCCAGTGCCATAGATAGCTGAGGTTCTACAGTGAACCAATCCCTCTGACAATGGAGGTTTGGCTAGAGTCGGGGGTCTTCCTATTCAGGCTTACATGGACATCATCAGATCTGATGGTGGCTATAGCATCTAACAGTTTTCCCAAAGCAGCTAGATGTTGGTGGAGATTTGTTACTCAAATACATGATGAGTTGGAACTATCGTGGGATGACTTCCAGCAGCTATTGTTTTAGGATTTCTACCCCTCCGATTTGTGCTTTGTTCGGATTCAATAGTTCCTCTAGTAATGAAAGCGGAGGTTGATGTGGAATGCGTATGTGAATAGGTCCATAGACATTGTAAGCTACTCTCTGGACATGATCTGTAATGGTTACATTCGAGCATGGAGGTTTGGGAAAAGACTCCACCTAGAGATCCATGATATCATAGTACCCATATGAATCACCACCTATACTGGGGTGCTAATTCAAGTATTGGTGACAGAGATAATTCTTTCATAAGGACACCATAAACCATGTTTTGACAGTGAGCGCAATAGAGCTGAGACATCTGTTGCAGCTATAACACTCTATACAATGAGATCTCAATGTAAGCGATTCTCTAATGATCAATCTGAGTCACATGGTCACAAGGGACATAGACATTGCAACATAAGTGTGGTGAAAGAGTCCCTCCTACATGTGCAATCAAGGTGCAGTTGTGTAGTATATTCCCTTAGCCGAAAGGGCATATAATCCAAGACTCACATAGTGTAGGAATATTCCAAGCAGTTAATTTCCCTACAGATGACTCTGTTTTAAAGATATAATAGTTTAAGTATTTATCTTATAATCCAATATAGTTTATTATAATCAATTTAATATTAATTTTGTTATTAAGAAACCTTATAATATTTTGAACCATTTCTCTTTTAAAACTAATTTTCTTGTTGTGTCTGTGGGAATAATTTAAGATTGTTCTTTACAATTTTATGAATTGAATATGTAAAAATGGATTGAATATTTATAACAATAATAATTTATATTATCTAAAAATTTCAACTAAATTTTTGAGAAATTTTTAGATAAAATATTAAAAAATAATTATTGTAGTTAATGCAAAAATGGGTTTACTTGGGGGTTAAACTAAAATGATGGAATAAGGTATGGATTTTGTTATAAATGTTTACAAAAAAACACTGGGAAATTTCTATCTCAAACATTACATAATATTAAATGAAATGTGATTTTGGTAATTACCAATAGTCAAAAAAAGTTTATCTTAACAAAAAATTGAAACTAGAATAACTGAAGGAAACTAATTAAAAAAAGAAGATAATATTTAAAATTAATTAAAGGAATAAATATCCAAATCTATGAAAAAATAAAAATAATAATAAAAATATTTCATTACCCTTCCAATCATGGATGGATAAATATAAGAAGATCCATTAAAAAATCCAAAAGAGATTCTAGAAAAAAATCAATATAGTTGAAATCAGTATATCCCTATAATATATCCAAAATATATTCCAAAATATACCAAGACCCTTAAGGATCTATTCTATAAGAATATAATGGTTCGTGGGATTGAAATATTAATCATAAGGATAAAATTTCAATATTTAATAATAGTATAATTTCACACAAAATTTTACGATCTAAGAACATTATCCATTCCCGATACCATTTGATCAATTCCATTCATATGGAAAAATAACTAAAATAATAGTGGCATTCAAACTTACCAACCACTACACTACCTTTGTTTCTTGAGTATTCAAAGATGTTCTAGTTAGATTTCATAACCATATATTCCCAACATACTTTTATGTTCTCATTTTAGAAGAAGAAATCACTTTCCCAATCACTAATCATCTCTGTAATGTTATTTTTGATAATTTATTAGACCATCATCAATTTCCATGATGGTAATATACAACATCCTTCATTTTTATTACATAATATTACATACAATTTTACAAATATAGGATCTTCTAAAATTTAGTGTCTTGGAAAAGAAAAACATAAAACATAAAAACATAAAATATTATTATATTATAATTGAAAGGATTATTTATGTTTCTTTCTATGTAAATTTATTAAATTTCATAACCTAGGGACATAAATAGAAGAATATGGTGGGCTTAAGGGATAATAATGGATAACAAGGGAAACATATTACTTGCGATCTTGAGAAATATCAATAAAAACATGAGGAATATCATAAGAACATGATAAAGAGACATATAATAAATAAAGTAAAATGAATAATAATAATAAAATGTTCCTATAAAATTTGATTTATATATTCATAATCATATCATAAAGTTCCACCCTTAAGGTGTAATAAAATTTAAAAACGTTATTCACTAAGGTATAATAAAACTTGTCATCTCTTGAAATTAAATTATTTACCCAATGAATTGGAGTGATATTAGGGTAAAAACTTAATATGTATTTATTATCTTGTTATCCGCATATGTAATCAATAATAATTTCATAAATAACTCGGGGAGATTAATATAAATTGGTTTTATATAAAAATCATGGTGTTTTATAATGTGCTTAAAAACAATCCTTTTGTCAGTTTAAACCCAAGGAAGATCGGTTTCATATAAGTTAATACCAAAATTAAAATAGATTATTTTTATATATTTGTGAATAATACTATAAGAGATATAGTTTTGGGAATTTATAAATAAAATAAAATAATTTCTTGACCAAAAGAGGGAAATTTTTAGACGAACATTTGGCAACATAATAGGTATGAAACATTGTTTTAGAATGCACTAAAAATAGAGGGTAAAGGTGTCAAAAATGCATAAATGAATATTAGTATAGTAAAGGGATTGAATAAAATTTATATAAGAACATGGTATATAAATTTAAAATACATACCACAAAAAAAGGAAACATGAAATGTAAGAGAAGTTGAGTGTTCTCTTATGATATTTCAGTAGCCTAACGACGTCACATAAAAATTCATAAAATGTGTTAGTGAGATAGAAGGGGGTATAAAATAATTTATAAATAATTTTTAAATTAATGGGTATATGGAATTTAATATCCCAATAAATTAAAATAGAAATGAAAAAGGCATAACATAAAAGGAGTGCTTGAAAACAGAAGGGTGGTATATTCCATTACCTTGAAGAGTGACTCCTAAAACTCGAAGAGCGGGACCTTGAGGGATTGAAGAAACCATGGGAGCACATTTTGGGAGGTAATAATATAATATATTTTAGTATAGTGAATTTTTAATGGAATATTATGGGGTAATGTGTGGGTATTTATAGCCATGGTGGGGGGGGGGGTTTATTAATTTTTTAGGACACCTTAGTAGTGGTATTTGAAAAACCATGGGATTTCCCATTGTATTTTCAATTGGGAAAACTCGTATCAGATTTTAAGGCACAAGAGTTTACTATTATTTCAAGCTAAATATTACATCATTATTACATCATTTAACACATTAAAAACTCAAAACTATATTTTTACTATTCACAAAAAAACAATATATTTTACAAAATTCCCATTAATTAACTATATCATAATATCAACCTTTTAAGTTAAAAAATAAAATTTATTCTATCATAATAGTTCTGTAAATATAAAAATTTATCTTTTAACTTTAAAAATACTTAATTATTTAAAATTAAATAGCATAAAAATGCATAGAAAAGTATAAAAAAAAATTATCGACACTTGAAAAAAAAGTAGTTTATCAAATATAATAAAATATATGTGTTATTATATAACTATTTAACTATAATAAAAATTATTAATAAGACCATAGTTTAATATAATAATTTACATCTATATAAAATTTATATTTTTTACCTAAAAAATCAATTTATCAAATTCCGTCTCAAATTTGATGAAAAATAATTCTTAAAATAAAAACGATGAAATATCAATTTTATTTAAACAAAGTGATTAAATTTTAAGTAAGTAGGGCCTTGAAAAAAACTCATCAAACAAACAGATATGACCTAATGGTACGGTGTGCGATGGTGATGGGCTATTGGGGTGGCTCAGATAACATCACTCGAATTGTAATCTCCACTAACATGAACTTATCCCATATGCGATTTTGTTCAAACTTAACTTATTGAACCTCAGCTTGCACATGGTCCATAGCAATGTCTAGTGACACTAACTCCTTCCCAATCCTCAAAAAATTGTATTTTTATGGCCCGAATCTACTTGATGAGGCCATCAACTCTTATTTCTGCATTAACTGACAATTATCATTTCTATTTATAAAAAATAATCACAATGTTTATAGTATAGTTTCCAATGGTCATAATTGACCAACAAACATATAATGGTTGAATCCTTAGGGTAACATTAAATAAATAATTAATTCAGTATTAATGAAATATAGTTTTTCAAATAATATAACACACATTTTAAAGAAAAAAATATCATTTAAAATGTTCATGTCATTAAATTATTCATCCCTTATAAAATTTCATCTCATTCACTATGTTGAGAAAATAGGTGGGTACTTCTGCCTTATTGTTTCCTCTAGTTCCCATATTAAATCTTCATATTTTTGGTTCCTCCACAACACTTTAACAAGTTGGGTAGTTATATTGCATAGAACCTTGTATGAATGGTCTAATATCTTCACTTACTGCTCCTCATAATAGTGGTAATGTTCCAGTAATACCACTCTAGTTTTTAGTACATGAGAAGGGCTAGGTATGTACTTCCCCAATATGGATACATGAAAAAAATCATGAACATTTACTAGATTTGGGGGAAGTGAAAGTTGATAGGCCACAACTCCTATGAGATTAAGGATTTTATAGCGGACAATGTAGCTAGGGCTGAGCTTCCATTTCTTCAAAAACCACATGACCCTTTTCCCAGTTGAAATTTGAAGGAAGTATTTATCACCAACATCAAACATAAATTCTATTTGATGGTTGTCAGTATATATTTTATGTTTTCTATGGGCATCCTTTAAGTGTTGTTGGATGACATGAACCGTTTCTGTCATCTCTTGCAGAAGATCGTCATGCCTCAGCAGATTTCTCTCACAAGATTACTCCCAACAAGTAAGAGTTATGCATCTCTTTTCATATAGAGCACCATAGGGTTCCATTTTAATATGTGAGTGGAAGCTGTTGTTTTATGAGAACTCAACTAATAGGTGATGTAAATACCATCAAACATTAAATTCTATTGAGTTTTTTTTTCAGTATTTCCTTGAATGTCAGAGGAGTCCTTTCATATTGGCCCTTATATTGGGGGTGATAGACTGTACTAATGTACAATTTGATACCCAGATCATGTTGAAGACTTCTCCAAAATTTTGAAGTGAAACTTGGATCATAATCAGATAAGATAGAAAGTTTCACTCATTGTAGTCTTACAAATTCTTTTACATATATCTTGGTGAGTTGGTCAAGAGAGAAATCTTCTCGCGTAGAGATAAAATTGACATCCTTTCTGAGATTGTCCACTATACCCAATATCACAATATTTCTATTGGATGTATTCAAGATACCAATGGGAAAATACATAGCGATATTATCCCACCTTCATGCTAGTATGGGTAGTGTTGTAAATACCCCTTTAGTAAGTTATTGCTATACCTTTACTTGTTGACACACTAGGCACCTTGTCGTTCATGAAGGTTCCTATAAATTTTCATACACATTCTTAATTAATATTAAACTCATGAAACTACCCATCCATCATAGACTCAATCGTGCTCTGCAAAAAAGGATCATCTCTTCGATATATCTTGATCTTATCTAGTAATTACTGTGGATAAATTATTTGGGATAGGGTTGATGATGTCCCTTACCTTAAAATTACGACGTCCAATTTTACTAGGTCTTTGATCAAAGGATCTCCTTGAATCCTTATAATTTCCAGAAAAACATGGTATTTCGTATATAATGAATCAGTGACTTTATTTTCTCTTATTGGGTGACAATAAATTGAACCATCAGAATCTTTAAGATGTTCCAATAATCTCCTCTATTTCTTGTTCAATTACTTTTACATGAAAATATTGACGGGAAATCTATATACCACATTTCTCCCCATAAAGATAGTGCGGCCATATCTTCATAAAAACAACCACATCCAACTCCATTTCATGTGTTGGATAATTCTTCAAATGAGGATTTAACTATCGATGTGCATATGTAATCACCTTTTCATTTTTCATGAGGACACACCCAATCCCTTTAAGAGTTTCATTGCTAAAAATAATTAATACTTTTCTAATAAAGGGTATATTTAATATGGGTGTAGTAACCAATAACTACTTCATATCTTGGAAACTATCTCCACAATCCCTTGTCCAGATGAACATGAACCCTTTTGGAGTTAACTTGGTTAGTTGATTAGATAGTTGTAAAAAGTTTTCCAAAAGCCTCTTATAATATCTTTATAAACCAACGAAAAAAGAATATTAGTTACAGTTGTAGGTTGAGGCCGCTCATACATAACCTTTTTATTTTTAGGGTCAACTGAGATTACTTAATTAGATATTATGTTCCCCAAGAAAAAAACTTATTTTAACAAAAAGTCTAATTTTCTGAACATTCCAAAAAGCATATCCTTCCATAGATTTTGAAAACTAACCCTTATATGATCCTGATTCTTCTCAATTCATTTTAAATATATAAAAATATAATCAATAAAAACTTCCAAAATGTTATCAAGGAATTACTTTAATATTTTATTCATCAAATTCATAAAAATAACAGGAGCATTAGTCAAGCCAAAGGGAATACCAGCAAACTCATAATGTTCATATGTTGATCAGAAGGGGGTATTTGGAATGTCTTCATTATTTTCCCTAAATTGATGAAAACCAGATCGAAGATAAATCTTGGAGAGGAACTGAGCCCCACGAATCTGGTCAAATAAAATATCAATTCGTGGAAGATGGCACTTGTTCTTCATTGTGATCCTATTAAATTATCTATAATCAATGCATAACAACATTGGTCCATCCTTTTTTCTTCCCAAAGAGAATAAGTGCTCCCCAAGGAGACAAAATTGGCAAGATAAACCCCTTCTCCAAAATATATTTGAGTTGATTATTTAATTCCTCAAACTCCACATTTTCCATTTTATAGGGGGTTTTTGATATCGAGTTATAACCAAAGATGAGATAAATAGAGAATTATACCTCTATTTTTGGGGGAGGTCTAGGAAACTACTTAGAAAATATGTCAATGTATTTCTAAATGATGGAAATTTTCTATTAATATACTTTTATTTATTTCTTCATCTTAACATATCAACTCCATAAATAAGGCTATGAATGGTTCTTCTAGACAAAGATCAGGTAGATATATCTCTTTAGTAAAGATAGTTTTATATTATCTACTAAAGACTACTGATATCTACTTGATAATACATTTGATCTTCGAAAGATACTTTTAGATACAAACCATATCTAGTATAATGTAGAATTACAACATAGAAATTAATACTCGACTTGTGATTAGATTGTGATCACTAATGTTATGCAAGTGTTTCTAAACGCTATTTATTATTGGATAATACCACTTGGAGTCTTGAATGATAACTTTAATTTTAGAAATTTAGGGGTTGATATTAAATTCTTTTCAAATTTGGAGGAAACAATGGAATGACTAGAACTAGAATCAAAAAATTACTCTCTAGATTTCAGATAACAACAAGAGTAACATCCACCACACCATTTGATGATTAAAATTACACTATTATGATAGTAAAATTAGGACCATGCTACAATGGAATATAACGAGGTTTATTGTGATTACCATTCACTTAGGTCCGGTTTAGACAATGATTAGAATAGTACCCTAGCTATCCACACATGAAAGATTGGTCTTCAGGAAGGGCGTGAACCATCTTCTCTTTGTTGTTAGTGTTGAGATGTTTTGGATTAACCTCACTACTATTGTCTTGACCGATATGGCTATCTCTTCCACACTTGTATCATTTACCATTCCCAAGGAAGCCGTTCCCATATTGATTCTTCCCAAAATTATTTCATATGGATAGTTGAACTTGATTTCCAACAATTAATTGATCAAATATCCCTCCAAGCATAGATACATTGATCTTTTCTTTTTAATTTTATTTTTAAAACCACAATGTCTCACCACAATCTAGTTTTACCTTCACAAAAATCTATACCATTTCCTCATAGTTGTAATAGTCTCAATTGGATAAATTATTCTATGGATGAGGTCTTAGTCCAGTGATGAATATATCAACCTTCCCATTAGGATCTATGAAAAACAAGAGGTGTAATTAGAACTTCTTGTGAAACTCATCTCATAGATGCCATCAGATTCATTCTCCTTCTCCATCTCGATGAATTCCTTCTCTATTTTTGTTCTCATCAAATGAGGGAAATACAAATTTAATAAGATTCCCCAGAACTCTTACCACTATAAGGATTCAATATCCCCTCTTAGACTCATGTTATTAATCAGCAACCAATAATTATAAGATTCCCCTTCTATGAGGGAAAAAATCAGGGTGACATTCTCTTGTTCTAAACAATGATGTACAAGAAAGATCTTTTTTATAGAGCTTAACCACTATTCTGAAATCAATGTGTCGATTTATCCACTGAATGTTAGTGGTTTTTAATTCATAAAGAACTCATAAAATGGTTTTTCCCTTCAATGTGAAATTTTTCTCTCAGCTTTATTCAAGTCATTTCCCATAATATGAATTAGTTTTTTCATCATTATCATGAAGGTTTATATTCCGGCTTTAATCGGTGGCCCTTCATTGCATGGTCCATTACGCTCACCATTTAAACAGTTCCTCCCATTTACTGATATTTTTATAAAATAATAAAACTTTTGTGAGAAACATGTTTCATAGTCTTATAGTTCCTTAAGAAATTTAATGTCATAAAACATCATTATTAAGCTGGTTATTTATTAAAAAAAACTTCCCTATAAATCATTCATAATGATTCATAAAAAGTTTTTGATTAACTAAAAATATCCCAAGGAGTGTTAAACCAGGAGTGTAATAAAGCCAGTAATCGTGCACTAGTTCCTGTTTGAGTATTGATAAAAGATTTGTCTTTGGGTTTTACCCCTAGTCACATTTGTACTAGAGCCACATCTAGTTGTTCATATCTAGATAGGGATTTATTTTTTCCGAAAACACTTACATAAAATTTCACCAAAATACTTGTAATTTTACCTCTATTTAAACTCATATACAAGGTTCTTCATAAAGTTTAAAATCCTAATTTCCAAAAATAACTAAATCATCCAGTGATACAAACTATGTAATTCCACCTTGTTATTTCTTAACATTACATATCATTCTACAAAAATACGATCTTTTAAAGTTTAGTGTCTTAAAAAAAGGTATATAAAACATGAAAACTTTATAAATTAAACTATTAAAATTTAAAGGATTATTAAATATTCATAATAGGTAAATTTATTGAATCAAATAATATGGGGACATACATCAAACAAGAGGGTGACCTTATGGACTGATAAGGGATAACAAGGTAATAACTTACTTACTATCTTGAGGAATAACAATAAGAACATGAGAAATATCATAAGAACATGATAATGAGACATGTCATAAATATAATAAAACGAATAATAACTTGTAAATTGGTTTGAAACAGTTAATTTAGAGATTCATAAGAATATGACAATGGTCTATCCCTATGGTGTCATCAAAATGACCTAGGTTATTCACCAATGTATCATAAAACTTGTCATATCAAGAGATTAAATTATTTACCTAATACATCAGAGTGAAATAAGGGTGCCCCCATAATATGTATTTATATTAATTTGATCCAATAATATCATTATAAAAAATTTCATAAATAAATCATGGATAATAAAATAAATTATTTTCATATCAAAATCATAGTGTTTTTAAAAAGTGCTTAAAAACAAGATCCTTTTCCCATTTTAAACCCAGGGAAAATGAAGGCAGTTTCTTGTATGTTAATACCAGAATTGAAATACATAATTTTTACATATATTTGAATACAATCGTAGGATATAGAGTTTTGGGTATACATAAATAAAATAAAATAATTTATTGTTAAAAAGAGTGAAATTTGGAGATGGAAATCTTCCAGCATAACGAGTTAAAAATATGGTTTTAGAAAACATTAAAAGTAGAGTGGGAAGGGGTCTCCAATTAATAAATTACTACTTTTAAAGTAAATCTATATAATAAAATGTAAATAATAACATGTTATACTAATTTTAAATACATACCACATAAAAAGTAATCATAAATGAAAAGAGAATATGAGAGTTCCCTTACGAAATTTCGGCAGCCAAACCATGAAACATAAAAATTCATAAAAATATTGATGAGAGAAAAAAAGATATATAATAAATTTTAAGTAATATTTAATTAAGGGGGATATGAAATTATATATCCCAAAATAATAAAATATAAATTAAAAATTCATAACATAAAAGGAGTGCTCGAAAAGATAAGGGTGGTAGATTCTTATACCATGAAGAGTGAATCTTAAAACACGATGATTGGGACATTCGGGGATTTAAGAAACATTAGGAAGAATCCTTGGGAGGAAATAATATGATATATTTTATGATAGTGAATTGTTAATGAAATCTAATGGAGGTATGGGTGGGTATTTATAGCAAAAGTGAGAGAGTTTTTTTTAATTTCCGACGATTCCTCAATAGTGGTATTTGAAAAACCATGGACTTTACCATGATATTTTAATAGGTTAATGGCCACATGGGACCCATAATATCATATTTTAATTTAAATGAGTGAAGAATAATTTTAAATTACATATTACAACATTTTAATGTCATTAAACACACTGAAAACTCAAAACTGTATTTTTTATATTCACTGGAAAACAAAATGTTTTATAGAATCATTATATATTCACTGTAACCTAATATCAACCTTATGAATTAAAAAAATTAAATTTCTTTTATCATAATAATTTTATAAATATGATAAATTTAATTTTTAACTCTAAAAATACTTAATTAATAAAAAAAGTAGATAAATATGCATTTTAAACATCATAGTAAAATTTTCGACAATTGAAAAAAATAAAATTAGTTTATCATTTGTAATTTAGAAACACTATAATTATAACACCATTTCATTGTTATAAAAGTTATTAATAAATAATTATTTCAATATAATAATTTATATCTTTGTCTAAAAAGTACAATTTTTACCTGAAAAATAAATTTATAAAATTCTATCTCAATTTTTAAGAAAAACAACTCTTAAAATGGAAATGATGAAATAAAAATATTGTTTAAACAAAGGGATTACATTTTATGTAACTATGGCCATGGTAAATAATCCATTAAAACACCCAAATTTGACATAAGATTAAGGTGTGCGATGGTGATGGACTCTTTGGGTGGCTCAGATATCATCACCCATGTGTTATTCTCCACTAACTTGAACTTCTCAAAGATGTGAATTCGTTCAAGCTTAACATTTTCAATCATAGCTTGGGCTTGACCCAGAGTGATTCCTAGTGAGGCTATCTCCTTCCCAAGATCAGAAAAAGGGACTTCATATGAACCAATTCTACTGGATGAGGTCATCAAATATTTTTTTGCATTAACTAACCATTATGATTTCAGTTTATAAACAATAATCAAAATGTTAAGTGTATAGTTTACAATGGTAATAATTTACCAATGGTCAAATAATAGTTGAAACCCAATGTTCACATTAAAATATAATTACATCATTATTAATGAGATATAGTTTAGTTGTGTAATAATATAACACACATTTTATGGAAACAAATATCATTTAAATAGTTTAGTTCGTTACAAAATATCCCCTTGGATTTTGGAGACAAAAAAGTACATTTCAAAATATAAAAATCAATTAAATATATTTTGGATTTTTACTCACCTTCCACACATACAGATATAGAGGAACCATATTCTCATGAAAAATCTAATTTGTTAAAATAAATTTAGACTTTTGGTAACATAATGAGAATTGAAGAGCTAGGGTAGAATTATTATAAGTAACCTATGGTAGTTGAATAAAAATAAAAGTTTGAAGTATATTATAATTTATTATATATATATATATAAATATTTTTTCTTTTATAATGAGACTCACCATTTTCCTTATGTATAAAAAGTTAAATTAGTCAAGGTAAGTAAACCTAAATTTTTTTCATCAATAATTCTACCACCCAAACATGAATTGAATCCCAAAAAACCTAAATTGAAACATATGTATCTAATGGGAGAGGATATGATTATTATGATCACTTACATAAAATTATCATCTAGCCAAGATCTCAGACTCAATGATATTTTCAGAGATAATTTAAAGGTCATAAGTTGAAGTATAACAGATATACCTAGATAAAGACATAGTATCTATATAAAAAAAAATCGTGAAGATGGTTTCATAGGTATTATAGAACTCCAAAAGAGGAAAATCCTAATATAGATGGAGGTTGTTAAAATATATATTGTGAATTTATTTGAAGATTTCATAATCTACTCCATTATTGACTATTGAGAGGTAGTCAAATTGACATTGTTCCTTGTATTAATGGAATCAAAAATTTTAAGAATCGATCAAATAAAATCATCTCTATAAGAGTGAAAAATATTTGGAGAGTGTGAAAAGAATTTTGGAGAATAAACTAAGGGACCTATAAAGACCATTTCCAAATACCTTTTATAGACCATATTCTAGAAATACATTTAGTAATGAGCTATTATTTCTTCCTATATGGACTTTTAGGGAAATTACAAGTTTTTATTACTTTAGAGACCTTGAAATTTCATACATACATATTATGTATTTTTAGATGAATATTTATTACATTACGCAAATAGACCCCTATGAACTATAATGTAATAGTGCCTCTGGAAATAAGGAAACAAAAAAAATTGGTTCACATGGGAACTTGATAATATCCCAATAAGTTATTCATAACTAGAACCCTTCTTATATATATCACATATAATAAATTTATTCATATCCTAGGGAAATGAAACATAAGATAGTGTAATATCAAGTGATCATAAAGTATAAACAATGGAGATATATAAGCTTAAGATGAATATAAGTGTACAAGAACATGAGAATAAAATGTGGAAATAATACCCTATATATCAAAGATCATAATCTCGAGTAACGATATAAAGATTAAGTGTTTATAAGACAAGGATCATAAGGAAACAAAAAACATGAGCCCTCATATTATAACATTGTCATAAGACATGGAATTGTGGAATAAACATAAATATAGAGAATCACTTCCAATTTAATAATAGCTTATCACCAACACAATCATAGTGGAATGGGTTCACTCCAAAAATTTTCCTAGTATTCTAGGTTCACTCCCAATACGATCATAGTTTACCATGTCCCCAACTAAAAGTGGTTAAATTTCCATTCAGACCTATCTATACCAAGAGATATAAATCTTTACCCAATGCATTAGAGGGTGATATAGGTCCCACCCATCACATAATTAAAATGATACATATGTGTTCCATAATATTATAGAAGATTCGTTGCATTATAACCCATGAAAAAAATGGGTTTTATGAACATTTCATAACATCATTACCAGTTGAAAAGATATGGGTTTCATAATCATTTAATAATTTCATCATAACATAACCCTATGAAAATAAGTGAGTTTCATTAAAATTATATAATTGTATAACCTGTGGGAGAGAAATGAATTTAATACAAATCTTATCATCATAATCATAAACCATATATAGAAAAAATAATTATGGTATACTTGGATCATATCTCTAGTAAAGTATATGTAGCCTCAAATAATGTCATCATAATTGGAAAATGACTTTGAAAGATTGCTTAAAAAATTTATTGAGGGAAAAAAATTTTCATTCAAAATCACATTTATAAATAGAAAATTTATAATTTTTTTTGGATATTATGTGCTTTTAAATTAACAGTGGAAAATATAATTATATATTTAAAAATAATTTACAAAAATTCTTGAGGAAAATAAAATTTCTTTTGAAATCAATTTTAAAAATTTAAATTTTATAAAATATTTTGGAATTCTTTTACATTAAAAATAACCTTCAAAAATGAAAAACAAATCTTCAAAAATTATTTAGAAATATCATGAAGAAAATATACTTTCTGATTAGAAAATATTTTTTTAAATTATAAAACATTTTCAAAATCATTTTATTTTAAAAACCCATGGATTATTATAAAGGAATCTTGAATGAAATGATTGTTTATGATGGTGGATAATTACATAAATTCCATAAAAATTAAGATAAACATTACTTTCAAAATTTTGGTAAAAGATGAAAGCTAATTTCTTGTATAATGACATGAATATTTTTTAATTTCTTTTTGTAAAGAAGTAAAACATGGGTAAAGGTTTATTTCATAAATCATTTTTATGTTGTTAAAAACATTTTTTATTTTTTTAGAAAACATTATTTTGGATGGAAAATGCATTTCTGAGTGAAGAGAGAAACAAAGAAGATTTTTCATATAATATTTATTTTGAACTCTAGAGTAAATAATGAGAGAAAAATGAAGGGAAAAATGTATTTTCATTAAATAACCAGTGGATAAGAAATTCATGATTTTCTTTAGAGATGAATCATAATATTTTATCATCATAAATATAATCATAAACAATCCCGATAAATGATGATATTGTAACATAAAATAGATACTATTTTGGTAACATTGAATTATAAGAACATTGAATGAATAACATTAAATGGAACTTAAAATGTAATATCCCAACCCAGATTCCACTAAATTAGTGCTCCAAATTGGTTCCCCCTAAGGACCCATGTTCACATTTCTATACGCAAGATATAACAAACTTACTATTTACTACACTTTAATTTAGGATTTAGTACATAAAATTACTCATAATATAATCCAAAGGACTAAAAAGTATAATGTATTTGTGAATTAGGTACATAACATAACATTGTGAACATGGGATTCAACAACATTATTGAAATCATCCTTAACATGACTCTAAAATTCCATGGATTTTAAAACTACACTGTACAACCTGTGAAGAACATAAAAAAGGGGAAAGCTATAAATACAATTATGTGAATAAATAAGGAATGAGGTGACACATTTCAATAAATAGGAATATCAATTATGAATAAATAGAGTAGGAATCATAAAAATGAACAATGAGACATGATATATCATGAAAATCATAACATGTGAAATATGGAAACAACTTAAAAAAAATAATCATAAAAATAGGTCAAGGATAAAACACCAAGACATCATGGTGGAAAAATTCCCATTATAGAATTAGGCTCACTATATATCCAAAAATTATGTTTCATGATACTAATTATTACCCAATCCATTGGAGTGCTATATAATTCTGGGCACACCCATCACACTCATTTCATAATCATGCTTAATTGTGCCACATTGATCATACATCATGCATTCAATCATCATCATATTTTATTCCATGATTAAGAATTTTGGAATAAATACATGTAAGTACCTAATCAAAATAGTATTTTCATAAATTTGAACACCGTTGATAGTTATTAAGTATGGTATTCACTAAAAAATTATTTTTGAAATTGAAATTCACATTGAAATTTTAGCCGCATGATAGTGACACTAAAAGATTCATAAAAATTGGGTGATGAGAGATAAAGAGGATTAACATCACATAAAATCAAATGATAATTTATAAATACCTGAAAAAACATATCCCAAAATTATATTTTTGAAATATATGGAAAAATATAATTATGAAAATAGAATAAATATAATAATCAAAACAATATTTTAGCATAGTAACATGTGTACATTAAAGGTCATGAGAGGCTTAATGAGAGTGAAATATGGATATCATAAACTATAAAATAAATATATACTATGTTTAATATGGAATAACATAAGTTAATATAATAAAATTTAATTTAATATACATAACATAAAATATGTGCTTGAATGAAAAATAGAAGAGAGAAATCCCTTACTATATTTCAGCATTGTAATAGGTGTTCATAAAGGATCATGGGAGGAATAATGAGTGTGATAGGGGGATCTAATAACTTATAAATTAAATGGGATTTTATAAAAATATGGTTGAAAATATCCCAAAATAATCAATTGGAAATTAAGAGACATAACAGAAAGAAGTGCTTGATAAAAAAAGGGAGTGGTGGATCCCTTACTTGAGTGTGTGAATCCAAATTCAAGGGAGGTGATTCTTGGGAGATTTAGGGATCCATATGAGGACTTTAGAGAGATTATGGAAGAGTATGGAAAATATTCAAGGAGTTTTAGTGAAGATAAAAGAGATATTGGGTGGGTTTTTATATGAAATTATGGGGAATTATTTATTGTTTCGGTTTTGAATCTACAAAATGAAATAACCAAAACCAAACACCATACAATGGATTTCACCATGGTTTCTACCAAATAAATTGGGTTCTAATTATTTTATAAGGACATGGGAAGAACTCAATAAGATAATTTCATAACTTAGGTGGAGGTGAGTCACACATTTAATGTAAAAGATTTTAAAACCATAAAATATATTATATGTTTTGGAGTATTCATAATAGTTTTATATGATAGATAAAATAAACTTAAAATCAAATTAATTTTATAGGATAAAATATATTTTTTTGTTTTATCCTATTTATAATAATTATAACTTCCATTTTGGGTCATTATGCTATGATAATACTGAAATTATAATTATATAGTATTTAATTTTTACCAAACAATTTGATTGACATAGAAAATCAAGAAAACTATTTGATAATTTAGATGTTATGATTCCTAATTTTTTTTGATTTTATATAAATAATTTTATAAATATGTGAATTTCTAAATTTGAAATAAAATCAATATTTATTAAGAAATTCATGGTTTTTTTGACAATAATAGATTTTGAACTCTTATACAAACTAAATTTTACTTCACAAAAATTATTTTATCATTCATATTTATTAAAAAATATTTAATAATAATATTTTATTAAAATATTATTAATTTCCAAAATCCATTAATTCATCAAAATGAATTTTTAATTGAATTTGAATATTACTAGAAAATGTTGTTTGTGTTTTGTTTTACCAAAAAATATCATTTATAAAGTAACAATAATAAGAAGAAAATATATTCATCATTATAAAAAAAATTATTTACATTCTAATAATTATTGGGTCTTGATACATATAAATTTAATACACCATCAAATTATCTTACAGTAAGGTGAGCGACAATGGGAATTTCATGGGGAGGATTGACATATATGGTTTGGGTCGTGATCTTGATGCTATTGATCTTTTCCTATAAAATGTTTCAATGATGATTATGTTGTTGGATATAACTTATGTATTAGTGAAGGGAAAATACTTGTGATGATATATCCCTTGGAAGCTCTAATAAAAGGGCTTAATACGGAACGATCCTACTGGTTGAGGCCATCACTTCCTTTATTGAGGTCAATTGAATTTTGTTAAATGATATATTTTTACTTTTCATGTGATCACTATTAAGTGGATATATTATCAATGATAGTGATACTTAAGGGAATTTTTTACAATTGATTATAATAATCAAAATAAGAGTATGTGTCTTCATTACACATATTATATTAGAAGACATTTATTAAAATTTTATAGGAGAGTTTTATTTATAACAGTCTAGGCCTTTAAAATAATCCTGCCTTATGAAATTTCTCCCATGAAATTTTCTTCTCTCACACTCAAACAGACGAGGGTAAATCTATTTCACCACACACTATAGTTAACAAAATTGCATCTTTAAACTTTTGGTTTCTCTACCACACATTAACAATGTTATTTTTCTTATTTCGTTGAAATTTTCACCTATGATATAATATCTTCACCGTCTGCTATTCATTGGTATGATAATTTAACAATGGAACCACTTACGGATTGAGTACGCATGAGAGGTATTATATTTAATTCTTCAGGATGGATACGTAGATTACATCATGTACTTGAGATAGGTTCTAATGGTGTGTGAGTTAATAGGCCACTATTATAATATGATCATGGATCTCAATGGGGACAATATATCTTGGAATAAGAATTATTTTCTTCCCACATCTCAAAACATTATTCCATGAAGACGTATGGCGGAATACCATGTCTCCAACATTAAACTATAGGTCTCTATGATGATTATCCGTATAAATATTTTTTCAGCTCTGAGAACCCATGATGTACTACTGAATAGTCTTAACCATTTTCACCAATTCCTCGACCATTTCATGACCTAGTATTTTTTCCCCAACTTCATCCTAGTATGCAATTGTTCTAAAAATCTTCACATAAAAGGACTCATAGGGATCTATTTAGATGCTTGAGTTTAAACTGTTATTGTTAGAGAACTCGACCAGAGGGAGATGTTGGTCCCATACTCCATTGAATTCAATTAAGTATGCTCTTAACATGACCTCAAGTGTCTGGATAGTCTATTGTGATTGTCCATTAGTTTTATGATTGTTGGATGTGTTGAAGTTCAAATGTGTATTAAAAGTGTTTTGGAGTATCATCCAAAATATTGTGGTGAATCTCATATCTCGATTAGATATAATCTATTGTGGTACTCCATGTAGATTTACTAGATAGTTTATGTATATTCTTATAATTAGATCTAGTAATAAATCTTATTGAATCTTAATAAAGTGATCTATCTTCATGTGATGATGTATAAAAACCCATATATAATTACTTCCCCTATATTTCTTCAAAAGTCTTGTTACAATGTCCATGGTGATGTTTTCCCATTTCCATGTAGGTATGGGTAATGGTTGCATCATCTCCTTAGATTTATATATTTCTGCATTCCCTTTCCCACATACCATGCATTTTTATGTATATTCAATGATTTTCGTTATTTATATTGTCCCACCAATAGTTCTCACAAATATCTTGATATATCATTTGGCTTCCTGGGAGAATCGATAAATTCGAACTATGTAACACATCCAATAGTTCATTCTTTAATTTAGGATTTGATAGAACACATAGTTTTGACCATAATTTCACAATTCATTCTTGATTAAAATTAAACTATGATGATTTTACTTTTATTATATTTTTATTTTTCTTCTAAATTCCAACATCATTTTTATAATAATTCTTAATCCACTCTAGATGGTATGGTTGATCTATAATTTCTGAAAGAATTGTTGAAATTCCTTCCCTTATGATTATCATGTCCATCCTTTTCCAATCAAAGAATATTGGATACTTATAAATTCTTATCAATTATAAACATTCAATATCCTTTCATTTTATATTATATACATCTTTATTTTCTTTTCCAAGATGGTATTGAATTGAGAATTCATATTCTTTGATAATCTCTAAACTGTTTTCATTGATGTATATTCATCTCTTTATGTTTGAATATATACTTGTGGCTATGGCAATCCATATATATTTTTAAATTCTTCCTAAATTGATAATTCCTCCATATTTTAAAATAGAATATCACTATTGTATTCTCCAGATCATGCATTTGATAGTTTTCTTTATGAAATTTCAACTACGTTTAAGGATAGGCTATCATTTTATTATTATACCTTAACAAAAAACGCAATCCATTATTTGAAAAAAAATTTACCCCATAAAAAGATATGAACTTGTGGGTAGTGTGTGAAAATGTGTTGTGATAATAATTGTTTCTATATTTTTGAACCTCTATTCCCATTAATGATTTTAAGAAAACTTGAAACCCTTCTAGGTTAGTATGGTAAGAGTGTTTGAAAATATTGAGAAATTTCTCAAAAATCGATGATAGTATCCAACTAATCCAAGGACACTCTGGATATCAATCATAGACGTTGGACTCGACCAACTATAAATTGCTTATATATTTGAACAGTCCATAGACATCCTATTAGTTATGATGATAGGTCCTAAGAAAGGGACTTCCTTTAAAAATAATTCCCATTTTCTATACTTGGATATATACTCTCCTTTCATAAGGTATTTATAATAGTACTCAGAAAACCCTCATGCTCCTCTTTAATTTTGGAGTATATTAATATATCATATATAATGACTACCAAAAATTTAATGAGTTAATTTCAAAATAATTTATTCAACAAATTAATTAAGACTACTGGAGAATTAGTGAGTCTAAATGGAATTACTATGAACTCATAGTTCATGTACCTTATATGAAAAGCAGTCTTAGGGATACCTTCATTCTTCATGATTACTTGAAAATATCTTAACAGAAGATCCTCCATGGAGAAGTATTGTGATCCATGTAGTAGATCAAACAATTCTTCAATCCAAGGAAGATGATACTTATTATTTATCATGATCTTATTGAGATTATGATAATCAATGGAAAGGTACATTGAACCATCCATCTTATTGATGAAGAGGAATAGTGCTGACATGGTGAAGCACTTGGTCATATGAAGCCTTTGTCTATATTTTCTTGTAGTTGTTTCTTCATTTCCTAATGTTCATCAATAAGAATTCTATGTAGAGTCATGGATAATTTCAATGCCCCAGGTATGATCTCGATTAAAAATATAACCTGTCAACTAGGAGGATGACCTGAAAATTATTCACAAAACACATCATTGTATTCCCTCAAAAAAAGCATGCCTTCAACGATACTTATTTCCATAGAATAAATCATTTTAGATAGATATTCTAGCTCGTAGGGAAATAATATCCATTCTTAAGATGTTTGTGCTAATGAAGATTCATCTTCTCCCTTGAACTTGTACAGAATATGGGGTCGATACACAATATGGAGACTTATTTTTTTCTCATGAAAATTTATGTTAGATCTATAAAGGGAAACATGTTCCATACAAAAAATTTCATAAAATTCCTTCCATGTAAATATGAAAAGGTTATCTAGGATTTCCATCCCAAATATTGTGACAAGGAAGGAGTTATATATTGGGGAATCAATAATTTTCAGATTTTCCATTTTCATCACATATCTACTTCCTTGCCTTATGGTGGTTCTTGAAAAGTTATACTAACCTTTTTTTATATGAAGGAATATGTAGAACAAAAATCAAAATTTATATTCACTATTCTTGAATGAATAACTAGAGTACCAATCTCCACTTCATTGTTGGGATCTACCACAATGTTTGTGATGGAATAATATCTCCCTTAATTTATTGGAGGTTGTTAATTGTCTCCAAGAACCCTATCTTAGTGAATTAATTTGAATAGTGTCGTCATTCCTTGTAGTTGAAGAAATGAACAATGCATTGAGGGTTTACTAGATCATTACTTTCATCAACCACATTATTTGGTTTCTCTTTTAGGTAATTTCTACCCAGGTTTCGTTTCTTCTTGTACATAAAAAATTTCTTCTTTCCCCTTAGGCAATTTTTAAGGTGCTTCTTCTTACACCTTTGACAAGTGGGATTTGGAAATTTATTAGCATAAATTGGTTTATCCATCGTACCAATAGAATACAGTTTCACTCTAAAAATCATATCCCCTTGATACCCCTAATATTCACCTATCATTATTTCAACATTGAGGGAACATCAATCAATTTTTTTATTTCTATCAAAGTTCTAGATCACCATGTCTTTTCATAGTCTATGTTTTATCCCGCTAAATATGTGGTCAACCTTTAATTTGTAGGTAAAAAAATCCAAATATGTATAATAAAAGTCTTGTGATGTTTTCCTTGTAAGACCTAATAGATTCTTTTTATTTTGATGGAGGGAAAGGAAATCCCTTTCCATTTTAATTTTAGAGTATGAGGAAAATATTTATCATAAAACATTTTTCATAATTACTTCCACTCCATCACATTGATGTTTTCCTTTTGCTTCATATTTTTGATCAATGTCCACCACTGATCAGTTTCTCCATTCATATGATAAAGATCCAGTAAAACCTTATCTTATTTAGAACATTGAAGGACAGAGAAGATCTTATCAATGGAATATATTCATTATTCTGCAATTAAGGTATCATATAATCCATTGAATTGTAGATGCCTTCATTTCACGAAGCTCTCTATTGAGGACTATTTTATGTTAGGGTGTTTGGGTATTCTTTTTGATCCAAGTTTCTATTAAAAACCTATGTCAGCTAAGAGAGTATCATCATACAGATCATGATTCCCACTCCCATTGGGATGGGCATCTCATTAGGGAAGTTATCACATTGCACGTCACATTGATTGTTTACCCGACTCCTAATATTTCTAGCCATTGGCTATAATAAAGGGAAAATAAGGATATGTATTTTTAAACAATTATAATCATATAGGGAAATACAATGTCATTAAATATATTTCTGATAAATTAAATCTAGTTCTTGACTTATGAATTTCTAGGATTCAATCAATGTTATCCCTAGTATATTTGCTAAAATATACTCTTATGGTAATTCTTGTTACATTAATAATAGTTCACAATGAGTTTATTAATTTACCAAAGTATAAACCATGGGAGTTTCAATCTAGGTGAATAGTAGGGCACATTATCATGTAAGAGGTTACATTGAGTCAGGACTGACACATCCTGTTAGAGTTATTAACCCTGGTATATATGCACCAGAATCACATCCACTTATATTATATAGGTAGGGTTATATTTTGATGATAGAACACGTAATTTATACTTACCACAATTTATATATGGTTTCTTATACTTAGTCTTATCCCTATGGATTTCACTAGAGTATTCTAATATAATCCAAAAAATAAATATTCTTTAACTTTGATACCAACTATAACAACCTAACTCTTTATTACACTTTAATTCATACTTTATTACAAACAAGTAATCATAATAAAACCCAAAAGATAGATAAGTATATTTCAGTTTCAAATTTGGTACATATAATAACATATTGAACATGGCATATAAGAACATTATTTAAAAACTTCTTAACATGCTTTTAAAATTCCATGGCTTCTGAAATTGTAAGGGATAAACTAGGGAAACACATAAGAAATAGGTGAGATATAAATCCCCAATAATATTAATAAAAATAGAATAAGGCGATTATTATTAGACAATAGGCATATCTGTGCAACATAAAAAGAGTAGGAATCATAAACATGAATAATGAGACATGATATAGCATGACAATCATAACATGATAAATGTGACAACAACTTAAAACACTACATCATAAACATAGGCCAAGACTAAAACATAATGAAATCATGGTGTAAAAAATCACATAAATGAAAAAGATTCACTTCCTATCCCAACATGATGTATCATGAAACAAAAAATTACCCAATTCCTTAAAGTGATATATAATTTTAGGTGCACTCATCACATTCATTTCATTCTCATTCTTAAGTGTGCCACATATATCATACAACATGGATTAATTCATCATAATATTTTATTCCATGATAAAGGACTATGGAATAAATACATGAATGTCACCAATAAAAAGTATATGTTAATAGATGTGGATAAACATGATAAGAAATAGGTATTTTCTTCACTAAACAATTGATTTGGCATGGAAATTTTTTGGGAAATTTCATCAATATGATGAAGTCATTTAAAGATTCAAAAAAACCAGAAGATGAAAGAGAAATGGGTATCTAATCACATAGAAATAAAATGGGTAGCTATAGAGACATGGAAAAAAATTAAAATATTATAAATTTGGAATAGAAGTCATAAGATAATGAAGAAACTTTAATAAAAAAAGAATCATGAATGTAGTTTGGAATGATAATGGGTGTACAAAATGGATCATGGAAGGATTAATGAGTGGGAAAGTCAAATATCATCGATTATAAATTATATGGGAAGAAAGAGTAACATTAAATAACTTATTCTAATTTATGAAAATGTAATTTGAGATATATAACATAAAATAAGTACATGAATGAAAAAGAGAAGAGAGAAATACATTACAAAATTTTGGCATGGTAAAAAGAGTATAATTAGTATCATTGGAAGATTAATGAGAGTGAAAGGGGGATATCATAACATATAAATTAAATGGAATTTAATTCAAATATGGGAGAACATATCCAAACATAATCAATTTGAAATTAAAATACATAACACAAATAACTACATGATAAAAAAAGGAGAGTGGTAAATCCCATACTTGATTGTGTGAGTCCAAATTCTTGGGAGAGGATTATTGAGAGCTTGACGATTCCTCGAATGGACTATATAGAGTAGATAGAATATTATGGGTGTGATAAAAGGAGTTTTAGTGAAGATAAATGGGAGCTTTGGTGGGTTTATATAGAAAATGACGAGGATTTATTTATTATTTAGGTTTTTGACTCTACATAATAAAATAACCAAAACTAGAGACCATCACAGGTTTTTCCCCCAAGTTTCTAAAAATAGGTATTTGTTCCCATTATTTTATTTTTACAAGGCTATAACATAATAAAATAGTTCCCTTTTTTATGTGGAGGGGAGTCACACTATTAAATAAAAGGATTTTAAAATCTAGATATGTATTTTCCATTTTGGAGGATTCATAATGGATTTATAAGAAAAATAAAATAAACATAAAATAAAATTATATTAAATAGAATACGTATAGTTGGGTTTTATCCCATTTATAATAATTATAACATCATTTTTTTGGGTAATTATGTTGTCATAATACAAAAAATATATTTATATGGTATTTAATTATGACCCGAAAAATTGACTATGTAAAAAAATGAAAATTTCACCATTATATAATTTCAATGTTATAATTCCAAAAAATAATATTATTTTTTGTAAATAATTTTATAAATATATGAATTTTCACATTTAATATAAAATTTACATTTATTAAGAAATCAAGGGTCTTTCTAACAATAATCATTTTTGAACCCCTGTAAAAACTACATTTAACTTAATGAAAATTATATTAACATTTATATTTAATAAAAATTATTTAATAATATTATTATTTTAAATAATTATTTATTTAAAAATTCCATAAATAAATAAAAAATTCGTTAATTGAATCTGAATGTTACCCAGAAATACTGTTTTTATTTTATTGTGTCAAAATAAATATCAATTATAAAATAATAATAACTTGATGAAAATATATTCATCATTCTATAAAAAATTATTTACATAAGCTTAATTATAAAATATTGATAAATATCCCTTTGATACACAAGAAAATGCCCCACAAGTAAGGTACAAGATGATGAGACATTAATGGGTTAGTTCGGCATACATGGTTTGGGTCATGATCTCGATAAGCTTGAACATCTCCCAAAAACAGTTTTGATCATTACAAAGTTGTTGGGTATAAAATTGGAATTAGTCAAGGGAATATCCCAATGCAGTTATACCCCTCGGAAGATCTGATAAATGGTCTTCATAGGGTACGATCTGACTAGTTGAGTACATCACTTCCTATATCTATGTCAATTATATTTGTTAAAACCCTACATTTATACTAATCATGATATCACTGTTCACCTATATTATCAATGATAATGATACTTAATGGTGCATAAAATCCAATTGGATATAATAAAACAAAAAAGTACATATTTTTTATGAAACCATATTAAATAAAAATACATTTAATTAAATTTAATGGGGATTTTTATTAACAGTTCAGGTCATTACACCATAGGCATCCAACTAGTTGCGTGGGCCTAGGATTAGATCATGAAATGACTATGACATCATATTAGAGTAAACAAGAACAAAAATAGGCAGATATAATCTAAGAAGTAAATAAATAAAGTGATAAAGCATTAAATAAACTGATGTAGAACAAGTTATAATAATAAATGAAATTCCATAAAATCACGAACAAGCATGTAATACATACAACAAAGGTCACAAAAAAGGCTAACCAAATTACATGATTACATAAAGAAAACTAAAATAAAAGTAAATTTATCCAATGTCAACTCTGAGTCAAACCATATATCCAATCTCTAGAAACTATCAAAATAAACCATCCTGATCATAAGAATCCACACGTGTAGCTCTGGTCGATCATTCAACCCTAGGCCTCATCCCTATACCAAATGCATTTTTTCTCAAGAAAAAGTAGACATATGGTCTGCACAAACACCGGGATTCACAAACATGGGTGAGAATATAATCTCATTAGTAGACACCAATGACGAACCTATAAACTTATTGGAAAAAGTACATGCTAACACAATATTCTTTGTCTAGCAGTGACACAACTAAATTGAAAAAAAAACAAATATAAATAATAGAAATAAGTTCACAACTGATCTGTGGGTCTGGGAATCCAATCCTCTAGACACATCTTCATCCTACAATAGTATATGTATGTATGGATATATATATATCCTCATATATATATATATATATAATCATTTCTTCATATAAGCACTTATATAAGAAAGTCATGAATCTTAAATAACTCAATGTACAAAATATTATTTGACCCATGATCTGATCAAAAGGATATTCAGTGAAAATTTCATTGGACTAGATGCCATACCACTAAAATTTTGTATCATTAATTTTATATCTAGGTTCATAATTCTAATTGATAATACCATATCTATTCAGCAATGGAAATGTATCGGAGAAAACTATGTCTCTATATAGGGATACTTTCCCTAATCATGGGTTCCACCATACTCAACTCTAATCACTATAAAGAGAGATTCTAGCTAAAATCATGAAATCCTATAAATGGGAACTAATCTAGATGTCATGCCACTCATTCCAAGTAAATCTAGTATGATTTATGTTTCCTACGTCTCATTCCATATGCATTGATGACATTGAAACTTGGATAATTCGTAAGTGTATAACCCTTAGATTATGTATAAAGATAACACACCAATGAGATATCATGGTCTCCCTTGATATCTCTTATCAAGGATATCATAATCATCCTCATTAATCAGGAGAGCATAATAATCCTTTAGTATCCAATTATGGAAAATACCAAGTCCAACACTATGGTCATGTAATCAATCAGGGTGAGCATATTCATCCCCATACATTTGTAGAGCATAATCCCCAATGAGTACCCAATGATTTGAAGCTACATGTCCAACAAAATGATTAAGTAATAGATTAGGGATAAAAAATAATTCATATCACTCCAGAGAGCATTATCATTCACGAGTATAATTAGTAGGGATTACATGCATGTATTTCAAAATCACAGGGACTCCATTCCCTTATCGAGGATAGTATAATCATTCTCCTTAAACAACATGTTGAGGAGAGAATAATCATCCTCCTTATAAAACATATTGAGGATAGTGGAATCATCCTCATCACCATTAATGAGGGAATGAAGAACATCCAAACATATACATCTAAACGATGGATCTGAGGGAGAACAAATGGGTATCCTTATGATATAAATAAGAGGGCTCAGAATCTTGATCCCAGGAAATATACCAGGAAATTAAAAGGATAAACATATAATATAGATACCAAGAAGTTCACCTAGGAATAATAAACATAGATGAAAGGTATAATAATCTAGGTCACAAGAAGTACCTTTAGGCACCCCTAAAAGAGAGCCAAATCATGTCAGGCTCATCATCCACCTACTAGGAAGCACCTATGGTAATCATCGATGAATCAAAAATAAATAATTGAAAGTATAAATAAAGAGTTAGGGTGGTTGAATTCCGAATTCCACAAATACAATCTCAAACCCATAGGTTTATAAGTTCAGTATAGGTTCTAAGGTGACACCCACTACCGTTACTAGCAAAACCTGATGTACTAGCTCAAGGTCGACCAATGATTTGGGAATCCAATGGGTCACTCATGACATAAAAACAATAGTCCTCCTACCCAGGATCCTTAGTAGATAAGTTAAATGGAAGAATCTCACATGGGATACTCAAATGATAAGAGAACAGACACCTCATACATGAGATCCTTAGAATAGTATATTGGAAAAGGCTTCCTTCATGGGACCCTCAAAACCAGCATAAAAAGTTGAGAAATCCTACATAGAATCCTCATAATCGTATATATTTAAAGGGATCCAATTAAGGATTCCCTATTTCAGTATTTAAGAAAATGGATCCCACATAGGACCCCCAGAATAGAACAAATAGAGAGGTATAACACATGGGATCCTATTGGTCGAAATATAAGAGAAGTTATCCTATATGGGGTCTTTTGAATCAAATAAATACAAAGCCTCCAAGTCCATATGGGTACATCTACAAATGGATAAATCCTCAAGGATAAAGCTTCAAAGTAATTTATCTAGAGATATCTCTCATGAAAAATATAATGTCAATCGGTATAAATATTAGAATATAGATGGATTCTATTTATAGATTAAAAACATACTGGTTTAAGAAAAGCCTAAAATTCTACAAAGGAGTATTCAAATCACCTCTAGGGTTTCTCTATCACGATATATGTAGAAATAAACTCAAAATGGACTCTATGGGAGTATAATTCCAAATCTTGGGCGTAAAGATATGAAAAATAATCTAAGGGGTTATAAGGGAATGTAAAAGGGATGCATACCCAATACATAGAGTGTGCCCAACAATTCCGACCTGGACACACACTCTAGCTAGAATTGGTGTGTAAAAGCCCAAGTATAGGACTTAATGATAATGTAAATATTATGTAACCTATATAAGATACCTTCCCATGAACATAAAATGACCAAGAAATGTTCTTCTTATAGAAATATACCTGGAAACAATGTCCAACCAACACGGGGTCTGTCCATGTTCTCTATATGTCCATGTGGCCCTACACAGGCAGTCTGGCTGGGTACAACACACCATGAATGGGTCCTAGTACATGGATTGTTTTCCAAAGGCATAGTGTTTACTTATAAAATACCATATTCCCTAAATTGGAAGAACACGTGTCAAGTGTTCCTCAATCCATACACAGCGCGATCAGGATTCCCCAATAGGGAACACATCAAATCCCTTGAAACACCTGTTTCCCCCAAGAAAAAAACAGATAAAAAATGGGTTCTATATAGAAATAATAGGTGTTTAAAACTTAAAATGGATAATAAATGTGGATTTAACATAATAAATAAAAAAATATACCTTTGTGAGGAATTAGTTGATTCTTCACCTTTTTCTGCATTCTATGGCTACCACATGATGATCTGACGTGTCCAGAGCTATGTAGTGGTGACCTTCTTCCCCTATCATGCTTCCTCCATCTCCATATACCTCTACCTATTCTATCTCAGTTTTATAAAGGAGTAAACCCTTATGATCATACAAAGGAATCTAGGGAAGAAAAATAAAAAAAGTTAAAATAACGAAAAAGATAAAAGAAAAATAAAAATAAAAAAATAAATAAATAGGGGCATGACCTAAACCCATTTCCCTCTATGAGATTATTCACTAACTAGGTAAAAATAATCTTTATAGGATGAATAATGGATACTGAATCTCAAATCCATGCTCTGTTTATAATATATGGTCAAAAGAACCTGAATGAATAAATTAAATGTTAAATTTAAATTATTACGCTAAAATATAAAAGGCTTTGAAATCTACCAAACTCATGTATAAGGTTAAAAAACCTATCCTAAGACACGAATAATGGTAAAAAAATATCTAATTTCATATTCTAGAAAAATACAATTTTACCATTTATAGGAATCTGAAGAGAAAAAAATAAAATTTATTCTCAAAATTATAGTCCTTAAAAACAATGGTACTTACAGTTTCCCCACCACAATCCTTATCATCCCTGTGAATCCTTGGAGGTAAAAATAGCTTCCATGATCTCATCCTAACCATTGTTATAATGAAAATATATTGATATTCCAATTACCAGTATCATAGAGTTGAAAACTCTCCTACTTGAGGGAAACTAAACTGCGACTGATCTGGAATTCCACAACATAGAATACCATTATTGTCCTATAATAAAACTTTGAGCTCAATGTATTGGGGAAAACATCAAATTACAACTAAAGACAAGGCACACTACCCTAAAACAGCCAATAATGTACTCCCCACCATAAGGCTTAACTTATACCTCTCCTTGAGCATGGTATCAATAGGTTCTTTTATCAAATAAAGAAATACATTTAATATAAAATGTAGCTCAACATAGATTCGACACTCATTCAGTGTACCCAAGATGATATCAAGGTAGAACATGATCATATTTAACTAGGATTACACTAATAATCCATCAAAATTCATGTATATCTCTTTCGATCAATACACACATCCATCAAGATAACTTTTCATTAAATACATCATTAAACCACATCTCCTAACAGTGCATGTATATGACTATCCACAAGTCAACCATCTTGTGGTGCCTAATTTATCTTCAAGTTCACCTCTACCCAAAAGGGATATCAATCATTTAATGATAACTCTTGAGCCACCATGCCCATGATAATTATTTAATACCATTGATCCTCAACTCACACTTAATCACTTATCGATTTATGATTTTAAATGGTACCATGTGCAACCAGTGTAAACCATTATCACTAGACTCACACATCTATGAGTCAACCAACAACAGGATAAGATGGTCATGCTACATGGCGCACTTCTCTCATTAAGACAAAATCTCAATTGGAAATAATCTTCAAAATCAGGCACCTTACCCATTCCTTGATTTATCCCACAACCTACCGCCACCGACATCATTAAGTTATGATCATCCACCCACACTATAACATCCTATTACTATTTTAGGTATTAATAAAACATCATGTATTAAATTATTCATATCTTATGTGGGAAAAAAATTATTTAACATTTAATTTTAGATAAATGTGTTAAAGGCCCTAACTGTGGGCTAACATCTAGTAATATTCAATTGAATATTTTTGGGTTTCGACACTGATTTGGTGCAAGATTTCGAGGCCCGAATAAGGCTCGGTGAAGAAGGAATAAAATTATAAAATATAATATATTAAGAGTGCAACTTTTATTAAAAACAATTGAATAACTCTAAAATGGGGTATCATATGAGAAATCTGAAACCATTATTTTGTCTGAAATATGGTGTTTATCATAAGAGGGGTATAACATTCAAAGGTTCTAGATGATTGGACGACTCTCTCTTGAGAAAAAGTTATTAAATAATATTTACAACATTAATTTCTTAAAAATAATTAAATAACTCCCAAACGATGCATTTTATGGGAAATACAAGACCATCGATTTGTCCACAACGTTGTGTTTTCCCTAGACAGGTATAACATTTGTATTCATTGGATGTTTGAAAGCATCGCTCACAAAAATAACACTTTTTATTTTAATTAATTATTTATTCTGATTTCTAAATAATGAATCATTAATATCTCTCAAATGGTTCATCGTTTGAGAAATCTAAGAAAAATAGTATCTCCGGAATGGTGTATTTACCCTAGGTGGGGCCATAACTTTCAGAAGCAATATAAATTCGTTTAAGTCACTCACAATAATAAATTTTAAATATTTATTAAATTATTACAACTAAATTAATTAAATAAATAATATTTTTTATACTATATGCACCTCATCTCCTCCATGCTGAACATGAAATAACCATTAATGCACACGGTTGAAACAAAAATATTTTAAATCATCCATTTTTTTTGATTTAAAGTCAAATATGAATTAATGATATGAAATTAATCACTCCATATTGAAAATTAGGTTAAAACATAATGTAAAATGATGCTTTAATATAGGGATTCAATATTATAGAATGAAAAACTATGGTGGTTTTTGGGGCATCAAATAACCAAAAGATTTGTTTTTTATTGGTCAATCCCACCATGGGTAAAGTACATAGGACTCTCGTGGTTGTGTTTGGGTTGTTCCTCGATTATTTGGTCGATTCATGACCCACCACTTTGGTTCTCCTCATGTTGCAGGTTCTGATATTCTTTTTATTTTATTTTATTTTTATTTTTTATTAATCATCCAGTCTTCTATATTCTACAACTTCTTCATTATTGATCCAAATTTCATATTTTCAGTACCATTGAATTCATCTTGATGAGAAGAAGAAAACTTATATTTTTGAATTTAATGAACCAATGTATTGTAAAATCTTTTTTGTTTCAATTTTTAAATGGATGTTTTATAATGAATTATCCAAGTGTTATCACATGTATTTAACAAGAGATAATTAATAAATCTTTTATATGATAATCAATTTCAAATTTAATAAACAATTATGCGACTTATTTAAAATAATTATGAAAAATTATTAATAGCTAATTTTATATAATTATCAAATGATAATTTGTTAAAAAAATCATCATAATAAAATTTTTAAATAATATTTTTTGTGGAATAATTTTTATAATATAATTAGAAAAAATATATAATAATAATGATAACGTAATTATTATGTAAAAAAACTATAGAAATTATCATAAGATATTTATGTGTACTAGTAAAGAAGAATTGTTGAACATTATCCAATGAAAAATATTATGTTTTGTAAAATGAAAATCCCATAAAATTATATAAATATGATAATAAGTGTTATAAAACGAATTATCAATGATCAATTTCATGGGAGTATTAAATATATTTTTTTATACATAATATTAAAGGATAATTAATATAATCATCGAACAATAATTATTTTGATTATAAAAAGAGAAAGAATTATCAATATATATATATATATACACACACACATATATCGATAAACACACATGGGATAATTTATTCAAATTATCTAATGTAATTTATTATGAATATAAGTTATATATATATATACATATTTAGATATATAATTTTGATAATTACTTTAGAACTTAAGGATAATTTTATTAATTATAAGATTATCAATGTGTAGTTTCATGAACTATTGAAGGATAATTTCAAACAAATTCATTGAAATAAAATGTTAATCCAGATATTTTCCATGAGAGAGAAAATGATATTTCATGTAATATTTTAATAAAACAATTTAAATTATCAATGAGAGATAATATAACAATGCATGTAATATTTTAATAAATAAATTGAAAATTATCTATGATATTGAATGTATTATCACATGTTTTATTTTATTTACTTTTGAAATAAAATTACTCGTTTTGGTTCTAGGAACCCTTGATGATCATTGACCATTTTTGTTTCAACAATTATGATAATAAGCCCATGAGTAGGTGTATTATTCCAAAACAGGTTATTTATCGGTGCTGATCACATCAAAAAAATTGAGGTTGGTGGTTCTTTCCCAATTTTTCAAATTGAATAACCTTGAATTTCTTGATTTTTTTTCCATAGTTGATTTAAATATTGTTTCTTAAACTCACTTTAAATTGATGCAATAGAATCTATTTCCTGTGAATTGGGATTTTTGAAATGGTATTTTCATGAGATTTAGAAAACCCCCAATTCCATTGAATTATGGCATGTTTATGGAAATTTAGTAATTTAAATTGTTTAATTTAAATTGTAGATATGATGGAAATTATTTCAATAAAATAGTTCAATTTAACTATGGAAATTAATTATGAAATGATGTAATTGTATTTGAATGGATTTAAAATCGGTGAAAATGGTTTAAAATGTTTTTATAAAAGATTAGTGATTTTATCTTGTAAAAGAAGAATATTTTGTATTAAAACCCATTTTTTATTCAAATGGAAAATTTTAATTGAAATAAAAGAATGTGTATTAATTGGGTTTTGATGAGTCTTAAAATATATTTCCCATAATTTATTGATTAAGAGCATATGCAAGCCTTAGGTAGTTGATGAGTTATTTGAAAACACTCTATTATATTACAACAATCTAAAAAATACATGTATTAGGTCACATTCCATAGGGGATTGAATTGACTCTTCTCTGACCCGTTTCTAGAGGATGTATGTGTACACATATTGGTGTGATCACTTAGAGATGCAGAGTCCAATAGCCAGAAATACTATCCAATCTACTTAGAAGATGACCACATTGATCTCTTTTTTTATATTTGAGACATAAATGTATTTCAATGTTTTTGAACTGCTTTACATGCATACTAAATTTACATAAAAAAATTTATGCAACAATTTTATTTACGTCATTATTTTAGAAATATTCAAAAAAAATTAAATACTTTGCTTAATGTTTTTCCATCATTTTAACTTTACAACTTGTTTTGTTTAATTATGTTTTAAAATTTATGACACACAAATTATCATTTGGAAATTTTGTAATGATGATTTGATTAAATTATCCATTAATAATTTTTTATAATTATTTTTGATAAGAAGCCTTGTTGTGCTTTATTATTCCAAAGCGGTTATCATATGAAAAATTTATAAATTATCACTTGATAAATCCATGTGATTAGACATGGATAATTTATTTTAAAAGATCTATTTAAAAATAGAAAAATAATATTGATCAATACATTGGTGCCTTAAAATAAATATTATTTGACTTATTCTCATTGAGGTGAATTCAAATATATTGACAATGCACAATTATGATCATTAATGAATATGTTATAGAATTATAAAGATTGTAAGTTTAATAAAAACAATTAAAAACAAAATAATATAAAAAGAAGATAAGAACTTGTAACTTGCAGCACACCAATGTGGTGGGTCATGCATCAACCATAGAACTAAGGAACAACCCCAAATGCACCAATTGGAGTTTGAGGTCCTTTACACATGGCAGGACAAATCACTAAAATCCAAGTGTTCAGGTTATTTGATGCTCCCAAAACCATCATGTTTCCTCATTCCACAAAATTAAAACCCTATATTAAACCATCAGTTTACCTAATGTTTTAATCATATTATCCAAACAGAGTATTTAATTTCATCTCATTAATGTAGATCTAACTTTTAATCATAAAAAAGATGATTTCAAAGCTTTTCATTTAAACAGTGTGCATCAATGAACATTTAGTTTCTAGTATGGAAGAGATGATGTAAAGAGAGAGTAAAAAATTTAATTTATTCAATTAATTCCATAATAATAATTAAATAAATATTTAAAAAATATTATTGTGAGATTATTAAACAAACGCATGTTGCTTATGAATTTTATGCTCAGACTTGGGCACAAACACTATTCCAGACACAATAGTGGTATCAGATTTCACAAATGATGAACTTATTCTGTGATATTAATGATTTATTGATTAAAAATTGGAATAAATAAATAATTAAAATAAAAGGGTTATTTTTTATGAGCGAGATGTTCAAACGTCCAACTCCTACCAATGTTATACCCCGTCTAGGATAAACACTGTGTTCCAGACCTGTTAATGGTCTCATATTTTCCATTAAACAAACCACATGGGAGGTATCTAATTATTTAAAAAAACAATATATTAGATATTATTTAATAACTTTATCCTAAGAGTGAGACATCCAAACATCCACCCTCTTTGAGTGTTATACCCCTCCTATGGTAAACACCATTTTTAGACAAAATAGTGGTCTCAGATATAACATATGATGCATCATTTGGGAATTATTCAATTATTTTTAAAAAAAGTGCATGCTTAATATATTTTATTTATTAACTGTATTCCGTCTTCACCAAGCCTTTTGTGGGCTCATTATATTAAACTAACTCAGTTTTGAACACTGAAAATATTCAAAAGAATATTCCAAAATTTTAACCAGCAGTTAGGACCATTAATACATTTATATAAAATCAACTGATAAATCATTATTTTTCCACATAAGATATTAATACTTTACCAAAATAGGGTTTATTAGTACCTGAATCAGTAAATTGATGTTACAACCCCCCCAACATAAAGAACTTTATATCCACAGAAAGCCTGTGAATAAGCTTCCATGTGAAAAAGATGAGTCCATTGATCAAGAATTAGTGCATCCCTCTCCCACGTCTCATGAGAATTAGAACAATGTTGTTGGAACCAGGCATGCAACGTAAGCCCCTAAAAATTGGGGGTTTTAAAAATTTCCCACCAACAATCGACAAAAACTTGTTGACGACAATGAAGAGCAGCTTGGTCAAAGCCAAGGATATCACGTGAAGGGTTTTAAGCACAATAATAAACTATAAAAATACTGGGTTTAATTCTAAATTTGTGCACAATGTTTTCTTGTCATTGGTGATCAATGCTCAAATAATCTGATATTGAATTCCTCTAGATCATCCACACATGCTTCGAGAAATCCATTGGAGCGTCATTCGTTGTAATTCGGGTGCTAGTTTTGATTTACCGCAACGTCTTCTATGCTCCAACGATCACCACATCACTTCACAAGAGATACCTAATAGTGCTTGATTCGTTCTCCTTGGATCTTGATCCTCTTTCTCTAGATAATTGAAGATAGAAGAAGAGAGACAAGAACTATAAATAGTATCTAGAAATATCCTATTATCTTATATTTATAGTGCTTAATTAAAATACCTACTATAGCCACACATGCCCGAATACCTAACGCACTACCAACGCCATTTTATGACTACTAAACTGAGTTATAAATATTATTATCTCTCACTTTTAATATATTAAAATATATTATGCCATAATAATTTAGTCATTAAATTGACTCTTCGTTCCAATAAATATTAGTTGACCCTTGAATAATTTAATATTTTCCAATTAATATTTTTTCATGTATTTACATAAAACTCAAAAAAATATTTAATAAATAAATTCAATTCTTATTATTGTAAACATGAATAATATGAATTTATTTATTTCATTAGTGATATTTTTACCTTAGAGAAGTCCATGATCCTAGTGGTGGTTCCCATCATGTCTAAAACTTTTATTCAACTGAATAGTTATGATTCTTGAATACCCTATTGTGTGTAACCCTCTAGGACCTTATCTCGACAACATTGAATAGTATTCAAAGACCAAGAGTGGGATCTAGCAACCCATCATGTCCCCTAAAGAGATAAGTATTTTCACAGCAGCGACAACCAACCTACAAGCCCGATCTATGTTATATAATCTCTTTGTCTGTAATATCTCATAAAGAAAGATGCACTCTCATGTCATCACCCTTTCCGTTATTTATTGTTTGTTGATTTAACAGGACGAATTTACCCTTGAATGTAATGGACATGGTCTTATAATGGTACTTCCATCCATATCAACATGGCCTGAAATATATTACATCCATAACGCAGAAGAAACAAATACTTTATTGACTATTCAACCAATGTCATGCCACCAATGATGCACCCAACACAAACTACCTCGCCACGACTTCATTTCCATGGTTTTTGTATTGCATCAAAGTACGCAATAAAATGAAATACATCGGTAATAATCTCAAGTTAGGAGACCATTACAAAAGATTGTAGATAGGAACATCCAATAACACCTGAAATATGTAGTGTTCATATTGCCAGGTCAGTCCTCATGATCTCACTATGATAAATCACAAAGTGCGAACTTCATGAGAAGATGTCTCAATGCTTATGAGCCCCCAACACCTAATGGTCAAACATCTACCGCATCTAATCAGTAATATGTATATAGACCATAGAATATATATTTAAGATTAATGTCATAGTATCTAGAGGTTCTCATTATAGTCTGGGAACTTCTATAACCTTTTGATACGACAATTAATCTCTGGACATTACAATTACAATTGTGGATGCAGACAATGTCCACAATATAATAGTAAGATGAAATCCTGTATAACTATCTATATACATGATTTTGTAATCAAAATTAGTGAATAGTTGGGTATAGGGAACCCACTATTTGAACACTCCCACTTGCACTAGAGCCAACTTGCTAACCAATATTGTTTGCCACTCCCATGATGAACATCATGTTTCTGCTGAGTAACAGCTTTAGATACTAGTTCCACCAAGATTCTTTCACGTGGGTATTCTGCTATAAATACCTCATATCCCTGTGTAAAACTACTCAAGAGATGGTATCCCAAGTATATCTCACTTGTCCACTGTCATAAATCGACATCTTCACAAGTAAGAGTATCATAATTTACATTAACATAATAATTTTCTCACAAGGTGCAATTCCATGAACATAAAAAGATCATATTATTCCATTTCTTGTTAGCTACCTCAGAAGATGAAATGTACATGTTATTTATAGGTATGGATGTCACTAGCTTTTATTATCTTTACTCGCTCACCACCTTTATCCTAACAGCAATACCAGATCACATTGATCTAACGATGACTAGTCTATGTCTTTGAAAACTAGGTTTATTTCCTCTCCACTTACCTAGTACATATCTGTTGTACTTTCCAAAGTACAGTTAGATAGTACTAACTGCATCGCTTTCGGTGTTCCTAGATATAACTGATATTTTCCCATTGTAAATTATACCTTGTAAATATTGGTTCTTGTACATATCATGGCGTACGTGATTGATCCATCACTTCAATGTATGGATTTAACATTTTAGGTTTATCTCTTCCCAGGTAACAGATAGGTCAACATGGAGAGATTATGCCTTGTTAAATAATAAACAATTCAACTCTTGAATTATTCCAACTAGTATTTTTCCATACAATGTTACTATATGTATGATCAACATGGACAAAAAAACCTATACATATAACTTAGTAGATCATGTTACTTATAACATAGGTTTCTCCTTTAAGTCAATCACTTGAGAATAAATTTTATCTTGTTCTTAATTCACTGTGAGACCAATCTCTATTTACCATATGTTGTTGAACATACTTTACATGGAAATATTTGACGCCCCCACTAACCTATTGTAGACACAAAACAACCTTTTGTTGCAAATTTATATTTTATGATCATGTATCTTACTTTAATCCTAAATGGGATTTCAGTAACTTTAAACCTTTATTAGCATTCTGGGACATGACAATCTCTTTATAGATGCGTTATATAGACACCATCCATGATTGGTGGTCATGACATCCAATGCTAAGTAATTTTGATCATAAATATTAGATATGATAATTAAAATTTTATTGGTTTTATGAATAATGACTTTGTCAAACCAATCGAGTCTTATTAGTTCTATGATTATACCACCCATGTATCAATTCACTTGAATACCCATCGCAGTATTCAAAATAATAACCCCCTATTCACTTTGATACATGGTATCCATTAATTGAATTTTCGTTGGTCTTACCAATTTTAGCAAATTTCCATATACTGCTTACTTGTAAGAAATATCATTCATATAGAATAAAAGATCCCCAACAACGGTGAATATAAAAACCATCACAATGGTTCTAACCTTCCTATGTAGTATGTGTCTTTGGAACATACTTTGTTTCACATGCGCTTGTGGAACTAGTTCCTAGGCCAACTATTTTTGCATCTTGAGCATTGACTAAACACAAGTCAATATAGCCCCCACTATCTCAAATGGATATGTGACCCTTATATAGATATGTAGTCCATCAGTTTACTAAAACTTTACTAAATTAGGGATGTATGTAATATCCTAATCAATCATTAGGATAAGTACCTTAGATGCACAATGTGTTTATCTTGATTCTTGTTTGTTTGTATCCAAACAAACTATTTGCATCCAAAAAAATGTCCATATGACATAATGGATTTATATCAAACTATAACTCATATGATATCTATTTTTTATTTTATTTGGTATAGGATTTTGGGATTATGCTGTTACTTGCAAAGCATTTAATTAAATATATTGGATGTTTCTGCAAGTTGTAACATTGATATTACCTACCTCAAAATTTTGATGTATAACATTTTCATTTTGGAATTTCTCTACACTAAATTTTTGTTGATCAATGATGATGTTTAAGACTTCATCATCAATCCTACTCATTAACATCAATTTCATGATGTTGATAAGGTAATGTGCATTTAGGAATTACTTCATGCTATATTATCATGATTGATGAATGCTTGGTCGAGATATTCATCGATATCCCATCCTGAAGAAACTCATATCCACTGAAGATGCATATATTTCATTTGATTATCCATTAAATACTTATCGAAATATTATGAAGTCTATATACCTCTAGTATATACATGGAATAGTTCATGCTTACTTGTTGAACTATTTCCAAAATATTGGTGACATTCTTTTATTTCAAAAGCCTCTATTGTATAAACTAAAGACATTAACAATACCGAATGTATTTATCTATGCCAATCATAAATACCATAATTGGTATATTCAGGATTTCCCCTTTTAGTTTTACATGGAAAAGATTTATCTTGTAACAACTGGGAATACGTTTTACATTTATATTCATCACTAATTGCCTATGATTCAAGTATAACTGAACTAGTGATTGAGTTTACAAAAGACAACATTAATTCTAGAACCTGAAAGATTGTCTCCTTGCATCCAAGGACACATGAGATTAATGTTTATGGTTATACTCAAAAAAATTTCAACACAAATCAATGATTTGGAAATTAATAAGTCATGTCATTCCCACCCTTGACCTAGGTGTCATCCTTTCCCAACAACTTGGAGAATACATTTGACTTCTTGTGATATTTCTATACTTACATAGTAACTGTATTTAAATACACATATGTAAAAAGCATATAGTATTAAATACAAATTAGTAAAAGTAAAGCATTATGTTGATGAATATGCCTGATGTAGAAGCAAAAAATGATTCTTTAAAGTAATTTATTGCTTTTAAACTTCTATTATTTTTATTTTATAATATGCAGTACAAACAACCTTTGTTAATACCTCATTAATTGAAGGACATCGTGAATGTGTCCTTGGAATTAAATTCCTTTTTCCTATTCATATTTTCATTCAATTTATTCACCATATGAATTAAAACATAACTTTATTTCGTTCTTTTTTACTTGGAGAACCTTAACTAGATTGGTAATGAAGCGTTTACTCAATACTTGTTTGTTTTATAACATAAATTGAACCTTGAGTAAATGATTAAAATTTTATAAAAAAGGGATCCTTATAAATATCCTGATAAATCTCTAAATTTATACATACCAATGTAACATCACATTATTCATATCATTTCTTCTCTTTCTCCCTGAAAACATCTTGGAGATGAAACTTCATGTTTATATCATCCATGCCCTGGTGTAGCAACCGCAACTGAAACCAAACATTGATTAAAGCATAATGATATAAATATCATATGATTCATACAGTAGTCTTCTATAATCATTTTCACCCTCACTTCTTGAGGCAGTTTAACAGTGTTGGGGACATTGACACCTTGTGTTTCCTATAACATAGTATTATTCGCACGTGCCTGTATTATTCATTGATACTGGTGTCAGTGTGGAAATTTATTTTGTCCAATATTTATCACAGTCTAAACTTGTGGTATATATTTCCATTTTCTAAAAGAATGTATTTTAGAATATTATTTCCTTTTATTTGGATGACTATTTTAGAAAATTTGATTAATTACATAAATCATTTAATGTCTCCCAATATTTTTTTGAATTTTAGGAATCATTGGTACTAGATTCGAAATACCCCATCAGTTGAGGATTATAGGGGAAAGGATCCCAATACCACCCCTCATAGTCTACAAGCTATGGCTACACCACTACATAGAGGGTTCTGGGTAGGCTTTTGACTAGCTTACCACTTTATGTTATTGTTCCTTGAACTATTGAGTGAAGTCCCAGCTTCTAAAATCAAAACATGATTAACTCAACACTTACCTCTAAAATTAACACAAGATATCTATGGATATTTACCTACTACAATTTTAGTTAAGTTGATCCATCACTCTTATAAGGACTTATTAGTAGCAAGAGGCACCCTCATCTATGGCATGAACGACACCTCAAACAGCCGATTTTGTCCAAATTTAAATGATGGAAGGCTATTTCGACTTAATATATTCATGATTGTTTTATTATTTTAAATGTGACGTAAGAAATAATATTTCTACTTTTATAAGCACGTAATATGTGATCACACTCACAACTGACCATGCGTGAAATAGAAAAATCATCACATCACATATTGATTTTATGTTTCATGCTTGTTTATTATTATTCTATGTGATCATGTTCTATCTACACATTCACAATATAATAAACCATACAGGAATACAATTATAAATTTCATCATGAGAAGATTCTAATGGTTGATCCGTTGAGTGAATATTGGACCAACATAAACCCTATGGGTCATACATTGTGTCGTGTCGCCTACGGCTTGGAATGTAGTATATGCCCCTCCAAAGCATCACATCCTATCTGGTGTGACGTTGTCACTTGGTGTGAAGTGCATCATACCTCGTCTCATCATTATACAACTGTACTCGCCCACAGGCGAGGGGATCTCGGGGGTATAAAATTACTACTCTCAGAATGGGCGCGCATACCCCTATACATATAACAAAATTTGAGACGACACGCAGAAAATATTTTATTTAATGAAAATAATTAGTATAAACTTAATTAAATAATAAAAGAAATATATTAAACAAAATTCACCAGACAAGCATTGGTCGATCTCCAGCTCATGATCAACACATGCATTAAAGTCATGTATATTAACTAAATGTAGAATAAAATTAAACTTGCATTAATATAAAATTGAGAGAATTATTTTATTGAATTAAAATTTCAATCTAATTTTAATTAAATATTTACGTCATTTGGTCCGATTTAATTAATTTAATTATAAAACTAAAAATTAAATTAAATAATTAATTTAATTAATCTCCCAATTAAATTAATTAAGCCTCTTTCTAATTTTAATAACCAAAAATTCATATTAAATTAATTTAATTATCAACTATAATTAAATTATTTATTTTAATTAATTTTTGTTTAAATTAAATTACCCGGAGACATATAACTTTAGGAAGGGCCTGTGCGGGTCGGGGCAAACCTGTGCAGGCCCAATCCGGCTGATACAGACCCTATGCAGGGGAATATTGGGTCAGGCTGGTCCGCCCAAGCGTAATTCAAGCTGGACAAACCTATCTGGACCTATTGTTGGGTTGTGCCAATTACATGCATGATAGGAGGACTGGGCGACATACAGAGCTGTTGAACACAGTGGTGAAACATGTTGATGCAGATTCTAGCATGGGGTGATCTGTAGGGGTGCCGATGCAGTTCAGTATGGAGGAGGCTTCATTGTTGGTGACTAGTCCGGCATGCGCAGGCGATCCAAGTAGGAGGACCCACCAGGAGAGTGGCTCGTCTAGAGCCTAAGTGGCAGTGGTGGTCTCAGTGCTGGCCGACCATAGGTAAAGCAGTTGGGAGGGCCAGTGGCCCTAGTTAGCTAGGCTGGATGGGGAGGTTATGAAAAGGATCCATTGGTGCGCTCAGAAGATCATTGGACAGAGGTGTGTGCTGGTGTAGGCTACTACTCGAGCGCGTAGCAGGTCCCCGCAGAGGAGGCTGCACAAGCACTAGGGAGAAGGCCAGTTGGGCGCCACTCCATTGGAGAGGCGAGAATAGGTGGTCAGTGTGCGGGCTTACTGCATGGAGCAGGGAGGCAAGTGACACCTCTGCGCGAGGGAGAAGACTCATCCAGAGCTAGGGCATTCTCCTGGTGAGTGGGGATGATGGAGATGGGGTGGCCCATTGCATCATTGATGAAGTAGGTGCCAAACTGGAGGAGGCCAGTCGAGAGGCCAGGTCGAGGAGGGCTGCCAATATGGGGTATCCATCTAGGTGCAGCTCATCTCTGCGGGGAATTAGAATACTCAAGGGCTGCTTAGCCCCCAATCCCATACACCATTTTAATGTTCTTTAGCTTTGAATTCCAACTGCCCCCTTTTTATTGGAAAGGAGAGCTGCTTTGCAGGTCTCACACACCACATTTTTTTTACAACAAAGACTTTCTTTACAAGCCTTTCTTCACCCCTTTAATTTTTTTTAAATCCTATATTAATCTTTATAAAAATTAATAATAATATCATAATAATAATAATAATATTATTATAACAAATGCGATATTACTATAATAATAAAACCAAATAATTTTATTATTATAATAGTAATACAATTAATTTTAATAAATTAATATCAAAACCAAATTGATTTTCAGATGAGTATTTCGGCCTTGAGATTTCTAATTGAAATATGAAACACAACCAGAAATAAATTTCGAATCCGAATTCGAATCTCTTGATGGCTGTAGACTGGCCATCCGATGTCTGATTTGGATTCCATCCATGGATTTAGGACTGTATCGATGCACTATTTTATAATTAATGAAAATTAAATTTATTTGGATTAAAATAGTCATACGTCCCTCTAATACTACTTGTTATAACTGGACGTGTAGCAGAAGCCCCAAATAGGTGGGTTTTTTAACATTCCCCACCAATGATCGACGTAAACTTGTCAACGACAGTGAGGAGGAGCCCGGTCAGTGATGGGGATCTCGAATGACGGGTTTTAAGCACACAAATACACCTTAAAAATATATGGTTTAATTCTGAATCCACCCACAACGTTTGCTCATTGTTGGAGATTATTGCTCGAAGAATCTAACATAGAACTCACTAGATCATCCACACATGATTCAAGAAATCCGTTGGAGCGTTGTTCATCGTGATTTTGGTGCTAGAGTGGATTTGCGACGACGCGTACGACTCTCAAACGATCACTGCATCACCATGCAAGTGATGCATAAGAGTACTTGATCTGTGCTCCTTGGAACCTGAGCCCCTCTCTTTAGATCATAAGAGAGAGGAAAAGAGAGAGAATCACCATGATTATTATATATAAATCTCCTCTCCTCTTAAATTTATAATGCTTAATTAAAATACCAAGTATAGACTTACCGCCCCCAAATACTTAACAGACTATCAATGACATTATATGACTACTAAACTGAGTTATAAATATTATTATCACTTAATTGATGTATATTAAAATATATTACGTAATATTATTTGAGTCATTAACTCTACTCATCACTCCCATAAATATTAACTTAACCATGAATAATTTAATATTCATCATTTAATATTTTTTCATGTTTTTAATTAAAACTCATAAATACATTTAATAAATATATTCAATGCTTATTACTTTAAACTTGAATAATATGTATTTATTTATTGCATTGGTGATCGTTTTACCTTGGAAAGATCTCGAACCCCAATGGTGGGGCCCAATGTGTCCAAAACATTAATTCAACTGAATATAGAAGATTCTTGAATACACTATTGTGTGTGACCCTCTAGGCCCTTATCTCGATAGTAGTTAATAGTATTCAAAGACCAAGAGAAGTATTTTGGAACACATCATGGTATCTAAAGAGATAAGGATTGTTAGAGTAGCGAGAACCAACCTACGAACACACACTATGTAATATAATATCTTTGTCTGAAATATCTCATAAACATGACGCACTCTCATGTAATCACCCTTTTCTTGCGTTATTGTTTTTTTATTTAACTAGAGGGATTTACCCTTGACTGTCATGGCCATGGTCTTGTAATGGTACTGCCATCCATATCAATATGGTTTGTGATATATTACTTCCATAACATGGAAGTGAAAAATCCTTTCTTAACCATTCAACCAATGCCATGCCACCAATGACACACCCACCACAAACTACCTCTCCACAACTTTATTTCCATGGTCCTTATCTTGCATCAAAGAACGTAATCAGATGACATACATTGGTAATGATATCATGTCCAGAGACCATTACACAAGATCGTAGATAGGAACATCCAATGACACTTGAAACATGTGGGGTTCCTATTGGCGGGTCAGTCCTTATGATCTCACTAATAGATATCACCAAGTGCAAACTTCATGAGATGAAGTCTCAATGCTTATGATCCCCCTACACCTGATTGTCAAACATCCACTGTATCCAATCAGTAAGATGTATCTAGACCATAAAACACATATTTAATATTAATGTCATAGTTTCTAGAGGTTCTCATTATTGCCTGGGAACTACTATAACTTTCAATTTGAAAATTAATCATTGTACATTACCATTACAATAGTTGGAGAAAAAAATTATAAACTATAATGGTATTATGAAATCATGTACAACTAACTGTATACATGATATGGTAATCAAAATCATAGAATAGTTGGGTCTATGACACCCACTATTTCAACAAATGCCTCATAAAGACACGGACTATGGGTATGATCCTCCCATAAAGTACTTTTTTCTCAGAATGAACAATCATGACAAGCCATTCAGTCGTAGATAAAATAGGTTCCACATCACACTACCAAAAAACTCATTTTTTACAGTGCCACCCTTTATCAGCACTTTCTTTTGTGCTGTTTAAGGGGATCCCTTTATCAGTAATTTTATTAGTAGCACTAATAGGGGGATTTATCATCACTTCATCCAAGTGCTAATAAATTTTATATTTTTAAAAAAATCATGACAAATAATATATTGTTATATACGTATTTTTATATTGATATAAAAATTGTATATATTTTCTAAATTTTTGTTCGATAAGTATAAATAGACTATTACATTTAATATATAAGTAATTTAGTGAAAATAGTTTCAAAATATTTTTTAAAAATATTATTAATTTATAATTTTCTAATTATCATCGATTAATAAATATTTAATATCAATTTGAAGTCACAAAAAAACAAAAAAATTAATAAAATTTCTAAAATATATTGAAAATGTAACTCAAATTTCAAACGGGACTTACTTTTGATTCGAGGGTTTGTTTGAGCTCAACAGCATATCAAATAAAATCTTGCGACAAGTTCTACATGCTGCTAACTCAAGGGAACATTCTTTCACATTTTTCAAATCCCAAAAGTTCCAAAAGTCCTCCAAAACTGAGTTTTTATTCGTGACACCCTGATTTTGTAACATCATACAGGTATTAATTCTTATTTCATATGTCCTCTAGGCCTATACCACATATCATATCGAATATTGTTTCATTTTCTTAAATATGACTGGTTTTGGAGTTGGAACAAAATTCTGGATTAGAGGTTATGGTATTTTTAACATTCTATGGCTTTTCAAATACACATATATATGTATTTATTCATAAATATATATGTGTGTGTGTGTGTCTATCTTGTATATATATATATGTATGTATTTATTTATTTATTTATAAACCCACGTAAATTTTTTTTTTTATAAATGTATTTAAAACTAATATTATAAATATATGTTAATAAACAGATAAATATATAGTTAAAAATTTATAACTAAATATATATATAAATAAATATAAATATAGATTAATATACGAATAAATATATATATTCTAATGAACAAATAAATATATAAGGATTAATAAAACTAAATATATTTATATTAATATGAATCTATATTAATATATATATATATATATAAATATATATAAATATATATAAATATATATAAATATATGAATATATATATATATATAAATATATGAATATATATATGTATTAATATAAATAAATATATTTATGTTAAAATGAATCTATATTAATATATGAATAAATACAACTCTATATAAATAAATATATATATCATTAAATAGAGAAAAAATAAATAGCTTAGTGGTAATGGAGCAGGCACACGAGGGGGGAGGTCTCGTGTATGAGTTCAGGTAGAAGTTGGGAGGGGTGTGCGGAAAAGTGTGGGATGCATGAGCAAGTGCATCGTGCGAGAGAGTGGGAGGGGGTCCACCTAGCACTGATAAATGGGGGTTCAAGCGCTATTAAAATCTCCCCAAACATTTTAATTTTTTTTAATTTTATCAGCGCTAAAAAACACCAATAAAAGGGGTCTTTTAGCAGCACTAAAAAAATTTGCTGAAAAAGGGCCTTTTTATCAACGCTTTTCTTAGCACCGATAAAAGACCCTTTTTCATTACTTGTTTTAGCATTGATAAAAGGGTCCTATATAATCGGTTTTCTATGTGCTAATAAAAGGGAGCCCCCTTTATATTTGCCTCAATTAACAGTGCTTTTCTAGCGCTGTTAATGCCCTTTTCTAGTGCATAGGCTATATTTGTAGTAGTGTCAAGTTCACACCAACTCAGAACATGATATGGGTCAGATGAAAACGTTAAAAGTTGATATACATGAAAAACATTATGTATTAATGTCAGTTGTGGTGGTAGTTCCCAACAATATGCAACTTTCCCCATCTAATAAAAAACATTGAAAGATCTCACAAAATGAGGAGCAATATTCCCTTACCTCCTATGTTTTTGATGACCCAACAAGGGTGAATCCTTCAAGAATACCTATAAACCAATTGAATATTCCAAAGGACTAAGGTGATGGTCATCATAATACTTGTATGAGCTCTATTATATTAATATTCTATGACGAATCAACTGAATTGTAGCAGTCGTCACTTGGACCAAACTCGATCCAAGCATGGAAAGTTCAGGAATATCTATCCAACACAGGGGGGATTTACAAGGACAATCATTCAATGCCTCAAAAGGAACCATTCTGACAATAGACTGGTAAATATAGTTATTAGAAAACTAAATCAGCCCCAAATGATCATCCCAAGACCCAACAATTCCGAGAACACAAAAGCGAAGCATATAATCCTGAAAAACTTCAAACTGGGACATCAAATCTTTTAGTTCAGCTGGACTCATTTGGTAAGAGATAATTGAAACTAGTTATGTACCTAGGGTTAATTCAATAGAAAACTCAACCTACCTTACCAATAGAAAACTAGAGAAGTCAGAATAAAACATGTCAAGAAACTCAACAACAAATGGAGGGAGATCAAAACTCACTGAATCTTGCTCCTGATTAAAATAAAACTCCAATATCATTTTCCCATACTCTGGATAAGATGGTCCAGCTCGGCTCGACCATGGGTCGCATTCTCCTTGAAAGAAGTGAGGACCACTGTGTGTATAATGGTAGACCCGTTGAAGATAAAAATTAATCTATGATTTATTCTAAATTAGCCAATGGAAAATGAATATGACATCATGAGGTTCCATGTTGAGAACAAGAAAACTCCAAGCAAGATCAACATCTAATAGAGAGAAGACACAAGAAGTACTATGAATACCCTACTATCTCTTCACATAAATGGGTGTAATAATATCCATTGTACAACATAAAACATATATAAGAATATTTAGATGATTAAATATATGGGTGGAAATAAATGAGTGAGATGCATCAGTATCAAATAAAGTAATCACTATTGACAAATCTATAGTAATTTTACCTCTCACGGACATTGGACTAGTATCTGCTTCCTATAGAGACTCTTCTATTTCATGATGAAGCTTCATTTTAGATACCTATCGATGGAACCCTTTTGTACATGAGGAAATTTATTGACCGATAGTTTTTGAAGGTTTTTATGATCTCGTGCCGCTGTGTGGAGTGTTAAAGCTGTGTTATAACTTCTGAAAGTGACCTAAATGTCCAGAAGAGCCGTAGTTATATCGGCCAACTCAAGACTGAAGAACTCCATAGCCTTATCCAACACCATTGACTCTAGACTAAAGTGGTCAATGAAGAGAACTTGGAAGTCCTTCCACTCGAAGCCCTCATGTTTCTTCTCTGTCACTATCATGTCCCACTATTCCCTTCGTGTTCCCTCCAACATGAAGGTGGAACACTTCTCCATTATCTCTTCCGTTATCTCCAAGAACTGAAAAATACTTTCTATCCTGCACAAAAATTCCTCAACATGTCGAGGATCAGTGGATCCATTGAAAATGGGTGGTTAATGGTGAATGAACCCTTGATAATTATTTCAAAGAACTCCCCCTAATGATACCAAACTTGATCATGAATAGGGACCGGTGGTGGTGGCTTCCACCATGCTTGGATAGTAAGCATGATCACCTAAACTAGATTCGGATCCACAACATGATTTTATCAGTAAGGATCAATAAAATCTTCATCCTAGATTTAAATTTTATATTTTCTCAAAGGCATGATATTACACAACATTATCATAATAAAATTGAAAAAGTTAGGTATTTCTAAAATAGAGGAATGAGAGTAATTAATCCCAACATAAATTAGAAACATGATTTAGAATTCACATTATCTAAATAAAAATAGGGAAAATAAGAGAACAAATAAACAATATGTCTTTCTATAACTAACCCTAGTGACTTATGGTTCATTACAATGAGATCTAGCTAAGAACTTAATCACAACTACTTCCTAAGTCCTTCCAAGATTTCACAAATTCATACTGACTTCAAGAAAAAAACTCAACCAGCTTTGATACCATCATTTCAAAAACCATCCTGATTACCATGGAAACCCAATAACCAATCTATCCCTAACATATAATGAAGGGTGTTCCCAATCCCCAGGGGTTGATGACTAGAACCAGGAATCATACGACATGATAACAATGCGAATGTAAAAGAAGGAAGGCAATATTCATATAAAAATAATACCACAATAAGAGTAAAGTAATAAAATATTGTAAGGTATAAACAAGACCAATGTAATACAACCCAAGTACAAAAACATGGTAAACATAACCTAGGTCCCCAAGACCATGGGTTAGTAGTTGGATCCACCTCCATGTGATCCTTTACCATTGGGATTAATTTCACTCATTCCCCTATTTGAGAAATACCTAATTCCTTCAATGTTGTATGCTGATGTTGTTTAACATCATGCCTCTGATAAGACATGTGAACCTGATCTATGAGAATGTTGTTACTAAACCTCAGTGAGCGAATCATGCTGCGGATATGTATCTAGTTGAGGTTATCATGTATATTGTCCAAGAATCAGGGACGACACCACCACCAGTCCCCTTTCAGGCTTCATTTGTGCGTCCTTGGCATATGTTCTTCAAAATCATTATCAAGAGTTCCTTAAATAGAAACCACCAGTTTTCAAAGGCTTCACTGATCCTCAACATGCATCGTAATGGTTGGTTATGATATAATGTTTTTTTGCATTCTTAGAGACCCCAGAAGAGATCAAAGTAAAGTGTTCCACCATCATTCTAGATGGACCAAGTAGGATATCGGGGGACATGATGGTGATATCGAAGAAACATGAAGGCTTGTAAGGGGAAGACATCAAGGTTCTTTTCATGAATCGGTTGTACCCAGATTCAATGGTGTTGTCTAAGGCTGTGGATTCTTTCAAGCATGAGTAGGCTAGAAGTCCTTTAGTTAATCAATTGTTTGCATCTCTAATTGAATCCATGGTGATACCCTACTATTATTTTTATCTCCCACCATACTTGTGCCTTTGGGTTTTTATATATTTTCTTCATCCAGGTTAGAGTAAATGGAAATGATCACTTGGAGTTGGATCAAGCTAATTAACCACGGCCTTTGTGAGTTGTGTAATTAGTGACTTGGGTTTTGTTTTCCCTATTTCAATACATGGGTTATAGTACTTTGGGACTGTTTATACCTTATTGTATTCTGATAATTTACTGCCAGTGGAGTTCTCTTTTTTATATGCATTCTATCTCAGTTATTTTATGTCCATATTTTTAGTTTACAAATCGTTCCCACATGGATATTTTATTATTCTAGGTGCTAGTCACCAACCCATGGGGATCAAGAACGCCCTTCGGGATATGTCTGGGTTATCAGGGTAACAGAGATGGTTTGTGACACACACTCTAAATACATTAGTAACAGTGAAAACAATGGTCAATAGGGATAAGCACTCGAACAATCCTATATACTAAATCTAGTCTCAAAAAATCACCCTAGGCACTTCATATAATGTTAAAGGCCTCAAAATGAATATATTATAAAACCCTATGCCTAACAATGCATAGATCTCAAATGAGCATATAACATAGCTCACTACCTAAAAAATTCATATATAGACCACGTCAAACCTTTCTTGTGATAGTTTTCCTTAATTAAAATGATTCTTATCCTATAAGGGTTTGAGTCAAAACTTTGATTCTATTTGCCTGGAACCTATCCATAAAAATCAAATCCCACAAATCAGTCCTAAGGTCTTACCACAAAGACTAAATGATTAAATTTCTTCAGGGTAGGTAAGGATACAACAACCAATAAGGGTCAAAGCCACCAACACTTCCTACAAGGTCCCAATACTTACTAAGTAAACTCATAAGAAACTGCTCCATAGAGGGAATGATACCATCATATAATTGTTATTGAAATGAAAATCATCGGGTATCTGTATTTGGTAATACCCCTTGAGGTCCAAATCAAAAGATATAGCTTAGTACCTATCAACATCATACTCAAAAATCAGACTAGGTAACCACAAAAGATGTTTGGTTAAGTATAATTTCATTCCAATCTATATAGGAAAACATTTTATAGAATTTTCTGATAGATTAAATAACATAACCTAAGAAAAAAACTACATGGGATATAAAAATTCTGAATCATGTGACCTATCCACTTATAAGTGTCGTTGCACCTCCCATGCATGAGGATTGAGTCATAAGTCTCACGATTAATGTCTCATTATAGATATATATCAAATAAAATTTGAATTAGATATATATTAATGTCATCCAAATCGAGTATAATTCCCCAAAAACCTATTTAATAAAACATCATTTAGGTGTTTGTTTAAATTATAAACACTTAGCCTATTATTATGAATAAAATCACACACTTACAGTACTATAACATGTGAATCCTACCTACCAAATGTGATGCCTGAGAGCCTCCCGCCTTTACCATCTAAGAGTCAAAATCCATCATTGTCTTCATTCCAATGGGGAATGAGCCATAAATCCACAATAAATCCTAATATCCACACAACATGTGTTTCAATCAAAGAAAAAATAATATAAAACTATAAAATCGTCAAGCAGAATAAAAATAACATATCCATAGAAATTGGTATTTCATACCATAATATGTGTTCTTGATGCACAAATCTAATTTCCATCATATGTTTTGACATATTCCTAATAGTCATGTCTACCATATTCCAAATAGTAAATTAAAAAGGAAAGGAATGCATATAATACCACCTTTTAATGTCTCGATTCAGCTACAACTAAATAAGTGTTCTTAGCCAATTCACTATAATTCCTCAATCACGTCTCTCCATATTCCACAGGTTGTCGACTAGTAGTGAGGGAATAATGTGTTTCCATGGAGAGACTATGACTACATATCAAAGTAAATAAAAGTTTAAATAACTTTATATCATCTAAAAATTAAATAAATAGTGCAATGAAGTACTAAATAAAAAGAAATAGAACATTCTATAATAGTTAATGAAATTCCATAAATTTATAAATAGTTATTTCATACATAAAACATAGGTCACCCACTGGGCTGACTATACATACCTAAGTACAAAATGAAAACCGAAATAAATGTACAGGGCCCCAGTATGAAATCTAATCCAAACCATATAACCAGTCTCCAAACACATTTAAACTACACCAGATTGATCATAAGAATCTGTATAAGTGGTTCTAATTGATCATGAAACCTTGGGCATCATCCCTATCCACCATACATGTATTCTCAACATAGAAAGCATGCATAAGAGCTTCATCCACACCAAGGTACATGTATAGGGATGAAAATAAAATCTTAGTAGGCCACCTCCATGATGAACTTATATATATACAATAATAAGTGAATGCTTATGAAATATTGAAATCCTAGATGAGACATAACTAAAATGAAAAAATAAATAGATATCAATAATTGATACAATTACACAACCAATTATTTAGTACATGACCCCAATTGTTTAGACATAATGGCATATAAAATGAGTATATGTATGCATATATATATATATATTCATATTATCATATACATACATTTATAAGAAAGGAATAAAAGATTAAATAATTCAATATACAAAAGATCATTGGTCCCAGGATTTGATTAACTGTATATCATGTGAAAAAAAGAATTGAGATGGATGTAATACCACTCAAGCCATGTATCATTACATTGATATCTGGGCCATTAATCCAATTAAACAATAAATATTTTCTCTGGTTCTATAAATGTCTCAAAAAAAATCTATGTCACCATAGTGGGATACTCTTCCTAATACTGGATTTACCCATACTCACCTCCTATCACGATAAAGAAGGATTCTAGGTAAAATTTGGACATCCTATAAATGGTCCCTAAGCTGGATATCATTCCACTTATGCCATGTAAATCAAGAATAATGTCTAAACCCTAGGACCCAGTTCATATGATTGCATGACATTTCAATTCAAATAATCCACAAGGGTTTCACCCTTAGTCGATGTATATGTATAACTCACCAGTGAGACATCATGCGCACAAATTTATGTCTTAATCTGGGTGAGTTTAATCATCCCCATCACTTAGACAACATAGTCATCCCTAAGTTTCCATCGATATTAAATTACATGTCCAACACCATATTAAATTAATTGACTAGGGATAGAATAACCATCCCAATCACAAATGAGAGAATAATCATCCATGATTATCGAACAATGTGAAACTACATGTTCATCACTGCTGTCAAGTAATCGATACGGGAAATTGTAATCATCCCCGTCACTTAGGAGATTATAATTTTTCATGAGTATAACTAATAGGTATTCCATGCCCCTATATCATAATCATATGGATTCCATGCCCACATCGAGGATATTCTAATAATACTATTTATACAGCAAATGTAGGATAGAGGAATTATAATCATTATAAATTAGATCAAGGAGATTTGAATCATCATCATATTAACGAAAGAGGATGTGAAGAACATACAAACATATACTACTCATACCTAGAACCCAGGAATCATGTCTGGGTATCCCAAAGATATAAATAAGAGGTCATAGAAACAAGATCCAAGAAAATACATCTATGAAACCCAATGATAAGGAAATAAGAAGGATCTGAAGAAGTGCATATAGGTATACCAATGATAAATGAAATAACATGGAAGATAGGTCCTAGGAAGTACCTTTAGGAACCCCTAAAATAGAGTCAGATCACATTAGTCTCATTAACCACCAACCAGGAATCACCCCCAGTAATTATCACTGTATATATAGGAAAAATGTGAAACTATAAAGAAAGAGTGAGCGTGGTTGAACACTTAAACCCACCAGTACTATAATTTCTGCACATTCTTACAAGTTCAATACGAGTTATATGGTGACAACCTATACCATCACTACCCAAGCCAAAAATACTAGTTTATGGTTAGTCAAACATCGAGACACCAATTGGGTACCTCATTTCATATCCCAAAAAATGCATCCTACTAAGGATCCTTGGAAAAGTACATAGGAAAAGGCATCCTATGTGGGACCCTCAAAAGTAGCGTAAGAAGAAAAGTAAATATGTATTGAATCCTCAGAATGGTATACAGGTAAATGGATCCTACAAGATATTACCTAAGACAGAATGTATGAAATAGTCTCCATAGAGGACCCTCATAATAGTAAAATGATTGAGGCATCCTAAATGAGATCCTATAGTTTGAAAAAAAAGTAGGGGCATCCATAAGGGGATCCCTAGAAAAGTCTATCCTCATTACCTCCTAGGGTAGAAGGGAATATATCATTAGAGATATATAATCATGTATAAATTCAAAAAATAATTGGTATAGAGGGATCACCCTTGTATAATATCAAGTCAATGGTTTATAATCTTAAAAGATAAATTAATTCGATTACTGGAGGAAGAACCTATCCATTTAGGAAAATCCCAAAAAAACCACTTAGGAGTTCTTAAATCACCACAAGGGTTTCACTGTCACTGTCTACATAGAAAGATACTCAAAATGGAATACATAGGGGGTATAATTCAAACTTTAAGGTGTAAATATATGAGAAATCCCAAAATGGGCGGCATGGGGATGTACACAGCATGTATACCCAGTACACGGTGTGTGCCCCCAAATCCCCACCTGGGTGTGTACTCCTTCCAGTCATGGCATCTAAAAGACTAAGTAAATTGTGTATCGATCACAAGAATAGAGTGTCCTATAAATTTTGTAAATTACCCATTTCCACACAAGGTGTATCTATATACTTCGCATGTCTATGTATGTTGACATGGAATGCAACCCACACGGTGTCTAGTCATGTACTCTACATGTCCATGTTCCCATACATGGGATTTCTGGTCACATATTTGGATACAATATAGAGTACTAGTACATGAAGTGCATATCCCATTAATGATATATACATATAAAATATCTTTTTACATGAATCATAAAAATTCATGGATTGTGTTCCTAAATTTACACATGGTGTGATTGGGATTCCTGAATGAGAAACCCCTAAAATTACTCAAAACCCACATTTCCACCCAAAATAAGTTGATAGACCCACAATGGGTACTAATAAGTCATAATATGATTTCAGTACTTGAAAATGGTAAATCTACTAGTATTTACAAAAAAATAAAAAAATCATTCCTTAGGGTGTAATATTCCAAAGTCTCGCATGTTTCTATGGTCTATGGTAAGAACACAATGATGTTGTGCATTACGAACACCATGGGGGGTACCCCTATCCCCTAATCTCTTTCTCATATTTCCCTATACCAATTCTTTACCAATAATGAAAACAATGAATCACCATGGGATCGTATGTGAAAATATTGAAAAGGGGAAAAAATGAAAAGAAAAGAATGAAAGGATAAAATAGAAGAAAACGAAAGAGAAAAAGAGGAAAAACATAGCCCTCACGCACAACCATAGTTTATTCCCCACATATGAAAAAATTAACATTCTAGACTCAATGGTTGTGATATAATCTCAATCCTATTCTTCATTTAAAAGATATGACCGAATAAACCTATATGACCAAATTAATATATAATTAATTAAATATTAAATATTAGTTAGTCCACTAAAATTAGAACAACTCAAAAAACAACAAAACTATTTTACTAGTGTATAAAAAATATTTAAAGATCAATATAGTGTTTATAAAAATTATCTGAAGTCATCTTCTAGGGTAAAATTACCTTCTTACTGCTTATAATCATCTGAAGGTAAAAGTTCAAATTTCTGCTCAAACTTTCTATCTGGTAGAACACATATCCTTAAAAAAATATAAAAAGAAAAAATTAAATAAATATATTAAATTTAAATGGGTATTTATATGAAAAATATAAAATAATATATGTTCATAACATAACATATGTATGAAGGAAGGAAAATTGAGACAAAATATCAATTACCACTTTGGAAACATTCGAATCATATACCCCATGAAAAAGAGATGATAAAATGGATATGTAAATCCAAATAGTTTTCATGATAAGAATCATAAAATACATTCATTTTTAGTATATAAAAATATAAAATAATTATTTGGTAAATATGACCTTTTTCCTTATCGAAAACAAAAGTGAGATTGAAACCCCTAACCATAAGTCACGAATTCATTTATACATGTTTGAAACTTCTATATCATAAATATAATTTTAGTATATATTTATTATATAACCAGATACACATACATACATATATATATATATATATCATACCATATATTATTTACATATGACTTTTTATTAAAAACTTATTAAACATTTCTTTTTAAAGTCACAATTTAAGAAATAACTGCTTTATTTTTCATATATTTCATGCTTTTTTATTTTATGGTCCTATTACGTTGTTCATGGTTACATCATATATATAATGTTAATGATGATAAAAATATATCATAAATATCATTTATATATTTATTTATATTAACTTATGATATTCAGATATATAAAATGGAATACTCTGTTAAAGGAGGCGATATAGAGTACGTACTCTAGAAGACAGTTTTAATTTTCTAGTAATATTGAAAGAAATAAATTTCAATAATATATTATCATTATATAATAATTTTTATGTTATATATATATAAAACATATTTTCATTAATCCCATCTTTATTACCTTCATTGTAAAGCATGAATGAATCACATCACTTTCCGAGGAGGTAGTATTCCGTACACATGATCGACATCATCATATTCCCATAAAATAGAATGTATGAAGGTATATGTGATATAATATTTATAGGATTATAATAATATAATATATAAATAATAAACCCTTCTTTATATCAGTCCATGAGATATGGTGATGTAAAAAATGACATTGGGTTGCAAGGCGGTACTACACCATACAAACGAATGATAATTGTGTAACCCATTTGATGGATGAAAGATTTAGGTTATTCAATTAAAATAATAAAATATCATTATAGAGAAGATAATGAGGCTATTATATCAGAAAGTTTTAATTCTAATTGATGGATATGGATTAAGAAATAAAATAAAATCCTTGACGAGGACATTATCTCTTTTTCAGACAACTTTTTCTCGCTTTCACCAAAAGGATTCTTAGATTTGATTTTTGATAAAAATAATGATTTTAGGATGAGAGGAGGAAATTAAAGAACATATTTGGTTATATATTTTCTAAAGTAATGGTTTTTGTATGTGTGAATAGAATATAAGATTAGTGGCCTTCAATAAGTGAGTTGAGTGGAACAATTGTAATTTTTTAACTAAAGAAGTACCAACATTTTTTTACATTCCACAAGACACCAAAATGACCTATCCTAAATACTTGAAGACATAAAGTTGAAATATTTCTATAAAATATGTGTTGTAAATATTACAACCCTATCTTAAAATTGAAAAACTTTTCACCATTTTTTGTGGATTACTTAATACATTACAAAAATAGGCTCCCATAGATCATCTTAGTTTAGTTATTTGGGAAATATGGAAAAAAAATTTTCTAACTCAATTAATGATCTTAAATGTGTTCTCTAGAGATATTACCCTGTAGTAATTATACTTTAAAACCATTCCTCATAACCTGGGGAAATGAATATTAAGAAAGGGGTGAGCTTATATGCCCAGTAAGGGTAAAAAATAAAGTTGTATAAGCATAACATGAGAATAAGGGCATGAGAACATGATCATATCATTATAATATCATACCTTGCATATCAAGGAAAAAAATTAATCAAAGTATAAATATTACTAGTTAATAAGATATGAATCATAGGATAATGCAGAAAATAAGACACAAAATCATAACATATGAATAAGACATGAAATTGTGGAAAACACATCAATTCATAACATCATATACATGTGTATGTAGAAACAGTTTCACAGATTAAGTTAATTACATGAATTCAAGCCATCACATAAAATGTTTCATATGTACCTGGGTCCATTCATATTGTTCTCCACATAAAATCAGGTTTAATTATAACATTGTGAACATGTAATTATGTTCACAAATAAAATTATGCACATATAATAAGGTTCACTCATAATATTTTGAACATTTAATTTGGTTCATTCATAATCCATTTCTTTGTATTTTTATTGGAAATTTATAAAGTGGTATTAAAACATTTTGAAAACCTTTTCATTGAAAATACATTGAAAATGTATAAAGAAATCTTAAAAACATTTTGAAAACATTTTTCTTTGTAAATAATTTTAAAACATCTAATAAAAACATGATTTTTTTAAAATAATTTTAATTTTAAAATAATTTTAAATATTATAAATAAATATTTAAAAAATTTAGAAACACATTTTTTAGAAAATAATTTGAAAACATATAAATAATGTTTGAAAACATTTTTAATACAATTTATTTTAAAATACTATGAAAAACAATAAATAAACCTTCAATTTTTTTTTTGAAAAACGTTTCTTTGAAAACACTTTAAAATTTTATGAAAAAAAATTATTTTATTTAAACCATATCTTTGATGCAACTTTGAAAATTTACAACATATTCTTGAAATAAATTTATTTATTTTTCAGAAAATAAGGTTTTGGTAGAACAAATATTTTCTATCGAAGAGATAGGTAGTGTCAAAATTTCATGGAAACAATTTTTTTTAATAATCATATGTAATAAATAGTGGAAAATAGTAACAAAACATGAATATATCATTAATATATAAATGAGAAAAAAATTCATGAGTTCTACTGAGATATGGATCATAGTACTTCATCAATTAGAGCATAATCATATATAATATCAATAAATGATGAGATTGTTTCAATAAACTCTCATCAATCGGTATCTTTGAATTTTACTCCAAATGTAAGAAAATGAATTAAAATAAAACATAAAATATAAATAAAATAATTATTTTCATGATTTAAAATTTCAAAGGTAGTATATAAACCTCATATAAAAATATATGCTCATAACATGACATGTGTCTTAAAAAAGGAAAATTGATAAAAAAAATTACTTTACCGATTCAATAACATTTGACACATACACCCCAAGAAAGAAATATCATAAAAGCTTTATTTAAATACCCATAAACTTATGTATAATAATAATATAATTCATCTACAGGTATTATACACACTACATAATTGAAATGAGTGGTGAATAAGGCATGTATCTCACAAAAATAAAAAGTGAGATGAAACAATCTTAAATATAGTATTGTCTTTCTTCATACAAATTCAGACCTCAGGTATAATAAAAATAAGTTTATGATACATATAATAAAGATAGATATTACTATATCTAATATAATATATGATTTTTTATGACCTTATATTAGCCATTTATTTACAACTCCATGTTAATGTTACATTTCAGTTAATATAATCTTTATTTTTTGTATATGTTTTGAATTATTATTCATGATCCTCTAACATAGATCATGATTTACATAAATAAATAATATTAAAATGGTATAAATATCATATATATTCAGTATATATGTATTTATAATAACATGTATATGATATAAGTATGAAATGGAATACACCATTCCTGGAGACAATATGCCATATGTACGTATGAACACTGTTTACGTATTTTTAACACATTGAAAGAAAAAAATTAAATGAAATAAAAATATAATTAAAAAATATATATTATAATTATTGTATAATATATATCATATATTTACTCTAAAATAATCCTTAATACATTCCAAGTATGATGTCGATGAATCACAATGTTTTGATTAGGTGGTAGTCCACACATCCCCAAATAAATTATCGTACTTACACAAATTGGTAAGCCTGAGGTTTTGTGTTATATAATAATTAAATATTCATAATATATAATAAATATCAAATCTAAAAACTAAAAATATATCATCTATCATAATTATCAATCATGAGAGGTTGTAAAGGAAAAACAAACAACATCAATCAATGAGGTGGTAGTTCACTGTAAACCAGAACGGTAAGTTCATTAACCATTAGATGGAAGTGTGTGCATGTTCAGGTTGAAACCCCAGAATAAAATAAATCTAAATATTTTTATTATTATGGTTTTATTATATAAAATTAAATAATAATAGTTTAGGTGGTGGATAATTAAAATAAAACTAAAGAGTTTGAAGAAGGATGCAACCTCTTATTCCGGTAACTCCTTTTGGTTTGCACCAGAGGGATTCCTTGGAGGTTTTTCTACTAAATCATAGGATTCAAGGGGAAATGGAGGTATATTTTGAAGTTAATTTTCTAGATCATGGATTAAATTATATGGATTTATAGGTGTGATGAAGGTGGATAGGTTGTGTACTTATATAAGGGAGGGACAAGATATAATTGGCATTTTTCTAAAACACGCTAGGTGTAACCACGTTTTTGCATAAAAAAATTAGAAAAAACAAAATGAAAAAATAATTAAATTTATATTGCGGAAATATGGCCACAAAATGGGTGTTGGATAAGTTGATAGTTAATTTTTTCCCTTAAGGAGTTTATTTTTTAGTTCCTTGTTATGATTAAATTTACATTAATCATTATAATTAATCTTAATCACATTCAGTAATATTTTTGGTGAATAATTAAGTTTATATTATTACACTAATAATTTAATACTTATTAAAGCCTTGTATTTACATTTTTGAAAATTTATTTCATATAAGTTAAAATATTTTGTTTAATGAAAATCTCGCAGATGTGGCGAGAAAGCAGTTTTTAAAGTGAGAATGTCCAAATGTTTATTAAGATTTTATATCTAAATTAAATATAAAATTTATTAAAATTAACTAAATTATATTGATATATTTATAATTTATCAAATTTTTATTTAAATCCCATGTAAAATATAAATTATCAATATAAATAAATTAGATGAAAATGGCGTTTCAAATTAAAATTCAGTTATTTTCAGTATTCATCCAAAAATGAAGTTTCTTAGAAAAATAAAAACTAGTAATCCTAATATAATTGGGAAATTATGGTTTAATAAATGAAGTTTATTTTATAAAATAATATTTATATATGTGTCTAAAATTAAATTTATTATTTTTCATTTAAGGACATAAAAAGTAGTTCTTTTAAGAACATAGTATATTCAATCAAATAAAGGAATTACTAAAACTTGTATGTCTTATTGAAAATATGATTTATATATATAATAACGTCATGATTAATATTTAATATTTATTTATTATTATTTATATTAGTAATTTAAAAAAATATTTTATAACTATGTTGTTAAAATAATTATAATAACAAAATTTTATTATGTAGAAATACAGCTTTTGGTGTAACACATGCCAAGTCAATGTTGAGTATAGTGAAAGATTAAATTTATATAATGTATAAGTAATGTTTGATTTAGTTTATCGTAAAATTACATACATCAATGATTCTTAATTTAAAGAAAACTTCATAAAGGCTTGGGGGTGTTACATTCTACCAATTTAATATGAATTTCGCCCTCAAAATTCATCTAGGTTATTAAATGTTTAATAATTAAAATTTTCTTTCATAGAAACCCACTTAATAAAAATTAATACTAAAAATTAGTTTATAAACAAAATTTGAAAACATAACAGTTACCCAAAGCGATCCATAACTAGGTTTCCACATACGAGAACATACGTGGCAAGTGAAAATATAGACTTGGAGGAAAAGAATAAATATATATATGGAGTTATTGAGTTCATCAATCAAAAACATGTGAATTATCAATGGAAGGATGAGCACCTCAAATTCATAAATATATGATGATTTAAAAGGATATTTTTTCAATAAAATTAAGGTATTTTCATAAATCATTTTCAATAAAATTTTCCAAGAGTTGGGGTTTTATTTTTACTATATAATAATGTTATGAAATATACATACATGATATTATTATTTTTTGATATTCAAAATATCACCCTTTGTTTATGAATTTCTCAATTTCATTTCATCACATACTCTAAGATATTATAGGGATTTTTTCATTCCCGAATCATTATAAATTCATGAGATCCATAAATATAATTATTGGTTATTCCATCTTCTTTTATAAAAAATGTTATCACATGTTATCCTACATGAATAAATATTCATCTGGAATGTTAAGATCTTAAATCACCATAACCTAATCAAATTATTACAATATACCATTCCAAAAATGGTTAACCATATAACCCTTTGAAAATAAAATTATCCCTTTATTCCATAAATATGATCTTAACATATTACAAATATATTTTTATCGGATACATGGTTTCATCCTCTCTTTGATAAAACATTAGATGTGATTTTATTATTCCAAAATACATGTATATTGATATTATCACATGAAAATTCATTAATGGATGAATATTAAGATTACCATAGGATTTATTCATACAAAATAAAACATAAACATCCCAACTAAGGGGGAAGGATATGTTTTTCCCTTATTATCATCATTGACTTCATCCATTGTGATTGCATAAGATTTCCTATGTCATTTTTTCTAAGAGTTTGTTGTGTATTATCATCCATACTAGCCCTTGGAATGGGGAATTGATTCACATAATTCCCAAAATCCAAGCCCTTGAAACACTAAATTGTGCGTGGTTTATTCTATTGAGAAATGCATCCATTTATTTCATTTAATTTCCTCTTCACATCACTTATACATTATTTTTCATAGTATCCAAGCTTCCAACAACTAAAAAACCTTCTACTTCATTTTAGTCACTATTCTAATTTCTCTCTCCCAATGTTTTATCAATTAAGATTTTGAAAATTTTTCTTCTCTCCTTAATTTTTAATTTCACTTTAAAATCTATCTTTCTTTTATTGTTAAAACCATGAGATTGATATGTAACTTAAACATCAATTTAAATTCTGACCACAAAACACATAATATTTTCCAAGCAACTAACGTATCTTATGGTTGAACCCCTTATGATACTTTTATTTAGGCTACTTACGAACCTATAATATTTAAAATTAAGTTGAAATATAAAACCAGAAGTGTACCTCAAAATTCTTGTGAAATTATCTACATAGGCACCGTCAGATTCATCATCATTTTACTTCAACTCAAGGAAATATATTTTCAACTTCATATGAACAACATGGGGAAGTAATTATTGAATAATATGTTCTTGAAATCATCCTAATGCATAGAATCAATTTCATCTCTATTCCTTGTATTCTTAATTAGAGTCCCCCACTGGCCTACTTCAACTTCTAACCAATAAATATCTAGATTCAAATTCTCATGATCTGAACTAGAGGACATATAATATATTTTTATTGGTATTGATATAGTGTTCATAAAAAAGTGGATTAGAAGACTTGCTTAATGAAGGTAGATATTGACTCATGAAGGACTAAACAGAATGTTGTCTTCCCCATTTCTCATTTATATTCTCAACATGGTTCATATATTGGGAAAGATTCATAAGCAAGAAATGATGATTTTCATTCCATACCCCATAGAATTTATATGATGAGAAGAAAAATAACTTCCTTTTATATTTTAGTCTTTATTAATGTGGTTATACAGGTTCCATCCATTGATGAAATCAAAAATATAGAGTACGAAATATTTTTCATAGTGAGGAACCACATAATCAGGAAAAACCACTAACATGTTGTATAAATTATTACACCTTATCTAATCTATGGGACCCTATATTTCTCCATGTTTATTTATATACAACTTATTTTTAAATCCTTCATGATGGTTCATTATGATTTTTTGAATTAACAAAGCATATTCCCCAGGTGTGTCAAACCAGTTGTACAACAAGACCCGTTGTCATGTACCATGTTATACTCAAGTCAGGCCCTAGACACCTTATTAGAGTTGTTACCCATAGATAAAAATATTATAGAGCCACATCTTCTTGTAATAAAAAGATAAAGATTTAATTCTAGGAAACCAATCACACTATCCATTACCAAAATTCTAGTACATTTTCCTAAATAGTAACTAATCTGTAGACTTGTCCTTTGAGACACCCCTAATGATATCCTTAGAAATATCCCAAGGGATCTCAAAATATATTATTCATCTTAGTTTTTAAAAGATGAATAAATTATATATCTATTACTAACTATAACATCACAACCTTAATGAACAAATAAATTTTATCATTTTTTCATGGAATACATAATACATTAAAAAAATTGATTCCCAAATACTGTATTAGTTTAGTGCCTTAGGAAACACAGAAAAAATTACAACTTAGTGAAAGGTATTCATTGTGACCCAAAAATATCTCACCCTTATTAATTCTTCTTAAATACAATTCTTCATATTTTGGGGAATATAAGAATAATAAATGGGTGAGATCCGATGAACAATAAAGGTAAGCAAGGAATATGTGTACGAATAACATGAGCATAAGGGAATGTGACCATGATTGTATCAATTTAATATCATTCCCTACACATCAAAAATCATAAACATGAATCATAGAATAATTATTCTGAGTTCATTAGGCATGAATAATAAGATAATTAATATTATAATCCATGAAAGAATAACATATGAATAAGTCATGGAATTGTGTCTTACACATCAATGTGAAACATTGTAAACATGTATAAGTAGAAAAAAGTTCACTTTTTAAGTTATGTACATGAAATAAGTCCCTCAAATAGAATTATGGACATGAAAATAGGGCCACACATAATGTTGGGAACATACAGTCTGGTTCATGTATAATATTGTGAACAAGTAATCTGTTTCACACATAACTTATGGAAATGAAAATAGATCCATGCATATCATTATGAACATGTAATCAAGTTCATACATAACATAATAACCACATATTAAGGTTCACTCATAATATTTTTAACATGTAATTAGGATTACAATTTAACTTTTCGACATTAAATTAGGCCCATGCATGACATTGTGATCATGTTATCTTTTTCATGGATAATATTTGTACTCATGAGTCATCCATGTTTACCCAATGAATTAGAGGGATATAAGGGTTCCAACCATATCATAATACATGTTACAGAGGATTATAAAGAATCCTCATATAATAACACATGAAATTAAATGAGTTTCACAAACATTTAATAATATCATTATCATTGGAAAAGAGATTGGCATCATAATCATTTCATCAAAGAAGAACCTCTCAAAAGAACCATGTTTCATAATAATATAATCTATGGAAGAGAAATAGTTTTCGTAAGTATCATTCCATCAAGACATTAATCATTCAAGAAAGAATACCAACGGAACCATTAGATCGTTTCCCATAAGGGCAGTAGTAACATCAACAGATTCCATATTAGATAGAAAATAATTTTAAACATATTTTAAAAACATATCTTGAGGAACTAATCATTTCGTATTTGAATATTATTTTTAAAAAATAAAACCATCAAAAAAGATTTTATTTTAAAAAAATATTTAAAAAATATAAAAAGGATTTAAATCACTTTGAAAACTGTTTACCTTGAAAACTAATAGAAGAACCTTGAAATCATTTTGAAAACTATTTTTCGTGAAAACTTGCAAAATAATATTAAATAAATTTTTAAAACCATTTTCCATGATAATAAATAAAATAAGCCTTAAAAAATTTAAAACATTTTTATTTGAAAACCGTTTTAAAACTTACAAAAATTGTTTACAATGTTTTGAAAAAATGTTGATAACTTATAAATTAATCACGAAAATGTTTTCTAAAACATTTCATTGAAAATAACTCTAAAAAATACAAATAGGCTTCAAAAAAATTTCTTTGAAATTATTTTAAAAAATTATAAAGAAAGATTAAAAGCATTTAAAAAACATTTTTCATTGAAAATTATTCATAAAATTAAAATATGGGTAATTTTTTTGGAAACAATATTCATTGAAAATAATTTTTATACATATAAATATATCATGATAAAATTTTGATATTTATACTTTGATAATACTTTGAAAACATATAAATAAAGCATTAAAACATTTAGAAAACCATTTCATTGAAAAATCATTGAAAATTTATAAAAAAAACAAGAAAACGTTTTGAAAACCATTTATTTGAAAACACATTGAAAATTTAAAAATAATTCTTGAAAAGATTTTGGAAACCTCTTTAGAAAACATAGATTGGAAATAACATATATTTCCAACTGAAGATATAGGTAAAGTCATCGTTTTTTAAAAACACTTTATTAATCATATTATGTACCAATGAGTAAATAAATTGTAAAAATACATGGAGATATAATGAATATATACAGGATAATGAAATTAATAATTTATGTTGAGGGATGGATAATAATATTTTATTTATAGAAGCGTAATCATAAACAGTCTTAATAAACGATGAGTTTATTTCAATAAAATCTTACTACTTGGTAAATTTGAATTATACACCCCATGTAAGAAAATGAAATTACAAAAAGATTAAAATATCACTAAAATAATTATATTCATGATTTAACATGTAAAAGGTAGTATATACACCTCATTGAAAGATATAGGTGTATAACATGTCATGTGTCTCAATGAAGGAAAATTGAGAAAAAATTACATTATCAATTTTGCAACTTTTGTAACATAACCCCATGAATTAAATATCTTAAAATGGACATGTAAATACCCATAAATTTACATATAATAAAAATATAATACATCTATAGTAATTATATGCACTACAAAAATGAAATGAGTGGTCAATAATGCATGCATATCATGAAAATAAAAAGTGATATGAAACTCCCTTACCTTAATTATTGATCTTTTCATTCATGTTCAATAATTCTTTTTAATAAAAATATAAGTTTTTTATACATATATGACTAAACTATATTATTATATCTAATACAAAATATTATTATTTTTTAATTTATATTACCCATTTTTAACAACTCCATGTTAATGTTATGTTTCAGGTAATATCAGATTTTTTTGAATATGTTTTGACATGTTATTATGGATGGTCTTACATATATAATGATTTAATTACATAAATTATGTAAAAAATGTTATGTATATAATATATATTCAGTATATATGTACTTATTATAATTTATATTATATAGAAGTATGAAATGGAAAACACTGTTCTTAGAGATAGTTGGCCGTAAATATGCATGAACGTTGTTTCTATTTTATTGACATATTGAATGAAATAAATTTTAAAAAATATGAAATATAATTATACTAGAATCATTATTTAATAAATATTATATAATCCCATTAAAATAATCCTTAATACATTCCATGAATTGTTTTGATTAATCACATCGCTTTTAGAATGATGCAATCCACACTTCCCAATACAAAATTATCATACTTACACAAAATGGAAAGCATGAAGGTATGTGTTATATAAAAATTAAATAAAAAAAATAAAACAAAAATATCATATGTAAAATATAAAAATATAGTGTCCATAATTATTATCATACATGATAGATGGTAATGGAAAAATGAACAACATCATTTTGTGATGCAGTAGTTCGTCGTTCCTGAGAACGATAAGTTCCTTAACCATTAGATGGAATTGTGCCTATGTACATGTTGAAACCATGAAATAAAAACATATTAGTATATTTAGGAGACTTGTGTTCTTATATAAATTTAATATAATAATAATTTAGGTGGTTTATAGTGAAAATAAAACTAAAGAGGTTGAGGAAGGGTGTTACCTCTAATTTTGGTAACTCTTTTTGGTTTGCACCAAAGGAATTTCGTGGATCGATTTTTTCCTATGGTGAGGCTTCAAAGAGGAAGGTAGGAATGTTTGGAAGGGAATTATTTAGACTTTTAACCACATTATGTGTCATGATAGGTGTGAATAATTGCTATATGTGGAGGCCTTTCATAAGGGAGGGAGGGGACACATATGGCTTTTTTGAAAACAAGTTATTTGTACCCATGTTTTAACCTAAAATAAGTCATTAAAAACAAAAAACAAAAATCCTTAATAGAAGGTTTATTTTCAAAATATGTCTAGAAAATAGGTTTGGGAAAATAGGATTGATCATTTTGGATCATATGTTTATGGTTTAGTCCCCTATTGAGCTTAATTTTACATCAATCATTATAATTAATATTAATCACTTTAACTATTATTTTTGGTAAAAAATAAGATGAAATTATTACAATATAAATATTAAAATGATTAATAAAATTTATGTACATTTTTCAAAATTATTTTCACAGAAGCGGTGAAATTATGTTTTATGCAAACCCATAGATGTGGTGGAAAAGTATGTTTTTAAAGTGAGAATGTTCAAAAGATCATAAACATTTAATATCTAAATTCAACATAAAAATGATTACAATGACCTAAATTGGATTAATTTATATATAATTGATCTATTATGAATTTAAAACCAATATAATATATAACATTTCTATATAAATAAATTTTGTGACAAAGTATTTTTTAATTAAAATTCAATATTTTTCACTATTCAACCAAAAATTAAGTTTCTTTGAAATATCCAAAAAACTCACCCTAAGATATTTTTTCATTAGGAATTCAAAAATGTAGATTATTTTATCAAATAAGTTTTTTAAATTGTCTAATATTAATTTTTTTATTGTTCATAGAAGGACATAAAAAAGCATTTTTTTAAGAATATACTATTTTTAAACATTTAATGAGTTTACTAAAAATTGTATGTCTTATTAAGATTATGATTATCTATATAAAACCATAATAAGTAATATATATAAATTATTAATTACTATTAATATTAAATTTTATAATATATATGTTATCACTATACCATAAATAATTATGATAATAAAATGTTGTTTCGTAGAAATTCAGTGTTGCGTGTAACATAATCAAAGTTAGTGATTCATGTAGTGAAAATGTAACTAGTCATAGTCTATAAATAATGTTTTAATTAGTTTAAAATTAATTTAAATACACAAAATAAAATAAATATTTTCAAAAAAAGGTCACAAAAACATGGGGTGTTGCAGGACATGTTTTGAGACGAATTTAGTCCATATATTTTTAGTTTAAACCCATGTTAAACTCATTTTTACATTAACCATGGTAAAAAATCTTTACTGTTTTTACTATTAATAATGGTGAAAATTAATTTGACATTACTAGATAATATAAGATATAATTATTCAAATTATATAATCAATTTTATGAAATTCAATTCAAATAAGTGGTAAAAGACAATTTAAAATTTATACCGTATGCAAGATGAGAAAGATGGTTTTCAAAGAGAAGACTTGTTAATTTTTAAAGCATTTTCATATTAAAATTAAATATTAAAATTATTTAAGTAACATAAAATTTATTAGTAGATATATAATTTGAATAATTATCTTTAAAACCCATCTTAAATTCATTTGGACATTTGGAAATCTTTTGAATAAATGACATTTGTTTATAAAAACAAGTATTTTTCACAATTCATCAAAAAATTTAACATTTTCAGAAAAATAAAAAATGTAACCTTATGATAATTTTCACATGATTATTTGGAAAACTATATTTATCTTTTAAAATAAATTTTATAAAAGTATAATAAATTTAATTTAATATATGTGTGAAAAAGGAGACAGAACATCTGTTTAGAAAAATACTATTTTTATGTATCAAAATAGACTTATTATTATATCTTATATAGAAAACACATCAGATAAATATTAAACTTTTTATTGAATATATAATATATAAATTTAATTAAAATAATATACTAAAAGTTATTTTATTAATTTATTGTGGTAGAACACATTTTCTTCATAAAAATAGATTTTTAGAAAAAGATTTCCTTTATTTTCAAATAAATTGTATTTTCATATCTAATTAATTTTTAATAAGTGAATTTATTTTATATACATACGAAAAATATATATTTTCATAATTTAGTTAATATTTTTTATACCCTTGATTCCAACAACTACGTGATAACAATCATATTACATAATAATATTGTAATGGTAGGTCATGTTTAGTTAAAACTCAGTGTTGTGTGTAACAATAAATATATAAAATATTAAATTAAACTGAAAAAATATATCCATAAATATTGGGGTGTTACATTCTAACCCCTTAAATAAATTTCATCCTGTCAATTTAAACTTTTTCTTAGTAAGAAAGGGTTTAGCATTTAAAAATCTTGTTGCGGGAAACCTACATTATAGAACGAGTTAATCAAAATTCCTCATTAAAATTGGGAATGGGATTTAATAAGGTCATCTAGAATAACCTATAAAAGGTATCCAAATTTGACAACATAGGTGGTAAGTGAAAACATGGACATATAATACAAAACTAATACCCAAATACCAAGGGAGAGTGGTAGAGAATATTATTAGTTTAATGTTTTTGACCAAAAATCCATTAACCAAAGTGGTGTGAAAAAGGTCATAGATGCCATAAAATTGATTATAATCTAACAAAATTTTATTTCAAGATCCTTTTCATAATATTGGGTAATTTTCATGATAATATATACTCAAATGATTTCATTACATTTCTTAGGATCTATCTCATCCTTTTGTTGTCCCTTGATCAATTTTAGCATCATCTCATACTATAAGAGTTGAATTTTTCATGTCTGAAGTATAGATAACTTTGCCTTTTCCCATAATATTACTTGATTTTAAACATAATCAACTTTTAAATTATGGTGAATTTATCCTATATTCTAGTGTATTTGGAAGACTATGTACATAAAACATAAAATATATGACTAAATAAACAGTTCTTTATTTATCTTCCATTATGGGATCCTAAATTCCATTAATCCATTACAACTATAAAGGATAACCTGTGGATAAAATGAACAAATTGATGATCTAAACAACCCACTAATCGAATAAACATAAAAATAATTCATATCCCATGAGTTAGTAGGCATAATAATATGACATAAAAGGAATAGAGATACATAAGAAAACATAACATATGTAATAATAGTATCATAGTATATGAATGAAAAAATAAAACATTACCTAAGCATGATTCAAGGATCATTGCACATGAAGGATCATGAGTCAAGGTTAACCACCAAGACAATATCACATGGAGCAAGAGTCAAGGGTAACCATCTAGACCATTGCACACGATGTATCATGAGACTAAACATTAACCAATACATTAGAGTGCTATCTGGGAACACCCAACATAACATGTTCATGAATATGTATAATATATGATGAATTATATATAAGGAATCAAACATAATCCTAAGGGTTACCCATGATAAGAATTGGGTATTATAATCATGTCAAAAGGAATAACATAAGGGAATATCACAATGGTGTCCATGAATGAAAGTATTTAAATCATACATGGAAATTTATAAGGGAGAATAGGTAAATATCATGGTAAGTTATTTCTAATTGATTTGATAACATGTTAATTTTTTTTAAGAAACTTTAGAATTAAAACATTTTAGTGGGGATTAAGGTAAATATTAAAGATAATTTAATGAAATAAGGAATAACATTTTATCCAAAAAAAGAAGTGAAAAAAAAGTTTTTGTAATAATATAAGAGATTTTAGAAAAATAATTTTTTCTTAAACAAATAACATTTAGCATACTTGAAAATGGCTAAGAATTTGGGAAGTTCTCTTAAATGGGGGTTTCATATCATGATGAATTCAGTAAGGAACCTTTTAAAAACATGTATATACCCAAAATAGAATCATGAATGGATCTTGGTACATAAGTTTGTAACATAAAAAAATTATCATATGTATATAAAAATAAAATATAATTTCATTTCAGTAAAAATAGTGGAAGAGTTACCCAAAGGAATAACAAAGGCTCAAGTATAATCCATTACCTTATGTCCAAATGTGTTATTCACTTGATCTTAAATTCATGGATAATAAAATTATATTTTTTAATTAATAATTCTAGAACACTTTACACATGTATCTCATTTATTATAATATAATTAAGTTTATTTATGTCATTTTAGATGGGTTATGAGATTCAATTTCATCATTTGGGAGCGTTGCTTTCCTTGGTTTTCATGATCGGTTAACTTGCATATATGTATGAAAGGTCATGTAAGGTGTGCGATATTTATCCAGAATAAAAAATATATGTTATTAAGGATATTAGATAGGTCTAAATGGTCTTATATATCATTTGGTTTTATGTAATGGTGATGAATTATTAGTGGAAGAGTTAACAATAATCGTTTGGGTTTATTTTTGGAGGTTTTTGATCATAAAGTACTCATTTTATTGTATAAATTTCTATAATGTGTTAAAAATTATTATATAACATTAAATAAGATGTAATATATATATATATATATTATAATCTGGTTCAATAATAAAAATTGTTTCATGACTGGACTTTTACATGGTAATGGAAATTTAAAACATTTTCGTCCTTGGATGTGATAAATTTGCACATCACAGATGATGTTTTAAATTTTATTATAAAGGGAGAGGAAAGACAGATGATGATGAATAATTACCGTAGAATAATAAAATTAAATTATAATAAACATAATAGAGTTATTAATCCACTTGTATGAGGGTAGGGGAGGAGATTAAAAAAATAAATGAAGTTGAAAAGAAACTAAATGAATAGGAAGAAGGTTTTAAATCATGATTCCTTATTATTGAGAACCTCCATAGAGGATCTGATTTGTTCTTTTAAGAAGACCAAAATCTTATAGATTTTTGGTAGGTTTTTGGGGGGATATTTGAGTAGAATTTGGAAAATTATAAATGCTTGATATTTGTGTGGAGAATACGTTGTGAGGGGTGGTATTTAGAGCAGATGAGAGGGGTGATTTCTCATTATTTAAATCACTAGTTTATTATTTTGGTTTAAGGTTATAAATAGTTTTAAAATTATCATAAAAAATATTTAAATTATGAATGGAAGTTCAAGATTATGGTTCTTACATTATTTAGGACTCAAAGAATAGTGTATTTAACTTATACTATATAAATATCATAAATTACTACATTTCACTATCCACTAAAAAGTCATGTATTTTATAAAACATTCAAAAATTCACCCTTACTACTTTACAAAATTTGGAATCCAAAAATGATCTCATATATATGAAAATTATTTTATAAATATGATAAATTTATTTATTTTATTTAAATCATAATTTATTCAAAAATAGAGATTTTAAAATTATAACTCATTTTATAACACTTTGAAAAATTAACAAAGGTCTCATAAAATTATCTTATAACAATAAGAAATCAAAATACTAATTTATGAATACATTTTATAAAAATATATTTTCTTTTAAATTATTAAATTATTCATAAAATTGTAATTAAATATTTATGAATTATAAAAAAAATACCGAATTGTTAATTTTTAAAATATTTATTTACTTATACTATGATATAATCATTTCATATTGTCACTAATAATATCGATAACATTTATATATACATTCATTGGTGAGGTTACTATTCAATTTCCCAGTTTTTTATTCATAAGGGTCATGTTACTATTCCAAATTATATGTTACTATTACTTTGGAATATGTTCTTTAACTTCTAAAAATGCCTTTTATTTCATTAATTGTTCATTTATAATGTTTTTATTGTACTCTTAATGCGATTTTATGTGATTTTAATATATGAAATATTTATAATAATGTAATTTATATTGATATAATTCATAGTTGTTACATTCTTCCCCCTTATGAAATTTCATCCTCAAAATTTTGTTTTAGATTCTATGAAAATAACATGTGTGGGTAATTTTCATTCATTGATTCCTTTAGTTCCCTTGTTGTCTCTTCTTATTTATGGTTCCACCATCATACTTTGACTAGTGGAGTAGTCATATTGCATAGAACATTATATCAATTATCCAAGATCTTCACAGACAACACCTCGTAAGAAAGATAATTCTCTTTCTGTACCACCTCTAATGTTAGCACATTTGTGAAGGATCTAGAATGTACAACAGTAAGAGGGATTTGTGGACTACTTCATGTATATTAGATATTGTAGGTGGATGTTCTATTCCATTGGCCACAACTATAACATGATCATGAATCTTGAAGTGTTTGATATACCTGTGACTTAGCTTTTGTTTCTTCCCAAATCAAATGAAATTATTTTATGGAGATATTTGGTGGAACAAAACATCTTTATATTTAAACACAAGGTCTCATAGATGATTATATGAATAACTCTTTTTTTACTTTGGGATGCATTGATGTGTTGCTGAATGGTTTTCATCATTTCCACTATTTCATCAACCATTTCAGGAATCATCAGTTTATGCTCACCGACATCATCCCAACATTCCTTTATTCTGTACATTTTTCTATAAATGGATTTATATGGAGCCATTCATATGTTCTAGTGGAAACTATTAATGTTAGAGATCTCAACCAATAGAAGGTGTTGGTCTTATATTGCATTTAATACCATAGAACATGCTATCAACATGACTTCTAGGGTCTGAATAGTTCCCTTAGATTGGACATCAGTTTGAGGATGATAGGACAAACTAAATTTCTGCTCATTTTTAAGATCATGTTGGATACATTTCCAGAACATCATGGTGTATCTCAGATCTCGATTGGTTAAAATCGACAGTTTTATCCATGCATTCATACCACCTTTTTGATATATATATATATATGGGAAAGTTGATCCAATTTGAAGTCATATCTAATTCTAATAAAGTGATATTTCTTCATAAGACCATCCTAAAAAACCAATATAGCATTCTTCCCTCGGGATTTCTTTAGAAGTCCAGTGAAAAAGTCTATAGTGGTGTTTTCTAATTTCCATGTTGGTATGGGTAATTGTTGCATCAAACATTTATATTTTTTTCATTCTTCCTTCACATGTTGATATAATATGCAATTTTATGTATATTAAGAAATATCCTTCTTCATATTATCCCTCTAATTGTTATCACATTCACCTCGATACAATTTTGTGCTCCTTGGGTGAATAGGGAAAGTTGATCCCTGTGCATCATTTTGAATCTCATTATTTATCTATAGATCAGATGGTACACATAATAATGACCCAAGTATTATGACATCATCTTCATCAATCATGAATTTAGAGGATTCCCCATTTCTCATGTCCTCCACCTTTTTCTGAATTTCCACATCATTTCCTTGAGAGTCATTTAATTTTTACAAAAGGGATGTTTGAGAAATAATATGAGAAACGATTGATGATGTTCCTCCCATAATGATTCCCATTTATATCCTTTTTTAAGTCTCATAATATTGGACCCTTCTCTATTTTCATCATTGATAATGATGTAAGAACATTTCTACTAAGAGCATCCAACACCATATTTTCTATATCAGGATTGTAGCTAATCAAGAAGTCATATTCCCTAATGAGCCATAGTCATCCTCTCTGGTGAATATTAAGCTCCTTTCGCATGAATATATATTTGAGTCTCTTTTGATCAGTATCTATCTCACATTTCTCCCCATAGAGATAATGTCGTAAGATTTTCAATGCATGATCAAAGCCGCTAACTCCATATCATGAATATGGTTATTTTGATCATGGATTTTCAACTACCTTAATTCATAGGTGATAAATTTGTCATCATAAATTAGTACATTGTATAAGCCTTTCTTTTAAGCATCACTGTATAATAGAAATTGTTATCCACCTATTTAATGTTTTATTACAAGTGTATTTATAAGAATTTTTAGCTCCTTAAATATTTCCTCACATTATTGAGTCTAGGATAACCTTACACCCTTCCAAGTCAAAATGGTTATTGGGTTTGAAAATTGTGAGATGTGTTGGGGCCACCTTTGTGTATAAGTTGTAATTTTTTTTAATAGTTTTTAATACATGTCAAAATGTAGAAGGAGAAAACATATAAGGTTCAACAATGTTAATGGAGGTGATCATGAAAAACAAAAGAAGAAATATTAATGTTTTTTTTTGAATTCATGTTCCAAAAAGAATTGAAAAAGAGGAAATGAGAAATTGAGGAAGGGACCTAGAGATCAATTTACTAATGTCGCCATGCATGATATTGGAGTTTTAATGTGGCCATACATTAATATTGAAGTGAACATATGGTTTTTGAACAATGTGTTTTTATGTGGCTTACCTAAAAAATGGCCAGCCCACTGAGCTAGTCTAACAACATCTACCCTAGGAATATACGAGACATTGGGTCACCCATGCCTAGAGGAGGCTATCAAGGCTAGATATGGGAGGGGCAGGGCCATATGTAGGCATGCAAGAGTGCAGAGGGAGATCCCATGTAGATACTGGGTTGAAACCCGCACAGAGGGTGGGCACATAATTCATCTGAAGAGAAAACGTAATGAGGTGGTACTAGAGAGGGAGAGGGAGTAACATTGCAGTATTCCTGATTAGATTGATTTTTAATCAGCAGCTTCCCTACGTGTTTGTTTTGATGTGCTAAAAATGATTTTGGGTCATTTTAATAGTTTAAAAATCCCTGACATGATATCGTTCATCTATATCTTCCAAGTCTATGATCTAATCACCACTATTCTTCTCATCTGGGCCTTGCATGTTTGAATTGGATCCATCTGATGCTCCCATGATATTTGAATAACCACGTGTTGTATTATTCATCCTCCAGCACCCGATGCCACCGGTACTACTCACCTTAGAGGAGAATGGACCCCGATGGTTGTTTTCGAGATTTGAATGGAAGATCATTTTTACATCATGAAGGTCATAAGAGCATACTGGGACCATGTATGCAATCTTCATCTTTCATGATTGCGTAAAACTCAAAGAATAAACTCAGTCGAAGAAAGAGAATATGTGAGATCTTGTGGAATTTTTTCTCTTTATTTAACATTAATATTACATTCAATCTTGAATTAATGCACAAGATGTGAAAGGGAGAAGGCCACACACATGTAAAGGAAACAATTTAAAATATCGGCATATATTGTTTTATCTATCTGAACATTTTAAACACTAATGAGTTTGTTTATTCAGGGGGAATATTTCATGGCATATCTTGAATGATTTGAATGTGGAAAAGGAAGTATTACTCATTTACAAAAGGAGAGGACCTGATCCAAATAATGATTCTTCCATCACTACCTCAGATCTTTTATTTCAAAAACAAAGCCTCTACGAGCATCTATTATGCAAAAGAAACGAAAATTATCAGTACGACATCAAGGATTTTTGAAGAGGGGTGTCCTACAGGCCTTTAACAAGTTCAAGAAACTTCTGATGTGCCTCTCAAAAAAGAGAAACCACACCCTCTGTGTTAATAATGAACCACGAACACCCGATAGGTTTATCCAAACTATTATTGTGTTTTGTGAAGGCGATCCCATAGTTGACAAAAATGGGGATTATCTCCCTTTTCAGGATTTCAGAAGTCACCCAAACAATGAACCATTATGGTTGTAGGAAGAAGAATCTAAAATCACATGTGAAGAAGATCTGTGGAACTCTATGCACTCATAAAGGATAACAACCACCTGTTTGTAAGAAAATTCCATTCTATTTTTCAATGTTTGTTTTTTAAAGAAGAAGGAGAATGCATGAGGGAAGTTTAGTGCATGAATACATAAACTCATATGAGATAAGAAAAGTGGGAGTGTGTGAAAAAACTATTACACCCATTAGTAATTGACGAAGAACATGTATAAAACCTAATGACACTTGAACAAAGTGCAAGGTAAGGATGAGAAAGTGAATAGGAGAATAGGTAGTGAGTGTGTGTGTGAAACTATTTTCACCCATTAGGTTTTGTACACTATAGAGAAGAAGTGGATAGTGCACACACTCTTTAATGCACATGAATTCGGGGAATAATTTAATGAAGGGAACCTAAATATAAGGCGAACTTATGTAAGTAAAAAGAATAAGAGAAGTTATTTTAAATGAAACACTCATGATTCTATGTATTGATGAAAATAATAAAGGAGAAGAAGTTGATTCTATTGATGACCATTAAACTGATCCTCACTATTTTAGCAATCAAGTAGGCTCTTGTGATTCTTGACAAAGAAATAAGAACTTTTTTTACATTCATTTATTTCATTAAAGAAGATTATTAAATATAAGTGCATCAATATGGGACAACAATTCAATTTCTGTATCTTGCTGGAGAGATACCAATACTTCCATTACTATATGTTAAATATATAGTCAATTTGATAAACTGAGTGAGACTTCACCAAAGGTAGTGAGCTTGGGGGAGTCAATGGAAGTGATATGATGGACGTAATGAGATATCCTTGAAATTTTATAAAGGCAGTGTGCCTGGAAAAGAGTGACTATTCCATAACTGTTGTAATCTACAGCTAGTGAAGATTTTGAACTTTGGTATGACAAAAATTATTTCTATGTTTTCTCATTTTATGTATCCTATTGTGGTGCACCAAGTAGTAGTACTATTATATCCTTCTACATATCAATGTCTTAATTACTTCACACATCCATCATAATGGTTTAAACAATTTCCTACCAATTTGGGAATAACATCCTTCATTTTGTGAGAAAAAGGGGACACCCTTATTCACCACCTCTTATGGTTGTATGGGGTCCTAAAAGTTGTATAATATGAATGTTATTACATATATTTTATACTCTATAACTATTCTCTATTGAAAATCTGATTTTCTCTCCTCACTCAACAATGAAGTGTAGTTTTGATGAATATTCATTTCCCTTCGATAAGAAGTCAATATATAGTAAAACCATGATAAATAAGAAAAATAAAGAGAAGAGAAAGTTGAAGAAATACCTCATGCATAAAGAAGATGCAGTACTTGGTTCTCCATGCCTTTATAATAGTGAAGAAATATCAGTCTTGTAATGTTAAAAGAAGGTGGATTTAGATTCCACCAAAGACAAGGAAACCCTTTCTACCTCATGTAAATTAATTTATCCTGAGGTATGTTTTACCAATTTCCAAATTGGTCCTTAGAATAAGGATTCCATCAAAATTGGTGATGATGATCAATTAATAACCCCAAAATAACTTAAAATTGAGAAATTATTAATTTATCAGCATGATATTCCTTAAGAAAGAGCTTCCTTTGTCTGTATAATAATTCAATGTATGTAGGTATAGATCACCCAGATTGAATGATAATCATACCATATAGAAAAGGGATTCAAAATAGATGTTATTGAATGTTTAAAGCTCTCCAGACAAATTGAAGTCTCTAAAGAAACAAATATGTAACATGAAATAAGTTCCATAAAATACCTTATAGAAGTTGAACAAAAAGATGAAGTCATAATATCTCTTGAAGAAAGTTCCAAGATGATCAAGGAACCTCGCTCTTTGTTGCAAAACAATGTTCTTATACATAAAGATGAAGTTAAATGAATGATGAAGGCTTGCGAATAGAATATAATTATGATTGAAGATCAAAAAATCATCATCAATAGCATTATTTGAGCCCTTATCTATCGTTACTGAGCCCCAAGAAAAATGGAGAGTTGCACCACGAACTTTTCAGGCCGGGACACCGGCATTTTCCATTGCGCCCTTATACACAGCCTCCTTCCACCTATGGAATAACATGACTTGAGATACTCTATTACACACTATGAAATACCATGAGTCGATATATTCTTCTTGGTCCCTTTCACATGATGTCAGTTGATATTCTCATCATCAATTTCTCGAGTACCTTGAGTCGAACCATTCCTCTGGAAACTCCTCTAAAATATATCACATGGCTCCGATTCTAGGTTGAACCAGAAAGGGATGCCATTGTGTGTGTCCCAACACCAACCACTACTAGGCGCATTATGCCTAATAGTCCTATCAACATGGCTATAAACTATAGTTCTCCCTATGTTCCAATCATAGGGTGCCTCATGCTCGAAACGAGAGATGCCTTATGCACCAAGCCTGAGATGCCAATAGTCCTCTCTACATGACTATAAATTTTATCATTCCCTATCATTTAATAATAGGATGCCTCTTGTTCCAAAAAAGAGATTTCTTATGGGCCAAGCATAAGATTCATTATGTCATGATCACAGTGGCATAACATCAAGAGCATTAGAATCTGTTCAATCATTCCATCACCTGACCTCATGTTTTACATGTCCTTCATTTGGATCTTCATTCTATTCCATGTCTGAAGGGACCCTAAACGGCCTGGTCCCCTTCCACATTGGATCACTTACCTTCCTAGGCCAACGCCTCGTAGGATGTTGGACAACACCTTGAGTAAGGTCCTATGTTTCGAACACAGTCAGCAGTCAACCCTCATTTGTTTGTCCCCGTTTCAGGCTAACGTGATATGGATGCTATGTTTTGAACACAGTCAACTGCTATCTTCCATTATCACACCACCCTAATTGCGTTTCTAATGTCGGGTATATAACTCACACTATTCATATCCCTTTGTTCGGACTGATTCCAACGCCCCTTGGTGTTATCCCACTTGTGCACTTGCATATAGGTGTTAGCCCCAATTATATACCTCAACCCACCAATGAGTTGAGATTCCCTCATTTCCAGACATGAGGAAGTCATTATGAACATCTTCCATGCATAAGCCCCATTGCCTCTTCATAGAAGCAGCCGAGCTACATCCTTGCGTAAGACCCATTCACCATTACAGCTGTATAGAGGCACTCAGGTAGCTTCCTGGCGTAATCCCCAAGCTCCATTGCCACTCCAAAGAGGAATCTGAGAAGCTTCCATACTTAATCCCCATTGCTTCTCTATAGCCGGACGTGGTCTTCATTCTTGCGTAAGCCCCATTTACCATTTCCGCTCCATAGTGGCACCCAGGTATCTTCCTTGCATAAACCCCATGCACCATTGCCGCTCCATAGCAGCACCCAGGAAGCTTCCTTGTGTTAGCCCCATTCACCATTGCTACTCCATAACGGCACCCAGGAAGCATCTTTGCGTAAGCCCCATTCACCATTGTCTCTCCATAGTGGCACCTGGGCAGTTTCATTGCGTAAGCCCCATGGACCATTTACGCTCTATAGGGGAACCCGTGTTTCTTAATTGTGTAAGCCCAATCCAGAAATGCCACACCTCAGCGTCACACATGCATGCTAACAACTATTTTTTATTCACATAGCCACGCTAATATGGACCTCCCATGGTTCACTCCATAACACCCTCAACCATGGAATTGCCAATGCCTTCCTTCCCCCATGGTTAGATGGGTATCGTTTAGGTAAGTCTTAGGGGTGGGGAGTGAACCCACCTAGTCCGAGCAGCAAGATGTTAAACTTCCAAGCACAATCATCCTCAGAACATGACGATAAACTCTAACCTCACCCCATGAATCCTATGCAGGGCCCCCCACCTTGGACATTCAACACGTCTGCTCGTCTCAACAAGAGGGAAATCTTACTCAAATGGAATGAGATCCTCTTTACTGCGGTTGTGCCTATCTATGGGGAAGGGAAACTGTATTGGTGTAGGCCACTAGCCTTTCATGAAGAAGGTAGTACCCATACTCCTCCTTTCTTTTCCAGTTACAAAGGCCGGAAAAGGGCGTGGTGGGGAATGGTGCTCCTCCTTTCTTCTGTACGAAATCCTCTCCCGCTAGGATTGGTCACCATTGGGCCTCTATCCCAGAGTAGGTCTCGATCTCCATCTCCCTGGGCTTCAAACCACGAGTAATCCACTATTTAATCATTGGTATGTGAACAACGCATAAGCCCCTATTTCCTCATTGGCATGTGAACCATGTGTAAGCCCCTATTTCCTATTTGGGCTGCGAACCATGCGTAAGCCCCGGTTTCTGCTTTGGTCTGCTAACCATGCTTAAGCCCCACTCCACATCCCACTGACTCACCTTTCACGACAGGATCATCAGGTCTCTACTGCCTCTTGTTTCTCACACTGAGCTTGAATCACATGGGCTTAGAGTAAGCATTGACCATGACATCCATTCTCACAGGCCGCCTAGATTGTAAACCCCACACCATCATCCCCAAATACGTGGAATTTTATCTTTGCCAAGGCAATGTACGTAGGAAGATTCCATGATGTTCAAGCCCAACAACCATTGGTCCTCACCACTTTCACATTGGTGCACCAATGCCCCATCCCATATGAACTATGTGGACTTTGATCCGTGCTAAGGCAAGGTACGTAGGACTCCTCCCTGATGTTCAAGCCCAACACCTAGTCGTTCGGACCCCCTTTCATGTCTGTTCAACCACACCATCCATCTGGATCCCAGGTCCTTATTCACGTCAGTTCACCTTGGTCCCACATGACGTTAAACTATAAACCCCACACAACGGTAAGCCGTTGTGTCCCCTAGTCATCAGCAAGCAGTTGCGTCCCTCAATTAGCGGTAAGCCATTATATCACGATTAGCGATAAGCCGCTATGTCCCCTATTCAGTGGCAAGCCTTTGTAATCCCTTTTTCAAGGACCCTCATCTTTGGTCCATCCTTGTGGCGTCAGACCAACCCAGGCTGCTAACCAAGTGTAATCCCTATACATATCATCGGGTTGTTGTCCGATGTGTACACCCCAATTTATTCTCATCGTTGGACCTTTACCTCGATCCTTTGTGTCTCGGTATGGGCATGCCCAAACCCAGAAGTTCCACTTCCTCCAGGTGCCATCCACATGTCCATTCTCTCAGACCACCTCCTTAGGCGTCCCATCGCCCTCCTGACCTACACAGACTTTGATTCCCTGCCACGAGGATATATAGGAAGTCTCCCTAAGACTCAAGCACAACATTACCATCATCCTCACAATGATTCCATCCCATTCACCACCAATTTTACTCAAACCCCTATCATCCATCTTGATTCTTACCCAAGATGCCACATCCTGGTGAGGTCATGTTAACCTACCTACATAAGTGTGTCCTCCAGGAGTTACACTCATCTAATCCACTCTAGTCAGCATTATGATCAGTTTGATCTATCTGTACTAGACATTAATATCATGGAATACCCCGTGTTAAACATGGGAATCTGAGGAAAACCTCAGAGACATTCCTATGGAATATAATTTCTTGCATTCGATACAGGATGCCTTCGGCTTCCGCGCCATTGAGAATCCCTATAATAATTAACAAAATATGTATAAGCCAGTGTTCCCGTATCCAGACACACCAGTGATGTCCAACATGACAACTCCCCTGACTGAAGGTTAATTTTTTGACTTGACCCCTTAGAATGTCCATATAGAAGAAGCATAATTAACTAGCGTCCATGAAGACATGGCACTGGGAAGAGTTTCGTGAACAACGTATTAAATCTATAAGGGAGACCCGAACAAGGTAACGAGATCTGAGGAGGAATACACGAAAGGGAGAGAAAACATCCCATCATCCCATTTAGATCAATGATAAAAGTTCCCTGATTAAGTGACAGATTCCACCCGACATTGTAAGGCGGGAATGCGGGGCAACAAAATCGTGCCTTTCGTCCTCAAACAAGACTGGCACACGTACCCCGATGAATGTATCTAAAACATAAATGGTGAACATGATGTGATGTTCTCTTCCTCAATATGGAGATTAGTAGAGTTTGAGACATCAGTGGATTAGCATGTCACCAGATCCAGATATCCAACACCAGGTTTAGAAAAGAAAATGTCAGGCCTAGGATGAATCTCACCAGAAGATGGGGTAGTAGAACATTGGATGTCTCAGTCTATGACATTATCAGCATGGATCCATCTAACTAGCCATGGTATTCAGGATGGTGCTGGGACACTGGTCGTCGATTTCCTTTTTCTCTCAACTCTGATAATTTAATCTCCTTACATTCAAAAACCAAGCTGCTGCACCCGGAACTCGATCAACACCTTCCAATCGACACAGGGGGCAGGGGCAGTGACAACGTGGCAGTCTCGCATGGCTCTACCTCTTCTGCAATGGCCTCTACACCCATGACCATGGGGTTCCCACACCACATCTCCCCATTCAAGGTCATCCAATGAAGGGTGACCAATGACCTCATATGCTGGTATGAGGAGGAGGGAATTATCTCAACTATGGATATGTCCCGTCTGGATTTAAAGGCATCTGTGCCTCATTGTCAATGCCACTCCCCATGGGAACATAAGGAGCCCCTACTCCCCACCCCAACATATAACTGTTTCAGTGTCCTGTCCCCGGAACGCATCGATGACTCCCTCCCCTACACCGATGAGGTAGGGGATGTCCGGGCCAGCTTGGTTAGAGTCCTATTTCAGGGGATCCCAGAGAGGGCCCCCAACAACCCAAGTCAATGCCGCTACATGGCCTTACTAGACGAGGAGTAGGAAATCCATGAACCTTCACCACCAGCTCTGGTCCATCTAACCCGACGCCAACTTCGGGCGCAAGCCGAAGAGGATGCTCGCCAAGGGATGTCAACGTCAGTGGATACTATGGCACACGCCACTGCTGACACATATCACCCAATCCCTGTGTATGATGAATAGGTAAATTCACACACCCGACCTAGATTGAGGCCCCAACCACCCCATGGGCAGGCTGGGTCAACTCTCTTGGTCGCCATCAAAGGCAGTGGCCGTCACAGACTTAGCCGTGGCAATGACACACAATGCGGAGGTCCTCCCTATACCACTGCCCTGGAGAACGTAGATCTTCCAAACATCTAAGCTTATCATGGAGGTCTGCCCCATGCCACCTTTAGTCCAAATGAGTGTCCTCCTCACGGCAGTGATGATCATCATGAAAGTCTCTCTCGCGCCCACTACACTGGATATGTAGTCATTCCTCCCACCACAGACCAAATTTTTGGAAACATTGTGCATATGGTCACTCTTCAGCGTGGCGGACCTCCCTATGTCATCACAACTAATGGCGAAGGTCCTCCCCACCCCAGTGACCAGAGAAGCGAAGGACAAACTCGCTTTATCAACCCGCATCACAGAGGTCCTACCCATGTTCAGTTCAACCTGTATGAGGTCCATCCTTGCACTAATGTCACTAGGGGAAGTAAAAAAGGATTTCCTCCCCATGATCCTACTAGCTCCAGAGGAGGTACTACTCTCTCTAGTACTACCAATGTAGGTCCTCCCCGTGTCCCCTTCGACATCTTTACTGGTGCTCTATGCACCCCAGTCTGCTCAGGCGAAAACCCACTTCACCCCAGCACTAGTACGACCGAAGGACCTCCCCATGTCAAAAACGTACCCTCTCTAGAAGAGCAATCCAGGGGTAGGAAGGCAGATCATCGCCGCCATAAGAAAAATTTGGGGAAGGTCCAGACAGAGATCAAACTAGTCCTCTTCTAATACTCTGATGCAAAATATGAATCAACATGGGAACCCTCCCATCATTCATCTGAGTCTAGGGTCGGGGCAAAAATGAGGAACATCATCCTAGTAATCCTATAATGAGAGTTCCATCGGATTACCACCTACCTATGTAGGTATATCCAAGAGGATGAAAATTTGGCAACCCCATAGATTACAGTCGTGCAATCACCACCATAATCAACAGAAGCACTCTCTACCTCGACTAGAGATGACAGAGAGCTATTCTGGGGACCAATGGTAGGCAAGAAGCAGCACGACCTACCACATGTAGACCTAAAACATCTTCCAGGAACTGTGGATTTCAGCCTGTCTTATTGCGATATAGCGGCCAGGTCGCTACACCCTTCGGAGGAAAAAAAGAGATTCAACTACAAGTCAGCCCATTCTCTATATTCCCCACCAACCAGCCTGTCGTCCTAGTGGTCTATCTCAGTACTGATCCCAATTCCTCAGCCACCTCTAGTTGAAGAGTGGGATAATGAAGGGCCAGATCCTGAATCATAGCCAAGGAGCTTATAGAATATCCTCGTAGGGGAACACTTCCCCAAGCTGTTTTGGCCCGTGGCAGCGCTGAATTTCTGCATGTCAGAATCCCACACTCTAGATGAAGTTGAGTGTTTCTTCCAAACACTTTAGAAAAAACACTTCCGCCTTCGTCGTCAGTGAGTGGTTTATCCCATTATCCAAGCACATTTTTAAGACATTGGAGATAAGTTCCAGGTAGTTGATTTGGCTGTACTTCATGTGGCCCAACACCCCGAGTCCTCAAGCCACCATAGGTCCCTCCAACAAAAATGCATTCAGAGTTATATGGTACTCCTCAATATTATCAAAGAGGATTCTCCCCATGTACACATCCGTGGGTGGGGGAAATATTTTTCCCTCCTCTTCAGTCCTATCAGACAGCATCCCGACACGCTAGGCGATATTGTGGACATGCCCTCAGGAAGGGTCACAGTCAACATGGAAGACATAGTGGATGAGGATAATGAGCTTGATCCTCTTGAAGGGGACATACCCCCTGGGGGCATTCCACCACTACTAGATCAAATGTCAAGTGTTACTCGCAAGTAGATGATTTTGTTAGGTCTTCCTGTGCCCACCGAGGTATTGGTACTTAGCTGAAATCACTGCAAGAGTAAAGATCACCTTGGAGCTTCCAAACACTAAAAACCATCTTCCTAAGTGAAGAAGACAGAGAAGGACCTTAAGAAGGCCAATTTTCACCAACCACTTGACTAACAGATGAACTTGGTTGATTAACTCCTCGTTGAATGCATTGTAGAGTGATATCCAAACTACGAAAATCCTAGGTCCAGGCAGCAGGGGAAGGAACAACTTCCCCTCAGTGAGCTGCCTCCAGGTGTCCCTGACCATCCTTTCCCCCACAAAGAGGGTTGAGACTAGAACTTATGGATAGAGGGTGTTGTATGTCCCACTAAACCCTCTAGAACAATGCAAAAATCCAAGGAACCCAGCTCGGGTTCCCCTAGCTGTCCAGCAAGTTGCTCTCCCAGCCGCTCCACGAGCCTTCGAGCCACCTTACCATGTTGAGGAACCCACCAATGCACTCATGATTAGGGAACCCCTGCCAAGATGATCCAATGGCGGCACTGATTTCCTGTCTTGAGGCATAAAATACATGACAAGTGGCACTCCCACCTGATGGGATTCCATATCCGACATGGGTTGATGATATGTCGGCACCTACATGCTTTGGGAATCTCACTTTTCCCCCTTCAATGGGACAGGGGACACTCCACAGCATCTGGCCCACTTGACCTCAAGGTGTGGGACCATGTTAGGGACTCCAACATTGGAGGAGGATGCCATGATCTAATGTTTTGTGTAGAAATTAGAGGGGCTGAAGTTTTTCTAGTACAACCGGATCCCCATCGAATCAGTGACCAGCTAGGAGGATCTCCACAGGAAATTAATCTAACATTTTAGCTCCACCATGCGAAAAACTAGCATCACAGACCTATTAAAATGCAAGTAGAGGCCTGATAAGCATGTCACTGACTTTGTCACCTGGTGGAACAGACTCACATATGCATTTGACATGCCACTGACTCATGAGAAATTACTGAAGATATGTGTAGGGAACCTCAAGACAGAACTGGTTCCCTATCTGATCACCCAGAACTACCCTAATGGATTCCAAGACTTCTCTGATAAATCCCAGCACCTGGAAGAAGCCATGCAATAGGCTAGCCATGAACATTTGTTGCCTCCCGAAATTCCTGCGAGAAGGGATGTCATAGACGAGCCCACCGCAATGTCCCAAATATAGGCCCCCTGATAACTAGAATTATTACCAGTGGAGCCACCTCTGTAACATCATAGAGGCCTGAAACCACAGGTGCATCTTCCAGCCCCGCAGTGTCCGACTCAAAATCGGCAGGTTCCCCCGCGCAATGCACAACCACCACCCAGGAGGGAAAATCATGCCCCGCCTCCTCAATTGGTTCCTCCACCCCCTCGTCGAGGATACGCTCCAAGACCCCCATTTTTGGATAGAAGAAACTGTGCATACTCATTTAATGAGAATCAGGTTCCTGACTATTTCTAAAGTTCCTTTGAGCAGATGATTGTTCGTATTCCTAAGTGCAGAAGGCCAGAATAGGAGAACCTCACTAATTTCCCCATCTACTGCCCCGATCACTGGATCCTATGGAACACTCTCAAGCAGTGTTATGTGATCAAAGACTTGCTTCAATACTAGTTCAATAACAATATAGTCCGGTTGGTCCCAGCCCCAACACAAGTGGCATGCATCATCATAAGGTCGGACAACAACAACGATAGTGAGGGAGAGTTCCAGAAGGTTTCTAACCATGGGTCCCAGATGTATGAAAACAAGATGGTTTACAAAATAGTCGCCCATGCCCATGGTATTATCTATTCATGCCTAAATCGGCCATAGCCTTTAGAAGCTCCGGGTACCACTTCTGCATCGTCATCTCAGCCAGCCTCTTCCCAGAAGAGAAAACACTAACAACGAAAGGGAAAACAACTCACCCATCCAATGCCATCTTCAACCCATACTCTCAGAAGCTTCATACCCCCATAGATGGGGATTCCTCCAAGGATCTGCCTAGTAGTGGATGAATTTTCGAGCGACAGTTAAGGGTATTCTTCCATTAACACCGTAGAGTTGGTAAACCCCTACATGACTCCTGATGACCGGGAGCACAAGACCGATCTCCCCAACATCCCCAGCCGACGCTAGCGTCGTCAGAGCCGCTAATATATGGGTCATCATGGAACATCAGTTGGCACCTCCAGCTAGGTCGTGCCTGCCACTTAGACCAGACATCATACTCAGCGTAAAGCTCAGAACACATAGCCTCCTCATCGGGTGTTATCAGGCCGACCTCCACCACTGTTTGTGCTACTAGATCAGGCAGAGCCACCTCGACCATGCCACAACAAACCATGAACTTCTACATGCTGGTCTCAATCTCTCGACCCTTATCCCGAAGCCACTCTACAGGCTTCATCTAGTGGGAAGTGGGATATGCCCAGTACTAGTCAGCAATCGGCCCAGCCGGTAGGGGCCACCGTACCACCTGTCATAGAGCGACCTCCCGCTTGAAGAAGTTTACACCTAGCACGGAAGTATGATGTTCTCAAAAACCTTTCCAGAATCCCAGCAAGGCTTTCCATCCTCGAGGCCCTTCTCCTATCGGAAAATATGTGTGAGGCCCTCGCCGAGGATTTAAGAAGCCCCCTCTAGTTTAAGATGGTGGTAGCAACTGCAGAGGCCTTTAATGCTGAGGAAATTGAGAATTATAAATGCCATGCCATCATCTCATTCTCTGTAAAAGATAAACGTTCTCTTATACAGGGGCACATTCATGCATTTTATATCACCAGCTAGTTCAACAGTGTGGATGTTCACCACTACCTTCTCGACATCTTCTCTGGAATAAACCTTATCCCAACATGGACATTGTAGAAACTGGGGTTATCCGAGGATTAATTGACTCCCTCAAACTTGAAAATCCAGGGTTATGAGAGGAAAGAGCAGACCCCAGTCAGAAAGATTCATTTGAATACCCAGTTTGGAGGCCTTGTTACTATCACTGAGTTTATGGTGGTCTCCCAAGACACCGTGTAAAATGCATTGATGGGAAGACCATGGCTCCACCCAAACGAGATAGTTCCCTCATCATGACACCAATGCCTTAAGTACTCCCTCAATGGTTGAGTGGGTGGGATCTCTCGTGACACGTCTCCTTTTTCATCTTATGAAGCCCACTGCCTGGATGAAGACTATTACAAGAGAAAGGACAAGTAGATTCAGGCCAATGAGGTCGAGCATTCCTCAGTTGCAACTGACCCCTGGGCAGGTCTGGATGACACCTAAATCATCCCAATCCATGGATTAGTGGCCACGACCCCCGATATGGGGCAATGATTTGTTGTCTCTATAAATGGGAGAATCATATTCTAAGGTACAAGATATTTCAATAGATAACTTCGTATTATTATTCGAATCAAGCATCGGTTATCCCTGAGCCCCCTACTCCCATAAGGTATCAGGATGTCGAACCCATGACAATAGTAGTACGTCAAACGTGCTTGTTCCACTGGGATGGAATTAATCAGCTCAAACCAACACGCCAATATTGTGATAATATTATCAAGCGTGGCCCATTGGGCCGAAGACAAAAAGGGATTGGGTCGAAAACCTTCATTATTGTGGTTTCGGCAGCACCAGAATCTCATGACGTAGTGACAACTGCCTCTCAGGCTGGCACCAACCTCTCCTCAGGACCTGTCAACTCAGAGAAATATCCTTTTACTGGGGATCCCTTATCCATAAGTGAATAATAGATACTAGAAGATTCTCCTCCTACCTTTGAAGGGCGTGTTTCCACCACGATTTTTGAGTTGTTGAAGGTAAACCACGATAGAGAGGTAGATCTGAGACCAACATTAATCAGTTCCTCCATGCCCCTCGAGGAGCAGAAATGATAGATAGACTTCCTAAAATAGCATCATGATGTTTTTTCCTAGAGCAACGATGATATTCCCAGACTAGATACTTATGTAGCCATCCACTTCCTCGGTCTCCTAAAAAATCATTGCAGGTTGAAGAAGCCTCCTAGAAAGATTCACCCTTCTCACAGTGCCATGGTTGTGGCTAAAGTCGATAAGCTCATCAGAGAAAATTTCATTAAGGAGGTCAAGTACCCTAAATGGCTATCCAACATTATGCTAGTTAGGAATAAGAATGGGAAGATAAGGTTTTACATCGACTTCTCTGACCTCAACCGCCACTATCCAAAGGATGACTTTCCCCTTCCTATGATGGATTTTCTGATTGACGCTACAGCTGGATTCCAAGCCCTCTTCTTCATGGATGGGTACTTCAGGTACAACTAGATTCGAATTCCCCCCCTAGGATGAGGAGTCCACATCTTTCAGGGTGACACACGGTACATTTTATTACCAGGTAATTCCCTTCATCTTAAAGAATTTAGGTTCCTCCTATCAGCGGGCCATACAATGCATAATCCAGCCAATCCTCGGGAAATTGGTGGAATGCTAAGTGGATGATCTGATCGTCAAATCTCGCCAGTGCCGAGACCATATCAAGGACCTTGAGAAAGTGTTTGGCTTCCTCCGTTCTCGCCACATGAATATGAAATCATTGAAATGTGCCTTTAGAGTCACCTTTTTAATGTTCCTCAGATTTGTTTTCAGGTACCAGGGTATCAAGATTGACCCAAATAAGATCAAGGCCATCATCCAGACGTCTCCCCCAAGAAACATTTGGGAAATTCAGGGCTTCCATGTCCACTTTTCCTACACATGATGATTCATTGAGAATCTAGCTGGAATGTATAAGACCTTTTCTTGGATACTAAATAAAGGCACCACCTATGAATGTGACGAAGAGTGCTCGGACTTGTTCGAGGAAATCATGCAATATCTACTCCACCCTCTGGTCTCGATGCCACCCATCTCTAGAAAACCACTAGTCCTTTATGTGACTGCCCTGGAATGATCTCTCGACTCCTTTGTCACCCATAAATACAATGATGGTATGGAGAACAAACCTTAATAGCTCATCTGCATGCTCCTTGATATAGAGACCAGATACTCCCCCATTGAGAAGACATTCCTTGCGCTGGTATTCGCAGTACAGAAATTGAGACACTACTTGCAGAACCACGAAGTACACCTGGTGTCTCAAGTAGATCCGCTGATGTACATTCTAAACTGACCTATGTTAACAGTTCATCTAGCTCGATGGGCAGTGATTCTTCCGCAGTTCGATATCAGGTTTTTCCCTCAGAAATCTATTAAGGGACAAGGATTGGTAGACTTCCTTTCTGCCCATCCAACTCCTGGTGACCAGTCCTTGGATCATGATTTTCCTGATGAGGAAATACTCTCTGTAGATCATTCCATCTTGTGTTGGCAGATACATTTTGATGGTTCTTCCCAGATTCCCACCAACAGGTGTCTCAATGACCCCATGCTCAATTGGGTAGGTTTGGGTATCATTTTTATTACCCTGACACAATCCATTCTTCCATACTCATTCCTATTGTCAGAAGCCTGCACTAAAAATGAGGTAGAGTATCAGGCTCTTATCACTGGCCTCGAGCTGGCCCTCAAGATTGATGTGCCTCATTTTCATGTGAAAGGGGATTCTGAACTAGTCATCATGTAGATCAATGGTGACTACCTCGTCAGAAAGCCAGATCTTGTACGGTTGTTGGAGCACACTCTACAGCTAATGGCCTAATTTCCATCTCGACTAGTAGTTACTAATGTCCCTCGATCTCTGAATGGTCGAGCTGATGCTCTGGTCACCCTGGCTACCTCACATCCGGAACCCGAGCAGGATGATCTGATTATCCACATGGCACATCAGAGAGACATTTCTCCTGCCACCCCAAGTGATGAAGAAGACATTCAGGTGATCCATCTTACCTCCTGAGCCTCCACATTAGGACCCTTAGGTCCCTCAGATGCAGTGGTTGATGTGACTCTTGACTAGAGATCCCCCTTTGTCGAGTATCTCCAAAATGGTTACCTCCCAGCTGATCGGGCCAAACGTGAGTGAATCCAATACCATGAACTATAGTTTACCATATAGAGTGATCCTAGTTTTGGGAGGATCCTCCACAAGCGTGGGTTCGATGGTTTTCTCCTCCATTGAATTCAAGGATTTGAGATTTCGTAGGTCATATAGGAAGTTCAGACGGGTTTTTGCAGGGCTAATTAGACCGGGACGAAGCTATCTCACTAGATCTAGAGATTAGGGTACATTTTTTTTCTCCATGATCCATGATTGTATCATGTTTTCTAATATATTTCATGCATTACATGTTCGTTCCAACTTCGTGCATCGACCACCAGAGCCTCTCCACACTACCATGTACTCTAGGACCTTCGAAGTCCAAGGACTGGACGTCGAAGGAAAATATCCAGCGGTGAAAACTCTCCAATGTGAGTTCATCATGGATGATATAGATTTCTTTTCCATGTGGGAAGAGTCAGTACCACTCAAGGAGGTCAAGGACTATTCTATCATTGACTTAATGAGCTCCAATATCATCTACTGATTTATAGTCCCTCATGTCATCCTCACCGATAACGACACCAACTTCCGTGCAGCTGAGTTAAAGAAGTTGAATGCCTGGTACAACATCCACTCTAACCATACCTCTTTCTATCATGCTGAAGAAAATGGTAAGATTGATGAATTTCAAAAGTCCCCCTCTAACTTTTTGCAGAAAATTTTTGGTCATAATAGGAAGAGTAGACCAGACAAGCTCCCCAATGATCTCTGGGATTATCGGATGACGACTCGTAATTCCACACATGTGACCCCATAATCCCTTGAATATATAATATAATCTGTCATACCCATCGAGATTCAGTTTCCTTCATTACGAACAGTAGTCTATGACCAAGAGTCACTAGTTACAGTAGCTAAAATATGTCTGGATGAATAGTAAGAACATGATGAGAATATGCTTCGTTCCCTTTAAAACATGGAAATACACCATAACAAGATGGCCACAACCTTCAACAAGAAGGGCCTCCTCCACTCTTTCCTGCAAGGGTTTATGGTATTGTCCCTCAGGACACCAATGATACATGGTCACAAACCACCATAGTTAGATACCAAATGTGAAGGACCTTTCGTTGTTCAAAATATTTACCCCAATGGCATGTACTCACTATTGACCATGGATGGTGAGTGTATAAATCCTTCCACTAATGCCATTTTTCTCAAGAAATACTTTTCTTGAGCCCACTGGTCCTGTATGGCCCAAAATTGCCAGGTCTGGCATGACCCAAAACTACCTAGTCCTACTTGACTTTAAACTGTAAAACGTCTCGCATGACGTTAAACTATATGGAATCCTGCAAGACATTAAATTTCACCCTTATAAATATGTGTGTCTTGATTCCCATCCTTATCGGATACGTAGGAATGCTCAGATGCTCAGCCCTGAGTCCAGCCCCCAGACTATTCTCTTTAACTATCCCCTAGGTATAGTTCTCTTAGAGGGTCCTTTCATGGTATAATGTAGGCTTCTTAAGCCTCACTCATGTTAGGATTACAACAGTCTCAACATGTGTCCCCTCCCCATTCTTCTATCCTCCCACATCCTCACTGCATGATAAAAAACTACATGGCCTTCCAGATTAATGTATGTATTGATTCCCATCCTCATGGGATACATAAGAATGACCAGAAATATTGTTTGTTGGCCCAACCCAAACTCCAGAGTCTCCCCTTTGGTCAAAGAATATGGTGTGGTGCAGGATTTTTCCCTAATCCATGTTGAGTTTATTATAGTCCCATTGTGCTTTCCATTCCCCAGAGACTTCCACCTCTTTCACAATCCTGCATGATGTTGAAAGGTACAGGCACCCATATGTTTCAATCACACACTTTTATATGGAATCAATCATATTTCATGTCCCAAAGGACCCCCGAATGGAATGGATGCTTGGCCCAAGGGCCCTCCTACCATCTCGGGCCAACATCCATGAGGATTTTGAACACAAAATTGAATGAGGTCCCACGTTGTGAATACAGTTAGCGGCAAATCCTCATTTGTTGTTCCCATTCTGGGTCACTTGATATGGACAATGTGTTTCTAATTTGGCCAACATCTATCATTTTTCATTCTTTCCACCCCCATAAGTACCAAATAGTGAGTGTAGTGGTTCATCATACCCTACATCACCTTCAACTACAATATGCCTCGGGTGATGCTAGCTATGTGAACCTTATATAAGGGGGAGACACAAGTCCTACTCCTTGTTTCCCACATCGAGAATTTCTCACGTAGGCTTAAGATATATTAGGAGGTAACAACCGCATAATAGGTTATATGACAACAGTTGGTCAGAACACCCTACCTCAAGTCCCCCGTCCTTCTTGGGTCTGTGACCCATGTTCTCACTTGGGGTTATATAGTGTGGCATGGGATTTTGTTGTCATTCACATCGGGTTATTGTTTGTTCCATACTCCCCCCGTTGTGGTATCCTACCCATATATTATCCATTTAGAACTACGTATGGCAGGATTCCGATCCTTATGGGATACGTCGGACCACCCGGACATTTAGTCTTGGGTCCAACCTAATCTTGGCCACTTGGAATGCATTCCCCTAGGGAGAGGAGTATAAGGTGTGGTATGGGATTATGTCCTCATTCACATTAGGTCTTGTAACAACCACACCATTTACCTCATTCTGCTGAGAGTTATCCATCACCTTGTTCTATACTCATCTTTTCAAATCATCTTCTCTCAAGATGAGTCCCTTGATTCACTTCGGTGAATCATCAATGTGCCCAAGAGTACTTTGGTTTAGCAATCAGAATGTCAGATTCTACCTAGACATGGTTTAACCCAATTCTCAGGCTTTATGTTCCTCTTCATTAGGGATTCCATCAACTTTCACATCCAAAGGGACCCCCGAATGGCATGGATTCTCGGCCCAAGGGCCCTCTAACCATTACGGGCCAACGTCCTCAAGGGTTTCAAAAGACAAATTGCTAAAAGGCCTATATTGTGAATTTGGTAAGTGGTTGATGCTTGTTTGTTGTCCCCATCTCACATCACATGATATGGATGTTGTGCTTCAAACACAATCAACAGTTATCCTCCATCTTCACGCCAACCCCATTAAGCCCAAAATGTTGATTACATGACACATCATCATTTACAAATATAATTTCGACACTCATGGCACTATCCCTCAGTGGGCAGTTGCACGTTAGGCGGGAAAAATATGTGGTAAAGGCATCATTCGGGGCTCCAGATCGATTTCCCTTTGGCGTGTGTTCCAGGTATTGCAAAAACCTTTTCCGCCCTTATTTCTCATACTGAGTTTAACTCATATGGGCCTAGGGATTGTGTTGAGGTTTGCACTAACATGGAAGGATTTCTCTCTTCTATGGTCTTAGCTCTAAGACCATAAACTAAGATCTATTTTAGAACTACGTACTGCTTGATTCCCATTCCCATGGGATACGTAGGAACACCCAAACTCTCTTCTTCAGGTCCAGCTCAATTGGGAGCTAGTTTCTCATGCCTCTTTTCCTCTAACCTTTCTTGGACTCTCATCCCAAGGTTTCCTCCTCAGAATTGCACAAGATATGGTGTGGATATTGCCCTCATTCATGTTGGGTATGCTTTATCATGCCGTTTTCATCCCCTTTGGAACCTCATCTTTCCTGTATATGTCAAATCCATATGACTTTAAACTATGATTCTCAGTCCTTTATGACTTTAAACTATTGTGTATATCCATCACGACATTAAAAATTCATGGTTGGTCCCCTCACATGACCCTAAACTATGACATTATCATATTGGTCGCATGACGAAAAATGGCACTGCATTGTGATGTCCTCAATCGATGGGATGTCATGTTTGGTATCAGTTACACCCCATACCATTTTTCAATGACTGAATATGGATTAATTCCTATGGTAATACCTAGAACTTACATCCTAGGTTCATCACATCCCAAAAAACCCATTCATCCTAAAGGACTAACATGATATATCAAATACCACATCTTTTAGTACAGGGGCCAGACCCGCACAATCTTATTATCCCTAGCACCGCTATCTTACCATGACATCCTCATAGATCTATGTGCGGCTTAATACCCATCCTCATGGGGTATGTAGGAATATCCTTGAACCTTATCCCGGACTCATCCAAACATTCTTTTTCAGTCCCTCGACCTGAAACCTCCCCCAAGAAGCGCATGGTGATCCGGACCAAGTCCTCATTCATGTCGGGTCTAGTAATTACATCACCGTGTTTCTTTCATTTCCTACCATCCATGGTCTGAGATCTATGACCATAAACTAAGACCAATCCATGTATTTGATACAAGATTTTAAACTGCATGATATCTTCCAGAACTATGTATGTCTGGATTCCCATCCTCATGGGATACGTAGGAATGCCCAGACATTTTTTTGTCTCCAGACCCAGCCCCAGGAATCTAAAAATATTGCCCTCTCTTTTTCACCCCATTTTCCCAAACACATTTGGGAACATGTTTTGTGACGAGTACCTCTTAGGTACTTATTTACATCAGGTTTTTCAATAGCCACACCATGTGCTACCCATATCTTTTCACAGCGTGGTCTGAGTTCTATGACCCAAAACTAAGATTTACCAATGAGAACTGCACATCATGTTTGGCTATTTTTCCTCCCTAAGAATAATCAATCCCCATTAATGGTCCACCCAAGGACCTTAAGATGGAAGTGTGCGACCCTAGGACCTTTTTTACTTGGAAGGGACTCGACTCACCCTATCTGATATGTCTCATTGTTGTACTCATATGCATTTTGAAAGAGAGGAAGAGTGTGGAATTTTCATGGGGAAATTCTCCTCGTTCCATGTCCATGATTCCTGACCCTTTTATTTGGATAATTATCCTCTTCCACATCCGAAGGGTCCCCTTTCATGGCATGGTCTCATGTTGCCTCGTCTCACCTACCGTTTTGGATCAACGCCCCTAAAGATCTCGGAAGACATTTGTGACATGTCCTATGTTTCGAACATTTTTAGTGGTCAACCCTCATTTTTATGTCCCCATTCTAGGATAATAGAACATGGATATTGTGTTTCGAACATGGTTAACATCTATCCCCTATCTTCACGCCACTATCATTGTGGTCAAGATCTCGAGCATCAGGATTCACACATTTTCACTTCCTTATGTTCAAGTGGAATTCCGACATACTTGGATTTACTCCTCTACACATCTAGGTGTGCTATATTGGGATGTCAACATCACTAGGATGTCATTCACCTAGTGTCCCATCATCCCTAACATGTGCCTCCCTATTCTAGGAAAGTCCCAAGACTACTGCTTGTTTCCCATATCGAGCAAGACTCACGTGGGCATAGTAGTTTTGGTAAGATGTGTACTGGTGTAGCCATGTCACGCGTATCTTCCCTTGCCCCGCATAATGTTAAACTTATGTCTCAGAACTATGTGTGGATTGATTCCCATTCTCATGGGGTATATAGGAATGTCCGACCACTTTACATCGGGTCTAACCTAATTTTCACTTTGGGTCCATTAACATGAAGAATTTCCCCTGGGGATGCATGGTGTGATCCCGACTCCAAGTCATCAATCACATTGGGTTTATAGCTACCACAACACAAACTCACTTCCTGTGATATTCCCTTTCACTCCATGCCCTATCATATGACATTAAAATTCACGAGTTTGTATGTCCTCAATTCAAGACACTAAACTGTGGTTCTAACCTGAAAAGGTCCAGGATACCCTGCGATAACGTTGGGAAGCAACAATTTTTTCACTAGAGTGGTCCTGTCTAAAAGTAGGAATGATCCCTGATTAGATCGATGAGTCCACCACGGTGGTGTAATTTCAATAGTGTTGTATTTTGTTCGAACAAACCAGCACTCCACCTTCCATGATTTGTGCGCCCTTTATTTGGAACCCTCATCTAATGGGACCCCCTAACAGTATAGATGTTCAACCTATGGATCACGTACTTTCCTAGGACAATGTCTCAGAAGGCTAATGGATGAAATTCTGAGCCAGGCCCCATGTTTCAAACATGGTCAACAGTCGACCCTTGTTTTTCATCCCCATTTCAGGCTAATCCAATATTGATACTGTGTTTCGAACACGGTATAACGTTATCCATTATTATCATTACACCCCCATAGTGTTCAGAATTTTGGGTACTGTGGTTCACATTTTCCACATCCTTATGTTCGAGTTGATTTCAAATGCCCCAGGCATTTCCCCACTCCTGAGTTAGAGCACACTAGGAGGGTGGTAATTTGACTGTTCTGAGAGCTTCATTCTTCAGTTAGGCCTACCTCTTTCCCCTATAAATCTTGATCTGTTATTCAGAGATCCCCATTATCCAGCATCAATACCTCTTTTCAGATTCTCCCAATGATGATCGGTGTCCCATTCCGATCCCCTCACATATTCTGTTGTTTAGCACTCTCATATAGTTGAATTACCTTTTATTATCTATTTCCTGCACCAAGCATGTCTCATTCGGGCTTAGAGATTTAGTCGACTATTTCCTCAATGCGATCAAGATACAATGGACCCCATGTCATGCATTTTTCGTAGATGTTTTCTTAGAATGTGGTCCGCCTCACCCTCCTCATCCTCGTTGGACCCCATTCTTAGGGGGGGTATTTGTTGGAATAAAAAAAGCATCTATTTAAGTAACAAAATTCTACTATAAATGAACCCAAAGCATAGTTCATTCTGAAAGATTCTATTTGACTAGTCTTTGAGCCAAAACGGACTTACGGACCAGATGTTTTGGCTGTTCGAAGTTGGGCAGTTGGAAATGGCCATCCGGTACGGTTTTGGGGAGATGTATGGATTTGTGCACAAAAAGGAATCTTTCACATAAAAAGGGAATCATACACATAAAAATTTAATCCTTCACCTAAAAGGGGATCCTTGCATGTAAAAATGGAAACATGCACGTAGAAAGGGAATCTTGCTCATAAAAATGGAATCTTGTGTGTAAAAAAGGATTCTTGCACGTAAAAAGGCATTGCATGGAAAATTGGAATGGAATTTTACGTGCACCAACATTCATGTCTTCACCTATAAATACTAGTGCACTCCATATTCCTAGAAAGGACCCCGGAGGTCGACTGCTGCTCTAATGCGCATAAGTCTGAATTTTCCGCACTCTCATGGAAAACCCCCTATCTTGCATGAAAAACACCGCTTTGCGTGGAAAGGGGCCATCCTGCCAAGTTTTGCCTAGAAAACATCATTTTTTTCATTCAACAGTGCCACTGTACCCAATTTTTCACACAAAAATGTTGCGCCTATCCAATTATATGCATGCCTCCCTTATTGCTTGAAATTCCTCCCCTTTTGCACCCAATTCATTTGCTATTGCACACACACCCACTTATTGCGCACACTTATCCCATATGCCGTGAACACATCCCCTATTGCACGAAATTCCCTACCTATTGCGTGCACATCCCCCTATTAAGCACACATTGTAGATATTGCATGCACACCATCCCTATTGAGCGCACACCTCCCATATTGTGCGCAATTCCATCCCTATTGCGCACACATCCCCCTATTGTGCACACATCACCCATATTGCGTGCAAACCTTCCCTATTGCATGCAATCATCCCCTATTGCATTCCAACATTTCTTATTACATGCAATAGTACTATGATGCCCAATATTTTTTTCACCTCTGCAGCACAACACAATATTTCGCGTAGCCTATCCTGCATGTAGTGCATTTTACACGTAGCGGTACAATATCATGTGCCTACTGGTCAATACCGTGGGGGTTGCGCCCCCGCACCCCCGCTTGGGGTCAGTGCCGGGCTATGGTCCCATCCCTCTGAGTTCGTCCCTTCGCTGCCGTCACTGGCCCCTGTGAAAATCGGGGAGTTACACCGTGAACTTTTTAGCCCGGGACATCAGAATTTTCCATTAGGCCCTTATGCACAACCTCCTTCCACCTATGGAATAAAATGATTTGAGATACTCCTCTGCACAATATGAAATTCCTTGAGTCAACATATTTCTCTTGGTACCTTTCTCATGTCGTGAGTTGAGATTCTCATCATCAATTTCCTGAGTACCTTGAGTCGAACCATTCCTCAGAAAACTCCTCCAAACCCTATCAGTTGGATCTTATGCCAGGTTGAACCATAAAGGGCCACCCTTTCGTAAGCCCTAACAAAATCAATTCCTAGGCGACTTATGCCTTACATTCCTATCAACATGACTATAAATTGTAGTGCACCCTATGTTCCAATCATAGGATTCCTCTTGCTCGAAATAAGAGATTCCTTATGCGCCAAGCCTGAGATGCCAACAGTCCTCTCTATAAGACTATAAATTGTAGCATGCCCTGTCATTCAATAATATGATGCCTCTTGTTCCAAATAAGGCATGCCTTATGTTTCAAGCATAAGATGAATTAGGCCGTGATCATAGTGGGATAACATCAAGAGCATTGGAATCTGTTCAAACATTCCATCACACCACCTCACATTTTTCGTGTCCTTTATTAGGATCTTCATCCTCTTCCATGTCTGAAGGGACCCCTTAATGGCCTGGTCCCTTATAGCATTGGCTCACCAACCTCTCTGGGCCAATGCCCCATAGGAATTTGGATAAAACTTCAAGTCTGGTCCTGTGTTTTGAACACGGTCAGAAGTCGACCCTCATTTGTTTTTCCTCATTTCAGGCTAATTTGATATGGATACTGTGTTTCAAACACGGTGAAAAGTTATCTCCATCTCCACACCACCATCACGACATTCTGAATTTTGGGCATGTAACTCACACTTTTCATCTCCCTTTGTACTGACAGATTCCAACGCCCCATGGTGTTATCCCACTTGGGCACTTGCACATAGGTGTTCGACCCATTTATATAACTCAACCCACCATTGAGTTGGGATTCCCCCATGGTCAGACATAAGGAATACATTACAGGCAGCATCCTTGCATAACACCCATTGCTGCTCCATAGCGGCACCTGTGCTGCATCCTTGTGTAATCCCCATTCACCATTGCTGCTCCATAGTGGAACCCAGGTTGCTACTTGTGTAAAACCTATGCACAATTTCCACTTCATAGCAGCACCAGGGCAGCTTCCTTGCTTAATCCCCATTTCCACTCCATAATGGCACCCGGGCTGCATCCTTTCATAAGCCCCATTCACCATTGTCTCTCCATAGCGACACCCATAAATCTTCCTTTCCTAATCCATGTGCACCATTTCCACTTCATAGCAGCACATGGGAAACTTCCTTTCATATTCCCCATTCACCATTTCGGCTCTATAGAAGCACCAGGGAAACATCCTTGTGTAAGCCCCATTCACCATTTACGCTCCATAGCGGAACCTGGGGAGCTTCCTTGCATAAGACCCATGCACCATTGCCGCTCTATAGAGGATCCCAGGCTGCTTCATCGTGTAAGCCCGATCCACCAATGTGGCTCCTCAGCCAAATACTGGCACGCTAACAGCTATTTCTTCTTCGCATATCCACTCTAACGTGGACCCCCAATGGTTCACTCCATGACACACACAACCACGACATTGCCCATGCCTTCCATCATCTGAAGGCGGGAAGGTATTGGTTATGTAAGTCATATGGGTTGGTAGTGAACCCACATTGTCTGAGCTACCTGACATTAAACTACGAAGCAACATCTTCCTCAACACATTATGTTAAACTGTGACCTCACCCCATACATCCTATGCGGGGTCCCCCACCTTGGACATTTTCCATATCTGCTAGTCTCAAAGGGAGTAAAATCTTTCTCAAATGGAATGAGATTATTTTTGTTGTAGTGGTGCATGCCCATTGGGAAGGGAAACAATATTGGTGTAAGACCCTTTCCTTTCTTACAGGAGGTAGTACCCCTACTCCTCCTATATTTTCTAGTGCCAAAGGCTAACAAAGGTCATGGTGGGAAATGGTGCTCCTCTTTGCTTCAGTACCAAATCCTCTCCCGCTAGGCTTTATCACCATTGGTCCTCCATCCAAGAGTATGTACTGATATCCATCTCCTTGGGATGTGAACCACACATAATCCTCTATTTCCTCTTTGGGCTGCTAACCACGCATAATCCCCTATTTCCTCTTTGGTATGTGAACCACGCAAAATCCCTTATTTCCTCTTTGGGCTGCTAACCACACATAAGCCCCTGTTTCCTCTTTGGGATGCTAACCATGCGTAAGACCCACTCCACTTCCCAAAGACGCACCATTCACGACGTGATCATCAGGTCTCTAATGCCTATTGTTTCTCACACCGAGCATGAATCATGTGGGATTAGAGTAAGCACTGACCATGAAATCCATTCTTACGGGCTTCCTAGAGTGTAATCCCCACACTATCATCCCGAACTACATAAACTTTGATCGTTGCAAAGGTAAGGTACGTAGGAAGCCTTCCTAAGGTTCAATCCCAATAACCATTTTTCCCGACCACTTTCACGTTGGTGAACCAATTCCCCATCCCATATGAAATACTTGGATTTTGATCCTTGCCATGGAATGGTACATAGGAATCCCCCACGAGGTTCAAGACCAACACCCGTTCTTTCTGACCCCCTTTCACATCATTTCGCCGACACCATTCATCTGGACCCCATGTCATTATTCACGTTGGTTCACTATCATCCTACATGATGTTAAATTGTAAACCCCACACAACGGTAAGACATTGTGTCCCCCAGTCAGTGGCAAGTAGTTGTGTCCCTCAATCAGCGATAAGCCGTTGTATCCCGATCAGCGGTTAGACACTACGTCCCCTATTCAGTGGAAAGCCATTGTAATCCCCTTCAGTGGGACCCACATCTTTGGTCCGTCCTAGTGTCATAAGACCAACTTGGGATGCTAACAACACATAATCCTCATACACATCATTGGGTTGTGGTCCTATGTGTACACCCCAATTCAAGCTCATCGCCTGACCTTTCCCTCAAACCTATGTGTATCGAGAAGGTAATTCCCTATCCAAGAGGATACACTTCCTCCGGGTCCCATCCACACATCCATTCTCAAGGAAACCCTCCTTAGGAATACCATCGCCCTCATGAACTTCATAGACATTGACTCCAAACCACATGGATACATAGGAAATCTCCCTGAAAGTCAAGCCTAATATTACTGTCATCCTCACGGCGGTTGCACCCCATTCACCACCCATTTCACTCAGCACCCCATCATCCATCTTGAATATTACCTAGGCTGCCACATCCTGGTGAGATCATGTTAACACACCTAGATCAGTGTGTTCTCCAGAGGTTACACTCATCTGATCCACTTTAGCCTGGGTTATGATTAGTCTAATCTATCTCCAGTGGATGTTAAACTTGTGAAATACCCCATTTTAAACATGGGAAGCTGAGGAAAACCTTAGTGAAATTCCTATGGCATATAATTCCTTGCATTTGACATGGGATTCCTTGGCCTTCTGGGCCCTCGAGAATCCCTATAATAAGGGACATAAGACAGTCACACCAGTGTTCCAGCATGCAGACATGCCAGTGATATCCAACATGACTACTCCCGTGACTGAAGGTTGCTGCCATGACATGACCCCTTGGAATGTCCTAGTAGAAGAAGCGTAATTAACCGATGTCTATGAAGATATGAAACTTGGAAGAGTTTCACAAACAGCGTATTAAATCTATAAGGGTGGCCTAGAATAGGTAACGAGCTCCGAGGAGGAATCCATCGAAGGAAGAGCCGAAATCCCAACGTCATGTTTCGATCCTGGATCAATCGTCCCTAAATAAGCGACAGATGTTTCTCGACTTTGGAAATCGGGAATTTGGGGCAAAAAAACTGCACCTTTCATCCTCGAACAAGACGGACACACACGCCTCGAAGAAAGAGTCGGAAACAATAAAAAAAGAGAATACCACAATGGTGTCCATGGAAGAAAGGATTTAAATAATACATGGATATTCACATAAGAATATATTCCTAGATCATGAATAGTGATTTAAAACTGAAGTTATTACATGTAAAAATATTATTTATGAAACATTATAATTAAATCACTTTAGTGTGGTTTAAGATAAATATTAAAGAGCATTTAAAGAAGAAAATGGAATAATATTTTATATAAAACCATAAGTGAATAATGAATTTTTTAATAATAAAATGATGATTTCATAAAAATAATGGTTTCATAACATATATTATATAGTTCACTTTAAAATGGGTAAGAATTTAGAAAGTTCCCTTAAATTGGGATTGCTTGTCATGAATAATTGAGTAGGGAAGCATTTAAAAAAAATATATCCCTGAATACAAAGAATGAATGGATATTGATACACAATTTTGGAACATATAACAAACATTTATAATAATTAAATAAAAATAAAATATAATTTAATTTTTATAAAAATAGAGGAAGAGTAACTCAAAGAAATAATAGAAGTTTTGGTAGAATCTATTAACTTAAATCTGAAGGTGTATTTCGATAGATATTATTGTCCTAGATAATAAAATTATATTCATTAATTAATAATTAAATATCCCTTTATACATGTATTTGAGTTATTATATCTTTATTATGTTAATATATGTTCTTTTCTGTGGGTTGAGAGATTTAATTTCCTCATCCAGGAGCGATGGTTTCCTTGATTTTCATGATCAGTTTACTTGTATACATGTGAGAAAGTTGGTGTAAAGGGGGAGGGGGGGGGGGTAATTATGCATAATTTAATATATATATATATATATATTATTAATGATCTTTCAGATTTTAAATTGGTCTTATATATCATTTTTTTTCTTGAATGAGGAAGAATCATTAAATAAATAGTTAATGATAGTCCTTTGGTTCTATTTTGGCGATTTTCGATCACAATGAAATCATTTTGTTTTATAAATTAATTTCATGCATATTAAAATATTGTAGAAAATTAAATAATATATAATAAAAATATTTCAATCTGGTTCAACCATATAAATGGTTTCATGACTAGCCTGGAATACGGTATTGAAAATTGCAAACTCCATTGTCTAAGAATGCGATAAATTAACACATCACACATGATGTTTTTATTTTTAGTATAAAGGTAGGGGGAAAGAGAGATGATGATGAATTATTACATTATAATAACATAATTAAAGAATATGTATGTTACTTGAGGTATCATAAAATTTGGATTAGGGTATGAGGGGGGAGAAAACAAAAGAAATGAACTTGAAATTAAATTAAATGAAAAGGAAGAGGGTTTTACCTCTTGATTCCTTATTCATAAGAACCTCCTTAAGGGATTAGTTTTGTTACTTTATTAAGACCAAAATCCCCTAGACGTGGGGGGGGGATTTTTAGGATATTTGAGAAGAATTTGTAAAAGTCTCAAGGCTTTAGAGTTGTGAGAAGAAGAGGTGGAGAGGGGTGGTATTTATAGTGTAGGAGATGAGTGTTGTCTCATTATTTTAATCATTAGTTTAATATTTCAGCTCAATACAATGAATTGTTTTATAATTATAATAAAAATATTAAAATAATGAAGTTATGTTCTACATTGTGGTTATTACATTAGAGATGGATCATGGGATGGTGTATTTAAATTATAATTTATAAATACAGTAAATTACCATATTTCACAATTAACCAATAATTCTAGCATTTTAGAAAAATCCTAAAAAATGTTTCATCTCACCATTTTTTGATGTGTATAATTAATAAATTAACTCCATTTTATGAAGATGATTTTCTAAATATAATTAATTGAATTTTTTTAAATCATAATTTACAAAAAAATACAGATTTTAAAATTTTAACTTATTTTATAACACATTAAAAAATTAACTAAGGTCCCAAAAAATTATATTTTAATCATATGAAATTAAAATAAAAATTTATGAATACATTTTATGAAAATAAAGTATATTTTAAATTATTTAATTGGTCATAAAATCTTAATTAAATATTTATGACTTACTAAAATAGAAACATCTAATTAATAATTTTTAAAATATTTATTTACTTATATTGTGATATAAGTATATCATATTGTCATTTATAAGATGGATAAATTTTATTTATCGTTTCATTGGTGTGGTTTCTATTCAATTTTCTAGTTTACTATTTATAAGGGTCATGTTTGTATTCCAAAGTTCAAGTTACTATTCCTTTGGTATATGTTCCTTAACTTCTAGAAATTCCTTTTGTTTCATTAAATCATCATTTATAAAGATATTATTAAGTCATTATGGTGATTTTATGTAATTGTACTACATGAAATAATTATAAGAATGGAATTTTCAATGATAGAATTCAGGTTCGTTACATGAAGCACTATATAATATCCATAAAAAATGAAAATTCATTCCTTTAGTATTTAGTTTTTCTAAAAAAGGTTAGAAAAGGATTCAAATAAATTTTAATATGGTGAAATAATTCATTAATCTCAAAAAAATCATCCAAAATTCAACATAAACCATTCCATAAATATTCATCCTTATAACTATCCAAATATAAATATTTATAAAGATGGTCACAAAATTTATTAACATTAAAAACCCAAATATCATAAAGTGTCAATTGAGTTTCATATACAAAATATGTGAATACCTTATTCATATATTTTCATGAATCCCGATAATAACCATAATTACCCAAAAAAATAATGAAAATATACATACAATCAAAATCCTTGAATAAATCAATAGATTATAGAATATATTTTATAAATATTATAATGAGGTAATCTCTATAAATGATAAGATAACCGAACTTGTCCAAATATCATTAACAAGTTTCAAGGTCATAAATACAAAAAAATTTAACGCATTCATGTAAATCATATATTTATCCAAACTAAACACCATTTTCTCAAAATACGAAAGAGATTAAGGGTGATACTCGCTTAATAAAAATATCACATTTTCCTTAAATCACATTTCTAGATCATCAACACCATTCAATTTTTTTTTCAAATACTATATGAAAATCATATAATGAAAAGTCCTTATATATTTCATCATTCATATAACAGAATTGTTGAATTAAAATACATAAACACTTCAATCACCACACTTACTTATCTAACCATTAACTACGATTAAAAACCTTATTCTTAAATACAAATTCCTTATAATGTAAAATATGAATTAGGTCTTAACATTCATCAACATCAACATAATCATGATTTTAAATTTTAACATATTAAATACTATTACAAAATACCATACATTTTATATTTTATTTCGAGTCACATACTCATTAATAGTATAACCATTACACATACTACCTTGTTGATTCTTTTCATGATTTTTGGGTCCTGAAAAATTTGTATGTAAGAAGAAAATAATTCCATGATTTTGGTAAAGGGAGAAACAAAATTTGATGAAGATTTTGTAGAAAATTTTCAAAGTAGGTGAAGTAACAAAGTGAGTCTTGGTCCATCATAATAAAAAAAAACTATGTGGACCACCATTCCACATGTTGTCCCATGAATGAAATAATTCACATGACGACATGATTCCAACAACACCTGCAAACAAAAAAGAATTATTTTTGGGGATGAATAGTGATTTATGTCCCACTCAAATGATCATCCCTAGAAATAAAAATCATAATTTATGGGTTGTAGTGGTGTTTTTCATCCCATGTGAATGAAATCATTCATGGTCCGAGGAAACATTATTGGTATCCTATAAAGAAAACCCCATGATGCCCAAGGATTACCAACAATCTTAGTACTTGATTCATCCATCATTAAATAGAAGAACCTCAAGGGGGGCCATAGGAAAAAAAGATAGGAAATAACAGGAACATGAATTGGAATTGGGAGAAATGAGAGGGAGCCATCTATTCCTACTAGGTAAACCCACAACATATCATTAAAGAAGAAAAGTAAATTCATTTGGACATCAGAAAAACCAAAACACCTTTATTGATACCATTACATTTAGTATCATAGGATGACCCATTTGCGGTCCACCGCCCTGTGTAGTATATATATATGTGGTGGGATCTCTTCCAAACCTAGAAAAATTATCCACATGAGGAACTAAAGACCACATAGAATAATTCTATGTGGTCAGAATGCATCCCCACATAGAAAAACACTACGGGTGTGGATTCCTAGTATGCTTAGTAAAACACTATGTAGATGAAACCCTCACCCATATAATAACATGATACGCAGAGGGATCCACATCCCACATAATAACATTATACATGGAATAACAAATCCTAGGTTGTTATGCTCTCGAGAAATCCCTATGTCATACCATTAGGCCCCACTTTGTCCGCTCAATAAACCATTATAATTGCATCAATCCAAGGACTCTTATAAATCTAGCTGATATGTATGGTCAAATAACCAAACACATTATCATGTCCTCTTGAGACTACTTACCCATGGTAAGAAGATCCTCAAAATGTCTTCATGTCTACGTTCCCCTAATAATTAGGGTCCCAAACCTGGAGGTCCACATGTGGACCTCCCCATCCCTTATAGTAGGGGGGGGGGGCACATTACTTTTCCCTTTTAGGGTTAATGGTGTAACCACTCTCTTGAATGGTAACCTGTTATAGGGTATCCCTCCAAGAGTAATCCCCTAGTATATCTTGTGGGAGATGGAACTATTTTTCATATTTACCTTCCTAGACCAAAGCCAGATAGATCATAAGATGTGACTATTTTTGATACCAAATAAAATATGATATGGGAACATTCAATCCCCTTACCCTGTCCCCTTGGGATGCAATATCCATACCTCAGTAGAAAAAGTGGATCATGTGATCATCAGATATTCTAAAACCTCTTATTTCTCACACCAAGCATGACACATGTGGGTTTATAAGTTACTGGAGATCATGTAATTTTCATGACACCAAACAATCATATGGGCCTCCTATTTAGTGTAATCTCAAAGTACACTCTCTCAAATGGGCCTCCTTAATTGGTGTATGAACCATCCCTTTTGAACTACGTGGGATTTTGATTCCAAACTAACTAGGATACATAGGAATCCTCCTAGAAGTCCATAACCAACACCCAAATTCAACCTAATGTTATCTGAGCTACATTCTCTGTAGGTTCATATCCAACTAAGAGGGCCATATTCCTTTATGTTCCCTTTTTTCACCATCCTTATTTAGTTTTATCCATAGTGAGATCATTACCCCCATCTTGGAGACCACATCTCTTCCAGGTATCTCATCCCATCTTGGTATATGTCCCACACCATCATTGGAGAGACACATTTCACCTTGAAATCCTTTTCACATGATGTTAAAATTCATTGTTTGGTCATCATCACACAACCTTAAAAGGTAACATGTCTTCTTATGTGGAAACAAACCACATGGGTTCTGATTCCTTTCGTAAGGACAAGTAGGAATCCCATTTAATGGATTTGATCTGAACCTCAAAACAAAATTTTACCCTAGATGATAATAATATTTAGTGAAATTAACTAAATAAATTAAAAACAAAACATTCCTAATGAATGAAAAACGAATCTCTAATCTATTGATAAATGGTACCATTTATGGGTAACCTCTTATACATACAAATATCCCCATAATGGAAGAATCTAATATACCTATAGCTGTATATGAACCCATAAATATTTATAATTGATTTTTAATTAATGGTGTTTCATATCATAATTGGGAATATAGGAAGGATTCCTAAACATATCGTAAATATATATGAGAGTCTTAGAATATGATATAATCCCTCTCCAAAGGTTGTTAAAGGCCTGAATAATTATCCTCTTTACCAATGTGATTTACTAAGTATTTTAGTCCAATTTACCAAATGAGAGAGAAGATATGGAATTTAGTACCATGAGTCATCATAGAGATGATAACTAGTGGATGTTTTTAGTTCCAGGAACAAACATTGTTGGAAACATACCCTTCACATGTGGGTGAAAGATAATGATGTTGAACCCGATATAAATGATTTATCAATATTAAACCCCCCAATGAAACTTAATTAGAGGAAAACCATGATTATTTCTCAATAGTTACTATTATCTGAGAGTTTGTGATGATTCTCTCATCATAAAAAAATTATAACCCAACATGAATCCTTAACCAAGGTCCTGGTGTTCCCATTCGTCAGGCCCCCTTCGCTCTCAAAATTAATGTGATTTAAGAATTAATATTTATAATTCACGTGTTAATTTATGTATATAATATTCTTATATGGTATTATTGTGTTCTTTGTCACATATATTACATGAAAGTTTCACAAGAACACTCTTATATCCAATGATATCTCACCATTTATCTTTGACACGTGCATCAACCACTACCGAGGTCGGGTCTTCATCCAAAAAGAGGATACCATCACCCACCCCACCAATTAAAAACTAGGTTTCAAATGAATTTGATAAGTAGTAATATCAGAATTGTACTCTTACTACCTTAGAGGTTTATAAGGCCCTCCCTCTTATGAATAACCACTATATGTCCACATAGAGATGGTCGACGTTCCAGAACCAGATGACCCCGATAGCCATCTCAAATTTCTTTAGGCGATGATCACCAGAATGAAATAATGAGTTCCTCCATTACATTAGGTAGGATAATGAAGTGATTCCTTGTGACATCGTCACAATATCTCTAGGGTATCATCTTGGTTTCCCTATGGGTAATCATCGTCGTCAAATCCATGTGGCTCAACATCCTCACCATGGAAAGGATACCATCCCATGGACCCTAGACAAATTCATATGTACCCTGTTTCCTAGGGTATTTCATAGAAAAGAACTATCAAATAATATGGAATAGGTCCTCATCCCTGTTCCTGTTGAAGAATCCCACTTGTTAAATATAGTGACAAACTACGAGTAAATGCAGATTCATGATCATTCATAATAGGACTGTCGGTCAAATACCAATACAAACTTCAATCAAATGAAAATTCATGTTGGTTCATATCAATAATTCCGATCATATAAGGCAGGAAACTACAAGACAATGAAAAATAACAACTCTGGTACATCAAGACATCCATGTAAATACAATAGAAATTGGAGGATAGAGTTGATGTATCTCAGATACAAATTAGAGGCATATTCACATTCTTACCCCAAAAATGAAATGGGTGTATTTTCCAGTTTCCACCATGGATGTTTCTCCATACATCCCCACAATGTTGTAACTCCAAAAAAAATTCATGACCATACCCTACAAACCTTCCATTATGCAATCACATAAAAAAAATAGCTATGATTCAGGCCCATGACGACGCCTCCTCATGTGGGTTGACTCATGTGTAAAACAATTATTGTAAATTAGAAGCAGGCATGCATCCCTTCTCTATTACATGTGGGTCATCATAAATATTTCATGATAAATGTAAAATATTATTAGGTAAAAACACCCATTACAACTAGGGGTCATCAGTCTACTACATTGACTGCTCTAGTGTTGGCATATATATCTTCCATAATTCTAAAAGCTCCCCTAAATATCATTGTAGAACCACTAGAATCACTTGAACATGATCCTGTACCTGAAGGCTATCACTTACAACAATTTACTATAATCACCCCCACGATATCCCCTAAAAATAAATCCTACCAAAGGAAGATGAAATATTAAGAAAAGATACATAAAACATATATACTAAAGGATGGGGTTACATGGGAATCAAAAATATAAAAGTGGTGGTTTGGGATCTGGCTGATCCATTACCTAATTACATAAGTCTTAGTATTAGTTCAATGATCATCCCAAAAACATTTTTCCTAATAGTTCTCGAGGTCCTACCAAGTGTATATATCATGAAGGATTCCTTCATGGGAAAAAACTGATCGATCATGAGATACAATATCCTAATGAGAATCCCAAAAGCTATCCTCGTGGTCTAAAGATAAAAAAGAAATATATTCCACCCCTTGATAACATACAGCCTGAAGGCCCTATCTAGGGAATACACTGGATAAATTATACCTATAGTCAAATATCGATCTATTATTGTGGTCCTCCCTATAACGAAATTCACTATAATGGTCCTCCATATAGTGACATTTCATTTCGACAAGAAGTTCCTCCCCTTTCCCTGTTAGTGACGAGAAAGCCCTCATATTATGAGGAACCTATATATATGGGTCCAGTCATTATATATAAACTATTACCGATAATAGAAATCCTTTATCAACTAGAAAATGACATAGGGAAATGGTCCTCCTCCGAACCACCCATGTACCATCTCCATGGCATCAAGACCCCTACTAACATTGCTGATTGAGAAAGAAAATTATGAATTTCTCATGTTGGGATGTTCAAGTAGAGGATTCTATAGTAGATTAAAAAATATACGTTTCTTGTGATAATAAAATTGTATAGGGATGATATACCCATTATGATTTTCACCTCATCCACTTCTCAGTTCTACATTCTAGATGAATTTTCATAGTAAGTCATACACAATATCCATATTAATCTCTAGAAAACACTCCACAACTGGAAAGAAATATTTTTTCCTCATAATGGTTATGTAGACCATGCCAAAATATTTGGAGATATTCATCATCAAATTGACTGGGAAACCCTTCTATCTGTATGGTGACCATGATCAAAGAAGAAGTGTAAATATCATCATTTAGAATGCCTCAATGCACTATATGAGTTACATAATATATTTTTTGATTCCCCAACTGATGTTCAAATCCGGGGATGGATTGAATGTGGAGCATTGAATTTCACCCCATGCCTCATAAAGGAGAAGAAACCACAAAAAATGACATCATATAATTCCATTACTATAAGGATGCTATTAAGAAAGAGCTAGGTTTAGGAAATATGACACAATTAATGGGAATCTGACAAGATTGTGCCTAAGAAGTGTCAGGCCCAACAAGAGAAATCCATTAAAAACACTAGAACCAAGAAATAATGAATATTAAAAAAGACTATCTCTTAAGGCAATACATTCATCAATCATTTATGATATCATTGTAAAAAATCATTTCATGTGGGGATCTATCATTTCACCCATCTCACACTTAAAAAAAGATGAATGAGATATAGAGAGGGACAATAGTAGTCTCAGCTGTAGTAGTATGGATCATACCCAACCAATAGGGATGGGGGGATTTTTAATGATAAATGCTTCTCCAAGGCTAAAAACTTCATATGGTGACATTAAAACAAAATGATGTAAAAAAATACATCATTTAGAGATGAGATAATTTTTATCTCAATATCCCCTAAAAAATGGTCCTTTAATTGGTTAGGGAGGAAAAAAAGAAGTAAGGCCTCCCAGTTCATCCAATATCATGACCCATTTAACCTAGAAGGGAAGCGCATGACCATGTTGTATGGAGGTTCAGTTTGAGTCACTCATCACTAATAATATCAAAGAGGATCCCAGAATGGTAGAGAGAGGTCAAATAAATGTTGCAAACAACCCTCCTACCATTCAACAACTAGAATGACATCTGTAATGAATTACCCAATAGTAATCATAATGGATGTAAATCCTTCAGATTGAACCAAAAATTATGTCGATGGATAAGAGAAATTAATGGATGGTTCCATTCAAAATGTTTTCCACACTAAGAAAAATGAAGGATGTGTGCATGACTTGAAGTAATGAATCCCCCTAGATTTGGGTACTCCCTTGAAAAATCCCCTATCACCTCCCCAAAAAACCTATACAAAAGAAAAAAGTAAAAAAGGATGCATTCAACCCACCACCTCCTCTCCATTAGGTTTAACCCCTCTTGCTCAATGAAATAATCACTCAGTTGGAGAAATAAAATAATGACATGAGAAGACTCAATATTTAATTTCTATGATGTATCATTCCTATAAAATATGATCCATTGGAGGAGCCTCAATTTACACTTCCTATAGTTTCATCTCAATAAAAAGTGTTCATCCAAGTAACTAATGTAGGGATAAGACATTCGTCTAACTCTGTTCCTGGACCATTTGTTTTCTAGGACATGATTACGGATGGATATCAAGATTTCCATCCGTTATGGAAACAAGTCGAAAGGATTTAGGAAAACACATAAAAGATGTCCTGAGCTGGTTAACAGTTGTAGATTATGGAAGAACTATCACATCTAGTCCTATCTATTTGTACACTCATACTTGTAAATAATAAACCAAATATTCATCAAGGGATTGTCGACACCATCGAGTCATTATCAGATCAATTGAAAGCCATGGAGGAATGTTGTGAAACAATAATTCTTGAATGGAATACTTACCCAGAATTGGTGACTAACACTCCAAATCCAATAAATTCCAAGGGTCTTATATTTACAAATTTTCTATGGATTAGGAGACCAATAATAACATCGATACACTTTTCCTCACATTGTGATCCCATGATGGGAACTCCCACACAATAATAAGTGACACTAAGATTCTTTGGGAAAACACTATAAGGGATGCCCATGGAATGGTACACCTGTTTTCTTGCTCATTCAATCGTGGTGTGGGAAAAACTCTACCAGTATTTCTTCTTGTAGTTAATCTCAATGCAAGAAAGAAAAAAACATCCACTACCTATCAAATTGAAAAAAGCTATAGAAAGATAGATTATTGTATTTAAATTATATATTTAAAGGGGTGATCTACTATTTGAACCTCTCATTTATCCAATAATAGATTCTATCTCTTTGCGTAGTGATCCTCCATGACAAGTTACTAACACCTCTCATCCAAGTGAAGTATATAAGTGGGCTTCATGATTCCATCAGTATTTCAAAAATATTTCAAAAATCCATATAATGTACTAAGGACATGTCCAAAATGAATCCACCAATATAAGGAAAAGATCATGAAATCTGGTGGTTGTGCCATTCATACTGAAACCATCATCGGGGTTGCCACCTACTCCAAAAAATGAACCAAATCAATTCAAATCCCTTGGTCCTGAATTGAAACCCCACAATACTAGGACGAGTGAATGGGCCCTAGTAGAAATCAATTCATGGTGTGAAGGAAAAAATTTAACACACTAAAAAATGATCAAGTTTATATATATTTTATTGATGCTATATATAATTGTTTACTCTGCCAACCATAACCAAGAGGCCAGACCGTATCTGTCTCGATGACGAGAAAGATTATCTTCCCTTCTAAATGACATCGAGGCACACTATTTAGGATTACCCCATCTTAATTAATCCCTGAAATCAATGGTGTATTTTATCCAAGAAATGTTAGAAAATCCACCATCACAAGTAACACATATTTTTGTTACCATCCCTAAGAAAATAAATGAGTGGAAAGATGTTTTTAGAAAATGGAATGAAAGTTTCTTGGTTGGATGTCTTAAAAGATGATCTACCAAACTCATGGTATTATCCAAGCATAGTTATATCAACTAAATATGTCTCCATCCACTCCCACTACATCATTAATATTTCTAATAGAACCAAAACCACCAAAATCCATCCTTTAAAAAAGAGACTTGGCATGAAAGGTAGGGGAAAAAAATCAAATGATGAACCTGAATCATTGCAAATTTCAGATTTTAAACGTTCAAAATTTATGCATTCGTATTCAAATGATCAGGAACCATCTCTAAAAACTATACTATGAGAAATTGGCAATGATACAAAATCATTATCATATGACATGTTAATCCTCAGTTCCCTTAATTGATTAATTTATTGTTTCTATTCTCTGATGAAGAGTATGAATATTAAGTTGAGTTCCCCACACCCAATTGGGGGACTGAAAGATGATACCATAGGAGACAATGACACCAGGGAAGGCCCAATAATAGAAGAAACCATAATTCTAGCAACATCCCTACTCGGATTGTCAATGTTTTCCAAACACATTGAAGAAAACATTAGTTATTCCAAAAGGAGCAGGTTAATACCCTTACATATGCCAAAATATATCCTGAATGGATCAATCTAGAATATCAATCAGGAGGCATAGAAGTGTTCGATCACCCTCGGTAGGAAGGAGAGCCTAAATCACCATGGATAAGGGTACCTTCAACTTAGTTTTTGAGGGACAGTACATCTATGTCAGGTTATCCACCCTAGAGTGCCTATGGAAGAGAATCCCCATTCTTGGAAGCATATGCATTTAGGAAAAATTATAATATCATGAAATAGTTATTGTTAGTACCAGTGATGTGTCAATCTAGGATCCCTTAAGCATTCCAAAAGACCGTAGAGAAGAACTTGTTGAATATTTTCTAAGAACCGAAGGGTTTTAAGTTTAGGTTTCCTCTACTAGATTTTATCAAACATAAACAGATCATGTGGAATGTCACAACATTTTATAGTTTACATATCAATATGAAGATATCATTATATAGGGACACATCAAACCATTTTACATGTTCGACAAGATAAATGTTTTTGATGCTTGGAATTTTTTCATTGCTAATGTATCTAGAGTTAATCTCATTGTATTATGAACACTTCATTAGCTGGTATACATTGAGGATAACCTATCATATTCTACCATAATAGTACATGGATAAAAAAAGATAAAAATACACATGGCCAAATAAATCTCAAGGCTCAATTTAGAAGCCACATATTCGACTACGAATTTCTAGTCTTTCGGTATGATATAACCTTCAATGACTTTATTGGAAGGCACTGGTCACATTAAAATGTGTAAATCACTTCATCATACCATCAATGTATCAAATACTAAATTAATGGATAAATCAAGAAGTTTCAAGTTGTTATGTCCCCATTCGAATTTTAGAAGTCAAATTATATGGGTTGAAGGATTCTATTAGAGGGAAGGGAAACCACCCTTGGTTGATGATTATGCTCGGGTCACCATCTTGAACAGTCTTGAATTTAATCCTACCAACCCATTAAAATATATAATCAATGAATATGTGTTACTTGTGAATTAGAATGAGCATATGAGTTATAATTTAGACACACATTCAATGATATTTATGATATCATTTGTGAAAATCGAGTCCAATAGTTTTGAAATGTATTCCAAATCCCTAGATAGTGTTGAAGGATTCGATGAAAATGTCTTATTTCCATCCTTAGACCTCTAATAAAAACCTGAATCACCATATAAGTTAGTATAGGTTTTCTCATCACCCAAAAAAGGATGAAGACATTCATTCTCCATCGCTAACTACATCCTCTATTGTGTTTCAAGGAAATCCCACTCTGTTTTCTAGGTTAGCTGAAGTCACTTAATCTTTTGAATTTTATGATACTGAATCTTATCATAACTCTAGATAGATTATCCCACTACTTTCTACCCCAATGTAATAAGAGGAATAAGATTAAGGGGATTAATAATAAGAGTATGAGAAACTCAAGGATTCCCCTCTAGCATTTGACATGGGTGTATATACCACCATTGGGGAACTCATATAAATAAATCCAAGTACATAAGATGAAACAAAACCCACTATGATCATTATGGAGACATATTTTGAAGAACAGAAGGTATATACGTCCTTCATGAAGAGGAATAAGGATGTTTTCACATTGAACTACATAAAAATTCCGAGCCCTTACCCCAAGGTGTGCAGTCACCACATTGGCTTTCTAGAGGACCACTAGGGATATAAGAAGGAGTCCAGAAAGATGCATTTGATGCACACTTCCACAATTAAATCTAAATTTATCATGATAATTAGATCTAAATTCATTAAAGAAGTACAATGTACAAAATAACCATCTAATATAGTACCTATCAAGAAGTATAAAATTAAAATCATAGTCTGCATTAATTTTAGAGATCAAAATCAGCACTGTCCGAAGGATGATTTACCCTTCATGATAACAATTCTTTTGATTGATGCCACAACCAAATATCAGGACCTATACTTCATGGATGACTATTCAGAATAAAAAAAAATTTAATGGATAGGGAAGATGAATAATCCACCACACTCAAGCCCTAGGGAGTATTTTGGCATCAAGTGACATCCTTTGTATTGATGAATTATAGAACTTAAAACCAGTGTTCCATGCATCAGATATTCAAACCCTTCATAAGAAAGTTCTAAAAATGCTATGTTGATTATTTGGTGGTTAAATATCAACATCGTTCTAACCACCTAGTGGATCTGAAAACCTTCTTAAACAAATTGTGATAGAAAACATAAAAATGAACCCCTTGAAATGTTATTTCAAAATTAAAACAAGGAAATTATAGAGATTATTCATTTTACGTCGTGGAATTGATTTTGACCCAAAGAATAATATGGCCATTGTTATCCAGTAACCTCATGAAAACCTGAATGAGTTGAGAGGAATTCAAGGAAACATGGATTAAATCTGAAACTATATAGAAAAACTTGTAGTAAAATGTATTCAATTCACTAGGTCGATGAAAAATGCAGTCACATATCAGTGGATTGATGATTATTAGGAATCATTTGAAACTATCAAGAAATATATTTTTACCACACTAGTGAAAATTCTTCAAGTCTAAAGAGGGTATTTTATTTTGTATGTGGAAACATTAGATCGAGCACTGGGTGCCTTCCCTATGTAAAATAATGACACCATAAACAATGATAGCCTTTATTACCTCATCTAAACAATGATCTACACTGAGAAATGTTATTCAGATATCCATAAGAGTTTTATGTTGCTAATCATTGTGGAGTAGAAGCTGAGGCATTACCTGCATCATCACATGGTGTGATTGGGTTGTCCTAGAAACTCACTCAAATACAATCTCATCCATATAATGTTTACCAGACTTCTGTCATGATGGGATATCACCCAAAATCAATTTAAAATTTAGTCCATGGATAATAAAGGAATAAATTTATAGACATTAGAATATTATCTGGTAGATAAACCCTTAGAATAAATAAATTCATAGGATATTGAACTACCTATTTTATAGGTCTTATCTATTCAAGAAGAACCTCAGATATGATATTAGTTTTTTGATGGTGCATCCAGAAGCATGTCAGGGAGGATGTTGGAAAACCCCAAGGTTAATAAAGTGGGGTAGGGATTCATGATCATTTGTCTCACAAAGTAAGTCTTACCTTTCTTCTTCATTATTTCCAAAAGGTACACAATGAATGATGAAGAATATTGGGCTATCATGGTTGGGCTAGAGCTGGCACTTTAGGTACAAGCGAATCACTTGAAGATAAAAGTTTATTTAGAACTAGTTATAAATGATTTTAGCGATGATCATGCCATCAAAAAGGAAGGTATAATCTCCCCAAACAAACCATTTTAGAGGAATAATTATAGACTTTTTCTTTTGTACCCAATATTATCTCACATCCCATGGTCACAAAATTCCAAATCCAATGCACTCGAAAATGCAGTTATCACTCTAGCTGATCTAGAGGACAGTGAGGAAGGAATCAACATTGCAGACCATAGGATGGTCTCACCTTTCATTCAAACTAGATTTATAAGATATAAATGATTTTAATCCCATTCTAAAACCATATGATCCTACCCCCAGTTGTATGGGACCCATTATGGACTACCTTCCAAATAGAGTGCTCCCACCAGATGGAACTGAAAAAGTGGACATCTGAAGATGATAAATTAGATTTTTTTTCAATATGAAGTAATGAATCATAATAAGGTCTTCTATAAGAGGATCCTTGATGGGGTCCTTAATATATATTTTTATGGAGAAGAGAACACTATTTTCATAAAGGATGTTCATACTAGAGCCTGTGGATCTCACAAGTTATAATTAAATATTTCCCATCAAATTCAAATAAACGGTCACTACTGACCCACTATATGCATGAATACACAAAATTTAACAAATAATTTCATTCATTTTAGGGTAAAACCTACTTCATTCACCAACCTATGGAGTTGTGCCACATATCCACATACTCTTCATCATTCTCTATAAATGTAATGGACATTGTGGGACCATATCCTCCCACTAAAGACAAGATGTTCAAGTACGTTATACCATCAACTGACTTATTTTCCATGTGGGATAATGTTTTACCACTCATTGAAGTCATAGAAAATAACATTGTCAGCATAGTGAAAACAAAAATCATCACTAGCTTCTATGTTCCTCATACAATACTAATAGACAATGGAAAAAATTTATGTTATTATAAATTGGATAAGGTGTATTAGGAGTGTGAAATCATGTCCAATCATTCATCCTTCTACAATGTAGATTCTAAATGATACATAGAGGTTTTCAACAGAACCCTATCAGATATAATCTAAAAGATGGAAGATAAGGATAAAAAGTCTGGTATGGAAAATCTCTTAATTCCCTTCTGGGATTATAGAACTATAACCCACACTTCCACAATAGAAACCCCATACACATAAGTATATGAGACAGAGGTCATCAAACCCATCAAATTTCAATTTCTCCCGCTCCATGTTTGCATCTTCAATAATTTATCCATATATGAGAAATCCCATAAATGGATGGATAAATTTGAGAATCTAGATGAGAAGAGATTTCATAATTTACATAATTTGAATGTCAAAAAAAGATCACATGATATTTTGAGAAAAATGTTCTCCTCTAAAATTTCATCAAGGGAGAGATGGCATTGGTTCTCCGGACTCCAAAGACACTTGAAAAGAAACCTCCAAATTTGGATCCAATGTGGGGGGGGACCATATTTCATACTCAAGGAATATTTTATTAAAATTTATTATAGGATTTTTACAGAAGGATAGATCACCACAAGCCCTACCAATATGAGGTTTCTCAAAATATAGATAAGATAATAAAATTTCTTTTATCTCCACTGGATGATGTAGAACTATGTAGGTTGTTTTTTACATGTGACTTTGAAAAACATTATGACACATCATTCATGTTACAAGAGGATAAAATATGTGACACCATTTTCCCCATTTTATGCTGTTAAACTATATAGCATCATGACCATAACATAAAATGATAAATTTCATGACACAAACATCATTATAACATGATGTTAAACAACCCAAGAATCATTATATCACTGATGATTCATTGTGTACGAGCTTGATCTATAGAAATGAAAGATAAAATGATCATATCTTAGTGTGAGAGTCAGATAACCATAAGGAATCTCTTCATCCAAGAAATGGATTGTTCGGTACCCTCAGAGGATATGTAGTGATTACAAGATTCTTACAATTGGTCTTAGCTACAATGATACATTCTTTCCAAATTAGGTTTCCCACTTCATTATCCTAATATGTTAAACTACATGGTTGAATGATCACACTGCTTGATTTTAAACAACATGGTTTCTCAAGAACTGTGAGGGGCTTGATTATAACCATAATGAGATACATAGTGATGCCAACACTCTATGTTTTAGGACTATCTAAGAAATATGGGAAATCCCCCTCCCCTGTATATGATGAAAATCGATGCAGTGCATTCCAAAGTGGATCTTTCCATTTACAGGCCTTTTTGAAGTAAAATTCTATCTCTTTGCTGATGAGTCAGATCTGTATAGGGAACCATGTTTAAAACTATGTGTGTGTTGATTCCTTAAATTATAGGAAATTTAGTGATGACTAGATCTCTAATCCATCATCCAATCATGATAATCAATGAAAAAAATTCCCCAACCTGTGTGTGGATAATACATGCACAAAGAGTACCCATTAAAAACTAAAATTTGGTTGATTCCTATTATCCCATGAAGATTTGTGTCACTCATATCTCCAATCTCAGGTCCAAAAATAATAATTATCAAATCCAAGGATAATAAACATGCACTTGTGTGTGGGGCATACCTACATGTTGAGGTATTTGTAAAACTTTATGAAACTACATTATCCCACTAATGAGATACGTAAAGATGCATGTATCTTACATCGCAGACCAACAATAAAAAATAAAAAAATCCCCTATCTATTACCTATGTGTGGTGGAATAATCCTTTTACACCCCTTACTTATCACAAAAATAGTAGCTCAGGCGGGCTTAAGAGTTTCCTTTAGAGACCCCCCACAAGATAATGGCACATATATTCACATTTGGGTAACTATAGTCTTGGTTTAAATACCATAAAAAGAACACTATATGTCCTTACCACGAAACATTAAATTTCACTATTGAAGATAGTTTGAGAAATATGTATGGATTAATTCATTCCATCACAAAATACATTGTGACACGTCGAACTCATGTCCTAGTCCAATCCTTAGGGAAAAAAACAAAGTTTCTCTTCTCCTGTATAAAAACAATGATCTATGTAGTTGATCAATATTTGGGTACCTCATTTAGGGACGTACTGGGGATACTTAAATGTCCCATCCTTTATAAGAGTTATATTTATGTAGGAAACTTCATTCATAGAAAATCATGATCTGAATGCTTCTTACTTACTAAGATACATTCATTCCATTTTTCATACTATGCAGCCCATAAAATTTTAGATCTCCACAATATTTATCTGGACATCAGATATGGAGGGTTAGTGTCTTAAGGAAATTATTTTTTTCAAGATTGAAAATATTCACTAGTGGGATCATCATATGTTTCCCACACAAAAGGAAAACTAACCAATGTAAAATTCATCCCCCTAAGAGGCCTCTTTTATCTCCATAGGCACTAATTTCATTTACCCCATATCATTCATCCTGTTCAGAGAACCCCTAGAATCATGGTTTACATTTTCCTTCCCCCTCACATCTGAGGAGTTTAAAAATACCCCATACCGATGATCATTTTATTACAAATCATTTCAATGGAATATGGTCCTATCCATATGACCTAAAACTGCAAGACCCATTGTCATCCTTACTGCATGACTTTAAATAGCATGGTTGATGTCCTTGCCTGACTACCCTAAACTGCATGATTTCGAAGAACCACATCTAACTAGATTCTTATTATCAAAACATAAATAGTGATTCTTGAATCAACTATTCTTGGTATAGACATGACATAAAAATGGTCCCCCTTTTCCTATGTATGGATTAGACTTGCACATGAATATTTCACACGAGAACTAGATATGGTTTGATTATCACTCTAATGAAATATATAGTGACACCCTAATCTTATATACTCGTCCATACAAAACAAATTATTTTCCATGATCTTATACACATGATCTAGATCAGAATAGGAGGGCCCAATATAGATCACACCCCACTCATGAGCTCATATTCAAAGAAAAACGTCTCCTTTAGCACGTAATAGTTTGATTGATGTATGGAGAAACCATCCAAAAACTATGTTTGGATTTATTCTTACTCTAATGAGATACTTATTTCTATATAGACCTTATGTATCAAGACTTTTCCTATAAAAAAATAATTCCTTCCTACATATAGATATGAACTACGTGAGAAAAAAATTTCTACCCGTTCTCATGAGATTTTGTCCTAAAATAATCTAATATTCAGATTTTTTATTTAAAAACCAAAATATGTGTTTAGAGAAGTATGAAATTCCATAAACCTCCATGGACATTAAAAATGGAGGGTTAGTGTCCTGAGAAGTCATTTTATTAGCTATTCATAATAAGGCCCAATTGGCTATGCATAAGCTATCCACAAAAAGGATTTTTAACTAGAAGAAAATTCATCCTCATGAGAGACCTATTCTATATCTATATGCCCCGAATATTTTTTCAACACATATCACTCCATGGATTAAAAAAACTAATATATTATAGTTCACAAACATTCCCCATCATGGGTGAAGATAATATATTATTCTTGAAAAATTACTGTGAAAAAGGAAAATCATTATCCCTGAGTCAAATTTAATTGAACATATATTGTTTCCCTCAAACATCATTTTTATAAAAAAATTAAACTACACAATTCATTTCCTATTAAAATTAAATTAAATAACACCATATCACAACCCTACGATACACAATCAAAATTTGTTTAGGTTTGGTTTCTCAGTCATGGCCAATGTTGATACGGATTCCCTCATCATGTTTAGGCATCATTCTCATAACAATCCACAAGTAATGGTCTTGAGATATATGAATTTTTAAAAACTCTCTACCCATAAAGAATGGAGGGTAAGATTCTTATGGAAACCTTTGATTGGGAATGAATAATATTCGATAGCTGGCTTAGCAAATGTTTCCTATAAAAAAGTTCTTTCAACTGAAGGATAAATATTTCTTTGGAGATAATGCTTATATCTCCATATCTGTCGAAAAAAATCATGATGTAATTTTTTTTAATCCTCGCATACTTGTCCTATATAATGAATTAGATTCAAATATCTCAAAATTATGTTCTAAAAAGGAATCCTTCATTCATGTTTGAGAATAATATTGGGGAATTCTTAGCCAATATGTTTTTGTGGGTCCTCACCCCATAATTTTGGTAAAAGATGTTCAATCTAAAACACCAGGTTCTTTAGTCTGGATTGTAATACATTAATATTCCTATAAAAAGATAATGGCACTCTCTAGGTTGAAAACCTGTAAAGGTAACCCTTGGTAAATGTCAATTTTCGTCTTGCTGAACCTACACTTTGCATGGTTTAAGAAATAATCGAGTAATCAAATGAAAATAGTCACAAAAATTGTTAGTTTGAAAACTCAAAAACGGAAGCCTAAGAAAAATAAAATTTATTCGAAAAAATACCACACCATAGTGAACATAGGGAAAAAATCATGTGGTAGTATAAAAGGAAAAAAATTTGTACAGTTTTCCATGTATCACTAGAAAGAGTCTAAACTATTCTAGATGATTCCCTTTGATCAAGAAAACATTATAGAATTAAATGATATTCCATACAAGTATGATTGATCTAGTATCTTGGTTATGATTGAGGTTTTTTCCATTGATAAATACATTAATGTAATATTTGATATTTTCTTTTAAAACAAACTGAAAATTATGATAGATTGGCATAATAGGTTTAGATAACGGATAATTATTTTAGGGGAAACAAGTATTACTTTATTTATAGAATGAAAATGGAGGATAATCCTTAACATAGAGTCTCTCCAAAACATTAACAAAAATTGAGTACAATTGGAATGGCTGCAATGAAACATGACCTTCTTTATTCTGAATATCAGTTACCACCTTACGTGAGCCATCATAGGTTCACTCCAGAATGGTTCATTTCCTAGCTTTAGATGTTGCTAAGGGTTTTATTTTCCTAATAAAAAACTTGATATCTTGAACTCTTAATTGATAATATTCTTGTACCATAGTAATTGATAACATATATACCTTTAAACTAGCAATGTAGGTCTCACATTCTCTTAGATCCATAGTTTGGGCCACTATCCAATCATAAATTCAGACTCCATCATCAAAAAATGTGATGTTTAGCAGTAGGAGTTTCATTTAAATATTCCATTTGATGATAGGAAGAATTAAATTGGACAATATAACATTCATAGGTAGCCAACTCGTCTTGATTAATGAGACCCCAGTGGATTAGGAGATGCAAGTGTTTGTAATCAAACCCTCATACTCCCAGGTCGAGAATGTTTTTTCGGAGGCAATATATTTTTTAGAAATCTATTTAAGATAAGTTTTGGTGATGATTGTGTAAATTTTCTAATAATCTAATTTTCAAATATCCTAATGTTTAATTATAGCACTAGGATCCAGACCATTCCTACCCACTACTACAAGTATATTGTATGTGATTAAATTTAAAAAATATGTGCTCATTGTTATTCATGACACCAGGAGGGAAATTACACCATATCTACTTCTTATTTAATATCAAGGACTAAACTGACATATTTGGCATCAATTTTTGGAATTCCCTATACTATTCTACTTGGACCAGCCTCATTAGGGTTTCCAATAGTGGATTCTAAAATTATAAAGTCCACACCACTCCCTAAAAAATGATAACTTGAGTATTAATTTCCTTAATAAGGCCTATAATGATGGGATGAACATCTTACTCTGACAAAAATGGGTAGAGATGGAATTATAGGAAAATATTCAAGATTGGACAAAAGTTTATTCACCCATCGAACTAGATTCCCTATCATCCCATCAGGATAGTATTCCTAGAATATTTTTGTGGAAGCCCATGATATTTTAGTCAAAGATCACATGGTGGGTAAATTTTGTTTGTCTCCATAATCCCCCCACATCATCACCAACCAGAATTGAAAAATAATGACAGGATGTGATTCACTTTTAATATGGGTAAGGGGTAATGATGATACCTATTAGAGACATGAAATTATTTTGTGAAAACATATAACGAGAATAATATTTTCAAATGGTCATCCCATTTAACAATGTGGTTAGAATCCATTCGCATAATGAGATGACATAGTAATGTAATTTCGTAGAACCTATTTCATTATCGACTAATTCTCCATAGGGTGCAGGATGAGGCATGAAATAAAATAAATAAAAATAACTTAACAACTCAAACAATACCATAAATTATTCCAGATTTCAGGAAGATGGAAGTAATATTGAGAAGTATATGGTTAATGGGGAAATGCGGGATCACCGTGATACACTGATATTCATATAATTGAAAGTGTTCCTCCCCCCTTCCCCTTAAAAACTAAAAAAGACAACATAGATGATGTGGAGATGTACCCTCTTGTATATGGACCAACAACTCATAAATATGAGTAAGGGTTAGAACAACTAGTTTTATAGGTTATTCATTCAGTAGAGTTGATTCCATCATCAGGGTATAGACTTCGACACTGGTATAGACTTCATTATTTGAGAATATCCTTCTACATAGGACCATGATGCAAAATCCCACCAAAAAAAGTTTCAGAGATACGTTTGGAAGGATCCAATAACTCCATGATGTATGTTGGCCTTCCCCAAGAGTGTCCCAATATGAACCTTGAATACCTCATGACTATTGGGTAATGTGACTCCTTGTAAGCTAAACTATTGGCCTTAAACAATGAGCCCAGAAAAATAGAATTATCGAATCACTGAATAGAATTAACAGATGGTAATTAAGAGGATGAACCTATTATTTATATACCATAATTAGTTAATTTCTAGATAATAGAGAGACCTTTTCGGTATCTTCTAAAACCATTATAGTGAGAATGTATTTATTAAACATGTTTCCAAAAATTTATATCCATCCTAATTGGTTAATATCTATAGGATGACCCTAAATTCACCATGTGTAAAATGAAATGTGTTGGTTCTTAAACATGAATGAATGATTAATCTAGGTAATATAATTTTTTAGAGAATATTACATAAATAAAAAAATACAGGATGCCTTGTATAGGATGATTGCATCCAATCATTTTAAAATTTCTTTTCAGTTTTGGTGCACCCAAAATGCCCAAGACCATATATCAAAAAATCTCCCTCCAGATCAAAAATCCCATTTGGTAATCCATCCTCCACTAGTACTATCCTATGAGAAATTAATAATGTATGGTTAATATTGGAATTAATACTAAAAGAATATATCATCATTATTTTGGTCACTTTGAGTCCATAATAATCCATTAAAAATGGAGTCCCTCTCTTCATCTGATCTATAAATAATATTCCCTACAGTAGAGATGTCTACATGAACGTGATCCAAGGATGACTCAATCCAAATAGATGGAAGATTTATATTAACCAATGGAATGATATAATAGACTTGACGTCTGAAGTTTTACAATGGAAATATATTAGACAACAAGTAATTTAGAAGACCTGGTGAAAGGAGGCTCTTCATAATTCCTTCCTGAGGGATGATGTGATGTCTAAGATAATCTTTGTTATTCTCATCACTGGAAGTAATATCTTAATCCTAGTTATTGAAGTGGAATAAAAATCAATTTCCCCTATGAAAATATCAAAAGTATTAGATGATATTTATTGAAAATAATTCATAGAAATGTTACAAAATTGAACACAACTTGACTCACCATGAATGTTCCCACAAACAACCACTTGGTGAGGAATTAAAACCCATGAGGTTATATATACACGTGAACATTGGTTTATGTGGTGCGTGATTCATGGTATGTGATGTAACCATGAATAAAACCAAATATATGTGTGAGTGAGTAGAAATATAGTTTTCAGGTGACCACCTTGGAGTTTTGAAGACGTTTTTCCTTCAAGCAGAACTATATCTGGAGGATGTTGAAATCGAGTGAGTTTACAAAGAGACCTGTTCATAGTAATCACTCAATAAAAGTAAAATGAGTCAGGTCCCCCCTTTTATAGGAATGTTCCCTACTTGGGGGTCCACATTCATACAAAAAATAGGTTTAATATAGGACATGTTTATTCATCAGAACATATTTTAATGAGGGTACTTTTTGGATCCCGAGAACTCCACATAAAAGATGAAAATAAATTCCGTGAATTTGGTTAAGGGTAAAAAATCTAAAGAAGTGTTTAATTAAAAAATTTTATGGAGGAGAATTCATGAAGGAAGGATTTGTGCTATGTAGTAAAAACAGCTATGTGGACTGCCGCTTCGCTTGAAATCCTATGAAAAAAAATCATTTTTGGGACGGGACGATATCATCAATGCTTGTGAATGAAACCAAATAATTTGAGGGACGATATGGTGTTTTCTTACCTTTCAAAATAACCATTCCCACAATAAAAAAATTATTTTCGGCATTGTGGGAATTTTCAATCCCCCATGAAAGAAGTGATTCATAGTTCAAGGAATCCTTACTGGGCTCTCGTAAAAAAATACCCAAGGACCACCATAGAAAACCAGCCATAACAGAATCCTGTTTTTTTATTATTCTATAAAATTCCACTGAGTGGGACCTAAGTAATAAAGAGAGAAGGAATAGGTTAAACACAGATGAGAATTGGGTGGAAGGGGAGAGAGCCATCAATTCCTAGCAGGTAAACCCCCCACATAACATTAATGAATAAAAATAAATTCATCCAACTATTTAAAACCTGAAACCTCTTTAAAGAAAATATTTTTGGGAGTGTAAGTAGATGGACCCTTTTAATTCCACCACCAAAAATATCCAAATGCTATGAAGAGGGATCTCTTCCCTACATAGCGAAATGATATGTAGGAGGAATTAAAGCACACAAAAAAATACTATATATTGTGAATATAATGCTAAATAGCAAGACACTATGTGAGAAGAACCTAGGTCCACATATAATAGAACTATGTGGATGAAACCCTCACCCACGTAACAATATGATACACAGATGGTACCCCATTCCACAAAATATCATGCTATGTGGAATGGGGAATCCTAGTATTTTATTCTCCCTAACCCCAATCACATCCCTCCTTCATACAATCAAGACCCACTTTAGCACCTCTAAGAAACATTCTAATGGAATGAGACCAAGGAAACTTCCAAATCCACCAAATACATATGATTAGATTTACAAACACATATGTTTGTCATATTATGTCAACATAAACATATTAAGTTAACCCTAAAAATGTATTAATGATTAAATTCTAATTGTAATGAGGGTCGTGACCTATGATATCCTCACATGTACCTCTCTATTCTGTGTGGGGATAGGGGGGATCACGCTTACCTTTACTATTGAGGGTTAATATCATATCCCCATATATTCCCCCTGAACTAGTGACACAGAATCCCTCCTTGAGTAATCCCCTAGTATATAATGCGGGGGGGTGGGAATCATTATCTTATTCACTATCCAAGGATGTGACCGGATACATCATTTCATGTGACTATCCCAGTTAACAAAAATAAAAGAGGATACAGTAACATTCAAAGCAGTTTCTCATCCTCATTTGGATCCAAAATATATCCACCAGTGGAAACATTGGATCATGTGATCTTTAGATCAACTACATACTCTTGTATCTCACACCGATCATGACTCATGTGGCCTTAGATGTTAGTGGAAATCGTGACATATATACAATCCCAACCACTCAAATCGGCCTCCTAATCGGTGTAATCCCCAATCGAAATCACTCAATTCATCCTCCTTCATAGGTGTAAGCCACAAACCTTTTTTAACTACATGGTATTTTATTCCCAACTAATTGGGTTATATAGGAATCCAACCCATGTTTCAAACCCAATACCCTAATTCACAGTTCTGCGCTCTGAGCTACCTTACCAGTAGGGTCATATATAACATAGATGACCATATTAATTTTGGTCCCCTTTCATCACCATCCCTATTTGGTGCTATCCTTAGTGATATCTTTCCCCCACCTATTAAAAAACATCTCAACTGGGTCCATTGAGTCGCCTTAGTCCCACACCATCCTTGGCCATGAACCTTTTCGTTGGATATCCTTGCTACATGACATTAAAATATATGGTTTGGTCCTTGTCACATAGCCTTAAATGGTAATGTCTCCTATTAAATGGCACCAAACTATGTGGCATAGGATTCATTTTTTAAGGATACATAGGAATCCAATTTTATGGATCCTATTCTGACATCCAATAAACATATGACATCCCAGGTGAATGGAAAATCTGGAGTGACTCACTACGCGGCATAAAACAATCATCATTATATTAAATGTCCATGGAATCTATTATATATTCATAAAAGGGTACCATTTATGTATAACCTTAGATACATACAAATATCTTGATCTTGGAAGATCCTCAGATATATACAAAAGATTACAAACCTATGTCTGTTCATAATTTATAATAATTTATGTTGACCCACATCATATATGGGAATAAAAAAAGGATTCCTGATCAGATATAAAATATATAATAGATTCCCAAAATAAGAAATAGTGATCCCCAAAAGGGTGTTATGTGACAAACTTCCCATTCTCTAGACTAATATTAGTTCTTATGTAATGTTGTATAAGTTACCCAATGAGCATCTTCCTTTGGAAAGTAGGTCCATGAGCGATCATGGATATGAGAAACCATTAAGTGCATCCGGTTCCAGAAACAAACTCCCTTGAAAAAAAACCCATCATAAGTTGATATGAGATAAGAATGGTGAACCTGATATGAATGGTTCTTTAATATTGAAAACCCATAACAGGATGTAGTTATTTTTTCATTAGAGTTTCTATTATATAGGTTCCTTTCACGATTCTATTGTTATAAAAAACGATATTTCACTATAGAAAATCAATTCTCATAAACCCAATACATTATATATTTTAAACAGTCCAATATCAATGATATCTTAGGGAGGAAATTATTATCAACTATTTCATTAACAATACATTTCATTTTTCAAATACAATTTCTTTATATTGTAATTATTTTAAAAACACAAAACAAATTCTAATTCCTCTAAGACACAAACATAAGAGTTTCTTCCCACATTCCCAATATATAGTAAAGTGAATCATATTTCCTCTATGGTCTATATGACCCAACATCTTATTGAAAATTATCGTTATATTATTTTTTCACTCTAAGAGTTGTTTAAAGTGAATGTTATGAATCATATATCATGATAAATAATTGGAAATAATCACAATATCATTTAGTCCAGTTATCATCCCATTTTCTTCCTCATAAAAACATTTTATATCACATTAAATGTTGATCCAGTTCCTTATAACTCCCACCATTGGCTAAAACAAAAAAATAATGTGTGAGAAAAAATAATCATAGTAGGGAACCACATAATCCTAAAGAATCTTGTATTGGATTTATAAATCAGGAGACTTTATTTTTAATATTTTAAACCTTAACATTGACATTGTACATTCATGGTCATTATTTAAATACTTCATGGTGGATCATAAGGATTTAATAAATTTCCTAATCATATCCCCTTTGATTGTCAAACTAGGTCTGAAAAAGGCCCATTTTCATGCACCAGGTGATGATCGAGTCCATCTTAATGAACCCTTTTTGGAGTTATTACCAATATTTACCATTGTTCTAGAGCCATATCCACTTATAGTATTCAGATGGGGAAATAATTTCAGGGAATCCACTTTCTCTACCCTTCACCAAAATTTTATAATATTTTTCTATACTTTGACTCATCCATAGGATTATCCTTAGAGACATAAAAAGATATAACTTTAGAAATAGACCTAAAGATGTCACTAAAGTTCTTATCCTAGATTCAAATGGTTATCTTAATCTTCCCTCAAATACCAACAGTAGAGACTTAGGAATTTCATACATAGATATTACACCTTTTTTATGAATATTCAATACATTATACAAACACACATTTGAGGACCATAATGTTATAGTTCCTCTGAAAGCATGGAAACATAAACAACTGGTTCATATATAACTAAATCACCTCTCACTATGTTCTCTATAACTAAAAACATTCTTATACATAACTTACATAATATATTTCTTCATAACTCAGGGAATGAAAACCTAATATAGGTGGAGATCAGATGATCAATAGGGGTAAACTAGGGAGATATGTAAGTGTAATATGAACACATTTGTAGGAGAACATTATTATAACATTTAAAAACCGTACCATACATATCAATGATCATAATATTGAAAAATGGAATAAATATTGGTAGTTCAAATGATAAAAATCATAATAATTCAATGAACATGATCCATGAGAGCATAATATTATCATAAGACTTGTAATTATGGAATACAAATCACCATGGAAACCATTTCCATAGTAGTCAAGGTTTATTTCCAAGGATATCATAGTGTAATGAGTGTACTCTGTAAAAAATCATAGTAGTAAAGGTTCACTCCCAAGGCCTTCATAGTGGAAAAATTCCATTACTAATTTCGGTTCAATCCCCATTGTTTTCCATTCTATCTCATGAGATATAAATCATTACTGGATTCATTTGAGGGAGACATATGACCCACCCATCACATAACAAAAATAATACATTTGTGAGGTATAAGATCAAAATACATTCATCATATCATAAAACATGAAATGAAATGAGTTTCATAAACATTTTATAATATCATAACTTATGGAAAGTAGATAGGTTTTATAATTATTTCATCATTGAATATCCCAATAATAGAATCAATTTTCATAATAAAATTACCATGGTATAAACCATATAAGAAAAATAGGATTCATAAACATTTTTTCATCATAAACACAAACCATCTAGATAAAGAATAAGAATAGTATCCTTGGATAAAATACACAGTAAAGCATAAGTAGCATTAAAGAATTTCATCATAGATAAAACATAATATTTAAACATCACTTGGGAACCCTCTGGAGGAATATAAATATTCATTGAAATTTTATTTTTGAGACTAAAAATTCATAAAATATATTGGAAATAATTTTGCTGGAAAATAAATTTGAATATTTATAAAGGAATCATTAAAAATAAATTAAAAAAATTATTTAATATTAAAAATATTCTTTGAAGATATCTTTAAAAAGATTCATAATTTTTTAAAATACTTTTATTTTAAAATATCTATAAAAATTATAAATTACGAAATAAAAATATTTTTCAAAAAATCATAAAAAATATATCCTTTCAAATTTGAGTGTTTTTAAAACACAAAAAAAATTCAAAAACAAATTCTTTGGAAATAACCCTATAATATTATAATGTATCTTTAAATAAATTATTTTTCTTGTCTTTGGAGAATTATTTTCGTTTTGTACACATAAAAAAGAATATTCCTTCAAAATTATTGGTAAAAGAAAGATACGCATTATTTTGAAAACAAAATATAGATTCCATTAATAAAAATTCTATGAATTTCAAAAATAGGTAAAAATATTTTAAAAAAACCATTTTATAATGTTAAAAAAAATTTGGAAACAATTTTAGAAAACATGGATTTGTAAGAATAAAGGTATTTTGACCGAAATGTGAAATAGTGATGATTTTTTTAAAAACACTATTTTGTACTATTGAGTATATAAAGAAGGAAAATTAATGAAAAATATGTACTCTCAATACATAAATCTATGACAAGAAAATTAATGTGTTTCTTTAGAGATGAATCACAATATTTTATCATTGGAAACCTAATCATAAAAAATCCCAATAAATTATGAGATAATAACATAAAATCTTTACCACATTTGTAACTTTTTTATGTAAGTACATTGACAGAATAACATTAAATTAATATTAAAATATAATGATAAAAAATAAACTAATAATATTACATGTAAAAGTGTCTTTATATACACCTCATAAAATAATATTGCTTCATAACATAACATATGTTTCATGAAGGCAAATTGAGAAAAAAATACATTACCACTTTAGAGACATTAGAATTGAAAACCCTATGAAATAAAGATATTAAAATGGATATATAAATCAATATAATTTTATGTAGAATAATCATAAAACAAATATAAGTGCATTATATTCACCCCATAAAATAAACACATGGTAAATATGAGATTTTTGTTACAGAAAACAAGAATTATATGTAAATACCTTACCAGAAAGTCTCAACCACCACTGTACATGTTAGAAAGTCCAATATAAAAAATATAAGATTATAAATATATTATATAAACACACACACAGAGAGATATATATATATATCATATATAATTTACTTATGGCCATTTATATCCCATTTATTAACAATTCTATGTAAAATCCACTTTTTGGGCAATAACCACATTGTTTTTCATGTATGTTTTGATTTTTTATATTTGGTCCCCTTAAATGGATAATGGTTACATAATATCATGAATTTAAAACATGATATATATATATATATATAATTTATATTCAATATATATGTATTTATAGTAGTCTATAAAAGTTAGTGGTAGAAAATGATATTAAACATTTGTGGAGACAATAGGCCATACATACACATAAATGTTATTTCCATATTCATGAATTACTGAAAGAAACAAATGTAAATAACAAATTAACATTATATAATCCTTTTTATTTCAAATATATCACATATTTTCATTAACTTTTTTTTTTATTACCTTCTATTTTAATCATGAACGAATCACATCACTTCCTGAGGTGGTGGTCCATCACACACATGGGATACAGTATCATATTCTCACAGAATGGAAATTAAGAAGCTATATTTGTTACAATAATTATATATGTATTATAATGTCATAAATATAGTATATAAAAAATAAATACATCATTATATCTACACATGAAATGTGGGTATGGAAAATGAATTACATCGGTTCACAAGATGCTAATCCACCACACACACGAATGATGATTTCATAACCCATTTGATGGAAGAGGAGAAGAATATTTGTTATGAAAATAATATAATATCATCTTATCATATATAATAAACTGAGGATATATTATAATATTGTATCAATAATTATTTAATGAGGTGGAGGAGGAAATAAAATAAAACTATTTATTAGAGATGTTACCTCTTCTTTAAACAACTTCTTTTCCTTCTCACCAAAAGGATTCCTAGGTAGAACTAATGAAAAAAATAAGTATTTTAGGATGACAAGTCATAATTAATGAGTTTATTTGAGTATTTATTATTTTATCCATATGGTTTTGAAAGTGTGAATAGGTGAGGATATTCTTTAACCTTTTATAAGTGAGATTAGTGGCACACTTATAATTTTTAAAACGAAAAATATAAACCCACATTTTTCACATTCCAAATGCTCCAAAATGGTCCATCATAGACAATTTAATAAACAAGGTATAAATATTACAATAAAATGGGGTTTTAGATGTTTTGGGTCCTTTTATCAATTATATTTATAGTTCAACCCCTAATAAACCCATGTTTACCTTAACTACGATAAATAATTTTTACTATTTTTACTATTCATTCAGGTAAAAAATTAAGTTAACTTTATTAAATAACAAAAATTATTTTTATTCCAAATATATATTTCATATTATAAATTTTAATTAATATAATAATTTAAAATATAACATAAAATTAATTTTATATATTCCATGAGAAAGTGGGGTTTCAAATAGCAAATGGTGAAAAGTTTAAAAAACTTTATATCAAATTTCAATATGAAAATGACCAAAAAAAGTATATTAATATATATATAATTTTTCAAAATTTTATTTTATAAACATTAAAAAAATATGAATTTTTTATAATATATAAAATAAATTAACATTCTTTATAAAAAATAGTATTTTCACTATTTTTAAAATAAATTTCTTCTCAAAACATTATAAAACATTATACTCGAAATAATTTTATAATAATGATTTTAAAAATGAAAATTATTTTTTCAAATAAATCTTCAATATGTATCAAAACGTAGTTTTAAAATATATTTTTAAATGGTGACAAAACAACTTTTATAGAAAATATTGTTTTAATCAAAAATTTGAATATTTATTTATTTATTCTCTAGAAAACACATATCTTAAATTTTAAAAAATTTATTTAATAATAAATATATAAATTCCTTTAAAACTATTAAAAAAATGTTTTTTATTTTATTTAATTATGTAAAACACATTTTCTTCATTAAAATAGTTTTTTAAGGAAATAATCCCTTTATTTTCATTGAGTTTTTATTTTCATTTCTAATTTATTTATCAAAAGATAATTCATTTTATATAAATGTTTAAACTATATATATTCATAATTTAGTTAATCTTTTTCATATCCATCATTCCAACAACTAGGTAATGATTATCACATTATATAATAAAATTTTAATAGTATGGGATGTTTCTTTTAAACGCAGTGTTGCGTGTAATAAAAAACATTGAAATAATTAAATTCATATAAAGAAATATATTTCAAAAAATATCTGGGTGTTAAAATTACTCCCAAGGTACATAAAAAAAGTCATTTAACTATATGGTATTTTTTACTTAATGATAATGAAATTAATATGATGTAATTTTCTTGATATATTCTAAATATGGAAGGTAATAATTTTATCTAATTTAATTAATGATAGAACTGAAGTGTTCTTGGTAGAATTAACTATTTTTTGAAAATAATTTGTTATTTTTTATCTTACATGGAAAATGTATTTAAAAACATTATTGATAATGTGATTCTGCTTTATTTTGAAAAATACCATTTCTAGTAAAAAAATGTAATTATTTTATGTTTTGTGATTTTAAAGAATGAAATTGAAGTTGATAATGAAATTAACTAAATTATCACTTTATTACCTTATTCTTAATGTGTAAAATATGTTAGCTTATTTTTAGGGTATGCCTTTTTTACAGAATGTTCACAAAGTATTTTCGTAAAATAGAATTCACATTTTTCATATTTTTTTAAGAAAGACACGAAGTTTATTTTTGATTATTCTAACAGGAATTTTTTCTATGAATCTAATAGGAAGATATATTTTATACTAGTGATACAACAAAAAATTAGGAAATTGATTTTAAATTTATTTTTTTGCTTAGAATTATTTTTTCGAATTTGACTTAACATAAATGTTTAAAGAAAAATATTAATATGATAGTTAATGATTTTAGCTACTTCAATAATTCAATTTGGATGTTAAATTAAAAAGATAAATTGATTTCCAAGTAAATAATCACATTTATTTTTACCCCATATTTTAAAGGTAGTAATTTTAATTAAATTTCTCATTAATGATTACATTCAAGGTGAGAAAATCATTTTGATTATAGGTGAAATGTAAGGGTATGTGGACATGGTCATCATCCTTGTTACTTATCAAATCCCTTCATATATAAATACACACCAAATTTAAAAACATAAGGATTAATAAAATGTTTTACATGTGGTATGATTCACACATTTGAATAATATGAAATGACTATATAATTATATGATTTTTAACTAAAACTGAAGTACCATTTATACTCATATTTATCCAATATGTATGGTGTGGAGGCCACATTGGATCCTAAATTTTTTTTGGAAATTTTCTACAATCTAGAATAATCTATAAAATTTTGTTTATTTATTCCCATTCATTTTTTTTCAAAATTTTTAAAAAATCTATTTTATAAAAGGACAATGTATTTTTGTGAAATATCTGACGTATTGCACATGAAATTTATGGGAATATTTCCAACTTCATTTGAATATATATACATTTTTGGGTATTTATAATGTTTTCATATGGGTGGATTCCAATGCAATAGGGTAGGATAATTCATGTATTTTTTGTGATTTTTTCCATATGTAACAAATTTTATAGATTTGAAAAACCTAGTGCTATCATTAATTAAAAGTGAATAAAAATATACAATAGGGTCTTGTAATTTTTGATGATGAAATAAATAGTAAAACATAGATCATAAAAATTATACCACCCCTAGACTAATGGGATCACTATGGTAACCATTTTTGAAATCAAATGGATTATTTAGAATACTATAAACTACAATAAGAAGGATTTCAAATATAGGATAGATGATTCCATTTGGGGTTATATAATATATTATAATACACCCATAAAACTGAGTCCATATATTATTTTTCATTGCAAAAGTTTTTATATCCCATTGGAATTATAGAACAAATCCTACTAGGTAGAGAAAAATAACAACTTAGACAAAAAACAAGATGGATATCAAAGGAAGATGAAAGTATAGAAGCAAGATGAAATTCAAAGAGAAGCCTTTGAGAATGGAAAAATGTTTTATAAGAAATCAATACTAATTCATGATAAGATAATAAAGAACAGGGACATCCATTATAGAGATAAAATGTTACTCCACAACACTAGATTAAAATTAATACATGTTATGTTTAGTTTTAGATTAAAATGACCCTTTATTGATTATAATATTCTTCTTTATGGTGCAGTTGAAATCCCTTTAGAAAGAGAAAATAAAACCTTTACTGTAATTGACCAAAGATTGATGAAATAATGTGAGAGCTATCCTGATGAAAAACTGGAGGATATTGATCTCCTTTATGCATTCTATAATTGAAACTACTAGGTCATCCACCCATTTACTTACTTAAGTACTGTGATATTTTATAGGCTATTGAAAGTTTTTATATCCATTATAATGATATGATGATATTATATAATTAAATGGTGGGGGTAAAGGACCTTTATGTAGTTTACAAATTATTATTTTAGTTTTCATTTATTTTGCATTTTTGTTTATTTTTTTGTTTTATAATTTTTTTATAAAATTAAAATTACCATTGGAACTAGATACAATGAAAAAATTGGAAAAAATAAATATTTTATTCCAATTTGAGTGAAATAAGTTTTAATAAGTATATTTATTTTATATTAATTCTAACATGAACTCACATGAAACGTGACTTTAACATTCAGTGAATTTTCCACCAAAAAATGTAAAACCTTAGTGAGCCTACCTAAATTATTTTTCATATAGTTTATAACATAATGTTAACTGAGAATATGAGATCTGATATAAAAATATTCATCTTATAACATGGAATGATTTATGTTCTTTTAAGATATTAATAAGAGAAGATAACCTCAAGATCTGTTTATATAGTACATTCTTACATTCTTTATATATCACAATTATATTTGGGTGGTGTTTAAAATTTTGGATGGTTTAATTTTGGGTTAGCTATAATCATTCGATTAGTTCATATCAAAAATATAATTTGGGAAAATTAAATAATTGCCTTATTATTCCAATGTTATATAAATATTTGTGGTATTATAAACTCAAATAAACATGGGGAAAATGATTTATAAGGATATTTTATAAAACATGTCAAGGAAATATGGAATTTGATAATGGACGAGGAGATTAAGCAATACATATTTGAAGGTATTGAATGCTGAAAATTTTAGTTAACAAATATATTTTCACTTACCATATTATACTTACTAACAAAACTAAATATGAGATGAAACCATTATAACACTATTAAAATTGATAACTCATGGAAATGTAATTGTTCATGTGTGGGGGAAGTGATTCAAGAAAATAATTTATAATATTTTTTTCATAATAGATTCATTTTATTCCCCCATATGTATATGCGAGGAACTATCATTCTGTATTGTTTTTCATTTATCACCTAATAAGATCGGATTTAGTGAATTTTTTTTTGTTGGACAATTTTTGAATATAATCAATTTATAAAAATTTTATATCAAAATAACTTATAATTATAATTAATCCTTGATGTGTTCACTATAATGAAAATGATCAATCTTTTAAATCAATTGAAAAAGTGATTGTTTTGGATACAAACATGTACAATAAACTATATAAGATATGACCTTGGAAATATATGGATAAATTGGTGTTACATTGGATGTAACAGTAGATGTGAAAATCCATAGTTGGATGTTAAGAGAATAATATATATTCTCAATACGACATGAGTATCCACCAACTAATTAGAAAAATATCATGTATATTTTTTACATAATATATTTAGGCAATACTGTCTTGTTTTCCATTTAATTTAATACCATGTACAACATAACAATGTGTATGATTCAATGAATATTTTACTACAAAAACATATTCCTTTTTTCCATATCATGAGGTTGATCCATATTCTTAATGGACTCATCATTTGCGTATTGATACTACACCATCCATAGAGGAATATTGTGGAAATACCAAAGATACCTTTCAATGCCATGAATATTTTTTGAAATCCAATGTGTATTGTGTTTCCACTGAATATATTGTTACGAGAAAAATAATATTATAATTTTTATGTTGTTCCATCTATTTTGGGATCAACTATTTTTGGTATCTTAAAATTAGGTAAAATTGGGATACATTATAAGAAAACCAAACTCATTTTAGAAGTCAAGGATACATCCAAATCCAATCACCCAACGCCCTCTTTTCTGGATGTGGTCAAATTATAGATACAATCCATTTAATCCCAACATAATATTATGTTTCTTACCCAATGATATATAAGGATACAATGAAAGTTACGTACAATCCAACACATCCTTAGGGATCAAATTCAAAAAATGTTTCAAGTAAAAAATTTCAACACCATAGTTATTTTAGATTTTTTCATATAGACTGAAGAAACTCCATAAAGGTATTGGATAATAAATTTATTAATATCCAAGAATTTGGATCCATTAATAATTATAGTTTTTAAATGGAAAATATACACTAACTATGTGGAATAAAATAATATTTTATAAATTCTTTAAATCAAAATTAGGAACGGAATCAAAAAATTCAACATGTGGAACATGATCCTTGTGAAATAGAAATAATTTTAGTCAGTAGAGATTTTATTATTCACTATTTATTTCTATGAAGGAAAATATTTGAAATATATGATTGAAAAGAATAATTTATATGACACATATAATTATCCATGAGGAAGTGAAAATATTATAAATTTAGTATGGAAAATATCATTATGAAACATGTTTCTAGTTTTTAATATGTTTTAACTTATTACCTTGTAAGATAGATGTTTATGGTTATAAAAAATCATGTGGAGGGATAAAATCCTTATAATTTATAGGTCCAGTGGGGGAGATATTTGTACATGACTGAGTTCAAATAAATTTTTAATTTTTCTTATATTGGAAATATTAGTTTTAACAATATATAATATATTATTTATGATTGTAATAAATATATAGGTCTTTTTTTTGCATTGGATTCTATTTTATTCTCTCCCTCAACAAAATTGAACCCGTATAAAATGGATCCTGAGTGATTGAGTGGTGTTATTAACAATCATTGTCATGTCAATGTAAGGAAGAATCTCATCATTAGTTTCATGGAATTATCATCTCCCTGATATGAGGTTCATAAATAGTTGGGATTGAGTCATCTACTATACTATTGCATGATTTATCCTTTCTTAATCATTAACATAGGAAGGTGGATCATCTCCCCACAACAATTATAGTGATTATATTTACCAAGAATAATATTTTAAATTGAGGTATGGATGATTGTGAATATATCATTGATAAACACTATAAGAGAGACTTATAAATTTTGGAATAATGATAACATTGGACCAGAATTCCTACCCATAGATAAATCATTTATACATACTCTTAATATGTTATCAATGTATATTTTTTCTATTTTACTTTTAAATATAAAATTCATAAAAACCCCTTGTAGACATATTTTATCATTACACAGAAATTTATACCTTCCTTGGAGATAATACAAGTTTCCACTACATTTATTTTACTTGGATTTAAAATTGTGTTCAACCTCCTTAAGACAAATTAAAATGTAAATCCACCATAGAATCAATAACTCCATGAAATAATTGTTCCTATATATAATGTAATATTAATAAAAAAAATGTATATTTTTTTCATTGTGACATCCTTTTGTGATAAAATTTAATCTTCAAACTCAATTCTTCTCATACATCTTCCATGGTTCAAATTTCATTCTGAGTTTTTATACTATGAATATTATACTATTAATATTATAATAAAATTTTAATCATTAAAATTAAAATTTTAATTAGAATAATTTTTGGAGATATTCTCAGTAATTCTAAAAATATCTATAATATTTAAATGCTACAATTTATAAATCATGATGACTAGTTTTTATAGTTTTATTCTATGTATCTTTATGATTCTAATGAAATAATATTTTTGGAAATTTTAATTGTTGTTATAAAGATACCTTAGAGATGTTTTTAGTCCATTTTTTGATAAATTTAACAATAAATTAAACCTAGAAAGAGTTTATTATCAAATGATATACCAAAATTTACATTATAATGGAATTAATTCATCAAGACCATAAATATTATCATCTAAATCATGGATTTAATGTTATAGAAGTGATATTTTTTATAATTTCAACCTTCTATAAAACATTATAATCCTTTAATGATTTATTTAAGTATTGATGTTGAAATTTCTATGATCATTGTAATGAGATGATGTTACTAAAAAAATTTAGTTGCTAATTTTGGAACTTTCTCCATATAAATTAATCCATGATGGTGGTGGAGTTAGATGATGCAATGGTAACGAATGAACCACTATATCAATTGTTTATATTATACTAGTTATTCCATGTCATCGCCCATTGGAGTTGAATTGGTAGAGCACCATGGATATTATTGGATCCTTATCTTATCTTAGTTAAATCTTCATCCTTATGGCTATGTCACTATACATTATGATGACCTCCCCCCTGATTATAACCATCCCATTAAATTGATTATATGAAATCCTACATTGAATTCCACTACAAAATATGTGTATGACTAAGAGATGATGCATGTTTATAAGGAGTATCTAATAAAATATCATATGTATAGTACTTTACAACACAATGTCACTGCATAGAGTATGTAGACCATTGACCTAGGAAATGTGGGTGGGTGGGGAGGGGGCGGCGGTTCCATGAGGCACACCTGATTTTCTAGGATCACCTTTGGTGAATGGGATAATGTGGATTACTTTTTTGACACAAAAATTATGATAATATCTATTCATCTTTTTAGACATAGTGAAGCCCTTTTGGAGTGATTTTAGTGATGTTTGGTAGGCGAATTTTATGTTTTTTCATTAAAAAAGAATCATCGATTGACATTGATATCTCATCATGAAAATTTTGACCAAAAACCACTTATAGAGTTCTTTTTCTGTTGATAAATATATATAATAATGATGATTGCATCTAAATTTGATCTTATTATATAAAATTAATGGAAATTAATGGATAATATAATTAAATTATTAACTATATAATTTTTATACTTACCTCAATATGGTCTTATAGTTTTGTATAGTGAAATAGAATTATTGAACTTTTAAAACACCTAAAAATTGTTATTGCACAACATAGTTTCCAAAAGATGTTTTTCCTTTATGTAGAGAAATATTCTTAAAGAATGGGGAGGGTTAGTCATATGATAGGTTTGTACTTTTAAAAGACACACACACAAACACACAAACTTTAAAATCTAAAGAGTTAAATTGGATTAATTATGATATGTTGATAATGACTATACCTATGATTGTGTTTTTAATAATTGAATGGATAATATGAATAATGTGATTTTCTTTCAAAAAACTAATTTTATTCAGTTGTGATTATATCAGCTATAGATAAATGTTATTATTAATAAATAATCTTCATGATTATAATGTGGATTTATTATGTGAATAATGAATGATGAAAGATATTTATTTCATTTATGACATGAAAAAAGTCTATTAATAATCTTTTATCTCAAGATGGGGTTATGGTAATCAGTGGATAACATGTGATTTTAAAGAAGATGAAAAATGAATGATGAAACTAGGCTAATCAATTAAAGTAATGTATTTATTGATATAGAATTGTAGATAAAATATGATCATGATGGAGTAATAAAATGATAACTCCTTGGATGAATTATGATTACAAGGATGTGTTTAAATGATGTGTATAATGATATTAAAATCATGATGACTTGGTGAACTAGATAAACCAATATGGGGAAGTAAAATGTTTTTAGATTTTGAATTTCTATGAATATAGAAAATCATAAAGAATAAATTGAATTTTTTATAGATTATTATGTAAGATGTTTCTTGTGTTTGATAGTTTGATCATTAGTTTGGCAATGAAAATTATTTATTTTCCAATATTAAATTATATATTTTTTGTAGTCTAGTGGTTAGTGGATGTCAATTATAATAGTGAACTATATTGATTACTCTCATACTCACCTATCTAATTGAGTTAGAGTGTGTTGAAAAATTTAGATCATTTATTATATTCTAAACCACTAATACCAGTTAGATAATAGTGATAACATACAAATATATTAATTCATAGTCTCTCTCATAGCCAATTGTTTTAAAGATATCGACGATAAACTTATGGGTTTGATCTTAATATAAACCAGTAACTTGGGTCTAGGATAAAAAATGATTCACTCATGTATTTACACAAATTATACCCCCTATATATATAGTATTAACATGGATAAGGATAAGCCTAAGTATTTAAAATTTTAATATCCCTTATCATTAAGACTAGGATGGATAATTATTCACCTTGTAAATACTTTTTTCTCATCCATATTTATGTCTTGGTGTTGAATGAATCATATAGGCCACACTTCAACATGATACTTATTATATAGATATATTACAACATGAGATGGTGGTGCATCATAAGTGATTAATTAGACATTTCACCTAGATTGGGATGTGAGATAATATTATTACATTATTATATTCTATTTAGTTATGCAACTAACATTGACATGTGGGGCGAATGAGTTTCAATATATGTCATGGTATGTATACATTGATTCTTTTATTGGCTATAGACATATGACTATTATTGTTATTTTTTAGTTTGGGGATGGGATTGAGGCATTGTTTTATATATTGGGTTCTTAGAAACCTTTAGTTAAACACAGTTCACAAGATTCCTACTTATTATAATATTTGGATATGTGAATGAAATATATAAATAGACCCACACACATTAATGTGTTTATTTTTTGTGAGGGTGATATTGGTAAGATAGGGATATCTTAGTAATGAATGTACATTAATATTATTACAATTAATTATCATTTTTTGAGATGTTTTTTATACAAATTATTTAATTAAGATTAATGATGAATCTAGTGTTTTATCCAGAATGTTTATTTCATGGAGATTGTATAATAAATATTATTTCTCAACCATGTATGTTTACTTTTAATTTTTCTACTAAGGTGTTTATAAAGGTCCACTTGTGCTCATTCTGAAAGATAATGGACCCTTGAGATTGATGTGTGATATTTCAGTTAATTTTTTAGAATATTATTTCGGATAATTGCATTAGTTTCATATATACATATACATAACTATACCCATGATGTATTACTTGAAGATAGAGATTCATTTTAATATTTTCAAAATTATTATATAATTAATTTTGGCCTATTCGGGAGTTATATTTCATTATCAGTATTCTATTTGTATTATGGTGATTGAAATTTCATGATATCCAGAAAAAATTTTGATTATAAGTAATGCCTCCCATTAATTGAAAGGATTCTATAGTGTACGTGTCTATACATTTGTTTATTAGAAGAGAGTTTGAGGAGTTCACTTGAATTTTAGAAAGTGATTTTTTTCTTCAAAGTGTTAGGTTTGAGTTTGGTTTTAGTTTCATGTTAGGTTTGGTTAAAATAACTAAAGAAAATATTTAATATAAAACTGGAGTTAATTGAGTTAAAGAAGATAACATTGTGAGGGTAGTAAGTGACAACCATTGTTTTTAAAAAATAAATCATATTGATCTCTCATTATTGAATAACCTCAATATATGAATCATTAGGCATGAATAATGTAAAAATTGAATCATATATATTCAATTAATGATTCTATACTTACATTATTTAATTGAAATTTTGGATAGTTTACAAATACCTCCATGGAGGAATATTGATTTTCAAATTATATATAATGATATCAGGAATGGGGTTTTAAGTAAATTTTGATTTATGTGATGATAGATTTATTTTTTATGAGGATGATTTTAATGTTCATAGAGATTGAGATGTTACATTATAGATCAGTTATTGCATCTAATCTAAGAAGAAATGTTTAAATGAGATGTTATGATATAGATCTATTTTGATTTTAGAGATAATATTTCACATAATATCAAATAAGTGAATTATAAAATTTTATTTTTTAAATGGTTGACAAATATTTGTTACAAAAATATAGTGAAATTATTCTATATCTTTGGATCATTACTATTCCACGTGATATAAATTGATTGAAATTATTTCCTTTATGATATTTTAACATGTCCAAATGTTCTTTCGATTTAATACCTTTTATTCTGATATAATATTTTTAAATTTGTTTTACTATGAAGGGTATAATTATTTGGTTTCAATGTGTGACTAACCCACACCTATGGCCATTATAGAGGTTCTACACTTCACAAAGGACATGTTAGATCATGTTGATAAGGAATTACAATAGTTTTATCATTTGAAATGTTCTTTCATTCATTTAAAAATGATTGAGTTGTATTTTTTTTCTCATAATCAATTGTAAATTTATGAGTAATTATTTTCACAATGAGGTTATATTATGGTTTAGACACAAGTAAATATTTTTAATGGAGAAATAAGGAATGGATTTATTATTATTATACCATTAAAACAGACACCACATGAGGTGTGCTATGATGATTTTTATTTTTTCTATTTATAAATATTGAAATTATATAATTTAATTATTTAAAATTTACCATAGAGTATAGTTTTATATTTTTCTGAATATATGCGGTGATTTTGTTTTTTGTTATCCAATTTTTATGGATACCATATCACTAATAGGGACTTAAATGATAATCCTTCCATTTCATTGAGATGTAACAATGAGAGATCTAAAAAATATTAACTCATAGAAATGTAAATTAATAGTATAGTGGTTGTTATATAGAAATTATTGAACTATAACATTCATAATGATAGTGTTAAACTTGACTCCATTATTGGACACCAAAATTGGATTTCTTGTAGCGTATGAATAATCAGGTGGATGGATGAATTCTTGTTTGTTTTATTCCATTTTGAGACCACTTGGATATTAGGATAGATAATTTAAAATGATTTTGTATATCTGAATCTATAATACCAATAGGTTTATTAGGTTTTTAATGGGGTATAGACCAGATATATCATGATCAACTATATGTATATGGGACCATCCAATTCATATGTTGTAGTCCAGAAAAACGATAGGATATTAACCAATTGGTATAATATTTGTGGGAGATAAGAATAAAATTACTAGGGATAAGCCTATTTGATAATATCCTTCACAATAGAGTGAAAACAAATTAATTGAGATGTCTTCCATATGTGATGAAAATATTGGCTAGTCAACATTAGTGGTATTAAATTTATAGAGAATTCAAATGGTTTAAAATATAGTAAAATCAGTAGAGATCAATGTAATTTGAATGCTAGTCTGATTAGTGTTCTAAATGGGTGTAAATTGAAAATATTTTGAAAATATTTGTTTAGGCTAGTAATGATTAATGATATTAAAAAATTGATAGAATTATATCATTTGTAGTGTGATGTAGATGTGTTAGTGGCCTAAAATAAATATGTGGACATTATGATAACTGCCATTTTTATGAAAAAAATGTTATTTTTTATGTTTTTTAAATATTTCATGAATATGATAAAATATTTATTTTTTGGATTTAACGATATTCCACGAAATGTAAGTTTATTTAATCAATGTAAGGAGACAATTATTACATATACATGCTGAATATTCATGATTATTTTTTACACATATTTACAATTACTCGAGGTTTTATTTAACTATTATTTGAATAAATACTAGTATGTTGGTGTTGAATGTTTTTCACTAATGCGTAGAGCATGGTATGTTGAAAGTCACCATGCCATGGTGAAAGTTTTCTCGTGATTTTTTATAAGATGTAAAAGATCTTATTTCAAATGACATATGATACCATATAGACAAATATTATAAGTTGATTATCATTATGATTATTCCTATTGACCTATAATATGATGATTTGTAGATAATATAATTATTTCCAACCTTTTTAACAATTTGAGTAATCATTGAGATTGAATATTAATGGTGGTCCAATTTAAAACATTTGAAATAATGAAACTCGGAGATGATCATTCATTTAAAGAAGAAGTCCTATAAAATGGAGTTATATGGATCTTTTTTTGTAAAAAAAGTCATTATCTTCTTGGACATGTATTTCTTATCTTTTAACCATTTTCAATTAAGGGGGAGGTTTTTTAACACTATTTTGGAGAAGCGGTCCTACTAAAACATTCTATGATCTTGGAGGATAGTGTATACTTATAGTGGTAATAACCTATTAGTTATTAATGGTAATTTGAATCAAAATATCTATAAAATGATGATCATGAACGTTGATAGTGAAGTATTCAATTTCTAGTATTTTCTTCTTTTATATAGATGACCCACACTCGATATATCTTGAAATAGATTATTATTTTCCTCAATTACTAATTCTCATTGATATGTCCTTTAGAACCTATTATTTGAAATGTATCAATTTTTATTGATGAATCAATAGGATTTATATTAGAATTTAAAATTAAATTTGGGTATTTTTTCATTAAATTGTTCATGGTTTAAAACTATTTAATAGTCATTGATGGTTTTCTCAAAATAGTGTGGTTATCAAACCACCCTATAATGGTCTATTAAAATTTACAATTAGATGGAATTGTTGAAGGGAAAATACATTAGTTGTTTTGAATATAAAGTAGAGAATTATTTTTGACCTCATGATGACATGGTTAGTTGACTACTATGTTGGGGATTGATTGACCACAATTATCAACCATGTCATTGTGAAAAAAAATAATCAATAGTTATTGGTGAGACAAAAGAAGTGAAATACCTTCTGGAAGTACAACATTCATTAGTCTAAAATTGTTTTGATAATGAAACTGTACTATGGAGATAAGATATAGCTTTTAAAAATCCATTAAAAATTATTCTTCTAAACAAAACATTCCAGACACATGCCTTTTTTCCCATTCTAAATCATTTTGACTAAACTATACGAAATGTGGGTTTAATAATATTTTTAGTCAAATATTTTATATATAATGTTAAATAATTAAATCCTTTTTAATTTATTAAATTACTTCTCGAATATTCGGGTACATAAATTGTATATATCGTGGGGATATTTTACAATTTAGTTAAAATAGAATAAACTATTTCTTATAAATTATTATACCATATTTTTCATGATAGGTAAGAAAATATAAGTCTTATTTTTCCTCTACCTTGACAGCAGTTTTTTATGGAGTTATGAGCTTAAAAGAAGATCCAAATTAAATTTTACATACATTGGATGTTATATTTATGATGAAATTTATATCTCAATTTTGTAAAGAACCATGATTCAAGGAAAACTTGGCCAAATTAATCATTGGCATGGAGGCTTATGACTTGTCAAAAAAAATGTGGGGATTTTCTACATATCACTTTATAATTAGTATTGTGTGATTAATGATTTCATATAATTATAATCCTTTTCATCAAATGGATTCATATACCTTTACATGTATTATATTTGGATATGTGTAGACATATTTGGAATGTATTTTTGGGTTACTAATATAAATTGCAAGTTGTGTCAACACTAAAAAATGTCATTATTTTTCCAGTAGGGGTATATCTATTGAAAAATGTACATTTTATTTTTGTAAATAATTTTAATAATTTAAATTTTATTTTCATTAAATTATTGACAAAAACTGTTCGATTTAATGTTATTAAAATAGATAAAATAGTTTAATTATTATTATAATAATACCAAAAAATAATATATTAGTTGGATGAAATGTTTAAAAATAGATTCATAAGATAGATTTAACAGTAAATAATGTTATTTAAATCATTTAACTTTTAATCAATAATATTATTAAAAATATTTTTTTATCTTTTATTATGATAAATAGAAATAATTAATATCTATTTTTTATTATTTTTTAAATAAAATACTAAGTGTGGGTATAAAAATATATATGTATTATATTTATAATATAATAATTATGATATTATATTTATTATATAATAATTATGATATTATATTATATAAAAATAAAAATTATAAGGCATTATTTGAAAAAATTCCAAAAAAATTTCAAACATAATTTAAAAACATGTTTGGACACCAAGTGACACTACAAGAAACTCCATCAAACATCATCTACAAACTATTTATCTCCAAAAAATGATTGTCACTATAATGTCCCTAACCTGGAAGCCTTTATAACTATTCCCCTTTGTTAGGTCATCACATGACCTCAAAAATTCTTCCCTATATTCTAGAGGCTGTCAACTAGAATCATGGGTCTAAATTGGAACATGGGGATACTATACTCGCTAATCAGATTAAATCCACAACAGAAGAAATAAAAATAGATAAAAAAACCACATGAACATTAAATGGGAAATATGAAACAAAGATCAATTCCTAACACAACACTGATCCAATAACAAAATATAGTGAATCACTACATGCTCGGAAGCCATACAATATCAACCATGGTCAAAACTACCATAGGACTACAAAATCGAACCCAAATCCGTTCATAATCCCGACCTCCCAATCTCCAACCTGTCATCCCATGCACACCGAAAAACCTAGTCCCGTTCTTGAACTTATACCTATAAAAAAGTAGCACCATATCAGGTACCCAAGTGCCACAGTGGCCCGAGAAGGGTGTTAGTATAACTCAGTAGGACACCACTATTGGTTCCTAAAACAATAACCGATCTATACAAGAGTGTATGTTGGAAAATATGTATAATAAATAAAGAAGGCATCATAAAAAACACATATGTAATTATCTAATATCCAATTTGCACATTAAGTTATCAAGATCCAACCAATTAATGAAACTAAAAAAACTCACACTAGGAGTCTAAATAATGACACAGGTGCTTACACACACTTTTGACCCTAGGGTGTGTTCACTAATCACAACTATCACATACCCATTAGTTAACAACAATCATTTAAATAATTCTCCTCATTTGTTTCGTGGGTTATTCATTAAAAACATTTACACCATGGGATAGGCCTATAAATTAACATGTATAAAGAAATAAGTCAAGTTCTATATCTCACAAGGGGAAAAAATTTCATAACGATACATCACCGTTACATTAGACCCTCAGTCTAGGTATTCTCATTGGATGAAACCATTTGGGTAATAGAGTATTTTTCTGACTCCCTAACTCATACATTCTTGGGTGGGGTTAGATAATCCGTCAATGTAGGCCCAAGGGAGGATCCTCAGTCCCTTATCCCATAACCAAGCAATGTGGACATGCTTATTTATTCATTTACCACATATACAACTTCAAAATCAATTCATAAAAAACAATCATAACATTCACATTCCACATTTAATTTAAATGTATCAATCATCCTTATGTTTTAACCCATTTACCCATCTACCATTCACTTAGAGTATCCCATTTAACCATTTTTCACAGAAGGCCACACACCCCTTGCACTATTTAATCAACTAAGAATATTCATTATTTAGATAATTTCATAATAATGTTAACATAACAACATAATTGTTATGGGTTATATCTTACTGAACCATAAATCCCCTTATTTACTATGGTCCCCAAGTTACTCCATAGACTACATCATGAAAAAAAACAATTTAATATACTTGTTGATATCATATTGAAACCACCATTTAAAACACGTGTTTTACCCTTTTGAAAACTAATCCCAATGATTTTATTTATATTTTCAACATATCAAGACAACCATTAATCAATTTTTGAAACAATAGAAATTTTTTACCATTTAAAACACCATTTGAAATTTATTATAAGACCCCCTTCGAATCAATTTTATGACAAAAAATCCCTTCAAAACATTTTCACTTTAAACCATCATTTTCTATTAATAAATCTAAAACCAGGTCGAAACCCCAAATGTACCGTCAAAATCATTTCCAAAGAAGTCAATCAATTAAAATATCTAACATATGAATTTTTTCAATCAATGCATTAACCATACTGAGAAATCAATTACATTTTCACTACCCATTTACTCTCATAATTCCTCTGTCACACGATTTACTAATTTTGATAACCAACTATAAATGTTTGTCACAACCCATGGGAAGCCCTAGGTCCATTCACACATCATTGATGAACCCAATGGGGATTGAGATGGTTCTCACACTCCAATATATGGTCCAAATCACATTCCATAACCCATGTCATCAATACGCAGCATAAAAATTAAATAGAACAACAACATACAGATATAACAAAATAAGACTATATGAAAATTCATTAAGACCATGTACCTCATGATCATAGATGAATTATTTCTTAACCTATACCCTTAATTTGAACACTAACACCCACTAAAGCTCCAACATAGAATCTGATGGAAAAAAGGTTTTAGGGATTCAGAAAAAGAGGAGAGATTCCACAAGCCCCGATCCAAAAAATAGAACAAGGAGGCGTTTTAGACAAGCCCAGATCTTAGATTTTTACACAAACGTAGTCTAAAAACCAAAAAATTAAATGAGAATCATCCATGGAGGGATAGGGGAATCTAGAAATTCACCTAGTGAATAGGGGTTAAATGGGAGGAAATATCAAGGGAGAATGGAATTGGTTCATAAGGAAAAATTGGAAATTTCCCACATTTTAAGTGTTTCACAGATTGGCCGCATGTATCACAGACCATTCGCCAATCATGAAGCTCACTCTTTATAATAGAATCCATGCCACGTGGTTTAACAAGGGGACCCACATAGTTTGTAATATCTTGTGTTAATTGTGTGCTAGAACACTATTTGAAATGGTTCCAATGTCACATGGTTTGCACCAACCGTGCTCCAACAATGCGCCAATCATGCGCTATGTATTGTTGGGCACTTTTATCCTCTATTCCGATTATGCACCCCCAAAAATCATTGAATACTCCTCAAGTACATAAGTAATAATTTATAACCATAAAAGAGAGTTTTACATAAAATTTTAACAAAGACATACCATCACTAATGATCAGGATCTTACAATCTCCCCACCTTACAATGACTCATCCTCCAAATTAAATTCCAAACATTTGAAATACCTAAACATAAAAAATGTTATACCACATACCAAACAATCATCCTTCCCCTTTTAGTTTCTCTTTATACTTAGCCATGCTCTAATAAGGCTTAGACAAAGGAAACAATCCTACCCCCATGAACATTTCCCTTAAAAAGTTCAATGATCGTAATACAAATCCCCTTGAGGAAACATCCACCCAGATCATCATTTCTAACACCAAGTACAAGAGATATTTCTAGTTAATGTTCTAGATCATCGCACATAGGGATACTGATTGAAAACAATATTACCCTCATTGGAATCACGAGAATGCTCCCAGTCCAATCCTCTCCACATCTCAAGTCCCGAATCGCTTGGAATAATCTTACCTATATTATTTTGAAGTGTTAACAGTGATCCATGATCGATACCACCAAGAGAAAAGATAAAATGTAATTGAATTTTAGGACTGACCCTGGTCTACAACTAAAGGCCCAACAACCACATTTCATTCCAAGAATTTGAAAAACATAACCCTATCATTCATTTTATTTTTAGGTACTATACTAGTCGACTCTCAATAAAACACTATACACTAACACCTCTTCACCAAGATGAATCCTACTATATTCCATTCAACTGGGATATTTGGTTATTCCATTAACCAACTATTTTTCTTCTATGGTTCTTTGAACCATATGATTCATCCTATCACCACCCTTTTCCGGTATTGAGCACTTCCTTTATAAAAAAAGATACCAAAAAAACATCAACCCAACTTTCATAACATACCCGATGCATTTAACAACTCATTGCCCTAAAACATCCAAAATTCAACCATCCAACATTAGAATTAATCCCTATCATTTAAACTACCTAGATTAGACAGATCAATCAGTCATATTTAGTTGAGGGAAACTAGAATCTTCCACAGAGATAACTTCCATTACTCAATTATTCTTATCCTTCAAGCATTGACTAGATTTGGGTTATAACTCACCACATACATTCCATTTTCCTAAAATAGTCAGGACATTCCCAACATTGTCAATAAATCAATTCCAAACCTCTATTGTCTGAAATTCGCCACTTTACCAACCCGTGAAGCCTTTTCTATTAATGCATACAACTCTCATTTTCAGACACATACTGAATTCATCCCTAATGTTCATGGCATCCTCAAATTTTATACCCTTCATAATCTCATTGTGCTCTACTATATTCCTATGAAATATTTTATGCAACCATAAATATTACCATTAGAACTATCCAGATCCAAAAATCCATCACTCGACTTGATAGACCCTCACATCCAAGGCCAACCTAGTTTTCCCCCATGGAACCCAAACATGAACTTCCTAGGTTACAAATTTTCTTCATGATTCCACCGTGTCCACTTTCCAGCTTGGTCCACACCTCCATGACTTAATATAATGCTCACCCCCCCTAAATTTTTTTTTCACTGCTTCCCTTGGGCAATTTTGACCTCCATGTTTAACGTGAAAAAACATGTTGATCCCTAAAACACGGTTGTTTCCATCTAACTTCCTTTGTAAAAAAAAGAAACATCACCCTTATCACTGCCTCACACATGTTATTCTTGAACTATCCCACTGACCATAACAGATACATATTGATTCATTACACTGGTCAAAAATCAATAAGTTTACCAGACTAGCAAGGACTGTATATCATGTTCCAATTACACAAAACCTCTCAAAATAATATAGGTTTGTCACTCTCTGGAGACCAAACTGAAAACCCATATCTAGATAATAAGATAAGTACAACACTAAGGATATCCCCAAACATCCCATCACAAAACTGTTGATGCCACCTAGTCCACCAGCTTTATCAGACCCAAGGATTTCTCAACATGTCACCCAAAAACAAATACTCTAACAAAAAACCCAACCATGGGACCACCCTAACCCCGGGATCCCTTCAAAACTAGAGAACTAATCCACACATTTATCAGTCGTTCCTCTTCCACCCAAACCAACACTTATTTTCATATCTTACTCTAAAAAACAACAGGTTTAGGCCGCTAAATGATTCAACCCTTCAAAACCACGCTTGAAACCAAATGTAAGCACCCTAGTGCTTACCTGATGTGAGTCTAAGTAATAACTATGGACTCTCACCCTTGATTGAGGTCACCCACTGTTCATCTATGTCACCTATGAATCATCCAACTATGCTTCACTTTCTGTGGCACCTACAACACTGGGCCGACCTTCCTTGTGGATACCCTTGATTTCCCTAGATTTTGATCTCTTTACCATAGCTCATGTTTCATATCCCAAATCCATTAACCTTTAAAAATATACCTATAGGTAAATCCTACCCTAGGAAACACTATCTATGTTCCCCATACATGTTCCAAAACAAATATCTATGCCACAAACACCCATACGCATCGACACCCCAGTAGAACCCTCTCACTGGTCATCCTCATAAGTCTAATGATACCAACTCCCAAAAATTGAGCCATATAAAACATAAGTAACTAAATATTTATAATCCACACACATCAATTCAAGAAATTTTGTGAACAAATTTAATCCTACCCATGTTCCTAACACACTGCGTCTAATACAAAAAATCAACCATTTACATTAGATCCCACACAAAAGATACTCACACACATACATTTTCACCACACACCGAACACCCTTTCCAGGGTCCCAAATGAGTCTCACTATGTATAAATCCACAAGGATCACCACATTCACATTAACCAAATTCCCCATAAAACTTCAAGGTCACAACCTATCTAAAGACACAATATTGAACATCCCATTAACATGTACACCTATCTCAAGAAGATCTCACATCCTGTAACATAGAGTCTCAAACTATAGTACTATCACTACACAAATCACCCATAAACATGGTTAAAATACAACATAAAGAATAACCACCACTTATGTCCCTAAATTCTATTATACACAAATTTCCCTTCTTATTTAGACGCTCTCATATACACTGATGATTTCACTTTTTAAAACCATTAAACTTCAAAACATAAATATTTACAATTTCTAAAAAAAATTTTGTTTAACTAAAACTTAAGAAACACAACTTTATTCAAAAAAAATTTCAAAAAATTTCCCCATTTTCCAAACACAAGTTCTTTAAACTTCTGAAAAAAATTGTAACCTGGATTAGAAAACCTTTTGTTTCATACAATTTCTATTTTTATACCCGTTTGGTTTATCATCGTGTCATTCAAAAGTCAATCACAAGTATCATATGGATTACCTATTTATCCTATGTTTATAAAATAATTCATGAATCCACACACCCTCTTTTTTATTTCCCAAAAAAGAGATGAAAAATTCTAAATCAATAACATCACAAAAATGTATAAAACTCTCGGTAAAAATATCAACCATTTGTAAATGAAAAAAATAGAATATCATTTCCCACAACTAGAAATTTGGGATTCCCTCATAAGTGGGGCTGCAGGAATGAGATCATTACCAAGTAAAAAAATCGTAGACTCTTGTCTAACATTACCAAATATTTAGAAAAAAGGAAAACTCCTCTAATACCACTTAGTAATGTCCCCAACCGAGAATCCACTATAACTGATGCCTCAGACCATGTCATCACATGACCTCAGATGTGCCTCCCCATATGCCAGAGGTTGTCGACGAGTAGTGCCCATCTAAAGAGAAACATGAGGACACTAAACCCACTTATTAGAGTGAAGCGTCAATGAAAGTAACACAAACCGATAAAACAACTATTGGAACAAAAAATGGACATCATGATATAAAGACTAATAAGTAACCAAGTACTCATGCTATAAAAAAATCTAGTGAAAAACTACATTCTACTAATTCATAAAAAATGAACATAGATAAAAATACCAAAGGACTCCAAAACCAGTCCTGATTCCCACCCAAGTCCTGACCTTCCATGCTCCAACATATTATCCCATGCATAACCAAACAGCAGGTCCCTGTCCAAAACCTGTACAAAAAAATAGCATCTTCTTGGGTAACTAAATTCCATGGTAGACCAAGAAGGGTGTGATTATAACATAGTATGCCAATAATAATGGTGTATAATGAAATAGCCAGTATAAGAGTGTATACAGGAAAATAAGTTCATCAAATAAGAAAGGAATTATATAATACCCTTGTGTAAATATCTAATATCCCTTTAAATAGTTATACTTTTCAGAGAAAAATTATAAAAATACTTACTCAGGTCATAGTAGGAGTATATATCAAGACATAAGGGTATACACTTAATTATTACCCAAAGGGGTGTTCACTAATCACAACTATCAGATACCCATTATATAAATTTTTTCATTAGATCCATTCTAATCACTTCTTCAAGTGATACGAATTAATGTCATTTACACCATGACGTAGGACCATAAATTAACATGAAAAAGGAAATAAGTCAATTTCCCTATCTCAGTAGGGATACAAATTACATAATGATACATAAAACTCACCTTGGAGCATCAGTACAAGTAATTTAATTGAATAAAACCATTAGGGGAATAAAGCATCTATACAAGTCCCTAAACCATGCATTCCTGGGTGGGGTTAGATCATGAGTCCAAATAAACCCATGACAGGAGTCTTATTACTTTACCCCACCACAAAGCCATGTTTACATGCTTATTTTTTCATTTACTATAGATATATATCACAATCTATGCACAAGAAATAATAACAATGTTCAAATTACCCATTTAATTTCAAATCATAAATAATCATTATGACTTAACCCATTTACCCCTCTACCATTCATTTAGAGTATCCCATTTAACCCTTTTTTTACATAATTCTAATCACCCCTTACACTATTTCATCCAATAAGAACTTTCATCATTTAGATAATTTCATAATCTTGTTAACATGAAAACATAATTCTTTGGGGTTCTATCTCAAAAAAATTTACATTCCTTAAATTAATATGATCTCATAGGTACTTTATAAAGTAAATATTATAAATAAACAGAATTCACGATACTTATTAAAACCATCTTGAAACCACCCTAAAAAAAAGGGGCCTTCCCCTCTAATAAAATGAAACATAACCAAAGGATTTTATTTACATTTAAACAAATCAAGACAACCATAATACCATTTTCACAAAATGGGAACCTTGTTCCTATTTCGAACATTGTTTTTAATTTATTATACACCCCCATTTGAATCAATTTGAGTTCTACACCTCCCTTCAAATCATTTCTCTCCTTAAAACATCATTTTCCATCATTAAATATTAAATTAGGTTGAAACCCCAAATATACAATCAAACTCATTTCAAAACAATTATATAATTTACAAAAGGAAAATTATAAATGGTTTCAATCAATCCATTAACCTTAACCATGTTTAAATTACATTTTAACTACCCATTCACTCCAATAATTACCCAATCCCATGGTTTAATTGTTTTTTTCACCGATTATAAGGGTTCGACTCACCCAATGGGTAGACCTAAGTTAGGTATTACATTATAGATGAAACTAATAAGGTTAATGTAGTTTATAACACATTAATATAAGTTCCAAATCCATTTCACTAACCAAATACATCAATACACAACATAGTCATGAAATATAAGAACCACATGCACATATAAAACCTCAAGACTATGAGAAAAATCATTAAGACCACCTAGGTCATAATTTTGGATGAGAAATTTATTAACCTGAAACCAAGCATCCAAATAAAACACCAGATAAATCCCTAAACTAGAGTCTACTAGAAAAATAAGTTTTTAGGGATTCATAATAACATGAGAGTTTCCAAAATCCTTAATCTAGAAAATAGAGTAAGGAGGATTGTTAGACTGACCGAGATCATTAATTCACTCCCAAAAATGATCTGAATTCCCAATAATCAAAGGAAAATCATACATAATGGGATAATAGAGGGAGAAACAAATAGGTTCATATTGAAAAAATGGAGATTTCTCATATTTTAAGGATCAAACAATTTAGAATCATAGTTTACAAAACATGTTCCACCCATGAAGCTCTCTCTATCCTAGGGGAGACATGCTACAAGGTTTCAAGGGTTCAACCACATGGTTTGGAGGACTATGTTGTAACTATAAACTATATCACTATTTTAAATGGATCCCAGTCCACACATTTTTATAGACTAGGTGCACGGTTCTCACTAATCATGCGCCAACTATATTATATGCACAATATTCCACTTTTCAACAATTTCCATGATCTGCACCCCTATTACACTTCAAAAACTTCTCACGTACTATAGAAACACTTCTCGTTCCATAAATCAGAGTTTAACCAAATATTTTAACGACGACGTACCATCACAAAAGTTTATAATCTTGAAGTCACAATCATTTTCTACTTGAGAGATGGGGTATACACATATAGTTCACCAACTGAATCATTTACTAGACACAATTAATATTATCGCCTATAATAGGCTAAAACTAGAAACAATAAGTAGGTTACACCTCATTTGAAATGCATGTAACAGAATAACTAGTGGATGAAAGTAGACGATCACCCATCCTTATCTATGTAGTCCACCATTTTTGCACTTGTAGATAGAAGCAGTTGAACCCTATTCCCTCAGTAGTATAATGAAGAAGATTCATATAAAATAAAATAGCAATAGGCTAATTAAAACCATAACGAATGAAATAAAATAAAAACCTACACTCTTTAATTGGTAAAACTAACTACTATAGTATAATTTATTATTATAATGTTGGATAAAAATAAATTCTTTAATGATATGTATATTCACCTTCCTCAATTTAAGTAGCTATGGTTAATTTCATAAATTAATGATTTCTATCAACATAATTAAATGTAATAGATTCCTCTTTACCAAATAATATCATAATTTCATTTATTTAGTAAATCTTATCACTAGATGCATGAAACATTGATGTAATTTCAAGGAATGGTACCTCTCACACTCTTAAAAAACTTCAGAATAGTGTTCTTAGAACTAAATGATTCCATGAACTAAATATATTGTTAGTATACTCTGAACAATATTACAAACATTTCTCAACATTTTGAAGTTTTTATTCATTATTATAATAATTAACATTTTTTTAAATAACATCAACCAACATAGTCTTGAAATTTAAGCAGACCATTATAGAAAATGTGATGACCATAATAAAAAAGAAAAAAAGTGGCTGGAAATTTTATTGTGGTTGATAAATGAAAAAGGATGATTATATAATTATCATTTTAAAAAATGAAAAAAATAAAGAAAAAATGATAAAAAACATTGATAAAATTCCATGATTGGAATCCCCATAACAGTGAACATGTAGACCATATGATAAATTAAATTAATAAAGAAATACATACTTATTAATGGGTTAATATTATTGCTATTTTTTAATTATAGCATAAGATCATGATACTACCACACTTATTCAGAATTATAGATGAAAATAATCTATCATGAAAACATTAATATATGTGTATTTTATGAAATAATAAATTATTATTGGTTGTTTTTTATTTAACATGCAATACATTGAATTCACATATAGTTTTTACATAAATTACATAATGATTTTAGATTACAATGGTTAAATAAATAATTAACATGATCCAAAATTTTGAATTATTTTAGATTAAAAATATATTATGGGAATAGAATCAATGATTTATAATTGTAATATCTTTTTATATTAAAATTTATAGATTAAATATTACATACATATTAAACAATTGTTTACTGTAAAAAAATTAAATTAAATATATATATATTCTAGATTTTATAGTCTAGAGTTTAATAAAAATTGACTCATTTATTTCATAATACTGATTGTTATAGAATTTTTCCCAGTAATGTTCTATAATATTAAAGTACATATAGGTTATAAAATAAAATTTTGGTCATTCTTATTCTAGATGATGTGTAGAAATAATAAATATAAAATTATCTAGAAAAATTTTCCTCATTTATTTCAGCAATTTCATGTAGACAACCATATTAAAATATAATACATAGAAATGAAGAGGGGTTTATGTTTAAACAATATTATGTATTAATCTTTTCAAAATAGTGTGTTATATATGAATGTATAATTATGATTACAAAGTAAATGGAATGCCAATTTTTTCTATTATAGTTACAAAAATATAATAACTATTAAAATATAAATTCCATGAATAAAACATTATAATGAAAATAAAATCAAACTATATTAAAATAAACAACATATAATATTGTAAAGTAGTACATGGAGGTTAAATTAGATGGATGAGAAATTAATTTTTTTTAGTTATTTCCACTATTGGAATATTTTGATTTAATAATAAATTTTTTATATTTAATATTATAAGGATAATAATGAAATATTCATTGAAGGTAGGAATAATATAATCCATTAACTATTAATAGAAGAAATAAATTCCCTGTAAACCAAATGATAATATCTAGGATAAATTACAAAGGTACATTAAAGTTTATTTGGGTAAAATGTTTCATATTACAGAAAATAATTTCATTAGAAAAAGTAACCTTTTTCCAACAGGTAAAATATGATTCACTGGTACAATTATAATTACTATGTAATTTGTTGACAATTTCTTTTGTCTTACACTATGCTAACTATAAAGGTAATATATAGTAATATGTATCTATTAAAAACTGAAAACATTAAACAAGTAATAAATATCCAATAATGAAATAGATTATTATTGTAATTTACCTTTGTACTAGTACTTTTTTCAGATAATATATCTTTTTATAAAATTAAAATTGTGTCATTAAAAATGAGAAATGTGCAATAATATAGAATGGACACATTTTGGACCTAAAATTAGAATTTTTCAGCAAAAAATATTCATTAAAATTTATATATTAGTTTAAAAATTATAAATAAAACTAATGATAGAAAACTAATGGAAAAATAATTTATATATGTATAAATAAATATTTTTTTAGTTCAATTATTTTTTTGGAAATATGTATATGAATACTAAAGATATTCTAAATTGATGGAGATGATTAAAGAGATAAATATTGTTATGATAAGATAATTGATTTCACTATAAGTTATGAAAAAATTATTATGCATATTATACTATCTGTAATATGAAATATCAAATAGGTTAATACGAGATATTTTGACCATAAAAAATAAATGAAATTAATAATATTGAGAATGTGTTTGTAGATAAAACATAAATATGTAATGGTGTATATTATATTGGATAATTTGAATAATCTATAACTATGTACTATTATAAATAAATCACTAAATAAAAACATTGTGGGATTAAAGATTGATAAAGATACTAAAGTCATCATAAGAAATATAAAATGTCTTTAAAAAATATAGACATGTTTGAAGATGTAAAACCTGTTGCAGAATATATTAGAATTTGGGATATTGGGAGTTAAAATTATCTCTGAATAATTGATTCTTGTTCTAAAAATAATAGTATCTGATAAGAAGTCAACATTTTAAAATAATAGAATGACTATATTTAATTCCCATTATATAAAATATTTTGTACAATTCTCTTTAAAATGTCTTACTATTGAGTCACTTAGTGGAGACTAGTTACATCAACAAAACATTGATTATCTATGATAAAATATATAAAATAATACACATACCTTAATATAGTTGTTAGTGGTGGAGTCAATTAAATTAAAGTATACACAATGAATTTGGATAGAAATTTTTATGGGAAGAAAAAATTTAGTCAAACTATTCATATATAATAGTATCTAATAAGAAAATATAAAATTATAAATACAAAAAGTTTATCTAATATAAAAATTCTATATAGGATTGTTTAAGGATATTTTATTATTCAATGATTTAAGATATAATAGTATTTGATATAAAATTAATGAATTAATCTACATATATTAATTCTAAATATGTAACACCATAAGATTTAATAGTATGTTATCTCTTCAAAGTATTTCAATAACTTGCGTTACACGCAAAAATGAATTCAAGCGCACCATGACTTACCAAAATAGTTGTTAAAATAGTGTTTATGAATAGTATTTACTTCAATTTTCATTTTATATACGTCCTATATAATTTTAGCACCCATTTTATGAGTTTCTAATACATAATATAAGAACAAACTCAATTTTTCAGATGAAGGAAGTATTTTTCAAAAATGAAATTTTGCCGCCTACTAAAGGTGAATTTTTTTGAATGAAATATCTGATACTTTTATATTTAATTTGACAAAATAAAATTATTATTTATAAGTAGGACATAAAAATTTAGTTTGGGAAAATTTTTGGTACTTTTATGATAACTTTCACATTTTGATGAATAGTGAAAAATATTAGCATTTAACTGAAAACAACTTTTTTATTCGAAATAATTTATAGTGTTACATTATGAATTTGAATTGATTTTAAGTATAATTAGATTATATTTTTATCATTTAATTCAATTTAGGTCATTATTATTAATTTCACATTTAAATCGGACAAAAAAAAATGTCAATCTATTGATAGTTTTTACTTTTTTTAAAACCCACCTTTTGGTTTTGACAATGGGAATTAATTTTAAATTAATTAATGAAACTTATAAGTTTTGAATTTGGTAAAATTTAATTCATTTATGAATTCATAATATCAAAATTATATTAGTGTAATGTTTTGTAATTTTCTGAAAAGTTTTTATTTTTGATTAATTGTGACAAACACTAAGTAATTGTTTAAAACCGCCTTTATATTTAAATAACTATTTATTTTATTGAAATTTATTTTTTGTAAAATTTGATATATAATGCATATATTTGTTCAATTTAATTCATTTAAATTATTATATAATGAGTTTAGATATATAAAAATTTTATTGAACTTTTTACAGTCTTTTACTCACCACTATGAGAATTTGCAAAATTGCATAAAATTAAATTTTACCGCTTCTGTTAGTTTTATTTCATAAATCTGGGAGACATGGTTGATATCAGTAAGTAAAATGTGGTTCAATAAGATGAATATATTTTTTGGTGAATAATAACTTTTGACTTTTATTTACCATGGTTAAAAGTAAATAGGGTAATTAAGGGTAAAAATGATATCATAATTACCCAATCGCATGCCCTAATACTATTGGATAAGTATAATTCTACAAAAAACATCCTTATGAATAAAATACGATCCTATTTGTTCCACTTGGATTAGATTAGCACATTTAGTTTTATTTTATTTAAAGAAGAGTTAAAAGAGTTAAATTCAAACCTTAATAACAAAACCTTTTTAAATATATGGTTTCAAAGAATATAAATTTGATAATAAATATTCATTAGAAATTTAAAAGTATGTTTCTACATAATGGTATTTTATTTATTTATTTTTACCTTAAATAATATAATTTATTTATGACACAATGATGATGTAGTAATTACCTTATTAATGAAATATTAAAATAATTGATATTATAACTGTCCAAATAAATGTAAATTGAGAGCTATGATGCATTTCACTAATTTTATTGTTTAATATTACATGTTATAACTGGTTAAATAAATATTATTCAAAGTGATAATGTTTTTATGGATTTAAAAAAAATAAAATACTAAATAGTGTCAAAATTGACATAAATGAGTTTTTAAAAAAAATATTATATTCTTAACTGATATAATATTTATAAAAATCTAAGGTTTGGAAAAAGGAATTATAAAAGGTTAAATATATTAATAATGAACCAAAAGGGGTTATCTTGGCTTGTTATAGTATGTTTATTAACCATCTAATATAAAAATACAAAGAGACATGGTAAATGTCAAACTATTTTACCAAGAGTTAAATCTAAAAGATAAGGTTAATATGATGACCTAAACCCTATCTAAAACAAAATTTTTGTGATGTTTTAGTTCTATCCCCACATTATATTCTATATATTTTATATTTTATCCATTATAAACCAAAATAGATTTTATTATAAAATAATATTTCAAAAGTTTCCTAAAGTGATCATCACTTATCTTAAAAAAGGGCACTTTGCCTTCTCTAAATTACACACCTCCCAAGCCTTTTGGATTGGCCAAAACCTGCCCAAATGTCCTCCGAAAATTCCACCTTTAATCTTAGAGGACATACATTGGTAATAAATCCAACTTAAGAATCCCCTTTGATCAAATCGAAAGGAAGAACCCGAAGAAAAGGTAAATATTTCATCACATCATTCAAGTTTTTTCTTCTTCTTCCACATCCTCTTTTTTTTTGTTTCCATTCTAAAAGAATAACTCAAGTATCTTGTATATAACATTGTGATATTATAAAAATGGTACAACCATATTCATTATTATATCAATCATATGAATAACAAAGTCACTATACATGCGTACGTATGGCTTACTGTCTCCACGTCGGGGGGTAGTTTATTATTCAAACATTTCATTATTTGGATGGGTATAATAATGAGTATAACTAATTTAAATAATAAATATAACATGTTAATTATTCTGTATATATATTATTCCATTCAATTATATATGAATTCACCATCAATATAATGATATTGTCGCTCGTGCGTACGTACGGATTACCGTCTCCACGACGTGATAAGATATTCATTCCCCCGTTCACCATTCAATGATGATTATAAAAATATATATATTATTAACAATTATGTAATATATGACATAATAATTCTACTATATATATATATGTATATACTTACATATATCTTTTATACTTACTTCCGTTTAATACGATATGAAAACGGAAACAACGTTTATGTGTACGTATGGCCTATTATCTCCATACATGGTGCCTTCCATTTCTTATATCTATCTATTATAAAAATTTATATTCATAATATATATGATATATAAATCAAGTTTTATATTCATGAAGTATTTTAATCAATATCTAAATGATCTTATCAAGAATAACATGTTAAAAAACGTACGATAAAGAAAGTAATTGTTACCCAAAATGTTAATTTAACATAAAAATCATCATTAAATAGGTAGTAATATGTAATAAATGAATCATGTATGATATAATAAAAATGAATATGGTTTTGGTATAATTTAATAACATACTATTGTCATTATATAGGATGTTAAACGTACCCTCGACCAAAGAAAAGTGCTAGGTAAGGGTTAATTGATCAATCTATTTATTATTCAATATTGCAAATGGGTATGTTTTTACTGGGAAATATTTATTATAGATGTCTATTTTTCATAAAAGAGTTTTCCAAGGGATTACTTTTAAGTGAATTTTTTACTAAAAAATCATTTTAAAAATTTTAATGATTTATTCTTACAAAAATTTCTCATTAATGTCCATATTTTGAAAATGGATTTAAGGATTTATTTATATGGACATGAATGTCTTAAAAGGTTAATTCCTTTCAAAAGTTTTAAATTGGAATGGGAAAATTTTATTCAAAAAAATATTTTAAATGAATTCCTTTATAAATTATGCGACTTTTAAATGATTTCATGAAAAATGGATATTTCCCTCAATGATTTTTACTGATTATTTTGAATAGTGCCAACATAATATACGGGATATTATTCCAGATCGAGGCTGACGTATTATGATAAAAATATTCCATATTGTGTTGAATGTATTATGATATATTTGATAGTGGATGTGTTATTTTTATACCACTCAAGGTTTAGAGTTAATGTATTGACATTTCTTATGCTTGTTCTAATACGAATGTTTACGTTATATTTAAACCTTTTGATACGAGGAATGTATTGGACATAGTATGTGACGGGTGAAGACCACTATAGCTCCTTGATTCATCGGTATGTCTCATGAGAAAATTAGTCAAAGAATTAGCTGAGGCCTTTCCCAATTTTATATACGGATTTTGGAAAGACCTTAATAATTTTTAGATGTCTTGGTCGACGCCTAGACAAAAGGTTTCAGAATGTCTGGCATTATACATTCCCTCATTATAAAAATAGTATTGATGGTTCATGTGGTTATTAGACTAGTAGAATACCCATGAAAATGTTTTATTATGACATTATTTATGCAAATCATATTTGTTCCATAAATTGTTCAGGTTTATTATTTGTAAAGGCATGTGTTTTCAATTATTCATCATGCCTATTGTTTATGTTATTTTCCGCTAAATTGTTTACCCTTACAGAGAATCTGAGCTCACCCCTTTCATTGTTTTATTTATTCTAGGATTGAAGATGTATTTTATGGTTGACATACAAGGATATGATAATGGATATGAATGTTTCCTTTAGGAGAAAATGTTGTTGTTGATTGTCATTTTATAATTTAGTGTACCATCCATGTATGTAATCTATTTTCTAAGACCGCTAAATTGTTTGGTCCTTCGGGAATTGATTTCTTGTAATCATGCCAATGTATTAAAATAATGCACCAACTCTGGGCTTATAGAGTCGGGGCATTGCAGTTGGTATCATAGGATGTTTGGCAACAACCTGGGAAACTAGATTTAGAAAAACTATGATTAGAGAACATTACCCCAAGATAGACTATGCAGATTAGTATAGAAGAACATCCAATAATTTTGGTAATATAGAGATTTTGTGAATTTTCCAAGCAATACAACTTTGTCTGTATACAAAAAGGTAGTGGCTACTCTGGTATCGATGTACCTAGGAGTGAAAAATCCAACAAGGAGTTTCGGGTTTGACCTAGGGTATCTTGGTACACAAAAATGGGCATTGCTTAACTCTTGGTTATGACACTCCCAAGGGATATGCTTAGGATAATTCATATTTTCATTACAATCAATTATAAAGGATTTATGAGTAAATACTTCATCATAGGAAACATTTTATGATTATAGATTATATGTAAAACTTTTTCAATTTATGTTAGGTATTTTACAAGTTTGTAATTATCCATTGAGATTCATAAACTAACCTAGTCTCTGTCATAGTTTGGAAATGGACCCAAGTAGAAGGAATGAGAATTCCAGCAATACACTTGATCAAAATATTAAGAAGGACCATATATTTCATGGTATTATGACAACATTTAAATGGTAAATAGTCTCCCATTAATTCTCATCATATGAAGAAATATTACCATGTGTTAATAAGAAAATAAAAGAATTATATGAGTCCTATGACTTTGAAGGGAATCAATATAAGAAAAGAATGGAAGAGAGAAAGATGGATAAATGGAATATAGGTAAGAAGGATTTTCCCATATGTGATAATTGTGGAAAAAATCAAGCTGGAAAATAATTTAAGGGAATGGGATATTGTTATATTTGAGGAGAAAGAGGACACCAAGTACGTGAATGCAACGGTTAGAAAAAGTTTTCAAATGTACAATTCTTCATCTGTAAGGAGTTAGGACACTACATGAATCAATGTCCAAATCCTAAGAGTATAACCCAAATGCTATTATTGGATAATAATAAATTTATGATATTACTGAAGGTGAAGACGAATGATTATATTTATTATGTTGTTATTAAAGTATTGTTTCATTTTATTATTGTATTAATTATGTACATGATAAAAGAATTATAGAGTATATAAGTATTTTAATGCAGTACAATTTCATTAAAGACTTGAGGTTGTATGGAACCATGAAAAGTGACTCAATAATAGGTTATATTTTTTGTAACATATATTTTTAAAAGAAAGATAAAGCATAATATGGTTCCGATATTGATGTAGGGATTTTGGAATAATATATGATTTATTTGGATAAATTATATTGGATATTATTGACTACTTGGAAACTGATTAATGATTTGTATATTCAATCATTGTTGGAGTTTACGACATTTTTGGGTAAAATGAGTATATCCTGTATTCTCTAAGGAATAAGGGGTAATGAATGTAATCATTATGGTTTTGTGGTAATTCATGGTGTTACTGTGTTTCAAAATTATATAGGATGAAGGTATTCACATGTTATTATGTGGAAAAAAGGATCTTCATTGTGTTTACCTTCCTTTAAAATTTTCGACTGTGAGTTTGGGAAAAAGTATTATGGATATGTCTAAAGGTTGGAATGGATTATGTTAAGCATTGGATACTATTTTTTAAGGTTAAAAAACAAATTAATATTAATTATTGGATTGTTATAAAAAGGACAACCTGGAGGTCGGGCGACAACCTGTCGCATCCGATAAGGCCGTGAGACTTAAACCCACAACCAAAGGGTGAAAAGGGTGCATCACCTACCACTGACCCAAGCTATGTACAAGTTTGTATAATGTAGTTTTTTTAAAATGGGATGACATCTGAAATAGAAATTCATTTTTTTGGAACCCTATGCGATTATGATAAATAGAATTTTTTTGAGTTCTATTATCTTTTGGATTTAAAGACGAGTTTGTGGTAAAAATTATTTAATGGATGGAACTCTACTTTTCAAGTATTTTTTTATACTTATTCTATGAAGAAAATTATAGTTAACTTTTAGGGAAAGTATTGTAAAACCAAAAAGGTTTTATCCTAATACCTTATGTTTTGTTGAACCGATGATATTTTAAATAATCATAGATTGATGGCTTGGAGGGCCTCAATTTTTCACGTGTTAGTGATTGATGCACTCAATCACTCCAAAAAACTATTTATGTTTTCCCTCCAATTATGTGTCATTAATTTCCAATAATGTTCTCCTAACCGAGATCATAATTTGGTGGTGATTTTTTCATTTCCCTTTCCCTCTTATTATGTCTTAATTTTATTAACCCAATTTCAGATGTGGGTTTTCCAAAAAGGTATCTTTCTATTATAACCTTTTATTTAAAAAAATCTTAAATTGTGAGGAAAAATTTTATTGAAGGAGGGGAGAATGTTACACCCCAAGATTTTATTGGATGTCATCTCTTCAAAGTATTTCAATAACTTGCACTACATACAACAACGAGCTCGAACACCCCATGACTTACCAAACTATCCAATCAAGAAGCAGTGATGATTAGTATTAATAGAATTTTGAATTTAATATATATATTATATAATTATAATATACATATTAAGTGTTTCTTAGAGATAATATAAGAAAAAATTCATTTGTTTATATAAAGGAATTATTTTTTTTAAAATGCAATTTTACCACCTACTTTTGCTGATTTTTTTTTTAAAATGAATTATCTTACACTTTTATATTAAATTTCACAAAATAAAATTATTATTTAGAATCGAGACATGAAAATTTATTTTGGAAATTTTTTTTATACTTTTCTGATAACTTTTACATTATGATGAATAGTGGAAAATACTAGGTTTTAATTTAAAAAAACTTTTCTAATCGAAATAATTTATAGTGTAAAATTATGAATTTGAATGGTTTTGAAGAATATTTAAATTACAGTTTTATCATTTAATACAATTTAGGACATTATTACTAATTTCATATTCAAATTTGACATAAAAACATGTCAATCTTTTAAATGTTTTTACTTTTTTTAAACCCCACTGTTTGGTTTTGACAACATGAATTAATTTGAAATTAATAAATAAAAATAATATGTTTTCAATTTGTAAAAATAGAGTTCATTTTTGAATTCGGAATATCAAATTTATATTATGGTTAATTTTTGGTATTTTTCTGAAAACATTCAATTTTTGATGAATAGTGAAAAACACTGAATTATTGTTTAATATCGAATTTTTATTTAAATAATTTTTTATTTTATTTAAATTTATTTTAAGTCAAAATAGATACATAATACCTATATAATTTCAATGTAATTTATTTGAATCATTCTATAATGTGTTTAGATATATAAAAATTTTATTGAACTTTTTATAGTCTTTTACCCTCCTCCAAGGAGCGTTTGAAAATTGGAATAAAATTTAATTTTTCCACTTCAGTGAGTTGAATTTCAAAAAACCAAGAGAAATGGTTGATATCAGTAATTAAAATGTGGTTCAATAAGACTAAAATCAATTTTGGTAAATAGTAATTTTTGACTTTTATTTTCCATGGTTAAAAGTAAATAGGGCAATTATGTGTAAAAATGATATAATAATTACGATAACACATGTCCTAATTCAATTGGATAAGTATATTTCAAACAAAATCAGCCTCAGTAATAAAATATGATCCTAATTAGTCCACTTTGATTAGATTAGGGCATTTGTTATTATTTTATTTAAAGAAGAGTCAAAAGAGTTAATTTCAAGGATTAATAACTAAACCATTTTTAATATAGGGTTAAACACAATATAAATTAGACTAAAAATATTAATTAGGAAGATAATATGATTTTGATACATAATGTTATTTTATTTATAATTTTTAGGCATTAAATAATTTAATTTATTTCTAACACAATGATGATTCATTAATTACCTTATTAATGAATTATTAAAATAATTGATATTATAAATGTAGAAATAAATGTAAATTGTGACTTCAAGTGAATTTAACTAATTTTATACATTAATATAAAATGTTAGGGTTGGTTAAATATATTTTATTTAATGTGATAGAGTTATTATGGATTTCCAAAAAATCAAATACTAAATAGTTTAAAACGTGACATAATTGTGTTTTTTAAAAAAAATATTATATTATTAATTAATATAATATTCCTAAAAATAAATGGTTCATAAAAAGGACATATATAAGGTTATATATATTAATAATTAACCCCATGGGGTTCTCTTGGGTTGTTATAGTATGTTTATTAACCATTTAATATAAAAATATAAAGAGACATGGTAAATGTCAAACAATTTAACTAAGTGTTAAATCTAAAAGATAAGGTTGATATGATGACCTAAACATGTCTAAAACATATTTATTTAGTGTTTTTAGAACCATATCCACCTTATCTTTTAAAAAATTCATTTTCTATCCACTATAAGCTGAAAATTATTTTATTATAAAATAATATTTCAAGCATTTCCGAAAGAGACCCTAACCTCTCTTATAAAAGGGCACTTCCCTTTCTCTTAATTGCACAACTCCATGGCCTTTTGGATCAGCAAAAACCTTCCCAAATATCATCCCAAAATTCATCCCTTCATTTTATAAGCCATACTTGGGTTAGAAATCCAACCTAAGGATCCCTTTTGATCAAAACAAAAGGAAGAACCTGATGAAGAGGTAAATATTTCATCACATCTTTCAAGATGCTTTCTTCTTCAACTTCTTCTTTCTCTACTATTTCCAATATTAAATAATAACTCTAGTAAATTATATATACTGTGGTTTTATTATAAAAATCGTTAAACAATATTCATTATTCTATCTTTCATATGAATGACAAATTCACCATACGTGCGTACGTACGGCTTACTATCTCCACATTGTGGTGTAGTTTGTTATTCAAACACTTCATTATTCGGATGGGTATAATAATTAGTATATCTTATTTGAATAATAACTATAACATGTTAATTATTTTTTATATATGATATACCATGGAAATATATGAATTCACCATCAATATAATGATATTATCGCTCGTGGGTACGTACGGATTACCGTCTCCACGACGGGATGAGATATTCATTCCCACATCCACCATTCAATGATTATTATAAATATAAATATATATATATATTATTAAAAATTATGTAATATATGTAATAAAAATTCTTCTGGATATATATATATATGTATGTAATTACATATATCTTATTCACTTACTTCCGTTCAATACGGTATGAAAACAGAAACATCGTTTATGCGTACGTACGAACTATCATCTCCATAAACGGTGCCTTCCATTACATATATCTATATATTATAAACATTTATATTATTAATATATATGATATATAAATAAATTTTTATATTCTGAAAGTATTTAAATCATGATCTAAATGATACGATCAAGAATAACATGTTAAAACACCTGCAATAAAGAATGTGACTGTTACCCAAAATGTTAATTTTACATGGAAATCATTATTAAATGGGTAGTACAAAGTCATAAATGAATCATGTATGATATAATAAATATGAATATTGTTATGGTATAATTTAATAACATACTATGGTCATTATAAAAGAGGATAAACATACCCTTGACCAATGGAAAGTGCAAGGTAAGGGTGAATTCCTCAATCTCATTATTATTCGAGACTCTTTATGGGTATGTTTTTAATAGGAAATATTTATTATTCATTTAAATTTTTCATAGAAGAGTTTTCAAAGAGATTATTTTTAAGCAAATTTTTACTAAAACATCATTTAAAATGTTTTAATGATTTATTATTCTAAACCTTTCTCATTAATGCCCATATTTTCAAAACGGTTTTAAAGATTTATTTATTTGAACATGAATATTTTAAAATGTTAATTCCATTAAAAAGTTTCCATGAGGTATGGGAAACATTGGTTCAAAATATTCCTTTAAATTAATTCCTTTTTAAAATATATTACTTTTAAATAGTTTCATGAAAAGGGATATTTCTCTCAATGATTTTTACTAGTCATTTTCAACTATGCCAACTTCCTTTACAGAAGTGAATACAGTTATGGGATAAACTATCTTCTGCTTTAGAAGTACCATTAATGGAAGTGCCACATATTCAAGTAACAGATATTTCCTGGAAGCTCTTTAGGGATATGAACTCTAGAAGGTTGAAATTTTATTTCAATGACTCTATTCTTTCATTTTCTGACTAATTTTCGGTATTTTATTTTGATTAAGTGTTTGATAATGAGGAACTATCTTCATGTAGTGGGTTAAAGGTGAATTTGGGGTTATGTTCCCAGCATTTTTCTTGTTCTACTTCAGATGAGGTTCAGAGCACGAGTTCACCACTTTGGCATGGCACTTGGACTCTGAGAGGGTATGGCCTGGCCATCATGATTGTGCTTGCACATCTTTTCAAGGGACTGTCTCAGTGCTCATATCTTGGTGGCGGACCCACTCATGTTGTTAATTCTTGGCAGAGGTAGAATCTTTTTTGTGCTTGGTAATTTTCTGTTTTTTGGTAGTTATGCTGAACATTACAGTTTCTCACTTTCCTTAAAAAGTTATTTGATAAGAAAATAAAAAATAATTTTCAGCAACCAAAATCCATTGCGGGATATTATTCTTGATCATGGTTGATTTATTATGATATAAATTATCTAGGTTATATTGAAGGTTTTGTGATATATTTTATTTTGGATGTGTTATTTTTATACCATTCACGGTTTAGAGTTAATGTATCGGCATTTCGTATTCTAGTATTAATATCAAGGTTTAGGTTATATTTCAACCTTTTCATATGAAGAATGTATTTGAAATAGTTTGTGATGGGTGCAGCCTGATATAGATCTAAGATGCATCAGTAGGTCTCATGAGAGAAGTAGATGTGGAATTGGAAAAGGCCTCTCCTAATTTAATATATATGGTTTTGGCCGAGGCCTTAACCATTTTTAGACGTCTTGGCTGAGGCCTGGAAAAAATGTTTCAGAATGCATGGCATTATACATTTCCTCATTATGAAAATAATATTGATGGTTCATGTGGTCATTTGACTAATATAATACCAATGGATATGTTTTATTATGGCATTGTTTACCTATTTCAGATTTCTACCATAAAGAGTTCATGTTTATTATTTGTAAAGGCATGTGTTTTCAATTATTAACCATGCATATTGTCTATGTTATCTTCCAATAAATTTCTTATCCTTACTGACCATCTGAGCTCACACCTTCCTATGTTTTATTTTTCCCACGATTGACGAAGAATTTTATGGTTGACCTATAGTTTTATGCTAAGGGAGATGAATGTGATCAAAAGGGGAGAATGTTGTTGTTGTATGTCATTTTATAATGTAATGTAATGTTCATGTATGATTTTTTGTTTCCAAGACTGCTAAACTGATCAGGCCTTCAGGACATGATTCCTTGTAATCATTCCAATGTATTAAAATAAAGCACTGACTCTGGGCTTCTGGGGTCCGACGTTACAAAATACACATGATTTTTCAATTATACAGTGATGTTTAAATATAAAAATATAAATATGATAAAAAAAGATTTCACTATGATAAAATATACCATTCTTATGTGTATTATGTTATCAAAATATGAAATAGTCAAACATGTTAATAGGAGGAATTTTAAACTAAAATTACGAAAGATACTATTTTTTTAGAATTTGTTTGTACATAAACCATCATCTTATGAAGGTGACTGATTTTAGAAATTTGGAATAAAAAATAGCATTGTAGTGTTATAAATTTAGTTGATGAAAAACATAGTTTGATTAATCATTGAAGAAAAAACTAAAGTTTTTAGAGGAAATATGAAATGGGTTCAAAAATGTATATTATTTTGAAAATACATAACCTACCATGGAATGTATTTGATGTTTGGATATTGGGATTCAAAATTATAATTGAGGTATATAAATATGAATGAAAAATAATAGGATCAGATATAATTTTAATAATTTAACATAATAGTAGGAGATAATTTCGTGAATATGAAATAAATTGAAGAATTAATACTTTTTTCAAAATATATTACACTTAATTCATTTATCATGGAGTAATTTCATCACTAAATTGTTGATTTACTCTAATACCTATCCAAATATGGTAGTAAATTATTCAAAAATAATTCCCAAAATCTGTAGTTAATGATTTATCCTCTTTTAAAGAGTTTTGAGAAAAGGATTAGTATGTAAATATGATATTTTACATGAATAATGGTTGGAATATATATTATATAATACCTTTATTTCCTTTAAATAATATTTTTTCTCCTTAAAATATTTCCTCAGGTATTCATTTTTTAATGGTGATATATAAAATTGATGACAACTAAAAATTCATCCCAAATTAGTAATGTTAGTAAAAAAGTGAAAAGAAAATTGGAGTTATTATCACAAAAATAAAATAACCCACTAGTGAAAAAAATATAGAATGGTTTCAATTAAACACTATTAATATGGATAGAAATATTATGGTGTTAATTGTATAATAAATTGAATAAGCTACAAAGTTTTTATAATATATATGAAATAATCCAAGTATATAAATACAATTGTATCTGGTGGTGCTAATTTTATTATGTTCACACTTTAAATATAGATAGAATTGTTTGAGGAAATATTAAATTTTAGTCGGTTGATTATGATTGAACATTCAATATCATAAAAATTTATCATCTGAACATTTTAGTTAAAGTTAAAAAAGATTATCTTTTTAGTAATGATAAATATATATAATATTATCCAAAAAACAGTGTATAAACCAAAATACAAATATTTTTATAGTAAAACATAAGATTCAATGTTCAGTGTTTTAGTACAATAAGTAAATATATAATGGTTTTTGTGATTTTATTATTTAGGTTTTTTTATGATTTTTTAGTTTTAGTATTAATAGATCTTAAATTTTTGTATTTTTCAATTATGGTTTTCATTTTAGTGAATTATAATTTTTTTCGAATTTATGGGTTTTGGATTTATAATTTATGAAGTTGATTTTATGATTTATGAACTTATTTAAATATTATAATACAAATGAGAAAATATTGTGGTAGAATATGATGGAACTTACAAATATTTTCTTATCATACTTATCATTTATTTTAATAATGTTTGAAAAAAAATAAATGGAATTCGTTTCATTTGTTACATTAATCAATGTTTTTAAATTTATATTTGTTTCTGAATGAGAATTAATTTCATTTTCTCTTTTTAAAATTCCATTTTAATTTTCCTCTTTGATGTGGTTTTTTTCATTTCATTTATTGTTTTATATTAAATTATAAAATGAAAAATATTTTTTTGGATCACAACATTTCCGAAGAGTAAAAATTGGTCCTACGAGAAACATTTCAGGATAGTCATTGAGTTAATGGATTATATTATTATTTTTTTGTCCAATCAAACGAGATTTTGGTTTAAATTATACCTTGATATAGTACTCTATCATGAGAAGATCACATTTATCACAACTAATTCGATAAAAATATTAGGAAATTATATTTCTGACTACATTGAATTATGATCATACATTACAAATATACATATATATATATATATATATATATATTTCATTAACTAAAAATAATAATTTATTTTTAAAAATAATTTAATTTTAAAATTTGAAATTGGTCAATCTGGAAAAACAATCCTTATAATTGTACACAAGACTAGGTACAAGCCCACTAAATTCATTGTACACGCTAGCCCATCAAAATTAATTAAGTAAATTTTGGTCGATACCCAAAGGTTCATGTGTTGTTCATAAAAACATTAAATAACTAATGGAACCTTAAAATACCACCCCATACTACTTATAATAGATGGGGAATTTTAATATTTCTATAATTAATGTCAATTCCTAATAAGATAAACATACCTTTATTGAAAAAGAAATATAATAGGACATATCTGAATGGGATATGATTACTCTTGATCCTAACTACTCAATGCCCAACTATCAATGAATAGATAATGAATTTTATTGATTTATACACAAATATTATGTTATAAATATTACAAAGATAATACATTATAGAGACTATATTCATAATCTATTATTGATATTATATAAATATTATGTTAATGAATAGTTTTTAATGATACCCTAATTTATATTTCAAATTGATTTTACCTAATAAAAATTAATCTGATTCAGAGGTTACATATATCACTCATTATGTTCTCATATTTTTCAAAATTGATATTTTATATAGACTCCAGATTTCACAGATAATACACAGATTTCACAATTTTTGTTTCAAAAATAATAAATAGGATAAAAAATTTAGAAATATTTTAGATTGAAAATATATTGTGGGTGTAGATTATAGATTTCATTATAGATTATAAAACATAGAATCCATATTTTGTAACATATAATCTAAATGTGCTATAATTTACTAATTCCAGATTATAGACTTATTAAATTTTTTGAAAACAAATAATTATATTACTAAAATATATATTCCAAATATCAAATTGTATAGTATAATAAAAGTTATTTCTTATCATTGAAAATTATGATTCTTACATATTTTTTATTATTAATGTGAAAATTTTATAAAATTATTTCATGGTTATAAAATATAAATTTGGACATTATTATTCTAAAATATGAATAAATGTTTTAAAAATATTAAATTTCTTTGAATGGCTATCTAAATATAGTTGAATATCTATAAAAATCCAAACATATAATGAAATATTTGATATGAACATAGTTAATTTTTATGTAAATATTATTATGTAATTATTCACATATTTGGGAATTCCAAGGGTGTTCCACATAAAGATTTATATCCCTTTAACAATTCTATTTATTATTCTTCAATTACATCATATTTTTTATGTTATTATCTAGAAAAGTTATATAACTTAAATCCATGTAATTTTTTAGAGTACAAAGGGTGAAAGAATCTCACTAAATGAGTAATTTTTTTATTAGATTATAAGACCTTGAATAAAAGGAAAATTAGAATGGAGTTGATGAAATATAGGGGTGCCCATGCCTTTTGTAAGAGAAGAGAATGGCTAGAACAACCCTATTATTATGCTATATTAATGGTGAGTCATGAAGGATCTTTGGCTATTTTATCATAGATAAATACTTGGAGGGAACAACAACTACTGATTTGGGATGGAATGTCATCAAATTTTCATGGTTAATATTAGAGGAAAATGGGATTTTTCATAGGAATGAGTGATTGGAGGTGGGTTAGGGAATCCGAGTTGATTAATTAGGGTTGTGATATATTAATTTTTTAGTTATGAATTTGGGTGGATTGAATATTGGAATATTGATTGGGGTTAGGGGAAGATTGGTTGGGGGTATATGATGTATACTATAAAATTATAAAATTTTTAAATTTAAAAAAAATCTAATATAATTTAACATATAAATTTTTTTTGAGGAACATTTAAAATACAATAACTATATTTGTGAATGGAATAAAATGAGAAAAAAATTATTATATTTTTTATAATATAAAATAAAAATCCAATACATGAACACCAAATATAATTATGCTAATATTAATTAATTTATTATTTTTTTTAATTTATTTAATTTTAATATTTTATTTTTATATTTATTTTTTTTACATTTAATTATGTTTATTAATTTTTTTATTCATATATTGAGAGAGTATCAAAAAAAATATGTAAATATATCAATTATGAATACAAATTATAGTTTTTATTTTATAAAAAATATTTGAATTTTTATTAAATAAAAAAATTAAAAAATATATACCCTATTTATATTTACAGAAAAGTGAACATGAAAAACAATTAATGAGACATTTTTACTAAAATCACAAAAAAATATATTTTGAATTTTTCCATAACTTTTTTAATTACAATATATATAAATTGGTTTATCTTAAGTGGTTATTGATAAAATAATTATTTTTATTGAATGGTTTATTATAACAGCTTTTATTGATTGTAATATATATTTTTTAGAAATAGTTATTTTTATTAAAAAATTATTAGTTACTAAAATAATGTTTGTATTAGTATGATAATTCTAGAGATTTTTTTGTCGATAAAATATTAGATGTAATTTAATGATCAATATAAATAGATTTATCTATTGACAAAAACAAGAATCAGTTCATAAAATTATTACCTTCAAAACATAATATCTGTTGTAAATTCTAAAATTTACCATCAGATATATTATCTATCAATAAATTTATGTCAGTACAAATCAAATTTATTTAGAGTGAAACATTTACACATTAAAATGTTTTCAAATTTTTAATTTGGTGAAAGGAATATGGATTAAAAAATCTATTTGAAGCATACATATATGTATATATATATATTGAAAGAAAATATGAGAAGAAAATATTTTATTCGGTGTAATTGTTATTGATATTTTATTTAAAGAAATATTTCATTTCAATATAGATGATATTCTAAGTGTACAAGGTTAGCAAAACACATAAATGGTAAAAACTAGGTCAAATCCATAGGGGCATGATGGAATTATAAGGGAAATAAGAAGTGAGTTTTAACCAAAGAATAATAATCAAAAGGATTGTAAAAATGCTTGAAAGATAAGGATATATATAAAGTTTGAAAAGTATGAATATACAATTCTTATATTTATAGGAATCCTATAATGTCAGTGGATTGAAAATGAAAATCTCTCCCACTAACTCAAATTCAAAAAACCCTCAGAGATTTATTCATATTTGAATTTTACATTTGACTACTTCAACTCTTCATAATGTTCGGGAACATTATTAAGTGTCCTCAGTAATTAAACTTATTTAACATATTTACTTTTCTTTAGTCTAATAGAACTTCCATAGCTCAGTATAACGAATCTTCCTAATATAATTATTATTGAACATCCTCATCTCATTACTATTAAACTTCCTCTGCACATTAATATAGTACTTCCTCAGCAAATTACTCTAGATCTTCCTCATCACATTACTAAGGAACTTCCTCATCTCATTACAATGGTACTTCATCATCTCATTACAATGGAACATTCTCAGCTCATTATTATAGAAATTATCCAGATATTATTAAATCATCATTAGCATTACTTATAAAGTATTCTTACAATTTATGTGTTAGATACTTATTGATCCAATATTTTGTATCCATATTTATAGAACCTATTCAAAAAAATCAAAGAATTTAAATAGTCTCCATTATCCAAAATATTTTATCCTGAGACTTTATCATGATTTATGAGAACTACATGATCAAAAAAACAATAATATAACTTACAGAGGAATGTATTATGACTTACCTTGTTACAAACACCATCTTTATTTTCAACAAAAACTCAATATGATTGGCATCACATCTTCTCCAGTTTTTCTTTATATAGTTTTCATCGAAATAGTTATAGAAAAGTTATAATATTTGAGATTTAAAAACCAGAAAAGAATCATATCATATTAGGATAGAATGTAAAGAATATTCTAATACCCAACTACCTTGAAACATACTTTCCTCGATTCATCACCCCTATCAATTTTTTTTAACAGCTTCTCCTAACATTCCAACAAACATTGGGTCTGAATGATCATGATCTTTATATTTCTCAATATGAGGCCTATGATGTGTTTAATTAAAATCCTTTCAAAACTATCTACCATTATCATTCTAATAACATCATCATCTGGTTGATCTCATTTCAATAACCTACATCTCGAAAACAAAGGTCAATAATTTTCTCCCCCATTGTGTTTGGGTTCAGACACTCAACATATTTTGACATTCTTATAGAAACTCATACCAACGAACTGGGTCCAATGCTAAATAAAAAAATACTTCCAAAAAGGGTATTTTTTTTTAAAAAACCAACAAAACATCACAAATGATTCTTAATATATTCAGTGGCTTTGTGAAATTTTATTTTCACTCAATCACTCACCCCCATAATATCCTCCCACTAGCCAAAATGATATAATTAAAATAAGGAGGCCTAATCATAAATCAAAATATCCATAACGGGTAAAATAATAAAATTTATAAAAAATTAATCCCATAACTAAAAATTATAGTACATCTTGAGAATCATTGAAATGAAATATATTAATAATAACAAGGGAAAATTATGGCTCAATGATCTCAATAAAATTCCTATAAATCTCTACCAAAATATAGATGTTCTCCCCAAGTATTAGCTCCTCCCATGAAATCCTATATTGACATCAGACGCAATCCAACTATATATTTTTTACTTATCAATCCCCCAAGGGGAAGTCCCTTCATATTCATTAATGATATTCCTCACCTTTTTTAGCCTAAAATATTTTTATATAAAAATTTACATACACTAATACAAACATTCCTTTTAAAAGTGTGCCAAAATGCCTCTAATAGTGAATAATGAACAATGTTTTCCTCAACACTATTTAAGTGGTTTCTCTTTATTAGTGATAAAATGTGCAGATAAAGGGTCCCCATTAAGAGTGATTTCATTAGCATTGATAAAGGCCCAATATGTTATAGTGTTTTGTTACTATAACCGAACTACAAAAAAACATGTAACCTGTGTTTGAAAAAATATATGATTTAATTGAATTTTTATTGAAATCATGTACACAAAAAAATAATTACAATATACATTTCAATAAATGTTTTATAAATTACAGTTATAAATGTCTCAAAACATTTAAAACAATTATCATTTCATCTTTTGGAGCCCATGATACCCTTTCAAAAAAGTCCACCCATGGTATCGGTTGCCATGAAAATCACCTAAACCCAAGAAAACAAATCCACCTATGTAAAAAAATCAAATATTATTAATACTATAAAGAAATAAATTATTCATTAATCTGAAAGAATACATAAAGGAAATGTCAATTTTAAATAATAATAATACACACTTTGAGTAATACCGGTCACACCATGCATCTTATTGAGGTGGGATGGATTTATACAACTCACTAATGACTTTTGGAATTTTTTAATAAACTATAAAAAAAATACAAATTCATTTCCCCAGTTTTCATTATGTCACATTTTATTTTTACTAAAATTAATGTAAATTTCAATAAGAATTCACATTAAGTTATACCATTCACATAGTGCATCAGATTGATATTTGACTAATTCATACATGTAAAAAATTACTTATGGATTGTTTTCCTAAGGTATCAAAAAAAATTGAATGAATTAGATAGATTTTCAATATGTCACATGTATTTTTACTATAATGTCATTTAGAACTAAAAAGACACATTTTGAGTCAAACCGATCAAATAATGTTTCATTATTAGGCGAGACTCCTTCCTACACATCACAAATGAATTAGGAATCACTGTCCAAAATTATCAAGGAAATTTGTGTCGGTTTTTTGGCTTTCAGTGAGTGACACCTATTTTTTACAAAAATACCAATTTTAAAATGACAACAGGCACTTTGAGTCATACCTATCACATCATGTATCAGTTTTTGGTTAAAATGATTCCAACATTTCACAAATGGATCATGGTCCATTTTCAAAAATCAAAAAAAAATCCTAATGTTTTTTTCTCAGTTTTTAATATGTAATTTGTTTCTTCTACTAATATTAATGTCAAATTTTAATAAAAAGACACACTTGGAGTCATATCGGTCAAATTGTTCATTGAATTGAGATGATGGGGATTCCTTTATATTAAAAATGTCTTAGAAATAGTATTCCTAATGTATCAAAGTAATGAAAATGCATTTTTTTCCTTTTTAGTATATTTTATATTCTTTTATAAAAAATAATGCAAATTGTATAGAAAAATAAACACATAGATTGATAACGGTCACACAACGTGTCATATTGAGTTGATGATGATTTAAATATATTTTAAATGAATTATAATTCATTTCCATAAATTATAAAAAGAATCCAAATGCGTTTTTTGGTTTTTTAGAATGTCACATGTTCTTTTTTACTATAATTAATGTCAATTTTAAATAAATAGACACACTTAGAATCATACCGATCACACTATGTGTCATATTGAGATACGATGGATTGTTAAAAGAAACAAATGACTTATGGATCGTTTTTCTAATGTATAAAAACAATATTGATGAATTTTCCCAATTTTTAGTATACTACTTGTTCATTTTACAAAAATTAATGCCACTTTTAAATATAAGATATTCATAGAGTTATAATAGTCACACTATTTTTCATATAGAGGTGAGGTTGATTCCTACATGTCCCAAATGAATCATGAGTCATTTTTTTTGACGTATAAAAATAATCAAACTCTGATTTCTTAGTTTTTACTATATCACTTGTTTCCTTTGAAAAAATGAATATCAATTTTAAATAAATTGAAACACATGGAATTATACCAGTCACACTGTGCATAAAATTGAGGAGGATAATTATTACACATAAAAAATGATATATGGATATTTTTCCCAATGTATATGAACAATTAGAATGCATTCTCTCAATTGTTAGTATTTAAAATTTTCATTTTAATAAGATTAATGTAAATTTTAAATAAATAGACACAATTCAAGATATACTGACAACACTATGCATCATATGAAGGTGTGTTTGAGTATTACATGTCCAAAATAAATCATTGGTCATTATAATATTGTATCCAAATAATCCCAATGAGTTTACATAGTGTTCTGTATGTCGCCATTTCTTTTTACTAAAATTAATGTCAATTTGAAATAAATAGACACACTTAAAATTATACCAGTCACACCTTACATCAAATCATGGTGATGAATATTATTATATATTCAAATTGACATGTGGATAATCTTCATAATGTAAAAAATAAATATGAATGTGTTTTCATTGTTTTCAGTCCATTACTTGTCTTTTTTCTAATATTAATGTCAATTTTAAATAAAAAGACACAATTTGAGCTATAACTGTCACACCAAGAATCATATTGTTGTTATAATGATTAATAAACATTATAAATCAATTAAGAATCGTTTTTATAAATTATAAAAACAATATGAATGTGTTTAGTCTATTTTCATCATGACACTTATTATTTTAAAAAAAATAAATGTAAATTTTAAAGAAATAGACAAAATTGGAATTATACCGGTCAAACCATGCATTGGATTGAGGTGAGGCTAATTACTAAATGTAAAAAATGACTTATGGATTAATTTAATAATACATCAAAATAATACGAATGTTTTTTATTCAATTTTACTATATAACTTATCTTTTTTCTATTAAAATGTCATTTGAAACTGGAAATAAGAACATTGAGTCATACCGATCAAATCATGTGTCAGTTTGATGTGAGAATAATTCCTAAATGTGAAGACTATTTTATGAATCGTTTTCATAAATTATAAAGATAATTAGATATTTTTTCTTTCTTTTTAGTGAGTGAAATATTTTGAATTAAATGTCAATTTTAAAATGATAATGGATACTCTTAGTCATACTAGTCACAATATGAACCACATTGAGTTGATGTTGATTCCCATATGTCAAAAATGACTTATGGATAATTTTAATAAATTATCAAAACAATATGAATGTATTTTCTTGGTTTTCACTATGGAAGTTATTCTTTTTAATAAAATTCATTTCAATTTTCAATAAATAGACATACTTAGAGTCATACTATTCACACCCTTCCTCATATTCTAGTGTAACTGATTCCTATAAGTCTGAAATGAATTATATATAATTTTCCTAAAGTATCAAAATAATATGAATGTTTTTCCTTGTTTTTTAGTAGGTCACATGTTCTTTTTTAAAATATTAATGTCAGTTTTAAATAAAAAGACACACCTGGAGTTATCGATGTGAAATCATTCTTCATATTGAGGAGTGGTTGATTCTTACACATCACAAAATAATTATGGATTGTTTTCTTAAAGAATAAAGTAAATATTAACGAATTAACTTCACTATTGGTATGTAATTTATTTACTTTACTAAAATTATTGTTAATTTTAAATAAATAGGCACAGATATAATTATACTGGATACACCATGCATCATATTGAGGTGTGGATGATTCCAACAATAAAAAATTTCATATGGAAAATTTTATTAAAGATTAGAAACAATCTGAATATTTTGGTTTTGTTTTGAGTATGTCAGTATTATTTTGTTCTATAATTATTGATAATTTTAAATAAAAAGAAGAACATAGAGTCATACCAGTCACACTATGTGTCATATTGTGGATCAAATTAATCATACATACACCAAAGTCACAAAATAATCATAACTAAAAATGGTTCCATTATTTACAATAGATTTATTTTTCTAACTATGAACATTTCATACTGAATTGTTATCCTTAGAAGAAAACCTTTTATATACACAAAAATCAAATCAATATGCTGTTTTGTAGTTCTACTGATAAAGTTAATGAAAACAATATTAAAATTTTTAGAAAAGAGAATTTTATATCTTTTTTTTGGTTTTTCATATATTTAAAAGAAAAATATGAATTCCCACAATATATTTGAAAAAACTAAATATTTATTATACAATAATGGTTTTTAAACTAACATTAAAATAGTAGATAAAATGATAAAAAATATTTAAATGATGTTTTTATACATTCTTGATCCATTTCATTATTCCTGTTGTCTTAGTTTTAACCTCAAAGTCTATTATCTAATTAGTATGAAGAAATTCAAAAAAAATCTACCTCATCTTGAAAAAAAGAACCCATATATATAAAAGAAATTCATATGTGATTAATAATAAAAAGAAATAAATTAGTCATAAATATTAAAAAAATAAATTAATTATATTTAGAATTATTTTATGGTGAAAACATCAATATTACCTCTATGAATTAACAATGGAGGGAACAATCAGTAAACTTATTAATGTCAATAGGACAGGGGTGAAAATGTTTTGAGGAAGAAGAAGTCTATGGATGTTTTGGTGCAAAAAGGCCTGAAAGATGGATTTAAATATTTCAAAATAAACATACTTTATAAGGAGTAATGAAAATTAAATCAACATTTCACTATATAATTTCTCATAAAAATAGAAAAATTATATCAAAACATTACCTTTACATCTACACAAAGGGTTTCCTTCATAACAGTCTATTCGGCCATGGGATTTGTAAAAAAATTAAGGGTAGAAGACATTATATTCAAGAGTATTAAAACATTTTATTTAGATTATGTAAAGTAATTAGATAATAGATAAAGTTATGAGTAAAAACTTGCTATATTAAAAAACATTTTAACCTTAATCAAGCTATTTTTTTACAATCTTGCATCATGTATGCTACCCATTAGTTTCTAAGAAAATCCATATCTTCTTGTGAATATGATTTTTTTGGTAGTCATAATAGTACTAGAAAATAATTATTACATAAAGGTTTAATTTTTTTAAATTGAATAGTAATAATCTTCAAAAATAAATCTTCGAGGATGTTAGTTTGTTTATGGAATATGATATCTCTCATAAATTTACAAATATAATAACCACAATATAATCCATTTGTTTGTTTTAGACAATATAGAAACAAAGACAAAAAGAAGTATTTTTTTGATATTTTTCTGGACAGAAAAATTTTATTTTATATCCCCTAACACTTTTCTAGTGTTAGAACTTTTCAGGATCCTTTTTTAAATTGGATGTCCTTATGACTTGATTCTCACAAAATTTATATACAACCCTATAATAAAATAATTCTCATTAAAACATAATATAAAATTTATAGCGTGAAGTTTATTTCTAAAAAATTGGATTTAGTTTATTAGAAATTTTAAAACGTCATCATGATTGGTATGTTTTTTGGGTATCCATGCAGGGAATCCATGAAATAAATCTTAACAGTATCCAAGTTGACTGCAATGAGCATACAATGTTGCCTAAAAACACTAAAATTAATAATTAATGAAATAAATGAAAATTTATTTGCTATGATTAATTTTTATACTTTTACCCCTACAATTTTCATTTAAGAAAAATCTTTCATCCAAAAGTTTTCTTTTAGGCAATTTGGCCAGTTTGTTTAATATTTCATTATTTTTTTGAATTTATTTCATTTTGGTTTGTGTAAGTGACATATAGACTAATGAGTCCAAATTTATATTCATTGGGTAATCCATTCAACTGATGTTGATATATATTCCTAAAAAAATGAAATATGTTTATTCATAATTAATATAGTATACCGGTTTTGGAAAAACAAATCCTAAAAACATACCTTATGTATTCATTTATAACTAAGCCTCGTAGTTATTAGTTGTTGATGATTTCAATTACATTGTTAAGAGAAATGTATAATGTAATATCTCCATATATTTTTATTAAAAATCGACAATGTGACTGATTCCATTTTCCACTTTATATGCACAATAACCTTCAATGTTAATAAATGAGAATATTGAATGGGTGGGGAAAATGTGTTTTTGGAAGATCATTTTGATTGTTTGGTTGATCATTTAAATTATTCTGGATTGAACTTTTGTTTCAAACCCTTACCTTTGTCTTCTGGTAATAACATTCATCCATTCAGTCCATTATTCATTAATTTTTAATGGTTTATCATGAAAATAAATTTTAAATGAATACTTCATTGTCAAAAAGTTTTTTACAAGATTCGATGAAAATGATATGAATTTTCCAATAGCTTCGTCGATCATATGAATATTTTCTTCATCTACTAGAATAGGTTTCTCAACACATGGATCATGAGTTATAATAATTCCTACTATCACATGACCAGTTGGAAGTTTTATATTGTGTAGGCTATTGTCTTGGATATTGAACACGGTAGCCCTCATAACAGGAAAATGGGTGGGTGTAGATATATTTAAATAAAATTCATTTTCACCTTATAGAATATCATTATAGGAATGTAATAAATATATGTATGATTGAAATTTTACAGAATCAATTATTAGAATATTGATTACCTCAGATAAGATAGTTATTTGAGGGGAATTGATCACCTGAAATATAGTTAGGGGGGATCCCCACCTAGTGGATGTTCTTTAGTTATTTCTTATCTATCCTTCACCCCCAAAATAGTTTCTAGTAATATAATTTTACAATTATTTTTTTCATTATGGATATCTAATCTTTCTTTCAACTCTTAAAATTCTTTATATTTATCATCCTACTATATTTTTTCAAAATATGTTTGGGGTGTCATCCCAAAATTAAGATATCTCAGGCGATAATTTTTATTGGTTGACTAAAGTCCACTGATGTTATGTGTTCATCTAGTACCGATGTTGATGGTTCTAGTAACTAAATAACATAATAAATATAGTAATATAAGTAATCATTGTTATGTAATTCGTATTTAATGATTTTTTTATTATGGCGTACGTACACATGTTTCCCATATATTTTGTGTGTTTTCATATATTAGTATTCAATATTTATTTACATTTTACTCCTTCCATAGAAAATAATGTGGGATGAAACATTTTTTGGATTTAGATTTATCAATCTATATATAAATAGATGAAAATAATTATGTTATCTATTAATGTCCCATAAATTTATTATGATATATTTAAAATAAAATCCAATTTTTTTAAGAGAAGCATACCCCTTCATTTATTTATGGTAGGGTACATTGGTTTTGCAACCTGTTACTTATTTTTAGAACATATTTTTTGTGTCATAAATAAAAAAATTTCAATAAAAGTGATGAATACACATATTTTCAAATAATGTATTAACAACCACAACGTACCTAAAAATACATATCTAAATGGCGACCAATAAATGTATCCCTTAGATCTGGTATTATTAGGTGTACATATTTAAGAGGGGGGTGGGGGTTTATTTCTCCTTCACCATTTTAAGATTAAATCTTGTTAGAATTGGGAAATATACTCTTTGAATACATCCAAAAATAATTAATACTTATTTATTGTGGGGTTAATATACTATAAATGCACTCTAAAAGGGTAGATGAAGAGTAAATAAGTGTTTCCATATTTTATTCTTTTGTAAAATAATGAAATGATACCATAATGTTTTTATTATATCTTTCCAAATCCCTACCTTTAGAGTGGAATCAACATATTTCCCTGAATCAACATCAATCATCATGCATTAATGTGTGATGAGAAAAATCTAACTAAAAAAATTGGCCTTGTTGGGTTTAACATGCTGGCCACACAAATTATATCTGACCTCAAATTTACATCCAATTATTTTTACCTTAATAATTTTTTCTAATACTGTCATTCTATGATGCTTCTATTTTTTTTTGATGCATTAGTTATTCTTCTCTAACCATTTAATTTTATTTAGCATCATTAATATATTATTCATCTAGATTTGTAGCATCATCATGTGTAGAAGGCCATTGTGCGTCTACAATGGGAGTATCAAAAGGTTGATAAACCCATTGATCCCCAAGATTTAGAGCACCAACATGTGAAAAGGGTAATTGTTCCTCTATACTAGAAACAACAACATGTTGAAAAATATATTATTCACCAGGATTGGGAGTACCATCAACTGAAGAAGTCATTATCTATGGAAATGATTTAATATTTAATTTAGATTTCACAAATTCAGAAATGTAATGACAATAACATCAGGTAACAAAATATATATCACAAAAAATATAACATGTTTACTGAAAACACTTTTTTAATATTGAAGAGTTTTAAACCCTATATCAAGTATCCAAATCACATCAATTTGGTTTCCTATGATGTAAAAAACCACATCTATATTAGGACCCATGTGAAAGGTTGTGACATCTCAATGAATGGGTCATCATCAGTTGAATCGAAACCTTCCATGGTTTTGGTTAACAAAATAATAATCGACCATTTTGGTTTGAGGGATTTGGATCGTAATGTTCTTGTATTACATGTCATGGAATTATAAATTGTTTATCTTTATACCCTTCCATAATGAAATCCACTTTCATGAATCCCAATTCATCTATTTTAAAAACTCATCTATTATCAACCCAATTGAAATGAAAAAGTAACACTTAGAATGTTGTATAATCTATCTCCCAATTTTGATTGATAATGAAAAATTGTAATATATTCACATAATTTTTATTTCTATTCGTAATAACAGTAACATATATCACTTTATCCATTAGTGTAAATCCACTATTTTTCATAGTACTACCCTCATCATGTTCATTTTTATTGAATGTATAACCATTAATAACAATACCATTGTAAGATAATACATACAAACTTTGTCCTCTAGCTATCCATTAAAGTCTTTCTGAAATAGAATTCATATTTTCATATAAAACCATAAAAATATGGTCTCAAAACGATCCTATAAACTATTGATTATGTTTATTTGATATTAATATTTCATCCCTTGATGGATTCAATTGACTAATAATTTCTTTTTTGGTTTGCACATATGGGGAAACATCCAAACTATTATGAAAAATGTAGAGGTAGGACTTCTTCAGATCTATAATATTGATTGTGACAATATCTATTCTAGAAATATCTTTATCCCCAGAAGAGCCAGTTTGACGAGATTTCAGTAGACCAATGACATCACATAGGATTGGTAGTGAGTAAATAATTCAATGGACTTCCCAATAATATATTTATTCAAAATAGAACCCTTTATGTGACTTTGATTTTTGATACACCCTTTCCAAATAATTTTATACCATTCAATGGGGTAAATCTATCTATAATGATCTGGACCACATTGGCGAATCTCTCTCCCCATGTGATCCATCAGTTGAACGATAATATAAAAAAGTTTGCGAGGAATAACATTTCAAATTAAAATAATATAATATAATTTTTTCTATAGTTGGAAATTTATATGGGTTTATAACATTGATGTATATAGCATTGGAAAAGAAACAAGGCTTTTTTTATTGTGTGATAGAAATTCATGGAAAAATTAAATATAATGCTACAAGAATAAGATCTTTCATCAAAACAATACAAACATGTTATTTAAACCCCTTTAATGTTAAATTAGTCATTGAAAAAATATTTCTTATATTTTATAAATACCCCTATTGAACCGTTACATCATTAAAGACTTTGAGAAACTGATTTATTTTCTTCTTAGATAGAGTATAAGTAGGTTAAGGAAGAAAGGTTCATTTTTCACCCTTCAGTAGCACTAACTCTTCCTGTATTCCATTTTCAACCACATCCATCCTTGCCTTAATTACATCCTCTTTTTAAAGATCAATTAGAAACATTTATATTACACTATCACTTTTATTTTTTTAACATGCATAACATAAAGAATATTTTTAACGTACAGATAATTATAGTTGCGTAATTAAGAAAACTCATCTCTTTTTTCAACTTGTTTTCATTTTTTTTTCAAAAATAGTTTATGAATGGTGGTGTACACATCATTTACTTTATAAAATATTTGATCACCTGTTACTGTAGATGGTGTTGTATGTTCTACTAAAAAACCATCAAATTATGTCTTATATGATTGGAACTTATGTATTGGGGTATAACTCTTTTAGTTTATAGAAACAAAGTCTCTGATGAATGTTTCAACCTAATTGACTGTATACCATGTTTGAAAATTCTACCCCTTGGAAACATATAATCCTATATCCTGAAAACATTTCATAAGTGGGAATGTAATTTATCATCCCATACAACATGGATCTCAATGTGAAAGATTCATTACTATAAGAATCATAAAATGTGACACATGAATCCCAAAATAATTTCAAATCTCTGATCAATGGAACCAATTATACATAATATCATTACCTGATTATATTGGTCTTGATATAACTATAGATAACATTATATAGTTTCACTTCATTCATATCCATGGTGTAATGTTATAATTTACCAACATAACTATCCATGTTTGGGAGTGATACTTCGAACACCAAAAAGATTCACTTCATCTATAAATAACTTAAGATATATGTTTCTTGTCTCATTTACTGATTCCGGATACTCTTGAGCAATTCACTTCCAAAGAGGAGAGTCTTCTTGGTGAAAAAGATTCCCAACATTTTTCCTTTCAATTTCATTCTTGGTAAATTGCTTTATAGTCTCCTCACATCTATATAGGCACCTAAAATATGTAATTAATGGAAGTTGTTGTACAAGTTTCATAGGACCTGATTAACCTTTATAGTATCAAGAAGTATCAGACAATGGGAATTATATATGTGATTTTTTGTCATTGTTAAATAGAATATAATTATTTCGATTGGGAGATATTCTTTCAAATATCATACCCATTGAATGTAGAATTAATTGAGCATCATACTTTCAGATAGGGAGCTTATTATATTCTAGGAATATATCATTCAAGAGAGAAATTAGTTTAGTAAATTTGTCATAAATCTATTTGTTGACAGGTTTTAAATTATATTTATTAATTACAGAGGAAAATATGTTATATTTAGTGAAACTAGCATACAATGACAAATTTTTACAAGTCTTTATATTTCAAAAAATTATGTATAATCTGAAACTTAATCTTAATCTTTTGTTTTTATTTCCTCTATATGATCTTCTTCACCACTCACACTTGTAATAACATCCTCAACAAGGTATTATCAACTTTCCACACATATAATCATATTAAATGATCCATAAAACGTAGTGTTATCCCAGCCATAAGATAAATTTGTTTTTCCCCATTTCTATTCCATAATTTATAAATTCAATCAATTAGATGATCGATGAAGTGTTTTTCAACACCTATGGACTAATTAGTCTTGAATAAAAACAATGTAAACAATTCAAATGTATTTTAGAAGGGTCTTATTCAAGATATTTTGCGAACTTGATAAACTATTTTACCCCACATTTATATTTTTATGTCATACGATTGGCATCCATCAATTATTTATTCATATAAATCATATTTTATTTTATAATATTTATTTTTTTAGAAAATAAATACAAAAAATACTTCCAAATGAAGAAAAATCTAATTAATTACATGAAATAAAACCCTTTTTTATAAGATTAAAATGAAGTATAAAATCACAATTACATTATAAAAACAGATGAAATACAACTATTGAATTTAATAATGGAAATAATAAATGATATATTATGTGAAATTCCTTTTCATAATAGAAACTATGTTTACTATATATAATACTAGTTTCATATATTAAAAATGAATTATTATATTTTTTTATATATTTTCAATAGCTATATTTAATTTATGAATGAATAAAAGTATTAAACAATTGATAAAATGAAAAAATTATATAAATATAAATGTATGAATTAAATATATTTATTTCTTTATTTATTTACATTATTATAAAACATTATATAAGTATATATAAGAATTAAATTATATATAATTTATAAGAGAATATATATTTTTAAGAAAAATCTCTCTATTTTGGTGTGAGTAGTTTGGTGACAATATTTGGGGGAAAATATTTTCTTAAAAAAACCAATTACATATTATTGACTTCTTTATTTTTCCTCATATTCATAATAAACACCCACCATCTGTCTCATCCACCTTCAAAATTATATATGGCTATCCATTTCATCAAAAATAATTGATCATAGGAACCTAAATGGTTAGAAGCAATTATAACAAGAATTAATCCAGGGTGAGTTGTTTTATCCTTTTCATGTTTGGGAGTTTGAAATGGTTTATATTATTATTCATTTATAGATAATTTAGATTAATTATTTTAATGATATTATTCACTCCAAATCTCTTCCCATTTTATATTCTATGGGGTAGTCACCTCATTTTCTATCACATAGATTGTTATATTGGTTCCTTATAGATCCATCCCTGACTAAAACCCAAAGTGTGAATCATGTGTAATAACCAATAATATCTACCAAAAATGACATTAGATAAGTATTACTTCTAAAAATAATATTATATATTGTTTCTTATCTAAATGGGAAACAAAATGATGAGGGATATAAAAATATTAGCAAGAGGGGACATATAAATGGATCATAATGTGTCTTGATAAAAATCAATTAAGAATTTTGAATATATATTTTCACATCATTTTTAATAGACACAGTAATATAATTTTAACATAAGAATCTAAATATAGTTTCATGGGAACCACTGTCTAAAAAATCTTATTTTGGAGTCGAATATCATACGTAAAAAATGTTAGGCCCTTGGTTGTTGTCATAGTGAGAAACATAAATACCATATATATACAATAAATGATTAAAATTCAAATAATGAATCATATGGAATATATAAGGGTTTATATGTCCTTTAAAATGTCATTATATGAATTTTAGGACTCTTAGTGGAGTTTTTCGACCCGAATATTTACAATACTAATATTAGAATGAATAATATCCACAAATTATTTCACTCATTTTTGAGTTTAAATATTTTCATTAAATAATCCTATATCCAAATGTATCTTTTATTGAGAACTAATTTAGTTTTACACCTATTACATTATTTACTAATACTTTTATAGGTACATGAAGGAAAATATTTATTTTAAATTATTTAATGATAAAGTTATCTTTTATGATAGAAAATTTCTTAACAATTTTATTAAAAATATTATTTATGTTAATTTCCATAGCTATCCTAAATATTACACAATGATAATAAAATAACCAAGGTAAACCATCATCTCCTCTACTTAATTAGTATTCAGTGATTCAAGACTAATCTGTATGCCCATTTATTCCACGAATTCCCTTTGATTATTCCCTTTTAATTCCCTTAAATCAATTTTAATAAGATTATTTTTTTGTAAATAAAATAATTGAGGTCCACTAGAAAACATACACAAGATTTATCCTATAAAAAAATTATATTTTCTTTCTTCTTCCTGGAAATTCTAGGACATTTTTGTGTGTACTTCTTATAATGACAAGAAATAATTTCTAAAACATGGTATTACTGAGTATTTGCATTTATCCATTATGTTGATCACTGTAATCATGTCACCCGGACACTCCTACCGAACTAAGTGACATCCCAACACCCTCATATAATGTCGAGTAAATAACCTTTTTGTTGCGCCCAAACCATCAAACAATCCTTATGAACACCAGTTCTTCAAACAACCCATCTACAAAATTCAAGATCAAATTTCTCTTAGAAACTCAAAATAATCCATAAAGAATAGGGAACTACAAATATATTTGAACCAAAAAAATGATACAAACAAAACTATTGTTGGAGCCTTCGTTAGTTTGTGCTAGAAAAAACATCAAGATAGATGTAATAATACAAGGGACCAAAATATGAAAAACACCCATCATAGATGAACCAAAACACCATCCAAATATAACCACTCTCTCCGTGACATCATAAAAAATGAAATCACTATAAAAAACCAATAACAGAAGCATATCAACCCATGAATAAATCATAACCTATCCATAGAATGGTGCATTCTAATGAACATGGCACACCAAGTCCCCCACCCTCACCCCTACCAAAAGTCATCCTCATGATAACCCATTATATATATATAAATATTGAACGGGTCTGAAAATTCACCATTAAGTGAAAGAGGTCGAGGGAATGATTAAATATCTTACCCTAATGAAGTCAATCTTAAAACAAATCTCATACCTTGGAGTAGATGAAAAGTGGATGGGGTTTGGTTAGGAGAGATGGAAGAAGGGAGGGATGGTGACGACAACAGAAGGGAGTGACGACAACGATGGAAATGATGAAGGTGAAGGAAGGGAGTGATGGTAGGGAGAGAAGTGGAGGAAGCACTAAAGTTGCACGAAATCTTGAAGGAATAAGGAGGGAAGCTCTGTTAGGGTTAATTTTATAGGAATGCATAATGATTTTATGAACAATTTCAAAAAAACACCGATAACATATACTTTTATCATCGCTAATATAGAAAGAACAAATAAAAAAAATTCATTATCAGTGATTTTTAGAACTGATAAAGATTCCCCTTCATCAACGCTAAAAAAGAAACGATAAAACACATATTTATCAACACTACAATTAATGCCGTGATAAATATATGTTTTATTAACGCATTTTCAGCACTAATAAAAGAGAATATTTTTCAGTGAATAGAAACATAGATATTTGTATTATCATAATAATTTATTTATATTGTTATATATATTTATAAATCTATCTATATAACAAAAAATAAATAAATAATATTTAATTATAACTATAAAGAAATATAATTATATATGAATTTATTTAATAAATGTATTAATAAATATTAATTAATATTTTTATAAATAACTAAAATTATAAAATTATAAACGCTGTAAATAAATAAATATTTATTTTTTTTAAATTATAATAAATAAACTTATAATTATAATTATAAATAAATATAAATATATTAAAATAATTATAAAATTATTTTAAATATATTAATTATATATATTTATAAAATTATAAATTTGATAAATATAATTTTATAATTATATAATAATTTAAAAAATATAAATTTATTTATAGTTATAATTATTAATAAATCTAAATTTATTTTCAATAATTAAAAAATTATTATAAATAAATATATTATATTTATATTTTTTTAATTATATATAATAAATTTATTAATTATATATATTTATAAAATTATGAATCTAATATATATATTCTTTATAATTTTATAATTATATATAAAAAATATATTAATTATATATATTCATAAAATTAAAAGTATAATAAATATATTTATTAAAATTTAGAAATTATTTAAATAAATAAACATTTATTTATAATTATTTAATTGTAATTAATATATCTTTTATATTAATTATTTTATAAATATATATAATATATATATATATATATATATTTATTTATTATCAATTTATAATTATTAAAATATATCTCCATGTTTTTTTATTATATTTATAAATATTTTTATATATTTATAAAATATGTCTATATTAATAAATATATTTATATAATTATATATATTTATGAATTCATAAATATAATAAATATATTTATTATAAGTTTATAGTTTTGTATATATATATATATATTTATAATTATAATTATAAAATTGTATTTATAAATATTATAATATAATTATAAATATATTTATAAATATATTTATTAATATATATGTATATATATATATATATATAATTTTAATATTGAATTTATTACTATTTTATAATTATTTATATCTATACTTATGATTATAATTTAATATAAATATAATTGAAATTTATTTATATATAATAAAAAATTTATAATTATAAATATATTTAATCTATTTATTATATAAACATATTTATTGTAATTTTATAAGTATTTATGAGAACATAAGATGTTTATGGCTATAACATGAATTAAAAATATGCCATGTGAAATATTTGAGATGTCACAGGTTGATAGTTTCTCCTATAATAAAAATGACATATAGGTTTTCCATATTGGATGAATTCTGCCTTGCTAGGTTACATTGATCATGTATATGTTTTTTCTGGCCCCTTAATGAAGGTGGATTGTTTCTTTTGTTTGTGGAGCATAAATGCTCTCGCTGTGGAACTATGGCACTGTCAAGCCCCCTTAAAAGCGACCTGAGTTAGGAGAATCTGCAAGGAGTGGAAACACATTGATGGTAAGTGGTGGTAATAGAATCTTCATTCTCTATCTCTCTCTCTCTCTCTCTCTCTCGAAGCGGTGAATCCAATTTTCATTATCAAATTTCGAAAAATGGAGTGATGATGCTTTTTGGAGTGAACCCTCAAATTATTGTAGAGATAATTATAGCTTGAAAACATTCAATAATTACACGGATCAGTTCACAGATGACTAACTGTTGGAAACTATATTATCTAAAGAAACATATTCTACAAATTTTTGGGTTTTAGTTAATTGTACATTGTGTTTCTTCGTAATAATTTTTTTCATATAATTTTATTTCAAATGTAATTAAATTGAAGGTCAAGAGTTGCAGCTTCATCAATCTCAAGACTATGATTCTATGTTTTCAGAACACGGATCCCTGGTTTCACCCCCAGCAGGCCAAGAATACTGTTGTATAGTCATGGATTGGTATCAAATATTTGAATTGAGTATTTTGGAACCTCATGATCCTTTATCATGTTACATTATTTGTTGGAACCCTAATTAAACATGATAAGGATACTTGAATTTCTATGTATGGTTAGTTTTCTCACATTTTAATTGAGTTTGATAAGTCTTTGCCTCGTGTTGTCACTGTATGCATGATTTCTAATGATTTTATGTCATAAAATGATATCAAATTTTATAATGTTAACAAATTATGCCTTAATTTTTCAACTGTTGGACATGTTGAGGATAATTTTTATTGATGAGTAAGATGTTCTAAATTTAAATGTACTAGCACCTTGTTAAAAAGTTGACATTCAAAATGGATTCTGCTAGTGATTCTCCTTTAATGATTGTGTTTGGAAAGAAAGGTACCCCATTCGGTTGAATGAAGCTGATCCACCTTCACCCATTATGGGTAACCTCAAGCATAAAATTAGCTATGGGACAATGAATATGATACCATAGTCTTCTAATGATTTTATGGCAGGGAAAAATCTTGTTGGTAATCATTTTAAATGTGATGGTAGTGGGGTTGTGCTTCCTCTAGGTAAATGTGTACCCTCCGTTCATATTCTTGAAGGGGATGCATCTCTTAAATGGGTTGGTAACGCTTCACCAGATAGTGATTTTGAAATGGATTTTATGATTTTATTCGAGGACCAATTCCCATATAAGGGGAAATTTGATTCTGGTTTCATACAATTTAAATGGGATTTTCCTACTGTTGTTGAGAAGAATCTTCATGCCACTGACAAATTTATCTCAGATACCACTTTGAGTGAATTTTCTAACACATAGTAGTGTATTTAGTATACTTTGGAAGCTATTTTTATTTTTAAAAACATTTTAGTAGTGAATATTTCCACTAGTGATTCTATGCAGGATATCAATTCTTAGGAGCATGTGTCGGCATTTGCACATGACACTGTATCTGAACCCGCAACAGTCATGGAGGCTTCCATTGATGATTCTACCCAAACCATTACAACGTAAAATGTTGTTATGAAGGTAAAATATTATACAATTCTTGAGTCCATTAATTCTCCAGAGTATTATGAGCTATATCGGGAGATCCAGTACATGAATAGATCAAACAATTTAACAGAACAAAGACAAATGTCTCTTATTTGATGATAAAGTAGGATGGGAAAAGGATTTTCAAATTGGATAGTCATCAAATGAGGAATTTTTTGAAGATAAAAAACTTTATAAACATGTTAATGAATTGGATTATGACCTCAACACCAATGTGGTTGATTAACCAATGGAAACTGATGGTATGGGTGGTGTGTGTAAGACTTCGAAGTATCTGAGGAGAGGAAGACGCCCAAGTGGCAGAGTTAGATATCATAGAAGGGGTGGTAGAAATAAAGGAAAATTTTTATCTTTTATTTTTTTTGGAGGTGTGTTTTCTACTTTTACATTAAAATCTCTATGTTAAATTATTGCACTTTTTTATAATAATTTTCTCAGGCCATAGAGTTTATCAAAGGTCTGAACTGTTCTGGTAATCATATGCCTAGTAAAGTTAGATCACAAATGATGAGTCATAACATATATGGAAATCATGAATAACAATAGAGTTAATTTATAAATGACCATTCATTATAAATACATAACATATGCATGCCTCAACATTATGTAGGTAATTATAACATTTGTAACATAGAAATCCTTAATCATGTCTACTAGTAAACTTATTATCATAGATCATCAATGATACTAATGCATTCATATATGAACATAATTAGTGATAATTATTTCCACGAATATCATCATTATGTAATAATATATATATAAATTAATTGACCAAATTCATTGAAAAAATATGTTTATTTAAAAAATAAATATAAAAATAAATATAATTATAAATAAATATATAATAATTAATATATTATTAATATAATAAATATTTTTATTATATATAAAAATTATTGTATTTTAATAATAATTTAAATATATTTAAATATATTTAAATATATTTATAATCATATTAATAGTTTTTTAAAAAATTATTAATATATTTGAATTATTGAAAAATATATATTAATATATTATATTTATATTAATTATAAAAATGATTTTAAATTATCTTATATAAATAAACATTATTTTTGAATATAAATATAATAATTATATATATTAATAAAATATTTATCAAAAAAGTTTATCAGTGATAAAAAAATCACTGACAAATGTATACTTTTTCATTGCTAAAAAAGCACCAATATAGGATAGAAATTTATATGTGCTTTTTTAGTACTAATAAACATGACCTTAATAGTGCATTTAGCTAATGTTGATAAATGTGAGGCTTTTATCAGTGCATTCTACATAACATTGATAAAATAAGGATTTACATGCCTCAATCTATGGTAGTGATTGGGAAAATTGATCACTTCCACATGGTATATACTTCCCCCTCGAGCCTTAATTATCTTTCTCTAACATTCCAAATGGATTCATATAAGTAATAATAAATCTCAACACATGATCATGCCACATGGTGAATGTGTGGTTTCATTTCCTGATTTAGTGAAACAACAAGAATGAATGTTCTTCATATTTCATACGTTATCCATGTGGAATAGAGATTATCTTAGTGACCAATAAATTTTCTTACAGACAGATGAATTCCAATGAGAATAATGATTAATCATTGTCATGCACATGGGTTCCTAAAATGATAATTCTTGATTTTGATCAATGAATTATTTGTAGAAGGGTATAATGAATCTCAGGTCTTTCTATATGATAGTGTTGGGTAGTAGATTTAGTGTTAAGGATTTTCATAAGGCAACGTTGAGACTCACATAGAATATGGTGTCACATAATTTGATCCTTAGAGAAAATATTTCATTACAACACACCCTATATTACCTCAAGAATGTATTATGAGTCTTCTCTAGAGGTTCTATTATTGGACCAAAAGAGGTTGTGTTGGATTTGTATCACTAAATTGGCATGTGATGCTTTCTAATTAATCATTGTAAGGGTTAACTGGTATCTTAATGGTATTAACACATAAATCTAATACCAATAATTCAATTCATTTCCAATTTAATCTCATATATTTCTCTAGAATTTCGAGTTACCACTACGCAATATCTATAACATTGACGTAATACTAAGTTGTCTAGATAAACTTTTACAAAGGGTTTGTGTTATAAAAAATTGACTTAATGGTACCATTCAAAATTTTTAATTGAGGTAGTGTTGGAAAGGTGGCATTTTATTGGCCTTTATTGTAGGTTCTATCGTTTTCCCACTATTGTATTCATCTATTGAAATTTATTCATACAATTTTTTAATTTATTTACTTTACTCTTCTATAATTAACATCACATTATAACTTAAAAAAATTATGTACAAATTATGAACATAAACATTGATGTATATAATATTATATTTTTAATTCATTTCATTAATTTTGAATTTTTTTTGGAATATTGTTCCAATATTCCCTAAAAACTAAACATATATATAAAAAATATTAAAATTACAAGAAGATAAAAAAATAAAGAAAAAATAATTCAAAATAATGAAAAAATATCCCATCCATACCCCCACACCTGAATGATGACATGTCCTTAAGTAGTAACTTTTATAACAACCCTACTTTTAATTGCACACTTAAACCTCATTTATGACATAAAATATTCACATGATAAAACATATAATATCAAGAGGTCTATTGTCTTTTGGGAATCAGAACATTACATAACATCTTATAACCTTAAATACACAACATCTTTATTTAAAATTTTCTTTATATCACCACTACATTCCCTCGTACTTAGAATTGCATGAGATAAACTGAGGACATGCATAAGAAAATGGTGAGCTATTGTGCCCTGTAATGGAAGAATATGAGGAATAAAATACATGTTAGGCAATAGGAATATAAATGGAGACCAATATAAACATGAACCTAATGGCATGATAAATCATGATAATCATAACATCAAAATTTTCAACAACACTTTACAAAGAATTACCATGATCCAAGGATCATTACACATGGAGAATGAGTAAATAAACATTCCTCATGATGAATGAGTAAAAACTCATTGAACATGAATTAGAATGAGTCGACACCCATTTGACATGATGTATCATGATACTATATTTTACCCAATACATTGGAGTTCTATCAGGGTGCACCATTCTTAAACATTTCATTTCATGCATAAGTGTGCCTCAGGGATCATGTAATCAATCAACACCATAAGTTATTCAACAATTAAGTAATGTGGAATAAATAAATGAAATTACCATTCAATATTTATATGTTTATAAGAATTAATACCCATGATAGATACATAGGTATGGTATTCAATACACAATGATATAGGCTTGGAAAAACGCGGTGCAATTTCGGCAGCATAACGGCATGACATAAGGATTCATGAAAATGGTTGATGAGAGAGAAAAGGGTGTCCCATCATATATAAATGAAATGGACAGTAATGGCTCATATAGATACATGTCCCAACAAATGTAATGGAATTTGAATGCATAACACAAAATAATTACTTGGATGTAAAAGAGGAGAAAGAAATCTTTTAAGGAATTTCAGCATGGTAACAGGTGTATATGGGAGGGATTAAATGGAGAGAAATGGGTATCCCATAATAAAAACATAAATAGAAATGTATGGGGGAGGTGTGAAATCATACCCCAACATTTCTAATTAAAAATAATAGGGCATAACAACTTAATTAAAATTGGAGACAACTGAGAAAGGAAGAAATCTCTTACTTGGATTTGTGATCCCAAAGGCATGGGAGAGGCTTGAGAGAGGCTTATTGGGAGCTTGGGGAACCTTTGGAGGATTATAGTGATTTGAGGGTAGGGTTTGGTCTTAATTCAAAGTCTTTGAGTGAAGAGGATGTGGGAGCTTGTGTGGGTTTATTTAGGAAAGGAGAGGGAATTCTTTATTATTTAGGTTTGGGACACCTCACATTAAACTAATCAAAAGCTCAAACAAGCCCATGGTTTTTGCCCATGGTTTTTTCTAAAGGGGAGTGAAATTTTTTTTATAAGGCCAATGGATTAACTTCTTAAAATAATAGGGTTTCTTATTTGGAGGTGAATCACACTCTCAAGGAAAACAATTTAAAAAGACAAAATGATTTATAAGACTTGGAGGTCCACTAGAGAATTATAAATTATATGAAACAAATCTAAAATCACATTATTTTAATGATAAAACATATATTGGCCGAAAAAATTGTTTATATTATTTTATTACATATTTATTGTATCATTACGATGTCAAAAAACACATTATATATTTAAATGGTATTTAATTTTTACCAAAAAATTCAACTGTCTCAGAATATTCTGAAAAATCCACTGTTGGATAATTTCAACATCCTGATTCCAAAAATAATATCCATTTTATTTGAATAATTTTATAAATATGTGAATTTTTACTTTTAAAATAAAAACTAACATTTATTAAAAATTCATGGGTTTTGATAAAAACTACTCTCTATACTTAATAAAAATTACAATTGCGTTCATAAAATTATTTGATCATTTATATTTTAAAAAAGTAATTTAATAATAATAATAATATTTTAATTAATTTTTTTAATTAAAAATCGCATTAATCTATCGAAATAGATTTATTAGTTAAATATTAACTAAAAATATTATTTGTGCTTTTAAAACTGTTTAAAAAGTAACAATAATAAGAATGTATATTCTATATAAGGGGAATAATGTATATAGTCATAGTGATAGGGTATTGTTACATAACCCCTTATAACACCCACATCATATCGAAGGATAAGGTGTGCGATGGTGACAGACTCTTGGGGTGGTTCAGATAACATTACTCGGGTGGTAATCTCTATTAACGTCCACTTCTACTGTAGTCGGTTCCTCTCAAGCTTAACATGTTCAAGATTTTATTGGGATTGGCCAAGAGTGAAGCCCAATGATTCCACCTCCTTTCTGAGTTCTGACAAATGGGCTTCGTACGGGGTATGTCTACTGGATGAGGTCGTCGCTTCCTTTGTCTAAGTAAATTGGATTTGTTAAAACCCTATATTTATACCTATCATGTGATCACTATTTAGTGGATATATTAGCAAAAATCTCAAATCATAAAGGTATTTTAAAATTCTGAAATTTACAAACAATATTGTTCACATTTTATATATCCATAATATACATCCAACTAGATCAAGATAAACTTCTATTAATGAAAGTTTTGGTCGTTACAATCATCCCCCCTTAATAAATTTTTTCCTCAAAATTTCCTTTTCCCACTCTAAAACAAATGTGGGTAACTATGATTCATCACTTCCTCTGGTTCCCATGTCACTTATTCAAAATTATTGTTTCGCCCCAACACCTTGATGAGGGGCATTGTCTTATTTTGTATAACTTTTTCTCTACGATCTATAATCTTGACTAGTTTTTCTTCATAATAAATATCATCCTCTAGTTGTAATAACTCTGAAGAGAGGTCATGTGAGGGATTTGGTATGTACTTATGAGGGATACATGAAAGACATCATGTACTTTGGCAATGGTAGGTGGATGTTCTAGTTGATAGTTCACAACCCCAACACGATAGAGAATCTCGAAGGGGCCAATGTACCTAGGACGTAACTTCTATTTCTTTCCAAACCTCATGAAATTATTCCATAGAGATATTTTTAGAAATTCGGTGTCTCCAACTTTAAACTCCAGGTCACATCGATGGTAATCTTCATAACTCTTCTGTTGACTCTTGGCTTCCTTGATATACTACTGAATGGTTTTCACCTTCTCGACCATTTCTTCGACCATTTCTGGTCCTAGCAGCTTACGTTCACCGACTTCATCCCAACATAACAGTGTTTTTCACCCCTTCGCATATATGGCCTCATAAGGTGCCATTAAGATGCTCGAGTGGAAACTATTATTGTATGAAAGTTTAACCAAATGATGATGTTGACCATATTCTCATTTAAATTCCATTGAGCGTACTATATACATATCATCATGTGTTTGGATAGTCCGCTCAGATTGGACATCAGTTTGAGGAAGATAGGCCATACTGAAGATTACTTTAGTATTCATAGAATGTTGAAGACTATTCCAAAACATAGAGGTGAATCATGGATCTCGATCGGATACAATAGATAGTGGCACTCCACGCAGCCTTACCAATTCCATGATATATATCAGTGCTAGTTGATCCAGTGAGAAATCATCCAAAATTGAAATGAAGTTTGTAGATGTTGTAAGAAGATCCAAAACAACCGACATTGCATTGTTGCCTTTGGATGTCTTCATATGTCCAGCGACAATGTCCATGGTGATGTTCTTCCATTTTCATGCTGGTATGGGCAATGGTTGCATCATCCCCTTAGACTTCAGCCTCTATGCCTTCACTTGATGACACACCAGGCAGATTGATGTATACTCAACGATATCCTTCTTCATATTATCCCACCAATAATGATCTCGGATATCTCATTACATCTTTGGGTTTCCTGGGTGAATAGAGAAATTTGAACTAAGTGCATCTTCCATAAGTTCCTTCTTAAGCTCTGGGATTTATGGAACACAAAGTATTTTCCCAAATCTCACAATTCCTTCTTTATTAACATTTAATTCCAATGATTTCCCTTTTTTGACAGCTTCCACTTTCTCCTAAATTCCCACACCATCTTTTTAATAATCCTTTAACCATTCTAAAAGTGGTGGTTTAGCAATCATTTGTGAACGGTTTGATGGGGTTCCCTTATTTATGATTCCAATGTCCATCTTCATCATGTATAAGAAGATTAGATCCTTCTCAATTTTCATCAATGATAGAATTTTCGGGTCTTTTCTTCTTAGAGAATCTACCACCTTGTTCGATTTCCCAGGAGGGCAATGGAGTGAGAATTCATAGTCTTTAATCATCTCTAACCATCTTCATTGCTACATGTTCAACTCTTTCTGTGTGAATATATACTTGAGGCTTTTGTGGTCCGTATATATTTCACACATCTCCCCAAATAGATAGTGCCACAAAATAATTAAAGTGAATATCACAATAGGAAACTCCAATTCATGTGTGGGATAATTCTTCTCATGAACAATAAATTTCCTTGAAGCATAGGCAATGACTTTTTCATTTTTCATCAACACACAACCCTGGCCCTTCTTCGAAGCATCACTGAAAAACAAAAAAAGTTCTCCACTTCTGGGAAAAGTGAGAACATGCATAGTGATTAGCCTCCCTTTTAACTATTTAAGGCTTTATTCTCATTCATCACTCTATAAAAACATTACCCCCTTCTACGTTACCTTGGTAAGAGGGTTATAAAATAGAGAAAAATTTATCAAAAATCATCAAAAATATCTAGCTAACCCCAAGAAGCAACGAATATCTATTACCTATGTTTGCCTTGGCCATCCCTCAATTTCATCTATTTTGGAGTGATCCACAGATATCCCATTTTTTGTGATGATATGGCCCATAAATGAGATCTCCTTCAACCAGAACTCACACTTTCTATACTTTTCATAGAGATTATCCTTCCACATGGTCTCTAGTAAAATTCTTAGATGCTCCTCATAATCCTCCTTCGTATTGGAGTATCTCAGAATATCATATATAAAGACAACCACTGATTTTTTGAGGTAATCCCTAAAGACTATATTCATAAATTCCATGAAGATTACTGGAGAATTATTGAGTCCTAAAGAAATTACTATGAATTCATAGTGCCCATATATTTTACAAAAAGTTGTGTTGGGGATATCTTCCTTCTTCACCCATAGTAGATAATATCCCGACCGTAAATCCACATTCAAGATGTATTTTTCTCCATGCATCTCATCGAAAAAGTCAGCAATTCAAGGTAGATGATACTTGTTCTAAATTGTGATTTTCTTAAGCTCGCGATAATCAATGTAAAGGTGCATTAACCCATATTTCATCTCTATGAAGAGGACTCGTGATCCCCATGGTAAAGCACTTGGGCGTATAAACCATTTATCATGATTCTTCGTTAGTTGTTTCTTCAGTTCCTCAATCTCTATAACAACCATTCTATATATAGTCTCAAATATTGGCAATTCCCCATGTATACAAGCAGTTGAAAATTAAATATATCTTCTAGGAGGATGACCGAACAATTCCTTGGTAAACACTTTGGAAAATCCCCTCACAATAGGAATGTCTCCATGGATGGTTTCTTACTTAGACTCAATCATCTGAGATATATATTTCTTCTCATAGGGCAGTGATATCCACACTTGGGATGATAAAGTTAAAGAAGATTCATCATCATCCTTACACTTGTATAGAAACAGGGGCCGATTCTCCACATGGAAGTGATTTCCCTCTCACAACAATTTATGTTGGCTCTATATAAGTAAATCCAATCCATGCCAAGAATTACATAAAATTCCAGAAGAGGTAGTATGATGAGGTTTTCAAGGAAATTAAATTGATAGATTATGAAAAGGTAGGATTTATATTCAAGGGATGCAATGATTTCCCCATTTTCTATACTCACCTACATCTTTACTTTCATGATTTGTGGTGGTGTTGGGATTGTTATACTAAACATTTGGGATATAAAAAATGCATAGAACTGGAATCAAAAAGCAAGTTGGCTATTATTCAATGAATAAATAGAGTACCTGTCACCACTTTGTTTTCGGGGTTCACTTAGACAGTAGTGATGGAAGAAGCTCTCCCTTGTTGCCTTGAAAGTTTTTGGTTACCTCTGAAAACCCTTGGCTTAGGGAACTGATTTGCAAGATTCCCTGGTTCTTTGTAGTTTCAGAAATGAACAACACGTTGATGTTTTAATGGAGAATTCCTCTCCACTATTGAAATCATTTGTTTTTCTTATGGGTAGTTAATAGCTAGGTTCCCTTCCCTTACACACGTAATGCATTTCCTTATCACCTTTAAGAAATTTCTAGGGTGCTTCTTTCCACACCTTTGGCATGTGGGGTGTTGGATCTTGTTAGCACCATTGGATTTGTCCATCAGAATGAAATCATTGAATTCCACCTTATGCTTCTTATATCCATTATAACTCTGATATTATATGATCTCCATTTTGACCTTGAGGGCACATCAAACAATTTCCTCATAGATGTCGAAGTCACGGATCACCATCGCTTTTTGCAGTCTAGGTTTCATCCCCCCAAAGAAGTGGCCAACCAGGCATTTGGGGGTAACGACAAATACAGAGGTGTATCGTGAAAGCCTTGTGATTTTAACCTCATACACATTGACAGATTCATTTTCTTTTATTTTGAGTGCAAGGAAGACTATTTCCTTCTTAAGTTGGAGGGTGCACAAAAATTGTTTATTGAAAAACATATTCCGGAAATCCTTCCATTCCAAGGCCTCGATCTCCTCCTCAGGCTTTATATTTTTGATCAAATTCAATCATTGATCAGCTTCACCCTTAATATGATAAGAATCTAGGATAACCTTCTCTTTTTTAGAACATTGAAGGATGGAGAATATTGTTTCAATGGAGTTGATCCATTGTTCGGTGATTGAATGATCAGATGATCCCTTAAAAGTAGGAGGCCTTTGTCTCATAAAGATCTCGATAGTAACTTGTTCTTTATTAGGGGGGGTGAACATTTTTCATGGCCAATGTTTCTATTCAAATCATGTGTTAAAAGAGAGAGAAGCATGACAATGTTCACGATTCCCGCTCCCATCAGACTGGGCATCTCATTAGCACAATCATCACATTGATTTTCACATCGGTTGTTAGCCTAAGTCCTCCTATTACTAGCCATTGGTGGGAACAAAATAAAATCTAGGGTAAACACATAAAGGGTAATCAAAGGAAAAAACTGATGACTTATAAATATCTTTCATTTTCCCAACTTATGAATCTATAGGCTTCGATCTATGCTATTCATGATCTAATTTCTATCATATATTCATAGGGTTATTTTTTTCATTCCTATAATAAGGCTTCATACTAAGATTGTGAGTTTAACAATGAAAATTCCCTGAGAGTGACATAACCACGAGTAAAGAAAGGCCCATTATCATGCACCAGTTCCCATTCGAGTCTAGATCAAAGTGGTGTTTTCAATATTTACCCCTATGATACATCTGTGCCAGATCCATCTATACCTGATCGTATCCAGATTGGGATGTATTTTCTTGATAAAATACTTAATAAATACTCACCAATACTTATGGATGTTTTTTCTATAATTATTTGTCTCTATATGTATTCACTATGGTTTTCTAATGCTAATCCAAAATATAACTAATCCTATCCTCTGATACCAACTATAACTACCCTGATTTTAATTACACACTTAAACCTAATTTATTACATAAAGTCTTAACTTGATACAAAATAGAAGATATAGAGTTGTAGTGTCTTTGGGGATTATGAACATTATGTAATATCTTAAAACATAAAAAAGAAAAAAAATTATTGAAAAATTCATTTACATGACCACTACATTCCCTCATACTTAGCATTGCATGGGATAACCTAAGGACATGCACAAGAAAAGGGTGTGCTATAAATCCCAGTAAGGGAATAACCATGGAATAACAGGATGAATACAATACATGTTAAACAATAGGAACATCAATAGATCAAAAGAGAAACAAGAACATAATGTCATGATAATGCATGATAATCATAACATGGAAATGTGACAACAACACTTAACATGGAATTATCATGAGCCAATGGTCATGTCACATGGAGCATGAAAAACCCCTTATTGCACTAGAATAATGGGTATAAACTCATTTCACTTGAGTTATCTTGAGTCAATACCCATTTCACATGATGTATCATAAGACTATACTTTACCCAATGCATTGGAGTGCTATCAAGGAACACCCATCTTAAACATTTCATTTCAGGCATAATTCTGACACACGGATCACAGAATCAATCAACCTCATAAGTTATTACATGATAAGTTATGTGTAAAAAAAACATGAAAGTAAAATTCAATATGTATATGTGTATAAAGGTTAATAACATTGATAGAGACATGGGTATGGTATTCACTACACAATGATCTTGGCTTGAAAAAACGTGGTGCAATTTCGACAGCATAACGACGTGACATAAGTATTCATGATAATGGTTGATGAGGGAGAAAAGTGTGTCTCACCATATATACATGAAATTGATAGTAAAGGGACCATATAGATACATTTCCCAACAAAATTAATGTAATTTAGATGCACAATACAAATGAAATACTTGGATGTAAAAGAGGAGAGAGAAACCCGTCAAGGAATTTAAGCATGGTAACGAGTGTACATGGGAAGAATTAATGAGAGATAAAGGGGTCTCACAACATCCAAACATAAAGAGGATATTATGGGGGAGATGCATAATCATTCCCCAAAATTTTTAATTTAAAACAAAATGGAATAACAACTTAATTGAAATTGGACGAAATAAGAAATGAAAAAATCCCTTGGAAGTGTGATCCCAAAAGCTTATAAGAGGCTTGAGAGAGGCTTCTTGTGAGCTTGGGTCCCCGTGGGAGGATTCTAGAGAGAGGATGGAAGGGTTTGGTTGAACTCCAAAGTCTTTGAGTGAAGAGGAAGTGGGATATTTCATGGGTTTCTATATAAAAGTAGATGGAATTCTATATTATTTACGTTTGGGACACCTCACATTAAACTAACGAAAACCACAAACCAGACCGTTGTTTTGGCCATGTTATTTTCCAATGGGGAGAGAAAAAAATATTTTATAAGGCCAATGTATGATATTCTTAAAATAATAGGGTTTCTTATGTGGAGGTGAGTCTCACTCTTAAGGAAGACAACTTAAAAAGACAAAATGTTTTATAAGACTTAGAGGGTCCACTAAAACATTGTATATTAAATCAAACAAATATAAAATCACATTATTTTAATGCTAAAAAAATATAGGCCAAACATAATGTTCATATTATTTTGTTACAGCACTATTGGATGATTATGATATCATACAACACAATATATATTTTTACATTATTTAATGTTTACAAAAAAAATTTGACTATCTCAGAAAATTATGAAAAATTCACCGTGGTATCATTTTGACATCCTGATTCTGAAAATAATATTTATTTTAACTAAATAATTTTTTTAAATTTTTGAATATTTACTTTTAACAAAAAAACTAATATTTTTTGAAAATTAATTGGATTTGACAGAAACTACATTAAAACCTTAATAAAAATTACAATTGCATTAATGAAATTATATGATCATTTATATTTGAAAATGTAATTTATTAATAATTATTATATTTTATTAAACTATTTTTTAATTAAAAAATAAATTAATTCATTAAAATAGATTTCTTAGTAGAATATTAACTAAAAATACTATTTGTTCTTTAAAAGCTATTTACAAACTAAAAGTAATAAGAATGTATGTTCTATATACAAGAATAATGTACATAGTCATAGTGCTAGGGTCTTGTTACATAACCCTTTATAACACCCATATACGACTGAAGGGTATGGTGTGTGATGGTGATAGAATCTTGGGGTGGCTTGGATAACATTTCTTGGGTGGTAATCATTATTAACTTCCACTTCTCCCCTATTCGGTTCTGCTCAAGCTTAACATGTTCAATCTCGACTTAGGCTTGGTCAAGAGAGAAGCCCAATGAAGCCACCTCCCTTCGGAGCTCCAACAAATGGGCTTAGTATGGGGAATTTCTACTGGATGAGGCCATCACATCCTTTGTTTGAGTAAATTGGATTTGTTAAAGCCCTATATTTATACTAATCATCTGATCACTGTTGAACAACTATATTATCAACGTTCAAAATTCATAATGGGCTTTTTAAAATATAGAAACATAAAACCAATTAATTTATCATTTATATAACCATAATAAAATTTTAATTAGATCAAGAAGAATTTTCATTAATGAATGTTTGGGTCATTACAATTTTCTCTAAATTTTCTTACCCATTTTCCAATTTATTTTAATTCCATCCCTATAGTAAATGAAAGTAACATTATATGAGATTAGTTGAATCAAAATATAAGAATCCAACACATTCGAAAATACCTTTCCTTATATTTACTCATATATTGATTTGTATCACACTTTCTTGATACAAATTGAATGATTACATCCTTAGAAAATTACCCTTTCATTATATGGGTTCAATATTCCCTATTTTCCACCTATTTCAACAAGTTGGAAAAACACTATTTTTGTTGTCTTTATGCCAGGGAAGGAGAATTCACACTAAATATTAAATTGTGGATAATATACAACTAATACATACCCAATAAAAGGAATCAATATTGGTTGTGTTATAACTATGGCATAAAATAAGGATAAGAGAAACCAACTCTCATAATTCCATTTGACTTTTTATTTATAACATACTTTTTCATAGATACTCATTTAGACACACACACACACAAAACATACGATTAATTTCTTAAGGAACATCAATTAGGGTCTTAATAACCATTTACTTGAATTATATGGTAAAAAAGTATTATATTTTTATTTCAATACCTGATATGTCATTACCTTATATAACAACAATCACCCAAATTGATGTTAAAATTACATCATATAGAAGCACGAATTTTGATTCACTTAAATTCTGTCATTTTATAATCTATGTCCCCTATCCTATAATATAATTTTAAATTTTTTTAAAATGTTTTCTTCTTAGTAAATGATATCCATAAATATTGGATTAATCTATCTTAAATACTATACATGCTTACTACACCCCACACTAGGTTCATACATAATATATATTATTCACCAATGATGAAAAATGTGGTGAATGATATATAATGAAATTCAAAATTATTTGAGAGGAATAATATAATAATCCTCTCCTATAGTTATATTATTATACCATGTATTTCAATACATTTCGAGTTTTTTTGTTCTAATTCCATTCTAAAAACGATGAGAATCACTTTAGGTGTATCAATATGGATTGTTCATAATAAAATGAAGTCTTAATATAAATTTAAAAACCGTTTTTTTCTCCCTCCAAATGACTTCTTGTATTTTAAACCCTTTATCTAGGATCTCTTTAAAGAACTACCCCCAGTCAGTAGGGGTGAGGATGCTATATTAGGAACCAAAAATATTGGGCTCTTCATTATATCCTTGTTCTGAAAATTATCAAAATATTCATCCAAGGCTCTATAGAACCAACCATTACAATAAAAACTTCAAATATACCTTTGAGATACCCTTTTATTATTAAATATAGAGATATGTATTCTTTATTTCTTATATAATTGATTATAGTCAAGTCCATGGAGTGTGGTTTAATTTTTGAGGTGTTCTCCATGGTCTCAAATTATTTTTCACAGCACCTTTCCACTTATAGTGAGGATTTATCTCCCTATTCATCCCTTTGAATGTCTATTTTAATTGATGGTAATTGGTTTTATCCATCACAATACTAGAATAGATGTTCTTGATTATAAAATATACTATATATTTTCTCTTATAGATATTTTCACCCCAAAAATTTCATTTCCTTCAAAAGCATATAAAATAATGAAATACAAGAATTCAAGTAAATTCAATTGAAAGAATATAAAAATGTAACACATTACACACGTCATGTTTTAACAAAATTGAATATAATAGTTTATTATAATATATTTTTGGAGAGTTTTTAACTTTCAAATGAATTTAATTTTAATTTTTCTAATATCTTTGTTATTCCCTGCAAAAGTAATACGAATCAAATTCCCAAACAACAGTTCCAAAAAGTAGTCGAAAAAATCATTCATTCTAGGAAAGAACCATTGACGTCCACATGGTTAGTGAAACATTTAATTGGTGAGTACTAGTTCCAATCTATATGGATATGATTGAATTATTAGTGTAATTGGATATGTGTTTTAACCCAATCAATGTGAATGAAAAATACTATTAAAATGTTTGAAATAGAATTATATATTAGAAAAAAATGTAAAATATACAACACATAGAGTTTCTTCTAGGGTATGACTCAATATTTAAAATTGTTTTCTCATTTTTTATGTCCGTTTTTAACCAATTTCTATAATGGTGACATAAAAATATTGTTTTCCATCTCTTTTTAAAAACTATCATTGAAACCATAATAATATTTTTTTTAAAGTTTCAACGCTGGTTTTTTAAAAAAGATGCCAAAAGTTAAATTTTTTTATATAAAATTCAGTATATTACACATTGAGAATAATCATAATCCATATAATAAAAAAATTATACATAAATCTAACAGCTACAGTTATTAACTAAAAAACATCAAAACATACATCCTTTTATATATTAAACCAAATATTTATCTACACATTTTATTATAAAGTAGTTTTCAAATATAACCACCTAAAATTTACAGCATGCTCATTGTTTTTATTGATGAAGAATTCATTTGATATCATTATGTTAAAACAATAATTATAAAAAAACATTTATTTTTGGAACACATGTTATTAGGAGAATAAAATATATCATTCATAAAAATTAGAATATACATACCTCAAAAAATAATCAGACTCAAAAAATAGTTCACAAACAATTATTGAAGTTGGGTATGTTCAGTATTGGTATAAGAATCTATATCATTGAATGTTTACAAAAACATTAGAGATTTTATATTAAAAATGTAAAGCTGTTATAGAAAATATAAAAAAAAATTAATATAACTAACCTTATAAAATTCACATGTTACCCTAGTTGTGATTTTCTCATACATAAATCAATGAATATAATACACACATTCAAAATGAAATTTTTGATAATGACACAATGGTTATAAAACATTAAACCGATAATAAAAACCAATAAAAATATATCAATTAATTAGAAAAATATCTAATATAAAAAATAATTGCATTTTCTTTCACATACCTGTTTGTATTTGATTTCATTGTCGACATGGGTTCTTTGTTAAATTTTTTAGATGAACTTTATTTTAATATATATTAATTATAATGAATGTATAAAAAATGATAATTAATCATAACAATAATATGAAAAACATAAAAACAAACATTTCTAATAAGGTGGAAAATGTTTACGAACACTCCCTAATAAAGAGGAAAACCAATATAAAGTGCATTCATTTGGAAAAAATATTCCTTACATCCAATTCCCCCTACAATAAAAAAATCCAAATATTAATGACATTATAGTGATCATTAGTTTATAATTATGTTTCTATTATTACATATCTTGAATTGCAAAATACCAACATTCAATCTCTCTATGCGATAATCTATTTCATATATATGAAACTCTCCTATGATTCATCAATTTTTTACTTCCATGGAAATATATTATGGATCTATAAAACCATAAATGGACATGCTTTCATTTTTTTCAAGTGGAGTACGAAGGAACATAATTTAAAAAAAAAATATTTTTAGTCAATTTAAACCATATTTAATTGATGAAATAAAAATTAAAACATCATTTTAATAATGATGAATACAACTGCAACACATTTAGGCCGAGCTCTTCAAAAGTCAAATAGATGTATGATATATTATTTGAGTAATCTCAATGGATAATATCTTCTACCAATATCAAACTTCATCTAAAACTCATAGATACTATTTAAGGAATAAGAATCCTAAGATAATCATTGTATCCCATAAAAAATCAAAATTATCTACAGTCAGTTGTTTTTTAATGTTATGTCATAATTATGTAATTTCATTTTCTATCAAATAATCCAATATATGTTAAATGTTATAAAAAATTATATGTAATTTTCAATCATATGTAATTAATAATTAAAAAAACACATAACTCAAATGAAATTTAACGAATAAGACTTGTTCGAAAAACTAGAAAATGACCGAAACAATCCTCAACTCTGGTAATCTCCATAGTAGGAAATGGTATTAGAGTCTTAGAATCAATAATATCATGTTATAAAACTATAACCCCACCAATCTACATAGGATTTTGATTTAAATAATCCCCCAAAAAAATTCACAACTCCCAACATAAAAATATGTATATGAGGATCATTATCAAACAGCTCACAATATATTGTTTGTTCTGAGAAAGGAGGTGGATGGTCAAATTTGGCATGTTGGCAGGGTAGTCTGCTTGGGAAGGAGGTGGAGGATAAAAATAACCAGGATGATTAGGGTATTCTGACTGGGATGGAGGAGGAAAATCAATGTAAGTAGGCTGGGTAGGATGTGTAGGGTAGTTCAGATGGGATGGTGGTGGAGGATCAATGTTATCATTATGGTTAGGTTGGGAAGGCTATGTATATTGTGATTTTCTTTTCAAGTGTTCTATCAATGACTATTGCATGGTTTCTTGAATTTTATCACCCATGGTCTATTTAACATCTTTCATCTCATCTTTTAAGGATTCAATTTCTATGTTTTTGGATTTCTTACTCTGACAAAAAACATTCCAAATACTAATAGCCACCTTATATCCTTTAACATGTCAGAGGTTTTCTGCCTTTCCTAAAGAAGTTTCTATGATTTCCATCCTACCCTCACTAATAAATGTTCCATGTGTGTCTTGCACCTGAAAGTCATACTAAAATATAATATGAAAATATTATTTTAGTGTTTATAATTTATAAAATAGATAAATTCATGACAAATAAATAATATCAACATGCAATTTCATCAGCTACATTTAGAGCTTCCTCTGTAAGATAATTTTTATTTTTCCTTCTTCTTTCTCATTTCAATTTTTCATATATATTGGGAGGAGAAGGAATTCCAAACTAAACATCTTCTGAACCACTACTATATCGGGCTCTTAATGATTCAAAATTTTCTTTAATCATTTTATACTCCAAATATGGATACCCTCCTTGTGATAAAGTATGAGGGTATACATTTTTCGACTGGATATCTTGATGAGATCTCTTAGAGTCCTATTATATAAATATAAAAAATTAAGTAATTAGATAAATATATAATAAATATAACTATATAAAATAATTACCATACTTGAAATTTTTATTCATGATTGGTGTCAAAAAATCTATTCAATGTATCTGTATCTATATATAGATACTTAAGAAATGGGTTTTCAAATATTTTCATTCAAAAAACATAAACTTTTTCTCATTTTGATTTAAAATATATCCATCTACCGGCTACTAAAGAGATAAATATTTTTATAATTTATCTTATTTTCTAAAAATTGAAAGTCATTCGTAATTTAATAAATGAAATATGACATTTAAAATATGTAAAATACAAAAAAAAGATAAAATAAATCCATTGCGACATTTTATCATCATGGCTTCCAAAATCTTCTATTTCACAATTCTGTCCTTGGACATCCAATCAGGATATAAAATACTAATCCTACAATGACTCAACATTGACAAATAACTGATAATATGAACTGAATTTGGGCCAGTTGAATTATTACTATCATCAACACGAATATGTAATATTTTATCCCTATGAGAGAGTGATTATAAAGGCCCAAAAAATTCAAGGAAACTTTTTTCATAATTTTCTTTGGAATTTTACAAGAACGCGGTTTTTGACGGCACCTGATTCCAAGGCCCAGTGTGCCCGGAATCATTTTCCGAAGTTTGGATCGGGTACGTTCAGTGAACGAACGAGCGTGTTTTTCTAACTTTTGAACCGGTGCTCGGAATCAAATTCTGAGGGCACCGATGGAATCGCAGCGTCGGTATTTGCTTAGAAACGCCTCTTTCGGAGTTGCATTTGCGCGAGTGTGGTTTTTATTTTTTGGGGTTAAGTGAAGAAAATAAAATAAAGTGGTGCGACAACTTTATTTTATTTCATTTAAATCCACATAAAAGCCACTTAAGCTGAGTTGAAGCGGATAGGTTGGAACCCAAAATATCCTACCCTCATGGTAGAATATTTGTGAGGTGGGGCCCGCACGAGCCCCGCCATTTCTTTTCCGCTAATTAACGCACCCGTGAAAACCCTTTTTAATGAAAGTCAACTGACACATTTTCTAAAATCTTAACGCCCCTATTAATTGGGCGGTTAGTTCATTGCAATTAATTATATGAATTAATTTGTTCGTTACTTATATTTTTTTCGTTTGTTGGCATGTAATGAAATAAGACCAACACATGTCTTCTTGAGGATTGTTCGTTGAGAGGTTTTGACAGAAACTTTAAGTCCTTTATCCTCCTTCGTGAAGAATGCGAAGAACGCCGGCCTCCGACGAAGGGTGACGAAGAACGCCAGACCCCCGGAGATCAACGACGTGATGCCGACGATTCTCCCTCCGCGACACTTCTTCCAAGACGATCCATCCCCGCGACAATCATAGATCGGCATCCTGAGGTAGGGTATTGCGGTCCTTTTTTTCTTTGTGGATTATAACATCAACATGGGTTTAATTGTTATAATTAAATCTGTATGTTCTTGATCCTCGGAGTTTGTCTACGTGAAGCCGAGTACCGCGCGACATCGACGCCCTTCTGCGACGCGACGATCCTTTTCTTCCGTAACGGTCAATTTAGAGACAAACTCGCGTCCGACGACGACGTTGAGGTAGGGGTCATTTTGAAAATGATAATACCCATGTTTGTTTTCCTCCAAGGCAAGAACGCGGACCAACAAATTAACATGTTGGGCCGCGGATTATTATTGCGGGTCGAGGTTTATTAATTGCTGGGAATTATGGTGTTGTTTCAAACCGCTAACGCAGTGGGTTCAAGCAAAGGAACAAGTCCGAACCCACTGCCCTTTGTTATTGGTGTGCGGGACGACAGACAATGACAAAACGGGCCACATAGACGATTTGTTGATTCCGCAGTGAAGAACGGGACCCGAGATGAGCTACGACGCAGAAGGAAATGAAATCGGACCACCGGAAAAACTCCGGTGGCCCGAGGACTCCACCGGCGGCGCCGGCGGACGGAGGCAGCGGCGCCCAGGCACGCCGCCGAAAGGAGCCGCCGCGGCTTCTGCAGCGGCGGAAGGTTGCGGTTCCGCGGCCGCGCGGAACCGAAGGTAGGGACACGGCCGGCTACCACGTCCATTGGAGAGAGGCGGCCCAACCGGGGCCACGAATCCTTCACGTGAGGGCAGTGCGCCCCCTCCGGCGGTTTCCCTCGCTCGGCCGCTCGGTCGGGCCGAGCCGAGCCGACCCGCCGGGTCGGTCCGGGCCCAGACCCCCCATTTTCGGACCGTTTTCGGTCTTTTGCCCGTATCTTGAGCTACGGGCCTCTGATCGACATACCGTCAGCGGCGATGCGATCCATGGATCGATATGGTCATTTTGGTATATCGCACTCAAGGTTTCTGAATACTTTGGGTTTGGCCGGGTTGGTTTGTACACAAAACCAACCGGGCCCTCAGAGCGGAAACGCTCATATCTTGAGCTCCGGACGTCCGATTGACCTCCCGTAGACTTTGTTGTTTTCCTCTAAATGAGAGGGAAGTTTTGGATTACTCTGCCTGAGGTTTGGACGCAGGTGGAGTACAGTTGGGTTGTGTTTTCCTTAAAAACCAACCGGGACGCTGGGATGAAAAAGCCAATGACTGTCAGACCGGGCGTCCGATTAACGCACCGTCTGCAACGTTGAGTTCCTGTTGACGATACAGAACTTTTTGGATACATCAAATCCAGACTATGTTTCAGTTGATTTATCAGCCTCTCGGCTCATGGAGCGGACCCTCCCGAACAAGCTTGCTATGTGTGGGAACCATAGAGCTGGCTGTGACTGCTACTGTGACGACGACGACTGTACGGAGATCCTCAGTGGATACGACGGTGACGACTACAGCACTCAGCGATCCTTTGTGGGTCAGTGCTACTGATCCTGTGTGGGTCCGATCCTATGTGGGTCTTTTCGGGGGTTAGTTACCTATCGATCCTGTGTGGGTCGGATCCTTTGTGGGTCATGGCGAGGGTTAGTTACCTTTCGATCATGTGTGGGTCCGATCCTTTGTGGGTCATTACGGGGGTTAGTACCTAATGATCCGTTGTGGGTCCAACGACTTAGATGAATCAGTGAAAATATCTGGTCATCTTTATCGTCATATGAAGAAGTATACCTGTGTGAGATGAATCCTGTTTTGCTTTCCTATGTGGATTGTATTGTGCTATCTTGTGTGGGTATACGTTTTGATTTCCTGTGTGGACTGGGTTGTACTTGGGTTCAGATGTTGGAGCCGAATGAGAATTGATGACTTAGGTATATTTATGGAAATATACCTTAGCCATGTCGGATGTTACTTCGTGATTGTATATTTACTTTTTGGATTATCCTTTGTGGATTCTGGGAGACCTTCGGGGGTCTCGGGGTCCCTACTGAGTAGCTTATACTCACCCCTACATGGGCTATTCCCACACTACATTGTGTTGGTTGTAGACGACTGACATCACTAATTGTGGTTGAGGATAACGGAGCAGGACAGTACCTGGAGGTGGACCACTGGGTAGGATGTACTCGGAGCGGCCAGCTGGACCTGAGGAGTAGTGGAGGCTATCTGTACCCACCGTTCAGGTGGGACTTCAGTGGACGACTCGACATTGCGGCTTTACTTTTCAGTTTCTGTTTTCCCTTTCGAGTTGTTCATTACTTTCAGTTTGGGATTGTATTATCGCCCAGTTACTTTTCCGCACATATTGTTGTACCAGTTTTTACTTAGTGTTTACTTATGCATGCTTTCTCTGTGGTGTTTGTTGTTTACTTTAAAAAGGAAATGCATTCCCCTTTCAGGGTTTTATTCCTTGGTGCTAGTCACCAGCCCTTGGCCTATGGAAGGCGGGCTTGGTGTAGTCACGGCACGGGCCCCGAGGACGGGTCGTGACAAATTGATATCAGAGGAGTTCGGTTCTACCGCAGACTCTGATCTTTTTCTATGTGAAGAAATAGTGTTTAGCATATTTGATGTGGTTATCAGTCCCGGGAGTCCAGTGTTGGTGCGGAGGCCGACGTAACCGTACACCAGGACCGTGACATCTGATTTCCGACTTAATGCACGAAAACATTGATTGCGTGTGTGTTTCAAGTTTTCTTTGTGATTACTTTGTGTCAGCTCACCAGGTATACTGTTCTGAACGTGGTGCATCTGTTTCCTTTTCAGGATGGCCCCATGATGGCAGCCAGCTAGGGTTCCGAGAGTTGAGCGAGACGACAGCCTGCCGAGCAACGAGGCCTCGGTGCAGGGCCCTTTGACAGTAGAGGCATCGGCGGTACCTCTAACCGCCGAGCCACCGATGCTTCTAGCCCCAGTCGCTGACGATGCACGTCGCCTTAGTGCACTGCATGAGTTCCAGCGCTAGAGAACACATAGGTTACGTGGGGAGACGGACCCCCAGGAAGCCGAGGACTGGCTGGAGGCAGTTGTACGAGTTTTCAGGCTTCTGAGGACACCAGCAGACCTCATGGTGACCATCGCAGCGAGCCTACTGCACGCAGCAGCGAGCCGATGGTGTAGCTTGATGATCCAGGTGCACGATGAGGCATCTCTCCTCTGGACATACTTTGATGGCCTCTTTCGCTCAGAGTTCGTCTCGGCCACCCTCCCTGCGGTGCGCATCCCGGAGCTTCTTCAGCTACGGCAGGGCATCTTGACGGTTGCCCAGTACTCGGCGAGATTTACCGATCTCTCGCGCTACTCGACCGACATGGTACGGTACCAATTCATCCGGGCCCGGACCTTTGAGAAGGGATTGAGACACGAGATCAAGGCATCTCTGATCTCCCTCAGCATTTCGACTCAGGCAGGAGTACTGGAGAGAGCCCTTTTGATCAAGAGTTTTCTTGCTGAGACTTCTCCAACGGCGAGACCTACCGCGAGGCGGCATGTAGCAGAGTATTCTACAGCAGGAAGTCGACGGATGACGCATGAGTCCAGGCAGACCAGACCCTCACACAGACGACCTCAGGACACTGGCTCAGCAGTGCGGGGCACACAGCGTGGAGCCAGTTTTTCGAGAGGCAGACAGTGCTACACATGCGGCGGGCAGGGCCACATGGCTTGTGACTGCCCGACCCACCGTGCCGAGGAGCAGCAGAAGATTGAGGGGCCACCCAGGCAGAGGCAGAGGGTCGACCGTGGCGGTCCGCAGGGAGGAGGTGGACGAGGAAGAGGAGCTGGCCAAGCAACAGGTGGTGGGAGACGCTTTGAGGCTCTACCACCACCACCACCAGGAGGTCCACCCCGACCATAGGGAGCTGGCGGGCAGAGACAGGCACAGCTCAAGGCAGCGGAGGCCTACGACCACGGTGCACTCGAGATGATTCGAGGTACTATCTGTGTCTATTCCACCCTTGCTGTAGTTCATATAGACACAGGAGCGAGTCACTCTTTCATAGCCGCTGCCCTTTTTCGGAGCTCGGAGATTTTGACAGAGCCGTTGGCTCGATCCTTACGGCTAGAGACTCCTAAGGGAGTGGACTCGACGATCACACACTGGTGCCGGTAGTGTGAGAATACTCTAGGAGGCGAGATATTCGGCTGAGATCATCTTGTAGCAGCGTCTAGGCCTTACGACATCATCTTGGTCATGTATTGGTTGTCTACGGTCCATGCTCAGATTGACTGTTTTAGGCGCAAGGTGCGATGTGTATGCACCGACGGGAGTAGGTTCAACTTCACCAGTGAGAAGGGACCCTTCACATCATAGGATGGACTTCCGCAGAGGAGAGGACATCCCATCACTCATCAGTTGGCTAGACTCATCCTTGGAGCAGTTGACGTTCAGAGTCCTAGTTTTCCTACAATGGTAGATCATTATGCGGACGTCTTTCCCGAAGATGTTCCCGGGCTACCTCCTCGCAGAGAGGTAGACTTTTATATTGACCTGTACCCTGGGACATCCCCGATATCGACTCCAGTGTATCGGATGACCCCCACATATCTTCTAGAGCTACGGGTACAGTTGGAGGACTTGCGGGGCAAGGGATTCATCCGACCTAGTGTTTCACCCTGGGCTTCCCCGATATTGTTCACCAAGAAGGCAGATAGGAGCTTGAGACTTTCTGTCAACTATCGTCACCTGAACCAGGTGAAGGTGAGGAATAAGTATCCGCTACCGAGGATTGATGACCTCTTCGATCAGCTCAAGGGAGCACGGTGGTTCTCGAAGATAGACCTCAGGTCAGGCTATCATCAGCTCAGAGTTCGGGATGAGGATGTACAGAAGATGGCCTTCAAATGTTGGTATGGCCACTATGAGTTCTTGGTTATGCCATTCGGCATAAGCAATGCTTCAACAGTGTTCATGGGCCTCATGAACAGGATATTTCAGCCATACCTCGATCGATTTGTTGTGGTCTTCATCGACGACATTTTGATATACTCGACGACTGGGGAGGATCACGCCTACCACTTGTGGGTTGTACTAGACACACTATGATAGCACCAGCTTTATGGTTAGATCTCGAAGTGTCAGTTCTAGATACGTGAGGTCCACTTCCTGTGACACGTCATCTCTGAGGCAGGATTTGCAGTGGATCCTACGAAGATCGAGGCAGTGCTAGCTTGGGAGCCACCCAGGAGCGTAACAGAGGTGTAGAGATTCTTGGGACTAGCAGGATACTATCAGAGATTTGTGCCAGACATCTCTAGAGTTGTGGCACAACTCTCAGCTTTGTAGAAGAAGGTAAAACCCTTTGTGTGGTCAGACAGATGTCAGAAGATATTTCAGGAGCTGAGACTGAGATTGACTGGCGCACCTATCTTGAGGTTGCCCGAGGAGGGAGTAGGGTACGTAGTCTACTGCTATGCATCAGGGACTGGACTCGGATGTGTCCTGATGCAGGAGCGGGCCATGATCGCCTATGGATCACATCAGTTGAGGCTACATGAGCAGAACTACGCTACCCATGACCTGGAGTTAGCAGCAGTGGTCTTCGCTCTGAAGACAAGGAGACACTATATGATGGGCGATCACTTTACAGTCTTTTCTGACCATCAGAGTCTCAGGTAAATGTTTTCATAGAAGGACCTGATCCTGAGACAGTGGCGATGGCTCGGGTTCCTCCAGGACTATGACTTTGAGATAGTCTATACTCATGGGAAGGGGAACGTGGTAGCCGATGCTCTCAGCAGAAGGACTGGCATTTAGCTACTCAAGGAGGCAACATAGCAGCTAGCCTATTTGCAGATATCCTTTGTGGATAGAGATGGAGAAGCCTTCCTTTAGTCTCTCATAGTCACCCCTCCACTACTACAACGGGTCAGAGGGGCACAGCTTGGGGATGCTGACTGTGAGACGCGGCGTGCACAAATATCCCTAAGAGAGGCACCTGATGGTTTCTCCTTTGGAGCAGAGCACGACATCCTTTTCATAGGACGTACCTTGGTACCAGTCGCTTTACTAGAGGAGGTGTTGAGAGAGTTTCACACTTCCCCTTTAGCGGTACATCCGGGAGTGGCGAAGATATACCAGGACCTCAGACGGCAGCACTGGTGGCCAGGTATAAAGAAGGCTATGGCAGAGTTCATTTCATGATGCCTCACCTGCCAGCAGGTGAAGGCAGAGCATCAGGTACTAGCAGGCTTGGTACAACCCTTGGAGGTCCCAGAGTGGAAGTGGGACGACATATCTATGGACTTCGTGACTGGACTTCCACGCACTTCCAGAGGTCACGACTCCATTTGGGTGATTTTCGACCGACTCACCAAGTCGGATCACTTCTTACCCATCAGAGAGCAGGGCTCAGTGGAGAGCTTGGGAAGTCTCTACATTCAGGAGATTGTACGGCTTCATAGTGTGCCATCATCTATCGTCTCCGATAGAGATGATCCCTTTACTTCCCATCCTTGGAAGGGGTTGCAGGAGGCATTCGGGACACAGCTACGTCTGAGCACCGCCTTTCACCCTCAGACGGATGGTCAGACAGAGAGGACCATTCAGACCCTCGAGGACATGCTCCGCGCATGTGTCCTTGACTTTGGTCACAGCTGGGAGGACCACCTACCCTTGGTGGATTTTGCGTACAATAACATCCACCACTCCACCATCGGGACGGAACCATACGAGGCGTTGTACGGCCGACCTTTCAGATCTCCTTTGTGCTGGACAGACCCTGGGGAGTCAGCACTTGTGGGACCAGAGATGGTCCGGGCCACGATAGAGAAGGTCCTGGTTATCCAGGAGAAAATGGGGACAGCTCGGAGCCGGCAAAAGTCTTATACTGACAGGAGGCGGAGGCCACTAGAGTTTGAGGATGGCGACCACGTCTTCTTGCGTGTCTCACCTCGATGTGGATTACAGAGATTTGGCCGAGGAGGCAAGTTATCTCCACGCTTCATCGGACCATTCTAGGTCCTCAGAAGGATTGGTGAGGTGGCTTATCGCCGGGATCTACCACCTCTGTTGCACCGGGTGCACGACGTATTCTACGTATCCCAGTTGAGGAGATACATGCACGACTCGACGCACATCATTGACCATGGGGAGCTAGACGTTGATGATGGGGTGACTTTTGTGGAGGTCTCAGTGGAGATCGAGGATCGATAGTAGCGGGTCCTGTGTGGGCGGTCGTTTTCTCTTGTGCGCATCAGATGGCAGCACAGGAACCTCCAGGAGAGAACTTGGGAGGGGGAGGCTCAGATACATGCTCAGTACCCACATTTGTTTCCCTAGTTTATGATGTATCCTTACGGGGACGTAAAGCCCTGAGGTGGGAGTTATGTAAAGACCCGTAAAATTAAAGAAAATGTTTTTCATAATTTTCTTTGGATTTTTACAAGAACGCGGTTTCTGACGGCACCTGATTCCGAGGCCCGATTTGCCTGGAATCATTTTCCGAAGTTTGGATCAGGTACGTTCAGTGAACGAACGAGTGGGTTTTTCTAACGTTTGAACCGGTGCTCGGAATCAAATTCTGAGGGCACCGATGGAATCAAAGCGCCGATATTTTCTTAGAAATTTCTCTTCCAGAGTTGTGTTTTCATGGGTTTGGTTTTTATTTTTTGGGGTTAAGTGAAGAAAATAAAATAATGTGGGGCGAAAACTTTATGTTATTTCACTTAAAGCCACTTAAAATCCACTTAAGGTGAGTTGAATCAGATAAGTTGGAACCCAAAATATCATACCCTCTTGGTAGAATATTTGTGAGGTGGGGCCCGCACGAGCCCCACCGTTTTGTTTCCGATAAGTAACGCACTCACGAAAACCATTTTTAATGAATGTCAACTGACGCGTTTTCTAAATTCTTAACGCCCCTATTAATTGGGCGGTTAGTTCGTTGAAATTAATTCTATGAATTAATTTGTTCGTTACTTATCTTTTTTTTCATTTGTTGGAATATAATGAACTAAGACTAACACATGTATTCTTGAGGATTGTTTGTTGAGAGGTTTTGACAGAAACATTGTGTCCTTCATCCTCCTTCGTGAAGAACGCGATGAATGCCGACCTCCGACGAAGGGAGACGAAGAACGCCAGACCCCCGGAGATTGACAACGTGATGCCGACGATTTTCCCTTCGCGACGCTTCTTCCAAGACGATCCATCCCCGCAACAATCTTCGATCGACATCTTGAGGTAGGGTATTGCGGTCTTTTTTTTCTTTGTGGATTATAACATCAACATGGGTTTAATTGTTATAATTAAATCTGTATGTTCTTGATCCTCAGAGTTTGTCTACGCGATGCCGAGTACCATGAGACAGCAACGCCCTTCTGCGATTCGACGATCCTTTTCTTCCACAACCGTAAATTCCGCGATGAACTCGCATCCGACGATGACGTTGAGGTAGGGGTCGTTTTGAAAATGATAATACCCATGTTTGTTTTCCTCTAAGGCAAGAACGCAGACCAACCAATTAACAAGTTGGTCTGCGTATTATTATTTCGGGTCGAGGTTTATTAATTTCTTAGAATTATGGTGTTGTTTCCAACCGATAACGAGGTGGGTGCGGACCAACGAAAAATTCCTAACCCACCTCCCTTTGTTCTTGGTGTGTGGAATGGCAGACGACGACAAAACGGGACGTAGATACGATTTGTTGATTCCGTAGTGAAGAACGGGACCCCGGATGAGCTATGGCGCAGACGAAAATGAAATTGGACCACCAGAGAAACTCCAGGGGCCCACGGACTCCACCGTGGGAGCGAGCGACTGAAGGCGGCGGCACCCCGGTGCGCCGCCGGACAGAGCCGTCGCAGCTAAAGCCGCAGCGGAGGGGTGCGGTTCCGCGGCCGCGCGGAACCGAAGGCAGGGACACGGCCGGCTGCCACGTCCGTTGGAGAGAGGCGGCCCAACCGGGGCCGCGGATCCTTCACGCGAGGGCAGCGTGCCCCTGCCGGCGGTTTCCCTCGCTCGGCCGCTCAGTCAGGCCGAGCTGAGCCGACCCGCCGGGTCGGTCCGGGCCCAGACCCCCCATTTTCGGACCGTTTTCGGTCTTTTGCCTGTATCTTGAGCTACGGGCCTCCGATCAGCGTACCGTTAGCGGCGATGCGATCCATGGATCGAGATGGTCATTTTGATATATCGTACTCAAGGTTTCTGAATACTTTGGGTTTTTCCGGGTTGGTTTGTACACGAAACCAACCGCGCCCTCAGAGCGGAAAAACTCATATCATGAGTTTTCGACATCCGATTGACCTCCCGTCGACTTTTTTGTTTTCCTCTAAATGAGAGGGATGTTTTGGATTACTCCGCCTGAGGTTTGGACGCAGGTGGAGTACGGTCGGGTTGGGTTTTCCTTAAAAACCAACCGGGCCTCTGGGACGAAAAAGCTAATGACTCTCAGACCGGGCGTCCGATTGACGCGCCGTCTGCGACGTTGAGTTCCTGTTGACGATACAGATCTTTTTGGATACATCAACTACGGACTATGTGTTAGTTGATGTATCATCATCTCGGATCATGGAGCGGACCCTCCCGAACAAGCCTGCTGTGTGTGGGAACCCTAGAGCTGGCTGCGACTCCTACTGTGACGACAACGACTGTACGGAGATCCTCAGTGGATTCGACGGTGACGACTACAGCACTCAGTGATCCTTTGTGGGTCAGTGCTATTGATCTTGTGTGGGTCCGATCCTGTGTGGTTCGGCGCTCAGCGGTCCTATGTGGGCCAACGCCTACAGATCCTGTGTGGGTCCGATCATGTGTGGGTCTTTGCGGGGGTTAGTTACCTATCGATCCTGTGTGGGTCGGATCTTTTGTGGGTCATTGAGGGGGTTAGTTACCTATCGATCATGTGTGGGTCCGATCCTTTGTGGGTCATTGCGGGGGTTAGTACCTATCGATCCTTTGTGGGTCCGACGGCTTAGATGAATCAGCGGAAATATCTGGTCATCTTTATCGTCATATGAAGAAGTATACCTGTGTGAGATGAATCCTATTTTTCTTTCCTATGTGGATTGTATTGTGCTATCTTGTGTGGGTATATGTTTTGATTTCCTGTGTGGACTGGGTTGTACTTGGGTTCAGATGTTGGAGCCGAACGAGAATTGATTACTTAGGTATATGTATGGGCATATACCTAATCCGTGTCGGATGTTACTTCGTGATTGTATCTTTACTTTGTGGATTATATTTTGTGGATTCTGGGAGACCTTCGGGGGTCTCTAGGTCCCTACTGAGAAGCTTATACTCACCCCTGCATGGGTTATTCCCACACTACATTTTGTTGGTTGCAGACAACGGACATCACTAATTGTGGTTGAGGCTAACGGAGCAGGACGATACTTGGAGGTGGACCACTGGGTGGGATGTACTCGGAGCGGTCAGCTTGACCTGAGGAGCAGTGGAGGCTATCTGTACCCACCCTTCAGGTGGGACTTCAGTGGAAGGCTCGACGTTGCGGCTTTACTTTTCAGTTTCTGTTTTCCCTTTCGAGATGTACATTACTTTCAGTTTGGGTTTGTATTCTCGCGCAGTTACTTTTCCGAACTTATTGTTGTACCAGTTTTTACTTAGTGTTTACTTCTCCCTGCTTGCTCTGTGTGTTTGTTGTTTACTTTACAAAGGAAATGACTTCCCTTTTCCGGGTTTTATTCCTTGGTGCTAGTCTCCAGCCCTTGGCCTATGGAAGGCGGGCTTGGTGTAGTCACGACACGGGCCCCGAGGACGGGTCGTGAAAAATTGGTATCAGAGGAGTTCGGTTCTACCTGAGACTCTGATCTTTTTCTATGTGAAGAAATAGTGTTTAGAATATTTGGTGTGGTTATCAGTCCCGGGAGTCCAGTGTTGGTGCGGCGGCCGACGTAACCGTACACCAGGACCGTGACTTCTGATTTCCGACTTAATGCACGAAAACATTGATTGCGTGTGTGTTTCAAGTTTTCTTTGTGATTACTTTGTGTCAGCTCACCAGGTATACTGTTCTGACCGTGGTGCATCTATTTCCTTTTCAGGATGGCCCCACGACGGCGGCCAGCTAGGGTTCCGAGAGTTGAGCGAGACGACAGCCCGCCGAGCGACGAGGCCTCGGTGCAGGGCCCTTTGACAGTAGAGGCACCGGCGGTACCTCTACCCGCCGAGCCACTGATGCTTCTAGCCCCAGCCGCTGATGATGCACGTCGCCTTAGTTCACTGCATGAGTTACAGAGCTAGAGACCACATAGGTTCCGTGGGGAGACGGACCCCCAGGAAGCCGAGGACTGGCTAGAGGCAGTTGTACGAGTTTTCAGGCTACTGAGGACACCAGCAGACCTCATGGTGATCATCGTAGTGAGCCTACTGCACACAGCAGCGATCCGATGGTGGAGCTTGATGCTCCAGGTGCACGATGAGGCATCTCTCCTCTGGAAATACTTTGATGGACTCTTTCACTCAGAGTTCGTCCCGGCCACCCTCCCTGCGGTGCGCATCCAGGAGCTTCTTCAGCTGCGGCAGGGAAGCTTGACAGTTGCCCAGTACTCGGCGAGATTTACCCATCTCTCGCGCTACTCGACCGACATGGTACGGGACCCATTCTTCCGGGCCCGGACCTTTGAGCAGGGATTGAGACACAAGATCAGGGCATCGCTGATCTCCCTCATCATTCCGACTCAGGCAGGAGTACTGGAGCGAGCCCTTTTCATCAAGAGTTTTCTTGCTGAGACTTCTCCAACGGCGAGACCTACCGCGAGGCGGCATGTAGCAGAGTCTTCTACAGCAGGCAGTCGACAGATGACGCATGGGTCTTGGCAGACCAGACCCTCACACAGACGACCTCAGGACACTGGCTCAGCAGTGCTGGGCACACAGCGTGGAGCCAGTCTTTCGAGAGGCAGACAGTGCTAAACATGCGGCGGGCAGGGCCACATGGCTCGTGACTGCCCGACCCACCGTTCCGAGGAGCATCAGACGGTTGAGGGGCCACCTAGGCAGAGGCAGAGGGTCGACCGTGGTGGTCCGTAGGGAGGAGGTGGACAAGGCAGAGGATCTGGCCGAGCAGCAGGTGGTGGGAGACGCTTTGAGGCTCTACCACCACCACCACCAGGAGGTCCACCCCGACCACAGGGAGCTGGCGGGCAGAGACAGGCACAACTCAAGGCAGCGGAGGCCTATGACCACGGTGCGCTCGAGATGATTCGAGGTACTATCTGTGTCTATTCCACCCTTGTTTCAGTTCATATAGACACAAGAGAGAGTCACTCTTTCATAGCCGCTGCCCTTTTTCGGAGCTCAGAGATTTTGACAGAGCCGTTGGCTCGATCCTTATGGCTAGAGACTCCTACGGGAGTAGACTCGACAATCACACACTGGTGCTGGTAGTGTGAGCATACTCTAGGAGGCGAGATCTTCGGCTGAGATCTTCTTGTAGCAGCGTCGAGGCCTTACGACATCATCTTGGGCATGTATTGGTTGTCTACGGTCCATGCTCAGATTGACTGTTTTAGGCGCACGGTGCAATGTGTACGCACCGACGGGAGCAGGTTCAACTACACCAGCGAGAAGGGACACTTCACAGCACAGGATGGACTTCCGCAGAGGAGAGGACCTCCCATCACTAATCATATGGCTAGCCTCATCCTTGGAGCAGTTGACGTGCAGAGTCCTAGTTTTCCTGCAGTGGTGTATCAGTATGCGGACGACTTTCCCGACGATGTTCCAGGGCTACCTCCTCACAGAGAGGTAGACTTTTATATTGACCTGTACCATGGGACATCCCCGATATCGAGTCCAGTGTATCAGATGGCCCCCATAGAGCTTCGAGAGCTACGGGTACAGTTGGAGGACTTGCGGGGCAAGAGATTCATCCGACCTAGTGTTTCACCCTGGGCTTCCCCGATATTGTTCTCCAAGAAGGCGGACAGGAGATTGAAACTTTGTTTCAACTATCGTCGCCTGAACCAGGTGACGATGAGGAATAAGTATCCGCTACCGAGGATTGATGACCTCTTCGATCATCTCAAGGGAGCACAGTGGTTCTCGAAGATAGACCTCAGGTCAGGCTATCATCAGCTCAGAGTTTGGGACGAGGATGTACAGAAGATGGCCTTCAGATGTCGGTATGGCCACTCGGAGTTCTTGGTTATGCCATTCGGCATAACCAATTCTCCAACAGTGTTCATGGGCCTCATGAACAGGATCTTTCAGCCATACCTCGATCGATATTTCGTGGTCTTCATCGACGACATTTTGATATACTCGACGACTGAGGAGGAGCACGCCTACCACTTGCGGGTTGTACTAGACACACTCTGATAGCACCAGCTTTATGGTAAGCTCTCAAAGTGTCAGTTCTAGATACGTGAGGTCCACTTCCTGTGACACGTCATCTCTGAGGCAGGAGTTGTAGTAGATCCTGCGAAGATCGAGGCAGTGCTAGCTTGGGAGCCACCCAGGAGCGTAACGGAGGTGCAGAGTTTCTTGGGACTAGCAGGATACTATCAGAGATTTGTGCCAGACATCTCTAGATTTGCGGCAACACTCTTATCTTTGAAGAAGAAGGGGAAACCATTTGTGTGGTCAGAATGATTTCAGAAGAGATTTCATGAGCTGAGACCGAGATTGACCAGCGCACCTATCTTGAGGTTGCCCGAGGAGGGAGTAGGGTACGTAGTCTACTGCTATGCATTAGGGACCGGACTTAGATGTGTCCTGATACAGGAGCGGGCCATGATCGCCTATGGATCACATTAGTTGAGTCTGCATGAGCAGAACTACGCTACCCATGACCTGGAGTTAGCAGCAGTGGTCTTCGCTCCGAAGACAAGGCGACACTATCTGATGGGAGAGCACTTTACAGTCTTTTCTGACGATTAGAGTCTCAGGTAAATCTTTTCATAGAAGGAACAGAACCTGAGATAGTGGCAATGGCTCGAGTTCCTCCAGGACTATGACTTTGAGATAGTCTATACTCCTGGGAAGGGGAACGTGGTAGCCGATGCTCTCAGCAGAAGGACGGTCATTTAGCTACTCGAGGAGGCGACATAGCAGCTAGCCGCTTTGTGGATATCCTTTGTGGATAGAGATGGAGCAGCCATCCTTTAGTCTCTCACAGTCACCCCTCCACTACTAAAGTGGGTCAGAGAGGCACAGCTTGGGGATGCTGACTATGAGACGCGGCATGCACAAATATCCCTAGGACAGGCACCTGATGGTTTCTACTTTGGAGCAGACCACGACATCCTTTTCAGAGGACGTACCTTGGTACCCGACGCTTTACTAGAGGAGGTGTTGAGAGACTTTCACACTTCCCATTTGGCGGTACATCCTGGAGTGGTGAAGATGTACCAGGACCTCAGACGACAGCACTGGTGGCCGGGTATGAAGAAGGTTGTGGCAGAGTTCGTTTCATGATGCCTCACCTGCCAGCAGGTGAAGGAAGAGCATCAGGTACCAGCAGGCTTGGTACAACCCATAGAGGTCCCAGAGTGGAAGTGGGACGACATATCTATGGACTTCGTGACTGGACTTCCACGCACTTCAGGAGGTCACGATTCCATTTGGGTGATTTTCGACCGACTCACCATGTCGGATCGCTTCTTACCTATCAGAGAGCAGGGGTCAGTGGAGAGCTTGGTAAGTCTCTACATTCAGGAGATTGTACGGCTTCATAGTGTGCCATCATCTATCGTCTCCGATCGAGATGCTCGCTTTACTTCCCATCCTTGGAAGGGGTTGCAGGAGGCGTTCGGGACACAGCTACGTCTGAGCACCGCCTTTCACCCTCAGACGGATGGTCAGACAGAGAGGACCATTCAGACCCTCGAGGACATGCTCCGTGCATGTGTCCTCGACTTTGGTCGCAGCTGGGAGGACCACCTACCCTTGGTGGGGTTTGAATACAACAACAGCCACCACTCCACCATCGGGACGGAACCATACGAGGCGTTGTACGACCGACCTTGTAGATCTCCTTTGTGCTGGATAGACCCTGGGGAGTCAGCACTTCTGGGACCATAGATGGTCCGAGCCATGATAGAGAAGGTCCAGGTTATCCAGGAGCAAATGGGGACAGCTCAGAGCCGGCAAAAGTCTTATACTGACAGGAGGCGGAGGCCACTAGAGTTTGAGGATGGCGACCAGGTCTTCTTGCGTGTCTCACCTCGATGTGGATTACAGAGATTTGGCCGAGGAGGAAAGTTATCTCCACGCTTCATCGGACCATTCTAGGTCCTCAGTAGGATTGGTGAGGTGTCTTATCACCTGGCTCTACCACCTCAGTTGCACCGGGTTCATGACGTCTTCCACGTATCCCAGTTGAGGAGATACGTGCACGACTTGACGCACATCATTGACCATGGGGAGCTAGACATTGATGATGGGGCGACTTTTGTGGAGGTCTCGGTGGAGATCGAGGATCGATAGGAGCGGGTCCTGTGTGGGCGGTCGATTCCTCTTGTGCGCATCAGATGGCAGCACGGGAACCTCTAGGAGAGAACTTGGGAGGGGGAGGCTCAAATGCATGCTTAGTACCCGCATTTGTTTCCGAAGTTTATGATGTATCCTTACGGGGACGTAAAGCCCTGAGGTGGGAGTGATGTAAAAACACGTAAAATTCAAGAAAATGTTATTCTTAATTTTCTTTGGAATTTTACAAGAACACGGTTTCTGACGACACCTGATTCTGAGGCCCAGTGTGCCTGGAATCATTTTCCGAAGTTTGGATCGGGTACGTTCAGTGAATGAACGGGCGGGTTTTTCTAACGTTTGAACCGGTGCTTGGAATCAAATTCCGAGGGCACCGATGGAATCAAAGAGCCGATATTTTCTTAGAAATTCCTCTTCCAGAGTTGTGTTTTCACGGGTTTGGTTTTTATTTTTTGGGGTTAAGTGAAGAAAATAAAATAAAGTGGTGCGACAACTTTATGTTATTTCACTTAAGGCCACTTAAAATTCACTTAAGCTGAGTTGAATCGGATAGGTTGGACCCCAAAATATCCTACCCTCTTGGTAGAATATTTGTGTAGTGGGGCCCGCATGAGCCCCACCGTTTCTTTTCCGCTAAGTAACACACTCGCGAAAACCCTTTTTAATGAATGTCAACTGACGCGTTTTCTAAATTCTTAATGCCCCTATTAATTGGGCGGTTAGTTCGTTGCAATTAATTCTATGAATTAACTCTTTCGTTACTTATCTTTTTTTTCGTTTGTTGGCATATAATGAACTAAGACCAAAACATGTCTTCTTGAGGATTGTTCGTTGAGAGGTTTTGACAGAAACATTAAGTCCTTCATCCTCCTTCGTGAAGAATGCGATGAATGCCGACCTCCGACGAAGGGAGACGAAGAGCGCCAAACCCCCGGGGATCGATGACGTGACGCCGACGATTCACCCTTCGCGACGCTTTTTCCAAGAGGATCCATCCCCGCAACAATCTTCGATCGACATCTTGAGGTAGGGGATTTCGGTCCTTTTTTTCTTTGTGGATTATAACATCAACATGGGTTTAATTGTTATAATTAAATTTGTATGTTCTTGATCCGCGCAATTTTTCTACGCGATGCCGAGTACCATGCGACAACAACGCCCTTCTGCGACTCGAAGATCCTTTTCTTCCGTGACCGTCAATTCTGCGACGAACTCGCATCCGACGATGACGTTGAGGTAGAGGACTTTTTGAAAATGATAATACCCATGTTTGTTTTCCTCCAAGGCAAGAACGCGGACCAACCAATTAACAAGTTGGTCTGCGTATTATGATTGCAGGTCGAGGTTTATTAATTGCTTATAATTATGGTGTTTTTTCCAACTGCTAACGTGGTGGGTTCGGACCAATGAACAATTCCGAACCCACCGCCCTTTGTTCTTGGTGTGAGGAATGGAAGACGACGACAAAATGGGCCGCAGAGACGATTTGTTGATTCCGTAGTGAAGAACGGGACCCGGGATGAGCTATGGCGCAGACGGAAATGAAATTGGACAACCAGAGAAACTCCGGGGGCCCACGGACTCCACCGGGGGCAAGGGCGACTGAAGGCGGCGGTGCCCCGGTGCGCCTCCGGACGGAGCCGTCGCGGCTGAAGCGGCGACGGCGGGGTGCGGTTCCGCGGCCGCGTGGAACCGAAGGCAGGGACGCGGCGGGCTGCCGCGTCCGTTGGCGAGAGGCGGCTTGAACCGAGTTCGCGGATCCTTCACGCGGGGAAAGTGTGCCTCTGCCCGTGGTTTCATGCGCTCGGCCGCTCGGCCGGGCCGAGCCGAGCCGACCCGCCGGGTCGGTCTGGGCCCAGACCCCCCATTTTTGGACCCTTTTCGGTCTTTTTCCCGTATCTTGAGCTACGTGCCTCCGATTGACGTACCTTCAGCGGCGATGCAATCCTTGGATCGAGACGGTCGTTTCGGTATATTGCACTCAAGGTTTTGGAATACTTTGGGTTTGGCCGGGTTGGATCGTACACGAAACAAACCGGGGTCTCGGAGCGGAAACGCTCATATCTTGAGTTTCGGATGTCCGATTGATGTGCCGTCGACTTTATTGTTTTCTTATAAGTGAGAGGGAAATTTTGGCTTACTCTGCCCGAGGTTTGGACGCAGGCGAAGTACGGTCAGGTTTTTTTTTCCTTAAAAACCAACCGGGCCCCAGGGACGAAAAAGCCAATGACTCTCTGACCGGACGTCCGATTGACGCGCCGTCGGCGACGTTGAGTTCCTGTTGACGATACGGAAATTTTGGATACATCGTCTCCGGAATATGTGTTAGTTGTTGTATCAGCCTCTCGGCTCGTGGAGCGGACCCTTCCGAACGAGCTTGCTGTGTGAGGGATCCCTAGAGCTGGCTGTGAATGCTACTGTGACGACGACCACTGTACGGAGATCCTCAGTGGATTCGACGGCGAAGACTACAACACTCAGTGATCCTTTGTGGGTCAGTGCTACCGATCCTGTGTGGGTCTGATCTTGTGTGGGTCTGCGCTCACCAGTCTTGTGTGGCCCAGCGCCTACAGATCCTGTGTGGGTCTTTGCGGGGGTTAGTTACCTATCGATCCTGTGTGGGTCAGATCCTTTGTGGGTCATTGAGGGGGATAATTATCTATCGATCCTGTGTGGGTCAGATCCTTTGTGGGTCATTACGGGGGTTAGTACATATTGATCCTTTGTGGGTCCGACGGCTTAGATGAATAAGTGGAAATATCTGGTCATCTTTATCGTCATATGAAGAAGTATACCTGTGTGAGATGAATTCTATTTTTCATTCCTATGTGGATTGTGTTGTGCTATCCTGTGTGGGTATAGGTTTTTGTTTTCTGTGTGGACTAGGTTCTACTTGGGTTCGGATGTTGGAGCCGAACGAGAATTGATGACTTAGGTATATGTATGATCATATACCTAAGCCGTGTGGGAAGTTACTTCGTGATTGTATCTTTCCTTTGTAAATTATACTTTGTGGATTCTAGGAGACCATCAGGGGTCTCAGGGTCCCTACTGAGTATCTTATACTCACCCCTGCACGGGCTATGCCCGCACTACGTTGTGTTGGTTGCAGACGACAGACAGCGTTGATCGTGGTTGAGGCTTGCGAAGCAGGACGGTACCTTGAGGTGGACCACTGGGTGGGACGTACTCGGAGTGGTCGACTGAACCCGAGGAGTAGTGGAGGCTATCTGTACCCACCCTTCAGGTGGGACTTCCAGTGGACGGCTCGACGTTGCAGCTTTACTTTTCAGTTGTTGTTTTCCCTTTCGAGTTGTACTTTACTTTCAGTTTGGGTTTGTATTCTAGCCCACTTACTTTTCCGCACTTACTATTGTACCAGTTTTTACTTAGTGTTTACTTCTGCCTGCTTACTATGTGGTGTTTGTTGTTTACTTTACAAAGGCAATGCCTTCTTTTTTCCGGGTTTTACGCCTTGGTGCTAGTCTCTAGCCCCTGGCCTATGGATGACGGGTTTGTGGTAGTCACGGCACGGGCCCCGAGGACGGGCCGTGATAGTGATAGTTTTGGTTAATGTTTAATACCATGTTTAGCAACATGAGAACTTTATTTATGTTTTGTAATATGAGAAGTCTCATCCGTTGAGGATGCATCATTATTTCTATAAAAAAATTATAAATTTAATGTTTTGTTTCATTTAATATATATATTACTAAATATATTACAATATGAAAACAGATATACCTTAGTAACTACTCCTCTTTCTTTATATCCGACATTGACAGATGCAAGTGTAATGAAATTTTGTGTAACTACATATTGTTAGAAAATTGAATATTTAGAAATAAGAATGGAAAAAATAATTAAAAAAGTGGCACAAATTTTTATATTTCTATAGAAGAAAAAATATAAATAGTTCCTTGAAATATTAAAAGACTAATATATTGTTTTGCAATATGCCTTCCTCATGATCATTACGTACTACATGATCTACGTCTGCCTTGTAGTGATTGTAATCATCTGAAAATCACGTAATAGATAAATAAGACTCATGTATGTCAGTAACAGCATCAGCATCATTATCATCACCCAAATGGTATCTTTTTTAATTTCCAAACTACATACCACTAATCATTCAATGGATTAATTAAATAAAATATATTCTGTTCATGTTTTGACATGTTAAATGGTTCCTCATTGGAATGAAATCATTTCAAATCAACCCATATAAATCCACAATCACGTTGTTTCACAGAAATATTTCTATAAAACTAATTACAATTAAACACAGCGACTCGATATTTTTTATAATAAAATTCCCATATATCCTAAAGAACCCAAAATCATTTCAATGAAGCAAAATTTGGGTTTTTATCTTTTTCACTTGAAAAATGCATTGCTTCTTCAATAACCATCACACCACTATTTTGAATAGTACTCTTATCATTCAACTTTTTTGTGTAAAATGTGTACATATTAATATCAAAACTATTCCTTGTTACCACATTAAGAGATGGCCCCCTTGACAACCATTTCAATTTTTCTAATGATGATATGTTTATTTTCAATTTCTCATTAATCCATGATACAAATATCTTTTTACGATCAGTCTTCAACCAATTTTCATTTCTTTTTGGACATCATCTCATTAATTCAGTGATAAGTTATGATATATATGATTGAACATAATCAGTGTTGTTAAAAATATTTAAATGTTCCTGTATTACTTCATCATGTGGAATTAACTTTACAATTAAGCCTAGAATCCCTCAACTGTAACTATAAACTGCCATATGTTGAGATATAGGGAGACACATATGCTCCACTTCATATACATATTCAGTATAGAACTCAATAACCCCTTCGGATACATATTTTTTAATAGTAGATGCCTCCTTTAGATAATGATTTTAAACACACCCCTTTAAAATTTCATATATCTTTCAAAATTATACATCCAAAATAAATAAACAGGCCCGCATATGTTTATCCTGCACACCAAATGAATCAACAGATGAATCATTATTTCCAAAAAAGTATGTGGAAAATACTTTTCTAGGTGAAAAATTATTACAGAAGCTTCATTTACCATCTCGTACAACAAATTTAGATCAATAACATTGATAAAAATGGATTTGAAAAATTATAGAACCTAATGATAGTCTTTCTGACAACTGAAGACAATATACCTTGCAGTGCGACCAGTAGCTGTTATTTCATCAATACATGAAAGTCATGAGATTTCATAAATATTAATTTTCAATACACGACTAAGATGAAATTATTTATATATGATGAATATCCACTAGATAATATTATACGATAAAAACAGTAAAAAGTTAATCTTCTCACTCTTTCTTAACATGTTAATGGATAGGGGTAAATATGTTTTTTTTTCTATTCATATTGGGAGATAATTCCATATGTATTCCCACTAATTACATGTACAATATAGAATTCAAGCCATTTTGTTTCCTTTTATGTTTTATAATGTTCCAATGAAACCATCACATATATTTTTCTCAACATTCAAAACATGAATGTTATGTTTTATCTCTAAAAATAATCGATAATGTAGTTAAAAAATACACTATTTTATCTAGATATTTTTTTGAAGACCAAAACTACTTTTCTTTTTAAATTTTGAATCAAAATTTTCACCCTATTATAATATTCTTCATCTGAAAATAGTAATGGGGGGAATATTTTATTTTTGTAAACTGTTAAATGAATTTTTAAATCTTTGATAAAGATGATCAATTCAAAAAATCCTCAATGTATAATATAATTTTTCTAACTTTCATTATGAAAGTGATAATATGAAGTCTCTTTTTCACAAATTGGACAAGATTTATATAACTTAACACTTTTTCTAGATATGTTTCCATATACAGGAAATTCATTTATACTAAACATTATCATTGCATGAAAAAGAAAATACTTTTTTTGGTATGCATCAAAAACATTAACACCTGCCTCCCATAGAAGTATAAAAGAATCAATAACTAATGAAAGGTACACATCAATATAGTTTCTTGTCTTTTTTGGTCCTGAAATAATCATGCTCTTAATAACATATCTTTTCATCAAAAATATTATTGGGGGTATATTGTAAACTACCAAAAAAACACAGAAACTGTATCGGGTACATAATCTCTAATATGGATTCATTACAACTATACACAATCCCAATAAGATATTTAGATGTTCACTTCCAAAATCAGTAAAATGATTATCAAATCTCTTCCATTGTGATGAGTTAGCTGGGTGATTTAAGTTGACATCAAAGATACATTCATCTAAATGACATATATTTTTTTTCATGAATTCGATTTGAAAATAGATTCTTTAAATGAGGAATTAATGAATGGTCCCAAATTTCTTTTGCATGAGCTTTGATTTATGTGCCTAAAAGTTAATAATATTAAATTCATTGGAATTATATAAAGGGATTATTGGAATAAATTTATTGATTTAGTATGAGTTTAAAGGTCAGTACTTGAGAATGAATTTGAATTTACTTTTGCATCCATCTGATAGTGTATTGTTTAACATGTTGGACAATTTCATAAAAATTCATTGTCTTTCTTAAAAACACACAATCACTAGGTTAATCATGTAACTTTTTATACCACAATCCCATTGGAAATAATATCTTATTCACCTAATAATTGGAATCTGGGATCCTGTTACCTTCGAGAAGTAGCTATTTTAAAAGATCAAGTAAGTTAGATAATCATTTACTACTCAAACAATTTCAAGCTTTCAATTTAACCAATCTCAAAATTGATGACAACAGTGTATATTTCTTAGAAGTTGGGAATAATGGTTTCGTAGAATATCCATACAATAGTTCAACAATATATATTTTTCAATGGATTCAACACTTAAATCAGGAATTAAATCATTAATACAATCCTTTATCACATTATGAATATTATCACCAACATTATATGTTGAATTTAAAGTTCTTTCACTATCCCAGATACAAAGATTATAATTAAGGCTAAAACCATAAAAAATTTGACGATCCTTGATTTATATGGAGTTTAATATTCTCATATTCAACGTCATTACAAATGGATTGAAAATAAAATCAATGTTTTCAAGTTTTATTTTAGAATATTCCAACAATTTATCAACACAATTTTCCTATTCACCAGCGGTTCTTTATAAATTTATCCAATTACGATCTATTAAATACATGATATCGTTATATAATCAGTGAATATATTAAAACACATAAACAATAATATATATATATAATGATAAATTGTAAATGGAAACAAATTTAATAAAAATTATTCATAATCAGATAAAAAATATCAGAAATGAATCACAATTACAAATATTAAACTTTTATTAGTTTTATATTATATACATGTGTTTTATTGATATTATAATTTGATTTTTTTCAATCATGTGTCATTAATTAGAACAATATATATAGTTGTTAAATTAGTACGGTGTTTCCTGTGTCCAATGTATTGAATAGTGCAATAATTTATTAGTTAATTTCACATAGTTGTTACTATAGAGTGGGGGATGTTACAACTGAAACTCACTGGTCATAATAGATATGAAATTCTCACATCTCAACACTACACCTATAATATATTGAAAGACGTCACGAATACTCTATCATAGTTACTGATCAAGATGATATAATACTATAACAATAAGATCTATCTTAACATATGATGTTACAAACTCATTTATACAATTTTCATGTTCAAACGGTGGTCATTGTAGTATAATTCTATTACAATACAAATGTAGATCTATAAATAACATATACATCCAATCTGAATATACAACATAGTATATTTAAGAAATTTAGATCATGTCACTATTATAAAAAAACACACTATCATAAATGATTCCTCACATAAGATTTGGATGCATCTCTTTCCCATGATACCCACTTCCTATTACATATTAAATAAAATATATTATTTATTTCCAATACTTAATTTTTTTATAAAAACATAAAAATTAATTTCTTATATAGAATTACACCACTATGTCATTTAGGTAATCTCAATACAAACTAATAATTTAAAAACCATGAAAATAAAATTTAATGATAAAAAAATTGTCATCGAAATTATAAAAAACATACAAAATTCAGATTTCAACTTTTCCTTGATCCTTATTCCAAACTTCTTCCCTTAAATAAATTGTAATAATAAACATTTCCTAAAAGATCTAAATGAAATTGATTGTAAAAGGAACCATTATATATATATAAAACAAATGTCAAAACAAAATTTTGATAAGAAATTGGTTTTGGAGTATAAAAAATTAATCTTCAAACTTAATGAAACATAAAAAATTTGGATTTCAAATTTTTCTTGATCTTTAATCCGATCTTCTTCCCTTGAATGCACTGCAGGTATAAAGCTTGCCTACATGATCTTTACAAAATTTATTGTAAAAATGAATATTTAATATGTGCAATAAAAAAAATAAAACCACAGTTTGTGTATGAAATGTTTTTATGTATGAAAATAAGGCAGAGATGATGATGTAATTGAAGAATATGTAGAATGGAGACCACATATTGTTCAAATCAATGGAAACCAAAAATAATGGCATTGGAGATCACCGATTCACCTTTGAATTCATCATGATTTGAGAGACATTTATCATGAGCAGGATGGTTTCATAGATCCAAAAAACAATGTTTCCTCGATCCCAAATGATTTTTAAACATTTTTTGTGTTGGTTATTACAAAACAAACACTGAAGAGTATGAGAATATATATTTCAGAACATTTTTTGTAAAAAATGATACGAAATATAAATATTTTTAATTTTGTTTAGGGTTTTTATAAAACCCAACATAATATATATATATATATATATATTATTTTTGTCATCAATTTTTAATAAAACTGACGAACAAAATACATTCTTCCATAGTTTTTGGCACAAATGTTTCTACAAACTGATAGAAAAAACCATATATAAAAATTTTTCGGTGTTGGGTTTTCATAAAAATGATACCAAAATCTCATTCACATACTTTTTCATTGATTTTATAAACGATGTAATTTCTTTGACATTAAAAACACTATTTTCACTAATGACTTCAACTTTGAGAGACTATCACGTTCTATGGAAATAGAGATCAACTAAAAATGCCCTAATATCACTAATAATCATTCAGGGATAATTATAAACCACCACTACATACTAGGGGATAATCTATTAAGAAGATATCAAGAATTTATTATAAGAATATAAGTCCCTGTAAGGATTCATTACTCTCCTAAAAGGGTGTAAAAAATTAATCTTTTATTGATTCTTATGCTTGAACTATCTCACTAGTTTGAGTATTTATTCTAGTTTTTTTATAGAGAGGTGTTCGTGAAAATATAACTTATACAGTGTATAACTCAATATCATTACCCTCTCCAAGATCAAAAATTATCTACCTCATGTGATTATTATAGGTTTAGGCATGCTATCAACCAAACACATACATTTCAACTACCCAAAATAAATATTATGATATCAAATTTTTATTTTAGATTTTATTTTAACTCTACCTGCCACACTCACTATAATACACTCCCACTGATCAAAAGAAATTAATTAAAATATACAGGGTTGATCCCAACTCAAAAAATTCACAACAGGTAAAAAATTAATTATAATTTATTCCCAAGACTAAACACTATAGAATAGTATTTGAAATATCACAACCTATTGTATGAATAATAAAAAGGTAAGAGTCCAACTCAATGATCTCAAGAAAGATTATTTTTATCTCCTTCAAATCATAGATAATCTCTTATTGCTTCATCTCCCCCCTTTGCAACATAGATTTAACAATTCTCCTCCTATAGTAGGTGTACTATTTGATCCCCTAGGGTTCATCCCATCTACTTCTTTATTTATAACCCCATATACTTATTTATGTATTAATAATATGATTTTAACATATCTACAATGAATTTTATTTCACTTCAATGTGGTATGTACAATCCTCAACCATCCTGTATCTTCCTCTCCAATTCTTAACAGGTTCAAAAAAAGGAATATTTCAAACACACCCCACAATCATTCCATATGGCAGTGTTGTGGTATAATTCCATGGTTTGTTGTAATAACATGAATAGAGACACTCTTCCATATTCTTATCAGATATGTGTCATGTATATTATATCCATGACCATAAAATGTTATTTTAATCTATTCCATGTATTCTTATATAAATTATGAATGATTATTATGGTTTTTTAAAAAAAATTAATTATAAATTTTGATCAACACAATCATTGTTAATAGGTGGATGTATTGTTGTATAACTACATGAATTTATTAGATAGGAGAAATAATAAAAGTTATTGATTTGAGGAAGTGTTAGGAGCCCCTAAAACTATGAATCTATGTAGTTTTCTATAAGAAGAATAAATATAATTAAAATATATAAAGGTATGGAATATGATTGTGGATTTTATTATCATTATGGTGATTATAGTAGTTTGTAAGAGATTTTGGTATTTTAATAAGTGGTTTGAAAATATTTTAAAACTTTAAAAAGCTTATTTGGATGTTAATTTGGATGTTTTTAAATTGATTAAAATATTTTTTTTATGTAGTTTAGAATTATTAAAGGAATAATAAATTCTAGTATTAAATAATTATGAGTTTTTTTATTTTTTATTTTTAAATTGAAATCATATAATTATGATGGCCCGGTTTTTTTAAAGTAATATTATTTTTCTATAAGCAACATAAGGGGAATCCTTATTTTTCATGAGTTGTTTAATGGAAGGATAAATCATCCTAGCCTATGTAAAGGTACCTCCCAATCCTACATAAAGGTATATGTGTTCTTATTATTTCTATGTATAGGTAAGTAACATTCTTATTACTGAATAAATTTAAAAGTTATCTCAGATATGTGTATTATTATATTAACATGACCTATGTAAAGGTTATATGGTGTTTCTTCTGGGTACTTAAGGGTATCATATCTTTTAAACATTCAAATAAGTGTCACATGTATTTCATTTTAGGGTAAACCATTATATTTTATAGTTCATTATTGTAAATATATCATTACATAAACGTAAAAAATGACATACATAAGGGTCAAACAACTGCATCCATTATTCCATAAGGGCACTAAATGAATTATAAATTCATTTCAGGTATGTACATCTATGTAAGGGTATGTTTATATGACCCTTATTTAACAAGTATGTCTCATGTAGGGGTAGTGAAAGTTTCTTGAAAATCGATGTTTTACCTCCAATTTTTTTTATTATAATGAGTTTTCAACATAAAATAGGGAATTAAATATGGATGAATTGTGTTATAATTTGTTAATAATATAAAAAAAGAACATGACTCCCATGATTTTATGAGTCCTAGAATGATTCGTGAAAATTTAATTAAAATAAAATTAATTAAATAAAAATTAAACGACGATTATGTAGAAAATATGATGGTGTTTATGTAGAATATGTAGAGAGATATATGCGAATCATAAAAAATATTTCCATTACCATGTTTTAGTATCTTAATTTATTTTCATTTGTGTGTCCTTAATTTAACATTTTTATGATATCAAAGTCTTAGGAAAATTTCCTAAGGATTTCCTATGAGTTATAGGCTTGTTCATGTCTTCCCCTTTCCTCTGTTTATAGTGTAGTCAATAAAGATTCTCTTATATAGGTTGGGTACCTCTAACTTCTATTTAATTTTTTGATAGTGTTAATTAGTCATGCTTTAAATCTATTTAAATTGATATGATTTACCTTATGAATATAAAAATTAGGATATCCCATTTTTATTATTTAATAATCTAAATATATATAAGAAATTAGTATAATTATTAATATCACTTATTGAGTTCTCAGATATAGAAACTATTTGGAAGCTAGATTGTAAATATTCCTTAGACTAAAATTGAATAAGTAAATTTTATTTCTTATATTAATCACATGATTTATTATCTCTTTAATATTCACAATTCATAAATTACATAATTTAAAATACATGATGATTTATCACACATTTGAAAAATGATATTCCATATCCTTGAACATGACTAGAAGTGAACATTTTTATCACATGTAGTGATATTTATTTTTATTTGAAAAATTTGAAAAAAATATACATAGAATAATAAAATCATTTACTAGGTTTATAATTCAATTAATAATAAAGAATTCATATTCTGATCTAATAATATTTAATATTAAGGATAATTGAATACGATGGAGTATTTATAAAATATTCCCCTGATATCTTATGAATTAAAATTGAAGATTATATTATGTTTCTAAAATATAGCATGTTTATTGATAATAGTTTTATTAAAATATAAATTTCAATATAAAATCATTATCATCTATAGATCGATCAATATAATTATTGTTTTAGATTTGGAAATCATATAATGCATTGTATAAAGTTATTACATGTTGTGAAATATTTTTAATATAATTATTTATTGAATTGAATAAGAAGTGATATTACATTCCATAGATAATTATGATTATCTGGAGGTTTTGAAAAATTATTGTTTGAATTATAACATTAATATTGATCTTCATATGTTAAATTATTGAAATTATCTAGGCGTGATAAAACTAATTATCTTATAATATGATTTTTTATTTATTAAAAATTATCACATGATAATGAATAATGATAATTATTTTATAAATTATCAATGTGATAGAAATATATAATATCATGTCGTTTTGTAATTATTTTTTGATAAAATAATATAATAGTATATCATGGTGTTAAAACTGTTAAATAATTTCAATGGACATTATTTAATAATTCTAGATATTAGAGAATGCAAATGCGGAGTATCACTTGTTTGCAATATTTCGTATTTTTTTACAAGAATTAAATTATGGGTTGGGAATTTTAAATCAAATATTCATATTACTGACTCTTTATGTTTACTAAATAGTGTGGTATGTACATGGCTATTATGTTGTGATTTTTCTTTAGTATGGTATAATTCATGAAACAGATAAAAAATCTAATGTCAGATTTAGTTATTAATTAAATTAAAGATGAATGAGATGAATAATTAAAGAACCCATGATCTGTAGACATATATCTGGTTCTTAAATTATAATTTTATCATGTTAGAGTTTCTACAATCTAAAGTGATCAAAAATTTTTACATTAATTATTATAAACAAAAAAACAAATATTTAATCCCTTTTTCCATGAAGACTCATTATAGGTGTAATTATTTATATAATTAAGAAAACTAATACATATTAATGCCCATATATTTCTCATCAAATGATAAATTTTCAACTATACATAAATTTAAATATTCTATAAAATACCATCAACATTTACCGCAAAATATGTTTTCATGATTACAGTATGGTTTTCATTATTGAAAAATTATCTTCCTTTAATATGATTCATCTTTGAGCTTTTTATTACTCTAACACATCCATTGGTGATGTATATTTCTTAAAAAATGCGATGATAAAAACGAATCTCAATAATGGATATAAAAAGAAAATACTTTTTAATCCATTCACAATTAAGGAAAATAAATAAGGATGTTTTTTTCTCATATGAAATTTTGATTTTAAAATATTCACATACTTAATATTGAAATAACACTTTCTACCAAAGTGGATCATAAAAAATTCATAAGTAAAAATAAAGTAAAAATCCCAATTCATGATAGTTTCTTTAAAAAATGGAAACCTTTCATTGAGAAATAACATTTTACCCATAAAATATTATAATCATTTTTTTTAAAATTAATGTTAATTTTCATAGTTTATGAATTCAAATGATTTTTATAAAAACCATCAGAAATTAAAAAATAAAATATATCCATGGATAAAAATATAAATAATCAAATGGATACAGAAACTAATTTCATAATGATGGTATGAATAATGCCAAAAATCATTATCATAATTTCAATTCCTTTTTGTTTGAAATAAGAAACATACCAACAATATCTCGAGCTAAGACATCATAAATAATTTGGATTTCATACACTAAATACATAATATAGTTTTTCTTCATATACCTATCAATCTATCAGGTAGCTATAATGATACCTACAAAAATCAACACACATCCAATGAAATCATCATATAAGAGAAATTAATTAAAATTAAAATGTAAATTAACATAAACAATTATATAAAAAATTAGCATATGAAATTTTAATTATCAACCGAGTAAATAAATAGAAAAATATGATCATAATTAATTTTGAGAAATAAGTTGGTGGATATCATAAAATTATAAACTAGTAAGGAATAATAATTATCAATTGATGTTGAAATAGATATAAATACTTTTAATATAACATTATAAAATTCATTGAAATAATAAGAAAATTATGATTTTCATTTATAAAATTTTAAATAAACATTTATAGAGTATTAATAAAATAAATTTATTTAAAAATTATGACAACACCCAATCTAGTAACCAAGATATGGTTTCTAATTTATTACATTATCATAGATACAAGAGATCTCACCATGTATTATCAATCAGTTTAGAAGTCTTAGAAAACATGATACCGACATGATTCCTATATTAAATTTAAAATATAAAATACATAGCATAAGATGGTTTAATTCATCAGGGATATTAATCATAATATCATTATTAATATCTTGAGGAATGAATAAAATGAAAGGGTGAGCTCAAATAACTAGTTACTGTTATATATAGTGTAATATATCATGAGTAAACGAGACATAATCAATATATTCTGGTAAATAACAGACAAAACATGAAATTTAATCAATAAATTGAGAAAAACTGAATCCATAGATAATATAAATATAGTCATAACATGGTAAATAATAACTGAAATTTGAATAAAGAAAATACATACTATTTTACATCATGATCTCAGACATAATTATATCTCTATCATCAAGACCTTTTCATATAACAAAAATAAAAATATTAATAAAACTCATTTAATTTGTCCAATTGATTTTTCTCATGAGACCTTTCAATGCATCAATATCCTATATAATAACATGGACGACCCTTCATTGCACTTCTATTTCATTCCTTGTATATCAAAATATTAATATAATTTATGAACAATCTTACTTATAAAAAATATCCTGATTGAGTAATGAATACAAAATATTAATATTTCGAAATCCAATAAAATGAAATTTAATGGAAAAAATTGTAAATATTAATAGAATATGATTTAGAAAATAATCATATATATTATGGATATTTAAGGAAAATTTATTGTTCAATTATTTATATAAAGTAATTGTTCAATAAAAAGTTAATATCTACGAGTTTAATCAGAAGATTAGAGTTGACCATCAAAAGTAGATATTATATTAAAATTTATTATTTTAACAAATAAATAAATTAAAATTAAAAAATGGAAATATTTTTTTAAAAATAGTTTTATTTTTAAAGTGTTGAAAATGTGTATAAGAAGATAAAGTTGGTAAAATGGTTATAGTGGAAGGAAATTCTGCAAACATCATATCCGTTAAAATAAAACATTCCTTTTGAATGTTTATAAAATGTTGAAAGTGATATTTTTATAAAAAAATAATAGTTAGATTACATTCAATCCTTGTAAAAATTCAATGATAATTTAAAATGTGCTTGATAAACCATTTTAGTAATAACAAGGACATTTGTAAAATCATTTTAAAAAATATGGATATATATGAAACATATATGCAATAAAAAGTTAATTAATTCATTAACCATCATGAATAAATATATATTATTATTAAATACTTTCATTTACAATTATATACAACACTTAATGTAAATTGGTTCATAATAACAAAAATATGGCTCAGTGAAGTGGAAATTGAGATGAAATCCCTGTAGTGACATTTCTATATACATTTAATACTATTTAACACCCTATGAAATAAAAATATATTTCTTATAAATACATAAAATATCTGTATACAAATCAATAATATAATCTAGAATCTTTTTATAACATTTAACCACCCTTTTTAATAATATGTTGTCATTATCATTATTTCCAATGCTAACTACTTCGTTATTCATATATCTTTTGATTCAGTTGTTCTGGTCCTTTTAATTTTTTTGCGATTACATCATATTGATAATATTATTAATGTTATAAATATCATATATTTTAAATATATTTATTTGTTTACTCATATTTAAAATATTTAGATAGAAAAATATAATTACACCGTTCATGAGGACGGTAGGTCATACATATGCATGAACACTTTTTTAACTTTTCAATCGATGGAACAAAGGATATATGAGTACTAATTAATATTTATAATATCATTATTATTTTATATATATCATATATATTAATTAAATATATTTTAATATCCATCCTTATAAATTATAAAATGAAGAAAAAGTATTACATCACTTCATGGAAGTTGTAGTCTACACATACGCATGACCGACATTATCATTTTCGAAAATATTGGAAGGTAAGAAGGTATATATGATATTATAGTAAAAAATATTTTTTAATTAATTTATACTCATTATTTTCTTCTTGATAACAATCCATGTAATGGGGTGAGGAAAAATGGATTACACCGTTATGTGGAGATAATATGCCATATATAAGCATGAGTAATATTTTCTGTTTTCATTGGATAGAAAATTGATAGAATATGGTTGTACAATAATAATTATAATATATAATTATATTTATGATACTGAATTTATTTTTTTATGATGGGTACAAAACATTTAGAATTAGTATAAAGAGAAATAAACATGAATGAATTATTAAATAAAATTACATCTACTTTAGAAAGGATTTGTGTCCTTTTATAATTGGAGGGGGGGAACTCATGGAATTTTTTAATTTATAAAATTAATATGTCATTTATAATGAAAAATAGCTCCAATTTGATTTAATTTGTGTATATTTTTAGTATAATTGAAAAAAATATCATATAGAAAATTTTGATATGTTTTGGGTATGTTTGTAACCTTTTATTTTAGTTTTAACCCACTTTAACCCTATTCACAATAATTGTAATATTAATGTTTTCAACCCATAATGATTTAAAAATATTACTCTAAAATATTAAATGACCCATAAATGGACATTGGATTATTTTTTAAACTATTTACTATTCTTTTTTCTAAATATATTATTTTTATGAATCAATAATTATTTAGAAGAATATTTTTTATTATAAAATATCATTAATGTAATTTGAAACAATATTTATTTAATTTGATTTTAAATACATCATGAAAAATATTAAATCTGAATCGAATACACTCAAAAATTAATAACATGTTATGATTTCCTAAAAAATTTTAGGAACACATTAATTATTTCAAATTATATTACGTTTATTGTTTTTAAAATAATTTACTAAATTCTAAAATAAATTAAATAAATATTTGGATAGATTTTCATATGAAATTAATTTGAATACTTCCGTAATAAAAATTATAAATAATTTAACCTCAAAAAAAAATAAATCATTTATATTTAAAATTACTATTCAAATCTGAAAATAATTTAATTTTATTCATATGTTAAAATTTAAAATTTATTAAAACTAAGAGAATAACATTTTGGACTTCTCTTTATATAAAATATTGTAAAAGTAAAAATCATAGTGATATGGGAAAAAGGCCACATATTAATTTTTTTAATTTTTATTGATTATATATACTAATTAAATAATTTAAATTCAAGTGTCAGGGTCATTATTTAGTCCTTGTTATTATTTTTTAATCCTAAATTACCCAATTTACCATTATCGTAATTACTGTAATTACTATAAATGATGTGAAAAAAATAAAAGGTACATATTTAAAAAAATTGAACTCATGATTCTAAATATAGAATCCATTATTTTTTATTCAATTTAAATATTTTGGAGAAATTAATTTAATATTTAAATATAAAACAAAATAAATACAATTTTTAAAGGGATATTAAGTATAAAAATGTTTTTATAAAAAATTAAAGTACAAAATTTATTAAAAAGGCTATAATTGGAATGCTAACAACACAATTGACCAAATTTTTCATTTTAACCACATTAAAACCGTATTCAACTTTTTCAATTCTTGAAACAAATATACAGTTTTTATTAAAATTAGTAATTTCCACTATTCATTGATCTATCAAACTTTTCAGAAAAATCCAAAAAACTCAGCAAAAGTTAATGTTTATATGTTGATTTAAAAAAATAAGTTAATTTTATGAAATTAATTTTCTTAATGAGAAAAAAATTAATTATCTTATTTTATCCATGAAATTAATGCAAATACATTTTGATGAAAACGTATTTTGGAATAATATTCTATCATTACTAAAAAATTATCAGTTTTTCAACATAATAATCAATAAATTTTAATTAGAGATGTATTTCATATATATTTCATAATTTGGTTATTTCTATTCATACCCACTAATTCAATTACTAACATATAATGTTTAATTTTTAATTATAATATTTTGTTCATTTTTAGGCCCTTTCTTGCGTGTTGTATACGCTATTAAACAATGTGTTCAAAAAAAAATCATGGAATTATATTATTCCCCCCTAAAAAAATTTTATCCTCAATATTTTCGTGAATATTACCTTATAAATTGATGAGTGTTGTTCTTATTCATTACATCATTCAGTTTCCATGTTTCTTCATATACTTTATGAATCCTTCAAAGTACCATTACATGTCAATTTTGACAATTACTCAAAACTAGAGCTATAATGTGAAGAATATGGACATGGTATTCATTTTATGATATATCAGGTTTAATTTAAATTTATTCCGATTTGATCACATGCATTGGGTGTAAAATATACTTCCTTAACAATTAGATATGGAACACGTCAATCCCATCTGAGTGGATTTGTGGGATTGCCTATTAGTAAACCACATCTCCAATTATTTCCAAAATTTGAAAAGGAATTATGTACATGGAACTGAATTTTACCTTCTTACAAAACTTTATAACACCATTCCATAGAGATACTTTCATGAAAAATATATATATAACTTTAATTTTCAAATATTTTCTTCATTTACCAAAAGAACCTTTTCCCATATTTAAGAGACATTAATATGAGTTTTAATATCTTTTACCTTTTTTACTTTATCCTAAAAAATATCTATACCCAAAATAATTCTTCCAAATATGATGGATTATGGAAAACACTTCTATATAATTCTTTATGTGGAACCATTTAAATAATTTTATGGAAACTATTTTTTATCAGAAAACTATACCAATGGTAAATATTGATCCCACATATGTTGAAAGTCATGTGAGAATACCATAAACATGTCTTCCAATGTTTGAATATTCCATTATATCTATATATCAAATTAAGGGTGATTTAAATTTATTAAAAGGTTCCCATCATCCAAATACTTTATCATAATTTTCTATGATTTCAATGTAAATCATGGATTATGATCAGAAAAATTAAAATCAATAAACCATAAACTCTTAAAACATCATTTATATAGAGTCATGAATGACACTAAAGAGGTAAATATTATCTTATAAAGTGGAATGCGTATATTTTTTATAGTGATCACTAATAACCCATATTGTATCCTTATTTAGAGGAGTATTTGGTAACCCTGTTATAAATTCCATAGTAATTTCATCACATTCGCACAAAAGAATATACTGGGGTTACATGAATCCTCAAGAATGTTTTCTCTAATCATTCTTTTATTGACAAAAAATATATTTGGACACACAATTATTAATTTTCCACTCCATATTATCCCTATAAAAATGTTCTATCAAATCTCTATACATGTTGGTGCTATTAGGGTGTATAAAAAAATTTGAACTGTAAAAATATTGAAATAATTCCATTTTCATCTCAGGTGTTGATTAAAAACAAAACCATTTAAAAAATTTCAGAACACCATCTTCATATAAAATGTTATCAAATTTTCAATCATCCAAGGATTTTATTTTCTTCCAAAAAATGTGATCAGGTGGTTGAGAGGTTGTTGTCTTTTCTAATAAGTATGGTTAATTTATCATTTTAAAAAAGAGTCATGTATCCCCTTAAATAATAATTCACATATCAAAACCCAAGAGTAGCTCGAGCGATTGACATTGCATCATATTGATATTATTCACTATGAAAACAAATTTTAGGCTCATATAGTCTATTTATATCTACAATAAATCTCCATTGAGATAATGTATCTAAATATTCAATGAATAGGTTAGGCTTATAACTCAAGATCTTAATTTGTACAGTTTTTTCATAATTCTTTAAATTCCTTGATGCATATGTAATAAATTAACCATTATACACAAGCACACAACTATGTACCATGTTATATGCATAACTATATATCAAAAATCCATTATTTAAAAATGTTATAATCAAAATAATAGCATTTTCCATTCTCCCATTAAACAAGTTAAAAAAGATTCAATTCATTTGACTATATAATCATAAACCCATTACGTGCATGCTTGGCTAACGGGTTGTCCAATAATTTTTTCTAAAAAAATTACTAATTATAACCTGTTGAACCAATGAAACTATATTCCATGGTTATGTCTATTATCATAGTATATTCTTTACAAACAGTTTTCTTCACCTGATCAACTTTGAATCTATTTTTAGAGAAAATGGTACAAATAAAATGAACCATTTAAAGTCATAATTCACACTTGATAATTCTACCATATAAATGTTTTCTTCTAGGATACTAAAGAATTATTTAAAAGTGATTTTTATGATACTTATATCATTTTTGGTAAAAATATATTTCATTAATAAATAACACAAGAAACTATTGAGATATTCCATTAATATTTTATTCATTTGGTCAATAAAAACCAAGAGTTCAATAATCAATCAAAATGGAATTACTATAAAGTCGAAATTTCCATACCACATTTGAAATGTGGTCTCTAAAATATATTATTTCATTACTAACAATAGACGATACTATGAATAAAGGTCAATATTTGAAAAATATTATGCTCTATGAAGTTGATTGTATAAGTCCTAATTTTGAGGACTAGTGTACCTGTTATTTTTTATTATAATTTATTTCTTTTTTATCGATGCATCACCACATAAATACATATTTCTCATTAATGAACATATCAATGGATCACCAAGGTGAAATAATAGGATGTAGAAATACATTAAATAAAAAATCTTCTAGTTGTTTTTTAACTCCAGTAATTCTAAAGTGTCTATCCTACACGATGTTTTTGATACAGGTGTTGCACTAGGGATTACAAAAATTTAAAACTCAACATCAATCTATGGTTAAAGTCTAGGAAATAAATTTTTAATTACATTAATGTATTCCAATAAAATATATACATTTTTTACTTGAATGTTACCTTTTCCATACATATATTGTTTCTTCTCATATTCTCAAAGAATCTTATTAAGAAGTGGTAATGGGGGTGGATATAGACATGACATAGATGATGAAGTATCTCTCCTAAAATAAATGAATCATACATCCTCATAAAAAATCATAATTTTATTATATTTATAATAAACATTTGCATTATTTTTTGAAATATGATACATACCAAATATTGAATAAAAATCAACCATAGGTTTAATTTTCATGTCTGTATATAAGATATGTTTATTTATCAATTTGGTAACTAACAAACACATCCTTGTTGCTGTGATATTTTCCCCAAGAGTGTTGTCTAAAAATCCGTTCTGACGGTTCTCGGGAAATATATAATTTTTTTAAAAAACAAGGAATATATAAGGGAGTGGTAATATTTAAAATAAAATAAATAATGGAAAATTTTTGAGTCTATGATTAATGTACTTATTACCACATCATTGATAAATTCAACCTCATCTTTTGTATTCACAAAAGAATAGACTTCTCCCTTAGACTCTTATGATATATTTTCACTAGATGATTTGGTAATATTTGTGAATAATTATTTATTTAGCTATATTTTATGCATTTTACATCATATATTTTTTATTCCCATTGAATTCATTAGATAAATTACCCTTATATTCACAATTGTAAAAAACTCTTAATCCCTATAAGCATTTTATAGGATGTTTCCTTCCATAATTTTCAAATGATATGAATTTCATTATACCACAATTAATCATAGATGATTTAATTTTTTCATGTTTCATAACCAACAAATTCTTCTCTTTATTTCCCATGAGTATAAAAAATGCAGAATATTCCTCCTCTATTTTAAAGGTACAAAATACATTTATTTAATATGATGGAAAATTTGAGAAACCAGTTCCCTTAAGTGGTGTCTGTTAAGTCATTTTGAGAAATGGTTAATAATTATCTCATAATAATTTATATAATCAGTATAATACCTAAACAATATTGGAAAGGTAGCCTCATACTCCACAACCGTTCCTTCTACCTTTTTCTTTAGGTTGATGGACTTCTCTTAATTTCATTTTATTTCCCTAGAGAGAAATATATATCAAATAATATTACATTAAAATATCTATAATCCATAGAATCTATTATTACTTCCCACATTGTATTTTGGATCAATTAATACCATTAATCAGCATCACCCTTGAGACAATACATAGCTATAATATCCTTTTCCATTCATTGCATCATTGGGAGTGAAATATATTTTCACAAGACATGATACATTATTGAGCTAAAATTGTATTATTAGTCATACTAATAGATGGATGATTATGTTTAATTAATTGATATTATATTGGTTTTGCTTACCCCAAAACATCCTTTTCTCTATATTTTCAATGTTATTAGACATAACCTGGGTCAGGTTCCCTATTATGGCCTTGATTTTCTATGCTCCAACACCAAATATATTGGCTTCCTAAATGGAGAAATCCATATATTGACCACATATAATGATTACATTTCTTCATTTTGGCACCACCACTATATAATTTCACACTCTATGTAAACTCATAATCATCATGAATACTGAACCATAATATAAAAAAACATTTAATCGTAAAAGATTTAAAATACTATTAAGGATTATCATATTTCTCATGTTAGATAAGTTTTTTTAAAATATAGTTACCAAGGTTTCAACTATAACATCCCAAAAAACACTATAACAACCCCAACTCCAGTAACCTAGATATGGTACCTACATTATATTATTGGTAAACATACAAAATATCTTACCACATAAGGTCAATCGATTTAGTATATTTTGAAAACTATACTCATATATGATTCCCATATTATTTTTGAAATATAAAATACAAAGAATATGAAGAATTATTTTATCCATGTTATTAATAATACTACCTTTTTTCATATCTTAGGTTAATACAAAAAAAATGAAAGGGTGAGCTCATATAATAAAAAAGTGTTATGTAGAATGGAAGATATCGTGGTTAAATAAGTCCAAATCAATATAAAAAGTAAATAATTGGAAAAACATTACATTATATCAACAAATTGATCAAAAAATGAATCCATAGTTAATATTAATACATTAATATCATATATAATAATAAAAAATATCAATTATGAAAATTTATACAATTGGACACCACGATCATATGCATCATGATATCACTACCATCAAGACGTTGGGCCAAGATAGATTGAATCAATGGGTAAAAACAAATTTCAATTAACCAATAGTTTTTTCTCACAAAAAATATCGATTCATTGAGGGACTATATATTTCTAGGTCCCACCTGCCACAAAATGTGCAATGCATTCATCATATAAATAATGATGAATTTAATTCATAGACAACCTGTGTTGTTAATAAATATATGTACTAGGTATGGAATATAGAATTTGAAAGTTTCCCGATTCAATCAAATAAATTTCAATGTAAAACCATTTATATATAAAAAGTTTAATGTTTATGAAATAATACTATCCATCATAAATATTGAAGGTAAATTTAATGTTAAATGATTTCAATAAAGTGAATGTTTATATAGAAAGATAACATCCACAAGATTGATCATGAGAAGAGAGATGACCATTGAAAATAAATATTCTGTAGTAAAATATATTATTATAAATAAAAGATGAAAATTTAAATGAAGCCTTTGAATATGTTTTAATGAAATAGTTTCTTTTTAAGACATTGAAACCTCGTAAAATAATCTAATGGGTGTAAACTGGTTGTGGTAGTGTTAATTTATGTTAATGCTATTTCTGTTGAAAGAAAACAATTCTTTCATGTTTTTATAAAAATATTAAAACATACCCTGTTAGGGGGAATGTTCTAATGATTTCTTTTAAACCATCTAAAAAGTAAAATACAATTTTAATTATCTTTAATAAATAATTTGAGTAGTACAAATAAATGGTTTATAATAGTTTTGAAAAATATTTATATAAAAGAAAAATATACCCAATCAATAATAGAAATAAGATCATCATTTATTTTAAGAATAAATATTTAAATTTTAACTAACTTTGAATCAATAATAATAATTATTAAATATATATTCAGGTGAAATAATTAAATGGGGATTTATGTACTCCATATAAATTAAATATGCACAAAAAAACAAAATATCTTAGTAGAGTGGCAATTAAGATGAAATCCCTTACCTCACATTTTCATTTAGTTTGGACATGATTTAACCTCATAAATAATAAACTGATAATTATTAAAACTAATTATAAAAAAATTTAAATATCTATAATATTATCTATGATACTTTTCTAACATTTTATCACTTTTTTGTTAACAATATTTTATTATTATCATTATTTTGGGCATTAACTTCTTTGTTTTTCATATATGTTTTGATTCGGTAGTTATGATCCTTGTGATTTTATTATGGTTACACTATATCTATAAATTTTATTAATGGTATAAATTCCTTATATATATATATAATCCATAAAATATAGGGATATAAAAAGGAATTTCACCATTTATGGAGACAGTAGGCCATGTATATAAATGCATGATGTTTTCATATTTTAGAGGATAAAACGAAAGAATTATAATTAGTAACTAATCATTAAATAATTGTAACAACATCATGTATATCATATATTTTAATTAAATTCTACATTATTTCTCTACATTTAATGTGTTAAAGAAAAAATAGATCACATCTCTTTGTGGTGGTGGTAGTCTACAGATTCACATAAGAGACGTCACTATTTTCCAATAGACTAGAAGGTAAGAAGTAATATATGATTTTATAGTTGAAAAATAATATTTATTTCATAAATATAAAGTATGATAATTATTTACATTTTTATAACCATCCATGTAAAGTGGTGATGAAAACTGAATTACACAATTTTTTGGAGATTGTAAGTTGTATGTATGCACGAGTGATGTTTTAACTTTTCATAGGATGTATAATGGTTGGAATTTGGTTTTACCATAATTATACTAAAATATTAGTATATTTTTTATTCATGATTTTTTATTTGAGGATGGTTACAACACATTAATAAGAATTGTAAGAAGAAATAAATTGAAGTAGTCATTATAGACGACCACTTCTTCTATGGACTATTTGTAGATATCTTTTTAAGAGATATATGGTAAGTATTTTAGAAGAGAAAGAACCTATAGAAAACTTATTAGGATTTTAAAGAGTAATGGGAATGGTTTTTTATAGGTTGGTGGATTAAAGGGGTGTAAATAATAAAAATGATATGTGACCTTTTATAATTGAGAGGAGGGGAATTCATGGCATTTATTATGGTATTAAATTATTATAAATTAATTTTCATTCCAAAATGTCATAAAACTAATATAATTCTCTTTTAATTTCACTATATGTCAAAAAAATAAATTTGAAAAAAAATTATATGTTTGGTGTATGTATTCACCTTTAAAATTTAGTATTAACCCCTGTTAACCATTTGGACAGTTACCGTAATGTTAACGTTTTCTACCCTTTATGGCTTATTAATATAGATATAAAATAACAAAATACCCTTAAATGGACCATTTTTTATGTTTAAAACCATATCCCATTCATTTAGTCTAATATAAAATTTTTATGAAATTAAAATCATTTAATAATTTATTTTTATAAAATACCAATATAGTATTTTTTAATACTATTCAATTAATTTGGAAATAAATACATAAGAAAGGTATAATTAAAATATAATACTATTTAAAATTAATAAAATATTATATTTATTTATAAAATTCAAGGAATAGAGTAATTATTTAATATTATATTTCTTTTTTACTCTAAATGCATATATTTTTTTAAAAAACAATTATTGGCGATGTAGTGAAAATATTTAAGGTAATTATTTGATCACTAGTTTTTTTAAATAAATAAAACATATAATAACAAATAATTAAAACTTCAAATAATGATTTTAATATAACATAATTTGTATTTATCTATATGTAAAAGACGTTTATAAATCAAATAGAATGAGATGTTTTAATTTTCCTTACATAAAATATTATAATTGTAGAAATCATGGGGAAATGAACTAAAAAATCATATATTCTAAATTTTGATGTTTATGGATGATATATACTTATAGAATATAATTATTAAAATCATAGGGTCATTGTTTAGTCTTTAATATATTATTTCTATCAAATTTAACAAATTTAGCCTTACCCTGGGTATAATTATTTACTATGGTTACTATTCATAATGCACAAAAATTATAGTTTCATATTTCCAATTTTTTATCTAATAATCAGAAACATTGAATTTTTTTTTCAATATTAAATTGAGATTATTTTCTGAAATTATTTTATTATTAAAACACAAAACACAATGAAAAAAAGTTTAAAAAATATTGTTTTTCATGTATAAAAATGTATTTATCACAAAATTAAGAATATAATTTAGTAAAAATAATATAATTGGATTCGTAATAATATAGTTATAATAATTTCATTTAAAAGATATAAAAAATTTATTTTTAAATCGTTGAATCAAAAAATAAAATTTCCAATAAATGTTGTTTTTTATCTATTTATTAAAACAAATCTTAGAAAAATACCAAACATTCACATTAAGATAATTTTTATATTATAATTTTAAAAAATAATTTAATTTTCTCTTATAAATTATCTAAACATGGAAAACATTACTTATATATTTTTTTACTAGAAGCAATAGAAATCATTTTTGAATAAGACACATTTTTGAAGAATAAAATGACTTTACTCAACAAACAATGTATTTATTTCCCAATTATTAATAAATATTTTGAGTATGAACTTGAAATATATTTCATACAATGTTTATTACTATCCATAACTTCGAATTCAACAACTCAAATATATTAGAAATATTAGATAAAAATATTTCATAGTTTGTGCTCAATTTTGCTTATTATTTACACTATCAAACAAAGTGTTAATAAAAACCCAGGATATTTTGAAATGAAGAATGAAACATATAGAGTAATATTAAATGAAAATTATTTTCATGATAATGGAAAAATATATAAATTCCATATATTTTAATGCAAAACATTCTATTTGGACTTTTGTAAAAAGAAAAAAGAGATTTGTAAGGAAAATAATTAAATAATTTACTTGAAATAATATGTAAAAAAGTAAAAAAAAAAGATGAAAAATACACATAAAAATGTTTGAAAAAAAATTAATAATTTCATTTAAATTTTATAAAAGATTATTGACTTGTAATAATAAGATCTGGAGGGAAAATGTTAAAATATATTACTAAAAAAAGTCCCTTATATATAACTCACTTATTAATTCTTGATCCAACAAGAAAAGAAATAAAAAATATTCATGTAAATCCTAAAAATAATGAGAGTTGATGAATATAAATGGGGTGTAAGTTATTAGTATCATATAATTTTCTCCAATAAAAATCCTAACACAAATAACTCGTAATAAAATGAGACTGTAACAAAAATACATTTCGTCGAGTCTTGAATGCCACATGAATAATTTAAATCTTATATAATAAAATTATCACAATTTTTCACTTAATATGAGATATTAATCATGTTTATTACTATATTTATATGACTTTTATTTCATTTTTTACAATTCCTTACACAGTTATTTAATAATAAATGGTCACGAAAGATGTATTGAGGACTTGTTTTTCACAATCCCTAAACAAATTTGCTATGATGATAATGGTAAAAGTTTATATTATTAAATAATAAAGAAAATATTAATAATGTCATATTTTATAATTTAATTACATTAAATTAAATTTTAAAATCATCCATGAATAGGGAATATAAAAAATGAATCACATCGTGTGGTCAAGGTGGATGTCCACACCTAAACATGAGCTTCACTATAGTTTTTTAAAAAGTGGAATAGTGAAATGTTATGTAATATACTTTATTTATATAATAATATTAATTTCATTAATATCACATATATTAATTAAATTAATCATATTTACCAGCTATACTAGGCCATGATGAAAAATAAAACACATTTCTTTGTGGATGTGATAGTCCTCACATACACATGATAGATATTTTCATTTGAAATGTGGTGGAAAATGAGATGAATAACGGTTGTACCATAATTATAACAAAATGTCCTTATATTTAAGATAATTATGTTATTATATTATTCTAATTAGGATATAATTTAATGATATATAATAGATAATAAAATGATTTCACTCCTAAGGAAAGGGATGAATTTTAATGGCTATGGAAACACGACACATGGGGCGATTAATTCATGGTTTTAAAAAGCGAGATAGTAAAGATATGAGGTTAAATTCTGATCCATCGACTTTTAGGATTCTTATTGGATATTGTGCGAAGAATGGAAGCAGTTGACTATTTTTATTCATGTATGATTTATGGTGTCAGTTGTATAACTGAGGTGGGGTTCAGAATAAGGGTGGTATAAAAACAACATTCATAAAAATATTTCTACTATGGAACTTCCTAATCTTGGGTTCCACTAGATGGGGTGTTCAATGATGATGGATTAAATAAAAACCCATGATATAGGACTAATGTAAAATTTGGACTATTCTTATATTGATAGCATAATGTGAGATAGTGGCCTAGTAAGACACAGTAGCAGATGAGGTCTTCATGGAATTTGTTATTTTTATGATCTATGCTAATCTATACGAGGAGAGTAAATAGATATGGATACAGGTCCTATGATTTTTAAGTGTCATAATATTTAGATTAAGCAAGTTTAATGAAAGCCTTCTGTATTAGTTGGGGTTCTTCATGCTAAGGCCAATGCTTTATGGGAAATGTCTTATGTTATAAATATTTCTATAGACTACATCAACTAGTTTTACTGTTCTAGTCATACCTAGTGATAAGGGAGTTATAAGGTTCATTCCTTAGCAAATAAAGGAAGTCCTAAGGAGAGACTAGTTTTTCTTACCAGTTTGGAAGCCTCACCTAGTGATTGTATGTTTTTTGTTAGTGGGGATGGCTTATTTCATGACCACTTTATCCCACCATAATCCACATAAGATTCCATATTATATGTTTTACTCATTAAATGTTTAATTTTTAGTCATAAGTGTTGTGTGTTGAAATAATAGAAATACATGAAATACTAATATATAATAAATGTCTAACTCATGTAAAATGGATCCAAAATCTCTTGAATTTAAAATAAAATATTCCAATGTTGAAATATATTCATCCAAACAATTTTAGATAGGTTTGAGTGTCATTTTAAACGTTATATTTTGTTAAACCCTTCATTATCCTTATTTAACATTAACCATTATAATAAATATTTCACTTTTTAAGGGATGTGAATGTACTTTTCAAAATTCAATGTTTCACATAAAATAAAAATTAATGATATTATTGATAATATCTAATCCACTTGAGTCAATAATTTTTTTTATAAATTTATATTTATTTAAATATATTTTTTAATAATTAAATACAATTTCAATACATTATCCGGACTATTCATATATCTTGTCATTGAATTCATTAATAAAAAAATTTAATAAGAATATAATGTCTTTAATCATATCAGGTAAAATATAATTTTTCTAAAAATTTTATGAGGAAATATATTTATTTATAAATATATGACCATTAATGTTTTTAAAATAATATATTTGATTTTCATACTTCTTTTATAAGAACTACGTCAACATTTTGTAAGAGTTAAAGATAATTATACTATCACAAAAAATTATAAATGGAGTAACATTCATATTTATTTTATTATTATTCAAAATAATAATATATAAGAATTTGTAACGTCTTTTTATTTTATTAAAAAAAATATTCGACATAATACAAGAATGAGAGTCCTAGATTATACTAATTTTTTGCATAAAATAATGAAAAGGTCATATTCCAATTAAAGTGGAACATAAAAAATTGCAACTACAATGATAATGGTTGAAATATACTCATCCAAAAAAAAATATATAATATTTTGTGAACTTATAACCTTTTTAACCATAATTAAATTATTTTACCCTTTTATCATAATGTTAATAATTTTACCAAAGAATGCTTTCATAAGGAGTAAACAAAAAATTAATCTCATTAATGAATTGTAAAATAATGATTACAAATATAAAATCCATTTTTAATGATTTAATTTTTAGATGTGTTAGAAATAAACTCTAAAATATGTTTGAAAAATGAAGCCAAAAACAATTATTATAAAAATGCATTTTATGCATAAAAACGAACATAGACAAAAATAAAATATAATAAAGAGTAATAAAAAAGTAATTTATTAAATTTAACAAAAAATATCTTACATTAAATTTGAACTAACTCCAAAATATATTTTTACATTTAAATTACATTATTTAAATAAAATAATTGACAGTTTTTGAGAAATTGGTAATTTTAATTATTAATAAAAAATCATACTATTAATTGTAATCCCAATACATTAACCTATGATTATTTTAATATGATTATTTAAAAAATAATTCCCATTTTGTAATATAAAATTTTAAAAATTTATATACATAAATTATAATATTCATCCACAAAATGGAATAAAATCTACTTCAGAATGAAATGTATTTTTAAAGTATAAAATGAATTTATAATCATTCTGTATCTAGTAATCTCAATTTGATGAATGATAACAAAATTTATTAATTATTTTATCTACAAATTTAATTAAAAAATTTAATCTATAGTTATTTAATTAATGAATTATGGTTAAAATAAGTTACACATATGATATTGTTATTTGGAAAAAATATATCCTTTAGTATTATAAGATGTTATTTAAATTTAGTTCTTTATTACAAGGCATTATTCAGAAAATTTTTTATGAAAATTGTTTCACAGATATTTCATAATAAATTTATTTCTATTCCTACCAACTAAACCAACAACTAGGTTATCATGAAAATATTTAAATATTAATATTAATATTATATAATACGGGTTTTTTAAGATCATTATTACATGTGGTATATGATATTGATCATTGTCTTATTTAAGGGATATTTAAACATTAAAATATTTGGGAGTTACATTCTCCCCCACTTAGAAAATTTTCATCCTCGCAATTTGAAATTGAATCTCTCAAAATCAATTATATATTTAAACATTAACATTTATTTCTTTTCCAAGACCAGAAAAGTAATAATGAATATACCTCAATTGGACTCATACAAAAAAATAATTTCCTAAAAACATCCATTGGTAGATGAGTGGATCTTTTTTACATAATAGTTGATATATTTCTCTTTAGTTCTATTCAGTTTTAGAATTTGTTGTAACATTGGGATAAAAAATATTATTACATTTAATAACTTGATTTCTTCCCATTATATAAGAACGATTTCATCATTTTTTTGAATAATTTTCTCATAATGAATTTTTAATCCTTAAAGCACTAAAAAAACCATTAATGGAAAAAAACATCTATAAAATGATGAAAAATAATTTCTTTAGTACTTATCTACTAATTAAAAATGGTTAGAAAAATTTAGTAAAACATCTAATATATATAAACTGTCTTATGAATAAATACTATATTAATCATAATAGGCTCTATAATAACAAAGAAAATTCAAATGAAATGATTTCATAAGTAAAAAACCTTAAAAATATTAATAAATATTTATATCCTTGTTGGAAACCTAAAATTATAATTTTTTAATAGCATGTTTGTTAGATTTTAGCTTAACATTTATCTCCAGAAAACATTAATCACTCAAAAGGTTATATACAAATGATGAATATTCCATTATCATAAAATATATAAAATATATAAATATTTCCCATAAATAACCTAAATAACTATAATCCCACAATCAAAATCAACTATTCATCAGAAACATTACTCAACCATTATTCATTTAAAAAAATTTCATCTTAAAAAATATTTTCATTTACCTTAATCATATATTGTTCCCAATATAATTAACATCTTCAGAAAATATATTTAATAAATAGTTCACAAAATAAATTTTCAATTATATGGATATCTATATGATAAAACATATGCTACCATAAATTAATAACACTTTTATCCCAATAACCATATTTACCCCTACATTAAAAATCATATTAATAGGAATGGTAATTAATAAATTTATATTTATGTCAATAAAATACTAAATAATTATTTCTAAAATAAAATTTCCACTATAATAAAAGTTAATATTAAGTGTTATATATACCTCAAAAATATATTAAAACTCAATTGATGCATCTGAATGTAGTCCCATCATGTAAAACCTCATAGGGTTATCTTTTTCTGTAAAATTTTGATCAAACATAGAGTTATTAACCCATGATGGCATCTAAAACTATAAAAATATCAATATCTGAAAAATCATAACCTAAAAAATTATCTAAACCATTAATTTTATACCAACTCTAAGGCCCTAGACCCTTTCACCAAATCCTTTGTTAAAATCATACTCTTAATATATTAGATTTATAAATAACTAATGTGATTTAAATTTTAAGATCAATATGTACAAATTAATCAAAAAAATACAGGGTCACTTACGTCTCATATATTCTTTTTTGGTATATATTATTAGATAAAGAGGAAAAATGAAAAAAATTTAAAACCATGCTTTTCTAAAAAATCGGATTTTTTTCCATTATACCTAAAATTTATTTTTCCGTCATATTAATTTAAATTTTCTAAAAAAATAGGTATGTATAATTAGAATATTATTTTTCTCTTAAAATATTTTGTTTATTTAAGATGAGTCACCATTGATCTTATTATAATTCTAACACATCCTTAGGCCCTATAATGAACATGTCAAAATGTTCTATGAGAAAAAAAATCTCATTAAGAGATATTGAAATTAAGAAAATATGTCAATCCATTGAAATTAATGAAAACCAATAAATATGTTTGTAATTTATCATTTTAAACATTGAGTTTAAAATAATCACCTACATAGTATTAAAATCATCATTTTCCAAATAGTTTTTCATAAAACATTTCATAAGAAAGAATAATGGAAAATTCAAAATTCATGAGGGATTCTAGAAAAACATTAGCATTTTTTCTTGAAAAAAATTCATTAACCCATAAGAGATTATAAAAAATAATTTAAATCATATATCATTTTATTATCTTATGAAATCAAAATATTTCCATAAAAATCAAAAAAAAGAACTATAACATGAAATATATCCAATGATAAAAATATAAGTAATCACATTGTAATAAATTTATTTCCAAATGATTCAAGGGATAATATTGTAAATTTTAATCATAATATAAATTAATTGTGATAATAAATTATAAAAATAATATCAAGGCCTTATTATAAATAATTATAAACAATTGGGTAGACGTACAGAAAATACTGAAGATATTTTGTCTAATGAGACCCACTAATTCATTAAGGGCTTAAAAAATTACCTTCCTACCACATTCAATGTATAATGCATTCATCATATGAAATAAATTAATTATAATTAAATACATAATCCATATAAATTTTCATATTAAAAAACATTTATACATAATGTCAGTATTTTACATAGTTAATAAATATAAAAAAATGATCATATGTCATACGAATAAGTAAGGTAGATTATGCCAACGAGTCAATACCCTAGTGGTATAGGCTCATGCATGGCATCCAAAAGACCCAAGCTAAAATATAGGCATGGGATAATTTCAGGGTTACTGTAGGAGTACTGTTGTAGGGTACTGTAACAGCACATTAGTGGTGGTGGTACTGCCGCAACGACGACACTGTAGCGGCAGAGGGACTGTAGCAGTACTATTTATAGAGGGGCCTTTTGGGCCAAAAATGGGCTTTCAAGTGTTTTATTCAGGAAACTTGGCCTTAGGCCTTCGGGCTTTGTAATGGGTCTCCCTCTACCCAGTCTAAAGAGGTCTTTGTTTAAAATAATAAATTCAGGATTGAGCCCCAAAATTTTATAAAAAAATAATGTGGAATGTATAATTTGTGTATATCCACAGTAAAGTAAAAGAATAAATATAGAATATTGAAATAGATGAAAATATATTTAAAGGAACACTCATACCTTTCATTGAAAACAAGAGAAAAATTATCTTTTTATTTTAATATAATTTTATAGAAAATATTCAATAATATTTTAAAAGTTAATTTATTTGAAAATAAACATGGAATCCTTTGATGGAATATTTTAAAAAAATAATGGCCATGATGTTAGAAAAATATATTATTGACTTATACATTAAAATAGAATATTCTTTTAACACTGTTGAAAATATTAAAAAGTTAGACATATTAAAACTATTTAAGAATATTAATATTGATAACTTTTTAATAAATTAAAAAGTTTCTGAAAATGAACTTTAAAAATATTTGAATCATAAATAAATAAATTCTTTGAAAAAATTAAATGAAAATTATCAAGGAAGAAAGATTGCTGAAAATAAATGTTTAAAATAAAATTTTAAAAGAAAGTCCCTTATATGCAACAAACATAATGACTCCTGATCGAACAAGAGAAGAAAAGGAAAATAAACATTTAAAAACAAAAAATATATAGTTTAATGAAAAATAAATTATCATTAAGTAATTAGTATCCAAAAAATTTCCCAAAATATATTATTATAAACAATTCTGAAATAAAATGAAACATTAATTGAAATCACTTACCTAGTGAAGGATTTTCGATATACATAATTTCAATCGTATACAATAAAATTTTATTAATTTATACTTTCTTATGAAGATTTTAAAATTTAATTCCAATATTATTTTCCATTTTATTTCATTTATTATCATCCCTTACGTAGTTATTAAATCAGTTAAGTTCTTGTCATACGTTTTGAGAATGTTTGGCTCATAATTCCAAAACAACTTTGGTAGGAAGACCAGTGTAAAAGGGGTTATGGTTAAAAAATATCTTGAATATTAATAATGACATAATTGAAATGTTTATAAAGTAAATAAAATTTTATAATCATCTATGAAATTAAAACATAATAAATGAATCACACCATCTCATAGAGGTGGTAATTCAAATATATGAAAAAGAGACGTTATTATTTTTAATGTGTGGATGGGTAATAATTTAATTAATATATTATATTTAAATTATAACCCCATTATTATCACATATATTTATAAAATATAAAATAATAAATATCCTTATGAGGGAGTGTTGAAAAATCAAACACATCATTTTATTGAGCTGGTTGTCCACACATAAGAATGAGTTATGTTTTTATTTACCATATAATAGAAACATAGAGTAGAATGGGTTATAAAATTATCATAATAATATTTAACTACATGTAATATATGTATTTTTTAATATTACCATTTTTAGTATCTAATTGTAGGAGTTAGAATAATAAATAAAATGAAAGCACCTAGTTACGTGTTATACCTATTCATTGGAAATACAATTTTAGATAACTCTTTAATCTTTCTAAATATAAACTTATGGTAAGAAAAAAAATCTATAAAATTTTTATAAGGAATATAGTAATGTGTTTGGAAAATATTTTGTTAAAATAAATAACTCAAGTGGTGTAAGGAAGACAAGAAAAAAAATTAACTTGAATAAGTGAGGTGGGTGAAAATATTATAAATACATGAAATATTAATATATAATTAGTTGCTGACATAAATAAAACGACTCAAAAAACTTATATTTTAAGATAAATAGTATATGGTTGAAATATAATCCACTAATCAATTTTATATATGTTTAGATTCTTTTTTTAAATTTATCCATTGGTTTAACTCCCTCATGAACCTTGTTTAACCTTAACTAATGTAACAATTTTTTTAACGGTCATAAAAGTAATATTAAAAATGAAAAGTTAAAAATATATGAAAAATGAATGATATTACCAGAAAATTACCATCACACGAGTCATGAAATAATTTTAACATATTTTTATTGAATTAAAAAATCTTATAAATATTAAAAACCCTTTAAGGTTATTTTGAGGGATATTCAAAAATATTGACATTAGAGGAAGAAAAATAACAGAGAAATTAAAATAAAAAATATTTTATTATCATTTGTATATTATAATTATTCAAATTTGGATACAATAATTGTTTGAAAATATTTTTAGATTTTTTAAATATCATTTTTTTGATTTTTCTACAGTTTGTACAAGAAATTTATTGGATTTGCATAAATATTCATAACAATTATATTATTCCTAAAAATTAAAAATAGTTTAATATTATTTTAATAATTTTTTAAAATAAAAAATTACCATTTCAAACAGTCATAAAATCTATTATTTTAATGAAAATATATAAGAGATATTAAAATAAAGAGAGTGACATTTTATGCTTATTCTTTATCTTAAATAATATGAAGGCCATAATGAAATAAAAGTGTCACTTAAACAAACAAAATTAAAAAATATGGTGATAAGGGTCTAAATAAAATTATTCAATAATAATTATGATAATTTTTTACCTTATCACTTATTTTTACCATTAATTTAACTAATTTACCATTTTATCTTGGTGATAATATTGTTAGCAAAGTTGTTATTCATAATAACCAAAAAAAAAATTGACCTATATAAAAAATTTGAATATATTGATTCAAAATATGAATGTTTTTAACAATTAATTTTTATATGTGTTGAGATTAAATTATAGGATAAGTGTAGCAAACAAAATGATTTTTTTGAGAAAAATTTATTTTTATGCATTAAAAGTAACTTATAGGGAAATATAATATATTTTTTTGTAATATATCATTAAATTGATGAATTTCAATAACATGTAAATTATTTTACATTAAAACAAATTCCAAAATATTTTAGTAATTTTAAATTAACCGATTTAATTAAAAGAAATGTTGTTTTGGTAAAATTGTCATTTTCACTATTCATCCAAACACAAACTTTTCAGAAAAATCAAAAAAAGTTAACTTTTATTTTTTTGAATAATTTTTTTAAAAAATCATTCCCATATTATAATACAAAATTTTTAAATGTGTATTTAATTAATCATAATATTCCATCAAAAATATAAAAAAACCACTCATGAAGATAATGTATTTTTAATGTATAAAATCAATTCATACATAGTCATTATATAAAAACCACCATTATAAGAATTTAAATTTATTTTAATCAAAATATTATTTAAAATGTTCATAAAAAACAAATATCAATAGTGAATAACATAATATATTTTGATAAAAATAATTTGTGCATATAAATATTGTTTTTGAAAAAAAATATCTAATTTAATATTATATGATTTTATTAAAAGATGAGTTATTATTTCCATGGAATTAATATAAAAAATTTATTAATAAAAAATTTTTACATATTTTTTATAATATGCCTATTTCAATTCATGCCCACCAATACAATGGCTAGGTTATATCAATTATATTTAAATATTACATTTATTTTGTATATAATAGTTAATTTTAGCTCAGTGTTTCATATAGTACAAGCTATCGAAGGTAGGATTATTGAACAGTGAATAAAATGTGGAAAAATTAGTTTGTTGCAATAAAAGTTCTTATATTTGAATTGTTTAAACAAAGAAATAATGCTTGAAGCATGTTATGTTGATTGTCACTTCTTAGAACTACCGATATAGACTTTTTAAGGTAAAAATCCTTTACATAATATGTCTATTAATTCAGGATGGAATTAAAATCAGTTTTTACTCAATTTAAATTGTTTGAAGATAAATGATCCTAGTACCATTTTCAGGAGGATTGAATTCCATGACACTATAATATTAGTTACCTTTTAAATGATGCGTGGAAAAATACATGTGATATATATGTATACGATTGAATGTAGATGTAACACCCCAGGTAAATAAAGAATATGAAATCTTTATATTTATCCATATTGGTGAATAAAATATAAATATTACTTTAAAGGTTTTCTATGTTCGATAGCGTACCCGATACGCAACAAAGAGTTTCATTGAAATATTACGTTGCACAGTAGTAATAAAATAATATTATTTTAAATGGTAGTTAACACATAGCCGATTTATTGGCGGGAATGGATATAAATAACTAAAATATGATTATATGTGTTTTTAAATGTTTTTTCTTTTATCTAATAAAAGATAAAGGCTTAAAATACGGAAAGAATTCAATTTTATGCATTTATACCCTAATTTTCACTAAAGGTTCACTTATCACTTTTGGATGGAGAACCGTCATTAAATATAGTTTTGATCACTCTTATACATTGTATTGGACCAAATATAACTCTTTTTTTAGAATCGGGAGATCAAAATTTACTTTGTGTAAATTTTTGGTATTTTTCAGATAATGTTCATTTTTTTAATGAAGTGTAAAATGTTGTATTTTAATTCAAAACCACTTTTTAATCTAATTTATTTATATTATTAGATTATCTTTTGAATTGGTTTGAAAGAGAAATTAGAATATATGTTTACCATTAAATCCAATAGTGGTCATTGGAATTAATTTCACTTTGAAATCGGACTTAAACTAGTGTCAATCTTTTGATACTTATTGTTTCATAAAAACACGCTATTTGCTCTGACATCGAGAATTAATTACTAAATTAATAAATGAAACTTATATGTTGCGAATTTTGTAAAATGGAATTCATTTTTTAATTCATAATATCAAATATATCTTAGTGTGAAGTTTTGGTATTTTTCTGAAAAACATCAATTTGTGATGAATAGTGAAACCACTAAGTGGTACTTAAAATACTGATTTTTTGTTTAAATGAAAATTTACCACCTCTGTGTTTTGAATTTCAAAAATCCGACATACATGATTTTCATTAAGAAGTAAAATGTGGTTCAATGGGATTAAAATAATTTTTTGGTGAATAGTAACTTATTAAGTTTTTAATCACGATTAGAGGTAATTAGTGTAGTTTAAGGTAATAATAATGTTATAATAAACTTAAATGACCTAGAAACATGTACTACACTTTTTTGATGTGTCATGGCCGACCAAGACAATCCATGGGTCAACTTGGGGACCCCATGGAGCCACTTTGGTTGGAAAATGAAAAAAATACCTTTTTATTTAATGTTAAAGTAAAAATGACACACACATGATATGTTTTACTAAACCAATTTTTACATGTTTTTATAAAAGTAAGATTTTTGACTATAAATATTCAATAGAAAGATAAAAAGATTTCATACATCATGATATATTTTTTATAATTTTTTGACATTAAATAAATTAAATTATTTATGACATTATGATGATGTAGTGATGAACTCATTATTTAACGATTAAAATAAAATGAAAAGATAATGTAAAATACAAGACCTACACATGTCCAAAACCTATTGTATTGGTGGATTTAGAACCGTTATCACCTTTTCCTCGAAACACATCAATGTGGGACCATTACATTCTGAAACTCATTCTAAAATAAAGTAACATTTCCTTACATTCCAAGAGTTCCCCTCCTCTCCTCATATAAAAGGACCCCACCTCTACCCCCATACCCACACTTCCAAAGCCTTTGGCTTGGAAAACCCCTTCCCATTTTGTCTATCAACATCCCTCTCTTACTCCTTGAAGCCTCACATTGGGCAGAAGTCTTCCCAAGGAAGCCTTTGAGCTCAATCCAAAGGGAGTTACCCGATTTTAAGGTAATGTCTTCACTTGAGTCCTTTTGTTTTATTTTGCTTCTCCGACCCCCTAAACTCTTTTTATTCATTTATTTTGTAACAACTCCAGTATCATCAATATACTAGGATGTTATTATAATACGGATTTGATCTACACTTACACACACCTACATCTAATGGTTAAATAACATACTGTTTCTGTGGATGGTGAATTTCTGCCTCACAAAATGATGATTGTTCAACATTCTTCTAACACCTTCAATGGTGGCCATTAAGATGAAAATATATTTATATATGATATATAATATGTTTATGTTTTACTTAAGCTTCTGCATTCTTCATTTATGTCATACCTTTATGGTTTCCATTATGGGTAAACGCGATATCTTCATTTAAGGAAGTGCAGACTACCACCCCCTCAAAGTGATTTGATTCGTTAATACCATATGTGGTACGTATAAAGGATATATTTAATGATATTATATATGATACCATACTGGAATTAAAATACTATTATGTATCATTTTTTTTAATTCCATTAAATATGAAATAGAAATGGAAGTAGCGTTCATGCGTACGTATGGCTTACCGTCTCCATGAACGGTACATTTCATTTCTTATCTCAAAATGTTATGTAATATTATAAGTACATATATATAATGGATATATATGTAATATATTACATCTGAATGATGGATATAATTATGGAATTATAACACACACACATATATATATATATTTCCCATTTTGTTTTAATTCCATTAATATGACAAAAAATGAAAGTAGCGTTCATGCGTACGTACGGCCTACCGTCTCCATGAACGGTGCTTTTAATTTTTATCTCCAAATTCTATGTAATAGTATAAAATGAATATATACTGGATATATATGATATTTAAAACATCAATACTATTCTGGATATTATGTACCTATAACTACATGGAAAATTATTTTCCAACAAGTTCAATTTTTGACTCATGTACCAAACATCGACAAAAACTTCTGATATGAACTCATATTACTAACCAATTATTATAACATTAAAATATGTGATATGAACTGAATAAAAATATTTATTGGTGGTCCTTATGCAATTATAAATTTACCAATGTTTATTATTCAAGAATATAAAGAAACGAATAAGACAAGTTGGACTTGAGGTAAGGGATCCTAATCCTTTATATCTTTCTAAGTACGCTTTTTTATGTCATTCCTTTTAAATATCATCTTGGTTGTTATTGGGATGTTCTTTTATATTACTCTAACTGTAATTGTTTATTGTTCATATGATGAGAGACCCTATTCTCTCTCATCAATCCATTTTGGAAGTTTTGGGTGGCGCCGTTAGGCTGCCGAATTTTCGTAAGAGATCTAACCTCTCTCTTTCTTTTTAAGTACCCTCCTTATTGTCACTTCTTTTAAGATCCTCTTTGTTATGTTGGGGGATGTTATTTTATATTCCTCTTTCTGTAAACTTTATTTTAATATGATGAGATAGCCTACTTTCTCTCGTCAATCCATTTTGGAAGTTTTAAGTGGCGTCGTTAGGCTGCCGAGCTTTCGTAAGGGGTTTTTCATCTCACTTTTATTCCCATGAGATTTATGCTACATTTTCCACAATTTCCTTTGAGTGGTGTATGTACATCCCATTATTCTACTCTTTGTGTAATATACTTTCGTTTATGAGTATTTACATCAATTATGTATTGGCTTTCTTTCATGGGGTGTATGTTTTGAAAGATACCCATGTCGGTAAGGGAACCTTTCATCATCCTTTTTTTAAAGACTTCTTTTGTTATGTCTTTTAATTCACATACTATTATGTTGGGATATGTTCTTCTATATCCTTATTTATGTAAATTTTTTTTCCGAGTGATGATATCCCCTTTATCTTTCTCATCAACTCTTTTTTTAAAATTTTATGTGACGCCGTTAGGCTGTCGAATTTTACCAAGGGAACTTCTTAACCCAATTTCGATTTCTTTGGGTTCAACATGTAGTTATTTAATATGTCATCCTTTTTATATGTTTAGATAACCTTTGATTGTTTTACACTTAATATCCACTTATATTGGGTGTATTTATATTTTTCACACATAATTATGAGATTGATTTATCCTTAATTTGAGGATACCTTCTTTATAATGGATTTCATCTCATTTTACATTTCTTTTGAGACTTTTTTGTTGTTATGCACCAATTCACTCTTATATGGTGTGTATACTGTCCTTTGACATATTATATCATGAATCCCTTTATTCTCATCATATTATAAAGTTCGGATTAAATGTTATTCCGCTATTATTTGTATTCTAGAGTTTCTCATTTTGTTAAAAAAAATTTAACAAAAATATCGTTTTAAATGTTTTAAAGATTTATTATTCTAAATCTTTATATTTAATGTCCATGTTTTGAAAATGGTTTTCAGTATTTATTTATATGGACATTAATGTTTTAAAATTATAATTCCATTAAAAGCTTCAATGTGGTTTGTGACACCTTGATTCAAAAATCACTTTTAAATGGTTTTTTTGAAAGTGGATTGATTAATTCAATATCTGGGAATTACTTATTGTGATTTCAAATGAAATTTTGTTATTGAAATGTTTATATTTTCAATATTTTATGTGTAATGATGGTACTTGGACATTTTACGGGTGGTTACGTGATAAATTATATGACGGGTGGTGCCGTGAATACCAGGACAGGTGGTTACGTTATAACCTCCAATGCATTGGTTATGGAAGTCAGTCGTATGGCTATTCCATTAAGTATGTATGGAATTCGGCAATATGGCTATTCCATTAAGTATGTGTGGAAGTCAACCGTATGGTTATTCCATTTAAGTATGTTTATGTCCCATGTTACCTTTATAAGTTATGTGATCTTTATATGGGTTTTATGGTAATATTTTGGTTACAGAAGGGTAATTAATGAACTTTTATTAAGTGAAGAGTTTTTACTACTTTGAAAAGGTGAAAAGTATTAATCTGTTAATGTATACATGGTTTACTTTTTGTTTTGAAAAACTAATAGTTTTCCTACTTTTTGTATCCTTTACTGAGCTTTTTATGCTCATCCCAAGTTTTTTAAATGTTTTTCACAGGACTTAATGTGGAATAGGGTCAAGGATGGGATCAAGGGAAAGTCATGGAACCTAAAACATGGAAATAGATATGTTTCTTTTTAAGAGTTTTTATTTTATGGAAACTTAGTAAAAGTTTCTACTTTGTAATCTTTTGAGATGTAATAGTAATGTCCTAATTATCTAAAACTCTAAACCTGAATAGATCCTCAATGTGAATTACTCATTTAATTCAATATTAAGTAAGGTTTAAGGCTGTGGCCTTATAGTTGGTATCAAAAGTCGGTTTAGATAACTTTAGAGGTTAGGGTATTCTATAAGCATAAGTGACATTACCATAATGGGTAGGATTTCAGAAAGAGTCATAGTTTTAGATAAAGTGAATGAGTAATTATATCTTAGTGTTTACCTTCCTCATTAGTACATTATGGTTTTGTTGATATACTCACACTGACATTTCTGTTTTTAGTGAATGGATGGATCTAGCAGGCACCAAAGAGACAACAGGTTTGAAGGAAACTGTGGTGGTTCTCTGATTAAGATACTAGATAAAATGGGGGATTCCATGAGGAAACTCGTGGTTGTTCCAAACCAACTATCACAGAGTCATGATCAACCACTTGAACCTTGGTATGTTCTGTAATGCATCATGTATGAGATGACCAATCGATGTGGAAGTTCAGGTAATAATTATAATGGTAACCATCAGAGTTTATATGATCCTTACTTTTGAGGTAATTATGGGTTATTATATGATATGATGGAAAATGAAAGGCATGAGATAAACCTGAAGGTTAAAATATATTATGATTATTTTTGAAGATTTTATCTTGTTTTGGGGAATGTTTTAAGAATTATATAGTTATGGAAAAAGGACAACACGCAGACCGTGTGACAACCCGTCGTGTTGGACAAAGCTCCGGGAATCGAACCCACAACCAAAGTGCGACTGGTATTTATCACCTACCACTTGACTACGTGAAGTCCCTGGTTAGTTTGACTGATTCTTTTTAGTTAGATGATTTTATGAATTAAGAGCAAGTTGACTTTGGGTTATTTATGAAAATGATTAACTTATCATAGAGGAAATGTGATTAGGTTAATTACTTTTCAATACAAGACATTAGGATCAACTGATGTTGTTTGGAGATAAATGTTACGCTTTAACTTGGAAGACTATGTGAGTAAATCCATAAAAAATTTGGGTTTCAATCATAGAGTGGTTTAATTTCAAGAATTTTATGGACAAATTGTTTATCGAATGGTCCTCGTTGAACTTTGGGGTTTGTTGGACAAATTTTGGAGATTAAGAATAGATTTTCTTTTTATAAAGGGTTATCCTTTTCTGGATTATCTGATCTTGTTCTAACCTTTTTGGTTTTTCTTTTTAATTTTGTCTAAAGTCATGGGAAATATATAGTTCTCTTTTTTGTATTAGGTGATTATCTAGAAGTTGATTATAGTACTCTTAATATGGACAAGTCTTCCTAAATACTCATCTTTTGGAGAAAATATGAGTTTGTGTAAGGAATCTAATAAAAGTTGAAAGTAAACATGATAAGTGATTATGTTTCCTTATGAATAAATTCCTCAATGAAAAGCAACTTAAAACAAAAATGTTGTCTACTATCTTTTCCTACCGGGGAATCGAATACCGTTTAACCCATCACAAGTTTGTGATTTTCTTATGGTTAACTTTCTCCTAGACATGTTTACTATCACTCTCCCTCAAGAACATGACCCTTTTATTTTTCTTCCATGTCCTTGTTTTCCTACACGGAATCCTATTATGGGTTAACTCGGGTGACCTATGTACTTATCTTTCTTTATTTTAAAGTGATTGTTTTACCGACTCTTGTTTTGATGTGCGACTTTCAAGGATGTTTCTAAGCTCAATTTTAAAATTGCGAGGACGCAATTCCCAAAAGGGGGGAAGGATGTAACACCCCAGGTAAAGAAAGAATATGACATCTTTATATTTATCCATATTTGTGAATAAAATATTAATATTACTTTAATGGGTTGCTATGTTCGATAGCGTACCCGATACGCAACAAAGAGTTTCATTGAAATCTTACGTTGCACACTAGTAATAAAATAATATTATTTTAAATGGTAGTTAACACATAGCCGATTTATTGGCGGTAAAGGATAGAAATAACTAAATGATGATTATATATGTTTTTTAAATGTTTTTTCTTTTATCTAATAAAAGATTAAGGCTTAAAATACGGAAAGAATTCAATTTTAGGCATTTATACCCTAATTTTCACTAAAGGTTCACTTATCACCTTTTGATGGCAAACCGTCATTAAATATAGTTTTGATCACTCTTATAAATTCTATTGGACCAAATATAAATATTTTTTTTAGAATCGGGACATCAAAATTTACTTTGGGTAAATTTTTTGTATTTTTCTGATAATGTTAAATTTTTTAATGAATAGTGCAAAATGTTGTATTTTAATTCAAAACCTCGTTTTAATCTAATTTATTTATATGATTATATTATCTTATGAATTGGGTTTAAAGTGAAATTAGAATAAATTTTTACCATTAAATCCAATAGTGGTCGTTGGAATTAATTACACTTTGAAATCGGACTTAAACTAGTGTCAATCTTTTGATACTTATTGTTTCATAAAAACACGCTATTTGCTCTGACAGCAGAAATTAATTATTAAATTAATTAATGAAACTTATATGTTTCTAATTTTGTAAAATGGACTTCATTTTTGAATTCGGAATATCAAATATAGCTTAGTGTGAAGTTTTGGTATTTTTCTGAAAAACTTCAATTTTTGATGAATAGTGAAACCCCTAAGTGGTACTTAAAAAATTGATTTTTCGTTTAAATGAAATTTTACCACCTCTATGTTTTAATTTCAAAAATCCAACATACATGGTTTTAATTAAGAAGTAAAATGTTGTTCAATGGGATTAAATTAATTTTTTGGTAAATACTAACTTATTAAGTTTTTAATCGCGATTAGAGGTAATTAGTGTAGTTTATTGTAAGAATAATGTTTTAATAAAATGAAATGACCTAGACACATGTCCTACCATTATTGGATGTGTCATGGCCGACCATTACAATCCATGGGTCATCTTGGGGACCCTATGGGGCCACTTTGGTTGGAAAATGACAAAAAGACCTTTATATTTAATGTTAAAGTAAAAATGACACACACATGATATGTTTTACTAAACAATATTTTACATGGGGTTATAAAAGTCATATTTTTGACTATAAATATTAATTATAAAGATAAAACGATTTCCTACATCATGATAATTTTTTTATAATTTTTAGACATTAAATAAATTAAATTATTTATGACATCATGATGATGTAGTGATGACCTCATTATTTAACAATTTAAATAAAATGGAAACATAATGTAAAATCCAAGCCCTACACATGTCCAAAACCTATTGGATGTGTGTATTTCGAACCCTTATCACCTTATACTCGAAACACATCAAAGTGGGACCAAAAATCCGAAAACCATTCTAAAATAAAGTAACATTTCCTTACTTTCCAAGAGTGCCCCTCCTCTCCTCTTATAAAGGCCCCCACCTCTACCTACTTACCCACACTTCCAAAGCCTTTGGATCGGCCAAAACCTGCCCATTTTGTCTCTCCAAATCCCTATCTTACTCCTTGAATCATCACATTGGGAAGAAGTCTTCCCAAGGAAGCCTTTGATCTCAAACCAGAGGGAGTTACCCGATTTTAAGGTAATGTCTTCACTTGAGTCCTTTTGTTTTATTTTTCTTCTCCAACCCCCTAAACTCTTTTTATTCATTTATTTTGTAACAAAAAGTATCATAAATATAATAGGATGTTTTTATAAGAATTATTAGAGCTACACTTACACACACCTACATCTAATGGTTAAAGAACATACTGTTTCTGTGGATGGTGAAGTTCTGCCTCACGAAACGATGATTGTTCAACATTCTTCTAACACCTTCAAAGGTTTACATTAAGATGACACTATATTTATATATGATATATAATATGTTTATGGTTTAATTAAGCTTCTGTATTATTCATTTAGGAACACCTTTATGGTTTCCATTATGGGTAAACACGATATCTTCATTTAAGGAAGCGCGGACTACTGCCCCCTCAAAGTGATTTGATTCGTTATTACCATATGTGGTACATATAAAGGATAAATTTAATGATATTAAATATGATACCATACTGGAATTAAAATACTATTATGTATCATTATGCTTTAATTCCATTAAATATGAAATAGAAATGGAAGTAGCGTTCATGCGTACGTACGGCTTCCCGTCTCCATGAACGGTACATTTCATTTCTTATCTCAAAATGTTATGTACTATTATAAGTACATATATATAATTGATATATATGTAATATATTACATATAAATGATGGATATAATTATGGAATTATAACATATATATATATGTCTCATTTTGTTTTAATTCCATTAATATGACAAAAAAATGAAAGTAGCATTCATGCGTACGTACGACCTACCGTCTCCATGAACGATGCTTTTAATTTTTATCTCAAAATGATATGGAATAGTATAAAATGAATATATACTGGATATATATGATATTTAAAACATCAATACTATTCTGGATATTATGTACCTATAACTTCATGGAAAATTATTTTCCAACAAGTTCAATTTTTGACTCATGTACAAAACATCGACAAAAACGTCTGATATGAACTCATATTATTAACCAATTATTATAAAATTAAAATATGTGATATCAACTGAATAATAATCTTTATATGAGGTCCTTAAGAAATTATAAATTGACCAAATTTTATTATTCAGGAATATAAAGAAACGAACAAGATAAGTTGGACTTGAGGTGAGGGATCCTACTCCTCTCTTTCATTTTATGTACGCTCTTTTATGTCATTCCTTTTAAATCTCATCTTTCTTGTTATTGGGATGTTCTTTTATACTACTATTACTGTAATTTTTTATTGTTCATATGATGAGAGACCCTATTCTCTCTCATCAATCCATTTTGGATGTTTTGGGTGGCGCCGTTAGGATGCTGAATTTTCGTAAGAGATCTAACCTCTCTCTTTCTTTTTTAATTACCCTCTTATTTGTCACTTCTTTTAAGATCCTATTTATTATGTTGGGGGATGTTATTTTATATTAATCTTTCTATAATCATTATGTTAATATGATGATAGACCCTACTTTCTCTCATCAATCCATTTTGGATGTTTTAAGTGGCGCCGTTAGGCTGCCGAGTTTTCATAAAGGATTTTTCATCTCACTTTTATTCCCGTGAGATTTATGCAACATTTGCCACAATTTCCTTTGAGTGGTGTATGTACTTCCCATTATTCTACTCTTTGTGTAATATACTTTCGTTTATGAGTATTTACATCAATGATGTATTTTCTTTCATTCATTGGGTGTATGTTTCGAAAGATACCCAAGTCGGTAAGGGAACCTTTCATCCTCCTTTTTTTAAAAGACTTATATTGTTATGCCTTTTAATTCACATATTATTATGTTGGGATATGTTATTCTATATCCTTATTTATGTAAATTTTATGTCCGATTGATGAGATCCCCTTTATCTCTCTCATCAACCCTTTTTGTAAAATTTTATGTGACGCCGTTAGGCTGTCGAATTTTACCAGGGGAACTTCTTAACCCAATTTCAATTTCTTTGGGTTCAACATGTAGTTATTGAATATGTCATCCTTTGTATATGTGTGGATAACCATTGATTTTTTTACACTTAATATCCAATTATATTGGGTGTATTTATATTTTTCACACATAATTATGAGATTGATTTATCCTTAATTTAAAGATACCTTCTTTATAATGGATTTCATCCCATTGTAAATTTATTTTGAGACTTCATTGTTGTTATGCACCAATTCACTCTTATATGGTTTGTATATTGTTTTTTGACATATTATATCATGAATCCCTTTATTCTCATGATATTATAAACTTCAGATTAAATGTTATTCTGCTATTATTAGTATTCTAGAGTCTCTCATTTTGTTAAAAACTATTTATCAAAATTATCGTTTTAAATGTTTTAATGATTTATTATTCTAAATCTTTATCTTTAATGTCCAGGTTTTGAAAATGGTTTTCAGTATTTATTTATATGGAAATTAATGTTTTAAAATTATAATTCCATTAAAAGCATTAAAGTGGTTTGGGACACTTTGATTCAAAAATCTCTTTTAAATGGGTTTTTTGAAAATGGATTGATTAATTCAATATCTGGGAATTACTTATTGTGATTGCAAATGAAATGTTGTTATCTAAATGAATATGTTTTCAATATTTTTTGTGTAATGATGGTACTTGGACATTTTACAGTTGGTTACGTGATAAACCATATGACGGGTGGTGCCGTGAATACCAGGACATGTGGTTACGTTATAACCTCCAATGCATTGGGTATGGAAGTCGGCCGTATGGCTATTCCATTCAGTATGTATGGAAGTAGGCCATATGGCTATTCCATTAAGTATGTGTGGAAGTCGACCGTATGGTTATTCCATTTAAGTATGTTTATGTCCCAAGTTACCTTTATACGTTATGTGATATTTATATGGGTTTTATTGTAATCTTTTTGTTACAGAAGGGTAAGTAATGAACTTTTATTCAGTGAAGAGTTTTTACTACTTCGAAAAGGTGAAAAGTATTACTTTGTTAAAGTATACATAGTTTACTTGTTGTTTTGAAAAACTAACGGTTTTCCTTCTTTTTGTATCCTTTACTGATCTTTTTATGCTCATCCCAAGTTTTTGAAATGTTTTTCACAGGACATAACGTGGAATAGGGTCAAGGATGGGATCAAGGGAAAGTAATGCAACCTAAAACATGGAACTGGACATGTTTCTTTTTCAGATTTTTTATTTTATGGAAACTTAGTAAAAGTTTCTACTTTGTAATCTTTTTAGATGTAATAGTTATGTCCTAATTCTCTAAAACTCTAAACCTGAAAAGATCCTCAATGTGAATTACTCATTTAATACAATATTATGTAAGGTTTAAGGCTGGGGCCTTATAGTAGATCCATGATGTGAACGATGGATAACAAAATGTGATTGGTGTGATGATGAGTAATGTAAAGGGATTCCCAATTCTATGGTGGTGTTGATGATGGTGGAATATGGTTTTGGTGTTTAAGATGATGGAGTCATGGGATGCTAAAGGCGATGATAATGGAATGAGATGCCAAATGAGATTTTATGCACAATGCTGCGGGGCATTAGGATGGTTATGAAATGTTTAGCAAATTGAATTATCATCGATGCATAATTATAGATTTATTATGACTCCCTGAACAATAGAATATAGTTCTTTCCATGATCATTTTTCTAACAACAGGACATAGTTTTTTTCTATGCACATTGAGTTCATTTTTTAAGTTATATCTTAGGTTTAGTCTTAGAGAAACCAAATTTTTATGAAATGATTATGAATTAATGAATGGAAATGGGTAGTTTTTATGATTTTTTATCATGATAACATACAATAGAATTCAAGAAAAGAATTAATAGTGATGTCAGAACATGAATTTGAATCTTAAAATTGTAAAAATGGAAATTGAATAAAATAAATTAGCGTCTAATGAAATAATGATTATAGATTATTGAATGATTATTTTATATTTACATGATAGTGGTATAAGATGGGATTCACGTGTGATGATAATGTTAGATAAATATAATGTTAGGTAATTTTCCATACTATGTTTGTAGAAGATATTAATCTATATTATCTAATTTCAAATACTATTACATCCACATTAATAGAGAAGCCAACATCCATTTGTGGGGGGGTGGGGTTATAATATCTTGGATGAATAGAGAATATATGGACACAGTTTTTCCTCTCCCTTAATATCCATATTATCTTAAATGTGTAGTCATATCTTAATCTATAATGGATTACATTATATGATACCTCCCAACAAGGCCTATGATGGGTATCTATTTTACTATATATTTATGCTCAGGCTATATTGTCTTGAGGTGTAGCACATACTTGTATCTAGATGTGGTGTTTTTGGATTTCCACGGGTGTGTATGCATGGGATGTGATCTCTTGAGTTATAACACATGTACACATTCTAGACTGGGTTCTGGGAGTATACTTATTCATAAATGGGAGGATGATTATGATGAGGTGGATATGTGGACTGATGCCAACATGAGATATTTGGCCTTACATGGGGTTGAGGCTAGTAAGACCATGTCCTTACTCTCTTTAGGTATGACATGAAATATTGTGGGCATAGGAACATGATGTGTGGGATTGGGGGATGGGAGTGAAAAACTAGTGGAGATGTGTAAATAGGGTTCCTTCAAATATGTGCATATATATATATATTCATTATATATATAATTATTTAATTATATGTGTTACTTTTTGAGTGGGCTATAGAGAGGATGGGAACAGAATAGAATACTTGTTTAAGTGATGAGTTTGTTTTATTTATTTATTTACTGGGATTTAATATTCTTCTTTCATATTTTTCGTGAGAGGTTTTAGGGAGGATCCTATGAAGTAATCAAGTCCTTCTCACGATGAGAATACATAATTTTTTTAGGTTAGTAGGATCTATTTGGTGATTAATATTGAAATTACTAGTTTTAGGAGTTTTCAAGAGTGTTTGGAGCTTCACAGTCACTTATGATGATTTATCACTTTTTTATTTTATTTTCACATATGTATGAAATTACATCATTTATTAGGATTAGTTTATTATTTATTGTGAATATGCGTTTTTTTGTTTTTATCCCCTTATATCATACTTATAACATCATTATGATGGAAATTCCACCCATTTGTTTGGTTATTTACCCTCAGAAAAATAATTTAACTCCCAAACTGTTTGATTAATTTTTAGGTTTCATTATTTTAATTTATCTATTTTTATACTAGGAGGGGTACCGTTAGAGAGATGGTTCAATGATTAAGACTTATAAAAGGTGATGGTTAAAAGTTAGGTAAAATCTTAGAGTCAGGAACTAGTTGGTATTTAGGGGTTGGAATGGAAACTATGTCAGATGGGCGTAATATATTCTATATATAGGTTCCAGGCACATTGAAAGCATAAAAAGCGACGGTACCCAACATTGAACATTTCCATGATCGAAGATTAATCTAGGATCAATACGATGATAAATTCCAATATCCACAGAATTGAATCAAAGATAAAAGTCAAAGGAGTGAACCCGAAACCAAGAAGAGGGGATAAACATATTTTTTATAATTATTTTTTTTAAATTAAAGAACTACCCCCATGGTTATTCTTTATTCATTGATTCATTTGACCAAGGGTCTGTGGTATGACTTCATTGTGATGTAGAATCCAAGGATATGAATCCATTAACGGTGATCCACAGGTGGTCAATGTATCTTTGAATGTTGTCGAAGGAGTATTAAGGTGCTATCATGGAATATCCCCACACTTTGATTTCCTCTTTTCATCACCTTTATAATCGCTTCCAAAGCATTCTCCTATATCCAGTGGAGGAGGATCTCTCTCATTCTTGAGAGATTTATTGGAGAGGTAAGAGTTCTCTAGGCTTGAGAGCTTTTCTCCAAGTATGTTGTCCACACATCGATTGGTTTTCTGATTGAATGACCCCTTGGCTAATATTGAGAATAATAACATAATGGGGAATTTAATTCATCCAGTATTAATAAATAATTAGAATATGTGATGTTAATTAATTATTCCATGTGAAACCCCATGTCAAATAATAATATCAATTCTTTTATTTCCATGACATGTAATTAACTTCTATGTTATATTAAAATATTATTAACTAAAAAATATTTACAATTATTTCCCACCCGACCCATAACATGGTCCTCTAATCCTATTCAATATTTAATAGCCCTTTAATATTGAATGTTTATTTATTAATTAAATGTAAATACATTATTATCCGATAAATAAATATTCTTCCCATAATATATTCTCTCAAAAAACTAGAGACGAAATAAATTATTTCAAGCATACTTGAATAATTATTAAACCACAACTGGGAATAATAATTATTCAACTATTTAAATAAATAAATTATTTAACTATGATACTAGTAACGCTTAGTGAGTGACCCTCTATGCCTACTTTTTATTGGCATTAGGTGGGATTGCATAATGTCCAAGATTAATGTCTAGCAATGGGTCATGGAACCAAAGATAAAGAAGTTGATGTCGCAATGAAATATCACCTCATAATAACACATACCATGTAATATAAACCCTTTTTCTTGATATCTCCAATCAAGAGGGTTGCATGCAAGTTCCATCAGCCCATGCATTTGATTTCTCATTCTTTGAATCTCATAAATGAACATTCTTAGAGTAAACCATGGACATGGATTTAAATAGGTTGTATCATTTCCATCAATGGTCCTGAGATATATACTTTCATAGTAGTGAAAAATATATTCTGTCATTATTCATTAATTTAGTATTTCTCATGATGGACCCAAAATATCCTACCTCAAAAAGAACACCTAGCTTCATAGTTTTCATCAATACATCTAAGTGATTGAGTCATAATACCCATTAATAATAATATTAATGTATGTGGACTAATAATCATGTCCTCAAATAGGAATATCCAATGAAACTTAAGAATGTGAATTTTCTACCGGAAGGTCTTATTCTTATAATATCCTCCATGATTATACCCAGGGTTCACACCATGAGAAGGTTCCTCAAATATTCATGAGTCCCCACCCCTAATAGACATTATTATTTTTTCCCTTAAAATGATATCATATAGTTAAAAAAAATCAATAATAGTGTCATGGAACTTCTGGGTTCTCATCATAGAAGAGATACACTATGACCTTTGAGTGAAACGACTATTCTTAACACATTTTTACATAATATGTCATGCATAAGAACAATCATGGAATGATAAAGATTATATTAATATTCATCCACTAAATAAAGGTTTATTATAATGTACAAATAAGTTGGGTTTTAAGGAACTAACTCCAACAAACTCCCACATTCATTAGATCCAACTCCTAACAACCTTTAGCCTGATCTCTCTCACATGGTATTCATGCTTCTATTCAGATTGGTTTTTAGTCAAGGGTTCCACCACATTCTCTTTTGGGGTCACACTTCACAGTGCAACTTCACCCCATTGATAAAAATACCTCATGAGGTAAACCATTACAAATATGTGATTTGTTTATTGATGTGACCTTGTATATTTTGTATGATCCACCACTATAGTATTATCACAATACAATGTAATTGGAACATTACTACAAGGCACAAAATCATGATCCATTAGAAATTTCCAAATTCAGACGGCTTCCTTGGATGCATCCGAAGCTGTAATATATTTCGAATCTTCAATAGAATCAATGAGAACTAGATTCTTTGAATTCTTCCAACTCTTTGTTCCACTGTTCAGACAGAAAACTTCTCCTGATTGTTTCTTCAAACCATCTTAAATTGTCTAAAAATTATCATTAACGTACTCTCAGATAACAAGATCCTCGTGTCCTCCATACACCAAGAACATAACATTAGTTCTTCTCAGATACATAAGGATATTCATGACTGTAGTTCAATGATGTTCTCCTAGATTTTCTTGATATCTTCCAACCATGCATTGTGCATAAGAAACATCAAGTATAGTACATCACATGGAATATATGATAGATCCTATCACTGAATCGTTTGGAATATTACTCATCCAATATTTCTCATGTTGTGTCTGGGGACACATTTTCTTAGAAAGAATGTACATCATGTGACACTGGAACCAGTCCCCTCTTAGATTGATCTACACTAAATATCATCAGTATCAAGTTAATATATATACATTGACATAGTCCATGAAACCTCTTGAATCTATCACTAATAATATTTATTCCATGAATGTTGGATGCTTCACCTATGTCCTTCATGGAGAAAAAATCGTTTAACCAGTCCTTGAATAACCACAAAACCAGGACTTCATTTCCAATAAGAAATATTTTTTCAACAACTATTACAATGATAATGACCACATTCCCAATAAACCGCTTGTAAATACATGTATCAAAATCATTCTTAATGGACCCAAATTCCCTTATGGATTCATCTTACTGAATGTTCCATGATTTTTATTCTTGATTTAATCCATAATTTTTTCTATATAACTTTCATACTGTTTTAGAATCACCTGGTGTCACAAACCCTTCTATTTGTGCCATGTAGACATCTTCCTAAAGGTTCCCTTTAAGGAATGTAGTTTTGACATCCATCTTCCAAATCTCATTGTGATGGACATCAACTATGAAAAGTATGATTCTTATGAATTTAAACATGGAAACTGTTGAAAAAGTTTCATCATAGTCAATTCCTTGATGTTGTTTAAAACCATTAGACACTATCCTTCCTTTATAGGTACTAACATGACCTTGCATGTCAAGTTTCATTTTAAATACCCATTTACAGCCAACATGCTTTACATCAAATAGTGCATCAACTAGAATGCAGACTTGTTTATGATACATAGAATCTATCTCATAATTCATAGATTATATCCATCTTGCATCTTCTAACATCTCTACTACTTCCTTGTAGGAGAAAGGTTCATCATTTTCCAAAAATAATGAGCCACCTTCTTTGGTGATAAAGAAACAATATCTATCTGTTTCCCTTACCTCTCTTGTGATTCTATGCAGTACTTGTGTTTTAGGAAATACCTCTTTCATGGGGACATATGGAACTTGTTATTTTACCAACTTCTATGTATATTGAGCATCAACGTCCTCAAAGTCAATATTACTCCCACTATAAATTTTGATAATGTACTCCCTCTCAAGAAAGTCAGCATGTATGGCAACGATAATTTTATTTTCTAATGTGTTTTATATTTAGTTTCCCTTTGTTTCATTGGGATAGTCAATAAAGATACACATCGTGCCTCGGGGTGCTAGTTTGTTATCTGAGAATGTCATAACAAATTACATGCATCCCTAAACATGTTTATGTGACAATGTGGTTTTATTTCCACTATAGCTTGATGGAAATCCCATTTTCCACGTTATTTGGTTCTTGGATTAATGTATTTGTAGCCGTATGAAATGCATATTACCAAAAGTATAATAGAAGATGTACACGACACATCATCAACCCAACCATGAGCAAAAAGGAAAGATTCCTCCTTTTACTAACTCCATTCCACTGTGGTGTATGTGGTGGGGTATTTGAGATAGAATCCCAAACTCCTATTAATGGTTGATGAACTCTTGTTTAATATATCATCATCCGTGATCCAATTAAATCATCTTTATATTCCAATGAAGATAATTATCTACATCATCATTGTACTCCTGGAATTTCTCAAAGTACTCAAACTTATACCTCATTAAATAGACATAACCATATATACTCATGTCATGAGTAAATGTAATGATGTATGAATATCCCCCTCTAGGTTCTACTAGAAATGGTCCACACACATCTGTGTGTACCAATCATAGAATATTTGGGGCCCTTTCAGCCTGGAGACCTAAAAGTGGTTATGTTATTTTCCCTTGTAAATAAGCACGACATCTATCATGTGGTTTTAGCTCAGATGAGTCTAAGTAACCATCTTGAGCAGGGATTTTCAGAAACATCCCATTTATATGACCATGGTGGTGATTCAACAATTGGGTGTTGTGTGAGTCTTATGAAGTTGGTTTTTTTCTCAATTTCCCACACATAGTTATCATAATACAATACATACAAACTGTTATTTAAATGTGACATTCCAAATCATATGTTTTCCTTGTAAAAGTAACAACAACTATTTCCAAAATTGAAAATAAATCCATCTATTACTAAACATTAAACATAAATTATGTTCTTGGTAATACTAGGTACATAATTAAATATATTTAAAACCAAAATCATTCTCGTTGGAAATGTGTGGTTATAATCACCAATGGAAAGAGCTGCTATCCTCACACGACAGCAGCTCGCTGAGCCACCTCTACTCTTAGAATTTTATGTAATCTAATTGGTTATTGTATTTGAAAATAAATGTGATCCCCAAAAGATGAAACTAATACACAATGTTTATGAATAGAAATATTTCACTTTATAACAAACACACATTTTGATTCACCATGAAACTACGTGCAGTTCCTCCTCTTGTGGTCTGACTATGCATGTGCAAAGCATACTACATATTTTTCCTTGCCCTGCATTTCGATCTTCTTATTCTTGGTCAAATGATGCTCACTATATTTGGACTATTTATAATTCTGAGGCCCCCTTCACCTTGTGATTCTACTTACTATTCACCATATGAACTGTGGGGTTTCCAACCCTCATGTCCTTATAAACACAGTGAATCTGGATAAAAAGATCCAATAAACTCTTCTCATTATTTCCTATATTATAATTCACTGAAAAACTACATATGATCTTGAGAAGAGATGATAGTATGAGATCTTATGCAACTCATCTAGGAATTTAATACTTAAGACATATAAATGCTCATTCTAGACAATAAGCATGACTATATGTTGTCCAGCTGGCATAGTCTCTCCATGCATAGTAGTGAACAAAGCATTGGAGATCTCATACATCTCCGGTCTCACCTTCTCTTGATAGAGATCCCTAATGAGATACATCATGCTATATGAATCTATTTCGTCAAGTTTCCTTAAGATCTCATTGGTCATAGATGATATCATGAGGTATTGAACATCCGTACCATCATTAGTGTGTTTCTCATTCATACAGAGTTCCTGATGAATCACCCCACTTCCAGGTTCAACGTGTAATATCTCTTCTAAAACATAATGTTTCATCTTATGGTTAAGGATAACCAAAAGGTCCCTTTAACACTCCAGGAAATTAGTGCTGATGATAAGGTTTTGCTTCTGATTTATGGATTGCAATGACATGTTTTATTTTATATTTATTTCATTTTTACAAATTAATATGAATAAAGTTTTATTATATTTTTTTAATAAATATAGACAAATAAATAAATTAATAGTTATTAGTCTCCCCGTGTATTGTAGAAAACCAATAGCCCTCACCATTGGATTTAGAATATCATGTTCCTTGGAAAATAAAGGGGCACAGATCCATATTTACCTCCACATTACCACCACTAGGGATAGTAAGGAAACCTGAAAGGTTTTAGGTAAGCATTCAAAATTATAGTTCCATTAACTCACATATCTTAGATCATTGATTGGACTCCACATTCCTGAAATCCTTAGTTTTGGATTTCCTCAACCTTTACCTCTTAGTTACACCATGTCCTGCTAGGGAAATCAACCCTTGATGTAATCAATGTAATGTGAACAAAAAACCTCAAATTAGAATTCCCTGACAATTGAAGGAACCATGACTAGGTTTGGACAATCACTTTGAACAATGTATTGATTCAAACTGATGCAATGGTAGGATATACCGACTTAATATTTAGTTGAGGAATTTTATCTTTTATTTGTAAATTTCAACTTATTATGTTTTAAAATTCATGTTAATATAAACAGGGATATACATAACTTATTAACCATATATAGATAATATTTATGCATAATCAATTTTATTTTAGTTCAAAATTGTATTCTTGTTAGTTCATTAACTATGTTATCGCATCAAACAACCATAATGAATAACCATAAAACTGACATAAATAAATAATGTGCATGATCATGAGATTTACTATTAGTTATATTATCAAGTGCTTGATTGACTAATCCTGACCAAGGGGAGACACACTTTGAACCATTTATTGTTCGTGTTTACAAATTTCTATGAACCAACCGTTGTATCTATTTGGATTGATTTCACCTCAGCTCCTAACATGTTCTACCTCCACTAGCATGGGATCACTATCAATTACATATTCATTAAGCTCAAATGCTCTTGACTGGTAAAATGGGTTTTATATAAAAGAAACCATGGAAACACATGCCCTACATATTAATGAGGATAAAGAACACAAGGAAAAAATTTTAAATTAATAAATAAATTAAAATGGAACAAATCACATACAATGGTCTGGTCTAGATCATTATCATCCACATACATGAAATTAATTATGAATTTAATAAAACTATAATTCAATTCTTGAGTCATTATTATGAAGATAATTACGCTCAAATTGAATAATCGTTGTCTTTAATTAGTCACTCATTTTTATCTTAATCATTTTCGTGATTTTCTTGAGATTCTCATCCATAACCTTGTACAATACTTGTACCTTGGAGGAAACCCCGTGAATACCCATCAAAAACTACCCAACATGTATTTATAATTGTATTCAATTTATTACATGTAACAAGTAGCATGAAGGAAGAATTAAAATTGTTATACAATACAAAAATTATGCGAAGATATCTAATCATTATGTAGATGTTAATTAATTAGTTAAATATATATATATAAAACAACTATCACATGTTGTGTCTGAGATATACACCCACATGAAGGTATATGTATGAAGGGTTTACATAATATTATATTTTTTTAAATATATGTTATCTAGAATTAGTACATGGATTGTAGATCTAACAACATTGCGTGTACCCTCCTTACCGTATATCTGAAGAACATGCCTGGGAAAATAGATTGTGAGGTGTACATCAAAAATAAGAAGAGTACACGACATGTCCAGTGGGACACTAATCAAGTAGAATCTGTGTTACAAGGTCAACAACTGAGAAATACATGTGTGGGATACACAACTTGACCGTAACCCGAAGGGACTACATGTTGTGTCCAGTGGGCCACACAACGTATCATTTAGCTGAAAATTCACTAGTTTGTCCTAGTCAACATGTAGTACAAGAAGTAAATAAACAAATATTCATTAATTCACATGATATCATTACATTATGAATTAATCCTGATGCATTTAAAACATATACATGACATTTAGATCTTACTACACAGTGTGAAATATTGTGTTATTTGGAAAAACTTGTTGGTACCCCTGAAGATATCCTCGATTTAAATTTAATCATAAAACTATTTGTTTCTGTTAAATCTATGAGAAACAATAAGTGTTGAAGATATATCAGTATTATTATTATAATGATGATTAAATATCAATTAAAAACAAAATTATTATCGAAAAAATCATTAACAAATTATATAAATAATTAAAAATGAAAATAGCCTCCCATTGATACCACTTTTAGGTTCCGTGCACATTGGAAGCATGGGATGGCAGCGTACCCAACATTGAAAATTTCCCTGATCGATGATTAATTTTTGATCATTACGATGATAAATTCCAGTATCAAAATAATTCAATCAATGATAAAAAAACAAAGGAGAAACCCCATAACTGAGAAGAGAAAATGGACATATTCTATTTATGATTATTTTAATTAAATTAAAGAATTACGTCCTTGGTGATTCATTCATTGTTGATGTGTTTGATCCCAGGTTTGAGGTATGACTTTATTGTGATGTATAATTCGAAGATATGAATCCTCCCATAGTGATCCAAACATGCTCCACATATCTCTAGACTTCATCGAAGGAGTCTCTAAGTTCTAGTGCATAAGATCCTTGTTATTATGATGTTAGCCTTTGATCACCTCAAGAATTGCTTCCAAATATTTCTCTATGTATCTCCTTGAGCATGTAATTGGTGATTGATTTCTAGTGAATAAATTGTTTCAAAAAACATATAAAACACAAAAATTACATAGTTTCCCACACAAGGTGTGATGCTTGTAATAATACAATGTGATGTAGAACATTTAATTTGTATCATTAATGTGGTATAATTGTGTTTGTTTAGAGGAATGATATATTCATCCTTATAGGTGTAGAGGTTGATATTTAGTAGGGGATACAAGTTAATGAAAATAAATATGTAAAAAATGTGTATACTATTTCACTTCCCCACTATGTGTTCCACCATGATTCATTAGGCACTTCAATCTAATGGTTAATGGAAACAGATAGAAGTGTTTCGCTAAAAAGACCCACAAATATGGTTTTTGATGTTATATATGAAGCACTTGATTATTTTTTTTAATCTCACCAACTGATATAAATATGACATAGATTTAAATTTATTAAAATATATACACTCATTACCACCTATAACTTTGGGATCATGATTAATAATGACGCAACAAGTACTTACTTTTCTCTCATCCACTATTTTGGGTTTGAGTTAGATTATCCATATAAGTGTTACTTTGATATAAGACAAGCTATATAGGTACCTCTCCCACAAGAGATGTTATTTCATATAGGGTGAGTTAATAAACATTGAACACATAAAGGGATTGGGTATGATAATATAATTTTTTATATATTATTTATTTCAATATATAATATTCATATATAGTATAAATGTCAACAAATATTCATTGTGGGAGGTGTATATTGATTCAATATTTGTTTAGATAATTATGACTGTTATCCTTCTTTGATAAGCTAAGTACCATATTAAAGCATTAGCTTTATCCATAAGTTCCTTTTGGAAATTGGAAACATTCATTTCATGGGGACTATTATTATTATGGAATTAAAAAATGGAAATAATATTTATACATATATACATACTTGTATCTATGAGTGTGTGCACATAAGTATACACATATAAAAAAATTATTATTTAATTATATAGTCAGTTAGATACTAGTGATATATGGGAAGATTGAAAAGAAATGAAGATAAATATAAAAATGATTTATGATGTTGTGTTGTGATGCTGTATTTATCTATATTATTTATTAATGATATATGTTGATACCAGTTTTTAATAGGACTAATATTGATTTCAAGATGACCATATTGAATATTATAATACACCCTTATATTTGAAATTTGGTATTTTCATTTCTTATGTTCATATAGATCAGTAGGTACAAATGACATAGGATTATGGATGTAGATATTAATGAGGGATATGGTATCTGATTTGTTGGATTTTTTAGTGATATCATATTTGTTTTTTCTATTAATTTCCTTAAACCCATTAAAGATTCTTTGATTGTATCTTTAGATTCATTGGCATATTTTAAATTATATTGGGGAGATACATAAAATATATTCATGATTTATATTGAATTAGTGGGTTTCCATTCAAATTATGGTGGTTGATACTGCATGTTAGTAGGATACTATATTTTATTGGAGGTGATGTATCCCAATATTTTAGTTGATACATCAACACTAGTAACTATAGCTTGGCCTATATGAGGTGACTGTTAGAAGTTTTCTAAAATCTACTCTATGATATAATATTTTTGACAATTCTTAAGCGAAGGCTATTTGAGTTTTTTGGGATCCAAATCCAGAAATATTAATTATTAGTAATTTTCTCTATATTAAATGGTTAATAAGAAATCTTATAAGTATTTATTAACAGCATCATAATTTATTTACTATTTATCTTTCTAAAAATGATCATTTAAATTATAAATATAATGTTCTCGGATTTAATCCCTACAAGGATTAAAATGTTTTGACATTAGATCTCAATTCATCATGTTAATAAAATAATAATTTTTTAATGTCAAATTTAATGATTCATGGATTTTCATTGAGTGAATTTGATATTTAAATGTTTACACTTTGAGGAATTTATTTAAAAAGGGGTCAATTTCATGTTTTCCAAAACATAAATTTGATTAAAATAGACTATGAGATTCTTGTAAAATAACTAAAAACATTAGTCTTCTTTTAAATCAATCAATGATGTTTTTACTTATATACCACTATAAGTAACAAAAAAGGTTCTATTTAGTATAGTTGGAACTATAAACCATAAAATAATTAATAATTTTTATTACTTATTTCTCAATATTTACATAGGTTTTATTTAAGAGGCTTGAATATAATGTTATTTCTATTTTTAAGAATTTATGAAAATGATTTTATAGTGAATATTATTAATTTATTATTAATTTAATAAGTGAATATGCAGGAAAATTTTAAATTCAATGGTATAAAATAATTTTATACCAATCTTTAATTTAATTAATATGTTCAATATAATGATCTTCTCATTAAAATAGTTTTATTAAATGGAGAAATATGAATAACTAAGAAATTACAGCCTCCTCTAATGTATGATCCCATCATTTTTTCAGGTATGTTTTCCTTAAATGTTTTTTTCACTAAAATTGCTTCATTAAATGTGATTAGGTTATTTCATATGATAAAATTCATGGTTAACACGTTGGAACATTTAATTGAATGTTTTTGGATTCATACACATAGTAGTGTAAGATTTTTAGGCCTGAAATATATCAACGAAAGAAAAATATAGATGTTAATTATATTATATTATGAATTGGAAATTTATTCAAAATAATTGAATTAGTCCAAAACTTTTCATTATAGGAACTATATTAGATCCACATTAGATCCTAAATGCGGTGCTAAACCTAGAAATGGTATGACATATGTAGGCATCTAATGTTCAAAAACCCCTGAAAATTGGATAAATTATTTACATTTATTTATTTTTTTATTTTTAATTAAAAAATTATTATCTCACCAATTGTGAATTAAACAACAATGCTGAGATGCATGTTAGGTCCAGAATGGGGGGTTTACCCTAGGAAATTTCTAATTTTTATACGCAATAGATGTCTTAGAGAGGTATCCAATTAATTTTTTTTTGTAATTAAATTATATAATTAATTTAAATAATTAATGAAATAAGAGTGCACTATTAAAATTCTTTTTTAAATGTGAGTTTTTTCATTCTTGACCATAAACAATTTACGCATTCTTAATTTTGACACATTTTTACTGCAAATTTTCTTGAAAAATTATTTGTGCGTAATTTAAAACTCTCTTCAATCAACAATTTATTAAAACGAACACCAAATGAGGGGATTGAAATTTTTTTTATTTATGGGGACACAGTTGAAGTTTTATATATAAACAGATTCACATGGGTGTTTCCTAGTAGATCAGCTCAAGTGAAAAAAGTTCATATGTCCCCTGGGTATGACAATAATTTCTTATCATCTTCCTATGAGTCTGGTAGTGCACGACCCCCTACTACATGACCCACTTGGTGCGACCCAAGAACATTCTCCTTTTTTATATTTTTATTTTTATTATTAATATTATCTATATTTTTCAATTAATATTTTATTAATAATAATGGAAAAGGAAAAAAGTGAAAAAAGAGTTTTTTTTATAAACTAATACTTCGCCCGTGCAAATGCAGGAGACTATCAATTTTTTTCCAAATCATCTAGTTTTACATCATTAAAAAAATATATCCAACATAATGCTTAAAATAAAATGATGATGATGAAGTGAGTGGACATAATGTGACAAATGGAAATGTAGTGAATTCTAATGCTGGAAGAGATGGAACATGAAGGAATGGGAGAGGAAGGTATCAAAGACAGAGATGAAATGAATGATGAAGGTGGAGGATGTGATGGAGGTACGAGGCGAGATCGAGATAAATTATGGAATGCAAGCAAGGGATATTTTCATGGTTTATGTATTTTAACTAGATTCTATGGTCTTTCAATGATGTATATGTGCAGATTAGTAGGAAACATGAATGCATTTCATGTAGTGCCATTGGAAGATAATTAGTATCTAAAGAGAAAAAATTATTGGTCGATTCATCAAAATGGTAGATATTTTGCATCTCCTTGGTAACAATTGAGCTATTGATCACCAAAATCATTTTGATGGGAATAAATGAGTCCAAAATTCTATAGTATTCATGTTAAAAGACCTTAAATATCTGTAAATGAAGATACCTTGACCACACAAAACTCTTATGCATCTCATTTTTCATCTCATTTTACATTTCTTGAAAACTACTCTATGTTACATCAACTCAAACACTCAAAACAATATAATAAATATCATTTCCCCTAAAAAAATCAATCATGATGTATTAAAAAGTTTTCGATGAAGGCTATGATGTTTATTATTATGAATGAGTACTTATTGAATGCCAATATATTGATGAAATACTTTTAAAATCAACCGATCAACTCATTTAACTTCTTACCATTGAATATACAAGAAAAATTATGATTAATATATTCCATTAACAAAGGTTTACTTATAGTTATTTAACATAAAACTACACCTTTTAATGCATTATAATTTTATCCACCAAGACAAGGAACAGATCACAAAAAGAAATGAGAGGTACATGAAGGAATTGATGGTGGTCAATGTTGATGGAGCCCTGGTAGCTGATTATGAAGAACATTAAACCCATGATTTCATAGAATGAATTGAGTAGCTTACCAAAACATAGATTACAGATATCTGAATAGGTGAGGAGGGAGTGCTGACAAGAAGCACTGACCTTCGATTTTGGAGAATGATCTTGGTGAAATATTCCGATGAAGAAGGAGGCGGTGGAGGACTTTTCAGATGAATGAGATGGCAGAGGGGTTTCAGCAGGATGAGGTTCGAATGTAAATCATGATTCGGGTGTATGGTAATTAGGTCGTGGGAATGAATTTGGGTAATCGAGTGAGGAGGAATGCACTGAGGGAGTGACACGTGTCCGAAAAAAGCCTTCATTAGTATGTATATAGATATAGCTATATATACTGCATTTAAATGTTAATAATGAACATGAGTGTTTAATATTTTGAAATAAAAAAATAATTATACTTATTATTATAATATAGTTAAACATAATATAAAAACATTATTATGATAGTATACATTTTGGATAAATAAATTTGAAATTATTTAGAAGAATATATAAGAAATAAACAAGTATTTTCATTATGGATATTTGAATTAAATAAATGTATAGAACATTGAAATTAATAATTGAGATTCTAATAATTATGATAAATAATGTTGTAAATGAGACCATACTAATATAAACAACAAAAAATGGAATAAATGATTAGATTTTAAAACAGACTATATTTATTATATTATAATTATTAAAACAAATAAAAAAATGTAGGCATAAAATAAAAATCCATTTTCCACCACTTTTTTATATTTATTATAATAAAATTATTAAAAGTGAATATATATTTATAATTTATATTAAAAATTCCATGAAATATTTTTCAAATTTCACCATTGTTTCTCTAAAAAAGAAAAATATACAATTAATAAAAATCATAAGAAAATATAAATGAATGACTAGCAAATGTGAATTTTAAAATAAAATGAGATTCAAAATTAATTTAAAATGCATTTGGTTGTCCTTGCTCTAAAATTTTAATAACCAAATCCTCTCAAAACTACCTCCCTGCCTGACCCCTAGCACGTAGGGCACTGTACCAGTGGATAAAAATTAGAGAGAAATTGGAGTGATCCATCAGGAAACTGATGAAACATTCTTTGAATTTGAGAATCAAAATTAATTCAAAAGGCTTTATAGAAAAATGTATGAGATCCCCAGCCGAGTGGTCTACATGCTCAATTATAAAATTCTAGCAAGCACGAAACCTAGAAACACAAAATCTTTTAAACAAAACAACAATAATAATACAAACCACTAAATGGTGATGAACACTAACCTGAAGCCGTTGGAGCTTCCACACCACCTTGATGCTGTCTCTCGAGGTCGCCCCATTAGGCCAGTCTAGCACGCCCCTTCTGGCCCCTCTTCACGTACTTCTATGAATGCTAGTCTAATCTCTTCAACAAATATTGAGGCACTAGTCCTCAGAACCTCTCCATCATTGCAAGATGATCCAAATTCTCATTAGTTTGGAACAACACTTCACCCTGAACTAAATGTGTCATAAAAAATGCCTTCAACGATTCAAAACAACTGAATAACACTGATTGTTTAAATCTGTATAGATAAAAACTCAGATAAGATGCAACCTATGATCTCTATATATCTCTATATATCTCCACCCGAGTCCATGAATTAATTCAGGGGCATGGTAATGCCATTTTGATACTACATAGGTTTGATATTCATGATCATAAGAGGTGCGACCGCGGTCTATAACATTTATCACAATTGAATTCAGAACTCTCTTAAAATATGAACTACACCTTTGTGGCGAAACCTGAAAGATGAATTAGGATTAAGTCATTTATAGATGATTAAGTCATCAAAAAAAGCTGGAATGATAATAATCCTTAAAATCAGGAACACTCCCCAATTCCATACACAAACCGAGGTGCCAAGAAAAAGCCCATTGGATTTGTTTTAGATTGAGAGGAAGTGTGACGGTTCATTATTTATAACTAAAGAAACTCAGTGATCTGATATATTACAATGTCCATTGCAATAAAAAATTTCAAAACAAAGTGCTCTATAATTAGGGTTTTCACAATGCGCACAGAAAGAGTAGATGAAATATAAAATTAAAGTTAATGAAATAGTAAACAAATGTAAATTATAGAAATTATGAAAATTAAATACGAAGGTATTGAAAAAAAAAACATATCCATCATTTCATGATGCTCCAAATTCTCAGGAATTTTGATCAATGCTACTCCCTGAACCAAATGGGTCAAGAAAAATTCCATAAAATATTCAAAACAACTGAAAAACACACATTGATTGAATGTCATACCATTTTGTTGTAAAAAGTCATACTTCCTAACCAAGGTGGGTCTAGTAAGTCACTGAATCAATCCACATAAATAAATTTTTCATGCAAAAAATGACCCACCTCCCTAAAATAAGGATACATCATTAATATTGTAGAATTATGTAAGAAGTTATACAAAATCTGGTTGGTAGAGGTAACAAATAATGTATCACATGATCCAATTCTCCAAAATAAAATAATAACTAAAATAAATGAAACAATATGATCCACTAATCCAAAAATATTTCAAGTGATATTTAGTTCAACTAATATAATTATCCCTTGTCTAATGCATGATCCCCTGCTCTAAAATACATAATCGGTTTCCCTAATGTACATGATCCGCTCCATTTAAAAATGGATAATTTATGGAATTAAACACAAGATCCACTAATATAACAAAAAAATGGTATAATTCTATAATGAATTACATGATCTACTACCCAAAAAAATGCATGACCCACATTCTCAAAGAAAAAATATATTCCACTACCCTAAAAAATGGTTCATTACCAAAATATAACTCATGGTCCTCTAATCAATGAAAATATAAGATCAATTATTGCTGTGGTTTCCTGTCGAGTTGTTTATTTACTGTAATCAGAAGAAGTTAAATACTGAGGAAAAATAATAATCAGACTACTGACGTAGGATAAAGTATTATGGATGTTTCATTACCTTTATGAACCTAAAAATAATATGAAGAAGAATATAAGGGATAGGTATTGAAATCTAGTATGATAAAATAATGATTTTAGGAAGATAATGTAAATCATCCTAGATTGATTTTAAGAAGATAAAAATAATTTTAGACACCATAATCATCTATAAAAATTCTATATTATCCAAGCAATGGATATTTTGACAGATGAATTATTCTCATATTCATCATTAATGGACAGTTCTGGAACTATCAGGAAAAATCTAAGCACACAATCTAAACCAATCCAAGATGAAATTGAATAAAATCATGAAGAAAGATGTTGTAGTAATGGTTAATTGTAATGTTTATAAACTCTGTAAAGGCTTGATCTGGTATAAACATCCTAGTTACTGATTGTAGATCAATGCATACAAATAGTTCAGTGATGGATGACATTAAAAAAAGTTATATATAACTTTGAGAAGTGGTCAGAATAATCCATATGAGGGTAATCCATCTGTGATACTAAAATAATATAATCCATGTGAGGGTAAGCCATCTAGGATGAAATTAGTATAATGAAATTTCACACATGAAATCAAGTTATGAAACCTACATGCACAACAACATGAGATGTTGCCGTGAATATTTCGCCATTTGTCTAGAAAAAATCAAGCATAGCCCATTAACCCAATATTTTCAAGGCATAGTCAGTATAAATCATAGATAAGTTTGAAATAAAAGTACTTATCCATTTCAATTCCAATATCTTCATATGGAATAAGTGGGATCTTTCTTTCAATCTATAGTGAAAACATTCTTCAATACATCCCTAAAAACGTTAGAATAATCCATGTGAGGGTAAGAAATCTGGGATGAAATTAATATAATGAAAGATCAAACATGGAATTGAGTTATGAAACATACATTCACAAGAACACGAGATGTTTCAAATTATATTTGGTCATTTGTTCAGAACAAACTGTACACAACCCATTCAACCATGGTTTTTAGGGAAAAATAATTATAAATCATAGATAAGATTGTAATACAGGTACATACCCCTATCAATGTCATCATCATCACACATAATAAGTTTGATATTTCTTCCAAGCCGTAGTGAAACATGCCTCTTTTGAACATTAAATTTACAAAAAATTCAAACTCTTATAAGGTGAAATCAAAGAATGCAATCACCATGTTAGATAATTTTGAAAGACCATAACCACCTGATTTGACCAGACCACACATAGACACTTAATTTGACCATAGCACACATTAAGCATTACGAAAATATATTTTGGATTGGAAAGATAATTTATAAATATATACACAAATAAGTGCTATAAGTAGTTTTTGGAATCTGTTCGGAAACATATCTTTACCTTTTTTATTCATACATGGAAATTCCACCCTATTCGAATTTAATACATTGATTTTTCAAGTTTTATATAGAATCCCAAAAAATAAAGTTATGAAAAAAGTTTATATGATGTGTCAAATGTATATAAGTGTAATTTTACACAATAGATGTGGATTTATGTACCTCAAAATCATAAGGGGCGGGAGCAGTTTCAGCCACGTGGTTATATTTAACGATCCGTAATAGGCCCCAAATGCCTCTCCACTAGAAACATCGTAGGTACTACCACAGCCATCCATAAACAATGACCGTAACACAAATCAAATATAAAACATAAAAAATGATGTGATGAAAGTAATAACATTATTATGAATGTTGTAGTTCCTAGTGGAATGGGAAAAAAGAATTGTCGGATAACAAATCTGTAAAACATCATTCAATTTTTTTGAAAAATATAATATTTTTTGAACCATATCAATTCTGTTATCATTATAAACATGCTTCATTTCAAACATAGCACACTTCATTTCACACAGAGCTCACTTCATTTGACCATAGGATACTTGAAGTAGTATGAAAATATATTTTGGGTAGGAAATATACCTTATAAATACAAACAGGAATAAGTGCTATAAGAAGTATTCGGAAAGTGTTTTCAAACAAACACACACCTTCTTCATCCATCTATTTCATTGTAATATTGTAAAAATTCATTACATTGATATCTCTAGTTTAAAGGGCATCTTGAAATTGATCATGAAATTATGAAAAAAAGTTTCTATGAAATGTGAACTTTTGAGAAGTGGAATTTCACACAATAACTGTGGATTTATGTAACACATAATCATAAGGGGTAGGGGAAATTCCGGCCATAATGTTTTATTTAACCATCCATAACAGACCCCAAATTCCACTCCACTTGCAACATGGAATCTACTGTCCACAGTCATCCACAAAAAATGACCGGAACACAAATCAAAGATAAACATAAATGATGCCATGAAATTATTAATTCTTATTAAGAATAATATAGTTATTAGAATAATGTAATATGCTATATGAATGAATAATGGATGTTCAAAAACCATTAGCTAAAAAAACAGGTTTAAAAAGATAAAAAACACGGTATTGGAAAGTTTCTTATTCTTGATGCAATAAACATTGTGTCATCTAAGAAGAAGAAGAGACAATATTTCCATGTAGTAAAATTAGGTGAAGAGAAATAAGTGCTATAAATAGTATTCAGAATGTGTTGTCAAACTAACCCTTACCTTCTTCATCTATTCATGGAATTTTCATATTGTAAAAATTCAATACATTGATATCCCTAGTTTTAAAGAGCATCTTAAAACAGATACTAAAATTATGAAAACAAAGTTTCAATGAAATGTGAACTTTTGAAAAGTGTTGTTTCATACAATACCTGTGGATTTATGTACCACATAATCATAAGGGTAAGGAAAATTCCAGCAAAAATATGGTATTTAACGATCCGTAGTAGGCCCCAAATGCCTCTCCACTTGCAACATGGAAGGTATTGTCCCCTAACATCCATAAATAATGACTGGAACACTAATCAATGATAAAATAAAATTATTCCATGAAAGTATTAATCATTATTAAGAATAATTTAGTTATTATAATAATTTAGTATTTTATATAAATGAATAATTAACATTAAAAAACCATTAGTTAAAAAATTGGTTTAAAAATAAAATGAAGTGGGCAGTGGAAAGTGTCTTAAGCTTGATGCAAAACACTTTGTTTCGTCTAAGCAGAGGAAGAGACGATATTTCCAATTAGTAAAAGATTGATATTATCACAAATCAATGTCAAAATGCATTATATATGTTGAAAAATTATAATACATTAGTAAATAAATTATGAAAAAAATATGATACATCAAATTATCAAATAACTCACAAGATCCCAAGGTTTTTAATATCTTCACTAACTACTACTCTTAAATTGTTTAAAGAAAAGTTCATTATAATCCAGAAATTTGGAGTAAAATGGAGGAATGTAGGAGGATTTTACATTAGAAGGTGTGATTTAACTTATAATTCAATCCATACATAAAATATCCAATATGAAAACAATATAAACATCAAGTTATTATGGACCATTGCATTAGCCGTGAAAAATTCCTTTACAACATGGTTTTTGTCATTCTTGTGGATTTCATCCTCTTTTTTATTATGAATGTATCAATATCATTTTAATGATAGTATGACACAAAATATGGGTGTGTTGAAAATCATTTAGAAGAAAGGATGGTACCTCTATAACCTTGAAATGAGTATATCTCATGAAGTTGCATGTAGTTTTAGAATATGGATCAAGTGTTGAAATGGAATTGGAAATTTATCTATCACACCAGTTATAGTTTCTTTTGTAACCAAACTACATTATCATCTACCTGGAGATTCAAAAACTCTTCCATAAGAAGAAATCATCACAAGAAATTCTTAAATTAAAAGAAAAAAATATAAATGTAAATTCAATCATTATAATGGAACTATTGAAACAAAATAGAAAAATGGAGACATGAATCACTATTGAACAAAAAGGTGGAATTTATATTATAAAATTTGCAAATAACTAAGAAAGAGTTAAAACAAGAAGAACCCAAGTGAAGTAAATTAGTAGAAGAGTGTGGATTTTAGAGAAAATTGGAGGGGAAATTGTCAGTGGTTGATTTAGGAGTTACAATATCTGAGGTATAATAAGGTGATAATCAATTTTTTTGGAAAAACTATTTGATGTGATAAACTGATGAGTTGAGAACATAGATTATTTGAAACTGAAAACATAAATTAAATTACACATGTAGTGAAACACTATTATAAAAATAAGAACTCATGAATATAAAAAATATATAATTGAGGAACAAAATTATTTTTGTATATACTGTATAGTGAATAAATCTAGCCAGACCTACCTAAAATGAAACAAGTATTGATATTATTTGTAACACCCCAGGATTTCATAGTGTGTTATTTCTTAAAAATAATTCAATAACTTGCACTACAAGCAACACCGAGTTCAATCACACCATGACGTACAAAAAAAAGCCATTAAAAGAGGTCATGAATAGTATTAACAACATTTTGAACTTTATATAATCCTTATAATTTTAGAATCCCTATTATGAGTTTCTTATCCATAATGCAAGAACAGATTCATTTTCAGTATTGCACTTTTATCAACTTTAATAGTGAAACCTTTTTAAATAAAATATTTTAAACAATCTGAATAAATTGGGACATCAAAAAAAAATTTAAAATGAAACATCCCAAGCTTCTACGGTACGCTTTCCTTTGAATAAAATAGTAGTGTGTGTTGTACGCAACCTTGAGTTTTAACACACGCCACAACCAATCAATCTAGCCGTTATGAATAGTAATACCTAAATTTTGAAATTATATATATTTTATATTTTAAAATGGACTTCATTTTTGGATTCGGAATATCGAATTTAGCCTAAGGTGAAATTTTGGTACTTTTCGGATAACTTTCATATTTTGATGAATAGTGAAAATTACTAAATTTTAATTAAAAACAACTTTTTTAATCAAAATAATTAATAGTGATAAATTATGAATTTTAGTAGTTTTAAAGTATATTTAGAATATATTTTTACCATTTAATATAATTTTGTTCATTGTACATAATTTTACAATTAAACCAAACATAAACAAGTGTCAATCTTTTGATAGTTATTACCTCTTAAAAACACGCTTTTTGTTTTGACAGCGGGAATTAATTTTAAATTAATTTCTGCCACTTCTGTGTTTTGAATTTAGAAAAATGGATTCCATATTTGGAATCAGGATGTCCAAATTGTGTAAATAGGTAACTTTTATTTTTAGACATTTTGAATAATTACTGTGGTAAATATTTTATTTACCATGGTTAAGGGTAAATCCGGTAAATAAGGGTTAAAAAATAATATTATAATAATAAAAAATTAACCTAAAACGTGTCCTAACCTTATTGGTGGACACATACCCGACCATGAGCATCCTTGGGTCAATTTGGGGACCCCTTGGATCCACTTGTATGTGGTAGGGACACTTTATATTAATAAAGTTAAAATAAAAATAAAAATGGCATAAGCTTACATCTTTTAGAAGAACAATTTTTAGATAGGGTTATACATGTTGGATTTTCGATTATAAATATTCATTAGAAATATAAAAAGATTTACTACATAATGATATTTTATTTATAATTTTTAGACATCAAATAATTTAAATTATTAAAGACACAATAATGATGCAATGTTTACCTCATTAATAAATCATTTAAATAAATAAGATTATAATGATTAAAATATTATCTAAAACCTGTCCAATTCTTATTGGTTGATGTTATTTAGAATATGAGTCATCTTATCTTCGACCTCAATGATTTTTGGACCATTATAAACCGAATATAATTATATTATAAAGTAATACTTTCACTCTTTCCTAAAGAGCCCCTCTTCTCCCTTATAAAAGGAGACCACTTCTACTCATTCCTCACACCTCTCAAGCCACTTGGCTCGTCCAAACTCTGCCCAACTAAGCTCCCCACATCCCTCTACTACTCCTTGAAGCTTCCCCTTAGGCAGAAAGCATTTCAAGAAGTCCTTTGTTTCCAACCAATGTGAGTTACCTAAATTAAAGGAGGTTAACCTACCCCAACCAAGGAAAAGTACAAGGTAAGGGATTTTTCTTATCTCACATTCAATTCCGTGATATTTCCATTATTCGCCACTAAATTATTGAAAGTGGTGTATTGTGTACTGGCATTTGATATATATTATCATATTCGTGTTATTCTGTAAATAATTTGGTGGTTATTAACTTTTGGCCATACGACTCAGTTGATTAACGTGGTAAGGGGTTTTCATCTCACTCCTTATTCCCGTGAGATTCATGCCATATTGCCACCATTACCTTTTGTGTGGTGTATGTACTGCCCATAATTATATTCTTTGTGTAATACACTCTAATTTATGTGTACTTACATATTTATTGTATGATACCTCTTTCATGGGTTGTATGTTTCATAAGTTACCAAACTGGTAAGGGTTATTTCACAATCTCTTCATTATCCGAGGTTGTTTATACGTAATAATCTACTGAGATCTCGTTATCATCCACATCCATGTTTCTTCAAAATGTATTTCAAAACATTTTTAATATTTAAAAGAATATGGGTTAAAGTCATTTATACCCTTGTTTGACTTTTTATAAGAGGTTTATAAGGGAATCTTTCCGTCGTTTTCCAAACAAGGTGCTTTTTAACCTTTTCGACAGAATTAAGATAAGAATGTTTTTTTAACTTATACGGCGGGTGCGGTTATTTTCCGCCGTTATAAAATCGTCAAAGCTTCCCTTAAAATCTTATAAGATTATTTTCAAAGAAAATGTTTGATTTTATATGGATCTTAAATGATTTCAAAATAAAAGGATATATTTCATTAAAAAGAATTTTGATTTCATCTATGTCAACATCCTTTGATGGGTTTTAAGATTATTTGAAGTTGATTTATTTTGATACAAAACTTCTATATTGTTTTGAAGGTTTTGTGTTATGTTTGACTGTTGATGTGCTATTTTTATACCATTCATAGTTTATGGTGAAAGTATTGACATTTCGTATGCTAGTTCCAATAAGAATGTTTATGTTATATTTCATTCTTTACTTCATATGAATGTGTTGGACAAGTATGTTCCAGGTTGGGGACTGGTTAAAGTAAGCCCTCCAGGTTGGGGACTGGTAAAAGTAAGCCCTCTAGGTTAGCGACTGGTAAAAGTAAGCCCTCCGGGTTTGTGTCCGGTTATTAGAGGCACTCCGGGTTGGTGTCCGGTTATTAGAGGCACTCCGGGTTGGTGTCCGGTTATTATAGGCACTCCGGGTTGGTGTCCGGTTATTAGAGGCACTCCGGGTTGGGTTCCGGTTACAGTTAGCCCCAAGGTCTTGGGACGAGGCCTTGAAAAGTAATTAAAGTTTAGCATTATGCATTCCAACATTATGAAAGTGGTTATTGATTTTGCATGTGATTATTAGATTAGTAGAATATCCATGTGAATAAGTAAATGGCATTATCTAATTTTATTTATGCCATACTATGTTAAAAGTTCAAGTTTAAAAGGCTTTTGTTTTAGTTATACATTGCCTTAAATGTTTATTCTTATTTATGAAAGTTTCCGCTATATTGTTATCCTTACTGGGCATTTGAGCTCACCCCTTTTCTATGTTTTATTTTTTCCAGGAAGTGAAGAAGTAAATTATGAATGACCTGCAGGGATATTATGAGGGGATTATAGTGTGGACTGTGGAAACATTATGTTGTTTTAGTAGTTTTTCATTTTATGATGTAATGTAAAACTTATGAATATATCTAGTGTTTCCAAGGCTACTAAACCAATCGGTCTTTCGAGATTTGATCTTTCTTGTGATCATGCCAATGTTATGTAATAATGCACCGACTCTAGGCAACTAGGGTCGGGGCGTTATAGTTGGTATCAGAGGAAGTTTAGTACAAACCTTGGAAGCTAGATTTAGATAAACTCTGATTAGAGCACGTATACCTAAGATGAACTTTGAGGATTAGTATAGAAGAACTTCCTAGAATTTTGGTATTGTAGAGATTTTGTGAGTTTTCCGAGAAATACATCCCTGTCTGGATACGAGCAGGTAGAGGCGGCTCTGGCACAAATGTACCTAGGGGTAAAACCCGAAAACACCGCTTTGAGCTAGACTCAAACGGGAACTGGTGCACGACAACGGGCCTTGCTGCACTCTTGGTTACGACACTCCCGGGGGATATGCTTAGGATAACTCTCATTTTCTTTACAAATCATTATGAAGGGTTTATGAGTATATACTTCCTCAAAGAAAACATTTTTATGATTATGGATTATATCCATAAATAGTTCAATTTTTGTTAATTTTTTTATAAGTATGGGATTATGTATTTTGATTCATAAACTGATCTAGTTTATGCCATTGTTTAGAAATGGCGCCCAGTAGAAGGAATGAGAACTCCAGAAATACACATGATTCAAAGAGAAGGAAGGATCATATCTTTCATGGTCTTAAGATAGAATTTATAAGAGAAATAGTCTCCCATGTATTATCATCATATGAAGAAATAATATCATGTGTTGATAAGATAAGTAAAGAGTTTACTGAGTCCTATGGCTTTGAAGGGAATCAAGAGATGAAAAGGATGGAAGAGGGAAAGATGGATAAAGGGAAAAGGGAAAAGAAGAATTTTCCCATATGTGGTAACTGTGGAAAGAAACACCCTGGAACTTTCCTGAAAGGAATTGGAGTTTGTTATAAGTGTGGAGGAAAAGGGCACAAAGTACGTGACTGCAAGGGTAAGAAAATGGTTTTAAATGTACAATGCTTCATTTGCAAGGAGTTTGGACACTACGCGAACCTATGTCCCAGTCATCAGACTATGCTTCAAATGATGTTATTGGATAATAATCAAGTTATGATACTACCACAGATGAAGAGGAATGATTAGAGTTCTTATGTTGATTATGTCAATTGAGTGTTGTATCAACAATGTACTTGTTATAATAATCATGGAGTATATAAGGATTGTACTGCAGTACTATTTCATTAAGGACTTGAGATTGTGTGGAACAAATAAAAGTGACTCAATAGAAGGATAAATTTTTGGAAAATATATGGTTGAGAGAATGATAAATCATAATATAGTTCGGATACTGAGGTAGTGATTTTGGAATAATATGTGATTGTTTTGGATAAATTATATTGGATATTATTGACTACCCTGGAACTGATTAATGATTTGTATATTCCATCATTGTTGGGGTTTAAAACATTTTTGGATTAATGAAGTATATCCAGCTTTCTATATAGAATAAGGGAGCATGAATGTAATCAATAAGGAATATGGTAATTCAGGATGTTTCGGTGTATTAAAAGAATACATGATGAAGGTATTCATATGCTATTACGGGGTAAAAAGGTTCTACATTATGTTTACCTTACTTATAAATGTTGGACTGTGAGTTTGGATAGAAGTATTTTGGATAGTTCTAGTTTGGATTATTTTGGATTGCCATAAAAGGACAACCCGGAGGTCGGACGACAACCCGTCGCGTCCGGCAAGGCTGTGAGACTTGAACCCGCAACCGAAGGGCGACAAGGGTGTATCACCTACCACTGTCCCACGAGATGTCCTGGATTAAATAATGTAGTTTTTATTAAAAGTTCTTGTAGATGAATTATAAATTAGTTTATTTTGGAACTCTATACGAATAGTGTAAATAGAATTTTTTTTACATTCTATTATCTTTTAGAATGAAAGATGAGTTTGTGGTAGAAACTTATTAATGGATAAAACTCTAATTATAAAGTAAGTATATCTCCTTATGATCTTAGCCAATCTCATAAATAAATTCCTCAATATTAAGAAAAGCAACTTAGAACAAAAATGTTTTCCTAGATGGTACCTTAAATCGTCACTAATTTATGGCTTTGGGATTGTTGGCCTTTTTATAGCCATGTTCTCTACCACTCTCCATCAGATAATTGATGGTTAGATTTTTCTTCCATATCCATATTTTCCTACATGGAACCCTAGTATGTGTTATTTTCGGTAATCTTCATACTTTCGACTCTTTATTTTAAATAGAGGCCTCATTAATTAATTTTTCGATGTGGGATTTCAACTAAGATATTTTGAAACGTCAAAAATGTGTTATCCTAATACCCTATGTTTTGTTGAACCAATGGTATTTCAAATCATCATAGATTGATGAATTTAAGGACCTCAATTTTATACTTGTTTGTGATTGATGACCTCAATCACTACCAATAAATATTTACGTTTTTCCTCCAATTATATGTCTCTAAATGCCACCAATGTTCTCCTAATCGAGATCAAAATTTGGTGTTGACTCTTTCATTTCTATTTTCCTCATATTAAGACTAAATTTTAGTAACCTAATTTCCGATGTGGGTTTTCCCACAAAGATATTTTCTATTTTCAACCTTTTATTTTCGAAGAACAATTTTAAATTGCGAGGACATAATTTATTGAAGGAGGGGAGAATGTAACACCCCAGGATTTCATAGTGTGTTATTTCTTAAAAATAATTCAATAACTTGCACTACACGCAACACCGAGTTCAATCACACCATGACGTACAAAAAAAAGCCATTAAAAGAGGTCATGAATAGTATTAACAACATTTTGAACTTTATATAATCCTTATAATTTTAGAATCCCTATTATGAGTTTCTTAGTCATAATGCAAGAACAGATTCATTTTCAGTATTGCACTTTTATCAACTTTAATAGTGAAACCTTTTTAAATAAAATATTTTAAACAATCTGAATAAATTGGGACATCAAAAAAAAAAATTTAAAATGAAACATCCCAAGCTTCTACGGTACGCTTTCCTTTGAATAAAATAGTAGCGTGTGTTGTACGCAACCTTGAGTTTTAACACACGCCACAACCAATCAAACTAGCCGATATGAATAGTAATACCTAAATTTTGAAATTATATATATTTTATATTTTAAAATGGACTTCATTTTTGGATTCGGAATATCGAATTTAGCCTAAGGTGAAATTTTGGTACTTTTCGGATAACTTTCATATTTTGATGAATAGTGAAAATTACTAAATTTTAATTAAAAACAACTTTTTTAATAAAAATAATTAATAGTGATAAATTATGAATTTTAGTAGTTTTAAAGTATATTTAGAATATATTTTTACCATTTAATATAATGTTGGTCATTGTACATAATTTTACAATTAAACCAAACATAAACAAGTGTCAATCTTTTGATAGTTATTACCTCTTAAAAACACGCTTTTTGTTTTGACAGCGGGAATTAATTTTAAATTAATTTCTGCCACTTCTGTGTTTTGAATTTAGAAAAATGGATTCCATATTTGGAATCAGGATTTCCAAATTGTGTAAATAGGTAACTTTTATTTTTAGACATTTTGAATAATTACTGTGGTAAATATTTTATTTACCATGGTTAAGGGTAAATCCGGTAAATAAGGGTTAAAAAATAATATTATAATAATACCAAATTAACCTAAAACTTGTCCTAACCTTATTGGTGGACACATACCCGACCATGAGCATCCTTGGGTCAATTTGGGGACCCCTTGGATCCACTTGTATGTGGTAGGGACACTTTATATTAATAAAGTTAAAATAAAAATAAAAATGGCATAAGCTTACATCTTTTAGAAGAACAATTTTTACATAGGGTTATACAAGTTTGATTTTCGATTATAAATATTCATTAGTAAGATAAAAATATTTCCTACATAATGATATTTTATTTATAATTTTTAGACATCAAATAATTTAAATTATTAATGACACAATAATGATGCAATGTTTACCTCATTAATAAATCATTTAAATAAATAAGATTATAATGACTAAAATATTATCTAAAACCTGTCCAATTCTTATTGGTTGATGTTATTTAGAATATGAGTCATCTTATCTTCGACCTCAATGATTTTTGGACCATTATAAACCGAATATAATTATATTATCAAGTAATACTTTCACTCTTTCCTAAAGAGCCCCTCTTCTCCCTTATAAAAGGAGACCACTTCTACTCATTCCTCACACCTCTCAAGCCACTTGGCTCGTCCAAACTCTGCCCAACTAAGCTTCCCACATCCCTCTCCTCCTCCTTTAAGCTTCCCCTTAGGCAGAAAGCATTTCAAGAAGTCCTTTGGTTCCAACCAAAGTGAGTTACCTAAATTAAAGGAGGTTAACCTACCCCAACCAAGGAAAAGTACAAGGTAAGGGATTTTTCTTATCTCACATTCAATTCCATGAGATTTCCATTATTCGCCACTAAATTATTGAAAGTGGTGTATTGTGTACTGGAATTTGATATATATTATCATATTCATGTTATTCTGTAAATAATTTGGTGGTTATTAACTTTTGGCCATACGACTTAGTTGATTAACGTGGTAAGGGGTTTTCATCTCACTCCTTATTCCCGTGAGATTCATGCCATATTGCCACCATTACCTTTTGTGTGGTGTATGTACTGCCCATAATTATATTCTTTGTGTAATACACTCTAATTTATGCGTACATACATATTCATTGTATGATACCTCTTTCATGGGTTGTATGTTTCATAAGTTACCAAACTGGTAAGGGTTATTTCACAATCTCTTCATTATCCGAGGTTGTTTATACGTAATAATCTACTGAGATCTCGTTATCATCCACATCCATGTTTCTTCAAAATTTATTTCAAAACATTTTTAATATTTAAAAGAATATGGGTTAAAGTCATTTATACCCTTGTTTGACTTTTTATAAGAGGTTTATAAGGAAATCTTTCCGTCGTTTTCCAAACAAGGTTCTTTTTAACCTTTTCGACAGAATTAAGATAAGAATGTTTTTTTAACTTATACGGCGGGTGCAGTTATTTTCCGCCGTTATAAAATCGTCAAAGCTTCCCTTAAAAGCTTATAAGATTATTTTCAAAGAAAATGTTTGATTTTATATGGATCTTAAATGATTTCAAAATAAAAGGAGATATTTCTTTAAAAAGAATTTTGATTTCATCTATGTCAACATCCTTTGATGGGTTTTAAGATTATTTGAAGTTGATTTATTATGATACAAAACTTCGATATTGTTTTGAAGGTTTTGTGATATGTTTGACTGTGGATGTCCTATTTTTATACCATTCATAGTTTATGGTGAAAGTATTGACATTTCGTATGCTAGTTCCAATAAGAATGTTTATGTTATATTTCAATATTTACTTCATATGAATGTGTTGGACAAGTATGTTCCAGGTTGGGGACTGGTTAAAGTAAGCCCTCCAGGTTGGGGACTGGTAAAAGTAAGCCCTCCAGGTTAGGGACTGGTAAAAGTAAGCCCTCCGGGTTGGTGTCTGGTTATTAGAAGCACTCCGGGTTGGTGTCCGGTTATTAGAGGCACTCCGGGTTGGTGTCCAGTTATTAGAGGCACTCCGGGTTGGTGTCCCGTTATTAGAGGCACTCCGGGTTGGGTTCCGGTTATAGTTAGCCCCAAGGTCTTGGGACGAGGACTTGAAAAGTAATTAAAGTTTAGCATTATGCATTCCAACATTATGAAAGTGGTTATTGATTTTTCATGAGATTATTCGATTAGTAGAATATCCATGTGAATAAGTAAATGGCATTATCTAATTTTATTTATGCCATACTATGTTAAAAGTTCAAGTTTAAAAGGCTTTTGTTTTAGTTATACATTGCCTTAAATGTTTATTCTTATTTATGAAAGTTTCCACTATATTGTTATCCTTACTGGGCATTTGAGCTCACCCCTTTTCTATGTTTTATTTTTCCCAGGAAGTGAAGAAGTAAATTATGAATGACCTGCAGGGATATTATGAGGGGATTATAGTGTGGACTGTGGAAAAATTATGTTGTTGTAGTAGTTTTTCATTTTATGATGTAATGTAAAACTTATGAATATATCTAGTGTTTCCAAGGCTACTAAACCAATCGGTCTTTCGAGATTTGATCTTTCTTGTGATCATGCCAATGTTATGTAATAATGCACCGACTCTAGGCAACTAGGGTCGGGGCGTTACATTATTGAACAAAAAGTGTGAACCTTGAAAAAAATAATATGTGAATAAATATTCTCACGGACTGAAATAGTTTTTGTAATTGATTAATCAGAATAATATTTTTACTATTATGAAATAATATAAATTCTTAAGAAAATGGATGTACTGAAAATTTGAAAAAACATATTAAAAATGACAGAATGTTTGAAGATGAATAGGCCTGATGTGGAGGAACAACAAACAGAGAGCAGGAATGTGAACATAGGCCGGGAACTGAAGTGCAGTGAACGGAGGTAGGGTGGTTGGAGTGACAGAAGTTGTAGTGGTGAATGGAGATCCAAAGTGATGTGCATGAGTGCTAGAGAAGGGGGAGTCACATTGCTGTGAATGGAGAAATAGACGAAAAGAAAAGGATACGAGGACGACCAGATATGGGGAACAGTAGGAGATGAAGATGAGTATCCAAGAGTGTTGGAGATAGGTATTTGAATAGTGGTATCCATAGACCAAGTTCTGGAGGTGGGAGCGAAGATAAGGTATAAACCCTAAGACATGGAGAGGGAAATCGCAAGCTTAAGAGGATAGATATTGAGGGAGTGAAACCATATGGAGAGGGAATATGGAGACGAAAAGAGGAGGAGTGCTGGAGATAGGTAGGAGGAAGAGACTATGATAAGGATCAAGGAGTGCCAGATATGGTGAGCCAAAGGTTTCTATCTGTAGATGGATCGTTAGAGGTATGAGTGGAGATGAGGTAGAAACCATAGGATAAGGAGAGGAAAATCGCGACATGAAGAGGGGGCAGGTTGAGGTAGTAAAATCAGGTAAAGAGGGATTGTTTTAGAGAATCACTAAGATGTTGACACGTGTCTAGAAAAAATCCATCTTTAGTATGTATATAGATTGATAATCCGACTTCTCTTTCTAATGATAATTTCATAGAATTTTAAATGAAATTATCAAAGAATAATTTGATTAAAATTATCATTCAATAATCATCACTATATTATTTTGTTAAAAAATAATGTTTAAATAATATCCTTGATAATTATAATGAAATATTTTAAAATTAAAACAGAATAAATATACAAGATATTATCATATGATATTTATCAGCAGATAACGGGCAATTTTTAGGGTGTTTGTCATTTTTTTCATTTCAGCTCAATTCAGACCGAATAATACCTTGATTTTTGACGTGTGGACCATATTGGGTATTAGGTTAGTGGTATAAATTCCAATCCCATTGTATTGAATTATTTTATGAATATACAATTTTATAAATACTATGGTTTGATTAGAAATTCAGTTGTTCAATATTTAATCAATTAATTTAGTAAGTTAATTAATTTAAGGATTGTGATGTTAAGAATGAAATTGGTTAGTTTTAAATAAATAATTTATTGATTATTAGGAGAATTTTGTGATATTAGATTTGGGTTAATTATGTTTGGATTTACTTAGTGGTTGATAAGTGATTAATTTTATTTGAATTAATTTATGGAGTGGTTGAGATTATGAAATTAATGTAAATACTTAAATGGTGAGTGAATTATAAAGTATTGAAATGGGAAATTTATTAGATTAATTAATTCTTTGGGTAAATAATGGTAGTATGTTATGATTAATTAATTGGTGAATTATTTAATGTAAAATAAGGAAGTAAATTAATTGTTTAATTAATTGATAGATATAAAATGACAAATTAATTTCTGAATTAATTGAAGTGGTTGATATGATAAATGAATTTGGAATTAATGGAATGATTGGTAAAATATGAATTGGCTGTGATAGTATTATAATGGAGTGGAACATGAGATAATCAGGGTGTGAGAATTAGATTAAAGGGGGAAAACCGAGAGATATTATAATTATGTTTACATAAGTATTGTCTAAGTCTTAAAGGAAGAAAACTATGAGTGACTATAATGTTGTTGTTAAAGGAACATGAAATTCTTCATCTGAAAAATGCCATGTTATCCATCAATTGAAAGGACTGTGATAGAATTTCTTTTTTTCAAAGGAACATTTATTGTTATTATGTTTTACTATCATTATAACCTTGATGTTCGAGACCATATATTACATTACTCATACCAAACTAATATACATGACTTATGTTTCTGGTAAATTCCATATGAACTTTTATAACGAATGATAACATGGACATTAAATTTTTTGACATCTCTTGGGGATAGTTTAGACTTCAGTTTGTGCAGAGGCATGTATTGTGTTTCAAGTGTCCAGAGGATCTTGGAAGAAAATATGTTAAACAATGATTAACTGAATAAATGAAAAACTATCTAATTTATTTCTATATTTATTTTTTATACAATCGCATACACTATTTTTGACCCGATTTCTAATGATACCATTGGTGGTGGTGTAATGATTTGTATCGAAACCCAATGTGGGATTCCTAATCGGTACCCAGATAGGCTTTGTTGTTGTAGGGTAGGTTTAGGGTAGGGTCCCAAGATTATATTTATAATTGGGGAAGACACTTTTTTGATGGAACTAGACGTGGTTCAACACCTTCTTGGGTGTCTCTAGTTTCTTTTCTTTTAGTTTCATTTTTTTACACGAGACACCTATATTTAATTACATGATTCTATTTTAGTTGAGTATTGTATTTCCTATGTTGGTTATTCTGTTGAAATTTATATAGTTATGAATTCATGACTTTGTTATTTCATTATTTATATAACATAACAACCCAAACATTGGAATAATAATTTTTTCTAAGAAATTTAAGTTTCATTGTGTCTCATTAATTAAAAAAATATAAGTATAAATTGAAAAGTAATAATCAGTTTTCAAACATTATATGACCATTGGTCAATTATGATCAAAGATCCACATTACTGGTGGAAACAATATTAATTGTTACATTATAATTATTGTTTATAAATAGAAATGATAATGGAAAAAAATTATTTATAAAGAAGATTCAATGGCCACATCTAGTATTGACAATCCATAAAAATATCATTTGTCAGAGCATAGAAATAAGGTTGCGTCACATGGATTCACTATTGACCAATAGGAATATTATCTTCCAAATGTTAATCTTTAATTTAATAATATACGGGAGATAATCATGTTAAGAAGGATTACCACTTGGGTGATGTTATCCGAACCGTCCCAAAAATATTTCACCATCGTAAACCTCAGTCTTAGGTATTACATAGTTGTTATAAGGGGTTATGTAATAAGGTATTAGTTACTTATTGTATAATCTTTATATTATAAATAAAATTATTATTCCATCAATTCCTTTATGATATTATTTTTTCTTAAAAAATATAATGAATTAGATAAATTGATTTTTTAGGTAAAATGTTAGCTTTTAGAAATATATAGACTATTATATTATTAATATTATTATTATAATAGTGTTATAAGAACACTCATTTTAATTATAATAGGTGATTATATACCATAATTTTTTTACTCAATAAATCCTTAAGTATTCAGTTTGATAAGAATTATATATTCATATGATAAAACAAAAATTGTAATTTAATTAATATATTTATTTTGATGAATTAATTAATTTCTGGAATAAAAAATAAAATATTATTATTATTTAATATTTATTAAATATAAACAAGCATATAATTTTTATGAAGTCAAATGTATCTTTTATTAAGGTTTGGAAAATATTTTTTTTCCACGCCTATCAATTTTCAATAAATAACGGTTCTTATTTTAAATGTGAAAATTAATATATTTTGAATTTTTTAGATAATGTAAATATTAGTTTTGGAGTAAGGATTTCACAATTATCCAATGGTGATTTTTAAATAAATTTATCAGACAATCAAAATTTTTGGTAAAAATTAAATAATGAATAAATATATAATGTGTTTTATGACTTAATAATGACCTAAAGGTGACGTAATAAAATAATATAAAGGGTATATTCAGAAAATAAATGTTTTTAATTTAAAAAAAAATTTATTTTTGATTTTCTTGATTTTTTTATAATGCCTTAGTGGACCCTCCAAGACTTGTAAATGATTTTAACATTTTAGAATTATTTCCTGGAGAGTGTGATTCACCTCCATAGAAGCAAAGATAATTTTTTAATATGTTCAGCCCTTGGCCTTATAAATTTTTTATACCACTCCCCTTTTTTTGAATCTATGGGAAATAACCATTAGATGGTTTTTGGTTTTGAATATATTAATGTGAGGTGTCCAAAACCGAAATAATAAAGAAATTCATCCCCTTTCATATATAAACCCACCCATCCTCCCATTAAACTTCAATAAAACCATTTGGATCTCGAACTACCTCTTCCATCCTCCCACTTGAATCCTCCAAAGGCACCCCAAGCTCCTAATAATCCTATCTTAAGCCTCTCCAATTCTTTTGGGATCGCAAATCCAAGTACGAGATCCCAACATTCATATCCTCCATTCAAATTCATGTTTATTATTTGAAAGTACTTATTGTAATTTAGATGGTTATAATGTGATAATTTTATAATAATTATATTAATTTCAATTTTATTTTATTTTAATGAGTTATTATTTATCCTCCATCATTATGACCCTTACCTAAGCTGTTACTATGAAACGTTTCATAAGGGATTTCACTTTTCTCATTTCCATTCAAGCTACTCCTTTACATCATGCATCACGAGTTACATATTTAAATGCTATATTATGATATTAAATTAACCCCATTCTATAAATTGTATCTATATATGAATATATCTTCATTTAAATCTCTTATACCCCCTATGATCCTTTAATCACAACTGTTACTTTGCCGAGATTCCATAAGGGACCATCCACCCCCCTCTTTTATCAACAATTCTATTCATGTTATGTATTTTAATTTATTTTATTCTTATATTGGGATATGTTATCTTTTCTTCCCATTTTATTTTTAAATTATGAGATCCCCTTTCACTCTCATTTATCCCTCTTATGAACCCTCATGTACACATGTTACCATGTTGAATTTCTGTAAGGGATTTCTTCCTTTCTCATTTTTCCATGTTTATAAATGTTTTTATACACATATGTTTTCATTTAAAAATGTTCGGGTATTATTTAAAACATATTCCATACTTCCATCATTATTTTTTAGTGATGAGATACCTATTTGTTTGTCTTTAATCTCTCTAATGTACACACGTTACCTTGCAAAAATTTCATAAGAGTTATTCCCTTTATCATGTTTCTTCAAGTTTCTTTTTTTATAACGCCTTCAATTTCCAAATTCCATGTGTTGGTTCATGTATTTATAAAACCCCTTACTTTCCATTTCATTTACATGTGATGAGATATCCCTTTCTCACTCATCAAATATTTTTATGAATATTAATTTCATGTTGTTGTGCCTTTGAAATTGCACAACGATTTTCCAAGCCCAAATCATTTTTTAGTGAGTACTATAACAATTTTTATATCAAGGGTATTCAACATTATGGAAATATACATATTAAATTGTACTTACATTTATTTATTCCACATTTTTATATCATTGAATATTTTTTTATTTTGAATGATTCCATTTTATGTGATCTATCTGGATCACTAACGCATCAAATGAAATTCTTATAAAGGCTGCACACTTATAGTGCCCCAATTCATTGGTTAACGTTTAGTATCTTGATAATCCAGGTGAAATGAGGGTTTAATCATGCTAATTGAAGTGAAATTAAGGTTTACATATGATAATTCAAGTGCAATGAGGTATTACTAATGCTAATTCAGGTAAAATGAGGGTTTACTCATTCTAATCCTTGTGAAATGATCCTTGTCTCATGATAAGATCATGTATTATGTTTATTCAACATTTAAATTCTATGATTATCATGTTTTATCAAGGATTTATGTTTTTTTCTATTTTTCTTCTTTAATGTGACTATTAACTAACATGTATATTATTTTTCAGGTTATGCATTTTCTACTCCCTTACTGGGCTTTATAGCTTACCCATTTCTTATGTATGTCCTCAGGTTATATCATTAAATGCATTGTATGGAGGAATGTAATGGTCAAGTAAAAGAAATTTTCTATAATGATATTTTAGTTTATGTATTATGTTTTCATGTAATGTTCCAAATTTCCCACGACACTAGCCCTCTAGATCCTCATAGTTGGATTAAGTGCATGTTTATGTAATAAATCATGTTAAAGTGTGTAATAAATAGTAGGGTTATTATAGTTGGTATCATAGGATAGGTTTAGTTATTTTTTGTGTTAGGATTAAAAAACCCTATTTAATAACTTAGGGATAAGACTTAGTATAATAAAATCATTCCTAAATTCTGGCCAGTATAGTGTATGTGGTTTATCAAGAAAATACATCCATGACTATATAAAAACAAGTTGAGGTGGACCTAGAATAGTTGTATCTACAGGTAAAACACAAAAACACCACATTGAGCGAGACTTGAATGGGAACTGGTGCACCAAAACGTGCCTTGCTACACTCTTGGTTTGATAGTCTAGCTGGATATTCTTTGTTGAATTCATAATCTTAGTACAAACCATTATTAAGGGAGTAAACAAATTCCAATAAGAATATATTTAGTGAAATATATCATGTATAAATAAGATTTAAACATAGGTTATCATAAGTAAGGATATAATATACGAGTTTATCCTTCTTTATCCTATGTTTTCTTTTTTACAATCTTATTATCTAAGTACTAAATCCACCTAATTGTATTTTCTATTACTAAGTTAAAACATGGAATGAGGAATATTATGAACAACTATTATCTTACTTCTTAAAGAGCTACATGGAGATATTATTCTAAAGTCATGGCCAGATGACTTTGATAATTTTTAAACTATAAATTTTACTTGAAAAAAAATTTATGAGGGATCCAATACCTCTAGATTTTATAGATTCCTTCAAGGATCAAGAACTATCTATTAGAGAATCTCACACTCTCAAAATTCTTACCATGATCAGTGTGGGAAGGACCAACACGGTCTTTTCGAATTATTCAATTTTTTTCGAAATGATGAATCACTAAATAACTTTCTAGATGCTGAAAATGAGGGTGAACTCCAAAAAACCAATAAATCTCAAAATATAGATTTTTGTCTTTGGGGAAACACCAAAACTAAAATACCAAAACCCAATTTTGAAATATTTTAGGATACGTCATTATGATTTTTTTATAAAAAATAAGTTCATGAAGATATTTCGAAATTATATGTACAAAATAATTTTTAATAACTTATTGGTGTGTCAATTGATATAATCCAAGACTCTTGAGGTGTTTTTGGGTAAAGGAAGTATTTGATTTTGGAAACAACATGACTTTCCATTATGGAACATGAACCATTTTCACGTAAAGGAAATGATAATGGGCAATACTAAAGACATCATTGAAGAGATATAGGGGAACCACCCTCACATTTTTCAACTATGTGTATAAAAAAAATTCACGGGTGAAATTTCATACTTAGTGAATAATGTAACGACATGAATTTTGAAACAATATTTTTTTTCTTGAAAATGTAGGTTAAACTGTGTCTCATTATTTAAAAATATATATGTATAAATTGAAAGGCAAGTATCAGATTTATACAATTATATATCCATTGGTCAATTATGATCGATGATCAATATGACTATTAGAAACAATAATAATATTAACATTATAATTATAGTTTATAAATAAAAATGATAATGAAAAAATTATTTCAGAAAGAAGATTCAATGGCCTCATCCATTAGAATCAAGCTGCAAGAAGCTCATTTTTAGAGCATAAAATGGAGATATCATCCATTTGATTTACTCTTAAAAAATCCCTAGTGTATCATCAATACATTAAGCATAAAAATAATCACCTATGGGATAATTTCAAGTTAATTTAGGTTACAACATGGGTGATGTTATCCGAGCCACCCCAACAATCCTTCACCATCACACACCTCACCCTTAGGTATTATGAAGGTGTTATAAGGGGTTATATAATAAGGTATTAGTTACATATTATGAAATACTTTTTTTATAAATAAAACTATTATTCCATAAATATATTTATGAAATTAGATTTTCATAAAAACATAATTAATTGGATAAATTTTTTTCTGGTAAAATGGTACCTTTTTGAAATATATATTTTGATATATTAAACTGAGGTTTTATTAATATTTTTATTATAATAGTAATATATGAAAACTTGTTTTAATTATAAGTGGTGATTATATTCCCTTTTTTTACTCTAAAAATGATTAAGTATTCAGTTTTATAAGAATCATATTTTCAAATAATAAAACTAATATTGTATTTTAATTAAAGAATTTATTTTTACAAATTAATTATTTTTTGGATTAAATGATAAAAAACTATTATTATTTAATTTATATGAAATTTAAATCATCATATAATTTTTATGAAGTCAAAGGAAACTTTTATTAAGGTTTGGAAAGAGTTTTTTCATAACCCATCAATTTTCAATAAATGTCGGTTTTTGTTTCAAAAGAAAAAATAGATATATTTATAAAATTATTTAGATTAACAAAATATCATTTTTTAAATCAGGATGTCGAAAATATTCAATTGTGAATTTTTTATAATTTTTTGAAATAATCAAATATTTGTGTAAAAATTAAATATTGAATAAATATATAATGTGTTTTATGACATCAAAATGACCCAATAGTGAAGTAATAAAATAATATAAAAGATATATTCGGCCAATATATGTTTTCCTTTAAAATAATGTGATTTTAGATTTGTTTTATTAATTTTATAAATCCTTAGTAGACCCTCCAATACATATAAAATATTTTAACATTTTTAAATGATTTCATTGAAAGTGTGACTCACCTTCACATAATAATGGCTAAAATTGTAATATGTTAGGAAATTGGCCTTATATGATATTGTATACCACTCCCATTTGGTAGAAACTATTGAAAAAACCATGTTATGGTTTTTCGTTTTGAATATTTTAATATGTGGTGTCCAAAACATAAATAATATGGTATTCCCTCTCATTTCCTTTATAAACCCACACAACCTCTCATTACTCTTAACTAAAACCACTTGGAGAACGACCAACCTCTGATATAGTCTCTCTATAATCCTCCCAAGGTGCCCTAATCACCCAAGGAGCCTCTCTCAATCCTCTCCCAAGCCTTTGTGATCACACATCCATATAAGGGATCCTCACATTACTGTCCTCCTTTGAAATTCACGAATATTATTTGAAAGTAGTTCTTATAATTACTAATGGTTATAATGTGATTTTTTATAATCATATTATTAATGTAAATTTGATGTTATTTTAATTATGGATTATATATCCTCCCTCATTTCGAACCTTAGCTAATGTTATCACATTGTCAAAATTTCGTAACGGATTTCACACTTATCATTTCCATTCCAGCTTTTATTTTACATTATGCTTCTTAAGTTACACATTTATATATTTTATTATGATGGTCCAGGACCCCTATAACTTCCATTTTATGTATATATTGTGATATATTTATTTCACTCTCATCAATCCCCCCTATGATCCTTTAAGAACACTCGTTACTTTGCCAAAACTCCATAAGGGTTCTTCCACCTAACTCTTTTATCAAGAATTTTACTCATGTTCTGTATTTTAATTTATTTTATTCCAATTTTGAGATAAGTTATAATTAATTACCATTTAATTAATAAATTACAATATCCCATTTCAATCTAATTTATCCTTTTTATGAACCCTTATACACACCCATTACCATGCCGAATTTCTGTATGATATTTCTTCCTTTCTCATTTTTTATCCCAGTTACTTGTTGTTGTTATACCCTTTTATTTTAATTAAATAATGTTAGTGTATAATTTTCCACCTACCCCATACATCCCTCCATATTTTTAAATGAATATACACTTATTTCTCTCTGATTAATCCCTCCTATGTACACTCATTACCATGAAAAAATTTCATAAGAGTTATTCACATCCTCCTCTTGGTTCAAGTTTCTTTAATGTGTTACGCCTTCTATTTCCAAATTCCATGTGTTCAGAAAATTATCTATATAACACCCTTATGATCTATTTCATCAACATGTGATGATATTCCTCTTTATATCTCATCATCAATTTTTTATGAATTTTTATGTAATGTCGTTATGCCACCGAAATTGCACTATGATTTTCCAAACCAAAATAATTTTGTAGTGAGTACCATTCCCATTTCTCTATCAATGGAATTTAACATTATGAACATATAAATATTTAATGGTAATTTTTTGTATATATTCCACATTTTTTTATTTAACAATTTATGATTCTTAATTATTCCATGTTTTATGATCCATGTGGCACTCTTATGCATGAAACGAAATATTTACAAAGGGTGTGCCATGATAGCGCTCCAATGCAATGGGTTATGTTTAGTATCATGATATGAAAAGTGAAATGAGTTTTTACTCATGATAATTGAAGATAAATTAGGTTTTACTCATGATAATTCAAGTGAAATGAGGATTTACTCAAGCTAATTCAAGTGCAATGAGGGTTTACTCAGGCTTATCCATGTGCAATGAGACTTGGCTCATGCTAATATCATTTCTATATCGTTACCACATTTCCATGTTATAATAATCATGTTTTATCATTAATTTATGGTCACGTTTCAGTTATGATCCATTGATATTCCTAATCCCTATCATGTATTTCATTCTTCATGTTATGTCTTATATAATACCTTACATGGCTTTAGAGATCACCCTTTTATTATGTATGTCATCTGGTTATCCCATGCAATGCTATGTATGATGGAATATTTTCCCCATTTAATATAATTTTTCATTAATCATGTTCTATTTTATATCTTATTTATTCATATAATGTTCCAAATTTTCCAAGACACTAAACCTCTCGATCCTCGAAGTTGTCATAAGTGCACGTTTATATAATAAATCATGTTAAAGTGTTTAATAAATAGTAGGGTTGTTATATATACACTCATGTTTTACTATGAAAAGATAGGGTATAGTATACCCATGAATAACATACCAGACCATTGCAGCTAGTTGGTAGCCCTTGGTATACTGGGAGGCGTTAATGAGGTCAGGTGGTGAATTGTCTTGGGGCACCGGTGCATGGAACCCGAGCAAGGATGTTACAAATCGGTATCATAAGTCTTATTTTATATTCATCTTATTTTGTATTACTATATGTGGAAAGGTATATAAGATACTTGGAAGAGTTATGGCTAGTTAAATATAATGTTCATGAGGGTCTCTGACCCATTAAGGTAGAAAATTCATGTACTCATTGTTGGATTATAGTTATTGTAGTTTTTTGTTATAGTTGAATATTATTTCACTTTGGTAAACATACTTGTTTTGTGCTATGTTAAATGTTATTGAGATTTTTGAGATTTTAATCATGGACTAAGGTGGCATGAGAGTTGAGTCTACATGAATAATTTGAGGCACATAGAAATAGTTTGTTACATACATCATCTTTTGAATTCAAGAGAAAATTAGTTTTGGGAATGATGTGAAACATAAACTATTTACCTTGATTATGAAAATAGAATCGAAAATGCATATGATATTAAATTATAATTGGTATGATGATGTAATAATATGATTAAATGGGTTTTTAAATGAGAATTTTTTAATGATAATGTTTTTACCCTTGTAATCAAGACATTGGTGTAGGAGGATTACGAGTAGTGATAATGCATCAGTTTTGACCAGGTGGAGAGATTTGGAGAAAAGGGTTGTGGTGTTTCCCTCCAATATAAAAATGTTAACTACTCCCTAGGGTACATGTTTGGATTTATATTGACATTCACCATTGATGATAATTATTTAAATGAATACTTAAAGAAATGGTAGTGGATGATCCTCCTATAGTGGATCCTGAGGCACTGATTGTGCCATGTGAGGAATTCAGAGAGCAATTCCACTAGAACATAACTCATTTCGTAAAAATTTTGAAATCAGCCCTATGGGAGGGTTTTGAAACTAATTTTTTATATTACTATGGAGTTTTATTTCAACACCCTATTACTTTTACTGGAGATGGTATTCCAAAAAGTTTTGATTATTAAATTGAATCTATCCATACATTACTATACCACCTGGAGACTCCTGCTGAGAAGATATTCAAGATAACGTCTTATGTGTTACGTGGTCATGAAAAATGTTTTTGGGACATCCAGTCATGGGATAGATAGATGGATACTATGTAATGTAAGTACGTTCTGGTGAATTTGTTTGAGAACTTTTACATTGATACAATGAGGTTGGAGGGATTAGTTTAGTTTATGAGGCCGAATCATAGGAATATGTCTATGATGGACTATCTTTGACTCTTTACAGACATACAACATTTTTCTCTAGAAATGGAAGTGTATGGAGCTACTTATGAAAACATATTTGAGGATGTACTAAAGTATGAAATTATGTCCCACCTGAATATCATTATGCTAAATAAGTTTTTTAATGTGATAAATCACACTATAATTCAATGAGGGGAACCAAAGGGAAATATCCAATTAAAGACATGTGATTTCTATTAGACATTATGATGGTTCTTCTTCTAAGATCATGAAACATCATTACAAAAATTTCTCCCAGAGTAGTTGTAGGATGTGTTTCCAGAGGGTATTGTTTTTTACAGAAGACCTTACCCAGATGGTTTTACACTAGTGTAATTGGTCATGGAATTTCTGGAAGAGTTTACCCAACCACCAGTGGAGTGTGAAAGATGTAAAAATGTGCTTCATATAAAGATGATCTATAAGAACCTAGGGATTATGGGTAGTGACAATATAACTATGACGAACTAGAGCATGGGAAGTGGATCTTCTACAACATATCAAGTGGGAATATGGATTTCTTTTGGCCGAGGTGGTAGATGTAGTATATATGGTTATTTAGGGAAAGAGTTTCCACATAAGTAGAGAAGTTCAACTTTTTGGAGTCAGACAACATCATAGGGAAGAGGGACATGACAGGTTTATGATGTGAAACCTCCACTTATGGATTGCGAGGCTGGTCCATCAACCGTGTGAAGTACTATTCTTATTGATTTTACATTATCTAGTGCCTCATTTAGAACTATTTCCTCTCATATATTTGTATCTACAAAACATGTTAATGGTTTTGAGTTTGGTGGTGGAGTTTGTGGGAGGGGTTATAGTGATAGATATACCATTGGGAGTACAGTCTAGGGAAACCCTTATGATCAAGGGATGTTCTATAAAGATCAGGGAGGACCTTTTTATATGGGATCTCAATATCATTGAATGTTAGGATTTGATCTAATTAGGGGTAGAGACTATCTTGTCGCATTCGGATCCCACATATACAATTATAGTATGAGAGTTACTTTTATAACTCATATGGGTGACCATTACATTCCATGAGGAGAGTGGGATATCCTGGCAGACTAAGAAAGTCCAATTACACAAGGAATTAGAGAGATATCAAAAACCGAGTTATTAATATATTGATGAGTTATGAGGGTGTTAGGCAGTATGTCCTTCCACCTGTAGTGTAATTGTTTTATGATGTATTTCCAAAAGGCTTCTTAGGACTTCCACCCGAGAGATATGTGGAATTAACTATTGATATCATGCTAGGAGATGAGCCAATATCTATTCCACCATACTGAATAGGACCAAATGAGATTCTAGAGATCAAGACATAGCTAGAGGAATTGAAGGTTAAAGGGTTTTCCATCTGAGTACATCTCCTTGGGGATCACCTTTATTTTCTGCAAATATGGATGACGAGACTTTATGTTTGTGTGTCGATTAACTAAAGGTAAATAAGAGGATTGTGAATAAACAATATCCCCTTCCAATATCAATGATCTATTTGACTATCTGAATGGATAGAGCTTGTTCTCTATGATCAAATTGTTATTGGGGTATCATCAACTGATAGTTCGAACATATGATATACCAAAGACTTATTCCAGAAGCAACTATGTCCTATATGAATTTTTCATAACTATATTTATGTTTTCAAATTCAACCTCAATGTCTGTTTCCTTGATGAAAAAAATCTTTCATCCATACCTAGATCAATTTGTGGTGGTGTTTGTGGATGATAACTTGTATTACTCCATGACTCATGATGATCTTTCCCAACATCATAACATCATCCTCAGTACTCTATGAGAGAATTGTCTATATTCCATGATATCTAATTGTCAGTTTTGGATTGACTTGGTACATATCATGGGGCACATAATCTAAGAGGAATGTGTGTCAGTGGACCCTAAGTTGGATCAGGTAGTGGTTTCTTGGAAGAATCTAAAAGAATGTTTTCTATTTTTTACTCATTCTAGAATTATTTAGATATTCGAGAAGATTCATCCAAAACTTTTCACATTTTGTATAAATTAATGTATGTTTGACCAAAATGGGAGTAATGTTTGAATGGTTAAAGGCCTGTGAGAAATCACATCAAGAGTTTAATAAGCTTCTAGCATTGACACAAATTTAGAACCTACCTATGTCAGGTGAAGACTACACGGTGTATTACGACACATATGAGATACAAATAAAATTTGTGTTGATAAAAGGGAATAAAGTTTTGGTGTACAAGTCACATAATTTTAGGCCACATTAATAGAATTACCCTATGAACAACCTCATGTTTGCAGTAGTGGTATATGATTTTAATTGTTGGAAACACAACCTCTTGGTAGAAAAGTTTACATGTTATTCTGAAAAAATGAGTTTGAGGTACATATGTTCATCGTATGATTTTAGTCATCAGTAGAAGAACGTGTTGATTATATGTATTCATTCGATTTTGAGCTGGAATATACACTTGGGAAAGGAAACAATGTGGTGACCCTTTGAGAAGGAAATGTCAGATTTAGAAGGTTTAGGATTCTTGTGATGAGTAGAAGATGATGACATTGCAAGCTAAGATACATGTTGTGGTTTGATAATCCTTTAATAGTCACCATTCCAGTCCCTTTACCTTTAGTGGGAGAGCGACCCTTATCACTCCAAGTTGATCTATCATAATTCTATTCCCCCTTCGCTAACCCCGATTTTCTTCCTCCCTTCCCCCAGATTTGGCTCTCCCTAAAATATTGAGATCAATTTGAACGATTTCCTAGTTTTCAAATCTCTTCCACAAAGTACCATGAAGCTTCAAGTCTTCAGAATATTACTCAGATTTCATAGCTCAAACAATTAAGTCATTCAATTGATGTCTTCGATAGGTATTTATTTGGCTTCAAGGATTTTTAGGATCATGTGATGGTTTGATTACTGGACTACAAACATATCATTATTTGGCTTGAAACAAAGGATGATTTGGTCAATGTGTAGTCCATTGCTCCATGAATATAAAACATATCCCATTTATTAATGTTCAGGTGGTCCTTCTACATTCATATAAACCATGATGTCCCTACAATGGAAATATTGGTTATTCAAAGAAAACATCCATTACTATTTTAAAACCCTTCTATATTACATATGTTATGAAACAAAGTTGGAAGATATTTATTCTACGATAGTAGAACCTGGTTAGTTTTTCATCTATTATCCCCTTGATTCTGTGTGGATGTGGACGTTTCTAGATGGCATGCTTATTTTGTGTGGCTTACAATTGGGGAGGAATTCTGTTGGAAGAAACCTATTATTTTTTAATCACAGTCTGATTATTTCTCTACATGCAAGAAATTGGGTCATGTTATAATAGTTTATAGGTGCAGATGTCAGTTAAATATTGGTTATTGTGCCAAAGATAATATCCTGGTGGAATGATCTAGAGAGGTTCTAATGGAGCCATCATTACAATGTGCCGCTAGGGACCAACCTAAGGTAGAGATGTTTCAGGATAAGAGAACAGAGGACAATCATAAGGTGGTTAATATTTTCAAATGCATAAGGAATAATCCTGGAGCCCCCATGTTTTGTGAATGACCCATTGGTCTTTGTGGAAAGATGTGTGGTATGCTTGGATGAAACTTCATTCCATGTAACTTATTCTATGGCTGTGCAAGTAGGTAGTGGTATAAATGCCAAAGGAGTGCCACAAACGATTGGGGTGTGAATATCTAAGGATGGATAAGACTAGCTAGAACCATGACATAACTATAATATCTTATTTAACTATAAACATGGACACCAATCGAAAAGGAAAATATCATATTTTAACTTGAATAATCACTTTGATTGCCTTTGTGATGATGGTTGTGAAGAGTGAATCGGTAGAGGCCTCTCTGGAGCAGAATTAAGAAATGAAACCTAAGATGATAATGTAATGGGGGATTATGGTAAGGGTATTCATAAACTAATGAATAATAGAATAAATAATGAAAACATTGATCTAGGGATTTTCATTGAAAACAAAAATAAGAAAACTATGGGGAATAAAAACTACTCAGGCCTTCCAAAATCAATAGAGATGCGGCCAGCCATAAAAGGAGGTAACACGAAGAAGCATGAACTTCAAGTAGTGAAGGGTAGCATGAATAATCATAGGACAATAGGTAAAGTAAAATAGGTTAAATAGGGAAATGTTTTTTTTCAAAATCCATGTTTATTTTCAAGGGGAGGCAGGTGGGAAGCATGTTAGGGACATTCCTAGAGGAATCTACTATAGTCTGAAGAAGTGCGGTTGGTGGTGGGGGGGGGGGGTTGAATATACAATAGTCATTTCAAATGGACAACATTTGGGGGTTTCTAAATAACATGAAAAAGTTCTATAAATTCATATTCTTTAGAAGAATTAATGGATAATGTTCTTACGATTAAGTCTTCAAAAGAGGAAAAAGAGACGATGATGGGAAGATTGATACGTGTGGTCACAAAAAAAAGAGAAATGTGAATGGATTGACAAGAAGGTTCCTATCCCGATTAGATTCTTCAACAAAGGGATGATCAATATAGATCAATACCTGTTTGGGAAGGATTACTTGGAAGCACAATTTAAAGATCTAATAATAGAGGATCCAGACCTAAATGTACCATTCCGTTCCTAGAATCTATATAGAGATAATGCCTCTAGTAGGCTCAAGTTAAATTTCAACAAGTATGTGGTTTAATTTAGTTTTGTACCTAGTGGACATGGGGTTTCTCAATTTTCCTTAAAAGTGTTTTGATTATTAAAATTTAACTTTCAGGTTATAGCAGATATAACTCATGTTAGTTGTAGGGGAGTCTACACTTTGGAGATTAATTGGGGATATGCAGTACAAGGACCGAGAGTGCTTAGCCATGAGGGAATGCTTTGAATGTAAGGTACACCTTTTTCCTAAAAGATATTTTGGGATGAAAGCATATATGTGAAATATTGGGTTTTTGTGCCTATGATAATTCAAGTAATCTTTTTGGAAAAATTTCATTCCATGATGTGGGTGGTACATCCAGGTGTGACCAAAATGTTCTATGACTGACAATGATAGTTTTAGTGGTTGGTCTTTAGGAAAGAGATAATAGGGTTCATGAAATGATGCTTCACCTATCAGTAGGTTAAGGTGGAGGATCAATGACATAGAGGTTTACTGCAACAATTTCCTACCAAGGAATGCAGGTGGGATGATGTGACCATAGACTTTGTGGTAGGTCTTATGAAGACACTTAAGAATAATGACACTATTTGCGGAATTCTGGATTGACTAAAAAAGGTACTACCTATATTGAATATAAGGGAAACCCTTATATTAGTGAATTTGAAATAATGATATGTTCAGGATATAGTTTCTCTTTATTGGGTTCCATTGATAATAGATTCAGAATGCTATTTGTGTTTTACTTTAAACTTCTAGAAGGGAATATAAAAATATTTTGGTACATAGGTTAAATTGAGTACAGGTTTCCTCCCGGAAATTGACAGGATGTCTAATCATACTACACATATGCATAAGGACATACAAATGTAATGTGTGTGGGACATTAGTGGGTCATGAGTAAATCACTCGGCTTTAGTGGAGTTTTCCTATAACATCAGTTATCTGGAATCTATTCATATGAAACAATTTAAGGATCTTTAGGGAGTACCTTGAAGATAACCTCTATTATGGATAGAAGTACGTGAGTCAAAGTTGTTGGGACCGAGTCTCATGTAGGAGACTTCAGAGCATGTTCCGATGATTTAGAAACATAGGGCTACAGATCACAGTAGGTAGAAGTTATATGTAGAAAGATAGAGATGGCCCCAAGAGTTTATAGAGGGTTATCGTGTATTAATTTGAGTGTCACATAGTTTGTGTTACTACATGATATAGAGATAGGGAATGTTGGATCCATGGTTTATTGGAACTTTTGAGTTCGTGGAGGAGAATCGGGCTGGTGGCATACAGATTGGCTCTTCCAAAAAAATACAATCCCATGATAGATGTTTTCTATGTATCAAAACTATAATAGTATGACTCTGAACCTAATCATATGATCAATGAAAATTATATATAGAATGAGATATATTCATCCTTTGAGGATAGTCTAATACTTTTTTTGATCATAGTGAGAAAGTGTTGAAGGGAGTGACTATGCTGATACCTCGTGTATTATGGAAACATAGATGTGTGCAAGAAGAGATATGGGAATGGGAGGCAGATATGTAGGCTTAGTGGCAAGGTATTCTTGACTCAGAGTCTTAGAGTGGCTTGGGATTTCATCTATTGGATGATTTATTATAAGTTAAAGTGATTGTATGATCCCATCATTTTTCAATATATGTTTTTCCATAATTGTTTTTTCAGAAAAATAGTCTAAATAAATGTGTTAAATATTTTCATTAGAGAAAATTTATGGATAACACTTTTTAATATTTAATTGATTTTTTTGAAGTCAGACACTGATTAGTGTGAGATTATGAGGCCCAAAAAATCTCAGTGAAGGTGATATAAAAATATTAATTATATTATATTAAGTGACGAAAATTTCATAAAAATCATTGAATAACTCCAAAATGGAACATCATATAAATAATATGTGACCATGATTAGATCTTAAACATAGTGTTTACGATATAGAGAATATGACATATGCAGGTGTCTAATGCTTAAACCCCTCGTTTGTTAGATAAATTTATTTAATATTTAATATTTAGTTATTTTTATTGAAAAAACTAATATATCAGGAACTATACATCATACGAGGAATGTGAGACCACTGATGGGTCCAGAATGGGGGGTTTAACCATGGATGTGTATAACTTTTATACACAATAGGAATATTAGTAAGATGACCAATTAAAATGATTCTTTTATGATTAATTTAAATAATATTTTAAATAATTAATGAAATAAGGGGTAACTGTTCACATTCATCCCCAATTGTGAGTTTTTCCATTTTGACCCCGCATGATTCATTGATGCTTAATTTTAAAGAATTTTGACTTCAAATAAACCTAAAAATGTCATTTTGGGGTGAATAAAAATATTCCTGCATCAATAATCGTTTGAAAGGAACACCAGATGTAGATATTTAAATTAGGGTTATTTATGGTCACACGAATTTATTTTTCTATATAAATGGATCCACTGTTGTGTTTTGGAGTAGATTATTTTGAGTTAGAATGACCTGAGATGTCCTCATGGAAGGAGAGTGAGTTTTTCCCCTCTTTCATTATGATATCCAGTGCACCACCTCCTGTTTCATGACCCACTTTGTGTGCCTCATGTAGGTTCTCATTTCTTTTATTTTTTTAATTTTATTATCTCTATTTATCTCTCTTTTTCAATGATTCATTTTTTTAAATGGAAAAGGAAAAATAGAAAAATATATTTATTTTTTAAAATTATTATCCTACATTTATTCAAATGATAATTTCATAGAATTTATAAAAAATTATCAAAGAATAATTTTATGAAAATTATAATTATATGATTTAGTTAAATAATAATTTTTTAACAATATCAGATATAATTATAAAGTAATATAATGAAATTGTCACATTATAATTCTATACTATTTTATAATAACATATTTATCAGTGGAAAACGTGTGTTTTTAGTGTGTTTGTCAGTTTCTTAATTTCCACTCGAACCATACTAATTCATCCCTTCATTTTTTACATGTTGACCATATTGGGTATAAGGTAGGTGGTCTAAATTACAATACCATATTCTTGATTTATATTATTCATATGCAATTATAGAAGTTTTAAAAAATGATTAACAATTGGGTTCTTCTATATTCAATTAGTTAATTGAGTAAATTAATTAATTAAAGAATTGTGAAGTGAGGAATTAAATTTGTTAGTTTTAAATAATTAATCGATGAATTAATTATGGGGATTTTGTGATGGTAAATTTGGTTAATCAATTGTGGAATTAATTTTTTGTTGATATTTGAGTAATTATTTTATTGAATTTATTAATGGGATGATTGGGAAAATGAAATTGGTGTAAATTATTAAAATTTGAATTAATAAAAAAAAATTTAATTGAGAAATTGATAAGATTTATTAATCATTTGGTTAATTATAGAGAGTAATTCATAATTATTTTATCGGTGAATTAATTAATGGAAATTGAGGTAGTTAATTAATTATTGAATGAATTGATGGATATGAAAAGACAATTTAATTATTTAATTAATTAAAGGTATTAATATGATAAATTTATTTTGAACTAATGGGATGATTAATGAAATGATAATTGGCTTTAATAAAATTGTTACGGAGTAGCCCATCAGATTACAGGGGTGTGAAATTTAAATTTAAGGGAAATGACTAAGAGAGGTTCTAATATTGTTTACATAAGGACCATGATAGGAATAAGTGAAGGGGACTATGAGAGATTTTAATATTTTTGATAAATTACTCTAGGACCCCTAAATAAAAAAATGGATGTGTGATCCTTTAAGGGAAAAGGCTATGAGAAGATTTCCATTTTTCTAAGGGAAATATTATTATTGATTAGTATTACTCACCTTAAACTGTTGAGGTCATATCCCATAGTGTAAATTACTCATTTCTAACTGATTTTCTAGATATACAAATTTGATAAATGAAATATGAAATTTGATAACCAGGGGTAACATTGACTTTAATTTTTTTATATTTCATATGGATAGTGCAGACTCTAGTATGGAATGAAGAATGTATTGTGATTCAGGTGTCAATCAGATCTCAGAAGAAAATATGTTAAATAAATAGTAACTGAATAAATGTAAACTGTCTACTTTATTACATTGTTATTTCCTTATGAAAATGATAATTTTTTTTGGATGGATTGTTTTAGACACCATAGGTAGTGGAAAACTATGTTGCTCCCACACCCTATTCCGGATGCCTAATCAGTTTCTAGAAAGAATTTACTATTGTAGGGAATGTTAAGGGTAAGGACCAAGGATTAGAATTCTGATTGGGGTTGGATCTTGACTGAGGGAACTAGATGTGGTTCGAGACCCTCTTGGGAGTCACTAGTTTCTATTAATTTAGTTTTATTTTTAGAAACATGAATCCCTTACAGCATTGAATGTTTTCCTTTTGGTTCGGTTTTATTTGATGCCTTGGTTATTCATGGGGAATTTGTACTATTATGATTATATACATCCCATATTTCTTTATTTACTTATTCTCATGTTTTAATATGATAAAAGAGGGTATAGTATCCCCATGAATAAATCAATAGAACCTGATAGATAGTCGAAATCCTCTAGTATACGAGGAGGCGGGCCTAAGGTCGCGTGGTGAACCATCTTGGGGCACCAGTGTTGGGAACATGAGTATAAACAATACATATATGCCCATTTTTTATTTTCTCTCCAAAATACACTATCAATTTAGTGGGAACCATACATAAACCCTCAATACATAATTTTTATTCTATTATATCACACAAATGAAAAATAAAGAATCTCAAAATTCCAACTAAAACCATCATCACCACATTGAGCCTCCTACCCCTTACACTACTCACCCTAACAGAAATCATACGCAACATTGCCACTAAATTTATAGAGGAAACCACTCACCAAAATCCATTACAACTATTTTAAATAGTAAAAATTGAACCAAGAAAATCAAGAACCATCAATAACCCATATCAATGCAGTTGAAACACCTAAAAAAATTGAACCAATCAATGAATAAAGATAAAAATAGAGGCCAATCACCAACTTTAGAATGCTCTATCCATGTTACTGGACCTCTGAAACCACCATTAAGATAAAATCCAATGTAAATTTAAATTCAGTGATAAATTCACAATGAGACACACCTCATATAATGTCATTGAATGTTTAAAATTCACATCCCAAAATTCCTCGAATTTAAAAACTGAACATTGTTTGTTCGAAATTTATTTTTAGTAATACCTATTTAAATGGAATAAATTATGAGATATGGAATAAAATGAAACTAAATCATGGATACCTAAATTTTTGTGGATGAAAATTTTATATACAAAAAAATAACCTAATTCATGTTATGTTTGATCTAAAATATTGTGAAATAATTTTCCATTATTATTCACCCACATATAAAGCTTATAGAATGTTATAAAAGTTCATGGATATATTAATCATATATTCATGTAATTTATAGTGAAGGTGAAACATTAGAATACAAAAATAATTTGGATTATAAAAAATATTCATGACGATTCTTTAATAATTTGAGACTTTAGTCTCTTATAAACACAAAGAAAGATTATTATTTGGAATATATTCTTGAAGAATCAAATTTTAAATATATGGTGATATACAACTTGAGGTTATTGTGTCTAAGAAACATTTAATATTAAAAGAACATAGATTAAAATCTATTTTTGGCTATTTATAATAAGTTTCTAGAATAGTAGTATGGGTGAAAAAATTAATGATTTCACTGATTTTATTGGTCAATTATTTTTAGAATAATCATTGAGTGGTTTAAATTATACTTTATCTATATGAGAATAGATAAATTAATTTAATATAGATAATGCGTAGGAGTTTGTATAGAGAATTGTAAAATTATTGATCGTAGGTAGCTAGTGTGTTTTTTGGAATAATCATGGATATCCTAGTGTAACAACATTTAGTAATGATAGTCTAACGGATAATGGATACTACCGAGAGAAAGGAATAAATTATGAATATACCTTTAAAACTATTTCTAGGTTAGAGTTTTTTATAATCCTATTTTATTATATTTCATAAAAATATTTTTATCTAATATTAATAAATTTTAAATATGATTTTCCAAAGGATTTTATTATGAATAAAGAATATGTTGAACAACCTCTTATATATAAATATTCTCTAAATTATAAATCTATTTTTTTAACATACTAATTCTTTGTGAGGGCTTTAAAATTATAGTTTTTACAGATCATAAATTTTTTATTTTATTTTTGAAAAATTGTTTTCTAATGGATAAGGAAAACACTACTTTGATAAATATAACATTTTAAAAGATATTCTTCTTATAAATATATATAATAATGATATTATTTTTGTTTTAGATAATATGAATATGCTTAAATTTTCAAAACTCATGTTGAAGGATTTTTAAATTACCATGATTGGTGAGTTTAATTTGTTATTTTTTTTCAAAACCATTATGATGCTTTTGAAATTATTAAAATTTAATAATATTTAACCATGATATGTTAAATATGTTTAAACATGAAAAAAGAAAAAAAGAAAACTTACAATTATGAGTTGTAATATTAAACTTTATTGAATAATTATTGTTATATCATAGAGATGTTAGACTATAAATAATATATGTTATATACATTTCTAATATATTTATAAAGATAATAAATAAATTCATTAAAAAAATTCTAAAAGGATTTTATGGAATTAAATTTGAACTATGAATCATAAATTTCTATTTCCTAAAACTTTTGATTTATATTTGAATACATATTCTAATGTTGAAATTGGTGGTTATATATTTAATATGATTACATTATGTACTTCAAATTTCATTAGAAGATATTTTGTTTCAAGTTCAAGTAAGAAATGATATCTTATTACATTTTTAGTATATTATGAAGAATATAATACAAATGAGATTTTTTATGCTCAACTATTATTGGGAAAATTATAATGATCCATGTCATTGATTATATAATTATATAATATATTAACATATGAATAACTAGAGTTAGATTTTATTTTGGGAAAATTTTCCAAATTTTATTTATAAAGAAACTGATATGATGGTGAACTTCGAAGCTTGTTTGAGTTTCTGAAATATAAATTGGAGAAGGATCATTTCATGAGTTTCTAATAGTTAAATGTGATAATTTGTAGAGAGTGATGTAATTATATAATCTCAGGATATGTAATTTGGAGGTTTTTATAATGAATTAGAAAATGTTGGTAGCAGTAGGTGGTTATAAAATATGCATTATAGCTCCATTAGACCAGACAATCGAACTAGTAGACTTATAAACCATAATATACCACAAATAGGTAGATGAATACCCATTGTATACCAAATAAAACCCTGGGGTTTTAAGAGGTATGGAGTGTGTGTTGGGTGGGGGTGTATAATGTATTTTTGGGTTTTATATTTTAATTCTTCATCTAGAGTTACCATTCTCTTGTACACATGAGGAAAATGGATCTCTCTTCTATCCATTTTTTTTTCTTTAACAACATCCTCATATGATACTAGAAGTTTATAGTAATGTTTGATCCCCAAATAATGTATAAATAATCTCTTCCCTAATGGATAATTATTTTTATTATCTCTTCTATGTTTTTTGTTTTTGGAGTTATGAATTATAGTATATGGAACCAATAAGGCTTAGTTTAATCACATCCATTCATATAATATATCATTTATCATTGTGAAAATATTTCGGGAAATGTTTAAATCATGTCATTAATCACTATTTTGACTAGGGTGTGTTTTTAGTGATTTTTATTAGAAATTTATCTATTTTTTAGAAAACTGGCAACTGTATATGTTATTAAATTTAGGTATTCTGGGTTAGTTTTTTATGGAGTCTATTGAAAGTTTTCATTAAGAGTTTTAATATAGTATATTGGTTAATCATTTAATGTTTTCTAATATATAAGCTTATTTAACAAATAATATGCTTTTCAAATCCAATAAAGTGACTTTGTGATTTATGAATAAGAAATAAATATTTTATGGATAATTTAGGAAGGTGGTGACAACACACAATGTTTAATTGAGATTTCACTATTATTTTCAATCCATATTATTTTCATTGCTTTTAAAAAGAATAAATGGGGATCTGGCAGTGTAAATAATGGGTTTGAAATGAAATATTAATGTAAATCTAAAATTTTACTTATCTTGATATTACTAAATCATGTTCAACTATATTATTATAAAAATAACTTTCTTTGCACATTAGGTTTTATAATATATTTTTTATTCAATGTCAAAGGCCCTATTTTTAGTAATATTGTCTACATATTTAAATTAAATGTTTAATTAATTATCATTACTTAAAAATGTAACTTTGATGATTGAGTTATAGTTATTTCACATAATATATCTTTGATTATTTATGTTTCATGTGACACAATTCTATATTAGTTATTGAATCATGTAATTTTTATATGTATATTTGTTTGTTAAAAACCTGATCCCAGGGATATTAGTTTTGAACTAAAAGGTAAATCAATACGTTCCAAATATAATTATTCTGAATTATAATTTCATAAATAAAACCTTGATTTTTTTAATAGATTATATTCATTGTAATGTAATGTTTTTTTTGGTAAATTGAAAATTATGGTTTTATATTTTAAAATTAAAAAATTTATTTTGAAATATTATATTTTTATAATGAAAATATTTGATATGTCAACCTTATTTCTCTAATCTATAAAAATTGATTCATGGTTAGAGGATTTGTTCAATGGATAATCGTTTAGAGTGTATTATATGGGATATTTAAAATATCAATTGGAATATAACCATAAGTATTATATAAAAATTTCGTACAATTACACCTTGGGACAATGCATAAGCCTAATTTAGGTGGATTAATAGAGGATGAAAGTGGTGCATTTGAAAAGCACTTAAGCATGTCCAGATTTCAAATTTGAAAACTTAATGCTTCTATAAGTATAATTATTTATATTTGGAATGGTTTTTTTGTGTAGTTATTTATTGTCATGTTTTATTTTTGTATTGTTACCACTTCTCCAAAATGTGTTCTGTTGAAAATTAAAAAAAACGATTTAAAAGGAACTTTATATTTCTATGATGTGGGTAGTTGATTAGGTTAACCAACTAGAGAGTATTTTTAATGATTTGTGGTCTTCTATTAATATTCATTTTTTTCATAATCTTCATTTATTTATTAATTACCCATTTGGGCTATCATTTTTTTGGATGTCATCATTATTTCGCATGTTTATCCTTAATTAATGGGTTGTGCCCCTTGGGATCATTTCTATACTATTTCCCTAATTATTTCATGGATTTCCATTTGTCTCTAAATTTAGTAGGATTTATATTTAACAAAAAAATTATATTCTAAATACTATCTATATTACTTTTAGAAACATCTAAATGGCCATTTTGGGTATTAATTTTATTGATGGGTTAGTGATTAAACACATTTCATTTAATCTTATGCTTTTGTTCCATGCATGGTGTTCTTGGCGTATTTCATTACTTTCATATTTATTTATTAGTGTATAATACATATATTTTAGACTATATTAATTGATTATTAACCGGGTTATAACTTAGGTCAATCAAAGAAATATTAGATGGTATGATAATAGTGAGATTTTGGTTGATGATCTTTGTGATGTGAGAGGTAGTGTAGGATATATTAGTATTTATCTACAATTTTAGTTATGTTAATTTTTTTAAGTATATACTATGGTTTTGGGCCACTCATAGGCTATATAGTTATATAATTATCTAAAATAAAATAAAGTTTTTTTTTGAAAAAGATATGCAATTTTTAACTTTTTTTCAAAAGGGTTATTTATTTTGGAGTATTTTATTTTGTTACATGATATTACTATAGTATAATTGTTAATGAGACTATGGAGAATGGATTATATAGGTTATTTTATCAATAGATAAATTATATTATATATATATATTCTCTAATTTACCTTGGTTATAAGATATACTTACCCTTTCCCCAATATATATGTGCTAATGACATGATTATTTTCCATTTTCTGTATACTTCTATATAGGTTCTATAAAAATATTGACATTAATTTATATAAATTTTTTAAATTTTAGGATTTTATATATTTTGATGTTACCCACTAACCCTTTGTACACAAACTATACATATACATCTCCATTCATATGTAGTTTTATATGTGAAATTTTAGGTGTTGTGAAAATAGATTATAATTAAGAATTAAAACATCCACTAGACTTATCTGCTCTATTATGATTTTCATTATTTTTTGAGATCAACAAAACACATTCACCCTATACCCCATCCATGTTTTATATATATAAAATTAAAACCTACCAGCTTCAAATCATTGTATATAACTTATCATCCTCTAGTAAATGAAATGATACCTAGAAGGGTCTCACACTCTGTGGAGCAGCCTTGTGTAATCATGTCTGGAGGTACAAAACTAGTAACCTTAGAAACTAAGATGATCTAAAATTATATCTAACTTCTAAGGTAAACTTAATATTCTTTGATAAGATCATTCAATAAAATGAGAATGAAATAAAAACTCACAATGTAAAATATAAAAAACCATAACACATGTAAACTATGTGGTTTAGATGTTAGTCCTTATCTACAGGGGAACACACTGATATTTTTTATGAGATATACAAAGTTATATGTTAAATATATCTTTTTATAAACATAACAAACCAGAGGTACAAGAGAAACTATTTGGAAAACTACATCTAAACATCCTATTGAAATAATCACCGTAAAAAACTCTCCCGGATTAAGACCCATCACATGTGCTTCATGGAGGAGTCCCCCCACATGGATAGATTCTACCCTATCATCTTTTAGTCAACTCTAACAAAAAAACATGTTCTATAGTACCATATCTAATATAATAGTTCCACAAAATCTTGTTAGTAGCTTCTAGTTGAACTGGTTTTTTATCTTTATAGAGTGAATTCCCAATATATCATATATTCAAAGGAATTCACATAAAAGGTCGATGAAATAATCCACATTAACTAGTTTATTTGTGGAATAGTGTAGGGATTTTGAAAAATTGATATTTGTTTCTAATGTATCATTATAGATACCCACACGTATTCCACATTCCTAAAATCATTTAAGGGAACAACATTATATTACCACATAAAATCATTACATATCTTTGTATATTGTTTATACATGTATTTTTAAATTTACACACTTTCTCTATTCATGTAGAAATTTTTTTGACTAATAACACAACTTATTATGGATCTTCTATTCTATAGAATGAGTTTCACCCCCACCCCCAACTACACGAATCGAGACATTCAACATTCTAAATTCACAATCATAAAAATGAAACATCAAGATATATTCTTAAACAAAGATTATTCAATTTAGAAACATCAACTAAAATGAATAAGGATATACCTGGAGAAGTTGAACATATGTCAATTTTAATTCACCATCTGTATTTATAAAGACGTAAATTCCCAAAACACCAAAAATTAAGTAGAAAATCATTCTCATGAAAAAACCTAAAAAAATTTCACTTCAGAATATTTTTCTTAGGTTAATCCAACAAAGATGACACCAAAGACGAATATAATTTAATTAAACAATATTTATTATTACATACTAACTTCTAAAACAACACCTACTACACATTATCACATTATAGTTCAACAATGGATCCCTAATATGTTAAAAATATTCTGATACATAATCATAATAATCCACCTCGTTCATATAGACTCTGGACACTTTTTATGTTCCCATGAAACATCCAGAGTGACTCGATAGAATTTTTCAAAATCATACAGGCCTATGATTATTTCGAGTTTCTTGATGTCCCCTTAACAAGAAATGTTAGGTACTTCTCTCATGGATCCACTCCTTCAAGAATCATTCTTATTAAACTCTACCAACAAGATTCCATAATCTAATAAACATCTATTATGTTAAACTCAAGTGATAACATAGATACTAAAATCTATCCAAAAGGTGCATTTTCTAAATTATTTTATATCCAAACTACTAAAATCTCAATGAAATAACCTAACGCATTCTCGTAACCATGATAACTGAAACCAAAGCATGAATTGTTCTTATGATTCAACTAAGAATAAAACTGTTTATAAATAATTTCTTATGAAAATTTTAAGGCTTTACCAAATTAATTATTAAAGAATCACAAACAAAAAATTATTCATCACCATTCCTAAAAAAATAAATTTTCTGAGACTTGGGATTTTCCCTTTTCCAAAATTGATGTCTCCATGGGAAATTTTTCAATGACTTTGGGGGTGAGATTAAAAACCACAATATCTTTGGACTCAAAGTATCTTCAAATGATCATGTACCAATTGTAGACATAATACCCTTCATGTAATCTTTTATTCTTCTAGGTTCAGTATATTAAATTTATTATAAAACAACCCTATCATATTTTATAGAACTCCAAATAATTCCAAAATCAAACCATCCATTATCTATTATTTAACCCACATGGAACATTTGTTTCCCTTCCACACTCAAGTTATTATTCAATGACGGTTTTAGAAACCCTATATACTTCTTATTTAGGAAACAAAATCTAAAAGATAATTTTTTTTCTCATCAAAGAAGGTACATAGTAAAATGACTCCATCCTATCATTTTGAAATAAGAAAATTTATGATTCATCTTATATATCACAATATAGTACAATAATATCTAATTATAATTACAAATTCTATGATCCCTATTATATTTACACTCCTTGAATATGAGTTACATTAATTATTTCAGGAAGTATAGATTTTCACCCCTGTTTGCATAATTTTTTGTAACCATTGATCCCAATTATTAAAAAATATACTAAAAATTTTCAAAAAAGAATTATACCACTTTAGTAGATTAAATAGAAATAGAACCTTCCATTTGAATGGGACCATATCACACTCCATGTTTTTATTGATCTTTGGTAGGAAATCACTAATTATTAGTTATGAGTCGATCCAAACTAAAAACTTTAGAAAAATAATACATATTCCCCTTTCATAGATATCATGTGATGAAAACCCTAAATCCAATAACCTTGCTCATGTAGGCTGGTAAGTGCTTCGTAGAAAACATAGCCTCCATAATTCAGTAGTGGTATTTGGTGAACATCTATAAGTTAAACTTATAGAGTACGAATTCAAGTCATAAGGACTTATTATTTCTCTTCATCAATTAGATCATAGTGATTGATATCACAGTTCTGATTCATGATAAATATCACATATATATTACTTCTCTAATTTTTCCTACAACTTTCCTATATAGGTTTTTTATTCTTTTAAAAAACTATTTTTGAGATGAATTAATATTAACTAAACATATATTCTCTCATGGAGTAGAAATACTTCATCCTAAAAAATCATAATCATTCCACATCAAATATAAATTAGAAATTAAAACATTTCATCACCATCTTAAAAATCAAATAAACCATATGAATCCAAAAAAAATTAGTGGATCAGTTCAAATTTTGGACTTTTTCAGCAAGATGTCAACCAACTGTTGAACTCCACCATAATAATAGGACACTGCACAAATAAATATCATATAATTATTATAGAAAACCCAAAATCCCTTGAAATACTATTATATTAATAATAAAACTCTTTGGAAATAAGGTAATAAACTCTACCAGAAGTTCTCATCTCTATTTAAATTGATCATAACACCACTTGAGGATGGTTCTTTTGAATCTAAAAAAACTATTCCCTCTGATATAAGTAACAAAACTATGATACCAATTATTATTAAATGGGGGTCTTATCAAATGTTATGACTTCTATTATCTCCTTCCACACATTGGTGATATTCCTTACCACTTGGGAAATCCAAAACCCATGCCTCTAATAGAACATCATGGAACTAAAAGTAGAAAATATGAATATGGAATCTTCTATTAAGATAAAGTAACATCTAATCCTCTATTTTATAATAGGGTATGTGTAAGGTTCTTAGACTCCATAATAAAACCTAGAAGAATCGTATTCTAGATCACGGAAATTTCCTAACCCTAGTGACTATGTTGATATGATATTCACATTTATTACTTTTAGTAACATTATTTTCATTGATGATATCTTCAATTTTAATTATTTGTAATGAAGAAAAACCTTTAATAAATTAAAAATATATGAAAATGAAAGTTTCATTATTTATACATGACTCATACTCTATAGGGGAACCCACTAATCCTTCATTAAGTGAGAAACTGTATTAATTTTAAATATACCTTTTTGTAACCCATCTTAGCCTGAGTTATAAGGGACTATGACATGATTACTAAGTATAAAAACTATAATAGAATAATAAACATTGAAAAACTATTCATAATGAATACAAATCATATGAAATATTTATGGAATACCTACCTTGAGAGAATATGTTATCCCGATCTCATATAGTTCACTCCATTATAAGATAATGTAACCTCAATACCTCTGGGAGAGGTGAGAACCACAATATCTAATTAGTGTCTACCTATTTCATTGAATTATTATCTCTACTAAGATAATTCCCTTGGATTCGATATTCATAAGCAACCCACCACCCAGTTAATGGATCAACATCTTAAACATGTCCTTCTATTGAATTCTGAATACTTTGGGAAATCTATGAGTTTATTCTTAAAAATTATTTTGAATATCTTTATATATTCCACTTTCCATAATCCCACCAAACTAAAAATATTATGCAACATAAGAAAGTTCTTACATGTCAAAGTAGAAAAATTTTAAAAAATATTTTTTATCTCTTCGATTTTTCCTCAACCAAATAAATAATATTGTAAAAAACACACTTTTTCAAAAACTTGTATCCTTTTTAATATGACCCACATTCATGTATATGAACATTCATCCTTCCACATTCTCACACTTATGCACTGATAATTTCAATGCCCCTAATGTTTTTTGGTTTCCTCTTTTGAGATTATTCTATTCAACTACTTCTAGAAACCAGAATCATGAAATCAATGTTGAAGGTGAAGATGAATACACCTAGTTATTCTTGGTGTAGTTATAGAGACCTAATTGACCAAATACCAAAAATTAATCAAAAAAATTTCTCACAAAAAAGATAGCATTAATTATTAGAAATTAATAACAACTGGGATGTTCTCTTGATCAAATCTATTCCACAATATTGGTGCAGAACTCTAGAAGTCTATAGAGTTATACTGTCAAAAATTAGTGGGAGTTAAGTATAGGCCACTACAATGACTGATATTTATTATTTATATTTACCTAATTCATCATTTTATTTTAGACCCCTATTTTTTAGATTTAATATATATGATTATAGTTTTTAAACCATTAAATTGGTATGAGAGATATCTATCAGTATAACTGATTTACATTTTTATAATGTATGATTCATGGATGGGAATTCTTGATTTTTGGTAGAGTACAAAATTGGCTCATGTTTGTAATTTAGGAAGGGTGATCAATCCCCCAATTATTAGATTAGAACATTTTTGTTAGTATCTGATGCTTTTTATGCTTGGGGGATGTGATGTTTTGGTTTGGGGTAGTAGATGATTTGTGTTTGGTTATTACAATGTTTTATCATAGTGATGTTTAGATTTTATAGGGCTTTATAGATAAGATATAGGATATCAAGACATATGGTGTACATTGGGTTCATGTCTGGCCACATGGATATGATAGAAATCTATGTTACCAACAGTTTATGGGGGTTCAGTTTATGATCCATATGAATGGTTATATTTTGATAGTGAATTTTAAGTAAGTAATGATAAATCTTGAGAGAAAACATAAGGCTCTCTAGGGATGTAATTTTTTAGGTTTTATTAATCATATTTATGGTGGTACATATGAAATGTGAATATAAATATAATTATTATCGAATATGAGATCGTTATTTTAATTAAAGAAAATTAACATGTTATATTTTTCTGAATACAATATTATGGACTTTTAATTAATTAAGTCTATCTCTTGGGTGTTTTAAAAATATTTATTGTTTATATGATTAATTTATTAAGTTCTTCTTATAATATTATAATACATTTAAAAATAAATAAAATTTCATGATATTTCAAAGGTAGAGAAAGTAATTTTAAATTTTTTTTTTTAAATTTCATAGAAATTAAAATGTGGTTTATTTTCTAAAAACACTAATTTATTTTAAAATGAAATAGAAAAGGTTTTTCTGAATTATAAATAATAAAAATGATATTGTTTTGTAAGTTGGTATTTTTAAACATTAATATTAAGAATTTAATTTTTAATTAATGATTAAATTCTATTATAACTATTTTAATTATTTTATTATTAAATATGTTTGAAAATCTAGTGGTAATGTAAGAACTCGTAATTCTTAGTTAATTATATAATTATGTGTGTTTATGGTAAATAGGTGGTATAAGACTGATAGTTTATAGGGTTAGGTATAGTGTATTATGGTTTTTAGAATTATTTAATGGAAACATAGAGAACAATTTTGGACTAGATTTATTGGGTTAGCTATAAATAAGTGATGGGAAGAAGTTTTGAATTTTTGATAAGTGTTTGATTTGAATATTTAGATATTAAAAGTGATATAGAGGAGAGTTTTTAATGATTTATGTCATTAATTTTTTAATTATTTAATATGTGAGTATTTATTATCTTTTTGTGTTATTGAATTGTTTGTATTTTCTATATTTTTTTATTTTTAATAAATTATTTAATTGTAATTGTACATTCTTATATGAACATATAAATTTTTATGAAGAAATATAAATTTTATTGTGTTATTTTAATTTTTGGGTCAAGGATTCTTTTTATTATGAATTTATTGACCTTTTTCTATCTCGATATTAAGAGCTTCATAACACAACATGTTGGAACAAGGAAACACATCCTGTGAACATGACTCAATGTCCTTGGGTAGCATCATGCAACCATTATCCTACCTTCGTCACTATGCCTCCATCATGCCTACCTCACCACCTACACGCATAATGCCTGCATCACCTCATACATCATAAATCTACCATAGGACTTGCTATGATTCAAATCCTGGTCATTTTTAAGGATGATTATTGGGTATACCACTCAGTTTCCACAATAAGAGCATTTTTGTGTTTAAAAAATTTATAAGTGTGTATATAAAGATAGTTAGATGACTAATAATGAACATAAAATATAAATTTGTGTTTTATAGAAGGAATTATAAATTTGGGTTGATATATTTGGACAAAATGATAAAATTCAACAAAATACCTGATGGGTTTACTACTATGTTTCCAATAATGATCCATTGACTCCCCACTTAATCCAATGATAGTTTTTTATGTTTGAGGTAGAATTTATTTTTTGAGTTTTATATTTTAACACTTCATTTGGTGTCCAAATTATAAAGGTTTTACAATGTAATGGGATATAATTACCCACCCCTAATTTATTTACCCTTCTTTATCCTAAGATATTAAGAGATAGGTGTGTTATCCACTATCTAAATTGATGTACATATCTCCATTTCTTCATCCTTGAACCTTTTATTATCTCATTTAATTTTTCATAAGTTAGATATTTTGATATGTGATTCCAAATGAGTATTTTAGATTCCCTTACAATTAATTTAAACATATCAATCATTGTTAGAGTGTGATTTAAAAGGAAGATGCATATTTTTAGCACGTTTTAGAGGAGGGTGAGTTGTTTAGTGGATTAATTTAATTATTTATTTGTTTTTTGGTTAAATTGAGGAGTATTTAGGTTATTTTAATTATGTATTATTTTATAATTTGGAAATATTATTATGTGTTTTCAATAGGTTTTCTGAATTAAATTTTTATTATATGGATCTATTTGTTTACTGAACATGATTTACAAATTCTAGGGATACTATTGATGATTTTTCAATTAGTATGAGATCACTAATGGATTATTCAAGTTGGTGGCCTTAACCACATTAGTTCAATTTGGGATTTACTATGATTTTCAAAAAAATTATTCTCAAAAACATTATTAAAATTTTGATGATGATTTTAAAATTGAAAATGGAAGGCTTTTATAGGTAGTTTCATGGGTAAATTTATTTTTCATTCAACTTAATGATATTATATCATGTTAAATTATTTTATTTTATTAAATGTTTTACATATTGTTTATGTTTTATCATATAATTATCAAGTTGTTATTAATTAGTCTTATTTGTTTAAATTTATAAAATTAATTAATTAATTAATTAAATTTAAAATTACAAGTGGGTCATATTCATTATGAATAGGTAACATTATATCACTTATATTACATATTTCATTTCTCACATTATTTATTAGTTGTTCTTGGATCAGGTTATTTATATATTGGTTCTACTTTTAAAGCATCTCTTTTGTTATCTGTTATGACATAAATAGAAAATTATTCATTTCTAAAAATAACCAATAATACATATAATACTTGAAAAACAAATAATATTATATTAAGAGGCTAAATTAGTGGAGATTTAATGTAGAATATTTTGGTTAAAAAGTAAATTTTTTTTACATTAAAAGAATTTTTATTAAATTATTAACTTCATAAATTGAAATAGTATGACATGTAAACCTTCATTTAATATGTTGTGAGATGTTTAAAAAAACATAGGTAGTAGTAATTGAAATAAATGTTACCCTATTTGGCGACTTTGGGGAACTAACTATAGATTATTTTTTCAATGGTTTTGTTTTGTATTAGTTTTCATTTTATTTCAATTCCAATTTCTTTATCATGAACATATTTGGTTTATCAGGCCTTGATATTTCATTATGATTATTATTTACTATCCTTAATTAATGGATTGTGTTTCTTAGTATCATTCATTCCAACAATTTTATTATTATTTCTTGAATTTATATTTGGTATGAAATTTATGTTATTTATATTCCACTCTTCATTATTATTTTTTTGAAAATATTTTATATCAATCTTTTAAAACATCTATATGATCATTTTTGGTATTCCATGGAATAATGTGTTTGTGTTATTTGATATTATCTTCATAATTATTATTTTCCTTCCTCCTGGGGGTCTTTGGGGTATTTCTTTGGATTCATTATTGTTTATTGGTGTGGGATATTTATTTTTGTGATTGTAAATATTGATGGGTGATTGAGTAATGATTTATGAGAGTATAAAGAGTATGGAATTATATTGTTATTCTTAGATCATTAAAGAATATGTTTGAAATGCAGGATACAATTTAGGGTGTATTAGTATATATAGGAAGCCTTAGTTAAGTTTAGTTGATTCTGTAAAGATGACAGTTTACGGATACTCATGGGTTAAGTATAAAGATGAATATGGAATATAAAATATTTTCCCACTTTTCTATATATGGATAGTAAAGATTATTTGTCATAATATTTATTTAATGGGGGTGTTTTTAATTTTAAATTATATAAATACAAAATAATTAAATAATTAATCATTAGTAAATAATTGATTATTATATGGTCATTAATTATAGTTTTAATTATGTGTTATTGTTTATGCACATGGAAAAGTGATTTTCCTCCATGTGGTGTGATTCTCCAAATTGGGCTTGCCAAACCAATAGTAGAGCTATTGACACTGTGTGACCATAGAAATGCCTCTGTATACACCAGAACGGAACAAATAAAGAACGACATGTAAAACCAACATTTGAAAGACTATACTCTCAATATCATAGTAATAAATAATAGAGATATAATAAATAATTGGTAATAAGAGAACACATATGAAATTATAACTAAAATCTAACTATTATAGATAAAAAAATACCCATGTTATATTAAAAAATATTACATTCATAAATTAAAAATATCCCAAAAATATTATATATTCATGTTATCATATAAAATATAAAATAACTTTTAAAAAATACACTAATAGGGTCTATAAAAAACTTTTAACATCAAAATAATCTCATATCTAGACACATAGATCAACTAAATCCCATTCCTCATCATGATATATTATTAGTCCCGAATATCAGACATAAGGTATACACATTCTCAAAGGTGGATATATAAATTGTGGGAAATACATCTCAATGTAGAACTACTAATGGGGTGACTAATATAAACCAATATATACTAGAGCATGAAAATAATACATGAAATCACACAACAGACAACCATACATGGTGTCATCACATTATAAATAAGAAACCATGAAACTATCATGATTAATCATATATGGTGTGTTTCATACATCACACTGTATAGGACAAAATGATTTCTTATTATATACAAGTTTAAATTTTGGTCTAAAAATAAATGAGAAGGTATTTTAGATAGTTCATAATAACTTGACTTGCCTAACAATAAAAAATTAATAATTTTATATGGTTTTCGAAAATATCTACTAGTCGTACCATGGGTGATTTAGATTTATATAAGGTATCCAAGGAATTTTTTTGGCAAGAACATAGAATCTAAAAAATTATAGATAAATTCTAGAAACCTCTGTTAGTTTGAGCACACAAGATAATGATATATGATATATTTCATTATATGTTTTCGGTTGATTTGACCACGATCAAATAAAAATTTCATATAGTGTCTCAAATTCAATATTAGTCTAACCATGGTTGCTATAAAATTATGAGTCCAGCCAGGGTGACAAATCATATTATCACATCCAGAAACTATTAGGTTTACATGAGAATTTATTAAATCTCCTATGAATCATTATAAACAAATGTATCCCATGATCACAGAACACCTCATAAAAGTAAAAATAATTATGAAAAACATGAAATACATTGACCATACTGAAACACTTATCTAACATCAGAGATCCTCAACATATTCCACATATCAACACTAAAATGAAACACTCATGGCCCATGAAATATCCCACAACTAATATCACATCTCATAATCAACTTATCCTTATAGGATAATGCCTCCATGTTAGGACCTATCACACAATGTAATATGAGCCGATTCAAATGATATATTGATATTTCTTAAGAAACAAAAAAACTATTATATATACCAAAACCATCCCATTCCATACCAATAACCAACTCATATTCACTATAAAACTTTTGATTTAATATTCCCATAGATTTTATGATTCTAAAACTATGGGATTTACTAGGTTCCCTTACCAAATTCCCCAAAAAAACATGGTAGACACATGGGAAAAACCATTTTCTAAATAGAGACTTTTACTATTCCCCGTGGTGAACCTGCTACAAGGAAATATCCATCTCAAGATGGTGGCCCTTGAGAAATTTTTTTGGACAACTAATGCATGCCATTAGCAATACTCAATCCCTTATCAATTGAGTGTTTTTTAACATGAAAACAAAAACAAAATTCCATTTAATTCCCAAAATATGGATAATGATTTCAATACATGTCATGGATCACCCAGAGATTTTAGAATACACTTATCCTAAATAAATTAATGGTCTTGATAAATTCTATTTAATTTAACAAAAAAACATAATTGACTAATTGTTTATTAACATATGAAATTTAAAAACTTATTACCTAATGAAATTAAATTGATAAATAAATGACATTTTAAAATAGGGGCAAATACACTTAATGACATTATATAAATTATTGAGAAACTATTTTGAACTATTTTGTTGGATGAATCATTTTTTGTTAAATTTAATAATTTTAAGGAATGATATCAGAAAAATTAATTCATAAATATTATGTAAAAATTAATAAAAATTTTAAGTACATCCATGATATGGTTATATAATGATAAAAATTAATATTCTAATAATTCATTATAAAATACAAATGTTATGTAGACTGAAATAATTTATTTATATATCTGGTTATTTAAAAGGAAATTGATCTTATTTTTTGATTTATACATTTCTAATTGTTTTATTTATACATATATATAAGTTAATTATTATTAATAAATTTCTTATAAATGGGATATAAAAAAATATAATATCGATGGATAGTAAAATGATATATTTTTTTGGAAAACTATTTTTTATGTGCATAATTTATTTTAATCTTAGTAAATTAAATAAATTACTATTTATAAATTATTTTAATAGATAATATATTAAATGATATAAATTACCATTCAACCAATTATTGTCACTAGGAACTTAGTGAGAATAAAATATATTTTTTATTTTAAGTTACTTTTTATAGAAATGTTTTTATATATATTGTGCTTGAATATTAGAGTTAATTACATCCACATCTAAAAATTTAATTTGAAAAATCAAATAATTATTTTGAAATAAAATTTCCATTTTTTTATAAAAATATTATACTATAGTAGAAAATTAATATCATCATGGTAGAAGATAAAATAGTTTAAAAGAGTTTAAATAGAGTGATATCACTTCTAATATCAAATAAATCTAATAATTATTTTATTTATGTACCTTATTTATACACCCTCACAATAGATTTTAAAATTTTCTTTTTTCTAAAATACAATTAATTTAACTTTATAGAATATTAATGTTAAGGCTATTCTAAATAGTGTAACTCCCCTAACATATAAAGATTCACCTTATCTCATCACTTATTCACACAATTTTAGAACCTTAGATTAAAATATATCAACCAATATAAATTTAAATTTTCCTCCACGTGTCTTAGATATTTTTGGTTTCTCTAAAATACCACCTGAATAAAGATTATGTTGTAAGTTAGAGGTAGGTACAAAAAGAAGAGGTAGTTGTCCAAATGAAGAACTTTTATGTTTATTTCTACTTCCAAATACTTTTTTTAAAATTTTATCTATCACAATACTATTAAATCATAATTATAAAAATAATAAAATGTAATTATTTTTAAGTAACAATCATTATATACTCCCTTTATCGGTAATAGAAAATTGAATTGAGGATCAGTTGTACGGGTAGACAGTAGCCTCTATGAAGTGTTATATTTTAATTTTTATCACCACATTACATGAATAATGATATAAATGTATTTAATTAACATAAATGATATAATTTTTATTTTTGAAATATAAATTATTTATTATATTCCTTTCTTTACAATCACTTAATTTTGAAAATATATCCTATATTTAAGTGTGAACTACAACTTCGAGGAAGTGATATAATTGATTTTCATAACCACATTAAATGGATAATTATAATTATGTATATAATTAATAAATATTATATATATATGATTATATTAACATTATAATAATGTTAAAACCTTGACCAATGTGTTAGAAATAGAATTTATAAACAAAAACATGTGTGGAGAATAGAAATTCTATAACCTAGATATTGAATTTTTTGAAGAATTATTTGTTAATGGGTAATTGGAAATTATAATTGATTGATTAATTTTGATATATTTATGAATATAGTTTTTTATAGATGTATAATAACTGAAAATTTATTATACACAAGTATTGAGTGTATGTGAATTATGTCAGGAAATAAGGTATGTGTTTATTTTATAGTCTATCTTTTTATTTTGATTACTTATATATTAATTTCCATTAGGATAATTATTTTTTATTTATATTATTAAAAAAATATATTTTATCAAAATCTATAAATTTATAGTTTTTTCATTTATTCTTACAATTTTACCCTCTATGGTTTTCAAAAGGACTAGAAAACTATCTTCAAGAATAGATGTGATTATTTCTCATTTTTAGTTTGGAATAACAATCCTCCATATCCATGTTATTAGAAAATGTTATGGTAGTTATTAAATACATCAATATTATTATAAATTTTTTTTAATACCATTATTTATGTTTATAATGGTTTTCTTAGAATCTTTTTGCCTAGTCCCAAATAAGTCATTTTTAAATTTCATTATAAAAGTGGAAAAATAATTTTATTTTATAAAAAATGTATTAAATGGAATGATATATCAAATATCATGTACCTTATTTTTAATGACTATTTATTTATATGTTTTCATATTTGTAGTTCGAAAATTATATTCCCATTTTCATGGAATTTTTATGTTTTTAAAAGTTTTCAAATGAAAATAAATATACTTTTTTCCAATTAATATTTGTAATTCTTTTTATAAATGTATGTTTCATTTTTTCTAGCATTCATTAATGATTCTAAATCATCACTTGGGATACTATTTAAATATTCCATCAATTTTTTATGGATATCCCATGATGAATATTCTCTAAGGATGGTTTAATAAAAACCCTATTCTTTTCCCCACGTTAATTATACTATGATAAAATAATAATTGTTTTTATGATATTGTAGCACACATATGTATGTTATTAATTATGTGATAAATAGTCGATGAATATTATACATCTTTGATGAAATGTGTAAATATTGATATCTCAGGAGATAATATTAAATATAATGTGGGGTTAACCCCATAAACTGTGGGACTCTTTCCACAATGTGTGTGGGAATGTAGAATAATACCAGACCAATTGAGACTCAATAAACATTGTTTATGGGAATGGGGATTGAACCCAATACACATTGGGAAACAATACACAAATTTTATCTTATAACTCATCTTTTACTAGGTCACAAATATATTTTATTTTATTTTATAACAAGGTACTTTTTTGGAAATGAAATACCATGTACCCAGAGTTTTCACCAATAATCATAATCATATATATAAGAAAAATTATAATATCCCCCCTCAAAACCAATATTTGAATCATCATTTATGAAATATTACAGATGACTGACGAAGAGTTAATGAATCATTCCTAACATGTTTTCCAAATTTTGTCATCCGGAGACCTTCGAGGAACACCTAGTATAGAAAAATCTCTTGACTTCCCTATTTTATTTGGATTCCGTTTCTGGATGAACATCATTTTTATGAACTCCAAATTTATTATGACTAACCACATGAGTTTCTGTATCCATCTTGGCGCACATTACACAAGTATTACCTCTTATATATACATATTTCTACTCCACAGACATATAATTTAAGATTTTGATTTACTATCATGGATAATGATTGAATATTGGGGAATCTAAAATATTATGTCTCAGGTATTTTTAGTGATAAATATTTAGGATATAAATCCTGATTTATGTCGAACGACTTGTTGGGAAAGATTTTGTAATTTAAGATCATGTTCTCATACCCTTATAATTATCATATAATAACTTATGCTAATAAATTAATATCTCCTATGTTTACCCTTATTGTGATATTTAGAACACTATTTATTTTGTTTACATTTACCTATGTTATAAAAAAATAAATTTGACATAGATTTGTATATTAAGGGTACTATGTGAGAAGCAATTTGATGTATATACTTAAGATATTTAATGAAATAAGATAATTAAGTATATATTCTCTGAATTCCTAAACTATTTATGATTGGAATACATATAATATTCAGAGTTATATAGAATTTTCATCTAAAATTATGTAATGTTTATATAAGTGAAACTTGGGTTTCAATAACTATTTTTAAAAGTGAGTGTTATTTATTTGTAATGATTAGTATTACAAAACATTAGTGAGAGTCTTAGGGCTAAACATAAAAAATTTAAATATCCTAAAATGTTGTAAATGTATGGAGTGTGTGGTTTTGTAGAAAAGATATATAGGTCTAGATAAAAAAATTAATATCTAGGTTCATACATTGATTCACCTATGGGTGACATAATTAAAAAGCCCAATTGGATGTTAACTCAATATTTAATTAGTGAATAATAATGAGTCCAAAATAAACATCTATTTTAATAAAATTACGGGATATAAATTAGGTAATTTATATTATCATTATGAATTGTTATGATGGATTTTAATATACTGAGATTATAAATTCAAATTGAAAATTACCATGGGAAATTTAGATTAAAATCTAGAATATCATGGGTTGATAAGATGTTGTCCAAAATTAGAACATATTTGGAATTTTATCCAATATTATATGATTTATCAATCTTATTATTGATTTTTGATGCACACAATATGTGTCTTGGTTTTATTCAATGGTCATAACCAGGAGTAATTGTGTTAACAATTAATATAAACACTAATGTAATGACAATTATCAGGTGTTAAAAAATGAAAAGGGAGCTGGGATGAAAAGATATGGGGTTATGCACACAGAAATAACATAATATATTAATGTTAAAATTAATCATTATGAGTATCCAAATGTCTAATGGAAGGGAAATAACTATTTTACAATTCATTTGGTAATGTCCACCATACATTAGTGGATCATCATATCTATTTATTATTGATAAATGGAATAATATTGTAGAAAATATAAATCAGAATATTGTATTCTCATTATATGAGAATGTTATGTTGGATGTGTATAATAATTATGGTGAGGTTGATCAATGGAAGACTCCTATCAATAATACAAGGAAAGAGTAATAAATTGAAAGCACGAAACTAAGAAAGTTTAAGAAAATATTTTTGAATTACTATTTTACTCAAACTATTCATATTTAAAAGGAGAGTGGATTCCTAGAACTGAATACAATGAGTAATCAATCTGATAATATCTATGAGTAAAATTTCTCAAGTTATTCAAGGCATGTTTCTTGTTTTATCCTTATCCATAAAAGTAAACTAATTAAATCATTATTGAAAAAAAACCATGTCTCTTTAAAGAATTGGATATAATATAAATTAAAATATATGATGAAATAATTTTATATTATCTTAATAAGGAAATATAGAGCAGAGACTCTCATTGTTCCCATTGTTTTGGGTTAAAAAAGTGAAAAATATATTTTAGAGGATATTCTAATAATAAATCCCATATTTGAATGAAAAATAATATCCCTTTGCGAAAAAATTATGGAAATAGGCATGGATTCCATTTTCTAAAGGGGATTAGAATATGTTTTAAGTGTGAAAAGAAAATCCCTTTATAAAATGAATACTAATGTGATGTGAATAGGTTATGAAATTATATTAATGGAGAGAAATATTATCCAAATATACCACCCACACAACTACATTATAATTTCATATATTATAAATATTATTCTAGTAATTTCATGAATCCGAGGGAAAAAAATAATTATCATAAAAACAACCTAATCCAAAGGAATAAATCGAAGAATTATGTAATACAAATTACATAATTGGTTTAAGATATTGAAGTAGTTAAATCCATACATATCATACAATTAGAAACTATAAATTTCTTATTTTATTCATGTTCTATATCAACATTTATATCTTAATATTTTTCTATGTGTATCCCATCACCACATAAATTGTTCAATATTCAGTTATTAGTGGATATTTATAATGGTATGTTGATTTTATCTTCAACCTATAGGTCCTATTCAATAGAAGTCTATGGGAATTTGCATCCTCTAAATTTATTACTCTTTATGTAGTTCAATTTTATGTGATTTTGGTTATGTATCAGCTCTCTGAATATTATTCCTTAATAATTACTGAGGAAAGTAAGTCACATTAGATATTATGAATCAAACAATGATCATATATCTATGTGAGGAAGAACATGATCATCCTATGTTTATTAATTACATTATATGGGTCTTACAACATATTCAGGAGGAGTGTGTATGTTAAATTGTTGGGGAGAATCTCAAAATTGAGGATATTCATAATGATTGGGAATATATTAATATATTTTCAAAATATTTTCCTTGTATTACTTCAAAAAATGATTTTGAGGTTTCAAGAGAACTTATACATGGTGATATAACTATTTCAAATACTTGGTATATAATTGATCCAATAAAGATTCAAAAATTGAAGAAACAAATCCCATAGAATCTATAAAAGGCATTTATACATTGTATTGTGTCATCATGGGTTATGACTCTTCTATTTAATACGAAGAAATATGGGTAATTTATTCTTTTAATTGACTATTGAGAAAAAAATCACTATAAGAAACCTGTATCCTCTACGTCACATTATAACATGTTTGATAAGCTATATAGTGGTCGATATATTATCAAGATGTATCATTCCTATTGATATCATTTATTAAGAATAAAAATGGATGATATTCCTAATAAGTTATTTAATATTATTTATGGAAACTATGAATTTGTAATAATTACATTCGGACATATCAATACTTCACTATCATCACAATTATAATAGATAATTCATTTAGATATTACCTTGATTAGTCTGTGATAATATTTATAGATGGTATTATAATGTATTCCAAAAGTAAGGAATCAGATAGCAGTAAGTTCATAATTGTTATTAATATATTGAATAAGGATAAGTTGTATGAAAAATGTTGTATGTGTGAATTATATATGTAGAATGTATCATTCATGGGTCATGCAATTATATGTGAGGATACATCAGTAGATATTAGAAGTAAAAAAGTAATTGAACAATGGATCTGACCAATGGTTCATGAAATCCATAGATTTTTTATTATATGGATATTTAAATTTATTTTTTAAATTTTTTACATTAGAATCAAATCCTAAGACTATTTTGATACAAAAGGGAGCCGGGTTCCAATGGATCAATGAATGTGATTTGAATATCAAGGAGGTGATGGAAAGGTTTGTAAATGCACCTGTTATTAGACAACCATGTGGCAGAGAATAGATTTTTATATTAAATTCTGAATAAAATAAAGGTATGGGATATTCCTTAAATCATAATGATAGGGTAGTAAAATATTTTCTATTCTAGTTGAATATTACTGAGAAAAATTATCCAAATCATGATCAATGATAGAAACACTAAATTTTTCTTTGAAAATATGGACACATTATCGTCACGGAGAGAAGTTGGTGTATATATATATATCATAAAATCATGAATATAATATTTACATAGAGAGACTTTAATTTATACAAAAGGATATGGATAGATTTAATAAATGATTATGAATTCTCAATACACTACCATCATGGGAAGGTAACCATGTAGTTAATTCTATAATATGGATGGGTCATGTTATCTTATCTACGATGAGGATTGAAAGAAATATAATACTTATTGTTTTTATAGAATGGATCTTTAAATAATGAGGTAAAGAGATAAATTCTATATTTCTAAAATTCATTTTAAACCATCCATCCATGTAACGATTAATGATGAGAAAAAATAGGTTTTAGAGTTGAAAAAGAATGTAAGGATTATTCTTATGTAAAAATATTAACATGATAGGATGATAAGATTATAGAATTATATATATACATTTTAGTACCTGAATTGATGATTGGGATATTGGATGAGGCACCTAACTCATCATTATCAATCCATCCTTAGAGTAGAGTGATTTATTTAGGTCTCAAATAAGATTACTTATGTGACATACTCGAAATAAATAGTATAGATATTGTATCTTGATACCTAGTATATAAGAAAGTTAAGGATTAATATTATACAAATAATATCATAATGAATACATTACAGTTATTTTTATTTAAATTTAAAAAATCACCACATATTTCATCATAAGAATCCCCATGAACTCTAATGGCCATAATTTTATTAAGGTTATATCTGATTTCATTATGAAATAAACACATTTCATTGCTATAAGAGATGATTTCATGATTAGTCAACATGTAATGATGAAATTAAATAAGTTGTAAGGTTTATTGGATCACCAGTTCTAATTTCATCTAAATATGATCCAATTATTTCATCAAGAATATTGAAAATTATTCAAAATTAATTAAATAAATAGTTCAATTTTAGTATAGCCTATCACCCCCCTAAAGCTGTCTAACTAGAATGAACAATATAAACACATATGGATTCACCAAGCGATTGTTTTATTGATTTTAATTGTGGTTTGGATAAAAACATTCCCATAGTCAAATTTATTTAAAAAAATACCTTTCATCAATGAATTTATATAAATATTTATGAAACTCTCTATGTTAATAAGTGTATCACTATAACACATTCAGATGAATTTATAGAATGAGTGATATTAGTACCTAAGCTACCTTAATAAATAATAGAGACTTTGAAAACCATTCAGAAACAGATTAGAGTAGCTCATATTTGAACAAAAAGTTATGATTAAAATAAACATAGATATATCTAGTTAAAAGATGGTGATAAGTTATTCCTAAGAATATTTCCATTGAATACAGTTGTGAAATTTGGAATGAAGGGGAAGCTGAGCCCAAAATATATTGGACACTTTGTGATTATTGATCATATTGTGATGGTAAGTTATAGGTCTATTCTTCAATAGATACTCTCTAGAGTTCATAATGTGTTCTATTTATCACAATGGTGGAAGTACATATCCAATCCTTCAGATATACTAATCATAGAGGTTGTACATATAATGCATGATCAGTCATATGAGAAAAAATATGTGGATATTACAGACCAAGGAGATAAATTTATTTAGTGTAATACCACTCACTTTGCTAATGATTTTATTTGGTGGACCATAAACTAATGGAAGCTAAATGGTAATCAGATGATGTAATAAGGTAGATTTATCTTGAAATTTTCGTTATATTAATGGAATTACAATTGTTAAATTCTTTTAAGGGTGTTGTATGTAACACCAAAATATTTTAGAGTATACTTGTCTTTAACAAATTAAATATGTTTAATATATTTTGATTCATGAAAATAAAAAATTACGTGAATAAAATTTATAAAAATATAAAAAAAATATTATTATATTATTAATGGAAATTAATAAAATTGAAGTCTTTTAAAAAGTTTTAAATTCAATTAGGGAAATACAGTTAATTCTTGAGAAATTATTTTCAATATTAGTGTTGAATTTTTTTTATTAAATATAATAATTTTAAGGAATATTATAAAAAAATTCATAAAATTGAAATAATAATCATTAAAATTAACTAAGTAAGTCAATGAAATTGTTAAATAATGATAAGGTGTGGTAGTTGAATACTTAATGAACAAACCCAAATGTTTTATTGATGATATTTTTATTAATAAATGTTTTTATTTAAAATAAAAGATATATATTTTTAGTATTAAGAATATGTAAATTTATTGTTTATATAGTTTTAAGAATTAATTATCATTAATATATTGATAATCAATTTGGTGTAAACAAAGAAAAAATCATTTGAAGGTAAAATGAGATATTTTTGAAAACACTATTTTTTATATGTGTACATTATTTTTATATTAATAAATCTAATTAATAATTATTTATTAATGATTTTTATAGATAATATAAGTAATAATATAATTTAAAATTTACCTAGTGGTTATAACTTGGAAAGGAATGTGAATAAAATATTTTTTAGACATAATGATTCATTTTTCCAGAAAATTTTTTTTCACACATTTTGTTCTATGATATTAGAATTATATTCTACAACCTATTAGAATTGAATATAACATAATTTAATCTATATTTTTTAATTATTATATACCTTTTTTATATGATAAATTTATATTTTGGTCATCAACATATGTTTATATAGTAAAATTTTTAATTATTTAAGTAAAGGTTAAAATGATTAAAACCAAGGAATAAGCTTCTAATATCCCAAAAAACATATATTTATTTGATATTTTAGATGATTTAAACCTCCCATAACAATATATATAATTTTTATTTATTTTTTCCACAGTCCTTGGAAATTTACTATATACAATTTTAAATATAAGGGTATTTAATATGATGCTACACCCCTCACTTATAAAAGCGAACCACATGTCTTCACTTGTTCACAATATTTGAGAACCTAATATTGACCAAAATATATATAAATATATTTTATATATCAAACCGACATCCTATATGTTTAAATACCATTAAAATACTAATCTAATATGACATAATGTACATGAAAATGGATTATTCCCAAAGAATATTTATTGTTCTGAAGAGAGTTATTGCATGTTTTTTTCTCCTTTCAACTCCAATGAATCTATTATATTCATCCAAATACTATGAAATAACTATAGTAAATACACATAAGATTAATTATATTTATTTAATTATCATTATCCTCCTCTTTTCCATCTATTGTAAAATGGTAATGTCATTTATTCGTATGTGATGTCTACCACCTCTAAAAAGTGATATAATGAATTTTTCAACACCAAATTAGATATATTTTTCAATAAGTTTGTATAATGTACAAAAAAAATAAATAGGAACTTATTAATACTATGGATATGATGAAACCATAACCATGGTTCCAATACCTAAATCTCTAAATCGAAACATGGTTGGAAAACCGAATAGTTTACACTAACATATAGATTTTAATGATAAGTATTTAATTAATTGAAAACGAGAGGTCAAAAAGGAATGATATATAGTCATATAGGTATTAATACAATTATTTTTAATATTCATAAAATGAATAAATTTATTATACTGTATGATAGAGTGAATACAATGCTAGTAAGGATTTCAGGTAAGTGTTTATTTGAAAATCTCACTTTTTATGATGATTTATTATGTTTAAATTTATATTGGAATAGTTGTATGTTATTCCTCTTATAAAAAACCTCTAGTTATTATCCTAAACCTATTCCTATGAATTTTAATTATTCTTTCCCTTACCCCTCTTTGGTACTCAAATGGACAAAAATAATATTTATGTGAAATACTGACTTTATTACTCCTTTTTGGTTGGGAATATTCCTCCTCCATATCAATATTATTAAATATTTCTTACTGAAAGATATTATATAATTTGTAATTATTTATAATTTAACTTTTATAAAATATATTACTTGATTTTTAAATATTCTAAAAAAATATTCTTTTCATTTTGGGAATGGTTCATTTTTTATTATATTTACAAAAGTGAAAAAAGCGTCTTTTTTTAGGATTTTAAAAATAAAATTATTTCTACATAATAATTTAATTTTGTTTACAAGGTTGTTTTATTTGAAATTTAAAATATTTTTACTCTGATAATATTATTACCTCTATGTCGAGAATTTTTCTTTTTTTATAGTTACCAAAATAAAAGTTATTTTTTCTCTTACTTTTCAAAGAATATATCTACTACATTTGTAACATAATTTTTATTCGATTTAAATTTTTTTAATGATTTTTATTCTTCACCAGAAATATAATTTAAGGAAATTTTAAATTTTATACCTCTATAAAGTTTATGATGATGATCCATTAAGTATGTTTTCATGAAACCCAATTCTTTTCCTTGAGTAAATTAATCAATGTCTAAATGATAATTTATTATGATCTAAGGGAGAACACACACACATATATATATTTCATTATATGATAGGTGGTACTAAAATTTTATTACCCCCTAATGCATTGGGTAATTCTTGATATCTCCTGAGATAAAATGATAAGGAATTAGGGTGATCCCAATAACGATGGGACTTTAAACACTATGTTTATAGGAATATAGAGTGATACAAATCTACATTGGGAATTTTTATACAATGTTTATAGGAATAGGTAGTAAACCTAATCCACTATAATAATTTTTCCACATTGATATTCCATTAATTAATCCTTGAGTAAATAAATTATTTTCTATGTTTTGTGTATGCCAAAAATATATGTTTTATGCTAATGATATGAAATGATGTTTTATTACTGATTATATATGATTTAGAACACTTACGACTCTTGTGTAATTTTATGAAAAATATTCATATCATGAATCATGACTTATGGTCTATGATTTGTTTGGTATGTTTACATATGTTATGATCACATTGTTATACACCAGTGCTTATCTTATAAACACTTATGATCATTGATAGAAATCCTTAATGGTTAACCTTATAGTACATTAGATATAACCCATTATTATGTTCCCATTTCCCTAGGTTATAAATAACAATTTTATGTTTGATATTTATAAGAATGACCCTAAATAAGAATAAATTTGTGCGAGATATTGAATATATTTCATGATATGATATGATTATAGAACCAATATACAAACAAAATAAAGCTTTCATGCTCACATGTATGTTTTATTATGTTATATATTAGATATTAATCTAAAACGATTCATAATTTTGTATGTGAATCTTAGGTTATCACATGACATACTATTCAAGTCATAGTACACTATACTATCTCAACATAATCATTGTGGTTAGTTCATACTCAACCTATAACACTAATAAATATTAATCACAAGGCCCATTATATCCCTTAGGAACCAAATGGATACTCAATTACCTTAAGTTGAGAAAAAACACACACACACATGAACCTATATGCGAGCGTGAACTATTGTATAGACACACTATCTGTTTTAGTCTCATTGGGATGAAATGTCTCATTATTTTAATTTACCCATGAATTAGAGATCACCATGCTCATATGATCACTTTATAAGAATATCCATTCCATTTTCTTCAATCTCATTCCAATAATTCTATATAAATAATAATATAAAAAAATAAAAAATTACTAAACTTATATATTTTTGAAGAATTCATTAAACATTACTGACTATTTATTAATCATAAAAACCATGATATTTGATGCATGAAAGTTCCATGGATTGAGTACAAATATACTATAAAAATTAAATATAAAAATATTCCCAATTGATTCCCAATTTGAAATTAAAAAGTAAAAATAAATTGAAAAAAATACTAGTTTAAATTCTATCATTGATATGATGAGAAAAGATTTATTTTTATCATCCTTTAACATCCTCTGACCATTTTCAAGAAACACATTCCATCTGGTTATTTAAACCATGATATTATAGATGATTTTTCCCATAACTAATATAAAATTACAATATATCAATTTAAAATAAGAAATAAATAATCCAAGAAAATTGAGTGAATAAACCTACCTTGAATCACTATCAGAACACCCTCAGATCCATATTAATTAAATGGGATCCAAGAGGTGAGAAAGTGGTAGTTGGGGGGGATAAAAATAGCCATCCAAGGCCCACTTATCTATTTACTCCTAAGGGGGGGGGGGGGAATACTGGAATACGGTAGATTTCCTTTATTTTTATAAATCAACATAGAAAAAATAGAGGAACATAGTTCCCTACACCATCCTCTTAGTGGATTTTTGGGTACATGGTGAAGGGGAATGGGCACTTGGTAGCCCCAAACAAGGGGAAACTACCCTAGAGATATCACTATGTACCCTGTGAATTTGTATCATGCAATTTATAGACTTTTTCTATAGAAAATATGTAATAGAGCCACTCAATAACTACGTCACTCATCATTTGAATATAAAAAATCATTATCACATTAAATAAAGTCTAAATTATTATGTACAATAACTACATATTCTATCTGAATCCTAAAATTCAATCCCTCTCTGTATAAATCCCATAAATTATGTTCTCTCTCAATTTATTGAACTATAATGATTTGAGTCATAAAAAACACCACACTGTCAAGATTCTCATCAATGGGATGTCCTACAAATCATTTTATAATTTCATATTCATCATATTAAATCCTATATTACTCATCACTACCAATTATAAATTAAATTGTATGTTTTTTAGCTTCCAATACCCCAAATCCTAGTAAACCATATCTTAAAAAAATAATCATCTGATCTGTAATATCCATCAAGTAAATCCTAAACAGCACTATAGTTTCTTATTTTATGTCATAAAAATATATTACATTAGAAGTTATGGGTCATCCCTCCCCTGATAAACATTCCCAGAATGCACCCAACCTATGAGTATAATTTTCAACCACCCGAACAGATTATGATTCCACAACACTCAAAGACATCATAAAATTTCCCATAAATCCACACATGATTTACCACAAAATCCTCAGTGATAATATAATGAGTAATTATATAATTTAATAAAAACATCATCCTAACTAAAATCTGAATACCAACATGATCATGAGTTGTATCACTCTTAGATCATTATTAAATTCAAATCTAAGTTAGGTTCTTGGTTTACTAAATCTAATAAGGTAGTATAACCTAATTCTATATTTGGTATATACCCAGGACCCAAATTTTGTTTATCTATAAATAACATAGAGTCCAAGATGATCTATCACCACTATCCTACTTGTCATATTAATAATGTGATTATTTTAACTTAAGTACCATACATCATGTTATTGTTATGATTTAACCCACCATGGGAGTACTCATATCATCATTCAACTAAAACATTTATCTTAACTTAAAAACCAACATCTTGTCAATTTATGAATGTCATTACTATAACTACCTGACATGGTTATATCCTATCAAAAGAAATATTTTTTGAAGTTACCAATTTTCATATTAATTCTAATATAACATTCAATGATATCAAAAAAATATCTAAAAATGAGGACTATTCCCTCAAATAGTGCATGATGTGATCCCAAAAATTTGAATCATGTTACATTACGTCCAAAAATTAATTCAACTACAAACTAAATTAATATTAATCTCATTCCCGGATTAGTATTTGAATTCCAACTAATTATCCTTCTACTCATAGATGTAATAAATTCATATATATTTTATAAAAAAGAACCATGCTATTTGTCTCCTTTATATCTCACAAATCTTATCTGTTTTACACTCATTATAAAATCTAAATAAATTATATCGTATCCCTATCCACACACAACGTTTGACCTCTTTCCAAACCACTTGAGTCACAAAACTAATCCCAATATTCAGATACTAAATTTATCTATAACCATTCCTATTACAACAAATTACATTGAATCTCAAACCAATAATGTTCTCAATTTACATAAATAAATAAACCAAGGAAAATAATATTAGATTTTATAGAAAATATAAATACTTTAAAAAGATAATGATATTGCAATAAAATACCAAAATCAAGTGTTTGATGACATTAAGAATAAGGTACATATTATATCTTAGACAAAACAAATTAATCCAATATTTATCATAGATCACTTATAATTTAATCAAAGGTTCTTTTTCAACTATTATACCTTTGGAAAATGGGGAAATATATGAACCGAGAGAGTTCAAAAATGTAGTAAGAGGTAATACAATATCAAAAATACATAATGGAAATAATAATAGATAATAAGTAAATTAGATACATGAAAATAGTAAAATAGAATAATTAATAATACAAGTTCATGAAATCAAAAGAATTGAAAATGATTTATCATATCATAATCATAAATAATGATATAAATTACATAAAATAATAATTGTGAGGGAGGGACATAATACCACCAAAGTATCACTTGGGAAATTGCACATAAATTTCATGACTCTAACCACCATCCCTAGTGGAATTTATTTTTTCATGATATATTCATACAATACATAAATAATAATTGTTATCATAAAAATAAGTCAGGGATAATTAATTTAAAATTATAACATTGAGGAAAATGATAAATAATCAAAACCTTCACATAGTATTATAGGAAATGATAAATTCACTTAGTCAATGAATAATTTTATATACATGGTTAAATACACCTGACCCGCACATAAAAACATGGATAAGGGTACCTAATCATGGATTATGAATAATGATCTCTTAAGATATAGTGCATTACCAAAACAACATAGGGGATTTATTACTCTGTTCCCACCTATTATTGTTATAAAACCCTTTAGAACATTTGTGTGGTTGTTTTTATTTAAAAAAATGTTGTACAATAATTCTTAATAAGATTTAGAAATTATACCATGGTTATTGGTGGTCTTCTATATAATTTATATAAATATATAATAGTTATATATATAAGAATCAAGTCACTCCAAAATCACATAGAGAAAGATATTGACATTCTGAAATCAGAAAGAAATTCTATTTATGTAATAGAAATTACACCTTGAAGGATATGACCAAGAAATAGTGGATATAAAAAATATTAATTCACAATCAATAATATGATCGATCGAGGCTATAATGGATAAACTTAAATATATAGAAGAATAATTTGTTTAAAAACACAATGTTGTAGATTAGGTCATATCAGGATCAAGTTATTTAAAAATATCATTGTTTAGAAATTTATATTAGGGAGAGTTACTTCAAAAATAAATGTTACCTAGTGGAGGCTATGAGAAAGGATATCTTGATATGGTTGTGTAATTTCCCCATGGAGTATTTATTTCATGCTAAAAGGTATATTATATGAGATTAAATTACATTCACATAATAATAAACTTATAATTCTCAATGTGAAATCTTATCATAGTCGGTATGAATAAAACATGAAATATTTGTAGTAGATATCTCAAGTTCCTCCTAAAACTAAACATCTAGACCAAAAAGGATACGTGCATTGTGTATAACAAGTGAAATGTTAACACTATATTGGTCACCATGGAATGCAAGCATGATTCTAATTTTTGAAACGTAATGATCATGTTCATTGAGCTATGAAGCTTGGAGTCACACCGTAAACAAGTAATGTGAAGAATATTTATAGAATTTTATGATCCTATATTTTTGGGACACTATAAGATAAATTCATGGTAGATGTTGAACTAGAATTGTAATCTTATTTGGATAAAATGTTACTACATAGTTATGGATTTGTGATGTTTAATTAATGAAGAAAATTAGATATTATCTCAAGACTAGAGGGATATATTTCTCTGTAAAAAGGTATAGAAGATCATTTATTTAAGAGAGTCTAATTCTAGTGTTTTATTGGAATATTATTTATAAAAATTACTTATTTGAATCTTTCTATGTTTTATTACATTTTATTTATTATAATTTATTTAAATGGTCATATTTATTAATGAATAAGATCATTGATGATGATATTTTGAAAAATTGAAATACCCTAATTTATCTCTTCTGTTGTGTGTTTACCTTTCATAGGGCCAACAAGAGGTATTAGAAATGAAGGTTATTGGTGTAATATTATCTTTTAGAATAAAAAATATTTATCATCCTCCCCAAGTTAATTTTTACCTTTTATATAAACCATATGAAATTTCGAAATAATAAAATTATATAATATTTATAATCATTGGGAATCAATATGTGCACAGATTCTATTCATGGGATCTCACTAATCATGGGGAGTGGATAATTATCAGAAAATAAATGATGGTATATTGAAAAAAATTCAAATAGAGTCAACATATGAGGGAGAACTTATTCCAAGATAGTATATATACATTTTACGTCTAGAAAATAATCATATTGAAAGGTTAATAACTTCTAAAAATCATAAACATTGATTCTAGGGTACACCACAATATATTACCGGTTCTATGAAATAGGTATGAGGACTTGAGGACACACCCCAATAAGTATTTCGATGTATTATCTAATCATATGAGTTTTAATGTGATGAAGATTCATGGAACTACAGATCTCTGAAATCATGTACAAATTTTATGGAAGATCCTATGAATATTTCCACCATGTTTCAGTGCAATGACGAAAATTCCCAATAAAGAAAACCAAATACCGTTGGAACCAAATAATCATTATATAACAATTTTTTCATAAAATATGAGAAACAGTAACAATGATTCCTTAAAAAAAGAAAATTCTATGGAATTTTAATCCAGGAAAGCGGTAAAGATCGCATTGGGTGATGATGAGGTGAATCCTTTAATTTCCTCAAATATCAAAAAAATAAAAATTAGTAATCAAATTAAATCCTCACCTTACCTTAATTCAATATGAAAGAGTTTGTTATTTCACTTTGATGTGTAAAAATACTCTAGAATGATGGTTAAAATGAAGCACCCAAAAATAAAAATTTAGAAGATATGAAAATAAATTAGATAATAGAAAATATAAATTCTTCAAAAATGTGAAAATTATTTCAAAAGATGATTTTTTCTCCAAATAAGCAGATGTGGATGATATTAAATATTTCCAAGACAACAATAATAATGTAGTTCTTTTTTAAGTAAAAATATAAATGTTGGAAAATGAAATGGTTACCATGAAGGCGAGGGAATATTTTACATTATAGTTAGTTTTGATTGTTATCTTGATAAAATTATCATTTATATGTCAACAAAAAAATTAAAATATATATTTTTTCTTATTAAAAAGTATATTTGTAGAAATAATAGAATATAATTATATGTTAAAGGATGAGCTTCAATTTACAAGAAATAGAAATATGGAAAAATTAAGGGAGGAGGTGGAGATCAAGGTCAAAATTTATAATCATCCCTTGATTCTTAATATTTTGAATGATTTTATAAAAAATAATTTCACATATATTGAGAAAATTAAATTTGAATTCATGAATATGTGACCGAATATTGATGATAAATAATGAAATATAACTCCACACATGATATCTAGAAGTTTAAGTGTATAAGATAATAATGAATTCAAGGTGAAACATGTGATAATAACTAAGACATTAGATAATTAATTTTTAAATAGAAAAAAATAAAAAATAAATTCAAATCATTCTTGTGGATTGAAGCTATGATAAATCTAGTGAGTTGATGAAAATGGAAAAACACATACTCCTCAACAGAAGGATGAATTAGGTGACTAAAAAACCATAAATTGATTATGTTTTGTGGAAAATGATTAAAATAATAACCCATAATTATGGTACAGTTCTTTTGGAATGATAGGGTATACACAATTTGGGTGTCCATAGAAATAAATGTTTATAATAATAAAAGAAATCGACAAGATTAAATTATTATCATTGATATATTCCAAATGATTACTTTTTTGATTTTACGTTTATGGATAAAAATATATTAATTATTCATCATGAATATAAGGATATAGTCTAAGTGATATCTATTAGTATAGATATTTGTAGCTAGAGGAATCACCACATGGGATGAAATCTCATTATCAATTTGAAGCCCTATAAGATGTAGATAATTCATTATATTCGAATATAGAATAATCATACTCAAAATAAAATAAAGTGGGGCATAATATAAAGATAATGTAATAAAATATGATAAGGAGAACAGAGGTGTAATTTAACTAAAATTAATATATTGTTTTGTTATTGTAACCAATATATTTCATAAAAAATATTTCTACTTATTATATTTATTTTAATTACATTAAATTATGATCCATTAATGAAATATAATGGTTTTGTTTCTTTGTAAATTTGAATACATAAAAAATAGTTTCCTTAAATATATACATCATCTCAATAGTATTTCCCTATTACCAACACCATTCTTATACACATCAAACTAAAAAAGATTCTCTATATCCACAGGAAAAGAAAAAATAATAAACGGTCAGTTTAGATTCCCAATATGGGTAAAAATGGAGATATCAATGATTATTTAAATGAAACATGATGAGAAAGGGTATGATAACATGAAAATAATAATTAAAAATCATACCCTATGATTCATTAATCATAACCATGAGTTGGGGTATGCATCTTGTAAGTTTATAATACATGATTCATAATGGGATTAAAGAACATGATCCATGAGAACACAACATTGGCATACGATTAATTCCTAAATTAGTGGAATGCAGTGCGGAAGAATCCCAATAATAGAAATATTATGTAAAGGCTACCCAACATTACATTCATAAAATGTTATGATTTTGATAACTACCTATTGAAACCAAAATATGAGACAAATAATATGCCAAAAAGAAGTCACTGTTGACTGCCTTACGACGCTATTTGGTGGAGTCCCCCCATCACCACAGTTGCTGCAAATCAAGGAGGTGGGATGCTCCACGAACACATTTGACGTTCACGAGCCCACCACAATGCAAGGAGGTGGGACGCTATGAGAAATCATTTGACGTTCGCGAGCCCATCACGATGCAAGGAGGGGGGATTCTCTTTGACCACATTTGACATTTGTGAGCCCGCCACGAAGCAAGGAGCTGGGATGCTCTGCAATTGCATTTGAAGTTCACGAGCCTGGCGTGTAGAAACCAAGTCCATCTTCATGCCGTGTTTTCTCTACATAGCGGCACCTATTTCCTATAAATATCGGGCTCCCCCTGAGCCCAAAAGACATACAATCTGACCTTTTGACTTCCCAGCTCCCAAATTGTGAAGCATCCTTCTGTTCTGCGAACCATGATCTATGTGAGACACTTTTGCTCCGCGAAGTGCATCCCCTTCATCTCGTTTTGATCCCCTCTAACGAGAGGGATGCATTTGTAAAATCATAAAGTCATTCCCGAAGGAAGGTGATCTCCAAGGGGACCCATGTTTTCATGGAGAGTTTATGATTTGTGTAACACCCTTCATGTATACATTATCCACATGCTAAGGCAGGGTCACTGTACATCGCGAAGCACATTGATTCACGACACCTTGCTTTACGAGAAACCTTTGCTTCGTGAGGCAGTGCTTTGGGAATGCATTTCCACTTCACAAAGCACCTCCCATATGCACCTCTTCCAAATGCTAAGTATAAGGCACCACAATTTGCAATGCACACCCCTTCCCAGGTGCCCTACACCATGCAGAGCAAGAGAGCTTCACAAGGACCCTGCCTATGAACCCTTCTGCATGGAAATTCCTTTTCCCATGAGACCCTCTAGGATTGAACAATGTGACTTCAATGTCCCTTGGTCGATAATTACCATTGCTTTTCTTAGCCTCATGATTCTTCGCATAGGCACACTAATGTATACTGCTTCTTCACAAAGCCATGATAGCGCATGCCCCTCGATTGTTCGCTCCAGGACACCCCCTCACCATGGATTTTCATATCCCTTCTCTACACTAAGTAGCAGAGGGTACCTGTTATGTAAGTCCTAGGGGTGCAATGAAAATCTACCTCATCTGAGCTATAGGACATTAAACTACCAAGCACCTTTGTCCTCATCACATGATGATAAAATGTGATCTCGCCTCATGACTCGAATACGGGGTACCCCCACCTTGGACATTCTCCATGCCCACTGGTCTCCATAGTGGACGATATTTTTTTTATGGGAGTTTCTTTTGTACGCAGGGAATGGGAGACCACCTCGGTGTAATCCCCTATCTTTCTTGTAGGGAGAAGCATCCTAGCTCATCCTACCATCTTCGATCCCCAGGACAAGTGAATTGCGTGGTAAGGAATGATGCTTTTCCTTTCTTCGGTCCCAAGTCCCTCTCCCATTGTGCTTTGTTTCCATCGGGCCTCTATCCTAGAGTAAGTCCTAATCCTTCTCTCCATGGGTCACTAACAATGTGTAAACCCCACTTCACTTCCCACAGATGCACCTTTCGGGATGTGATTGTCGAGTCTCTGCTATCTCTTGTTTCTAACACCGATCATGACTCACGTGGGCTTAGAGTGAGCACCGAGAATGACATCTCATCCTGGGCAGCCTAGAGTATAAGCCCCAGACCACCATTCAGAACTACGTCAACATTGATCCCTGCCATGTCAGGGTACATAGGAAGCTTCCACGAGGTTCAAGCCCACCATCCATTGGTCGCTCCGACCCCCTTCACGTCGGCTCTCCATCATCCCACATGACATTAAACTATATTAACCATCCGAAACTATGTGGTCTCTGATCCGTGCCAAGGTAAGGTAAATATGAAGCCTCCACGTGGTTCAATCGCGCCATCCAACTCGACCCCAGGTTCTTATTTACATCTGTTCACAAACCATGACATCCACCTTGGGATGCCTAGAGTGTATGCCCCACACTCACATCAGAACTACATGGACATTGATCCCTGCTAAGGGAGGGTACATAAGAAGCCTCTATGAGGTTCATGACCACCAGCCACCGGTCATTCCGTCCATCTTCACATCGGTTCACCAACACCCTGGGAAGCCTAGAGTGTATGCCCCATGACATAATCCTAACTATGTGGACTTTGATCATTACGAAGGCAGGGTACGTAGTAACCTCCAGAGGTTCAAGACCAACATGCAGTTATCCCGACATCCCTCTGTGTTGGTTCAATAGCCCCATAATCTATACTACGTGGAATTTGATCCTTTCTAAGGTAAGGTGCATATGCTGCCTCCATGAGGATCATTCCCAACAACCATTGGACCCCATGTCCACCTTCACGTCATTTCACCAACACCTTGGGCTTCCTCAGAGCCTAAGCCCCAAATTCCCCCATATCCCGAACTACGTGGAATTTGATCCATGGTAATGTATGGTACGTAGGAATCCTCCATGAGGTTAAATCCCAACACCCAGTAGTTTCGAACCCCCTTCACGTCAGTTCGCCCCCATCCTGCCTAACATTAAACTGTAGACCCCATCCAATGGTAAGCAATTTTGACCTAATCTAGAGGTAATATATTGAAACCCCCAATCAGTAGTAATCCCCCATCAGATGAAATTTGTGGAATTTGATTCCCTACCACGATGATATGTATAAATCCTCTTCAATTTTCATGCACAAAACCATCATCATCCTCATGATAGTGCCAACCCATTCACCATCCCTTTCACAGAACCTTCCATCAGCCATCTTGATTCTTACCCAGGCCACCACATCCTGGTGGAATCATGCCACCCCATTCCCCATTCCCACTAATAACATTTGGGAAGCCACACACATGTTCGATCCAATATTGGTGTTCCCTCTAGGGGGTTCCTCCATCTAATCCACTCAAGTCAGTGTTATTATTAGTCTGATCCGTCTCATTCAGAGGTTAAACTTGTGGAATACCCTGTGTTAAACATGGGAAGCTGAGGAAAACCTCAGATACATTTACATGGCATACGATTCCCTAATTTAGATGTGGGCTTCCTCCGTCTTCCACGCCCTCGAGAAGCCCTATAGTAATGGATATAAGACAGAAACACCAATCCCCCGGTGTCTAGACACTCTAGTGATGCCCAGTGTGACTACTCCCCTATCCAATGGTTGCTACCCTAAACAGACCCCTTGGAATGTCCTGAAAAAAGAAGTGTAATTAACTGATGTCCATGAAGATATGGAGCCAGCAAGAGTTTCAAGAACAATGTCTTAAGTCTATAAGGGAGACCCGAATAATGTGACGAGTTCTGAGGAGGAATCCATGAAAGGAAGAACTGACATCCCATCATCCCGTTTCGATCATGTAGAAGACTTCCCTGAATAAGGAGCAGATGCCGCCTGCTTTTGGAAAGCAAGAATATGGGGAAACAAAAAATTGTCCCCGTCGTCCCCAAATGAGATGGATGTGTTCACCCTATCAAAAGAATCAAAAACAGAAATGGTCAACCTGACGTGAAATTATTCTACTCAATATGAAGATTAGTAGCGCTCGGGGAATCAATGGATGGATGTGTCCCCAGATCTGGACATCCAGCGTCGGGTCCCACCAAGACAATAGCGGGCCTGGCATGAAACTCACCAGACGTTGGGGAAGTAGAACGTTGGACATTCCGTTCTGTGACATTATAAGCATGGATCCATCTTACTGATCACAGAATAAGGGATGTCACTGGGGAATTGGATATTGATTCCTTTTTCTTTCCTCATTAACAAGTTCATCTCCCTACTTCTCATGAATCAGGTTACTGCAGTAGAAATGCGATCACCGCCCGCTCGTCTACACAGGGGCAGGGGAAATGCCCACACAGCCGCTCCATGTGGAATTAGGGATTCTGCGACGACCTTTTTGTCCACGGGTGTGGGGAACCCACGCCCCATCTCCCTATCAAATGTTATTCAACGAAGGGTAATTAACGACCTCATGCATCGTTACAAGGATGACGGAATCATCCCTACGCGGGATATGGCCCGCTTGGATCTGGAGGTGTTTGAGCCTCACCGTCAACGCCACCCTCGAGGGCCGCGCAGGAAGCCATTTCTCTCCTCCCCTATATAAAACCACTTTGGGAGACTATCCTTGGATTGCTTTGATGACTCTATGCCTTACGCTGATGAGGTAGGCGATGTCTGGCCCAGCATGGTCAGAGTCCGGATCCAGGGGCTCCCAACAAGGGCTCCCACCAAGTCGCGTCAGCGCTACTACCCGGTCTTTCCAGAGGAGGAGATGGTAAGCTATGCACCAGCACCACCAACCCAGGGTCATCTGACCATACGCCAGTGTCAGGCACGAGCTGAGGAGGATGCCCTTCAAGGGGCGGCAACATCGACAACTACTGTGGACGGAGCCACCACCGACACATATCATTATGTCCCTGCATACACTGAGTTGGGGTGCTTATATGCCCAACCAGGATCGAGGCCCCAACTGCCCCACGGGCAGGCACGGTCGACTCTCCCGGTCTGAGGCACGAGCAGTGGTCATCGCGAACCAACCCGCGATGATGCCACCCCGAATAGAGGTCCTCCCCATACCACTACCACATAGAGCATGGGTCTTCCCCGCTTCTAGGATCTTCTTGGAGGTCCGTCCTGTGCCACCCCCAATTAAGAATGAGGGTCTGCCCAGTGGCAGTGATACTCGGTATGGAAGTATCTCCCGTTCCCATTGCACTGGATATGGAGTCTCTCCTCCTACTCCCGACCGCCGGTGCATGGACATTGCACATCCAATCCGTCTGCAACATGGGGATTCACCATACGTCCTCTCCGTATCTAGTGAAGGTCCTCCTCACCTCGGAAACTATAGGGGTGAAGGCTAGCCTCGCTCCACCTGCACCAAGCATGGAGGTCCTCCCCATGCTCTTTCCGGTACCAATGAGGGTTATTCCTGCTCTTGAACTATTCATGGAGGTCCTCCCCTTGTCCCCTTCGACATTTTTCCCGGTGCTCCGCACACCTCGACATTCGTAGGTGGAAACCCTCCCCGTACCAGAACCTGTGCGGCCGAAGTACCCCATCTTAGGAATCAACCTTGTACCGAGGAGCCATGTTGGGGAAAAAAGGCAGGTCATCTCCACCATAAAAAGAATCCTGGGAAGGCTCGTACGAAGATCAAACTACTCTGATTCTTAGACTCTAAAGCGGAGTATGACTCAGCTCGGGAACCCTCCCCTCGCTCATCCAAGTCTAAGGTCGAGGTAGGTACGAGGCACATCAGCCTGGTACTCACAGAATGCGAGGTCCACAGGACTCCCACATCCCTCCATAGGTATATCTAGGAGGATGAAAATCTAGCTACCTTGCATGTAAGGGTCATGAAATCACCACTATTTTTGAGGAAAGTGCTCTCTACCTCCACAAAAAATCACATAGAGCTATTATGGGGACCAATTGTAGGCGAGAAGCATCACGACCTATCACCCATAGCCCTATCCCCTTAGCCATGAACGGTGGCCGTCAGCCCCTCTTATCGTGACGTAGCAGCCTAGTCACCACCTTCTTTGGAAGAAGGCCCAATATATGATATCCAGTCATCTCGTTCACCATATTCTCCACCGGACAACTTGTCTTCATAGTGGTCTACCTCAGTACCACTTCCAGTTCATTAACAACCCCCAGTTGGCGAGTGGGGAAATCAAGGTATAGACCCTCAATTTGAGCCATGGAGCTTCTGGAGCATCCTCGCAGCGGACCACTTCCCCGAGATGTTTTTTCCTGTGTTAGTGTAGAATTTATGCATACTGGAGTCCATCACCCTAGAGGAAGTTGTATGTTTCCACTCCACCCTCTGGGTGTCACATTTTAGTCTTTGTCATCAGTGCGCGGTTTATCCAAGGAGCCAAGCACATTTCGAAGACATCAATGAGTAGTGTCATCTAGTCGATCTATCTGCACTCCCTATGGCCCAGCACCCCAAATCACCAGGACACTCTGAGGCTCTCCAGCAGCAATGCATTCAGAGTTTCATGGTACTCCATAGAATTATAAGGTAGGCTACCCCCAAGGGAAAATCCATTGCTGGGAGCATTATGCTGCCCTATGCTTCAGTCCTATCCTGCAGTAGCCCGACTCGCTATGTGATATTGAGGACATTCCCACAGGAAGTGTCATCGTCAACATGGCTGACATAGTGGACATAGAGGACAAGCAAGTGCTTCTCGATGGAGACATACCCCCTTGGGGAGTTCCACCATTTTTGGACCCATCGGGGAGGATTACTTGTCAGTAGAGGAACCTCCTCGGTCTCCCTGCACCCACCGAGGCATTGGTACTCGGAAAGAATTCCAGTAAGGGAAAAGAGAATGTTCAAGCTCTGAAGCACTCCAACCCATCCGATTTAGTATAGAAGGTAGAGGAGGACCCCGAGAATGCCACTTTGCACAAGAAACTTGCTGAGCAGAAGAGGTTAGTTGACGAACTCCTTGCTGAACACGTTGCAAAGTGACGAACTGACTACGGTGATCCAAGGCTAGGGTAGTAGGGGTAGGAACGACTACCCCTCACCGAGATTCCCCCTGGAAACCCATATCATACTGCTCTTGTGGTTAGGGATAAGGATGTAACTTATGACAAGTGGGAGTGTTATGTCTCACCAAACCCTATAGAACAGCGCTGCAATACAAGGAATCTGGCCTGTGTTCCCCTGCAGCCTCGCTGGCTGCTCCAATAGCCGCTCAATGATCTACTAAGCCTGTCTACCATGTTGAAGAACCCAAAAATGCACTCGTGGTTAGGGATCCCCATCCCGACAGGGACCCCTGCCTAGATGATCATATGACGATGCTCATAGCCCACCTTGAAATGTTGAAAATACGACAGGTGGTAATCCCACATGTTGGTAAGCCATATCTAGCGTGGGTGGATGATATGTCGGTGCCTCAGGGTTTTGGGAATCACATCTTCTCTCCCTTTAATGGGAGGGGGACCCGCTGCAGCACCTGGCCCACTTCAGCTCAAGGTGGGGCCCATGTTAGGGACTCCATCATAGCAGGAGGCTGCCAAGCTCCACTATTTTGTTCAGATGTTGGAGGGGCATACATTCGTTTGGAATAGCCATCTCCCCGTCGGTTCCGTGACCAGATGGGAGGACCGACATAGGCAGTTCCTCAACTAGTGAAGCTCTACCACCCTGAAGACCAGCATCACTGACATCTTCAAGTGCATGAAAAGTCCTGATGAGTGAATCGTGGACTTTATCACCCGGTGGAAGGGGCTCGCATACTTCCTTGATCTGCCACTGACTGAGGAGAAATTACTGACAATGTGTGTAGGGACCATCAAGACGAAACTAGTTCCATCTCCGATCACAAAGAAATACCCTAAAGGATTATAATACTTCCTCGACAAGGTCCAACGCCTTTAGAAAGCCCAGTAATAGGCCATCTAGGCACGCCCATTGCCCTCTGTTATACCAGCGAGGAGAGATACCCGATCTGAGCTCAAAGTGGTGGCCCAAATAGAAGCCCCCAGACAACTAGAGTTTCTACCAGTAGCACCGGCCCCACATCCTCACAGAGGCACTCCTACTTCGGGGTAGCCTCTGGCTCAGCAGCATCCTCAGAATCAAAAAGCGCCTCCACAGAATACGCCCCCACCTCTTAGGCAGGACAATCAGGGTTCGCCTCCTCGACAGGACCCTCTGGCTCCTCATCAAGGCCAGGCTCTAAGGGCCCCATTTCTAGAAAGTAAAAAACTATACTTACTCATTCAGTGAGAATCAGGTCACTGTTTACTTCTGTAGTGTCGTAGAGTTGGGGATCGTACACTTTCCTGAGTGCAGAAGGCCGGAAGAGGCAAGTCTTACTATCGCCCCAACTACAACCCTTATCATCAGATTCTAGGGTACAACCTCAAGAAGTTCTATGTGTTCATAGACTTTTTTCAAGACCAGGTCGATAACAACATAGTCAGGCGGGGCCCGACCCCGGCACAAGTGGCAGGTGTCTTTGTAAGGTCAGATAGAGGTAGCGACAACGAAGGCGAATGGTAGCAGGATTCCAACTGTGGGTCCTAGAAGATTGATGATTAAATGGCTTGAAAAATGGTTTCTCATTCCCATGGTATCATATGGGCATGTCTGAATTAGATGGGGCCTTCAGATGCTGCATCCACCACTTCTGCATCATCATCTTAGCCAGCCTCTTCCCAGAAGAGCAAGCATCGGTGGCGCCAGAAGAAACAATGCACCTCGTTAATGCCATCATTGTCTGGAAATCTCATAGACTTTATGACCATAGAAAAGGGGATCCCTCCTATAATCCACCCAATGGTGGATAGCTCTTTAATTGATAGTCAAGGTTACGCTTCGGTTAATATTGTGTAGTTGGTAAATCCCTATATGACTCCCGATAAGGGGTACCAGGTGAACCCCCCAACATCTCCAACTGATGCAAATGTCCATAGAGACGTGGAAATATGGGTCATAAAGGAGAATCAGTTGGAACTTCTAGCCATGTCATACATCCCACCAAGACTAGACAGCAGGCCCAACATAGAGCTCATCACGTGAAACCTCTTTATCTGGTGTCGTCAGGACCGTCTCCACCACCATTTCTGATACTGGAACAGGAAGAGCTACCTCATCCAGGCCACGACCAGCCTCGCCCAACTACATGCCGATCTCAGTCGTATGTTCCTCATCTAGGAGCTACTCTTTGGCTTCGACTAGTGAGCAGCAGGATATTCCCAACACAAGCCAGTAGCCGGTCCAGCCGGCAGGGCCCTCCATGCCTCAAATCGTAGAGCGGCCTCCTATAAGTAGATGGTCATGCCTGGAGTGGATGTAAAATTTCCTCAAGAACCTTGCCACCATTTCAACGAGGATTTCTATCCTTGAATCCCTTTCCGGGTTGTCATATATGCACAAGGCCCTTACTGGGGCTTTAAGAAGCCCCCTCCACTTTGAGACAGAGGTAGCAGATACAAGAGCCTTACATACTGGAACAATTGATAATGCTAAATTCCAGAGAATCATTTTTTTCTTAGAAGAAGAGTAATTCCCTCCCATAGAAGGGAACATATTCCCGTTGTACATCACCGTACAATTTAACGGTGAGGAGGTTGGACATTGTCTTGTTGACACTGGCTCTAGGATTTACCTTATCCTGACATAGACATTGTGGAAACTAGGGTTATCCAAGGATTAAATCACTCCCTATGGTTTAAGGATCCATGGATATGACAGGGCCGAACAGAACCCAGTCGGTAAGATCTACTTGATGAACCAGTTCAGTGGCCTACTTTTTAGTACCGAGTTCATGGTTTTCTCCCAGGACACCGTGTACAATTCATTGATGAGAAGACCATGGCTCCACCTGCACGCGGCAGTCCCCTCATCATATCACCAGTGCGTCAATTACTCCTTAAATGGTCGAGTAGGCATACTCCAAGGTGATGCATCTCCTTTCGCCTCGCGTGAAGCCCGTTACCTGGATACAAACTATTAAAAGAGCAAGGATATGCAGATTCTGGAAAGTGAGGTTGAGGCCGTCCAAATCACAAATGACCCCTGGGAAGGTCTGGATGACACATACGTCTTCCCTATCCATCGATTGGAGGCCACGATCCCTGAAATGGGGTGATGTTTTGTTGTCTCTAGTAGAAGAGGAAGGCATATTCTCAAGTCCAAGTGACGGTGGAAAATCACCTCGTACTTCTACACAAACCAGGATCAGGTGATCTCGGAACCTCCTACCCTAGTATGGTATGATGATGGCCACCCTATTGCAACAGAATTGTGTCATACGTTTCTGTTCTGCTGGGCCCGAACTAACCAGATCTAGACGACCTGCCACTATTTCTTTGATATCATCAAGCGTGGCCCCTAGGGCAGAAGACCAGATGGGATTGGATCGACTGCCTTCATCGCTATGGTCTTAGTGGCACATGAATCATCTGATATGATGTCCACTATTTTCTAGGATAGTACCATCCTCCCGTCAGGTTCTTCCTACATAATGGAAGCTTAACCTTCTGGGAATCCCTCCTCTGCAAGTGAATAAGATGATATGGATGATGCTCCACCCCACTTGATGAAGGCGTTTCTACCATGGTCGATGAACTAGTACAGGTGAACCTTGGATGTGAGGCAGATTCAAGACCCACATTGATCAGTGCTGCCATGTCCCTTGAGGAGCAGCAACAATACATAGATTTCTTGAAATAGAACTGTGATGTTTTCTCCTGGAGTTACGATGAGATGTTAGGACTAGCTCCTCAGGTAGTGGTCCACCACCTCGGTCTCCCAACAAATCGCAGGGGCTTCCTGTAGCCTCCGAGAAAGATGTACCCTTCTCATGATTCCATGGTCGAGGCCGAGGATGAAAATATAATTAGAGACAACTTCTTCAATGAGGTCCAGTACCCCAAGCGGCTTGCCAACATTATGCCAGTCGGGAAGAATAACGGACAGATCAGAGTCTGCATCGACTTCCAGGATCTCAATTTTCACTGTCCAAAGGATGATTTTCCCCATCCAGTGACAAAATTGTTGATCGAAACTATGGTTGGGTTCCAAAACCTCTCCGTCATGGATGGTTACACTGGATATAACCAGATCTGAATGTCCCTCAAGGACGAGGAGTCTACAGCTTTCAGGGCTCCCCATGGTACTTTCGGTTACAAGGTTATACCCGTCGGCCTGAAGAATTCATGTGCCACCTATTAGTGGGACATGTACTGCATATTAAATCCAATCCATGGGACATTGGTAGAATTCTATGTGGACGATCTGGTGATCAAATATCACCAACACCGGGACCATCTCGAGGACCTTGAGAAAGTGTTCGGCTTCTTCCATTCCCGCCACTTGAAGATGAACTCGTTGAAGTGTTCCTTCAGGGTCACCTCTGAGAAGTTTCTTGTCATTGTTGTCAGGTACCAGGGCATCGTGATCAACCAAGAGAAGATCAAGGAAATTGGTAAGATTCCTCCCCCAGGAAATATTTGAGATCTTCAAGGTTTTCAAATCCACTTAGCCTACATATGTTGATTGATTGCGAATCTGGCCGACATATGTAATCCCTTTTCCCGGATCATGAAGAATGGATCTGCCTATGAGTGGGATGAACAGTGCTAGACCGTGTTCATGAAAATCACGTAGTTTCTACTCCAGCCTCCAGTCTTGATGCCACCCATCTCTGGAAAATCAATGATTCTATACGTGACTGCCCTGGAATGACCAGTTAGCACTATTCTCGCCCAGAAGAACAATGAGGGGATGAAAAACAGTCTCTACTACCTCTTCATCATGTTCCTCGATACCGATAATAGATACTCCCCATTAAGAAAATCTACCTTGTGCTGCTATTCGCAGTATAGAAATTGCGACACTACTTGCACCACCACGAGGTACAGCTGATGTTCTGGGTAGACCCACTGAAGTATATTCTAAACCGCCCCATGATGACCTACTGACTAGCATGGTGGGAAATAATCCTCCAGTAGTTCGACATCAGATTTCCCCCCCAGAAATATATTAAGGGACAAGCATTGGAAGACTTTATTGCTACCCATACGACCTTCGCGGTCGAGTCTGTGGACATGGATTTTCCCGACGATGTGATCCTCTCAGTATATCCCACCATCCCGTGTTGGCAGATGCACTTAGATGATGCCTCCCAGAGCTCCACCGGTAGGAGTCTCAATGATCTCAGGCTCAACAGAGTAGGCCTAGTTATTGACTTTTTTACATCGACGCAAGACATACTTCCATATTCATTCCTGTTGCTAGAAGGGTCCACCAACAACGAGGCAGAGTATCCGGCTCTAATCATTAGCCTTTAGTAGCCCCTAGAGATCAATGTACCCCATTTGCATGTGAAAGGGGTTCTGAACTAGTCATCAAGAAAGTCAAAAGTGGCTATGTCATCAGAAATCCAGAGCTCGTACCATTTTTGGAGTGCACCCTCAATCTAATGGCCCAGTTTTCATCCTGGCTGGAAGTCACTCAAGTCCCTTGATCTCAGAACGGTCGAGCCGATGCCCTGCCCCTCCTAGATGCATCTCTTGCAGAACCAAATAGGATGATCTGATTATACAAGTGGCACACCGGAGTGTCATTTCCCCCATCACCCCAAAGGATAACGATGACCTATGAGTAATCCATATTACCACTGGATCCTCCACATCTGGACCCCTAGGTTCATCATATGAAGTGTTTGAAGCGACACCCTACCAGAGAGCCCCTTTTGTCGAGTATCTCCATAATGGTTTCCTCCTAGCTGATCGGGTTGAGAGTGAAAAAATCTGACGCCGCGCACTGTATTTTAGCTTCCAGAGTAGTCCCAGTCTTGAGAAGATCCTCTACAAGCACGAGTTCGATGGTGTTCTCCTCTGTTACATCAATGGAGTCAGGATTTCTCAGGTCATAAAGGAGGTTCATGTCGGTTCATGCAGTGCCCAGTAAGCTTGGTCATGTATGTCCCGTCAGATCCATTGACTGGGGTACTTCTGGCCCTCTACGATCCATGATTTTATCGAATTCACAAAGAGATGTCACAAGTGCTAAATTCATGAAAAATTCATGCATCGTCCGCCAAAACCTCTCCACTCCACCATGTACTCCTGGACGTTTGCAGTATGGGGACTCGATGTTGTGGGACCGTACCCACTGGTGACAGATCGCCATTGTAGGTTCATCCTGACCGCCACATATTTAATTTCAATGTGCGCAGAGGTAGTTCCCCTCAAAGAGGTCAGGGCTCATTCAATTGTTGACTTAGTGATCTCAAACATCATCTACTGATTTGGAGTCCCTCAAGCCGTCGTCACCGATGAAGGCACCAACTTCCGAGCAACCGAACTGAAAAAATTGTAAGCCATGTATAACATCTATTCAAACCATACTTCCCACTATCATGTGCTGGCGAATGGGCAGATCGAGGTGTTCAAAAAAACTATCTCTATCAGTTTGCAGAAAATGGTTGGCCAGAACAAGAAGAGTTAGCCAGACAAGATCCCCAATGCCCTATGGTCCTATCAGACGATGACTCATAATTAAACCCAGGTGACCCCATATTCACTAGTGTATGGAGCTGAGGCCATCCTTCCCATGGAGATTCATCTTCCCTTATTACACACAGTGGTCTCTGATTAGCAGGCTCTAGATAAGGTGGTCGAAATTTTTCTGGATGAATTGGAATCACTTGAAGATAATAGGCTTCTTTCCCAGAAAAATATGGAAATGAATCAGAATAAGACAGAAAGGGACTTCAACAAAAAGTTTTGCCTCTGATGTTTTCTTCACAGTGACTTGGTATTATCCCCCAGGGCTCCAATGATCCCTGGTAGGAAACCACCCAAGTTGGATCCCAAAAGGGAAGGACCTTACATAGTCCATAGGGTTTACCCCAATGAAGCATACTCCCTGGTGACCATGAATGGTGAGTGTATGAATCCTCCCACCAATTACAAGTTTCTTACACAATACTTTTCCTGAGACTAATGGTCTGGCAAAAACCTAAACTGGCTGGTCCCACATGACCCTAAACTGCACGCCAGTCCCGCATGACCTAAAACTATCTAGTCCTACATGACCTTAAACTGCACATCATCCTGCATGACGTTAAAATGCATTTTGAGAACTACATATGTCTTGATTTCCATATTTTTAGGATACGTCGGAACCCTCAGATGCCTCATCTTGAGCCCATCCTTCAAACTCTTCTCTCTGACTATCCCCTTGGGTATTGTTCTCCTAGAGGATCTTTTTATGATATGGTGTAGGATTCCTTAGCCCCAATCAAGCCTGGATTATAATGGTCGAACCATGTGGCCACTCCCCATTCTTCTATTCTCCCATGTCCTCACTACATGATGTTAAAATTCATGGCCTTTAAGAACTATGTAAGGATTGATTCCCATCCTCGTGGGATACATAGGAATGATTGGGAATTTGGTCTGTTGGACCAGCCCAAATGCCCAAGTCTTCCCCTCGGTTCAAGACATATGGTGGGGTGCAGAATTTTTCCCCAATTCAAGTCGAGCCAATCTCAATCCGGCCGTACATCCTACTCCCTGGATATGTTCTCCTCGTTCATAGATGGGTTTAGCTATGCTTCATCCACTCCTTTGATTGGGAATCCATCATATTGCCCATACATAATGACCCCCAAATGATATGGATGCTAAGACTAAGGGCTCTCTTACCACTTAGGGCCAACACCCTCACTGATGTTGAGAAACAATCTGATACATGTCCCACATTTCGAATATATTCAGCAGTTGATACTCATTTGTTGCTACCATTTCAGTCCACTATAGGGACGCTATGTTTCAAACATGGTCAACAGTTGTACTATGATGTTGGGACCACCCCAAGATGTCCAAAACGTTGAGTGTAGTGGTTCATTCTTCCCTGTTGTGCCTCAAAGTGATGAACTCACTTTAGGAAATGCCAGCTATTAGGCCCCATGGGACGGGGGAGCCGAGACCGGCTCCTTGTTTCCCACACCGAGCGATGCTCGCATGGGATTAAGATCTATGATGAGGTGGAAACCGTACAAGAGGATGTATGGCCTTCTAATCCCCGGCCCAACCTCAGGTCCCTTGGCCTTTTTAGGCATCGGCCCAGGTTCTCTCTTCTGGGATTATACGGTGTGGTATGGTATTATGTCTTCATTCACGTCGGGTTACTCACCGTTCCATACACATCTCCATATGAGATACATATACTCTCTTCATCTTGAATATAAGATGTTAAAATGTAAACCAGTTAAGCTTTCCTGACAGAGGCCCAGCCTCAGGCCTCTTGGACCTTTCGGGCCCCAGCCCAAGTTCTTATTTAGGGTTGTATGGTGAGTTATATGATTATGTCCTCATTAATGTCGGGTTATTCTCTGTTCCGTACACCTCCCTTGTGTGGGACATCTTACTCTCCTTTTCATCCTCACATCAAGAAGTTAAACTGCAAACCGGTTGGGCTTTACTGACCATGGCATAGCCTCAGCCCCCTTGACCTTTTTAGTCCCTCAACCCATGTTCCTATTTAGGGTTGTATGGTGTGGTATGGGATTATGTCCTCATTCACATTGGGTTTGTAACAACCACACCATGTACCTATTTCTCTTGAGGGTTCTCTATCCCCTTGTTCTCTACTCATCTTTTCAAATCGGGTGCTCTTAAGATGAGCCCCTCGGTCCTCTTCAGTGATTCACCAATGTGCCTAAGGGTACCCTAGTTTAATGCCTGGAATGTATGACTCTACTCAAACATACTTACACCCGTTTTTCAGGCTAGGTGTTCTGCTTCATTAGGTTTTCCATCACCTTTACCACCTGAAAGGACCCCCAAGTGGAATTGATGTTAGGCCTAAGGGCTCTCCTACCATTACGAGCCAATGTCCTCGAGGGTCGCAGACAACAAGCTGATAAAAATCTCATGCGGCGAATATAGTCAGCTGTTGATGCTCATTTTTTGTTCCCATTCCATGCTAACGCGATATAGATACAGTGTTCCGAACTCATTCAATAGTTATCCTTCATTGCCACGTCAACCCTATTAAGCCCAAAATGTCGGTTACATGATTCTCATACTTCTCCACCTCATCATGTCCATGTAGAACTTTGAAACTCTTGATACTATTCCTCAGCGCACATTCAAATGTTAGGAGGAAAAATCTGTGATTAGGTCGTCATTTGGGGCTCCGAATAGATTTCCTATTAGTGTGCATTCCAGGTAGTGCAACAATCCCCTTCCGCCCTTATTTGACACACTGAGTTTTTCTCATGTGGGCTTAGGGATCGGGTTCAGGTTTGCACTTACTTGGAGGTTTTTCGCTCCTCCATCGTCCGAGATCTTAGAACATAAAGTAAGAAATATTCCTGAACTACGTATGTCTTGATTCCCATCCTCATGGGATGCATAGGACTGCCTGAGCATCTCGTCTTCATCTCCATCCCCATGAATCTAAAAACATGCCCTTTATTTCGGCCCCTCGGCTCAAACTCTCTGAGGAACATATGATTTAGCGAGTACCTAATGGGTCCTCACTCACGTATGATTTTGAATGGACCACACCTTGTGCCTCCCATGTCTTCTCTCATCCATGGTCAGAGAACTAAGAACATAAACTATGATATTGTTTAGAACTATGTGTAGCTTTATTCCAATCATTATGGGACACGTAAGAACACCCAAACGTCATGTTTTCAGGTCCATCTCAATTGGGAGCTAGTTTCTCTTGCCCCTTACCCTCTTACCACTATTTAGGACCTTTGGCCCGAGGTTTCTTTCTCGGAATTGCTTATGGTGTGGTATGGAATTATTTCCTCTTTCACGTTGAAGTATGTTTTATTACACTATACACATTCCCCACTCTGCATCATCTTTACTATGTCTGTTCCACATGACGTTAAAATGCACTCCTAGTCCTATCACATAACCCTAAACTGTGACATTATCTTCTTTTCTTCATGATGAAAAACGACACTACATCGTGATTTCCTCACTCAAGGGGACACCATGTTTGGTATCAGTCAAACGCCATAACATTTTTCAATGAATGCATACAGCTTGAATATTGTGGTGATGCCGAGACATGCTATCCTAGTCCCATCGCTTCAAAAAAACACCAACCACTCACCATAAAGGACAAACAATATTCATCAAATACCACCTCTTTTAGTGCAAAAGCCACACCCGCACACCCATTCTTATCCCTGGCATTGGTACCTTACCATGCCGCCTCTAGAAATAAATGATACTTGATCCCCATCCTCATAGGGTTTTTAGAAACGTCAGTGCACCTTGCCTCAGGCCCATCATAACTCTCGTTTCTGGTACCTTGACATAGAACCATCTGAGTGAAAACGTGGTGGTCGGAGCCCCAGGTTCCCATTCACGTTGGGTTTTATAATTACCCCACCATGTGTACATCACATTTACTACCATCCATGGTCCAAATTATATGATTCTAAACTATGATTTCTTTATGAGAATGGACTAAGCTCCCTCTATCTAATACATCTCATTGTCATAGTCAGATGCATTTTGACAAAGATCCCGAAGTGTGGAAATTTCATGGGGACATTCCCTTTGTTCAATGTACATGATTCGTGGGATATCTATTTGGATCCTCATCCTCTTCCACATCTGAGGGGACAACCTTCACGGTCTGGTCATATGTCGCCTTGGCTCACCTACTGCTTCAGGCCAATGTCCCTAATGATCTCAGAAGACATTGGCGACAGGTCTCATGTTTCGAACATGGTTAGTGATGGACCCACATTTGTCTGTCCCCATTCGAGGATAACGTGATATGGATGCTGTGTTTCAAACACGGTCAACAGTTATCCCTCCATAGTCGTGTCACCATAATTGTGATCCAGATTTCGAGCATCAGGATTCACACATTTCTACTTCCTCATGTTCAAGTGGAATTTCGGTATCCTCAGCTTTAATTCTCCGCGCAACTGGGTGTGCTACATGGAGGGTTAACATCATTATGATGACATTCACCGATCGTCCCTTGGCCCTAGCATGTTCCTTCCAATGTTGGGAATGTACCAACACTACTTCTTGATTCTGACATTGAGGATGACTCACGTGGGCTTAGTAGTTATTGGTAGGATGTGCACCGGCCCAGCTAGGCTTTTCATCATCCCTCCAGAACTACGTACGACAGGATTCCCATCCTCATGGGATATGTAGAGACACTCAGTCATTTCACCAAGGGTCCATCCCCAAGAATCATGAATTCTATTCCTCCTCATTTCGAGCCCCTGACCAGACCCCTTGTGGAGAACCATGTAACAACAATTTTTCCCTGAACAAGTTCGGGATTCCCCAAGATGACATTGGGAAGCGACGACTCCATCGACAGAGAGGTCCTGTCTAAAAACCAAATGATCTATGATCAGAACAATGCTTCCATCTAATGTGCTTCTACCACGATGGCATAATTTCAAGAGTTTTGGATTATGTTCGAACAAACCATCACTCTATATTCCACGATTTTCATGCCCCTTATTCAGACCCTCGTCCTCTTTCTTGTCTGAGGGAACCCCCTAACAGTATGGATGCTCAGCCTATAGACCACTTATTGTCTTGGGACAATGTTCTAGAAGACTAACATATGAAATTTTGAGTAAGGTCCCATGTTTTGAACATGGTCAGCAGTCGGCCCTCATCTTCTATCCCGACTCCAGGATAATACAATAAGAATACTTTGTTTTGAATGCAGTCAGCAGTTATTCTTTATTTTCATTCCATCCCCACAATGTTCTGAATAAGGGTTATCATGATTCAGAACTCACATTCCCATCTATTCGGATTGATATTAGCACCCCTGGTGTTACCCCGTTCGTGAACAAGAGCACACTAGGAGAACGGTAATTCGGCTATTCTGAGTGGTTCTTTCTCCAGTCAAGTCTCCCCCATTTCTTCCCAAAAGTCCAGACCGGCTGTTCAAACCCAGGATTCCCAAATCTTGGTTTTCACTCCTACATTTTGATATGGTGATAAGGTGGTCATCCCTTGTTTCACACATCAGGACCGACCCACGTGAGCTTATGGAATGATCACTGGACGCTCCACGAACATCACAAGGATGAAATAAACCAACGTAAACCACAACAGTCATGAATGATACAACATCAAATAATTAAAGCCTGAAAGTATGTTTGAGGGTTTGTAATAATTACAGTACCTAGGGGTCGACTCCCCAAATGGACGGGTTGGCCTCGTCAAAAGAGTGTAGTAGCTCTGCCACCCTCTAGATGGGGGCATCCAAGAGTTGCTTCCACTTATTCATATCCCACTCCTCCTCGGTAGTGAGAGAGAGCAATTTGTTGGACGTAATATGGGCATGTTCCGCATTGGCCCGGATGGTGATAATCTTCTCAAATGCTCGCTTCAGTCCATATTCGGCTTCTTCTAGCTGGGCCTTCAACCACAATACTAGCTCATATTGCGCATTGAGGGAGGTCGAGTGCTCATCCACCCGATTCTGCAGCCACTGGACATCTTCTTCAGCCTCCTGGAGCCTCTTCATGTTTACCACCTTCCTCTGATGCCATCCCACACCAAGGCCATTGTCATACTCTTGAATCTTTTTCACCATAAGATCTCAGATGATAATGTGAGGATGCTGGGTGTCCACTCCCCCCTCACAAAGTTCGCACAATCGCGAGTGAATAATGTCCATCTCATTCAACTGTAGTGCTTGGGGGTGTCATTGTTGAAGTGTGTGATTAGATTCCATGATCGGCGATGAACTATTTTGTTTTCATCGTTGTCAGAGGCCGCCTCATCCCATTCCGCATAGTTGGAAGGCTCATATGCAGGGAATTCCCCCAGGAACTCCTTAGCATGGTCCACATCTGGCATTCGATCATGCATGGAGGGGATTGAACTATCTGGTTGATCCTCATCATTGGATCCCACCACAATAACCTCAGGAATAGCCCCACTGGTGCCCCCGCCAGTGATCGGGAACTCTACAATTTGGTCAGGTTGGACGTCCACCTCCATGATCATTAACATGCCTCTGGGAAGGGCACTACAAGAAGTCCAAACCAACTTCACTGCAGTGGTCCAGGCCAATTTCAGGACTGTACACGCCAAAAAGGGGAAGTTAATGTCAGTTAACATTGTCAAGGGATGGCAGTCGTAAATTTGGTAGAGGAGACTTACTGATATCAAATCCATGGTCTCTCACATGGGATAATGTAACCGGGACCCCGATATGTGGCCCCCCTATATATGGAGGCATGTTTGGAGACTCCGGGGGAACCACCTAAAGTATCCTAGCCCAACCAGACATGGATGTTGATACGGCCAGAGGTGTGGATCCTGAAGGTCCCGCGTCGATACCAACTGAGGGGCGAAAACGAGGTCTATGAACAAGGTCCTCATGCATAGTGTAAATGCTGATAAAGAATATATATTAAACTAAGAGCATACCCTGAGGAAGGAACTTAGGATTTCACCTCTATGGCCTCCATGAAATCTTCGAGATCTGAGGACTGATCGCCGACATCACCCTCCTCTAACAGACGCCCTCTACCCACCTCGTCTCCCTAGAAGGACTCATCCGATTCTTTAGGAAGAGGGATGTTCTCTATAAGGTCACTAGATGATAGTTGCGTAGGGACCATAAGATCTAACAGCACCCTTACCTAAACCATCATTGGGTGTGGGGCACCCTGGGAGTTGATAAAGTCTTCCAGTTCGGCCACGTATTGCTCTGCCTCCACCTGGGATACTGCCAAACTGACTCTAATAGGGCCAATACCTGGAAAGTCCGTCCTTAGGTGGTTATGGTGTTTCCATAACTTAGATTGGTTGAGGATTTTCCAGTTGACTTCCCAGATGTCCCAGGCCTCCAGGAAGACAACATTCTTTGGCATGTTAATATGGAATAGTCGTTTCACCATGGCCTAAGTAGAAATCTTACGTAATCCTCTCGGTGGCCGCCCCTACAGATGACTCTATTCTCCTGGGACCACCGGGCCCGCTGCCGCTGCCGGATCTACTACTACTGCTTCCCCCTCACCTGGTGTTGGAGTCGTCGTTACAATGGACCCACCACTACGGGATGCCCTTTCTACCTTTCTGCCTTATCCCCGAGGTCGGGGATGCTCACCATCACTGGCTAGAACGGCTGGACACTTCAGCATCTCCGTCGGGTAGTCCGCCTCCTAGCTTTGAGCATATTCCTTTACCATCCCGAGGATGGCGGTCGGCAGAGGCAGTACATTCCACATCATCGCATCTTCCCGTGTGAACATGAGCCACATCTGCCTCATCACACAGTGGTTCTCCACGTGACAAACCTCTAGTTAGACCTATGGGGTCAGTCGCTGCAGGAACTATAATTGCCTTGTGAACTGGTGTGGGGTGTACGTCTCGTAGAGATTCTCTCGATCCTTCCTAGCCACCAATATTCCACCTCGAATGTCCACGAGGTAGTCCTAGTGCTCTTACGCTCCTAGACCATCATCCGTGAAGGCCCCTGTCGGCAATGGGAACAGATGAAAGTTGAACTCTTCAACCTTCCAAACTCAAGTTAATACCGATGGTATGGTCAGATTGGCCAGAAAACTCCCCACGACATTAAGAATCGAGGGGCGGATGTTCAATCCTGGAGGAGAGATGAGGTTCATATACTCATAGATCTCCCGGATGTGCGTCGCTATCCACCAGGACAGGAGGTGGAATGACCTGAATATCCTCTATGGACTCTTCCCCTCACTGATGTGCTGTAACATGTTATACAACTTGGAAAGCATCATGATCCATAGTTTGACCCATCCTCCTATCACCAATGTGGACACCCTGATGAAAGTTCTTGGTCTCACTCCCATGTTGGTATCCCTCACCGGAAGGATCCAACCAAGATGAGAGCTACAATGAATGATGCCCGACTGACTTTTGGCTGTTGCTCAGTGTTGACACTGAACCCCTAGGTTTTCCACTGAAAATCCTCCAACAGCCACCAGTACGAGTGTTCCTTACCCAGAGCCCCCTTTGGGACTTTTTGAAGTCTCGTCGGGAACTGACGGTCTACCGGGAAGTTCAGAAACATCTTGAAACACCTTCTGAAGTGGACATCCCTTACAGCCTCCATGTCCTCACTGGGCACAAGCTCCATCAATTTTATCGCTAGACGCAACATCTGCTCCGGATCTTCCCATGAACCCAAGTTAGGAGGAATTCTTTGTACATATTACCCAATATTGGGACCCTTGAGATCTGATGCACGTCCTATAAGCTGATGCCCACCTCCCCGTGATTCAGGTGGAAGGTATTGGTCCCCGGTGACCAAATGCTCAACAGCTCCAGCAATAGCTTCTTCGTCTAGTAGATGTAAAACTGGTAAGCCCAAGATGCCTCATACAGGCCCAATCTTCTCATCTCTACTCCGAACTCCTCGCACGAGATGGCTACCCAATAGGCCCAGGCCCAAGAACCCGTGAATATTTATCCCTGGTGTAGGTCCCATTCCTCAGACCACCCCTTCTTTGAGTTCCCCAGCGCCGCCTTGGGGATAGTTCGGTATAAAGGAGGGGTCATCTCCAGCTTCAATGCCTTTCCGTAGATGTTGTTCAGATGTTTGTATAACCAGTCAGCAATGATAGGCATGAATTCCTCCCGGGCATGACCATTGGCTGCCCTGAACCAATAGTGCTGACACGGTATTCTCCGAAACCAGTAAGTCGGCTCGGCCGTACCTTCTTCTAGGATGAAGATGTCATCCCTAAGCCCGAAGCCATACAAGGGAAACCTCCTACACAATTGTTATATGTTCTGGATGTCTGATATCATATCCACTAATGAACTATGGTCTGAGTGGCTACGAACTAACTCTCCTAGACCCAGACTGTTCACCATGTCATCCCTCTGGGTGGCATCTGCAAGGACCCCCTAGGTAGCTTCTTAGTGGGCCATTCAGTTCTGGAACATGGATGTTTTTTGGGTTTTTCCATGATTTTCGTTTGCAGAGCGCGTTCGCGAAGAATCTTCATGAGGACTACTCTCAAAGACTTACCTACACGCTCAAGCACCATATCGCGGAGCACAAACGTGGAGTTGAGGACTCACTGTGCGCTGCGAATACTCCATTCGAAGAGAACACTCTTGGGGTATGTAGAGCATCACGATTCAAGCGTGAAAAAGGACAAATTCATGGAGAAGGGAAAGGACAAAAGAGTGTGCATCTCCCTTATTTATAGGAGACGACCATCGGAGCATCGTGGCATGTCCAGTTTGTGCTGAGATTCACGGCGCACTCAGCCCACATATCCCCTATCCGCCTCGCGATCCCTCTTTGAGATATATATTTGTGAACGACTAAGGATTTTGGCGATTACCCTCAGAATTTGACCCTAGATATCTCCACATCTCCATGTATGAGGGTGGGGGGGGGGCATTTGTGGTGCCAAAATTAGGGATAGAGAAGAAGCAAAAAAGATGGCACCATTGACTGCATCGCGAAGCTATTTTGTTGAGTCCCCCAAAATTGTGGCCGCCACGAAGCAAGGAGGTTGGACGCCCTGTGAACACAATTGAAATTCGCGAGCCCACTTCGAAGAAAGGAAGCATGAAACTTTGTGATAACATTTCACATTACCATTCCCATGCAAAGCAAAGAGGCGGGATACTCCACGACCGTATTTGACATTGGAGAGCCTTCCGCGAAGAAACCATGACCCTCTTTGCACTGTGTGAGCTCCGCTTTGTGGAACCTCTTTCCTATAAAAACTGGTCTCTCCCTAAGCCCAAAGGATGGAAAATCCGACCTTTCGACTTCCCAGCTCCAGAATCATGAAGCGCTAATCTGCTCTGTGAACCATGAGCTATGTGAGATACTTCTGCTCCGTGAAGTGCCTCCCCTTTGTCTCGTTTTGATCACCTCTTACGAGAGGGATGCCTTTCGCGAAGCATAAGGGCCTTTGTGAAGGAAGGGGATCTCCAAGGGGACCTGGGTCGTCGCAAAGCATTTATGCATCATGAAACACCCTTCATGTATAGATGATTCACAAGATAATTCAGGGTCACTATACTTCACGAAGCACATAGCTTCATGACACCTTGCTTCATGAGGCACCTTTTCTCTGCAAGGTAGTGCTATGCGAATGCCCTTCCACTTCACAAAGCACCTCCGATATGTACCTATGCCCTATACATAGGCTAAGGAACCCTAGATCGCTATGCACACACATTCGCAAGTTCCCTCCGCCACGCGGAGAAATATAGCTTCACAAGGCCACTACTTATGAACCCCTCTGCTTAGAAAGTCCTTTTTTGTGCGACCCTCCAGATTAGCACGATGTGACTTCAATGTCCCTTTGATGAAACTACAGTTCTGTTGCTTCGCCTCATGCTTCTTCACATAGGCATGGTAATGGCTATTACATCTTTGCATAGACATGCTTATGTGGGCCCCTCGATGGTTCGCTCCGCGACACCCCCTCACCACAGCTTTGCATGTCCCCTATTTGCACCAAGGAGCAGAGGGTACCAGTTATATATGTCCTAGGGGTGTGGAGGAAACCCACCTCATTCGAGCTGTAGGATGTTAAAATTTCAAGCACCATCGTCGTCATCACATGACTTTAAACTGTGGCCATGCCCCATGCCTCACACGCGGGTTACCCCCACCTTGGACATTTTCCACGCTCACTGGGCTCCACAGGGGATGATATTATTCTTATTGGAGTGATGTTTGTCCGTGTGGGAAGGGAGAACATATTGTTGTAAGACCCTAGGTTTCCTGTAGAAGGCATCATCCCTGCCCCTCCATTCATATTCGATCCCCTAGGCTAGTGAAGGGTATGGTAGGGAACAATTCTTCTCCTTTCGTCGGTCCCAAGTCCCTCTCCCACTGTACTTTGTCACTATCGGGCCTCCATCCGGGAGTATGTCCCAATATTGATCTCCCTAGGCCGCTAACCACATGTAAGCCCCACTTCACTTCCCACAGATGCAGCTTTAGCGATGTGATGGTCATGTCCCCGATATCTCTTGTTTCTCACACCAAGCATGACTCACGTGGGCTTAGAGTGAGCACGGACCATGAAATCTCATCCTAGGTAGCCTAGTGTATATGTCCCACACCACCATTTGGAACTATATGGGAATTGATCACCGTCACGGAAGGGTACATATGAAGCCTCCATGAGGTTCAATCCCACCATCCATTAGTTTCTCCGACCCCCTTCACGTTGGCTCGCCCCCATCCTGCATGACGATAATCTGTGTTCACTATCCTGAACTACATGGTCTTTGATCCTTGACAAGGCAAGGTACATAGGAAGCCTCCACAAGGGTCAAGCCCCCCATCCACCTTGACTCTAGGTCCTTATCCACGTCGGTTCACCAACTATGACATCCACCTTGGGCAACCTAGAGTCTAAGCCCCACACCCGCTTCAGAACTACATGGACTCTGATCCCTGCCAAGGAAGGGTACATAGCTAGCCTCTATATGGTTCAAGCACCCCATCCACCAGTCATTCTGAAAATCTTCACGTCAGTTCACCAACACCCTGGGCAGCATAGAGTGTAGGCCCCATGCCCTAATCCAAACTACGTGGAATTTGATCCTTGCTAAGGAAGGGTACGTAGTAAGTCTCCATTAGGTTCAATCCAAACACCCAGTTTTCCCGACACCCCTCCGCGTTAGTTCAATAGCCCCATAATCCGAACTAAAAGTAAATTTATCCTTTCTATGGTATGGTACATAGGAACCCACCATGAGGTTCAATCCCAAAAACCATTGGACCAAAGGTCAACCTTCACGTTAGTTCACCAACACCTTGGGCTGCCTCAAAGCGTAAGCCCCAAATACCCCCATATACCGAACTATGTGGACTTTTATCCTTGTTAAGGTAACGTACGTAGGAAGAATAAATGATGTTCTAGACTAGGAGCCAATAGTTATGACCCCCCTTCACATCAGTTCTCCCCTGTCATGCATGATCTTAAACTGTGGACCCCATCCAGTGGTAAGCTGATGTGACCCAATCCATCAGTAAGCTATTGAAACCCCTAATCAGTGGTAAGCCATCATCAGATGAACTACATAGACTTTGAATCCCTACCATGGGGATATTTAGGATGAATCATCAAGGATCATGCCCAAAACCATCATCATCCTCATAACAGTGCCATATTATTCACAATCCCTTTCATAGAACCTTCAATCGGCCATCATGATTCTTACCTAGGCCGCCACATCCCAATGGAATCTTTCCAACCCATTCCTCATTCCCAATAATAGAATTCAGGATGCCACCCAGGTTTTGGCACCAATATCGACGTTCCCTCTAGGGGTTCCTCCATTTGATCCACTCTAATCAGTCTATTAATCATTAGGATCCATCTCCTCCGGACGTTAAACATGAGGCATACCCTTTGTTAAACATGGGATGATGTGGAAAACCTCAGATATGTGCCCATGGAATACGATTACTAGCGTTCGAGGTGGGATACCTCGGGATTCCATGCCCTTGAGAAGCCCTATAATAAGGGACATAAGATAGACACTCCAATCCCCTAGTGTCTAGACATGCTAGTGATGCCCTACATGATAACTCCCCAAACCTAAGTTTGCTTTCCTGACTAGACCGCATGGATTGACCTGAAAAAAATAGCATAATTAAGTGATTCCCATGAAGATATGGAACCTAAAAGAGTTTCATGAACAACGTCTTTAATCTACGAGGGAGACATAAACTAGCTGATGTGTTCTAGGGAGGAATCCACAAAAGGAAGAACTGACATTCCATCATCTTGTTTCGATCATAGAGAAGACGTCCATGAATAAGGAGAAGATGTCACCCGCCTTTGGAATGCGTGAATGCAGGGAAAAAACCCACACCCCCATCCCTAAATGAGATGGACGTGCATGCCCCAGCAAAGGTATCAAAAACACTACCCATATACCAACTTCAGACTCGGAATAACCTCTGATATACACTCATTCAGGCTTGGTTTAACCACCCGTGTACAATAATTTTTAGATATTGGGATTACCACCCATGTTCCCTATTTTTTGGTCTTGGGGTAACCTCTCATATACAATTCAAACTCATATAACACTAATATTTTCCCAATTCAGTTGATTGATATATAATTCTCGGCCTACCCATCAAATAATCATTAATCCATCCATATATATGATAGAAGATCATAAAAACATTCATCTTAACTTATCTACTCGTAAATAAAATGAGTTTCATTGATATTTTATCCTCATAACCATAAACCATCACAATAATTAATAAATATGGAATAATTAGATCAAAAACCCATAAAATCATATGTAAAATCAAAAGATGGTATCATTGATTAAAAATTTCTATTAAAAGATCAATGTAATATTTCTTGAGGAAAATACCCTTTTTATTTTTAAATCACATATTGAGTTGTTAGGTATGTTTACATATGTTATGATCATGTTCTCAAACACCTGTGATAATTTTATACACAGTTTTGATTATTAACAGATATATTTTATGTTCACCCTTACTGTAAATTAGATATAACCCACTATTGTGGTCTCATTTCCCTTGGTTATAATGAACAATTTTACATTTGATATCTATAAGAATGAAACTAAGTGAGAAGAACATTGTGGGAGATGATGAATATATTACATGATGTGAGATTATTATAGAACCAATATCCAAACACAAAAAGCCTTTAAAGCTCACATGGATGTATTATTATGTTTTTTATTATATATTAATCTAAATAGATTCATAATTATGTATGGGACACTCAGGTTAGCTCGTGACATAATATTAATGTCATAGTACACAACACTATGTCACCATAATCTTTGTGGTTAGTTCATACTAAAACAATAACCCTAATAAATCTTACTCACAAGGAACATTATATCTCATAGGGACCATATGGATACTCAATTACCTTAGGTAGAGAGAAAACACATAGACACATGAACCTATTTGCAAGCATGAACTATTGTATAGACACACTATCTGTTTTAGTCTCATAGGGATAAAATATCCCATTATTTTAATTTACCCAGGAATTTGTGATCACCATGATAATATAATATATTTTTAAGAATATCCATTCCATGTGCTTCTATATCATTCTAAAAATCCTACATAAATAATATTATAAATTTATAATAAATTTATAAAATATTTTATTTCTGAAGAATTCATTAAAAATTACCGAGTCTTTATGATTCATAAAAACCATGATCGATAATGAATTAATGTTCCATAGCTTCAGTACAAATATAATATAAAAATGACATATAAATTTATTCCCAATTGATTCCCAATTGGAAATGAAACACTAAAAATTCATTGGAAAACTTACTAGTTTAAATTCTTTCATTGAGACATTGAGAAAAGATGTGTGTTTATCATCCTTTAACATCCTATGACTATTGTCAAAAAACACATTCCATTGCGATATTTACACAAAGATATATGGAATAATTATCCCATATTGAATATAAAATTATCACAAATCAATGTATAATAAAAAGAAATAAGAAATGAAAATAGAGTGAATAAACCTTCCTTGAATCACTATCAGAACACCCTCGGATCCATATTAATTCAATGGGATCCAAGAGGTGAGAAAGTGGTAGTGAGGGGGGGGGGGTCTAAAAATAGCCATCCAAGGAAAACTTACCTATTTAATACTAAAAGGGTATAATACTGAAATGATACCGATTTCCCTTATTTTTATAAATCATCTTAGGACAAAATAGGTACATAGTGCCCTATAACATCCTCCTAGTGGAGTTTTGGGTACTTGGTGAAAGGAAGGGGCCACTGGGTAGCCCCAAACAAGGGGACACCACTATGGAGATATCAACAGGTACCCAGTGCATTTGTATCATGCATTTTATAGACTCTTACTATAGAAAGTAAGTAGAAGAGGCACTCAATACTAACCTCACTCATCTTCAGAAACTCAAAAGTCATTATCACATTAAAGAACATCTACATTATTATGTATAATGACTACATATTCAATCTGAATCCAAAAATTTAATCCCAATCTGTATAACTTCCATAAATTAAAATTCTCACTCAATTTATTATACTATAATGATCCAAGTCATAAAAAAATCTACAATATTCAGATTCTCATCAATGGGATGTCCTAAGAATCATTTTATAATTTCATATTCATCATATTGAATCTTATATTAATCCTCATTACCAATTATAAATTGAATTATATGTTTTTAGCTTCAAATAACCCCAATCCTTGTAAAGTAGATCTAAAAAAATCACAATCTGATCCTTAATATCCAAGGATTATATTACAAATAGCTATAGTTTCTTATTTTTTGTCATGAAAATATATTACATTGGACGTTATGGGTTGTACCTCTATTGATCAACATTCCCAAAATGCACCCAACCTCTAATTATAATTTACAACCACCCAACATATTATGATTCCACAAATCTAAAAGACATCATACAACTACCCATAAATCCAAACTATATATACCATACACTCCTCAGGGACAATATAAAGAGTAATTATATAATTTAATAAAACTATCATCCAAAAATCAATCTGAATACCAACATGATCCTGATTAGTATCACTCTTAGATCATTATTAAATTCAAATCCAAGTTAGGTACTTGGTATACTAAATATAATTAGGCAGTATAACTTAATTCTAAATATTGTATATACCAGGGACCCAAATTTTGGTTATCTATAAAAAACCTAGAATCCTAGATGATCTATCACCACTAACAAACTGGTCATATTATCAATGTGATTATTTTAACTTTAGTATCATACATCATGTTATTGATAGTATTTACCCCACCATAAGAGTACTCATAACATCATTCTACAAAACATTATTCTTAATTTAAATAAACCCACATCTTAGGAATTTATGAATGTCATTATAGTAACAACCTAAAAGATCATATCATATTAGGAAAAATAAATTTTGAAGCTACCAATTTCAATATTAATATTAATATAAATATCACATTCAATGATCACAAAAAATATCTAAAAATGTGGACCATACCCTCAAACAGTGCATGATGTGATCCCAATAATTTGAATCTTGTTACATTACATCCAAAACATAATTCAACTGAAAAATACATTAAGATTAATCTCATTCCATGATTAGTCTTTGATTTTTCACTAATGATCCTTATACTCATAGCTATATTAAATTATTTTATATTTTATACAAAAGAACCATGTTATTAATCTCCTTATTATCTCACAAATACTATCTGTTCTAGAACCATTCTAAAATATAAATAAATTATAACTTATCCTTATTCACACACCGAGTCTGATCAGTTACCAAACAACTAGAGTCACACAAACTACACCCTAAATTCAGATAATAAATTTATCTATAATATATTCCAATTCTACCAAATTAATTTGGCTCTCAAAACAATCATGTTCTCAATGTACATAAATAAATAAACCTAATAAAATAACCATAGATTTTATAATAAATATACATAATTTTACAAATATAATGATATTGCTATAAAATATCAAAATGAAATGTTTGATGACATTAGAAATAAGCTAAATTTTATATCTTAGACAAAAAAATTAATACATTATTTATCATAGAACCCTTAAAATTTCATCAATGTTTCGGTTTTCAAATATTATACATTTGGAAAATGGTGAAATATATGAAATGAGATAGTTCAAAAATGTAGTAAGGGATAAAATAATGTCAACAATATATAATGGAATTTTTAAAAGATAATAAGTAAATGAGATACATGAAAATAGAAAAATAGAAATATTAATAATAAAAGATCATGAAATCATAAGATATGAAAATAATTTATCATATCGTAATCATAAATCATGACATAAATTACATAAAATAATAATTGTGAGAGAGTGACATAAACCCACCAAGGTATCCCTTGGGAAATTATACATAAAGATCATGACTCTAACTACCATCTGTGGTAGAATCCAATTTTTCATGATATACTCATACAATTCATAAATAATAATTGTTGTCTTAAAAATAATTCAGTGATAATTGATTTAAAATTATAACATTGTGGGAAATGAAAAATATATATAACCTTCACATAGTATTATAGGAAAGGATAAATGCACTTAGTCAATAAATAATTTTATATACATGGATAACTGCACTTGACCCATACATAAAAACAGGGATAAGGGTACATACTCAAGGATTATTAATAATGATCTCATGAGATATAATGCATTAAAAAATCAACACAGGGGATTTATTACTCAATTACAACCGATTATTGTTAGAAAGAAACCCTTAGAAAATTTTTGTTACTATTTTTGTTAAAATAAATGATAGATAATAAATCTTAACAGGATTTAGAAATTATTCCATAGTGATTGGTGGCTTTTCATATAATTTATAGAAATATATAATAGTTATATATATCAGAATAAAATTACACCAAAACCACATGGAGCAAGATATAAAAGGTCTTAAATCAAAAAGAAATTCTATGGATGTAAGAGAAATTAAACTATGAAGGATGTGACCATGAAATAACTAATATACAAAAGAATAATCCGTAGTCGAAAACAGGATTGATCGAGGATATAATGGATTAAAATAAATTTATGGAAGAATAAATTATTTAAAACACGATGTTGTAGATTATGACTTATTATGATCATGTTATTTAAAAATAACATAATATAAATGATTATATCAGGGATAGTTACTCACACAATAAATGTTACCTAGTGGATGATAGGTGCAAGGATATCCTGATATGGTTGTGTAATATCACCATGGAGTATTTCTTTCATTATAAAACTAATATTATATGAGATTAAATTAAATTCACATAATAATAAACATATAATTTTCAATAGTAAATCATATCACAGTCGGTATGAATGAAATATGAAATATTTGTTGTAGATATCTCACGTTCCTCCTAAAACAAAACATCAAGACCTAAAATTACACATAAATTATGGATAACTAGTCAAATGTTAACCAAATTTTGTTCACTATAAAATACAAGCATGTTTCTAATTGTGGAAACGTAATGACCAAGTGCATTGAGCTATGATTCTTGGAGTCACACTGTAAACATGTAATGTAAAGAATATTTATTTAATTTGAAGAACCTATATTTTAGGGACACTGTGAGATAAATTCAAGGTAGATATTGACTTGGAATTGTAATATTAATAGGTTAAATTTTTACAATTTAGTTATGGTTTAGAAATGTTCAATTAATGCGGAAAATTAGATATTCTCTCAAGACATGAGAGATATAATTCTCTGTAAAAAGATACATAAGATAATTTATTTAAGAGACTATAATTATAGTTTTTTTTCGAATATTATATATAAAAAATTACTTATTTCACACTTTCTATGATTTATTACATTTCATTTTTTGTAAGGTATTTAAATGCTCATATTTATTAATCAATAATATCATTGACAAGGATAGTTTGAAAAAATTAAAATACCCTAATTCATCCATTTAGTTGTGTGTTTACCTTTCACGGGGCGAACAAGTGGTATTACAAATTAATGTTCTTGGTGAAATATTATCTTTTAGAATAAAAATTAGTTATCATCCTCCCCAAGGTAAATTTTACCTTTGATAAAAACAATATTAAATTATGAATGAATAAAATTAAGTAATCTTTACAATAATTGAGAATCAATATGTGCATAGATTCTATACATGGGATCTCACTCATCACAGAGAATAGAGAATTCTCAGAAAAGAAATGAAGGGAGAATGAGACCAATTCCAATAGAGTCAATAGATTATGTGGAACTTCTTTCTATATAGTATACATAGATTTGATGTCTTGAAAATCATAATATATAAATGATAATAAGGTCTATAAATCAATAACTTTGATTCTAGGGTAGATCATAATATATTACAGGTTCTATGAAACAAGTATGAGGACTTGAGGACACACCCAAATAAGACTTTCTATGTATTATTTGATCACATGTGTTTTAATGTAATGAATATTCATAGAACTATAGAAATGTGAAATCATGTAAAATTTTTAAGGAAGATCGTACGAATATTTCCACCTTGTTTTAATGAAAAGTCCACAATTCCCAATGAATAAAATACAATAAAGTTGGAACCAAATATTCATTATATAACAACTTTTTCACAAAATAAGAGATACATTAACAATGATTCCTTAACAAAATGAAATTATAAGGATGTTTAATCTAAATAAGTGGTAAGGATCACATGGGATGATTATGAGGTGAAACCTTTAATTTCCTCAAATATCATAAAAGGAAAAAGAATAATCAAATTTAATCTTCACCTTTCCTTAATTCGATTTGAAAGAGTTTTTTATTATACTTTGATGTGTAAAAAACTCTAGAATGATGTTTAAAATGAGGCACACCAAAATAAATCAATAAAAAATATAAAAATAAATAAGATTCCCAAAATGATAAATTCTTCAAAAATATGATTTTTTTTCTAAAGATGATTTCAGCTCTAAATAAGCTGATGTTGATGATATTAAATATTTCCAAGACCACAATAATAAATTATTTATTTTTTTATGTAAAAACAGAAATGTAGGAAAATTAAATTGTTACCATGAAGGGGAGGGAATAATTTACATTATAGTTAAATTTTATTATTCTCCTGATGAGATTGTAGTTTATAGGTCTAATAAAAAATTAAAATATATTATTTTCTTATTAAAAATTATATGTGTAGAAAAAATATAATATAATTCTATGTTAAAGGATTAGATTAAATGGAAAAGAAATATAAATATATAAAAATCAATTGAGGTGGTGGAGATCAAGATCAAAATTTATAATTAGTCCTTAATTCTTAATATTTTAAAATATTTTATAAAAAAATAATTTCATATGTATTGAGAAAATAAAATTTGAATTCATGAATATGTGACTGAATATTGATGATTAATAATCACTACTAACTCCAACCATGATATCTAGAAGTTGAAGTGTATAAGATACAAAAGAATTCAAGGGGAAACATGTGATGATAACTGAGACATTAGATAATTCATTTTTATAGATATGAAAATCAAAAATAAATTAAAATTAGTCTTGGGTATTGAAGTTATAGTAAATATATAGATAATTGATGAAATAGACAAACAACTACTCATCAAGAAAATGTTGATTTAGTTGTATTAAAAAAATTCATTATGTTTAGTGGAAAATGATTATGATAATTCTTCATAATTATGGAACTATTGGTGTGGAATGATTGGGTATACACAATTTGGGTGCTCCATAGAAAAAAAGTTTAGAGTAATAAACATTAAAAATAGACAAGGTTAAAATTTTATCATTGATATATGTCAACTGCTTATTTCTTTTATTGATTTGACGTTTATGGAAAAAAATATATTAATTCATCATCAAGAATATATGGAAATAGTATAAGGGATATGTTTTAATATATATATTTGTACCTAGAGGAATTACCACATGGGATGAAAACTCATTATCAATTGGAATCCCTAGAAGATGCCGATAATTCATTATACTTGAATGTAGAACAATATTATTCAAAATAAAATAAATTGGAGTATAACACAAGGATAACAAAATAAAATATCACAAGGAAAACATAGATATAATTTAATTAAAATGAATATATATTGTTTTATTGTGACTAATACTTTTCATAAAATACTCTTTCATCTATTTAGATTAATAATCATTACATAACATTACGATCCATGAAAGAAATTTAATGGTTTAGTTTCATTGGAAATTTCTATACATACAAGATAGTTTCATTAAATATATATATCATATCAATCGTAGTTCTCCATTTAAAACACAATTATTATACACATCATATAAGAAATTATTCTCTATATGCATAGGAAAAGTTAAAATAATAAAGGGTAAGCATAGATTTCCAAAAAGGTTAAAAATTATTGGAGATATCAATAATTATTTAAATGCAACATGATTAAAAAAGGTATGGTAACATGATAATAATAATTTAAAATTATACCCTAATATTTTTATATCATAACCATTGGTTGGGGTATACATCTTGATAATTGATAATACAAGATTCATAAAGGGATTAAAGACCATGATCCATGAGAACACAATATTGGCATATGGTCAATTCCGAAAATAGTGGAATGTAGTGCGGAAAAATCATAATCATAGAAATATTATGTAAAGGCTACCCACTAATACAATTATAAAATGTTATGATTTGGATAACTACCAATATACCAAAATCAGACTCGGGATAACCTCTGATATATAATCTTTTAGGCTTGGTTCAACCAGCAGTGTACCATAATTTTTAGATATTGGGATTACCTCCAATGTGCCCTCTTTTTTTGGAGTTGGGATAACCTATCATGTACCATTTAAACACATATAACACTAATATTTAACCAATTCAGTTGATGGATATATACTTACATGCATACTCATCACATAATCATTAATACAACCATATGTATGATATAAGAACATAAAAACATTCATCATAACTTAACTACTAGAAAATAAAATGAGCTTCATCGATATTTTATCATCATTACCACAAACCATCAAGATAAAGAATAAACAAAAAATAATTATACTAAAACCCCATAAAATCATAAGTAACATCGAATGATGTTATCATAGATTAAAAATATCTTTTAAAAGATCATAGTAATATTTCTTAAGAAAAATAAACTTTTTATTTTCAAATCACATATTGAAATAGAAATAATCAACAAAATTTAGAAAAAACATACATTGAAAATAACCATGTAATTTTTGTAATAGAATATTTAAATTAATTTTTTCATGATAATGTGATATGTTTTCATGTGGGGTATCATAAAACAAAGATTATATTCATATTTTCAATATATTGTCAAAATTAAAAGTTCTGCAAACTACATTAATTTTATTTTTAAGAAATTTTAAAAATTTATACAGGGTTATAAATTATATAAAAAATAATTTATTAATGTTAAGGAAATATTTATAAATCATTCACATAGAAGAAATGTTATTTTTTCAAAGAGAGAAATAAATTCATTTTTACTTAGAAATCATTATTTCATAATTTTGATTTCTTAGAGAGAGGAATATAAAAAATAAAATACTTATTATCATGAAATAATTATTTGAGAATATAGAGAAGGGTGTTTATTAGGAAAGTATCATATTATTTTTTTCAATTGAATTTAAAGAATAAAAAATATCGATTAGAAATAGATTGAAAAATAAATCTTATTCAACAATAGTAACTTTTAAATCATATTACCCATGAAATAATTAAACTAAAAAAAACTTAATATATCTTTATAATTATTATTATCATTATATAACATGAATAAAGTGATGTATATACTCATAATGGAATACATGTTTATTACATAACATATGTAGCAAAGAAGACAATTTAAAATGTAAACCATTTCCCCAAGTTTAAATTTCATCGAAAGAACTATGAACCAAAGTATAGTAAATTTAAATTTATTAAAATTATATATTGTAATCATTTAAATATTTATAATTACATATATGATCCACTTATATCATTTCAAAACCAAATTATTAATAATACATTTTTAAAATCATCATTTCTAGGTTTTAAGAGTTTCATTTTTATGAGAATTCTTCTTTGATAGTTTGGGTACCAAGACTATGATCATAGTCACACTCTCTGTAACATTTTAATCTTAATATAAATATCAAATTTATATAAAAAATTAATTACATAATTCATGGAGATGGTATGTCGTACATGCGCATGAAGGTTGTTTACACTTTTTGAGGAATGATAAGAAAGAATGGTTCATAATAATACACATATATAGGATAATTGTAATATCAAATATAAAAAATATTTTAATTTAATATATTCATCACAATATCTGGGAAAATTATAAATGAAAAACATAGGAATTTTTTTGTAGAGGTGGAATCCTTCACATACGAATTGGAGAAATTATCATTTTCCAATGGATTCGAAGGTAAGAAGGATGATATAATATTAAAATTAAAGAATAATAATTTTTTCATAAAAATAATATATTCAAATTATTTACATATTTATAACAATCCATATAATTTGTTGATAAAAAACTAATTTCACCACTAATTGGAGATGGTAAGCTGTATGTATGTGTGAATGATGTTTTCTCTTTTAGTTGGAGAAAAGAAGTTGGAAAATGGTTATACCATTATTTTAATAAATTATAAATATCATGAATATACTAAATTTATTATTTTAAGATGCCTCTAAAATATTTATAAATAAGTATATTAAGAAATAAACATGAAAGAGTCTTTAAATAGGTTTAACACTTCTTTAATTACCTTCCTTTAAATCCCTTATAAAGGTCCCTTTTAATGATCCTTTAAGAATACCATAACCTCTAATGAATTCCTATGTAGGTTGAGAGAATAATTTGTAAGTATTTGGTTGAGATATATCCATAAAAGGGTGTGAGTAATAGAGGTGAAGAGGTTCCCTTTTATAAGTGAGTGGAAGGGTATACTTGTAATTACGTAAAGCTATAAATTTATATAAATTAATTTTCAGATTTATGTGGCTATAAATTGACATATATTAAATATATGTTGATGATGACTGTAAATAATCACATACAACAAAATTTGGACAATTTTAGGTGATGTTTTCACTATTTTATCTTATTCCCCCATGTCATCCCTTTTGACAATAACCATAATATCATATTTTTTACTCATTTATGGTCAAAAATGTTGACAAACAAAAGAAATGTGGCATATAAGTGGATAATGGTTGACATTTTTTTTATCATATCACATTCAACAGGATAATGATTGTATTTTTATGAATTTTAAAGCATTTAATAAAATATTTTTTGTTGTTAAATATCATTAATATCCTCTTCAAAGATACATGAAATATTATAATTTAATATGTGTATAACTCATGTAAAATTTTAAAAATAAGACGTTGATTCCCATATAAGAATGGATTTTATTTACATAATTAACCAATATAAATTTTATTAGTTTTCTTACTATTTTAGAAATTCTATTTTCTATTGACACATTGGATATACAAATTTAACGTTAACTCAAGTAAGGAATTTTTTAATATTATAGAATTATAAAATTATTTATTGGGTTACAATTGGACCATAAATAAAAATGGGATGAAAATTTATTCCATTTATAACACTAATTTTCCAATTTCATGATTAATTTTATTTTTATATAACATGTATAATAATATTTAATATTAAATAGTATGAATTCCATTCTATTAATGATTCACATAATTGTATATTGCAAACAACATGTCAAAAAATACATAAAATATAAACTTCAAAAAAATATTTAATATGTAATATTTTTCTGTAAAATTCATATTACACTTTAAATCTCCCGAAAAATATTTTTGTAAGTGGTTTGTGACTTATTTAAATTATTTTTCTATTGCTTGCATAAATACTAAGTCGACATTGCGTAAGAATATCAGTTAATTATTTCATTAATAAAACATAATAATAAATTAAACTAGTTAAAATAATTATTTATCATTAAATTAATAATTTATAACCTTACATAAGTTTTTTGTATCCCTAATAAAATGACTTTGATATTAAAAGAAAGAGAGTTACATTTTTGACTTATTATTTATTTTAAATAATATATAAGCCATTTTCAGTAAAAAACAGATGAAAATTGTCATAAATTAAATTGTAGGATAAGTATGGTTGAAATCCACCCTGAATATATATTTTATATAACGTTTAGGGTAATTTATAATCTTTAGCATGTTATTTTTAACATTAATTAACCGATTTTCTCTTATCGAGGGGGAAGTATTTTCGAAAGGTTTTTATTCACAATGAAAAAAAAAATAAAAGGGAAATATTTATCCAATTTGTAACTCTTGATTATAAATAAAGACACAATTTTTCCAGATTCAATTTTTATATGTGATATAAATCCATTTTGTTATAAATTTATAAACCCTAATGAAAAACATTTTTTACGGAAAATGTTTATTAAAAGAAAATATCATTATATACCAAAAAAAGAGTATAATTATAATTCCTATGCACTTTATTGTATTTTATATAATTAAATATTTCTTCTGTTAATTTAATATCACATTAAAATTCATAATTAAACGTTTAAATGGAAACAAATGTCATTTTTCCAATAACTGATATTTTTTGCTATTTTCTAAAAAATCAGTCATTCCTAAAAAATATATAAAGAATTACACAAATTTGTTTTTTCAAATGAAGATTTAAAAAATGATGTTTATTTTTTAAAAATAATTTTTTTTTGAAAATTGTATAAAATAATTATAATTTCTATAGACAATTCATTAAAATAATTATTTTAGAAAATGTATTTTTTAAGCATAAAATCACTTCACTATAAATTTAGTGTCTATTTCCTAAAAAATAATCAATAAATTTTTATTTAGTAAGAATAATATAAATATATTTCATAATTTTTTATTTATATTTATACAAACCAATTCAATGGTTATTCCACATTTAAATAATAATAATTTTATTATACATCTCACATCTCTTAAATAACGGTGATGCTTTTTATAGAATACATTGACCTTATTATTCTTTTAAAAGAAAGTTTAAAGTTGGTATATTCCACCCCTAAATTAAATTTTCCCCACAAATTTATCTTTATATCAATAGTTAAGTGTTTAAAATTTATAAATATATTTTATGAAAGCCCACATCATAAAAATGATTAATTAAATTTACTCCTATAAAGATGGAATGTGGAATATGAAGGTTATCTAGAATAAAAAATTAAAAGGTATCAAAATAGGATCACATGAGTGGAATGTAAAAATATGGACATGGAAGGAAAATATAATCTAGTAATAATGATGGAGAGTCAAAGAGATCATGGTCATGAGAATGTTAATAATTCAAAGACCATAAATAAATTAGGTGTGGAATGGACATAAATTAATCAGTAATGAAGGTAAGAGGATAATTATTTTATTTCAAGATCATTTACCTAAAGTTAATGGATTATTTTATTATCAAGATAGGGAACATGATAAATTTAATCACTTGATTTTAGTCCATTTAAAAGAACATTTTTTATACATTTGTTGTTCTTAGAGTAGTTTCAACTTGAAATTTTATTCTAGATGAATTTTTCATGATATAATCTTGAAAATTAAGTTTTAATAGATCGTAATATACAGAACTAATTTTGAAATTTTTTTATTTCTCTAAATATTTAATAAATGAAAATGGTTTTCACAATTTATCCATTATAATACATTAATTTTAAAAATCTCAACAACACCCCCAAATATCAACTTAATCTACTCAATAAATTATTAACCTTAAGGCTCCTCTATTATATGACTGACAAATTAAAAATCCATAAAATTTAAAATACATGATCAATCATTTTATTTGATGATCAGGAATGTCATTGATCATGAAAAAAATAACGTAACTCACAACATCACATACCAAGGATGTGAGTACACTGATAATATATTCTCTTAAAACATATTAATTACCAAAATCATCATAATACGTCCCTAGAAACATATATGCTTCAAAAAGTTAACAGAATCCTTATTATCAAATAATATCCTAGAATATTGAGTATATTCCATAAATTTAAACATTCATGAAACATCATCAATGATGACCTAAATCATATTTTCATCATATAACTATAAAATTTTAAGGCCACCGATACTATTCCATTTAAATTATCAATATAAATCATATATTTATGTCAAAGAAACATTATTATCTCAACATTGTACCCATATTTAGGGTTATCATTTCCACAATCAGGTCTTAAAAAAATTATATCCATACCTCTAAATCAATTATCTAGTTCATGGATAAAAATGAAAATGTTATTGAGAATAAATAAAGGATAAATAAATAATAAAAATAATTAGTTGTTTTATGATTATTATAAGAAAAATTCAATTTAAAATAAATTCTTCTATAACATAATACTTACATTCCAAAACATAAACACATAGATCATTTAATATCAATTATTATCATAATACATGCCCTTGGTATAGAATTTAACCATTTAAATTTTTATTGACATATATAATGCCTAGGTTCCCAAAATTTAATTCAAAAAACAATAAACAAATTTGTAGGATTAAATTTTTTTACATCCATCAAACTCCTCATTTTTATTTCACAATTCATTATTTTATTCCAAAATTTTCAACAAGATATTTTTCCCATTTCCATTAAGGTGTTCTCATAAGTTTCTACTTCCATATTTCTTACAAAATCGAAATTAAAACTTCTTTATTCCATGCTATCCACCACCTAAATCTCCGTGAGATCGATTTTTTTCTCTGTTGGGTATGAGAGTCAGATAAGGTAAAGGATGCCAATCATGTATCATGATAACTCATTAGGAAAAATCCCAATATATATCACTTCTCTCATCATCCCATATGGTTTCTCAGAATCAACACACATTTCAACATATTTAGTGCATAATAAATTCCCCCTGGTTCCAAACATTAATTTAAAACAAAAATAATGGTGTGAAAAACGGTAATCAAAATCCTAAAATGTCATAAGTTGGATGTAAATATCTTGACAACTTCTTTTCAATATATGGATCCTTTTTTAACATAGGTCATATATGGTCATAATTTATTAATTTACTTTATAATTGATCAACAAGATAATATCAAATAACCTAGTCATATCCTATAATATTGTTCAATTGGGTTTTGGGTAAGGGAACACACATTGTTCATCCAAATTATGGTCAAGATATAATCGAACAATACTTTTCACAGTTATTATCCCTATATTTATCTATGTAAAAACCACATTCACCTTTAATATCCGTACATATATGAATTTCTAGGGAAACGTCATTGTCTATTCCTTACCCAAACATTAAGACATTGCCCAATACATACACTAATCCCCTGGATTATTGAAAATGCTGTTTGACCCTAATATCTATTTTTTGACTAAACCCTTCTCTAATGCATACTATATAGTCCCATAATTGTTATAAATAAATATTAAAATATATTAGATAAATATTCATCAAATAAAATTTTGTTCCATGTTAGATATGTAATGTTTTTGTGTCTTAATAAACATAGTTACATAAAAAATGGTTTATAAAGCATTTACATCTTCTCCCACTATGTGTTTCATAACTGGAACCGATCTGAAAGACATCACACATATAGATTTTCATTATATCCTTTGGGAAACCAAAATAAAAGGTTATATTGGATTATCAGTGAGAGTAAGAAAAGGGATTTATCAATGATTATTTAAAAATAACATGAGAAAAAAGCACATGAGATCATTAGATTAACCATTCAATGTCATACATTAAAATTGTTAGATCAAAAACATGAGTTTTGTAATAAACGTTGCTTTTTCATAAGACATGAATCATATAATGATAAATGAACCTGATCTATAATAATATTACATTGGAAAAATTTCATGTCTGAAAAGAGTTGAATAAAGTATGACATAATCATAATAAAAGAATCATGTCAATGATACCAACCAATTGATTCAAAATATGTTAGTTTTTTGTATAAACTGATGTACCTACATTGGTCTTGGGATAACCTCTTGGTTTATCTCTTTTAGTAATGCGATGGCCTCCTGTATAACTTCATTTTTGAGATTCTAATAACCTCTCATACACATTGTCTTTTTCATTCATACAATACCCCATGTATTCCATTTGAGTTCGTTGATCATTAATAATTATAAAATGAATTTTTGGCGTTTTAAATTTTAATCACACCAAACAATAAATTATAAATTCATTCATATGTGTTTTACATGACAAAAAAATCAATAAAACAAAACCCATGGAAAAAATTTAGTTTCATCGATAATTCATATTTGTAACCATAAACCATCTAGATAAAAAATGACGATAATATAATTGGATCATATCCCTTGAAAAAGATATGTGACATCAAACGATGCTATGATAGATTAAAAATCAAATTTAATAAAACATTGGTATATTTTAGGAAGAAAATAACCATTAAATTTTTTAGTAACATATTAAATTCTAAAAATTCCAAAATAAGAAGGAATTTTATTCATTGAAATAATATTTTAAACAAGAAAATGAATATTTAAATCATTTAATGGTTATGATGGTGAGAAATTTTGTTCATGTCGTGTATATTAATCCAAATATTCTTTTGTTAGTTTCCAAAACATTTAAAAAGTATCTTATTCAGAAAGTGGAAAGAATATTCATTTCAAAGCAATTTTAATGTAAAAAAATTGTTATATATTCTTTTAAAAAATCATAGGATAATATTAAAAAGATTATTATTTTTATTATAAATCATTGACATTGAACAAAAATTATTTTTAACTATATAGTGAAATAAAATCAGTTTAAAAAAAATCATTTAGTATCATGAGAACCTATATAAAGGAATGTGATATTTTAAACATTAATTATTAATAAATTAATATATTATAATGAAATTAAATTTATTTTTATGTAAATTGTTATATAATTTCATTCACATAAAATTCATTCATAATCAATTCCGATTAAAATGAGATTGAAACATAAATCCCCTAATACATTGAAAACTTTTGAATCATTATCCTATTACAAAATAGCATCAAATGAACCATATAATATCATTATAACAATTGGATTAATTCAAAAAATGTATAAATTATTGTATATACACCTCATAAATGAAGATAAATTCATAATAAAACAATGATGTACAAAATATAATTTTATATGATAAACCCTTACCACAAGTATGACTTTCCTTGAAATAACTATAAACCTCCATGTGACAAATTTTTTTCGATATATTTATATAAAAAATAATTAAAATACTTAAAACATCATATATGATCCACTAACTAAAGTTACAACCTAATTAATTAAAAATTATTAATTAAAATATTTTTTCTGTGTGTTGTCTATTTCATTTTTCATGGGAATTTTGGGTAGATACTTCATGTCCATATAATATGATCATGGATACATCATCTACATAATATAAATCATGATATATATATAATATATATTAATTAATTACATAATAATTGACATCTATAAAAGCTACATATTAAAAAATTAATTGCACCGTTATTGGATATAGAAAACTATATGTATGCAAGAATTCTATTTTCCCTTTTCGACGGATTAAAATAATTAAAGGTAAATAATAATACATAATTAAAGAATAATTAATATACCATATATATCATATATATTCATAAAATATATCCTCATTTCCATCTATGTAAATAGAAATTAAAACTAGACCACATCGCTTTGCGGAGGTCATAGTCCACACGTACGCATGAAGAAAACATCATTTTCTATATGATAAAGAGGTAAAATTGTAGATATGATATTAAAATTAAAGAAGAATAATTATTTAATAAATATAATATATATGTAATTTTTATATATTTTTAACCATCCAAATAAGTTGATTAAAAAACTAATTTCACTTCTACATAAAGACAATAACCTATACATACACATGAGCGATGTTTCCTCTTTTGATAGGATGAATATGTAATGGGAAATTGGTTTCCCATAATCATAATAACATATAAATATCATTATGTTAAATTAGTTATAATTTTAGGATATTTAAATTGATTTTGATATTGTAAAATATGAAATAAATTTGAATGATTAAGTAAATATGATTAAATATTCTTCGGAAGACGTATTATATATCCCATATCAAGGACCTCGAGAATGATGGTTTAAGAAGTATAAATTTTATAAATCATGAATATAAAATTTTATTATATAGTTCATTTGGTTTTTCTTTATATATATGTCTTAAAGGGTGTATGTAAGAGAGGTGAAGAGGTTCCATTTTATATGTGATGAGAGGGGTACTCTTAGAATTTGTAAATGTATTATATTAATGTAAATTAATTATCTTGTTCCGGTGGATTAAAAATGGTTTTTTTGATATTTTTTGTATGATTATAAATTCTCTCATCCAATAAAACATGTATATGTTTAGGCGATTTTTTCACCCTTATCTCTATTTTTATAACCACTACTCCCCTTTTCACAATTACAAAAATATTAATGTTTTTCCCTTTAAGGGTCAGGGAATTTACCATAAATAAAAAGTGACCCATAAATGGAAATAGTTGATATTTTAAACCATATCCCATTCACTTAGATCAACATATTATTTTTATAAAATTTATGTAACTTAATAAAATATTTATTATTATAATACATCATTAATGTAATATTTTAAAATACATGAATTATGAAAATATTTTTTTTGTCTAACTCATGTAAAATGGTTCAAAAAAAAGATTAAAATTTAATAATGTTGTGATATTATCTGAACAAAAAAATGACATTTTAAATATTCTTATATGATTTTAGATGCTTTTTTTTGGATTAACCCATTAGTATAATATTTTAACCTAAAATGTAGTAATTACATTTTCAATATTAAAGGGTTATTGTTTTACTTGTAAGGACAAAATTTTAATCGAAATGGAAAACATATAGAATTTTATACAATATATTATCAAAATTTTAATTATTAATTTTTAAAATAATTGAATAAAAAATTATTTAACTTCAGATAATATAATTTTCATTTTAAGAACAATCCACGTAATTTTTCTTTGAAAAAAAAATTACATAATTAGAATTCAAATATAAGTAAATCATGCATATATAAAATGCAATATTTAGGTAAAACATTATATGGGGACTTTTAATAACACAAAAAATATTACTTTTTGTGCTTTTGAAATTATTTATTTTATATTTCTATTGCTTGTAAAAGATGTGAGTCAATGTTGAGAAATAATTTAGGACAATTGGTTTATCTCTAAAAATTAAAATAAATTAAATTGGAAAATAGTAATTTATTTATCATATAAAAATTTATAACAGAAAATATGTTATATTTAACCCAATCATAAATTTATATATATATTAAAAGCATAAGTGTTAAATTGTTTAATTTATATTTAGTTAAATAAAATATACTAGTCATTTTAAAATTAAAATGGAAAAAAATTTCATGTAATTCGAATCTTGGAGGTGTATTATGGAACCAAACTAATAAAATATATAAAATAAAAGTGTTCAGCTTATTTTTTGTAATTATCATATTATTTTTAACCATAATATCATGATTTACACTTATTGAGGTGGTAATATTTACTAATGTTACTATTCGTATTAAAGAATATAGAAGTAAATTTTTACAAAGACTGAATCTATTGATTAAATATATGTATCAAATTTTAAATATTTATGTCATATATGTGACATAAATAATTTTTAATATAAATGTGAAAAATTTAATGTTAAACTATTTTTGGAAAATATGCGTTTAAGCCCCAAAATGAACATACATATAAATAAAGTATAATGTTGATTATAATATATAAAATTATATTATTTCTAATTAAATAATAATTATAATAATTTATGTTAATAAATATATAATAATGATAATTTTAATGTAATGAAAAGTGTTTTTTTATAATAGTAGGTTTTTTTGACTATTAAATAGAAAAACCAATCATTTTAGAAAAATCTCAAAATTCTACCCTGAACTAGTTTTGATATGATTATTTCAAAAATAAATTTCTTTTACTAGGGTAAATTTTTTTATATTGGTAAAAATTAATTATAATTTCCTATTAAAAAATTCAATGGAAGTCATTTGTGGAAAAAAATCATTTTTGAAGCATAAAATGGCTTCAATGAAAATTGATTGATTATATCATATGAATAATTCAATAAATTTGTATTTTATCAAAATTTAATAAATTTACTTCATAATGCGGTTATTCATATTCATAACATCCAATTTAGTGCCTAGGACACATTAAAATAATAATATATCTATAATAAAATTCAATTTTATTAATGCTCGATGTTGTTTGCTTTGAAAGATATTAAGATTATTATTATTTTAATGTAAAAATTTTGTGTTTTAAATCATGATTATATATGATTTAATACGATTATAATTCTATTATGATGGAAAAAAAATATCTTATCATAAGCCTCAGGTATGTAGATTATGGTTTTGTTCATTTTTTCAATGATATAATCTTGAAAATTATTGCCACTGAAAATGAAAAAATCAGATGAAAAGACATGAGATAGATAAATGTGTTTTTAGTTGATAAAATTGGTCACAGTTTTTTATTATTTTTTAAACTATTTGACTCATTTATTGGATTTATTTTATACAAGAAGGATTTAATTTCTAGTAGAATATATTGAAACTCGGATAGACGGACACGAAACAAAGTGGGATCAATATTTCATTTATAGAGAATAAGATTATTTTTTTATAAAAAAGGAAGAAAAAACAAATTTTTGAAATTATTGTCTTGTATAATTGTGGTACATATAATTATTGGATTTTGTTAATAATGAAGGAGATTATGATATCCCTAAACAATCAAGTGATCACATTAAAACATCTAATAATTTAAAAATGGGAATATAATTTGGAAGACTTTCAACATAATGGAAATGAAATAAATTATGTTGCTTTATTTTTTTAAAAAATTGTATGTTTTAAAATATTTCCTAATGAAATAGATGAAAAAATATCTATGTATATTTTCTGGATGGTATTAAAATAATAGAATGGAAAACGATGATCTATCAAAAATAAGATTTGGCTAACTGTATTAAAAGTTATCAGTGACTGGAATATAATATGGATGCGATGAAAATTTTAAAATTATAGAATAATAATGGAATGAGATTTACCAAAAAAAAGGTAAATTATCTTGATAGTCAAACGATAAGTCACTATGTTTTGACAGAGAGAACTGTTCAACAAAATAGTGTAATATAGAGGAATGCGAGATCATTAACAACATGGTAAAAATATTTCTCATTGAGAATGATATAATATATTTATATTGTAATGAATACTTTTTAACATTTTTATACATCTCAAATATTTTTTAAATATTATATGAATAGAATAAAACTTATAAGGTATGGAAAGGGAAGAATCTGATATTGAAATTATTTAATATTTCTAGAAGTATGTGATTTATTCATAATTAGTATATGAATTTACGACTCTAATATTTTGAGGATTCATTTATATATCTTTCTTAATAATTTATGATCATGGATAAATGTAATACAAAAAATAGTTAGATAAATAATTGAAACATAATACATCATTATTGTAAAAAATGATAAGAATTTTGATTCTATTCAGTAGTTTTCTAAAAAACAATAGTGATGAAATTATAATGGAAGTGACAATGACTCATTAAATCCAAGAGAAAAAAATGTAGATGATGATGATTTCGAATAATATACAACTAATGATGGAAAAATGAATCATTAGTAATTTTGATAATGTGGAATGTATGAGAAAAATAGTTGAAGTTAAAATTCATTGGTGACTAGATAGAATTGATGAAAACATGAAAGATGGTAAATCTATATAAAAATAATTACAATTTAATGTATATATATAATCTAACTAGAAAAAAATGATAAAATTATATTCAACGATATTAATTAATATACTATCCAAAATGGGAAAATAAATTATTGATATTTTTTCGAAGCTTGAGGATGAATATTTCAACATAAACAAGTGGATTGTTTATAATAAACGCAACTCAGATGATAATGTAATTTAGAACCATGGATATATACTGTCAAATTTATATTACGAATTTTTATAAATTATAGTTATAGATACATTTTATCTTATAGCTTAGTTGGATATAATTTACTTAATTTTAAAATTTATGATGGAAAATAGATCCAAGGTGTTCTAAATGGTTTTCATGTCCACTTTTATTAATGGATTCCAAAAGGAAGAGGGGTATATCCCGATTCCAAATAATTTTCATGTTATTTCAGATGATATGATGGTATAATAGTTGAATAAGGTATTATAAGTGATGAAATATGAACTGAGAGAAATTTTGATTTTTCATTGATGAAAATATATTATTTAAAACATAAACAAAGATTGAAAAGATATGGATTACGACCGAAGCCAATGGGAAGGTATATCATATGTTCCATGAAAAATAAAATTCAATAATAATTAAATAATAAGAAAACATAAAAGGAAGTTGGATGTTGTAAAGTAAGATTTAAATAAGATTTTTTTAAATGGATAAAACAAAAAAAAAATATTAAAAGCTACCCAAAATGGTTTACTAGATTGAATAATGGATATAACATAGAATAAATTATTATTTTTTTTGATAGAAGGGAAATTTTTTTGTAACATTGTTATGTTTATAGAATATTTTTATTTAATAAATTTGATGTCGTTGATAACATATGAGGTAAAAAACATCAAACAGAAGTGAATAATACCTTATTAAATTTATAACATAAAAAAATTAATTCAAATTTAAATAAAATTGATTAAATAAATTTAATAATATCACTTAATAACACTCATGAAATATTTTATGAATTATAATCACTGTTAGTCTAGTAAGCCATTTCTAAACATACATGTTTTTCTTATAAACATTATTTTTACAATTTTGTTTATTTAAAAGTTAGTTTATTTTACTTTTTTTATTAATATTATTGAAAATAATATTTACACATATGAATAATTAGTGATAATTAATATATTAGAATAATAAAATTTTATAAATGAATATAAAATCATTTGAAGGTAAGAAGATATATTTTTCAGAAATCTGTTTTTATTTATGTTATGTATATTTATGTTAATAAAATAAATATATATCCATCAATGAACTATTTTAATGAAATTTTTAGATGAATAATTAAATTAATTACATTACCATTGAGATAATGATTTTTACTATACAAAGAATGAGAATAAATTTATTTTTATGCCTAAAATTTAATTTGGAAGAACTATTTGTCTTTCAAGTTGGAAAATTATTTATGAATTAATTATTAATAACTCATGAAATTGAATATCAAAAAATTGATTCTAAATTTGGAATCATCATAGTATATATTATTTCATAATGTCAATATAATTTTTAACCATAAATAATTGTTACCATGGTAAAAATCATCCCCCATGATAAGAGTTAAAAGGGTTAACAATGGGGTTAAACTAAGATTTGAGAGTTCAATTATCAAAAAAAATTGTTAGAATATAAAATTTTATTGTATTTATGACCTTTATTAACCTATAATTAATTTTTTTCCATTTAGAACCACTTTACAATAAAAAATAATTTATATTATTTTAAAATATTGACTATTTACATGGGTACTACTCCCATCACTTACTAAAGCACAAAATATCTTTTCACTTAATGAAAATAATTTAACTCAATAGTTCATCATTACTGGAAAAATATCATTAAAAATTTTCTCCACATATCCTATATTTTCTTTTCTAAAAAATAAACAATCCCTAGAATGTATAAGGTGTAAGACAATGATTGACACTCATAGAAGAGGTAATTGTACATTCTGATCTATTTCAAGATTATATCTTATTCCACAAACTAAATATATTATAAAAACATATTAAAATAATAATATGATAATATTTTATAAACTAAATGTTTTTATTTTAATGTTATAGACATTTTATATCTCTTTCCCATTTAATGGAATATGAAACCATTTCCCATGACCATGTACAAACTATCTTCTATAGGAAGTAACATGTTTCATTACTCAATAATAACTCAAATATATGGTTATGTTTATTTATTTAAATATCATATATTATATTTATTATATATTCATGATTATAATAAGATGAATTGCTATTTAACATTCTTTATTTCCATCCATTGAAAAATCATAGCAATGTATGTGCGTATGTGCGGATAGCCACCTCCACAAAATGTCATATATGAATTTTAATCACCATCTTACATGGATATTTATATATAATAAATACTGTATAAATATAATATTTATGAAGAAAATAAAATTATATATATATTGAGTCCATGAAATGGATCATGGAATTCAGCTACCAAACTAAAACTTGCATGAAGACTGAAATAATTAAGACACAACAAATGTTTTTAGTTGATAATTGGTAATAAATGAGGGGATGAAAACTATAAATGAACCATATATAGTAATATAAATAATAATATTATTCATTTATATATTTCTAAAAAATATAAAATTATTATATACGAGTTTAGAGTGTGTTTGAAGCAATATATGAATTTTAGTTAGGGTTTATATTGCAATCTCATTTTTGATCAAGAATATTCATATTTAAAATCTCAAATAGGAAATTTTAATATAATTTGTTCATAAAACACGTATATTTTATTATCCTATTTTATTTCTATTTTTCTAAAAAAATTTATTAATACATTTCTGTGTAAATAATGAAAACGAAAGATTATTATAAATTAAGGGTGACCTTATTTCAATTTTAGGTCTGGAATATTATTTTTCGTCTCTATATTCAACAAATGTTTCATGAATATTAATTTATGTTCTAGAATTATTATTTATTTTTATTTTCAACTATATTTTTCATTATATTAAAAGGTTTATAAATTAATATTTATAAGTTCATTCATAAAAGTTATATTTGACTTATAACAGAAGTGTGAATAGAAACATTCTGAAATGTTTACCAAATGAAATAATTTTAAACCATAATTACCTTTATTTTAAATCAATATCACCTGAATTTTATAAATTTTTTTGAAAAATAAAAGATTAATCCCATTTTTTTTTTGAAGTTTTAATTATTTCTAAAAAAAGTAACAAAATAAAAGGATATTTTCCAACGTTATTCAAAAATATTTAAATTGATTTTAGAAAAGTATTTTCCATCCATGTAACTATTATTTATGTAATAATTTCATTCATTATGTATATCATCAAATGATTACATCAATGTAACTTATTTTGAAGGATTATTATTAATTGATGATGAAATCTGTATGAAAAGAAAATATATTCCATGGGTTTTTTTCAATGTAGAAATTATGAATGTTTGGTTGATATTGTGGAAAATATATGTATGGATGTAATTATGTGATGGGTGGGATACAAATTATTCATCCCATCACATAATTAGATAAATATTGATATCTCATGAGATAATATGAAAGGGAATGGTTATTGAACACAATCCAATATGGGACTCTATCATCCATGAATAAAAATGGAATGAGGGAGTAAACACAATGCACTATATAACTTTTTCTACCATGTCATGATTTTTTTTGTAGTGATATATAGATAAGAAAATAATTTTATATTCATATAATTATTCTTAATTCATATTAAATATTCTTTTTCTTATTATATTATTTTATATCTCTTATTGATTTTTTATAATTTCCGACTCTTATGACTTGTACATTTTTTATAATGATTTATGACATGAATAATTATTTATGATATATGAATTATTGGGGATAAATATAATAATTTATAATCCTTATTTCTTATATTTTTTCTTTTATTATTGTCCCTTATTATATTTTACAGTATTCCATCATTTGTACCCTTACTAAGCATCATAGATCTCCCTTTCATAGGTTTTCATTTCCCTAGGGTAAAGAAGGCAGACTTTAAGATGAATATGTATATGAAGGTTACTATTTGAGAAGAACATTGATAGGAATTTTGAATATCCTTCTTTTAATATATTGATTATTTTTTTTAATATTTAAATAAACTAAACCATTATGATTCCTAGGAGTGTATTATTGTCATATGTATTGAATTTTACTAAAATTTATGAAAATAATATGGGGGTTAAATCAGTTTGTATCAGTGATGTGTATAGGGATTTTTGGATATTATCATATTATGAATATGATTAAATAAATTAAAAAACCTTTGATGAACAATAAAATAAAGTATGAACCCAAAGTGTTGTTGGTTGAAAGGAAGAAGTCATAACATAGTAAACCTAATTTATTATTTTTGATAATTTTATTATTTTTAACTATGATTTTTTATACATGATACTTAAAATATGGTTTTTATATTTAGTTAGTTACTAGGACCAGGAGGAATCATTCTATAAATGAATATAGTGATTAATGTAATGATGTTCCTCATGAGAAATCGAATAAAATGGGGGCTATAATATAAATTATTTTTACATGCTATTTAAAATCTATCATGATATGAATCAGATTTTTATTATACATGATTTAATTAAGGATTGATGTATCATTATGTTAGTCATAATGAAACTTCCACCATCCTTTAGTGGTTCATCTGAAATCCTAATTTTTAAAAAACACAACATTAGACCTATAAAATTATTTATTATTCTCCACTGCTTGATGAATGAATATTTTCTCATTGAAATTTATCATATATTATGTTTATAATATCCTCTGATAAACCTTATAAAAAATATTATGCAATATTTTGAAATATACTCCACGTAATGGTAAGCCTTTAAGAGGTTATTTTTTATCATGTACATTCCCCAAAACTATTCACTAGAAAATATAAAAGGAATTCATTAATCAAAATAATAATGATGACCAATATATTAGAACTTATTAGGAATATTATATAATAATTGTATGTACACTTGTTAATTAATCGTTTACCCTAAAATAAAAATAGATCAATTATTTAGTGGATTTAATCCATGTCTCCAAAAGTAGTTATCTCCACATTACATAAATATATATAAATAAATAATTTTATGTGAGTTTATGGTAGAAATATGGGTTGAATAATTAAAAAATTATAATGGTTTTTTTTGAATATAAGAGAAATATTGATTTTTTTAAACTATATTAATTAATCCCAAAATTAAATGATGTTTAATCTTTTTTCATTTCAAAATTATTGAAAAAATCATGGGGAAAATTTCATCAGTGGGAATGATAAATTTTTTATGTTTAGTAAATTCATACATTGAGAAAATATAAACAAAAAAAGATTAAATGTGGAAAATTAATGAAATTAATGTAGAAAAGCCCAAAAATAGACCATACACACTCCAATGATTAAATTTGAATGAATATGAGAATTATCTTCAACAGTGCATAAAGCAAAGGGTTAATTATAGAAATTTGTTATAGTAATCTTTTAAAACAAGAGAAAATTGAAAAGTTTATGTGATCCTAAATGCCAATGTGGGTCATAATAATGATGTGGTGAAAGGTAAAATTATCATTCATCATAGAAAAAAAGTATTATTATTTTATCCAGTGTCTCTCTGGTATATTTTTTTATGATTTCATTACAAATATTATTCCAATCAGACCACCATGATTTGATGTTAAATTATTAGTGAATAATCATAATGGTACATTGATCACACCTAAAGTCTATTTCCCCATTCTCATATAGTTTTTGGGAATTTTATTTCTATATATATTGTTTTTCTACCTATATTTATAGTTCCTGTGACTATGTAAATAGATTAAATCTCGATATATAGAGATCATATGAATTTTTGAGGAAGGTAAGAGTTGTTTGATGTTATTAAATGAACTATGATGATAAACTGATGCAATAATGAATATGAAATTTTAATGGAAATTATATCCATTATATGGGTCTTATCACATATTCATGAATGTTATTTATCTTTAATGGTATAGGGGAAACTCATCATTGAATATATACATATTGGTTGTGAACATTCCAATTTATTTCCTCCAGACATTCAATGTATTCCCCCAAATCATGATATTTAGTTTTCAATAAAATTCCAACATGGTTTAATAAATATTTATATTAATCCATATTAATTTAAAAAAAAATTTTTCATGAATTAATGATGAAACTAATGTATAATCATGATAAATGATTCCCTAATTTATGTTCTTTTATATAGGGTACCCCTATATTTATAAATAATTATAGGTAAATGAAAATCTATATTGATAATAATTAAGTTAATAAGATCAAGATCAAGAATAAGTGTCATGTAACCCATCTTGATGATTAATTTTTATCTACCATGATAAGCTACATACCATTCCCATGATCTATATTTGAGTTTTATATCATTAGTTATGGTCTAAACGAGAGGATATTCAAAAGGATACCTTCAATAGAAGCAATGGTAACTAGGAATTTATAGTGAAACCATTTGTAATTAAAATTTAACTTTCAAAATATGTAAATCTATTAAATATTGTCTTTATAGATTAAATTTATTGGGTTATATGTGGAGCCTTAAAAGATATATATTATTAGAAATTGGATTAGAAGAACACTAGTAACCAAGATCAAGAACATTCATTTATTTGATGCATATAATTGACATTTTTATAATAAATTTATCACAACTATAAATTCTGCTAACCATGTTGGCATAGGTGGGATTCATGTTCATTTTAACTAAGAATGTGAATTGAATTTTATAAAATAAATAGAATATTTGTTATTGAGCCTATTCTCACATAGTACCCCAATGGATAAGTGTTTGTGTTCTATATTAATACATCAAATATAGGTCATAGATTTCTTTTCATTCATTATTACATCGTGGTAGCATATTCCACATGCCAATGTAATTTCCATGATAATAATTATCCAAGTCCTTATCTGGACACACTAGTAGTATTTTTTATTTTTGTAATAGAAAAAAAGTATTTTTATACGGAAGATTTTGATATATATATATATTGATCATAAAATCACGAGGAATATATTTAGAAAAATACTCAAATATATAAAAAAACGGGATAATTAGAGTTGATTAAAGATTATAAGTTCTCAATAAACTACTACCCTAATATGGTGAACATGGTAGATGATGCATATATTCAGTATGGCGATCCATGGTTGTTTGTGGTGATTATTTAAATTGATTTAATACTTATGGATTTATAGAGGGAAAATATTCAAATCATGATGGATGTCGATAAATCCTATATTACCTAGATGAATACTCAGCCGTCAATTTATTGGTATATAAAAGATGTGAAAGGGGGGATATATAGATACATAAGAAGGAAATGAATTTCCTTGAATTTATAAATTATTGTGATTGATTTATTAGGTTTAGAAACCAATTATGATTCATTAATAATTTAATTTTGGAATGTTTAGTTGTTAGTAACACATATTTTATCACTATCTATTCATTTTAGAAGTATAGAGATGTAATTTGATCATAAAGATATTTTTTCTGTGGGAAAACATGAGGATAAATACTAAAAATTATGTATCTGTATTCCTAGTATATCCATATGCGATGTCTAAATGTTAGATGACTTCGGGGATAATGAAACCATTAACTATTCCAATCTAGTAATGGGAAAAAAACTCCCTAGATTTCATCACATGAAAACCCATGGCATCTATCGTCCATGACAAGATCTGGGTTTTTGTTAATCATCTTAATATGTTAGTGCATTCCAATACTATTAGATAATATTTATGACTAGAACAATATGAAAGGTTATACATTGATGGAGTGATAAAGTTACTTGTATTACCATTCTCAATAATATCTCATCAAGATCTGTGGATTAACATTATGTTCTAGATAATTATTTGATAAGAAGTGACTATGAAGTTGAACCCTATAACTGCAAATTATACATAGATAGATGGTCATTCTGAGGGAACTATTCTTAACCTAGAAAATATATTGTGAGTTTTTATAATGTATTTCATGTGAGTTTACATTCAAGACATTCATGTGGATAAATTTTATTCTAAAAATATCTTTCAATAGAGGATCAGTTGGATCCTTATGAATCCATCTATAAAAATTTGTATATAACACCATCAATATAATATGAATATAAAGAATTAATGTTATTGGGATGTGATATATCTAAGGAAATAAAATAGTACACTAGAGAAATTTAAAATATCAATAATGTAGCTTAGAGGAAAAAATTTAGATATATGGTTAACCATCAATAGAATATAGGGTTTGATGTTGGAATGAAGCTATTATTGTGGATAACACATTTGAATATGGTTATGAGATTTTTCAATAAGGTTAACCAAATCCCCAAATATACTATTCCTAGTGATATTATTGGTTTTATTTTGATGGTGTCTTATCATTTAGTGATTCCACTGATCTTATATTATGTTCATGATGTGCTCCAGTTGTCTTATTTAATGATGGAAGCAACATATCAATTACATATTACTAAACCAAATTCTGTACATCTCAAGAACGATCAATCATGTGAGAAAAAACATATATAATTATTGGACGAGAGAGATAATGTATTACAGAGAAAGAAAAATCACCAGGTTAGGGTCCTCTAGAAGAATCATAAATTTTAGGAAGTTATGTTAGAACATTAGGATGTAATTAGATAAAAGTATAATTAACAAGATCCATTATAATAATACAATTTCTTTAAATATATTTAAATAAATGGGGAAGAATATAACAATTTGGGATTTTAGTATATATTTATCTTTATCATATATGTTGTGTTCGATATCTTATGATGTACACAGGACGTGATTAAATTTACCAATTTCTTATTAAAAATATAAAATCAATGAAATTAATAGATACTTAAATTAAAATTTTAAAATTAATGTAAAAAATTAAATAATAAAATTCAATAAATAGTTATAAATTGATATAGAATGTAATTAGAGAATTTTTTTGTCTAAATTGAAATGATTTTTTACAATAATTATATTTTTTATATTATTTATTTAAAAATTATTCACATCTATTTTGAGTGTTAAATTTATTGAAAATAATATTCAAAAGTATTTAAAAATTAGTGATAATTCATACAAATTATTATCAAATGGTTATAAAGGGATATAAAATAAATTTAAGGTAAAAATATATATAATATAGGAAACATTTTTCTTAGCGCAATTGGGTTTAAATGTTGATAAATGAAATTAGACACAATTTACAGTTGATTTTAATTAAATGATTAGACAATATTTTCAATCACATATGTCAAAATTTATTTTATGTATTTTATTAGGGATTTAAAGTGATTAAATTTATTATTTTCCTTTAAAATAAAGTTACTAAAAATTCATTCTGTTTTTCATAATTATTTTAAAATTGATTTATTCAACATATAGGAACTGAATCATTAAAAATTCATTCTAGATTTTGAATCATCATTATCAAAATTATATAATATGGTCAAATTACTATTTATCTATAATGAATAATTACCATGGTAATGATATTTTCGACATTCAAAGGGTTACATGGGTTAACAAAGGGTTTAATCTAAGATATAAGGCTTCAATTTTCACGTAATATTTTCCAAATAAGATTCGTAGAGTGTATTTTAACCAATAATTATCATATAATTAAAAGTGCTTTCATTTGGTACCACATGACATTCAAAATACATTTATATAATTTTAAGAATTTTATTTTTTACAAGAGTTACATGTGCTACACCTATAATGTATAACCAACAATTCTCACTTATTCACATAGTCTGATCACTATAGTTTATCTAATCCATACCCAAATTTATTCAAAAGTTTCCTCCAAGATGTTGTATAATTAATTTTTTAGCACTACATTAAATGGAATTTTATAAAATTATATATATTGAATAAATATGATCTTTATGAAGTAATTTTAATTTTAGAGATGGTAAAAGAATGACCATGGTTCAAGGGCTGTAATCATAAAACGGAAACATGCATGAAAAATGAAACAGTAAACACCAAAATATCAATATTAGTAGAGAATAATTAATAAATGGTTGAATGAAAATTGTGAATTAATTCTATTTCATAATATACGTATGAATATGGTTATTATATTTATTTACAATAAATCAAAATATATTATACAAGATGTTAAAGCTTGTATGAAGTATGTCGGGACATGAGAGAGTTTATATTGCAATATCATTTTTTATCTGGGTTTCTCTTACTTAAATATTGATTTAAATTTTTTATGTTTTCCTATAATATTAGAAAAAAATTTTATTCTCTTTTCTTTATTTTTGGTTATTTCAAATACACTTATCATTCTACCAAACATCTTCTGTACTCAAAAGGCTGAAAAAGGTTTTTATGAAAATATGACTACATTTTTTCTTTTAGGTCAAGAATATTTCTATTCCTTGTCCAGATTCATTAACAAGATTCAATAATATTTTATATTGTTATAAAATCACAACACAATTCCATTTTAAACTATAATTTTATTTATATAAAATTATATGTTAAATAGTGTTAACATTGTTTAATATAAGTGTAATATTTGACTTTTTTTAAAGCATAAAAATATATTTTTTAATATTAATCAAATATACTGATTTCACAATATTTATGAACATTTTTCAATTTTATGAATACTCATTAATAATATATTGTTTTATAGAGAAAATCTTAATAGCAATTATATATAAATTTTAAATATGTTCAAAAAATTTACCAAACGAAGAGGATGGCTTCTCTTGTTTTATTAAAAAATATTTCAAATATTTTACATAATTATTGTTCATAAATAACAAAATAAATTAAGGAATATTATGTTTCATTAGGGATAATATATATGTATACCATCAATGTTCTTTGTGCATATGTATTGTGATAGTTGTATGAATAAATCTTCCGGAAACATGTTTTTCCCATGTTAGGGAATAATGATGTTATATATATTTATATGATATTATGGAGATCATATATTTTGTTTTCATTAGGTTATTGGTTAGATATTAATTATATATTACTATAATATATTAGTTAAATATTGATATATCATGATATTATATCTTCGAGAAAGGGGGATTAACCTAATCCAATATGTGACTTTATCCACCATGACAAAAATTGAAATATAGAGTGAATATAATACAAAATCGGACTCCATAAAAAATGTTATGATTTTCATGGATGTGGTCATTGACTTATAATTGTTTTTATTCTTATGAATATTCCATATTCAAAATACATGTTCTAATTCTTATGATATTCACATATATATTATGATTGATTATTGATGATTTCATACTCTTATAACTCATATATTTTGTTAAGAAAATGTTTTATTGAATGAATCATAATTTATTTCCTATGACTTGTTTAGTTTGAATTTTGATTGTTGTAATCTCTATAGAAAAATTTTATTCTTATCTTATTCTCACTTAATATATTCGATTGATGTCACCCATGTTTACCCTTAATGTGTACCTGAGCTCACCAATTTTTTTATGATTCCATTTTCAAATGATTATGATGAATAGAATAACATTGGAGGTGTAGAAAAACGTTAATATGTCCGAATTCCATTGTGGGATATTATTAGCACCGTTAATTACATAAATTCGTTACATATCATGTTTGAAAAAACAAAACCTTTATTGTTTTGGAGCATGTATTATTGTCTGATGTATTTAATATTCCTGATATTTTTTATTATACTTCGTGGTGTGGCTTTATTTATTCCTTTGATATTAATCTAAATTACTGAAAATTCTATTATAGGCATTTATTTTATACACAATGATGTCCCGCATCCATAAAAATGATTAATTTACTCACACAAGAAATGACATGTAAACCAAACAAATAAAATGATTGACTTTCTATTCAGAATATATTTGATAAACATTTACTAATTAAATAGCTTTATTTTTTACTTTTAGTAATAAGGATACAATTTTATTCACTTATAAGTATGTATAATAGTGTAAAAAAGATACTCAATTGGAATGAAAATATGAAAATAAGTTGATATGGTCTAGACTATATTTCATTTAATAAAACCCAACTCAATATATAAATTTATTAGTAATGATCGAATGAATTTATCACTACTATTATGTCTAATTTATAGTTCAATCTTTTTATATATCATCAGTTATTAATAAAAGAGTCTTAGGTCGAGAATAAGAAAATCAAAAAAACAATAAATGTGATAAATAATAGTAAATATAATCAACACATTTAGATTGAGTATCCTAAAAAGTTTTATCTCCACATATTAAAACTAATAAAGATATATAATAATTCCATATCAAGGATTAGAATCATTGATGAAATAAGGATATATAATAAAAAAATCTTCTCTTTTAAGATCATTTCTCTCTCTACCTCTATCTCGGGCCAAAGCATTGCTAGTGATGACCCCACTTTGTTCCTTCTGGGATTTGACTATGATACTACATTGATTTTAAGCTAATAAAAACCATAATCCCTATGTGAAGGTAAAAATAAAATATTTTAAAATGTATATGTTTAGATTAAAAGGGACCCCCATGTTTCTTTTCTCATATAGAATGATCATTACTTTACATCTCTGATATCCACAATGTGCTTGTCACTATTCCTCACATTCTCAAAGGTACTCGAGCAGAACACATTGAAAAAATATGTACTCTGAAATAAAAAATATTAACACTAGATAATATCAATGAAAGGATCATGATAGTTCACCTACAAGTCTTTAGATCAATGAAATTAGAACTTAGTGAAATTTTAAGATCATTTTATTCTTTTATATTCTCAAGTAATCCATTTTATTAGAACAAATCCTATTTATTCAGTTTCTTGTTGTGAGTATATGACCCCACATATATTTTAATAAAGTTTTAAATTATGTAGATATGGATTTAATGAAGATTAAAATGTTATTCACCCATTACAGGTCAAGAAAATATATTATTTATAAACTATATTGAGTTTCCACAAAGGACATATTGTTATAAATTTATATATATTCTCTAAAAATATTTTGTATGAACATATCTCTATAAAAATTATCTTACATATGAAAATTCATTAATTTTTTCAAATGATAAAACGTTATAAAACAACCATATTTAGAGGAACTATCTGAAATAAGCAATGAATTATTTAAAATATTCTATTATGGATCATCTTCCTCTAAAATAATCAATATTTTTTTAAATGTAAAAGATCTTATATAACAACATTGATCATTACACAATATTATGTAATTTTATTCTTTAAAATGATATTAAATATACATTTATTGTGATGAATTATCCAAATATCATGTATAAGATACTAATTAATGTTTTCATTATTATAGAAAATGTTACATATTCTCTAATATATGAAAAATCCCATTGAATAGAAAAAAATATATAACATAAGCCACAAAAAAAAATTTTTATATATCAATAGTTGCATGTAATGGTCTTATAGTTGGGAGGATTTTTTTACACATAATGTAATGAATTCAACATGTAATAACCATTTAATTCCATTTAATGTATAGATTTAATAACATTAATTAGAGATATTAAAATATGTTCTAACAAACCATATTTAAATTATAAATCAAAATGTTATAAATATTAGAAAAAAAATATTTAAACCTCATCAAAATAACATTTTAAATAATTTTCCCAAGAAATAAACAAATACTTTATTCTTAAGACATCTAAAATATAAATAAAGGAACAATTGACTAGTTAATAAAAAACCCAATTTTTATAAAATGTTTATATAAAAATCATTTTAAAGACAAAATGTTCTTGGATCAATAAATTTTTAATAAAATACTATTTTATTATAGCGTGATGTAAATTTAAGAAAATATATATGGGAAAATCTATCAAAATTAATGCACGTTAAATTCTTAAATAATTAAGTAATTTATTATCATTATGAAATAAATTTAGAGAATTAAAATAAATCATAAAGTGATGGATTATTTTTCACACAATGATTTTATTTTTAAGAGATTTTACTGATTTAACATCTCATATAAAATTGAATGGGTGATCTATAAAAAATAAACTATTTAAGAAAATATATTCCAGTATTGAGACCCTATTGAAACTTGAAACATTATAGAATAATTTATCCAACTTCAAATTGAATTTTTATTTTCTTTTGAATATATAATTCATTCCATAGTAATCTAACCCAATGAAGAAAATAACCCATAACTAAGAAGATAAAAAAAACAATCTACATGATTAAAGATTAAGTAGAAAACATAATTAAAATCTCAACATAATTAAAACACATCAATTATTTTCAACTCGCACAGATGTATAAAGATTAAGAGATTATTTCACAGACCATTAAATTGGAATGTTAATTATTTTATGTTCAATCAAGACACTAATATTATAATATATATGTAAAATGTACTTCTAAAATTTTAGAAATTATTTCTTAAAAGATACAATTGAATATATGTTAAAAACATAACACCATGAGGAAATTGAAATTATTAAAAAAAAAATTATAAAAACAACCTCCAAATTTAAGTCAAAATATTCACTCTTGGAATTCAAACTGATGCAAAAATAGTCAATTCCCAAAATGTTTCTAGAAATTTATTTATGCACAAAATAAAATAATGTTTCACACATAAAAAAACCCAATGTTTCACTTATGACACAAAATGTTCCTCAATTTATAACTTATATATGGATTAAATAATTAAAATAGTTTAATTTAAATAATTTTATTTTCAATTAAATAATCTAAATCATGATTACGGTTATGGGAAAACTCAAACTAGTTCATTTTCAAAATTAGACTGAAAGAAAAGTACTTAAAACAAAAAATAACTAAATTCTATTGAAAAAATTCATAAAATTATCTGTGTAAATAAAATATTTCCAATGTATAATTAATTATTTGTGTTTCATGCTAATAAAATTCTTGTTTTGTTTAATAAATAATATTATTCAATATTTTATCGTAAAATAACAAGATTAGAAGAGGCAATATAATGTAGGAATTTATTTATGATCATTGTATTAAAATAATAATTTTCAAAATAATTTTCACATATCTAATGAAATATGATTAAATAATATTATGATGCTAAATAATGATTTCAATACTAATTCCTATTGATTTTCAATAAAAACTTATTTACATAATAAATTCACATAAAAACAATAATATTGATTTAGAATGAAAATATATTGAATGATAGATAGAAATCAATTTGACATATCAATTTATAAAAATTATTGATTTCTTGACATTTTGATCACACATTTTATTAAAAATTAAATATAATTTCGCAATAATAAATGTAACTTTTTTCTAAAAAATCTAGTATACTATCAATGAATTATGAAATATAATTTAATAATTTATATATCTAGAAAAAATAAAAATATACAATTATTCTAATAAGATCAAGTTATTTTCTTTAGTATACAACAAATTTATTGTTACCCTAATTAAACTTCATTATACAAATGGATTATCCCATCAAATGAACAAAAAATAGTATAAAATTTTAATCAATTAAATAAAACATTCAAAAAAATTGAAATCATGTAAAATCTGAGATGACGCAAGAGTGTGGCTCAATTCCATTGAGGAGAAAGTTAGTTTTGTAGTGATTTATTGGTTTAACATGGTTCCATTTTAGATAAAGGAATAAGTGATTAGGGGTACTCTAACTTTGGGAAGATTGTGAGGCTATATAAAAAAATTTTTATAGAATTTTATTTTAATGAAAAATAAATAAACATTCATTTTTTATACCTTGGGTTTCCTCCCATGATGTGAAAAATTTATAGTTTTTACACAAATGTTTTCTAGAAGAATTTATAGTCACTATGAGGTTGGGGTTTTGTATTTTTAAACCAAAACATGTCGTTTATAAAAATGATTTTATGCTTGAATTTAGTGAATTTATTCCATAAACATCTAAGAGATCTGAAACAACCCACACTGTTATTGGATATGAAATTTACACTAAATTTAAATTTTGGTCTTAAAGTGAGGTTCAGTTGCACAATTAATGATTATATCAGGATATTGTAATTTTGAGAATGTCATGGTGATAATTTCGATAAACATTGAATAACATGAGGTGTTTCTCATTTATTGAGTGATTGGTGGGTGATTTAGGTAGATGTTTAGATTTTTTTGAAGGGTTTTCTCTCTATCATAAGGTCACTGGATAGTTAGAGAAAATGATAATGAAATTTAATAATAAAATGAAGATTAAATTTTATTTAGGGTTAAAGGGAAAGTATTACACACAATAATGAAGAATTGTGGGAGGGAGATATATATAGGGGTATAATTTTTTAGAGTGAACCACATGATTGGTACATAGTTTGGTAAAACATGCACCTATATAGTGATATGGGGTGGTTCATGGGAGAGTATGACATGAGTGGTTGGGGAATATTTCGAAAACCATAAGGAAACCTAGAAGAGTTAAAAAATTTAATGAAACCATTTAAACCACAATATTTATAAGCCTCATCCCCCTTACTATTTTCTCAATCTCATGACCAAACTAAGGGATATTGGAAAAGACCTATCTTCTCCATGATCTATATATTACACTTGGTTAAGGGTGATCTCTTAGGTATTCCGTGATTTATTCTAAGAGAGTGACTTCCTGATCATTTCTCAATATATATATATATATTTATGATTAGAGTATCTTCAGTCTATGTTTTTGTATAGATTCTACTAGACAATGATGGAATATGTAGATGATGATTTTTAATTAGCTCGGTATCAAGAAAGGATGTCCTAAGATGATGAGAGCCTGTTTTTTATATCAATTCCATTGAAGGTAAGAAAGTGCCTCATAATATTTTATATTTTTCATAAAATTCAAATAAAATTGATGGATGAATCGATATTTTGTGTTATATCTTTGGTCTTCTGTATGATTGAGGGTGTGTTGATATTTTTGCATACTATTTTTCTTGAGGTTCCAATAATAATAATATACTCAGTGAGTGGTTCAAAATCTATGATTTTTGAATTAAAAAAAATACATAAATTCCAAAATTAATAATTATTTATTTTGGATATATATTTGGATAATAGCTTAAAAAAGGAATGAGTTTGTATAGGCATGGATGAGGTAGAGCTAACCTCGATGAGGATGATAACTCCATGTATGAGGTATGTGTTTGCAAAAAACCACCAATATTTCTAATTCTGTTATATGTAATTTTTTTAGGTATCACTGAAATGGTATATATATATTTAATTATATAAAAATATTAATCAATGAAAAAACCAATTGGGATATACTGAAAGCATTAAGGGCCATGATGAAAGCTTAAACCCTTGATTGATGCCTTAGTCATAAATGAGTGAGTTAGTATTTATGAATATAATCCTTAAGGTAAATGGAATTTTAATGGGTATGAATAAAATGATATTAAGGAAACATTTATTCCCTTGAACGAGGTTCCTTTGTTCTTCCCAAGGCATGGGATGGGGATAAACATATAATTGTTGGAAAGGGTAAAATCATTGTTGAACTGTGTGATACAATAGAGACCTATGGATATTCATGAGATGTGATTATATGATGGGAGAGATTTTATGGCCTATAAGAAGTTGAATATAGATTGGGGTGAGTTTTCCTTCCAAATATACATGTGAGAGACCAAATGGGTATTCTTAGTGTAGGAATTAATGAAACATTGGGGGAGAGCATCACACATAGTTCAGTAGGAGGTAAGATGGGATATATTACATGATGTTAGTATGATTCCTATATTTCATTTCCTATTGGTTCAATAATGAAATTATGTGACTAAGGTGATATTGAGGGAAATTATTCCCTCTGTGAGACGTTTTGGACATAGGAGATGAGGTTAAGACAGAGGATCCCCAATAATATTTAAATAAAATGTTGCGGATACTAAATTCATAATGGGTGCCCCAGTACTATATTATCTCATGGGAGCATTAATTTGTGTGTGTGGGGGGAGTGGTATAGTGATATCATATTATACATTATTTTTTCTAAATCATTTGTCATTTGAGAAGACAACCTTGGGTTTTTTGGATGAATTTTGGTGAGTGGCCAACTAGTGTGAGGATGGTGTATGATATATGAGGTTCTATATGGAGTATATTCCCTCAGGATACCATATATATTTTTGATATATATATATATATATATATATATATCTATGTGTCCTATATGTATATATGAACACACACACACAAGGTTTTGGAGTTAGCTATATCCCCCAGGTGTTTCTGATATATGTGTTATCAGGCATTAGGGTGGGTTGAAACACTCAATAATGATGAACATGTAACTATTAAAAGTAATGGATTTGACCCCCTTATATGATAATATATGATTATTTTAAGAAATTAATAAATTTTTGAAACACGTTAGGTGAAATTTATTTGACCTTTTGAGTGAGCTTTATCCTCTATGTGTATTCAATATATGTGTTATAAGGAATCGAGGTGTGATGCATCCCCTATGTAATGATAGATTGGTAAAATTTATATGTATTGGATAAAACCCCATAGGATAATGTTATATGAGGTTATAGGTAGAATCATACATATTATTGAATTCGATATAACTTACAAGGATGAATATTCCCCCAAGCATGTGATATTTTTCGACAGATTTTGGGAATGAACATGGTCCCCTTTCATGACATTTGAAACATGTTATAAATCCAAAAATGATTCCCCAATATGTAAAACATCATGTATTTGAATCTTATATAGTTCCCCTAATTTGTAATGTATTTTTATTAAAGATATCTGGCACTGGACAATGATTGTATGGTTTATTTTGAGTACCATCACGGAACCCATGGATAAATAAACACTATTTTTTAAAATATAGATATTAATTTTTGTTTCAAGTATATGATATCTTCAAACAATACATTACGATTTATGTTTGGGGAAAATTTGGGACATCCTCTAGAGTATTACTCATAACATATTTGGGAAGAGTAGACACATTGGTACTTGAGAAGACCACATGATAGCAAGTGTAGGTTGACCAGATTCCTATTGATTCATGGATAAAATGTTTAGCTACATAACTACATTCCATTTTATATTGCACGATTTCTTGTTTAGTTACTCTACATATTATGATTATAATTATGGTTGTCCATTAATTATTTATATTTTTTCTTTCTATTATATGAGGGTATATTCCCTAAAATTTAACACCTTAAACCATTGTATCTAGTTAGTTATCTATCACATAAATGGAGGCGCACCATAGTCCATGTGACACACTAACACAAACATTATCAACAGGTCTCAAAATATAAATATCATATAGTGGAATCATAATGTATTATTCATTGTATTATAAGTTATGTAATGGTTGACATGTAATTTTTATGTATCAGATATTATGATTTCCCAAGAACTATCAGACCGTGAAAACCTTTTCCACTGGGAAATATAGGTTATCAAATTTATAATATTGTTTTTTGGGTCTCGCTATTATGATTGAGATATTAAATCAATTATAATGTGTGTATTTTAGATGTGGAATAATTGTATTTTAACTTATATTTGAGTGTAATTATACCTTTTTAAATGAAATATTTTTGGAATATGGGATTCACATTATATATATGTGGTTTTATTTAATTTATATCACGAAATACAAAAGGGTTAATTCTATAAAGTGTAAATGAAACATTATATGTTTTTTTCCTGTATAACATGTTATTATAATTAGAATCAGTTTAACTATTATATTTCCTACAATGAACAGTCATGTGATCCCATGATGGATGTTTTTAGATAATGTCTATACAATCCCTCCATGAAAGGGATGCATAGTGGCTCCCAGTAGGTTTATACAAGCATTGGATTCCTCAATGATGAAACCACTTTGGGTAGTATTTCTGCTAGCTCAATTATATTATTGGTCAGAAATAACCACTATAATGTTTAACCATATATATTGAGGGTGTAATTATACTAAAATGAAAAATATATCTATGGTTTTACTAGATATGAATCATTATAGATGATGTAATTTTATACACATGGATATGACATGGTTCTTGAGGTCTAAGATTGTATTTGGATTCCCAGTGAGGATGGGTGACTTCAGATATATGAATTAATAAAAATTTCATTTCAAATGTGTACATGTGATACACCTATATTATGTGTGAATTTAAATTATATTAATAGAGGTTACATTGTTATAAGTGATTTATACTGGGGAAATGTAGTTTCGCTCTGGAATGTATATCTACGAGGATGTTGATAGCCCAACCTAAATACCACGAATTTCATTCGGTATTGTAGGGAAGGAATAGTTGTATGGATGAACCAATTAATTTTAGGTGCGTATCTTAGTAATTTTATGGATATAGATCATATATTGTCATATTTTCAATGAATATAGCATGTAAATGCACCTTTGTGTTATGGAATGATGGTCAGGTAATAGGTGTTCATCTGGTTGGGCTTTGCATTAGTGAGATTCTTAAGAAATATCAAGAATGAATCATTGAGGATTATTTATGTTTTATTTATTATAAAATAATATGGTCATTCTCAATTATATAACTGTATGAGTTTAAATTTTATGGAATATGTGTGATTTGAGAATGGGTATGATTGTGAGATCAGTTTTATAAAGATTTACACCACTTGGGTTGGGATGATATCAAGAATTATTATGTATAAAACCAATAATGATGTTTCTAAGGGGTCAAATTTTACTATGAAAATGGGATTGAATGTTGGCATGCTATCTCAAGAAAATCCATGACATGCAATTGAAGGTGTGTGAAAGTGATGAATTGTCCTTTTGATTTGGGGATCAGTGAGTTTCTATGTGCAGACCGAGGACTGATGGTTTCAGTTCAAGTCTAACTTTTTTGATGGACAAAGGATTCTCATAGAAGGATTATATTGTATTTATGAAAATGATGACACCAATAATAGATAAAAGTGTGGTGCCATGATTGACTGAAGTTTGATCCTTCATAGGGGTTCTTAAAATATGTAAGCATTACTCGGGAAGAGTGACATATGTGCAATGATGGGATATTATAATAATTTAGATCGAGGTTATTTGTAACATAAATTATGATATAGATATTAACATTTTTTGTAAGAGGGTATGACCATCATTATTGGTGTAATTTTTCTATATTCCATAGAATATATTCTTGGTGTAATGGAAATGGGTATTGATTAGAGATTTTTTATGGAACTATGCTATGATTAGAGTGGTCATGTTTAGTCATTATATGCGTTAATATAAAAGATATTAGAACGGAATATTATGTGTCTTATTTTTATTTTGTGATAATTCATATAATCCAATGGCTGGAATCAGTCAATCAGTCGCAGATGTTTGAATCTCATGTTTGGAGTGTCATGGATGTAGTGAGATAAGTCAATGGATGGTCAAGATGACATTAGAATGGTAGTTTTCAGGTAGATACAATTTATATGTTTTCATAGAGGTGTAAAATATTCTATTCAGATGCATTTTCAAATGGAGTATGTGCATTGGTATTGATTCTATGAGTGAGTTAGACTGGGCATGTGTTGATGCTCATGAGGAGATTGTGATATCTAGTATGGGTAGTGGAGGACCAAACTATTTAATTATCCTAATGGTTAGGTTCAAAATTTATTAAAATTTATTAGATGGTATTATAATTCCATGAATTATTTATAATATATGATTTGGCAATGTGATAGCATATTTCATGAAACAACTCACTAGGGACTGCCTAGAAATGGCCAAAAAATGATAAATGGAAAATTCCCTTCTTATAATTATGTTAGGAAGTATAAGAACATACATAAAATAGATAACATAATAAAAAATTAATATAAAAAATTTATAATGTTACATTAGTCAGAAAACAAACCTATATGAATTTCAATTATTAATGTGGGTCAATAAATAGAAAACAAGAAAATACAAAATAGAAATTTTGGATCTGCTAGATCCACTAGAATGACCTCTCTCACAAATAATGCTTTAGAAATAAAACATAATATTAATAATAAGATATTCATTTAAAATATTATTTATATATAACCATGTAGAAAATTTAAGTGAATGATTTCTGGAGAATGTGATATTTATAAGAATTATTAAACTACTTTGAGTATTTGAAATCTGACTAAATGAATAGAAACACAATAGTGGGAATAGTAATGAGACCAATATGAATAATATTTTTTCTTTGTTATAACAATAAAATAACCTATGAAAGTATAAATTTAATTTAGTCATCATATAAATTAAAATATGATATATTTATATAATTTAATAAATAATTAAATGTTTTATAAATGATTAACTAATTATTTGTATTTTTAGTAAACATAAATGCTTATTTACAATTTTATAATTAATATAATGATATAATAGAAAATTTATTTTCATATAATAGTTTCATGAAATAATAATTTGTTTTTTGATAAATTTCAGATAATTTTATAAGACCAAAATTAAAATTTCATTTTATCATAAAATCATTTCAAATTTCAAAATCAATACTTATAAAATAACAGATTATTTTAATTATAAAATAAAATCCCAATATTTAGAATGTAATTTTTGTGAAATGGATTCCATTTATTATCTACCCATCTAAAAATTGTTAGAGTGAATTTTTGGAATTTTTTTCTAAAATTGGTGAACTTTTTTGGAATAATAAAATATGTTAAATTATGTTATTTAACAAATACATGAATTATTGAGTCAAGGATAATCTACAGATGTGGTAATAACCCATTGTTTCAAACATTCCTAAAACATTTTTTATATTTTGTTATGGTAGTCAACACTATTTAATTTCCTGATCCAATAATAATAGACTAACGAATAATATAATAACAAACAATAGTCTCTTAAAACTTTAAAAACCACTTCTCAACACCTCTTCTCCTCACACCATATAATCCATAGATATTATCAATATTTTTATGAATTCATATCCGAATTGTCTTCCCCTACTTGTTGTTTTACTGGTATCACTCAAAAACCTATTCCAAGTGCCCTAAATAGGTTCTCAAAGAAACAATATTCTAGAGGTAAAATCATTCTTCTTGTCTTTAAATTTCTTTTCTTTTCCTGTCATTCCCTCACCTCTACAATCTAATGTTACATGATATCCCTCATATCATAAAAATAATATAATTTTGTCTTGTAAATGAAATAAAAACCTAAAATATCTTTTCTTATCCATTTATTCATAAAAATGAAAACAGTATCTGTGATGTATTGATTCACCGCCTTCGTGGTTGATAAGATTTCGTTTTTCATTACTACATTAAAAGCTGGAAATAAAACCATTATAATGATAAAAATATATTGTAAAATTTTTATTATAAATTTTTTCTTATTATTTTACTAATATATATATATATATATCTTATTATATAAAAAATAAAACCACTTCACCACAATCAAAAACCATAAAAAATAAACTAAAATATTATCATTAATGTTTTATCTAATGAATCATTATCATATTTGATAAAATGATATATGAGACCATTTATTATTATGGAATTATATTAATAACATATCATTCCACATCTATAGTTTTGATTACATTTTAATCGAAATTCCATAACTATTCTAAAGGGGTCGGCCATATGATCATAAAACAAGTGCTCCCAAAACAACAAAATTAAAAATTATAACTCATCAAAATGTCAATAAGTGATTGTAATAAATTTATAATAAATACAATATTTATTTGAAGAGGTTATGAATTACCTAACTAATTCATATAATTTGTTAACACAGGAAACTGAGTGTATGTTCAAGACAATTATATACATATGGTATGATATCCTCGCTAAACCTTAATTTTTTATTTTAGGTTACACTTTATCTCTCTTTAACCCAATTTAATTTTTAAATATTCATTTGTAATCCAATATTATTTTTTAATTATTTATAAATATGTATTGATCTAAATCATTATTTCTCTGATGTGGAAACACATGTTTGGTGTGGTTGCCTTCTCAATTTATTACCCATTTACAAGTGTACTTCATAATCTGTTTTTAGGAACAAATATTTTTCAAAATTAACTTATTTTATAAGGAAATATTATCATAGTTCGTTTCTAGTTATATTAAATCAATAATTACTTTCCCGTTCTTAATTATACATTAATATTTTCCCTTAAAAAACACTAAAGTGGAACATTTCAAATTATATTTTATTTCCATTATTTAATGGCCACCATTATGATATACCCTTTCTTTACTCCTTATGTAATGATTATGATACCCATTTATATATATGAGTAACCATTATGTTTATTCCCATTACATGATTCTTTATGTGAAACATATATGTATGAACATGTTATGATGGGTGAACCTAGATAGTTCCCCAATTCATTGGATAAAGTTTAGTCTCATGAGAAATCAAGTATGGGACTTAAGATAAAACATAATCTGTTATTGGACTTTATCCAACACGTGATATAGCCATGATGATAAGTCATGACTCATGTTTATGTCATGTTGTACCATTTGAAATTATTACAATGACTACATGATCACATGATTCCATTTATTTATATATTATTATTCCATATTTTTATTAATTTTCCACTTCTTTTTATGTAATCATTTTTTTCCTTTTAACCTAAGTGTTATGATTTATTCATATCGTTATTCTCAAACAAGGATTATTAGTTCATCAATTTGTTCACGTATTCCATAGGCCATCCTATATAGATTTAAGATTTCCAATGATGTTAGGATGTCATTATGCATGATTAATATAATGATACTTTATTATAGTTCAATGTTTTTAGTATTATGTACCTAATCATCCAAATACACTAGACTTTATGAATCATTGGATTATATTTGATGATTAATTATCAATAAAATCATGTAATGATACAAGTAAAAGGATATGATCACTCTATTTGGAATTGGATCACGGTCTTGTTTTTTATGGTTATTGGGAGAATAATACTTTAGTAAAAAACTAGTGATAATTCTATCACCTTATATAACCTAGATACCAACTTATGGAATCACATGTTAAGATATAATTTTCATTTACATTTATGCAATTCTATGTTCTATGGTTTTTTTTATATGATCAGTAATTATGTATTCACCCCCAATTGATAATTTCTTTTTCTTAGTTAATATCTAGAAATAGGAGAACCCATACCAAAAATCAATGTGATAGGTTATGTGAATACTTCGCTAATAATTTTCCATACCTCCTTGGAATGGGAGATCATAACATCATGACATTACCAAAACAATTGGCTCTTTTTAATAATAAAAACTTTAGTATCATGGACACCAACTTTATCCTAATAATTAGTAAGTTCTAGTCAAATCAATTATGAAATAAAGTCATCTAACCATTAGAGGATATTCTGATCCCCCTAACATGGAATAAATTATTGAATCCATTAATAAGATATTCTTTTTACTTAATTTCTCAAAAGTATATAATGTTTTGACGAGGTTTATGTTTTTGATGGGGAATATGATCAGTGGTGAAAAGTGATCAAAAACACAAAGTCTAAGGAGGAAATTGATTCGATGAAATGGGAAAGATTCAAGAATAATAGTTTTCAATAAATATTTTCTTCGGACACTCTCTCTTGAGATGGAGGAGGACTTCCTCATAAAGATGAAAAATAATGTTTAGACTCTTGGGGAATCTGAGGGAATCATTACTCGGTTTGCTTGAAACTTCTATTAATTTTTCAGGAATAATAAAATCAGGGTAAATCAATTATTTAGGATACTAAATTTGGTTATACAAAAGTCACTAGATATTCGAGACATTGAATGATTTGGGGATATTGTCTGTTGTCCCCTTAGGGTTGTAATGGAGATTGGAGACTCTCAGTGGTCTGATAGGGTTAGAGATAATAAGATGAAAATGGAATTTTATACGAGGGGATCAGAAGATAAACCCAGGATAGAAATAAATCCCATCATCCCACCTATCAATGGTATGTGAAGAATTATCTAAAGAAATTTCTTTAGGGAACTAGAAGATGATTTAAATGAGGAAGAGATTAGTATTCGTATAATTACATCCAATGTGTTATGAAAAAACTCACAAATTAGGAAAAATAAAGGAGGATTCATATTAACATTCCACCTATATTATAGTGTTTTAACTTCAAGGAACATGGAAATTTTATTTTCAAATTTTGTAAGACAATGTTTTCATAGGAAATCTATTACAATGGCATCCAATCATGAATGGAAGGTACACTGAATCAGTACTACTTAGGAGGTTCCTGAAAATTATTTGGTGATAGATATGATGGTTATTCATTACAAAATATATAACCGACCATTTTATTCTGGTTCTACGCATTCTTTCATATCATATAATTTTATTAGAACTATTTATACACCACCTCAAAATAATAAGTTTGAGTTATCTATGACAACAAAAAAGGTAAAATATTTTATAAAAAATATATAACTCTTATAAGGCTAATGTTTTTTCAATGAGCCTTCAAGAAAACCTTATCTAACGTCATTTTGTGATGTTTGATTATTTATTGGGAACAGATTGACTATATTTATACCATGAGAATATCAATATTCATGAAAGAGATATCAATATGTACTTCCGGAGGAATAATCCAATTCTAAACAAGTTTATGTACATTGATTAATATCCTTATGGATCATCATATCAATTATAAATTTTATTTCCTAATGAGAAATAATATATAGCTCAAATTAATAGTACAATGTATGAGATTATGCTTGAAGACATTCCCACTGTGAGGGGATGAACTAATGACTTCTACAAAAAATATCATTTCATTTCTAATGATCGATAGGTTGAGTTCTCAATTGAACATATTCATCGATATATTATTATATTATAGACACCTTATCGAATGAAAACCATTAACTCAAAGTTGATAAACTAGTTATAAATGAATCTAGAAAAGGGTTTCACATGTACGAGTGCTTCACCATGGGGTGCTCTACTCTTCTTCATCAATAAGAAGGATGGATCAACTAGCCTATTCATTGATTATAATGAGTTCAACTAAATCAGGATAAATAACGATTATCCCCTTCCAAAGATATAATAATTTTATGATCAACTATGTGGGTCCAATTATATCACTAAAGAGGATATTATATCGAGATATTACCAATTAACGGTGAGGAAGGAAGATATTACCACCATTGCCTTTGTAAATTGTTATAGAAACAATGGGTTTGTAGTGATTCCCTTCATAACCATTAGTTCTCCAAAAATATTCACATTATTAATGAATATAGTCTTTAATGATCACATAAACTAATTTTTGGTAGTCTTTATAAAGGATATTCTAATATACTCCAAGTGAAAGTAGAAACATGAAGAGTATTTTAGTACAATGCTAAATACTTTTTTGTAGGATAAACTATAGGAAATTTACAATAAATCAGATTTCTGTAAGGGGGATTATCATTCATTGGGAATGTTATGAATAGGAAGGGGATATATGTGGACCCTTCTAAGAGAAAGGCAATTGAGGAGTAGTACAAACATACATCTATAGTCGAGATCTATTGTTTCCTTGGTCTATTTAGTTATTATGGATGATTTTTCAGGAACTTCCTGTAATATTTTAACCCATTAACCAAGATTAATCAGAAGAGTGTAATGATTTTCTATACTATTGAATGTGACTACTACTTTAGTGTATACAAAAAGATGATTATAATTGAACTAATACTAACACTATGACTAGCAGGGAACTCTTTGCGGTATATAATGATGCTTAAAAAAGGGATAAGGATGTGTAATAATGAAATTATAGCTTAATAGAATATTCCTTAAATATGTATAAATTCTATGAGAAAATTAATCCAACACATAATCTAGAGTTTTAGGCTATGATATTCATGTTAGAAATCCAACAACATAACTATTATGGGGAGAAGTGTGAGACATATATAGATTATAAGAGCCTAAAATATGTATTCACTCACAAAGATATTAATATGAACTAGTGAATATGTTTATATATCATCAAGGATTATGACTACATAGTCTACTTTCATCACGGTAATGAAAATAAAGTTGCAGATGTTCAATATCGAAAGGATTCTGAAACTTTATCAATGATGAGAATTGACAAGGATCCAAAATTATTATAATTTAAAAGGATTTTGTTGGGAATCATTAATTATGGAACATCATCAATTATTTGTCAAATTATTTCTCATCCATACCATATAAATAATATAATGGATTATCAAATAAATGATGTTGAAATTCAAAAAAGGTGGAAGCTATAAGAAATAGCAATCATTAGATCTAAACTTTGGGGAGGAAGGAGTCATAATATTTGGGTTATGACTGTTTATATCATACAATATCAAGATAAATAATGAGATTATAAATGATGAACATAGCTCAACCCCCTCTATCCACCAAGGGAGAAAAAATAAGTTTTGAGATCTCTGAGAGCACAATTGGTTGGACTATATAAAGAAAATGATTTTTAGTTTACATCAAAGTTACTATTATTTCATTAAGTTAGGGATGATAGTGAAATGTTTAAGGGGGTGATGAAAACATTACCCATGACAACATGGAATGGGAAACATCACCACAGACATCGTAACAAGAGTTTCAAATACATCAGGATGAAATAATGTTACATCAGATGTGGTGGATAATCAAACAAAGACATCTCACATTATCACTATTTGAGAGGACATAAAACATGATAGAACCACATTGTTATACATTAGATAAGTAGTCATTATACATGGAGTACTATTATATATTGTATCTGATAAAGATCCGAGATTTATTTTCATGTTTTATAAAATTTTACAACATGCTATAAACACTAAGATGAAATTTTGTACAACTTCTCATCCTCAAATTATTATCCAATCTGATAGAACTATTAATATAGTGTAAGATATGTTAAGAGATTAGTCGATGGACATTAAAGAAGGATGGTACCGACATATTCTTCAATTTGAGTTCTTTTACAACAAAAGTGTTCACTGAAGAATCCAAATGACCCCATATGTATAACTTTATGGAAAAATGGAAAACACTTATATGTTTGGATTAATCCTGTGAACACAAGCTAATGATATCTAAAATGGTATAATAAATTGCAGAAAAGGTGAGAACCATTCACCAACACCTTAAGGAATCAAAAAGTGGACTAAATAACTATAGAAAAAATCAACGATGGACATGGAGTAAGAGGTCAGAGACATGACATTCCTCTGCATATCATAATGGGAGGGTGTCATGAAATTCTACAATACAAGAATGCTAAGTCCAAGGTACATTGTCCCCCTTTATATTCTTGATCACAGAGATAATGTGACATATTTAATAGAACATCTCCCAACAATGTCTCAAGTGAATTATGTATTCTACATATCCCTCTTGAGGATGTATATACATGTTCCCTCAAATGTACTAAATTTAGAGTGTATAAAAATGGAAAATTCTCTCTCTTATAAGGAATAGAAAATGAAGATCATGGCCTATAGAGATAATTTTATACACAATAAGACAACTCTTCTACTTAATGTACTTTGGAGGATCCCTAAATATAAATTGGTAACTCGAGAACCAGAGAATGTGATGAAGGAGAAGTACACTAAAATTGTTTCATCGTATAAAAAGAAATTTTAATGGTGAAATTTCATAAGGGGGGATTTAAGGACTAATAATTTAATCAAAGAAAATTTCCTTCTTATAATTATGGATTGAATTAATAGGTGATAAATAACATAGATAAACAAATAAAAACATAATTATCAATAATTAAAAATTTATGTTTATTCAGCAATCAATCCAATTAATACTACAAATATTATAGTGGGGTAATAAATTGAAAATAATATAATAAGAATATGAATGTTTGGATCTGATCAATCCACTAGACTGACCATGCTCACAAATAAGTTTATTGAAATAAAACACATTTTTAGTAATGAATTATTAATTTAAATTACATTATTATATATAACCTTGGAGAAAATGTACATTACGTATGATTTGAATAACATGTATTTAAATAAAGTAGTTAAGAGTTTTCACTATTAGAAATCAGATTGATTGAATACCAACCAGACCATTGGAATAGTAATGTGAGCATTATGAATAGAAATCTAATCATTAGAATAGAAACCATAACTATGAAATAATAAGTAAAATTTATGTATATTATAAATGAAAATAGGATATTTTTATATCATGCTATAAATAAACAAATTTATTAAAAAAGATAAATTATCTATTAATTCTATTGTGAAACATAATATTTTATTTTAAATTATATTATTAATATAATTATATGAAATTAAAATTACATTGATTAAATATATTCAAGAATTATTATTTTATCGTTTTATAATTATCAAGAAATTTATTTTGACGAATATATTTTTTCAAAATGTCATAAAATAATTTTTAATTTTAAAATCTATATTTTTTAAATAATTGAAATTTTTAATTAAATATTAAATTAATCATATTTATAAAAATATTTTCACAAAATTTTATTTTTAATAAATACATTTTGAATAGTGGTTTGAATGATGTTTTGAGATTTTTTTGAAAATAGTTGAATTTTTGGTGAATCATGAAATATGTTAATTTATGGTATTTGACAAATGAATTAATTAATTTTTTATGGATGATATATGAATGAGGTAATGACCCATTGTTTCAAACTATCCTTAAACATTTACTTTATATATTTTGGGGAATCTACACTATTTATAGTTTTGTGGAAAATTAAAATAACAATGACTAAGATATTTATAAACACCCCTCTCCTCTGACTATAAATACAACTTCTCACCATCTCTTCTTCACTCACATTATAAGATTTTGAGATTTATAATATTTTATCCAATTAATATCCAATTTTATTCTCATTATCCATACCCTAATGGTCTCACCAAAATTCCAATTTTATGTTCCTTTAGACGGTTCTCAAGGAGATGATAATCAATAGGTAAACTCCTAATTATTTCTCTTTTAATTTATTTTATTTTTCTTATACCTCTCTCACATACACTATCCAGAGTGACGTAATAACTCCAATATCAAAAAATACTAGAATTTTATTTTCTTAATTGAATATCCAACATCAAATCTCTTCTCTTTTCCTTTTATTATTAAAAATGAAAACATCTCCTATTATGTGTTGATTCACTCCCTTCACAAATGGCGAGTTCTAATTTTACAATATCACCTTCAAAAATAGTTATAAACACATTATAATAGTTAAAATAAATTGGTAAAATTTATATTATAACTATTTTTATTTTTTGGATGTATGATATATACATAATGTTAAATAATAAAATAAATCAAGTTCGTGATGATCAAATTACCACCAAAATAAATTAAAATATTTTCATTAACATTGTTCACAAATCAATAATCCCTAAATATAAAAAATATATTTTGGACCATTTATAATTATAGAAGTAAATTAATACCATATCATTCCACTTATATAGTTTCTCTTCCATTTATCCTGAACTCCCATAATTATAATCAAGGTAACTAACCATAAAACCAAGACAGAGACACTCTCCAAACATAAAAAGTATACATTATAAATTATATAAATATCAATAAATGAACATAAAATATTTTAATGAATAAAATATATGTATAATAGGTCGTAAATTAATTAATTATATATTATAATTCTATCTAGTAAATTCATTTACAATAAAGAACACTATCAGGAATAAGTTAAGGGATCCTCTCCGAACCTCCATTTTCCCATCAGGTTATGCATTATAAATATTTACCCCAATCTAATACTTAATTATTATATAATAATTATAATATATTTTGTTTTTATGTTCCATAAATTATAACCCAAATCAATTCTTAATTTTTTCTGGAAATACATATTTTATACAGTTCACTTCTCAATTCATCCGAATAAGGAAACCAGATTAAAGAGAACTTCCTAATTTCATACCCATTTTAATGAAAAAACCAAAATATATTTTATGAAACCCTTATTTATCTAAAATCACTCATTATAAAATGAATTTCTATCACAGTTAATTTATGGGTTTATATAAACAATTTTTCCTTTTTCCACCTTAAATATTCGTTAATATTTTCTATTAAATCACACAAAAGTAACTCATTAGTAAACATTATTAAACACTCATTTTACATGTATTAAAATAAATTGCACATAATTTATTATTATATATGATTAATTTTTTATTAATATATAATTATGTATAAAATAAATTCTTTCATGGCCACCATTATGAAATTCACATTGGTTATTCCTTATGACATGATTATGATACCCATTTTGTTCAAAGGGTAACTCTTGTGTTTATTTCCGTTGATTATTTATTTTGTAACAATTATTTATGAAGATGATATGATTTGTTCACACATAGTGCACTCTGAGGCATTTTGTAATGTTTATACTCATGAAACTTCTTGTATGAGATTGGGGAGTTAACCTAATCCAATTGGTGACATTGTCCAAATTCTGATATTTTCATAATAGTGAGCAGTAACACATGTTTATGTAATTTTGTATGTTTGTTCCATATTCATACACTAACATGATAACATGAATCCATTTTATATATATTATTCAAACATATATTTATTCAGGTACCATGCCTTTTTATTCCATCATGTTATCCTTTTTAACCCTTATGCAATGCTTTATTTCTATGTTTATTTACATATGGTAATTTTTATCTCATTTATTTATTAATATATTACCCATGTTATCTTATCAAGCTTTATGATCTGAACGGATGTCAAGATATATTTATGGATGATTAATATAATGTTGTTTTACGCAAGTCACTTTTTCAGTTGTTGGTACGTAATGTTCAAATTACCTATGAATTTACCATCCATTGTGTGTATTTTGTGGGTAATTATTCTTAAAATCATGTAATGATGTGTGTATAAGTTTAGAGACTCTATAGGAATGGTTAGTAGTATGTTATGTGTGACACCTGAATCCCGCCTTCAACAGTCCTGGGGCTAGATAATAGCCCCAACTTGGCACAACCCACATATCGGGGGTGATATCATAATGTCATATAGACACAAATCTATATAAACTATCAAAACAAAGAAATGATAAAACCAATTATATAAAAAAAGAATTCATATATCCAATACCACATAAAATTATTCTATGAGTTTGAAAATAAAAAGTGGGAAATAAAATCCCCCCATAAATAGAGTCCAACCAACCGAAAAAGGGGACTGATTGAATGATGTATCTCCTAGAACTATCTCTGGTCTATCTATAACAAATAAGATACACTTACTCATGGACCTCCAAGGACTCTATTGAATGTAATATAATATACATAATAAGTAAAACAAATTCTATTATACAATATAGGTGTGAACATAAACATACAAAGTTGGATACCCCAAAGTCAACAAACACAAATAATCAAAAGAATGAAAAATTAACATCACAATGTCAATTTAATAAAATGAAAATACAATAACAACCTAGATAATTTCATAGATAGGAACAAAATCTCTATTTAAAGTGATTTAATCACTTCCAGACTATGATTTATTATTTATGATTAAATGTCATATTATTCTAAGGGGAGCTTCCGGAGTCCCATTAAAACTGTTATAATCCATTCGACATGTCACACTCATTGGACCATTTATTTCATAATAAAATATTAGACCCATAATATACTGATACATAATAAGGGGGTCATACCTACAGATAATATGGGATACTTAACACTATCTTTGATAAATCAATATGAAAAGGACCACATTCCAAGGATTACCAAAACAAGATTCCTAACCGATTCTAGGGAAGAAATATGAAGTATGACACCCTAGCTCACATAGAGGGATACCAAGATCTATCCTGACCTAAACTGCATAGGGGATAACTCAACCTAAAATTAGGATGAGATTACATGCTAGAACTTCTTAGGGATTTTCAAGTGGAACACCCAAACTGATACTAATAAGGAACCAATAGAAATAAGTGGTACATTCTATCCTGAAATATGTACGTGAATTGTACAAGGGGCATGAGATGTACCTCACTCTGTCTGGAACTTCTTGGTTTATGTATGCTTAATCAATCCAAGTCATATACACTATAGACAGTCTTTTTTACACTATTTGTAACATTGTATAATTGTCGTTTCTGTGCTCAAGTAGCGAGGGGTAAAAATAAGATCACTCGATTTTGGTCATTTGATATATGGTTTGGTTACACACTGGAGTTATATTTATCTTCATGTGTAAACCATATCCTCCATGAAATGATATCCATAAGGTGAGCATCATTTCAGACTACACATACTGTATATTCATATTTTAACGAAATCAATATTTATCACATTTATTGTTCAAAAACATTGATTCCTTCATAAATTACACCAAAAAAAATAGGTCAGATGTTATAATAGACCCACCCATCATCATTGCTGAAATTACTACCACCAATAGAATAGAAATAACCTCTCATCACACCGCATCACCAAAATTTTCAAAACCCATGAAATTAACTACTTCGATAAAATGTAGTTCTTCTAAAATCATAAAAAATCCCCCAACATAAATTACAATCCCAAATATATACTCCTAGAATTTATCTGTTGGGACAAAAAACAATTGAAAAATGATAAGTTCCTGGATAAATTTTTAATATCGGTCAAAACATTATAGACATTGAACATTAGATAAAATAGGGGAGAATAGACTGAATCCTAGGAGTGAGAAACAAAATTTTTTCGTTGTTTGGGATAGATTTCATTATTTGATGAAGAAATTGTTGAATGGTATAAAAATTATGGTATCAAAATTAAGTATATGTAGCTATAAATCAACAATAATCATTAAATTAAATTTCTAAAATAATAATTTCATGTTCTTTTTGGAGAAAATAATATAAAGGATTAATCCAAAAAAAATTAAACATCTACATTGATATTGGATCAATTAGGGATAAATATTGCTGTAGTTCATTTTCATTGGTGTTATCCAAGAACATAATTTATAAAGATGTTATTTCATGAAAGATCATTATATATTTCATTAAATTTTCATTTTCCACACCATCCACCAAGATATCACATAAAAAAGAATTTTACACATTTCATTTTAATTTTGTAATTTTCTACTAGCAACAAGAATCAAAATAGATTGAAAATATTTACCATACAGATATCACATATAGACTAAAACATTGTTCCTAAATTAATGTAGAACTCTGTTTTCTCATATGAGACACTATTATGGATATATTAAATTTTTGAGAAAAAATTTTCATACATGACTTAATAAATATTATATTTTTAATATATCATCATCGAGGCTACATAGGCCTTAAAATAAAATGCTGACTCTATAAATAACTCTAAAAATTTTATTTATGATATTTTAATGTATTACATATAAAATAAAGAGTGATTATTTATCCCCACATGATGTATTTTAATCTCAAAAATAAAAATCCTATGAAAAATGATGAGGGAACTAAAATTTTATCTAGTTTTTTCACTCCTAGGTTCCATCATAATATTTCTTATGCTGCCTATAAAGAAGTACTACGGTAATCCCTCACCAGTGGATGATCTTCTCCAACTAATCCATGATGGTCATAGTGTAATCTGAGAGGGTATCTCAATCCTCAATTTCTAGATCACCCCTATCAATAACATGTGACAGATTGGGAACACATCTCATTAGTTGTGACATGTTGAATGCATCGTGAAAAAAATACTATGTATGGTGGTATTGAAAAGTGGTACACTACCTCACCAACCCTACTCACTAATAGGAAAGTGATAATGAATCTTAGGTATAAAATTTGAACATGGAAAAATATCCATGTTCCACATTAAGGTGATGTGGTCAGGAACACATGTTCTCCCTTGTTTAAATCCAAAGGCCTTCATCACTATTCCCCAAACGGATTCTAACCGCTATGGGTTTTCATAATCTTCTCATATATTATATGGACCTTTTATGTCTTTGATTTCCCAAACATAGTTCTTATAATTGTAGTCTCCCATATCTCCTTCCAACAAAATGTTAACTCAGAATGTATCATGTACAAGGCCTTATATGGTGTTATACTGATGGTGGAGTGGTAAGTATTGTTATTTATAAAATCCACCAAGGGTTGATGTTCCTCCCATATATGACCAAATCTAACATGTAATACCATAAAATGTTCTATAGAATATGAATGGTCCTCTTTATGTATCCTTTTCTCTTTGGGCGGTGGCACCATGCAGAAATAAAACATAGTCCCAAAGTCCTCCTTTAATCCGTTCATAGTCATGAAATGATGAGTGAATCAGGGCCTCAAATAATCAATAAGGGAATTTAATGAACACAAAATACCTTCTCTTTGTATATTCATCCCAAAATGCCTGCTAAAACTTACATAAGTATGGATATTAAGTGGGTAAACATGGTGAGTCGGTCTATGAACACCCATATAAGAGTGTTGAATCTAACTAACCATGGAAGTACCATTAAAAATTCCATGGAGAAACTTTCACACATCCAATTCAACTCTGCATGGGGTTTGGAAAACCCCACTAGACCCTAATGCTTTTCCTCCACCTATACGTAAGGGGGGAATCGATAGATAAACTCAATAACACAATTCTTCATCCTTTCCCAAAAAAACCGATGCTAATGTTCATGGTTCATATTTACTACTCCCTGATATAATGCTAAGGGGAATGTATGAAAAACCCATAGCACGAACAGTCTTAGGAAGAATAATACCATCATCCAACCCCCCAAAATATGACATTCTCCAAACCATCATAAAATCCATCATGAGCATGTCTAGTGGATATTTGTTAATAAAGGATCTTCCAATCAATATCCCCATGATATACATCCATGAAAAACTAAAGAAGATGTGGAATAAAACCATCTTCTAGAGGCACAATACACACTCCTCATAAACTAGGGACAACTGTTGTGAGGCCAAATTCTCTGAAACCTCACTGAATAATTGAGGATAAGATTTCCTACTAATACCCTCTACTTCTATGATACCCTTATTAGAATTAAATAATTTCTACAATTCATAATCCTATTGGAACTCTATACATCACTACTACCATTGGTTAATAATTTTTTTCAAGAAAGGATATAGATGGGACTATTTTGGTTATAAATAAAAATTATTATCTTTTTAATAAGATATTGGTGCCATGAGTATAGGGGGAACTCCACTACTTCCTGATTTATGTATTGTGGTGTGTAGTTCTACTCATAAGGTTTCAAATTCAGGGACCCAAAAAAATCACCACCTATATCTACATCAGGACACATAAAATCCCAACACTAGAAGAATCTTAAAACAACACTACTCATCACACTTCTATAGTAGTATCAATATGAGGGTACCCATTAACCACCATTATTGCTTCTAAATGGCCATCTCAAACAAAAATATCTACATAAAAGGCAACTAATTTCAAGTCAAAATAGTATAAGGTTACATGATTTTTGAAAAACTAGACTCCAATCCCTAATAACATCATAACAAAAAGTGGTATATCCACAACTTAGTCATTCTCTTGGGTGGTTATGAAGATAGTACTGCCCCAATAATAGTCAAATAAACTACCACTCCATATTCTATGATGGAATGTCTAATGATGTGGACATCTAAATTATAGAACTGAAACATGAAATTCCCTACATAATGTTGGTTCTCTTGGAGTTTTTCCAGAATTTAAATTATCATTTATCACATGATCCTCCTCGGATGTTGAGTACACATGGATTTCGTTTATGAAAACTACAATTAAATGATCAATGAAGTGTTGAATGTTATAGTTCATGTATCCCAGGAAGAGAATTAACAATTTCATCATTCAAAATGGAATATCCAAGTACACATTGTAACTATAAGAGAATAAAAATTTTATCACCAGTATATCCTCCTCTTGAACTCAATGTTTTTGAAAACCTCTCCTAAGGCCAATCATTATGAACTAACAAACCACTTTTAGTTTGTGGAATAGGTAATAGATTCAAATGAGGTGATAAATATTATTGATATTATACTAGTTCATGAAAATATAATCGAAATATAACCTCAATATACAACTGTCTTCTTGGGGGACAACTCTGCTGCTTCCCAGGGGGACACATTTGATCCTACAAATCCCTTCCCCCACAAATCCTGAAACTGCACCATTAGCTCTAAAATCTCCATAGAGATCATATGATATATAGATTAAGAAATTAGAAAAGTACCTTGGTGTAGTTATAAATAGTATTTTAACTCTTGGTAGGGAGGTAAGGTTAGAACATTCTTTGAAAATAAATCATTTGAATCCTCCATGACTGTAAGAAACTGGAATGTCATTCCATTTACTGATTCAAAGGTCATACATTCCAACTAATGAGTAATAAGTTTTATAGTCCTTTGTAATATTTCATCATGATACACTTGTTATTAATTCTAGAAAATGAAGAAAAATATTATCCCATCATATTCGATTCATCACCTCCTCATAATAAAATACTCAATGTAAACATGAACTATGGAGAGAATGTATAGACCTAAAATGACTCTATAAGAACACATAATGGACTAAAAAATATCCCATATGAAGCTTTATCTTCCATGATTCATTCCAAACTATTGTAAAAAGTGTGTGATAACTAAATATCCCAAGGTAGGTTCTCTAAATGTAATGGCTAAGACAAAAAAACCACTTGGATCTCTGAATCATAAATAATGTACTTGCTACAAAATGAGTGGATCAGGACTATGTCAGTAAAAACTATAGATAAAGTAGATATGCATGAAATAATACACCCACTAATATAAATATGAGATCTAACATCTTTCAAAAAATCCATTATTATTGATAAATAAGATTTGATGCTATCAACACCTTTAAAATATGATAGATTTTATCATCACTAAGAAATCAATAATAAAGAGGTTCCTTCATTGAGGCTATCTTAGAAATAATAATAATATTCCTTCAGTATCAGTTTTTAAATCACTACTAAAGGATAATAATTATTTTTTTATGTTTTAGTTTTCATAATATATTATTTTATCTGTATTATTCACAATTCTAATTATATCTATACTATATTAGTGTGATACTAAAATTAAACACACTGTAGCAGAAAATACAAAAATTCAATTCCAATTAATTTAACATAAAAAATAAAGGAATAAAATATTTAAAAAAATTCAAATATTGTTTTTATAAAAAAATTGGTAAACTAAATTTATCACAAACAACGAAAAATTGAAAAACATTAATATTTTGATTCTATTGGTTGTCGAAACTCTCTCCAAAGAGCCTGATCATGCTACCAGCATCTGGACAAACAACCCCACCATGAGAAAAAGAGTGTTCCTATATAAAATAAAATTCATATATTTTTTATAATATTAAAAATAAATTTATATTACATATTAAATATATAATTAATAAAATATATATTTTAAACTGTAATCATACATTTTGAGTCATATCGGGGACATCATGTGTTAGACTAATGTGTGGTTGATTTATACACCAGAAATTATAAATATATATCATTTTAAAAAATTATAAATATAATCCAAGTGTTTCTTATAATTTTAACAATATAATTTCTATTTTGAACTAAAATATAAATTATAAATAAAAACATAATCTATGAGTCATATAGGCCATTCATTGGTTCAAAATGACAAGTAGCTAATTCTTACAGATCAAAAATGATTCATGGTTTTTTTTAAATTTGAGGATAATATGACTGTGTTTTTCTGGTATTAATAGAGTGAGACAGTTTTTTCTAAAATATTATTTTTAAACATAAAACACACAATATGAGTCATACCAATCACATCGTATGTCAAATTGACATGCATATGATTCGCATACCCAAAAAAGACTTATGGATAATTTTTCTGAATTATAAAGTCAATCAAAGAATTTGTTTCTATCTTTTTATTGAGTGAGACAAGTTTTAAACTAAAATTAAATATATACACTAAGAACACACATTTCATGTCATTCTGGAAACACCATCTGTCATATTAAGGTGAGGATAATTTGAAATGTCCAAAATGGATTTCTATCATAAAAATAATGTATAAAAAAATATAATTTTTTTCCCGATTATAATTATGTTACATTTCATTTATACTAAATTTAATATTTTAAATAAAATCACACATTCTGTCATACCGATCACACCATGTGTTAGTTTGATTCATGTTTCGGTTCTATAATTCAAAAATGAAGTATGGATCATTATACTAGAGAATAAATATTATATGGGGATGTTTTATTCAATTTTATTTTGTGATGCGCATTTGAAATAAAATTTGAATTTTAAATAAAATTTGTACTAATCGAAAGGATATTATGGTCTATTTTCATAAATTATCTTGAAAAGGTGAGTGCATTTTCTTATTTTTAGTGGGTGAGACTTGTTTTGAACTAAAATATCATTATTAAAATGAAAACACACACATTGAGTCATATGGTCAAACTATGTGTCATATTTACGTATTAATAATTCCAAAACATAAAAAATTATATAGGAAAAATTTATTAAACATATGAGGGCAGTGAATTTTTTTATTATTATTTATTTGTTAGTGAGAAATGTTTTAAAATAAAATGACATTTTTAAAACAAAAACACACACTTTCATTCACACTGGTCGCACTATGTGTCATATTGACAAGTAGATGATCCTGACACATCAAAAAAGAAGTGTGGATCATTTAAAACATATGTAATGTCCTAAAAAATGTTCATTCTTGGTTTTTTGTTAGTGACACAAATTTTTTTAACAAAAAAACATTTTAAATTAAAAAGACACATTTTTTGTGCCAATTGTCACACCAGGTATTAGATAGATGCATGTATGATTATTTTCTAACCCCCATGATGTATGGATCATTTTATGAATCCATAAAAGAAATATGAATGCAATTTATTATATTTAAAAATGTCACACTTATTTAGAAATAAAAAGTAAATTACAAAAAACACAATCATTAAGTCATAATGGGCCCACCATATATCATATTATTGTGTGGTCGATTCATATTCTTCAAAATTTACATGTGTATTATTTTTATAAAGTATCTATACAATCCAAGTGTATTTTCTCAATTTTTTGTATGTCACAGATATTTATAACTAAAATGTAAATTTTAAATAAAAACATGAAATTCTATTCATACCATATGCATTATGTATAATATTCACTTGTAGTTGATTCTTCCACATCAAAAATTACTTATGGATTATTTTCACAAATTATTATGAAAAATAGATTTTTTTCTATTATTTCATGGAGTGGCATGGGTTTTTAACTATAATTTCATCTAAAAAAACATATTATTTGAGACATAATAGTCACACCATGTGCCAGGAAGATGAGAGTCATATTAGTACATTTTAAAAAGGTCATATGAAAAATTGAAAAAAATTATATATAAAATATGATCATAATTGATTTATTTTCAGTCGGTGAAATGTATTTTTAACTATAATTACATTTTTAATAAAATAACACACACCTTAAGTAATATCAATCACATTGTGCGTCATACTGTTGTGTGACTAATTCCAACATGTTAAAAAAATGATTTAAAAAGTATTGTAATAGTTTATTATGATAATTTTAGTGTGTTTTATTGGATTTTAGTGAGAAGAAAATTTTTTTAACAAAAATTTCATATTAAAATTGAAATAACCAACTTTGAGTCATATTGGCCACACTGTGTGTTAGATCGATATGTTTTTCATTCCAAAACATAATTTCTGACATATAAAGTATAGTTCTAAATTATCAAGACAAAATGTGCGTGTTTAATTTTTATTTAGTGACACGTTTTATAATGAAGATGAATTTTTTGAAAATAAAAGATGTGATTTGAAAGAAAATGATAAAACTGTGTATTTTATTGAGGTGAGGATGATTTCTACATGTCACAAACGATAGATGTCTTGTTTTACTAAAAAATAAGAAAAATGATTATTTTTTTTATCATTTTTTATTATTGAATTAGTTTTTGAACTAAAATATCGATTTTAAATAATGATAATCTATTTTAGTCATACTATAAACACTATTTGTTAGATGAAAATGAATTTTATTCTTACTCTAAAAAAATAATTTGTTGATCATTTCCCTAAAATATAAATATAATCTCTCCATAATTTCTTGGTTTTGAGTATGAGACCCACGTTTTCAAATAGAAGTAAAACTAGATATAAAAACATGCACTCTGAACATACCGGCCACACTATATTTTTTATTAATGAATTTATATTTTAACCACATAAAAAATTTACATATTGGTCATGGTTATAAATTATCATGATAATATGACTGTGTGTTCTTGTTTTTCAGTGTGTAAAATGTCGATTTAAATAGAGAACACCCTCATCGAGTTATTTATAAATTGAATAAACAAAGAACTAAAAATATATATGTGAAATAAATAAAATATTACCTATGAGTAGAAAAAAATAGTAACTTTGTTCATCATCCTTTTTGATGACTTAGTTATGAATTCATTTTTAATTAACAATTTTTTTATATTTAAAGAGAAAAATTGGTCAAATAAATAGTCATCGATGATGTAATTTATTTATGATCAATGTGAATATTAAATAAATATGTATTTTATGAAAATGAGAAGAAAGATTGTTGAAAAATTATACAAAATTATGAAAAATTTAAAAATAATTTAGTAGTGAGTCTCCTCTTCATGATGCCTTCAGACATTTTATCATTTTGTGTTTTTCCAAATTTTTTTGTTTTTTCCTCATTTTACTCTATGGATTATTAAATTCCCTGGTAGTTCTAAAAATCTATAAATAAAGAAATTATTAATAAAAATTTTAATTGAAAGTTTAATTATCAGTCGAAATACCTCTTCAGAGATTCTATTTTATTGATTTAATGTGATGTCCTACATAAATTAGAAAACATAATAACCACAATACTTTTTATTAGTTTGTTTTTGTGATTATATAATCATTAATAAAAATAATTCATTTATATTAAAATATGTTTTAATAGTGAAATATTATTATATATATTATAATACCTATATACATGTAAAATTTAATTATCTTCCTATGCTGATGGAATGTCCGCATTCTACGATTTTGATGAAATTGGAACAGTAACTTATCATAATAAAATATTCGTTGAAACATAACCTAAAATTTATAACTTGATGATTGATTGAAATTTTTTTATTTTATTCTACTAAAAATTGATAAATGATAGATTGTGTGGACTATTTTTTGAGTATCTATTCATGGAATCCAAAAACAAATCATTAGAGTTTCCAAATTTATCACAATAAACAACCAATGCTCTCTGAAAACAAATTAATGACTAGTGTATATAATGAAAAAAATTATATAATTAAATTATAGATATTTAACCTTGTGATGCATTATGTAAGTATATATTTTCATTTATTTGTTTATTTTTAATCATTAGAGATAGTTTATACTATTACTGAATATTTCACTTCCTCTTATGAGGTTGTTTATATATAAGTGATATGGTGAATGATGAGAAAAAATACTTTCTCATAGGATATCCCTCTCACATAGTAATGATATATACCCCTAAAAATTTTGAATAGTGTTTTTTCTATAATTGATATTATAGATCAAAAATTCTGGAAAAAATATGAAAACAAACATATTTTATAAATTTACAATTGAAACTCCATTTCACCCATGGTTGAGGATTTAATCTAATTATTATGACACAAAACTTCAATAACCACCTATCCATATATTATTTCATCAAAACCAATGAAGGTTGTATCCCCATATATGAACATATTGTCCAAATGAACTTGTAATATTAATAAATATAGAATTTGAACTGGAATGAAACTAAATTTTATTTTTATTGATTGGTAGATCCTTTATAATATTTTGATTCAATGATTTTTTATAAATCATTTTATACATATATAATAAAATTTCATGGATTTACACAATTTTTATTAATTGTTAAAAGTTTTTAAAAAGTATAAATGGAATCATTACCTTTCAACATGTATTTTTACAAAATAAAATGGCCATGATATTGAAGTTAGAATAATAATTTCAATAGTGTGAGAATTCTGGTCATTGAGGGGAACAAGTAGCTCGGTGCTCAACTCTTGATATATGTGAATCACTACTCTCACAGGATATTTTGGAATTTTTTGGGGTAAAATATCTCCTTTTTTATTTTACCTTATACCCCAGGGAACTAGGAAATATGAGTGGGGTGATAGATATAAATTAGAATCATTTTCAACTCATATAATATATGAATATCAAAATGTTTTCGGGTCTCTTATATTAACATTTCATAGATATTGTCATGAAAAAATTGATTATGTCATGTAAGGTGGACATTTAAAGGGAACATCTAACTAGAAATTACATGGGGATCTCTATGTATTTATGGTTAAATTGTGGTTTATTCTTATTGATTCCTTCCCATAAAAGTCTCTATCAACTTAAACATCTAATTATGTTTTTCATATAGATACATTATTCATTTTTGTATCTCCTCTATTTTTATATATTAATCCCATAGTAAATTTCTTTTCTGAAAATATGTTTTGGGTGACACTCTAAATTCCACACCTTAAACATGACCATATTTTTTCACCACCTAAAAGCCATTAAAAGTAGTCATTAATTTGGTATAATAGATGATGAATCATTTATATAAATTGGAAAAAAATATAGAAATATTAGTCATCATTATTATTTAATTCCAATTTAGTGTAAAATAATTTCTTATTATATAATTATTACACATACATCCCTTACATTCTTTCTTATATTAGTATTCCATCTATATTTATACTACCCTCCTTTCATTGAATAATAAGTGGGTTGAACGTGGCTTTGGATTTTGATACAAAATTATGTATGTTAACAAAATACATAATTATGTGGTTGTTTCATTCTACATTGACCTCTTATTATATATTTTAAAACTCATACAATTTTATAGACTAATGTGTACCCCATCATTGCACTATGGTTGGGGTACGCTTGTTTGGATGGATGCTATATATTTTCAGAACCTATTTTATAATTTATAAATTGAATATTCTTAATAAATTGATAAGTAAAAGTATTTTTATGCAATTTATTACTAATAAAAATATAATTATTAATATTCTTTCTCATGGTGATTAAAAATATATTCCATGTTTCACAGTTCATCATTGTGTAAACATCTATCGTGGGTTTGTAATTACATTCCCTTTAGCATCCATGACATTATGGTTCATAATAATTGATTAAAAAAATCTATAATCTATTAAAGAAACTATTAATAAAAATTTCATTCACTAGTCATCTATTATAATTTCACTCTATAAGGTATAATAAAGAGTTAGAAAATGTTTCAATTTTTTTAAATTTTTTAGAAAATAAATAAATTATATCATAATTCCACCTTATATCCTTAGATATAAGTTTCGTAACCATGGGAACATCATTTTTTCACATATATACATTAGTATGAACTAATATTCAAGTGGTGACCCCATTATAACTATTGAAAAAATGACATGTTGAAATTTGTATAGTGGTTATGTGCATTCTATCTAACCTGAAATTTAGTTGATCTACTTTTTGTATAAGTAATTTTTGTTAACATAATTATTCTAAAAATCTATTTTTTTGGTACATAGGTTGTTAAACTGCTACCATGGTCTCTAATTCATCATCATCAATATGTTATTCCTTTAGACCGGTAGCTTTATCATGTGGAGAAACTATTTTTCCCTCAGCATTGGGACCATAATCATGTTGAGAGTCCTATTGTTTCCATAGATTGGGTGTGTGAGCATGTGAAAAACCCATTATCTAAATAAGTTTTTTAAAATATTATTTAGATCATGTTATTACAGTTTTGATCAAGTAATAATAGGAGGTAACAAAATGAACAATAAAAAATATATCCCAATTTTTTACCAGTATTTTTTCTTTAAAAGATAAATGGATTTCACCACTCTATAAATAATCTAAATCCCAACTGTATGGTTTCCTAGGACATGAAATACGAAATCTATATTGGTATCATTATGAAATTCTTGTGGTGTCCAAAAAAAATTTCCGTCCTTAGTTTAATTGACATATGACACTTTAGTAGCTTTGGTTAATAAGATAACAATTGACAACATTCAACTTACAGTATCCATGAAATAAAATACTTGTACTGCCTATGATTCCCTTATGAATGGTTCATAAATATACAATTCCTTACTAAAATACACTTTCACAAATCCCAATTCCATTAATATAACTACAACCCTATTTCCAAACCAAATTTATTGAAAAATCATCACTTGGAATGTGGTAGAATCAAATTTCCCTATTTTTTCAATGATTAATGTGTATTATATATTCAAATAAAATAAATTACAGTCATTGGTACAAGATACATTCAATAGTTTATCTAAATGGGTAACTCCACTATTTTTCATGTTACTGAATTAATTATTCTCCTTTTTATAGAATATGTAACCATAAATTACATAATAATTTTAACATATTACATTCACACTTGATCATCTTGAAATTCATTGAAGTTGTTCTAAAATTCAATTTTTCTATGCTTGATACTTCTTAAAATATGGCATTGTAACCAACCTATAAAATGATAATTATGTGAATTTTATATTATAATTTTATAACTTAAAGGATTAAACCACATAAGAATTTTTTTTAGATTCATCATATCAATTAAAATATAAAATTTAATGTAAAGTGTAAAGGTGATCCTACTCATGCTCTAAAAAATAAATATTACAATATTTATATCAAAAATTCATTTATCAACAATCTATGTAGTGTGATGAAAAATTTATAGATCAATAAATTCTACATCATATAGGTTTCCTGAAATAATTTAATGAATTTCATAACAATATATGTTATCATATTACATCCTTTTGACTGGAATCATTTTTTGATATATCCTTTCACGATCTTCATATATTGTTTAATAGGTTTCACACAACTATAATTTATAGGGCCACAATTCTAGATCACTCTAACCAAGTGAAAGATCATGTAAACCATCATATTAAATTAAAATAATAATAACAACATCTCAAATTCACATAATGTGGTGACAATTTACATTTCCATGATTCGTAATTATTTTGGGCCTACAACTTGAGTATATATTACATTCAAATGGAAATAAATCATCTTTATTGTATGAAAGAAATTATTAGGTAAATTTAAATATAACACAATATTCATTATATCATGAAGAAAATATGAATCCACTGTGATTTCAGTCCCATTATCTTTAAATGAGGTAGTGATTAGATAATATTAATATTTAACGAATACCCCTTTGGAAACCTTTCATCATTCAGGATGTTCGAAACCTGATATCTCTCTTTCTTGGAATAAATGTAAGAATCATGAGAATGAAAATTACATCTTTCAATTTTTATGAATTCCAAATTTTCCTATATCCCCATGTTAAGCATGTCTAACATAGTCTTAATTCTATATTATGTTTTTATGGGTTCATTTAGTAACATGCTAATGAAATTATCTCGTACATTTTTTTCAACACTCCAGACATGAAGAAATTTTCTAATGTAAAAAATATTTAGGTATGGTAATTAATGAAACCATTACTTTTTTTGAACTGGGTTTTCATGTTTTTAAGACACTTTACCAAAATCATTAGCCTTATAATTTAATTTTTTAAATATACTTCCACCTTTTATTAGATATGGTGTTTTTTCTTCTTCTAATATTCTGTAGAATGATATTGTATATAATTTAATGTTATGAGACTTGGGTTTAAATCAATAAATTCCAAGAAAATAATAGATTAATGAATATTTTATCAAAATAGATTTTGGAACCTGTTCACAAATGGGATACCCTTGAGTTCCTTCAACACTATATCATTAAAAATTTACATACGTTGAAAAGTCATTTTTCATCCAATATAATATGGATTGTAATGTAAAATATTCATTACTCTAATAATCACTCTATTTAACACATTAATTTAACATGAGTTTCAAATTATTAATCAACAGATCTAGATAATCCTCAATATCATTACCGGGTTGTTTTTTCATGATATAAACTAAGAAAACATAATTCAATTTCAATTCATGTATAAATATTGCAGTATGTTTTGATTTACCATCATAAATGGATATGTAAAGTGATTGTTGATTTGAAAACCAAAATAATTCACTATATATGTATATAGAACAAGATGAATGTTTCTAAAATCATTTCCAAATTTGGGATAGTCATGGTTAATTTTCATACACTAAGGAAAGATTTTTGGGGGGTGATGTTTAACATATTGATTTCTTGTATCGGCATACCATTTAAATTTATATTAAGTCTCACCATATATATATATATAGTGAATCCTTGGAATGATTATAATGTACCATAAAACATTGGATGGACTTGATTAATCAGTATTTTCTTGATAAGTGACACACATAGGGTATTTTTAAGTGATTAATAGTCCTTGAAAAATAGAATGTAGTCATTTTGAAATATATGTATTCTATTATAGATCATACATATTAAATATATAATTAATTTGGAATCATATATTTGGCTAGTAATATCATTATATTCGGGTATAATTTTATTCAATTGGGAAACTAGTTCAGTAAATATTGTTTCACTACATCCGTTTGTAGCGTCTATATTGTATAGCATCAGTATGGCTGAAAAACTTTTATATTTAGTACAACCAGCATATAATGAAATATTTTTAAAACTCATTAACTTCTAAAATATATGTGTGAAATCATGATGTTCATATTCAAATGTCTTTCTCATTTCCTCAAAATAATCTTCATCACCATTCACAACTGTTCTCATATCAATTATATGATCTTCATCTTTATTCAAACATATAATCATATCACAAATCCATAAATCATAGTATAATCCCAATAATTAAATTTGTTCAATTATTTCCTATTTTAGACCAACAATTATAACATCGATCTATTAAAAATAGATAAAACATTTTACTATCTCTTTAGGACTAAGTAGTCATGAAAATAAACAATGTAAACATAGATATATGATTTGAGAAGGGAAAGATGAATGATCTTTTGATGACTTGAGAAACTCTTTCACAACACCCTTATACTCTTATTTTATACAATTGACATCCATATATTTTTTATTCCCATCCATCCTATTTGATTTCAACAATATTCATTTTTAACAAAAAATAAGAATAAAAAGAATGTATGAGCTTAGAATCATAAAATGATATTGTTTATATGTACACACAGAAAATCGGAATATTTGATATAATATTTAATTTCAACCACAACTTGTTAGAACATATAATGACCAAGAATTATATGAATTTAAAGTATTTTGGAACTTTATTTTTTATTAAAAGAATTTATATATCATAAATCATTTGTTTGAAAGATTCATCAAGGGATACATTTCAACTATTTTAATGATCAATGTCTATAAGAAACATATGGATTTATAAATATGGATATGTATAAAAGTAAATATACTGATATTTCCAAATCCAAACACATATCAAAATGAATTACTCATTTGTCATAATTTCACCACAATGATGGAAATTACATAATCACATTGATTATGGTTCATACAATTTCAAATTTCTAGAAGATATAATATTCAAAATATTAATTCTTTAATGATAAAAATTACAATTATAATATTCCATGATATTTTTAAAATTGTAATGATTGCTGGTTGATTGGGAAAAAATTAACATTGTAACCAAGATACCCCAATGTTTCACATTTCAAAATAATGAGTAGGATGTATTTAATCAAAAAATATTATTCATTTTATTCATTTCATATATTTTATATGTTATAATTTTAATTTCATTTTCATGTAATATATTCAAATCATCTCTTTCTTTATTTATATTTGATGTTATTTATATTTTAATCAACTAATATATAACATCTTATAATCGTTCTATAATCTCTATGATATATATTGTGTTACAACAACATCATTATATCTGAATTGGATTCAAGAATTTATCAATGAGTGATCATTAATAAAATATATTATAATATTTCATGTTAATATAAATATTAAAAATCATATAATCATATAAAATTTATCTAATCATAGGGAATATATAAATTAATTTTAAAATTTTATATTAAAAAATCATAGAGGGTTTTGATTTTTAATTATATTGTTTAACATCAGTCAATACCGAAACCCATTAATTATCAACTAATTATTATAAGGTAAAGGGATTATTAATTTACAAATCAACATATGTGTTTAAAATAAAATTATTAAAATCCCTATCACTTTTCTAGCATGTATTTTATCTCAATTAATGATTCTATAACCGAAATTTAAAATAGGAGGGAATAATACATTATTCTATATCATATAAAAATATTTTATAGAAAATTGAGAGGTTTCACAATATGTTTCCATTTAATACAAGGTAAATTGTGGCTTTGTCCTCAACAAATGTTAATAAATATATATTAAACACATTTTATCATAAATATTTTTGTTATTTGTTAACACTGCATTTAATATGTTACTATAATTATGGAGCATGAAAAATCAATTAGTTTTTTTATAAATGTACATTTTAACAATATTTATCAAAATGTATACATCTATAATGCACATATTCTTGAACAGTGATTTCACCATACATAACATATTCCTTTTTTCTCAAAATTCACTTCATATATTTAAATTATACGGTAAAAATTAAATGATATAAAAAAATAAAACATTCGAGATTATATTTTTATATTCAATTTTTTTATATGATATTATAAATTGAGCGTTATAATCAACAGTGAAATATAATAAAAATATGATTTTCTATTAATAGATTATTAGGAAAAATGACATTAGGAAAAAAAATTATTCAAAAAAATATTTGTTTTTGAAAAATCAAACTAAAAAAACCAAACTAGCTATTTCTTATAAATTTTAATTATATAAATCTATGACATAATTTTGCCTAAAAATAGTTAGTTTCTTCCAGGATTTCAAAAAAATCAAGCATGATGATGAGAAAGTGATGATAAATGAGTTTGAATTCTACATGAAGACGAGTCAGGGAAGATCTCTATTTTAGCCCAACATGATTTTAAAAAAGAGTTCATATTCAACTTGTAGATGAGAAAAGGATGATAAAATATGGATACAAATTTGAAACAAATGAAATAACGACTAAGGCGCCTTTAAAACTAGTTTTATATTTCACACCATTTGTTTTAAAGTTATATTTTTTCAGAGCAATTGAATTCGACTATAGTAGGGATTCAATTCCATGGCAGCTTAAACGACGTGAAAGGAAGAAGTGATATGCTAGGGTTATTTTTGAAAAATTGTGAAGGGTATAATTAGCGTTTAATGAAAAGTGATGATAAAATCTCATTTTATATGTGCTAAAAACATAAGCACAGATAAAAATAATTCATCAGTATTGATAAATTTGGTATTTTTCAGTGCTTAGGTTTTGGACTAGTTAAAATATACTTTTATAGTAAATTAATCTAGTGATAAAAAATATATAAAAAAACGAAAAAATGATAATGAAAATCATTTTCATTATACATATAATAAAATTAATAAAAATAAATTTGACCAACATTTTATATTACAGAATTAATAAAAAAAATTATCAATAATAAATTAAATATATAAATTAAAATAAATTAAAAAATTACATTACTTAATATAAAATATTTACAAATAAAAATTTTAAAATGAATAAATTGAAAAAATATTAAATAATAATAAATAATATTTAATGAATGATGATAAAAAATGAATCAATTGTGTTTTAAATAACAAATATACTTTATAATTTAAATTCATAACTTTATTTTTATAAACCTAAAACTCATAGAAATTGAATAAAAATGAATAAATGAATAATATTGATGATATAAAAAAACATAATAACTAATCATTAAAAATATTATATATTTAAAATACAACAATATTGAAAACAAATATTTAATTAAATTAATTATAAAATTTTCAATCAAATTTAAAATTTAAATACATAATAAACAAAATTATAAAATATGATTCATGTCAATTTGTAAATCATGATTAAAATACTAAAAAATTGTAAATAAATGTCTATACAAACTATACAAAAATGTTTAGTTTTTGTTAAAAAATCTAAATTAATAAATAATAAAAATGAATAAATAATATTCAATGAAAGAATTTTAAACATGAATAAATAAAATTTAATTGAATACAAAACTTGTTAAAAAAATTAATTCATATGATCAATTACCTGAATTTTACACACATACAAAAATGATGAATTGTGAGTAAATAAATCATATAAGTTATATTAATAATTTTTTAAAAAATTAATTATACTAATTATTCAATTTATATATGTTTTAAAAAATAAATTTAAATATATAAATTATAAAAATTTCAAAAAATTAACAAATATTATAACCTAATATATAAAATTAAAAATTAAAAATCATTTAATTTACAAAAATATTAATTATTTTAGAAAATAAAAATAACTATATATAAATAAATAATAAAAAATGTATAACATTCAACAATATTTAAAATTAATAAATATTAAAAACAAAAAAATAATATTAAATGAAAGATTATTAAATATAAAAAAATAAAATTGATTAAAGAATAATTTTTTTATAAATTGATTTTGTAACATTAATTACATGACATAAAATACACATAAAAATGAATAATTGATAATGTTAATTATCTAAAGGAATAAATTACTAAAAATGAGTTATAATGTCTACAAAAAAACAATAATAATTAAAAGAATTTATAGGATTCAATTATAAAAATATCAATCATATTATAAATATTAGAATTATATAAAAACATGAATTAATATTATTCATATAAATTTCAATGATATTTAAAATATTAAAACTTAGTAAATAAATATTCACAAATTTCAAAATACTAATAAATTCAAAAAACAATTTTTTTTAATAAATATAAAAAATGAAAAAAATTTAAATGAAACAATATAAAAAATGAATAAAAAATTGAGTAAATTAAAAAATATTAGAAAAACTAAATTCATAACATTAATATCATGAATTTTACACACATTAAAATAAATAAAAATGAATAAACAAATAATATTTTTATTGCTGATTATTGATGTATGTGTTGTGTAAATGTATACAAAAAATATATTAAATTTTTGATGTTTACATAATGTTATATACATGTGTGTGAACATAAATGCATATACATATGCATAAATACACATACTATATAAAAATCCATATGAATACACATACAAAAACACATACGTGTACACATACACATACACATACACATACCCATACCCATACACATACCCATACCCATACACATACACATACACATACACATACACATACACATACACATACACATACACATACACATACACATACACATACACATACACATACACATACACATACACAAACACATACACATACACATACACGTACACATACACATACAGATACACATACCCATACACATTTACATGCTTATATATAAACCTAAATAAAATTTCGTACAAAGGAATACACACATATATATAAATACATATGCATATATGAACATATAACAAAATCATACAGACACAAAAAAAACACATTCACATACATTCACATTCATGTACATCCACACACACACACAGACATATCTATACATTTTTACATTCATAAGTTTACATACAAACATACACATACACACAATAACATACCCATGCACCAAACACACACACATACACACATCACGGCACATGTTTACACATATAAACATGCACTTACGATAAACAAATGCTTATATATACATACAAATATTTGTATATATCATTTAAAATCATTAGTATGAATTTAAATATATAAATTGAAATATGAATCACATATTTAAATATATTTATTCATTTTTATATTTAAATAATTGTATAAATAATATATAAATATATTATATTAATATAAATTTCAAAAAATTTATATAGTGCTTTTATAAGAATAATGTTTTTAACATTTCTGTTGATTAATATAAATTTGGTAAATTTTTATAAATTAAATTTGAAAAATAATATTTATACTAATATTTAATTATATGTTTTATAAAAATATGTTTATATTATATATATATATATAAATTTTCGTAGTTTGTGAATTTAAACAACAATACAGATCATGTGGCACCATTATAAGTAATAAGAAAAGATATGAAAATGGGTACCATGTTCTCATAACCTTCTTTAGTGTCAAAAAATGCGGCCTTTACTAGTTCTTTTAGAATGTGTAGAAAAATGATTCCCCCTTTATCAGTGATTTTTGATTAGTACTGATAATGTTTATCACTAAACATCATGTGATTTGCAGTTGTTCTTGGATCATACCAAGAACCTTTGGATATAGGTCTTTAATTCCAAGAGCTACCTATGATCTTATGGTGTAGATCTATAAGCCTAGTGTAGTCCACATAGAGGTGTTTGTAGGGGTAATAGACTATAAAATCATTCACCAATTGAAACCCTCTGAGATCATATTCCACATTAACCATCCTATATAACACCATTCTAATGATGTGGCCTCCGCATTGAATGTCCTACAAATGTATCTCTATATAATTCACAGTGGGCCATGAAATTGCATATGATATGACCTCACCCATTATTGGAGAAACACCACCTCTCCCTAGAATAACTGGAACCTCCCTAAAAGACATGTGCAGTTGATCCTCTGTATTGATACTTCTTTCATCCCACCTCATATTACTGGACCCTTGTGTCTGATGTCGACTACGAGCTATTGAGGATTCTACTCTAGGGACCCCAATGTAAGATCCATCCGTCAGAAAGGTTTTAGTTGTGAAGGTATCCATGTCCATGGAATGTTTTTAAACTCTATAATTATGATGTATATAAAGTGATACAACTCCAACATAGATATATTTTGGAATACATTGCTAAAAGGACCATTCTGGAATATATATATCATAGAACAAGTCTATAATGTACCGTGAGAGGATATTTGACCGTGACGTGAACACTATGACGAACAAGATTCCTTGATAGGTCTATAAAATATCATAGATACATATTTTATATAATGTTTCTGTATAATAATAATCTATAAAGTGGTTCTATAACTATATATATATATATATATATATATATCATATTTTCCATGTCATGAATATTTATCACCACGGTCAACTACCTACCTACTGCTCTAGGGATAAGGTTTATGCTTTCAAACTCTATCTGGTCAATAGAGGTCACATCAAGTATAATAAAACTCTTAAATTCCTTGAGACAACCCTTAGGTTCATATTGGTATATCATATATCATGAACATTATATTCCATTAGATCATATGCAGTGTAGTCAACGTCTAAAAATAATCAAATGGAACATACAAAACAATCCGCTACTCAACAGGTGGAGGTCTGATAGAAAAACCACCCAACAGAATTATCTCCTACAGTGGTACTGGATTGAAAACTCATTACAATGTACATCATCATCATCATGATCCTACCCTGGAATCCTCACTAGATATCGTCATGGTGTAATCTTTAAATAGTCTTTATGAACTATGGTGATTGAAATTATCTTGAGAGATGACACAAGAATGACATGGAAAGCATAACCCATTCCTATGTGAAAAATTAATAAAAAAATTTCACAAAACCATCATCTATACATACTTAGTCAACAAGTGGGTTATTAAATTATTTATGAATGGACACATTGGTTGCCACACCATCACTGGGCTCCCTAGCTCGGGATCCATAATTGAAACTCATTAACATTCCCTCCCCTTTTCCCAAAAAAAAACATCACAAGTAGACTATCTCTAAAAATTGGTACTATGAAAACTAATGATTTGATACCACTCTATCATAACCCAACCTACTATGTCCCACATGGATGACATTACACCTTGTGTAAAACACCAAGAACTCCTCTAATATGTAAAGGGATGTAAACTTTCATCGAGTAAGAATATCACACATATTATAGGTCATTAGACAAAGAAAACTTATATACACACACACAAAAATCACTATAGACCATTATAAATAAGAAAAGAAAAAAATGATACAAAAAATTCATGTTTATACCTAATCCCACATCATAGTATGATACTAATAAGGAAAAAAATAAGGAAATACAATCCCGCAATTAATATTGTCCAACCAACATACAAAATGGTGACTAGAATCTTGACACAACTCCTCTAACTGTATGTTGTTTATAAATCACAATTAAGCTCCACCAACTCGTAGTCCTCCTAGAACTCAATCAAAAGGAATTTCATATATATAATACACGAATCATGTAGGAAAATCCCATTGAGGTGTGAGTATAAACATACTCAGTAGAAAACCTAAAAATCCATAAACCCATATCATCAATAGAGAGTCTTCTCAACATCACAAATGTGATTCAATCAGAAGGAAATATAAAAAACCCACATATTATCATATATGGGCACTATGTGTCAATGTAAAATGATGTCTTCAATATCATAACAGTATTTCTACACGAATGTCAAGGATTACATTCATCATAGGTGTACATCGTGAGGCATACTAAAATATTTAAAACTCATATGAAATAATTAAAAAGTTGGACCTTTATGTACAAGGTAGTAACTAGAATTAAGAAGATATATATATATAGGTAGGGGATTAGGATTGTTTCTTTGGGTGATACATAATCCTATTTGGGATAACCGACTAGGAATTGGATTGTATGCCCAGGATGTTGGAAATAAGATACATGACCCAACATAGGAAAGAATGAAATAGGATCAAACCCTAATCAATTTGGAGAAATTTCAAACACTATCCAGAACCTCCTTATACAGGGTATCAAACACCCAATACATATGATGAGATTCCATATTGGACACTCTTAGAGATGGTCTAAGGTAAAACACCCAAATTGATATTTTTAATGAAATGAGGGAATTGAGGGATACATCCATCCCTAAAATGGGTATATTGGGTGTATGTGTGGCATAAAAAATGTCCCACTAAATGTATTCCACCAATATTTGTGTCCCTATACTCCATCATAGGCCCATGTACTCCGGTCATTCCCATCTACATGAGTCATGCCCTTATATATTGGATATGTCTGTGCCCAAGTACCTTGGGGTATAAACTATTTTACTAGATTCATATTACACAACATGTGGTAAGTTCACATGCCTTTGTGACATTTATCTTCATATTTTAACCCTACACACATTGATAGGGGGTCCACATTGAATGTGTTCTTATGAACATGACTCTATGTATATAAGGATTTCTCAGAAATATATATTTCTCATGCTTATTAACAAAAACCTCACCATAGCTGATTCCATCAATGATTTCTCCATAACCCATGAATCTATTGTTGAATGATACTGACCCACTACCTATGAGCCTATTCCAGCCAATTATTATATAAAAATTCACTACCATGACAACACATGGGAAAAATTACAATAATAATGAAACATAATACCTTTATCCAACACTATTCTTATAACATTATCAAAAATTCTAAAAAATTCTTTCCATCCTAAATCCATACATGTGACAATGATATGTTGTTCCAATGGTGTGTTACATAGTGATCAGTTTACCGATAAATTTAAAACATCAGTCAAATGAAGAATAATAATGAGTGTTTTCATAATTTCGGGGGGGATAATGAAGAAAAAGCATGAGAAATTTTTTTTTTCCGTTTTTAGTGTTGACCTTCATTAATTAATGGGGAAATCAATGAAAAAGAATTAAATAATTTATACACAATTAATAAAATGCCACTATTAATCCAAAACGATCCTTGAGTTAATTTTCAGAAAGTATTAATTTACCTTGCCCATAGGGAAAACAATGAAAGGGATTAATATAATAAATATACATGTCTTACATAGATATTAGATAAATTAGTGATGAATAAATATTTTATGTCAATGTATATGCTGAGATCCAAGAACTCCAAAGTCAAATATGTTCTCACACAAGACACCATAGATGAACTTATTGTTTTCTTCATTATCTCCACTAACCACCCTGATTATACCCTTAGATAATCCCAGTGGTATCCCTCAACAAAAATAATAGGGTTATATAGATGAAACATGATATTTACATAGTAGTGATTTTAATAGATCATTCTTATAGACTAAATATATATTTAATCATAAAACCATAAATTTAATTCATATATTCTCTCTAATTTTCCTCTAGAAACTACACTCTATTAGAACACCCAACATTAACCAAAAATATGTATTACATAGAGTATGACAACATTCTGATATTAAACATGGTCTTAGTTTTTACCTTATAAGAGACCACTCAAGAGATATTCCATTATTTCATTAAAAAAATGTTTTTGATATAAGAAATTTTATATTAATAATATATCAACATTGTGGCACCATATCCCCTGAAATACCTCACAGAATCAATTTATAAGATTGAAAATATTATTTAAAATTTTATAAACATTTAAATAGAAAAATATATGATTTGTTATAGTGCATCAGTGAGTGAGGATGTGAATTTTTAATAATGTTTTATAGACGTGGACCGATAGGGTTTTTTATGTAATCATATGTGTTGTAGTTAAAACTTCACTGAGCATTTAAATGGAACGCTATAAGTGAATATTCGATTGATGATTCCTATGGGGGGATAATAATAGCTTTAAATATTCATTTTTAACTATTATTTTATATTGTAAATGATCGTATTATTGTACATGAATTAGTTTTGACACATGGTTGTATCGGGATAGACGGATTTAGTTGAGAGACATATCATTATTCTCAATGGTAATGATTAAATAGATCAAATTTGGTGTATTATTTAATATAATTTTCTGAGTTTCTTAGTATAAACTCTTTAAATTAATGGTTGTAATAATTGTTGATTTATTTTTAAATTTATGAAAAATGTTGGTCATAAATATTGGATAAAATACAACCGAGACTTCATAGAGATAGTAAGTATAATGGTATAGAGAAAGAAACATCTTTTATATTTATGGGTTATGAGATTTAGAGGGAATTATTATTTATTTCTTGTAGTAAGGGATGATTTGGTAATGGAGATTTTATTTTTATTCATATAGTGGATTCATTTCATGTAGTTTTTTTTTGAATACGGTTAAAGTCACAAAATGTTTTTCAGATGCTAAGGGGAATTTTAGGTACTTCAGGTTGATGATTTTTTTTTCAAATGGGATTTCTCTTTATCTAATGTTTAAAACATGGTTGCAGAAAAAAAAATATATTTATAGATAAAATTATTAGTACAATTTATTTTTGGGATTGAGGTAAATATATTTTGGAGAATTAGTGTGAACCATATAGAGTGAAGAAATGTTTAGGGATTGACACATGATTGGAACATAGTTTGGTAAACCATATAGATAGATCATCCATGGTGGTTTCATTAGTGTGGTATAAGACATATGATTTGTTCATGGTTTTGGAATTTCGATATATTCCATGAATTTTTAAAAATAATGAAATACCCATTCCCATCCATTGATTTCTACTACATGGATCCCCTTGTATTTATCTCCCACTTATCCAAATCATGGGAGGTTGAAGGATATCCCACCTCTTCTTCGTCCCATGACCCCCTAGTTATGGGTTGTTTCATGATATTTCCCTGATATTTTGAGTTGATTATCTTCTATTTATATATTTTATTCATAAACTATCAATATTATATTTATTTGGATGCCTATGAGTAAGGTTTCAGAATTCAATCAACTAGATCATGGTTGATTTTGACGATGATGATAGAGATTTTGATCATTTTGGATAAAAGACATTTTGGGTGGATGACCAAACAATCTTATTTGTGCAATAAAAAGAGGTGAGAAATGTCTAAAGAATATTTTGGTGTTTTAATAAAATTTGAATCAAATTAATGGAAAACTTTATTTATACTTTTAGGGATTTGGATGAATATTGTGTAAGGGGTGTGATGGGATTGGTTTACACCATATTTATTTAGGTTTCAAATCTATAATTTCACTCAATGAGTTTTTTTCTTTTATAAAAATTAAATTAAAATAAAAAATTAAATATAAATCTTATTAATAATTATGTTTTATGCTATGGAATGGAATATGATCGTAGGAAATAGTATGGACAACAATTGGACTAATCAAGAGGATCATAGCTCGATGAGGATGATAAATCTATGTATGAGGTAGGTAGTCCCTTAACATCCCCACTATAGTAAATTTTTAATTATGTGGAATGTTATACGTAGTCAGAAAACCATGGGTGATTGGAAGTTAATTAAATAATGTGTTTCAATGAAGAAAAATTCCATCGGATGAAATGATGGTGGTAAGGGATATGATGAACCCTTAAACAGCATCCAAATTCCTTTGTTCCTAATGGACTATGTATAGAAAAATATGATACTTGGGATTCATGGACCATTTATGAGTATGAGTTAAATTAGATAATGTAATCATAGTTTACTTGGAGAAAGTTTCATTTTGTTCTCCTAGGGTTAGGGTAGGTGATGGACATGGACCAGTTATCAAGTTATAGGCCACATAAAACCATGTGATATCTTAGAGCCTTATAAATAGGGTATTATGTGTTTTTAACCATTGGGAGACACCTTATAGAGTATGTGATTGTTTATGAGAGGGTGGGTTAAGTGTTCCTTTCCGAAACTGTTGTGAGTAACTAGGTTAGTGTTCCTTTGGTAGAAACCTTATAATGGTTGGGTGAGAGTTACTAACTTTGTTGACTGGGGGTGAGATGGGATTTAAGCCATATCCCAAAAATTCATGGGTACACTACATTGAATATGAGGGAAATTAGTCAATGGTGTGATAACAATGATGTCAAGGGATGTTATTCCCTCAGATTATAATTATTTACTTGAGGTATGGGAATGAGATAGTATATCCGTAAGAACATTTTTGGATAATTATTTCATGTATGGGACCTTGGTGTATGTCATGATATTATATTGAGCATAGCTAGGGTAAATTTTTAGAGGGAATTATAGTGATATTCCATTATTCATATAGTGTTGTGAATAGATTGCATGCTGGAAATGATAACCTAGGGATTGTGGGATGGGTTCTATGACGAGGAAATCCTATGTGCAGATGAAGTCAAATATATTATTTACCAAGAAGAGGATATTCTCCCAGCTATATATGATATATATATATATATATATTTTATGAACACATATATATGAGGTTTTAAGGTGAGATGTGTCCTCAATACTACTGAAACAATTTCCTATACCGATGGTTTAGGGAACCGTGGGCTTCTAGGCCTTTATAATAGAGATATACCTACAGTTTTCAAAAAAACCATGGGTATATCCAATATCTACTTTACCGTACCCAAAATTACCAAACAGTGTGTATAGAGATCTCAAATAAGAAAATATACCAATTGTTTTTAAACTGTTGTTATATGCTACTATCCCCATAAGGAAACAACCCCTTCCAGCTACCTATAACCCCCTTCTAGAATCCCAGATCCTTTAAAAATGAAATAGTTGACATAACAACTTTTATAGGAATTAATTTACTTATAATGTGGGGTCAAACAATAGACCCAATGCACCTATCAACATGAAACATTCTAACCAAAACTCATTATAGTTGAGTCTAGTTTTACTGGTTTATGTTATATATAATGTGTTTCCCAATTTACCATTGAATTACTTCCAAGACTACATGATTCTAAATTTAGAACTATGCCTAGAGAATCTCTTAACTACTCCATTTCCAACCACAATATGTCTCTATAGTAACCTATAATTTTGCCTAAGATCCTTTGGCCCTCAGATCTTTGGAGGAGGGGTATGTTTTCCCTATAATCCCCAACAAGGTCATTGTGGAGCTTGACCAATATAAGTTGCTGTGTGTTGCACTAGACAGACAACAAGAATTCGTCCCTACACCATATAAAAGGAATAAGCTTCACCAATCATACAAACATAGGAAACCACAATTCACATTTGTTAAGGACATTATTACGTGAGAAAGTGGTATGAAACATCTTACTTATATGGAATGTTAAACTTCTTCCATGCTCCAAAGGAAATATATAATAAATAGTAATAACCAAAAATGTCAATTGAGAACAAAATATTTCCTTGGGTTACTCCTACATATAATAATAGAAAATTTGTGTCTTTAATCACATCATCATTTCAAAATAATCATGTTATTGTGGAAGTCAAACAGCATGATCCAAAAAGTGGTGTTTAATTGTTATCGAAATCAAAATATAATGATCTCTCAATAAAATAATTTTAAACCCACCTTGAGAATGATTAATTATTTATAATATTCGACCCATCATAGAGGATGAGATTTTCTCCATCGCTAGCCTGGTAAAACTATATATCCCCCTAGAATAGTATAGTGAGATTCCAAGTGGATTAATGGTCATATTAGTTCATGGAATTGATGAATAGTAATTTGAAGTGAAATAATTGTAATAAAATTTGGCTACGAATTATGGGAGGTCAATGAAGGTTTTTCTAGGAATTCCAAACCAAACTATATAGTTTACAATTGATTATTTTTGGAACCAAGGTATTTCTATAGTTGCATTGGGATGGAGTCTAATCAAATACTCCAATAACACACATTAGCACGTTCTCTAATATAACATGATCAAATTCGATATGAATGTGAATTTCCATTTAGTAGTATCTATGAATTACTATTTAACCAACTTTTATACCAATAAGATTTATAGAATCAATATATATTTCATTGTCTCCCATATCATCTCATTATAAATTCCAATGTCTTCAATCCTTATTCCTGGGAATTCACAATTCATTCCAAGAAATTCGAAATCCCTCCCTAATTATCCATGTTTCTTATGCCCTAGAATTCTTCAAACATAGACTCTAATATAGGAATACGATGATAGAATAGGTGTATGGGCAACACACATGGGATGGAACTTGTGTCTAGGTATCATGGAATCATCACTCGAGATCAATTTCTCTACAAACAATTAATAAAAACAAAAACAGAAAATAAAGAAAACATTATAATAATCTATCCACACATAAGAATTCCACACCAAAGAAACATAAATTAAATAAAACAACACAATACTTTGTTATAAAAATGTAAACACACCAATTAATCCCTCCACTACCCAAATCTACCTCCCATACAAAGAAAATCACATAGTCATCTCCAGTACCCTTATGGCCCCCATTGTAGTTTATAACTTCAAACTATCCATAAAAAGAAGTAAAAGTCCTATGTTAATGATTTGATAATGAAAAAATTAATGACTAGACTACATAATACATTTCTCTTGTGACTAATCATGTCTCTACCATAACATAAAAACCACAACATCCCACAGTTTCAAAAAAGTTCCTACAGTAAAGGGGAAACAAATTATATTTGTTCAGGAGGATGTGGTTCCATATATTTTTATAGTTTTTTTAGATATGACTAATTTTTCTTAGTTATGTTATGTATTGTTTAATTTTGTTGATATAAGTTATTTCTATTTGGCTCTATTGACATTAAATTAGTTTTTACACTTCAATTTTTTTATTTATTTCATGCCATATCCAATTGATTACATTCAATACAATTCATTTAAATTCAATTGGGTTTTTTAGTTATGTATTTTCCATTAATGGGTTGTTTTAGTTTTTTTCCATTCATTTTAGTTTGTACTGAATTATCATAAACCAAGAAATGCTGGGTCTGTTTCATTTGATAAATTTTTGTTTGGGACATTTTCATTTGATCTTGATTTTAGTATTTTTGTTAATATTATTATAGACAATTTCATTCAAAAGGGTTCTAAACAGTTCAATTTGATTTTATTTGGTTTATATCAGTTTTTTTGTTCATTTTAGTTTAGTATGGTTACAATTATATTAGATTGAATTCATTATTTTTGGTCCAATTTTATTCTTTATGTGTAATATCAAATTAGTTAAATTTAGATTAGTATGACTTGGTATAATTTAGTTTGATCTGATTTTTTATATTTGTACTCTATTTGTGTAACGCCCCAACCCCAGTTACCCAGAGTCAGTGCATTATTACATAACATTGTCATGATCACAAAAGATCAAGTCTCGAAAGACCGATTAGTTTAGTAGCCTTGGAATCACTAGATACATTCATAAAGTTTACATTAAATCATAAAATGAAAAACTACAACAACATCTTGTCACAATAGACCACACTCATATCCCCCCATACTATCCCTTATAGTCATTCATAAAATTATTCTTCACATCCTGGGAAAAATAAAACATAGAAATGGGTGAGCTCAAATGCCCAGTAAGGATAACAATATAGTGGAAACATTCATAAATAAGAATAAAAATTTAAGGCAATGTATACCTAAATGAAAAGCCTTTTAAACATGAAATTTAGTATAATATGGCAGAAATAAAATGAAATAATTCCATTTACTTATTCACATGGATATTATACTAAATAAATAATCACAAGAAATATAAATAACCACTTTCATAATGATGGAATGAATAATGTTAGACTATCATAACCACATAGTCAAGGCCTTGTTCCAAGAATACAAATATGAATTTGTCAAGGCCTTGTTCCAAGAAACTAGTTTGTCTCATGAGACCTACCAATGCATAGAGGAGCTATAGCCGGCTCAACCCATCACTTATTATGTCCAAGGCATTCCTTATATGAACATGTTTAAACATAACAAATTCATTCATATTAAAACTAGCATACGAAATGTCAATAAGTTATCCATAAACCATGAATGTTATAAAAATAAAACATACACATTCATAATTATCAAAAAACTGTCAATACTATATGGATGTTTTTTATCATAATAAATCAACTTCAAATAAGCTTAAAATCAATCAATACATGTTGACATAGACGAAATAAAAACTATTTAAGAGAAATATCTCTTTTTTTTAAAACATTTAAATGTCACATAATTTTAAAAGAAAACTTTAACATTGAAAATATTCTTATAATATTGTAAGGGAAACATTAACATGTTTATAATGGTAGAAAATATCTGCACCTGCAGTATAAGTTAAAAAAAAGACATTCTTACCTTAATTCATTCGAAATGATTAAAAAGGAACTTGTTTGGAAAACGACGGAAAGATTCCTTTATAAACATCATATAAAAATTAAAACAAGGGTATAAATGACATTGATCCATAGTCTATAAAATATTAAGAATGTTTTGAAATACATTTTTAAGAAACATGGATGTGGATGGTAAAGAGGTCCATGTGGATAATTACGTATAAACAACCTCAGATAATGAACAGATTGTGAAATAAACCCTTACCTTGTACTTTCCCTTGGTTGAGGGTAGTTTAACATCCTGTATAATGTTGAAATAATTGTTATTAAATAATACAAGAATCATATAAATTAATAAGATATCATATATGATCTTTTAACATTTATTTGTTAATAATATCATAGTATTATCATTGTTTCGGGTGTTAACGGATTCAGTTTTCTTTATATTATTTGTTATGTGAGCCATATTTGTTATGGATGGTATGTATATTATTCCTATCCAGAATTATATCATATATCTAAAAATTATTTTTAATCAGTAAATAAAATTTAGTCTTGAATGTATATGATGGGGGATGAATCTCATCGCGTTCGTGGAGACGGTAATCTGTACGTACGCACGAACAACAATATCATTATTTTGATATTAAAATAATATATAACTAGTTGGTATATCATATATATAGTATCATTATCATTTTATATTTATTATTTAAATGAATTACACATCATTATTATAACCATACAAATAATAATGTATTGAATTACAATTACACCACGACGTGGAAACGGTAGACCGTACATATGCACGTATGGTGACATGCCATTCATAAGATGGATAGAATAATGAATATGGTTGTACCATATTTATAATAACATCACACTATATAGAAGATACTGGTGTTATTATTTTATAATGGAAGAAAAAGAAGTGGAAGATGAAAAGAACTTTAAAGAGGGTGGTGAAAACATTACCTCTTCCTCGGGTTCTTCCTTTTGATTTGATAAAAAAGGATCCATAGGTTGGAGTTATGACAAAAGTAAGGCCTCTAGGATAAAGGGAGGATAGTTGAGAGGGTGTTTAGTCAGAGGTAGGCCAAATAAAAAGTCTTTTACGATATGAAGAATTGGTTATAAGTGTTGTCCTTTTATAAGGGGGAGGAGGGGCTCTTTAAGTAAAACATAAAGTATTATTTTATAATAAATTCATATTCAGTTTATAATGTCTCCAAAGTGGATTATACAATGTCTATGGTGGGTATGGGTCGAAATACTTTCATAAAATATATTTTAGACAGGTTTGGGTTACTATATTAACCTTATCATTTATATTTAACTCTTAGTTAAATAGTATGACATTTTCCATGTCACTTTGTATTTTTATATTATATGGTTAATAGACTTACTATTTACTTCCAAGAGACCCACAAGTGGTCCATTAATGATACTACTATCATTATATTAGTGCTTTGACTGATCCTTATATTTTTAGGAATATAATATCAATTAATAATATTATATTTGTTTTAAAACTCATTTTTGTCAATTTTGACAATATTTAATAATTGATTTTGATAAATGTCTTAAAGACGTTATTAATTTTAAAAAAATTCATTTATGAATTCCTAATTAGTCATGTTAACCAATAAAATTAGTTTATGGAATCAAAACTTTACAATTATATTTATTCTAACATTTATAACACTAATTATTTGATTCTTTCATTAATAAGTAAAATACTGCATCGTTATTGTGTCATAAATAAAGTATATTATTCAATGTCAATAAATTATAAATAAAATAACATTATGTATGAAATAAGTTTATATTTATAATGAATATTTATTGTTGAAAATATAACATATATAACCTTATGTAGAAATTGTCTTTCTAAAAGATATATGCTTAGGTAATTTTTCTATTTACTTTAACTTAATTAATATAATGTGTCATTATCACTTACAAGTGGATACATGGGGTCCCAAAATTGACCAAAAGATGACCATGGTCGGAAATGTATCAACCAATAGGGTTAGGACACGTTTTAGGTTAATTTATTATTATTATAATATTATTTTATTACCCTTATTTACCGGATTTTCCCTTTATCCATGGTAAATAAAATATTTACTGATGTGATTATTCAAAATGTATAAAAATATAGGTTATTTTATTTACACAATTTTTACCTCCTGATTGTAAATTTAGAATCCATTTCTCTAATTTTAAAACACATAAGTTGAAGAAATTATTTTAAAATTAATTCCCACTGTCAAAACAAATAGCGTGTTATTAAGAAATAATAAGTATCAAAAGATTGAAACTTTTTTATGTCCGGTTTAAATGTAAAATTACTTCCAATGGCCAAAATTTTATTAAACGGTAAAAAAATATTCTAAATATACTTTAAAACCACTCAATTTAATAATTTATCACTATTAATTATTTGGATTTAAAAATTTGGTTTAAAATAATTTTTTTTTATTTTCACTATTAATTAAAATATGAAAGTTATCCGAAAAGTACCAAAAAATCACCATAAGATACTTTAGATATTCTGAATCTAAAAATGAAGTCCATTTTGAATGATAAAATTAATGAAATTACAAAAATTGGGTGTTAATATTCATAACGGCTAGTTTGATTGGTTGTGGTGTTTTAGAACTCGATGTTGTGTACAACACACACACTATTTTATTATTCAAAGAGAAGCATATCGTGGAACATCGGAGTGTTACATTCTCCCCTCCTTCAAATAATTTCATCGTCAAAATTTCTAGAATACTACCGCATGAAAATAATCAGTTGGTTCTTCATCATAATTTTCTAGGGTTCCCACATTGCCTCTTCCATCTCATGGTTTCTCCATAAAACTTTTACCAGATGAGTCTTCAAGTTTCTCAGTACTTGTTTTCTTTTATCCAGAATCCTAACAGGCACTTTGCAATAAGACAGATCATGTTCTAGTTCTAATTCCTCATAGGTGTGTACATGCGTTTGGTCAGGCATGTATTCCTTCAACAGTGATACGTGGAAGACATCGTGAACATTGGAGAGACTTGGCAGCATTGCCAAACGGTAAGCTACAGCTCCAATTAGTTCAAGAATTTCAAAAGGACTGATGTACCTGGGACTCAATTTACCTTTATTACCAAAACGTATAACTCCCTTCCATGGAGATACCTTCAATAAATCATGATCTCGTACCTGAAATTCCAAATCCTTCCTTCAGGTATCGTCATATCTCTTCTGGCTACTTTGAGCTGCTTTGATGTCGTTTTGGATTACCTTCACCTTTTCTATCGTTTCCTCCACTAATTATGGACCTACAACTTTCTTTAACCAATGTAATCCCAATAGGTTGGTGTGTGACATCTCATTCAACATAACACTTCATATGGTACAATCTGAATACTTGAATGGAAGCTATTGTTATAGGAAAATTCTGCCAGAGGAAAATATTGACCCCACATACCCTGGATGTCAAGTGAGAATGATCTCAACATGTCTTATAAGGTTTGAATAGTCCGTTTTGATTGTCCATCTATTTGAGGGTGGTAGGCAGTGCTCAAATGAAGTTCAGTATCCAAGTCCTTCTGAAGACTCTTCCAAAATCTTGATGTAAAATGGGGAACACGATCAGAAACATTCGATAGGGGTACTCCATGAAGTCTCACAACATCATTAATATATAGTCTTTCTAGACGTTCAAGTGGTAGATCTTCTCTTATAGAAAAAACATTTTCTGAATTGGTAAGATGATCAAAAATGACCCATATTTCATCTTTATTTATAGGTGTCTTTGGTAGCCCCATGATAAAGTCCACCATAATATTATCCCAATTCCACTCAGGTATGGGAAGTGGTTGCAATAATCCACCAGGCTGTTTCCTTCCAACTTTCACTTGTTGAAAACCTATACATCTTGACAAAAAATCAGCAATCTACCTCTTCATATTGTCCCACAAAAAATGTACATTGAAATCTCTATTCATTTTGGTGCTCCCAGGGTGTATAGAGAAATTGGAACTATGAGCATCGTCCAAAAATTCCCTTTTTAGATCATGTATATCGGGAACACAAAGTCTTTTCCCAAATTTCAAAATTCCATCTTCATACACAAAGTCTCTCAATCTCCCATCATTCACAACTTTAATCTTTTTTTTAAACTCTTCATCACCGGTCTGAGAACTCTATATCCTTTCTATTAAATATGGTTTGGCAACCATTTGAAAAAGTACTGATGTTTCACCTTCCATGGAAATTCCCATATCTATATCCACTAGATCCCGGAAAATAGGATCCCTTTTAATTATCATCATGTTAAAAACAACATGATATTTTCTGCTCAAATCATCTTCTACCTTATTTTCCTTCCCTGGGTGGTAATGTATCGTGCAATCATAATCCTTGATTAGTTCAAGCCACCGCCTTTGCCTCATGTTGAGTTCTTTCTAGGAGAAAATATACTTCAAACTCTTATGATCATTATAAATCTCACATTTTTCATCATAGAGATAGTGTCTCCATATCTTCACAGAAAAAACTACAGTAGTTAACTCAAGATCACAAGTAGGATAGTTTTTCTCATGAATTTTCAGTTTTCGTGATGCATAGGCAATAAACGTATCATTCAGAATAAGGACAAAACCAGGTCCTTTCTTTGAAGCATCACTATAAATAACAAACCCATCATTCCTCGATGGTAGATTCAATGTAGGATAATTGACTATTATTATCTTATGTTCTTCAAAAAAATCTACACACTATTTTTGCAAACATATTTAACACCTTTACATGTGAGATTTGTTAATGGGTTAGCCAATCGAGTGAAATTTTGGATGAAACGTTGATAATAACCTACTAAACAAATAAAACTGCATACCTTGGTTATAATCGTTAGTGCTGGCTATTCATGTACTACTCCTGTCTTAGAAGGATAAACATAGATTCCATCTTAAAGACAATAAGGCCAAGAAAAGAAATCTCTTGAAACCAGAATTCACACTTGTTAATCTTCCCATATAATTCATGTCTTCTCAAAGTCTTCACGATAATACACAAGTGATTTTCATGATCTTTGTATCATTTGGAATATACCAAGATTTCATCAATAAAAACCACTAAAAAATCATCTAGATATTCATTGAAAACTCTTTTCATTAGATCCATGAAAACAGAGGGTGCATTTGTCATCCCAAAAGGCATTACTATAAACTCATAATTCCCGTACCTAGTTTGAAATGTTGTATTCGGAATGCATTCCTTCTTCACACACAACTGATGGTATCCGAATCGAAGGTCAATCATTGAAAAGTATTGAGCTCCATGAATTCGGTCAAATAAATCATCAATTCATGGTAGGGTATTCATGTTCTTTATAGTTATATCATTAATTTCCATGTAGTCGATACATAACCTCATAGATCCATCTTTCTTCTTAATAAAAAGGACATGGGCTCCCCATGTTGAAAAACTATGACGAATAAATACCTTATTACTCAATTACTCTAGTTGTTTCTTTAGTTCAACTAATTCCACAATGGACATTCTATAAGGGGACTTCGATATAGGCCTTGAACCAGGAATTAAATCAATGGAAAACTCATTTTTTCATTCTGGAGGATGTCCAAGTAAATCTTCAGGAAACACATCAACATATTCTCTCACAATAGGTACATCCTCTATTTGAAAATTATTTTCCTCACCCATAGTCATTTCATTCTCTTTCACCCCAATAATTGAATTTAGTTGAGCTACTGGGGGTGGATATAGATAAGAATTAGGTGTTGAAAATTCTGATCTAAAGATAATGTGTTCCTTATCATCAACATTAAAAATAGTATCCTCCTTCTTCTTATAATAATTCTTCTCATAATGGTATGAAATCCAATCCATACCGAGGATTATATCAAATTCAAACATGGGTATGACTACGAGATCAGAAGATAAAGAACATTTATGTGCTCTAATGGGGACTGATTCAAAATATTTGTTGCAATGATACATCCCTTAGAATTTTTTACTAACAACTCCATTGTTAAATCAAATTGTAATTATCTAATTCTCATAGAAAACTGAGAAGATATTATACAATGTGATTATCTAGAATCAAATAAAGCATTGGCTAAACATGAGGAAACCATTAACTTGCAAGCCACCACATCTTTCGGAGCTTCCACCTCAACATTAGGGATATCATAAGCTTGGCCTTGATCTCTTGTCCTTTTCTGAGGTAAGTTCCCCTGACGCTTAGGACATTCATTTTCATAATGTCCCATATCCCTATAATTGTAACATTAAACATTGGTAGCTTCCTTCTTCCCCTTGCAATCACGAGCTTGGTGGCCTTTTTCACCACAGTTGTAACAGACTCCCATTACCTTCAAACATATACCGGGGTGTTTCTTCCCACATTTATTGCAATATGGATATTCAAATTTTCCCTTAATCCTCTTATTTCCATTTCCAGAGTGATCAGAAGATCTGTTCTTCTATTACTTTGCTTTAAAGTCGTAAGACTTAAATAATTCTTTTTCTTCCATTATAGCGCACGAGACAATATCTTCGTACAGTGGGAAGGTTTGAATAACTAATGCCTGATGGAGAAATAGTTTTAACCAATCATAGAAATGATCAATATTACTTCTTGGGTTACGTATATAATCTTCAACATACCATGATATCCTTGTAATGTTAGCCTCATACATTGCGACATTCTCATCCTCTTTTTGTCTCAAAATCAGAAATTGTCTTTCTATATCTTCTCGATGGTTACAAGGAAAGTATTTTTCTATGAAAATCTCTTTGAACTCCCTCCATTCCATATTTGACACTTCATCATCTACCTTAGTGTTTTGGATCAATGACCACCATTTATCGGCATCTCTAGTTAGCCGGTAAACTGCCATGATAACTTTATCCCTTTCACTACTCCGAAAGGCATGAAATATTTTATCTATGGAATTTATACATTTCTCAGCTACTATGAGATTTGTGCTTCCATTGAATTTTTGTGGTTGTTTCCTCATGAAGAGATCTAACATTGATCATCCACGCTGTGGATCAGTGTGCTCCATTTGGGTAAGGTTGTTATTCATAACTCGAGTGTGTTGTCTCAGTATGGTGATTAGCTGATCAGTACCAGTTACATCACTAGATCCACTATAATTATATGAGCAGGATGGAAATATCTACAAAGAGTGCGTTCATTGATACGGTTTCCTTTCCATCCACTAAGTGACATTTCTAAACAATGGCATACACTATATTAGTTTATGAATCGCAATACTTAAATCCAAAAACGTAAACGACATAACTTAAATTGAACAGTTTTTTGATATAATCCATAATCCTAAAAATGTTTTCTTTGAGGAAGTATATACTGATAAACCCCTCATAATGGTTTTTAAGGAAAATGAGAATTATCCTAAGCATATATGTCACAAGCCCCTCCCACCAAAGATTCCCTTTCTGAGCTGGAAATGGTTAAAGGGAGATAATGACCCCCGAGTCCCACCTCCAGTAGGCCCCGGAGTGGCAACAACACCAAGGGTATGAGTTTCTACAAATATGGGAGGCATTACCATTTTTAATATTTAAGATCGGGAAATAGTACGAGTCAAACACCAAAAGGAAAAAATACAAGTAAATGAAAATAAACCGAAACCAATCTCACATGCATGTTTAAACAATTCTTAAACAAAGAACAAGTACAAGAAAACTCAAAAGTACAATACCAAAAGATACAAGAGTACAGAAAACCGCCACAACTCCAACTGTCCCGACTAGTAGTGTCCCGCACGACCCTGGTAGTCCTCATGGAAACCTAAAATTAAACGTAGGGTGAGAATACAAGTATACATAGTAGGGAAACCTAAAGATCTTGTGAATAGGTGGGGAGACATCCTAATGTCCTGTGAGAAAAATAGAAGAAACCAAAACCTGACAAGGAATTCTAGCCACCAAACCTCACCAGCCACGCTGACCAAAAACCCAAACATTACATGTAGTAGTTTATAAGAACAAGAATATTGGGTACCCCGCACCATTTTCCCCCACTAGCTAGCTTCTCTTCCTAATGGAGAATGTTTGTATGCTACCACACACTTCCTTCCCGAATACACATGGGCCTCAAAAACCACATATCCTGCTCGCACACACATGGGCCTCACAAACCACATATCCCGCCTGCACACACCTGAGCCTCACAAACCACATATCCCGCCTGCACACACCTGGGCCTCACACACCACATATCCTTCCCGCACACACCTAGGCCTCACAATCCACAAACACATCCCCACTTGAACACACCTGGGCCTCATCCTGAGGATTCTTGGGAGAAAAAACCTGCCCAAAGTGTCTTGGGAAAAGAATCACACCAATCGAAACCTACCCGAAGGGTCTTGGGTGTAAGGTCACCTCAAGCCATCACAGCCTATCGAAACCTACCCGAAGAGTCTTGGGTGAAAGGTTTCTTCAATCCATCACAATGTATGGATGAAGGATGTAGAAGGTGCTAGTAGGTTAGGGGAAAACACCCGCTCACATAAAATGGGAGTGTTCGGCACTAGGTTCTCAACATTGGTGGGTTGCGACAAAAAACAATGATACAGATACATATATGTATACCAAACACACAGTCCAACCTATGGCTTCTAAATAGAGATACTGGGCACGTTCCTCAACAATGCCACTACAAAGAATGCATACAACATCCAAACCCAACCCCATTTTTTTTTCATGTTTCAACAGTATTATTTTATTAGTTCCTTAACTACTGGGAAACTATCAATCCAGATCAAGCATTTCATAGAACAAAATCATTCCAACCACAAATCAGGTAAGATAGAACACGAGCAACACAAAACCAACATTTTTATCATTAATAAATCCCCATTGATTTTTCCCACGTTTAATTCATTATCATTTCCCCACAGTTCATTTATCAACTTTCCACCTTCCTTTAATATCACAACCCATTACTGCAACCCTGGTGCCATTGTAACCACATTTCCACGACCATATCACAAAACAAGGCTCATGCCGCATCATTTTCCCTTTATTATCATTTACCGTAGCCCCGCTTCCCATCCTATTCGTAATAACCCAGGATTCACCGCCCCCCTTTTCACACACCACATAACCAAACCAACACCCGCATGTTCATTATTCCATTTGGTTGAACCGAGGAGATCACAGAAGGGTTCCAAATATTCATTTAATCGTCTGACTTTATGTGATAAACCAATTTCTAAATTCCAAAATGTATCCATCCAAAAGACGGTCTAGAAAGATAGGGAAACATTTATTTTCACAAGTAAAGGCCCCCAATGACCATTAATTTTAGTAGGCATAAGTCTATTCAATTCACAACGTAACAATAGGATAAACAATGATAAACATAAATACATCGCCACCCCCATTATTTAAGCTAGTTATTATCTTCATTTAAACTAGTTCAACTGTGCCTTGTGAAAGAAAGAGGACACCCATCCCACATGATGCACAAATTAGAGAGGCGAAGGTAAAATCCCTACCTCAATGGTTTTTTTATTGAAATCACAATGATCAACGAATGCTCATGGAACCCGGGTAGATTCTCTAAAGCCCCACCTTAGATCTCTCCTCCTAGAAATATTAAGGCGAAGACTCTTTATAAATGACATTCATACACATAGATCTAGCCATAACGGTTGAATATCTACGATACCGAGAGAAGAGGAGGAGTAGATCTTTGTAGATCTAAGAAACCAAACAAAAGGATAACATACCTTGAGAAACCGGCTTCGATTCGCGAAGTGAAACCTCCGTATCACATCCAAAATTCTTGGGAGAGGTTCTTCTACCTCCAAGGAAAGGTAATACAGAGTTATGTATGATTAGGGTCTTAAACGAGGTGATTAAAGGAAAAAAGAGTTATATCCACAATTTTATGGTCTAACATAATGTGCCAGCATGGTTAGTCTTCACGGTTTAACAAACCATGTGCTAACCATGCGTTAGCTTCTGCCTTGACAACTATCCTCGCATGGTTAGGTAGCATGGTTTTTCCTGACATCTCCCCTTCCTTGCGAAGGCTATTGCCTCCAACACCAACCTCACATGGTTTGGCCGCACAGTTTGAAAAACTGTGCGCCTCCCATACGAAGGCCATTACCCCTTTAGTTTTATTTAAAGGTACACCCAAACGCACCACCATGTCACCTTGATTTCTCAAAACACCTCTAGCCCCACATTTTCACAATAGAATGGAACAAATTTCTCTGGTCCATTACATCAAATACCTCTTAAAACATCCTCATCCCCTTGAATTCAAATCCAACCCAGAGGAACCCAACAAGATACCTCTTAGGGTTCTTGTTATAACATGAACCCAAGTAACAACCCTAATCATATGAGTTAGAAATTACTTCTCTAATGTCGAGATATTATATGCTTCAGGTGGCACTGACTCACCTGCACGGGTTTAACCGCATCCGCATTAATGCGTCTCGATTAAGAATTGGGTCTTACCATTTCCAAATATTATGATTTTTCAAGTTACACTGCCCCAAACACTGTACAACCAACACACTGTCCGAACACATGGCTTGGGGAATTCTTTCTCCCATGTCGAGATATTATCCTCTTTAGGCGGCACTAACTCACCCACACAGGTTCAATCGCATCTGCATTAATGCAGCCCTATTTAGGATTAGGTTTTTCCATTTCCCCGCACATCCAGACATGTTACACACTTCTATAGGACCAGGAAACAAAAAAACTCACAACTAACAAGCCAATCATTCCGTATATCAAAGGTACAAGGTATAACATCAAAACAAATATCCAAAGAACAAGGAAAAACATAAGTCAAAACTACTCCGGGTACTGAGCGTGCATCGGAGCCTCCCTCACCCAAGATCTCTCCTTGAGGTCGCAATGCCTCCTTGAAACAGAAACCAAGGGGATGGTTCCTCCATAGAGAACCTTCTCTTCACAATCCTTGATTCTGACTGGTCGTTCCTAAAAGGTCATGTCGTCTCCCATATCTAACTCTCCCCAGTCGATAATGTGAGAGTCATCATGTAAGTACTTCTGAAGCTGGGAGAAGTGGAAGACGTCATGAACCTTCTCCAACTAAGGTGTCTAGGCGAACTGATATGCCACATTGCCGACTCGCTTCAACACCTTTAAATGTCTGATGAACCTAGGTGAGAGATTGCTCCCCTTACCGAACCTCTGCTGCCCCAGTCGAGGGGAAACTATCAAGATCACATGATCTCCCACATCATATTCCAAGGGCCTCTTTCGACAATTAGCATAAGACCTCTTTCGGTCTTGAGCCTCTTTTATCCTCTCACGCACAAGCTAAACTTTCTCTATAGTGCTCTATACTACCTCTGGCCCAAGAGCACCTGTCTCACCTACCTTTGCCCAGCAAATGGGTGAACGACATGGACTTACATACAAATCCTCAAATGGTGTCATGAAAATAGTAGAGTGGAAGCTGTTGTTATAGGAAAACTCAACTAAAGGAAAGTGTTGCAACCATGATCCTCCGAAATCCAAAACGCATTCTCGCAGCATGTCCTGCAACCTCTAGATGGTCTGCTCTTTCTGTCCATCGGTCTGGCGGTGGAAAGATGTGTTATGGCGTATATGGGTGAAAAAAGCATGTTGTAACCCCCTCGAGACTCATGAGGTAAACTGAGTATCCCGATCTAAGACGATATTATTTGAAACTCCATACTAACGCACCACCTCGTCTACGTACCTTTATGCAAAAGTAATCATCAGGCCCGACTCCTTAATTTCTAAGAAGTGAGCTGATTTCGTCAGTCGATCCACCCCTACCCAGATAGCATCATAACTACCCCGAGATCTGGGTAGTCCTGTGATTAATTCCATTGAGATGTCATCCCACATCCACTCAGGGACATCTAAAGGATGCAACAAACCACTGGGAACACGGTGTTCAGACCATACTTGCTGACACACTAGGCACATAGCCACAAACTCTGCCACTGCCTGTTTCACCCCGGGCCACCAAAACTGTTCTTTGAGGCCTCGGTACAATTCTGAAACTCCCAGATGTACCACCAAGGCTGAGCAGTGGAACCCACGAAGAACTCCCTCATGCATCGCCTCCGGAACAAAAAACCTTCCATGAAAAAGAATTTGATGTCGGCTGTCCTCTGACCATCATTCTAGAGCATTTCCCAGATCGATATGATCCCACATTACTACCACCTCGGAGTCTCCCCACTGAGACTCTTCCAACTACTGCAACAAGGAGGACTGCACTTTCATCTGAAACAAACATCCTCTAACACCCTCTACACTTGCATCCATGTGTAATGTAGCCAACTCTCCCATCACTTTCCAAGTATCAGCAGATTACCAAACCACTTCCTTATGCGACTTCTTGCCCAGGGCATCACCCACAATGTTGCCCTTACCATTAGTGTAAGAGATATCCAAGTCAAAGTCTTGGAGAAACTCAACCCATCTCCACTGCTGTAAGTTTAGGTCACACTGGGAGAAGATATAATGTAAGCTCTTGTGATCTAAGAAGACCACAAAGTTCTCCCCAAAGAGTTAATGTCTCCACAACATCAGTGCGAACACTACTGCTACAAGATCTAGGTCATGGGTGGCATAGTTACGCTCCTAAGGGCGCAACTACCTAGACCCATAATAGATCACACCCTTATTCTACATCAGTACGCACCCAAAACCAAGGCCAAAAACTTTAGAAAACACCTCATACAACAACCCTTCCTCTTTCAATCTGAGTACTGGAGCACTGACCAACTTCTACATCAGGTAGTCGAGTGATTTCATGCACTTATCGCTCCAGAGGAAGACCTGGTCCTTCCTAGTCAAAGCTGTCAATGGAGCAGTAACTTGAGAGAAGTCAAAATGAACCTCCTATAATAACCTGCCATTCCCATGAAACTATGAACTTCTTCCATGATCATGGGTTCCACCCAAGAAACAACAGCCTTCACCTTCGATGGGTCCACTGAAACTCCATTCTGAGACACCACGTGCCAAAGGAAGTGTACTTCTTGTTTCAAGAACTTACACATCGACAATTTCCCATAAAGTTGGTGGTGTCGAAGGACTTCCCAGTCTACCATGAGATACTCAACGTGCTCCTCCACTGATCTTGAGTAGATCAGGATGTCATCGATAAACACAATGACGAACCGGTCCATAAACTCTCAGAAGACAAAGTTCATTAGTCCCATAAACATATCTAGGGAATTCGTAACATCAAATGGCATCACTACAAACTCGAAGTTCCCATACCTGCACCTGAAATCCATCATCGAGATGTCACTTTCCTTTACCCTCAGCTGGGTATATCCAGATTGTAGATCATTCTTAGAAACCCATCCTACTCCCAATAGTTAGTCGAAGAGATCATCTATCCTTGGATGGGGTAACGGTTCTTGACCGTTACTTGATTCAAACTTTTGTATTCTATGCATATCCTGAGACCAATATCTTCTTTAATCATGAACAAAACTAGAGCACCCTATGGGGACATGCTGGGTCGAACAAAACCCTTCTCCATCAGATCGTCAATCTGAATCCGTAAATCTCGCAACTCTGAAGGTTCCATCTGATAAGGGGCCGTCAAAATTGGACGAGCACCAGGCTGTATGTCTATCCCGAACTCAAAATCACTTCGGGGGGGGGGGGGTAGATTCACAAACTTCTCAAGAAAAACATTGAGGAAGTTCCCAAAAACCTCTGGAACATCCATAATCTCTGTATCAGATGAACCCACTGATAACCCTCCTAACAAGGAACGGGGAGGCTTCACAAGATAGCTTCCCACCTAATAGCGCCTCTCTCTAAAAAAAGCTACATGCTGCCCATCCAAGTTGGAGAACACGACTCTTCTTCAGAATCCGTCGATAATGTCACTAACAGAAAACAACCTGTCGATTCCTAGGATGACATCGTATGGCTGCATCTGTAGAAAAAGAAGATCCACACTAGATCGATGTGGTCCCAACGTCAGCCCGCATCCCAGTAAAACACAAGATACACAGGTATGACCTCCAACTGGTGTACTCAGCACCAGGGGTACAGAAAGTCTCTCTATATCTAGACCCAAATCATGGGATAGACCGGTTTCAACAAAGGAGTGCGAATCTCTCAAATCGAACAAAGAAGAAATGAAAGTGCTGAACAAAAAAATCGTACCTCGCACAACCTATGGTCCTGCCAGAGCTGCCAACTCTACTGCGTGCAACTGTCCATGCCCAGCTCCTCTGCCTCTCTGATGTCGACCACCTCCACGACCATGCCTTGGTCTTGGTCACTGAGGAGTACCCTGAGGTAGGAATCCTCTTGAAAAGTCTTCCATCGGAGGAGTAGGGTCCTGCTACTGCTGGAAGGGCCTCGCCGGTAACCAGTGCTATTGAGGCGGGCGATGAACCTGCCCACCTCCACCGTACTGAGATCGGGTCCGGCACCAACTATGAATGTGACCGAAAACACCACAATAGAAACACTTTGGTCCTGGGATCGTGAAAATGGGACGAATACCCAAAGATCTAAACTGGAACTGGTGGGGCCTGCTCCCTACTGGCCTGAATCTGGAAGGTCCTGTCCCCGGAGACTTGCTGCTGACTGCCTTCCCCTTCAACGAACCTAGCTAGATCCCCTCTCATGGTGCACCTTCCTACAAGTGAATCCTCTCTACAACCTCTTCCTTCGTATTTACTTCCATGTACGTCGGAAGGGTGAAGGGGGTGACATCATACTGGAGTGAAAGAAGAAGCGCCTCCTCCAAACATCTCACCCGAGACTCCACATCTATGAAGAGATCCGGAGCAAAGCGAAGGAGACCATTGAACTTGATCCCCAATTCTCGTACTGAAAAACTCCCATGCTGGAGGGGAGAGTAACACCTAATACTTCTCTTCCATGATCATGGAAGAAAGGAATTCCTCTCAGAACTCATTCTCAAATTCATCCCATGGAACCTATGCCTCTGAACTCTCCCCGAGGTAGAGCGTCCACCACTGACGCGCTGCACCTCCCAGCCGACTCACTTCTAGGTGAACACAGTACACCCTCAGAGCATAGATCAAAGTAAAAGAAACCCCTAGATCCTCAAGACACCCCTCCATCTCCATATCATAAGTACTACCCTCATACTTCTTGAGGGTTTTCATTGGAAAGAATGGAGAGTCTTCAGCCACTGATCATCTTCCTCCTCTCAGTCAATGCTCAACTGATCGACCGCCTGAATCTGCTAGGCCTTGACTGTCTGAGTCACCTGGGGAGATATCCAGGTGCATATCCATATGGTATACAAAGATCACCTAAGCCCAAGTAGTAAGGAAATTTCTCATGGTTTCATTTTATCACTTTATTTTAATTTCTTTCCGAGAACACCCAAATCAAGTAAAACACAAACATGATGATGCATGTACCTTCCCTCGGGTCCCTACCCTGAAATCAATATAGAGTCACTTGGTCATTTGGTGGGCTCAGAGTCCTTGAATCGGATCACAGGGGGCCCTAAAATCCCATGTCCTAGCCGGTCTTCCCTGGACTATGTCACCCACCAAGATCAGCCAACATTGTTTCCCTAACATCCCATGCAATCCTTACTATGCCTAACTCCAGGATCCATCCTATCTCTCAACTATCACCTCTAATACCATTCTGTCATGAACCCCTCCCACCAAAGATGACCCTTCTGAGTTGGCAATGGTGAAAGGGAGATAATGACACCTGAGCACCGCCTCCAGTAGGCCTCAGAGTGGAGACTAGCACCAAGGGTATGAGTTTCCACAAATATGGGAGGCATTACTCTTTTTATTATTTAAGATCGGGGAGTAGGACGAGTAAAACAACAAAAGAAGAAAATTACAACTAAATGAAAATAAACCCAAAACAATCTCACGTTCATGTTTAAACAATTCTTAAACAATGTACAAGTACAAGAAAACTCAAAAGTACATTAACAAAAGAATCAAGAGTACAACAAACTGCAATAACTCCAACTGTCCCAACTAGTAGGGTCCCGCATGGCCCTTGTAGTCCTTCTAGAAACCTGAATGTAAACATAGGGTGAGCATACATGTATAATTAGTAGGGAAACCTAAAGCTCTCATGCACAGGTGGGGAGACATCCTAATGTCCCATGAGAACAACAGAAGAAACTGAAACCTAACAAGGAATTCTATCCACCCAACCTCACCATCCACGCTCACCAAAAACAAAAACATGACAAGTAGTAGTATATAAGAACAAGAAAATTGGGTACCCGAAACAATTTTCCCCCATTAGCTAGCTGCTCTTCCTAACGGTGAACATCCCGACGCTACCACACTTTTCCTTCCTGCAAACACCTGGTCCTCACAAACCACATATCCCGCTCGCACACAGCTGGGCCTCACAAACTACATATCCCGCCCGCACACACATGGGCCTCACAAACCACAAACACATCCCCACCCGAACACACATGGGCCTCATCCCAATGATTCTTGGGATGAAAAACCTGCTTGACATGTCTTGGGCTAAGAATCACAGCAATCGAAACCTAACCAAAGAGTCTTGGGTGTAAGGTCGCCTCAAGACATCACATCCAATCGAAACCTACCAAAAGAGTCTTGGGTGTAAGGTCTCCTCAAGCCAACACAGCCTATGGAAGAAAGAGAAGGAAGGAGCTAGTATCTTAGGGGAAAACACCCTCTCCCATGAAATGGGAGGGTTCGACACTAGGTGCTCAACATGGGTGGGGTGCTACAAAACACAAATATACAGATACATATATGTATATCAAACACATATCCCAACCTATGGATTCTAAACAGAGAAACTAAGCACGTGCCTTGACACTGCTACTATGAATCAGGCATACTACAACCAAACCCAAACCCATTTAGGTTTTCATGTTTCAACAGTATTAGTTTATTAGTTCCTTATCTACTGGGCAACTATCAAACCAGATCAAGTATTTCGTTGGAAAAAATCCTACGAAACACAAATCATGTTAGATAGAAAAAAAGAAACACAATACAATCCTTTATATCGTCAATATATCCCAATTGATTGTTCCCATGTTTAATTCCTTATTGTTTCCCCACGTTAATTTATCAACATTCCAACTTCCCTTAACATCACAACCCATTACTGCAGCCCTGCTGCCTTTATAACCACATCTCCAAAACCATATCACAAAACAAGGCTCGTGCCACATCATTTCCCATTTAATATCATTTATCGGTGCCCCGATACCCATCCTATTCATAATAATCCAGGATTCACCCCCCCATTCACACACAACGTAACCAAACCAACACCCACATGTTTATTATTCCATCTTGTTCAACCAGGGTGATCACACAAGGGTTCAGGATATTCATTTAATCATCCAACTATACGTGATTGGCCAATTTCCATATTCCTCAATTTTTCCTTCCACAAAAAGGTCTAGAAAGATAGGGAAACACTTAATTTCCCATGAAAATTCCCCCAACGATTCTGATTTTCAGTATTCAAAAGCCTATTCAATTCACAACATAACAATAAGATAAAAAAGTTAAACATAACAACTTCCCCATCCTCGTTCTTTAAGCCACTTATTATCTTAATTTAAACTGGTTCAATTGTGTCTCTTGAAATCAAGAGGACACAAATCCCGTATGATGAACAAATTAGAGAGGCGAAGGTAAAATCCATACCTCAAAGGTTTTTTGACGGAAACCACAATGGTAGAGGAACGCTAAAGGAACTCGGGCCGATTCTCTGAAACCCCACCTTAGATCTCTCATCCTAGCAAGATCAAGACCAAGACTCATCATAAACGACATCCAAACACTTAGATCTACCAATAATGTGCGTAGATATAAGATCACGAGAGAAGTGGATAAGTAGATCTTTGTAGATCTAATAATAAAATCAAAAGGATCACATACCTCGATAAACCGGCTTCAATTCGAGAAGAGAAGCCTCTGGATCACCTCCAAAACGCTTGGGAGAGGTTCTTCTACCACCATGGAAAGGTAATCCTGAGTTATGGCCGATTAGGGGCTTAAACGAGGTGATTAAAGTAAAAACGATTTAGATCCACAATTTTAGCATCTAACATTAAGTTCCTGCACAGTTAGTCCGCATGGTTTAACAAACCGTTCGCTAACCATGCATTAGCTTCTACCTCGACAACAATCCTCCCACGGTTAGGCCGCATGGTTTGTCCTAACCCTTCACCTCCCGTGTGATGGCCACTACCTCTAACACCAACCTCGCATGGTTTGGTTGCATGGTTTGACAAACCGTGCGCATCCCATGTGAAGGCCATTACAACATTAGTTTTCCGTAAAGGTTCACCCCAACGAACACCCAAGTCACCTTGATTTCCCGAAACACCTCTAGCCCCGCATTTTCACAATGGAATGGACCGAAGAGGTCCATTCCATTACAATATCCCCCAGGAGTGTCGTAACCAAGAGTGCAGTAAGACCCATTGTCGTGAACCAGTTCCCGTTCGAGTCTAGCTTAAAGCGGTGTTTCCAGGGTTTACCCCTAGATATATCTGTTCCAGATCCTCCTCTACCAACTTATATCCAGACATGGACGTATTTCCAGGAAAACTCAAAAAATTTCTACAATACCAAAATTCTAGGATGTTCTTCTATAGTACTCCTCAAAGTCCATCTTAGGTCTATGTTCTCTGATCAGAGTTTATCTAAATCTAGCTCCCAAGGTTTTTGTACTAAACTTCTCATGATACCAACTGTAACCCCATGACCCCAGTTACCAATAGTTGGTGAATTATTACATAACATTGGTATGATCACAAAAGTTCATGTCTCGAAAGACCGATTAGTTTAGTAGACTTGGAATCACTAGATACATTCATAATGTTTACATTACATCATAAAATGAACAACTACAACAACATATTGTCTCCATAGACCACACTCATATCCCCCCATACTTTCCCTACAGTTCATTCTTAAAATAGTTCTCTACATCCTGGAAAAAATAAAACATAGAAAGGGGTGATCTTAAATTCCCATTAAGGATAACAATATAGCGGAAACATTCATAAATAAGCATAAACATTTAAGGAAATGTATAACTAAAAAAATCCTTATAAACTTGAACTTCAACATAATATGGAAGAAATTAAATGAAATAATCCAATTTTCTTATTCACATGGGTATTCTACTTATCTAATAATCACATGCAATATCAATAACCACTTTCATAATGATGGAATGCATAATGCCAAACTATCATAACAACATAGTTCAGGCCTTATGGCAGGACTAAAAATAAAATTTTTTCAAGGCCTTGTGCCAAGACACTAGTTTTTCTCACGAGACCTACCAATTCATCGAGGAGCTATAGTGGGCTCCACCCATCCCTTATTAAGTTCAATGCATTCCTCATATGAATAGGTTTAAAGATAACATAAACAATCGTATTAAAACTAACATACGAAATACCAATACATTATCCATAAACCATGAATGGTATAAAAATAACACATCCACATTCAAACATATCACTAAAAATGAAATACTAAATTGAAAATTTTTATCATAATAAATCAACTTCAAATATGCTTAAAATCCATCAAAGGAAGTTGACATAGATGAAATCAAAACTATTTGAGAGAAATATCTCTTTTATTTTAAAATTTTTAAAAGCCCCAAAATTGTAAAATAATACATTTACATTGAAAATATTCTTATTATATTGTAAGGGAAGCTTCAACATGTATATAATGGTTGAAAATATCCGCACTTGCCTTATAAGTTAAAAAAAGACATTCTTACCTTAATTCTGTCGAAATGTTTAAAAAGGAACTTATTTGGAAACCAACAAAAAGATTCCTTTATAAACATCATATAAAAAGTCAAAAAGGTTATTAATGAATTTAAACCATAGTCTATAAAATATTGAGAATGTTTTGAAATACATTTTTAAGAAACATGGATGTCGATGATAAAGAGGTCCCAGTAGATAATTACGTATAAACAACCTCGGATAATAAAGATATTGTAAAATAAACCCTTAACATGTACTTTTTCTTGGTTGAGGGTAGATTAACCTCACGTATAATGGTAGAATAATTGTTATTAAATTATAAAATAATCATATACAATAATATTAAATCATATATGATCTTTTAACATTTATTTGTTAATAATATCTTAGTATTATCATCGTTTCAGGTGTTAACGGATTCGTTTTTCTTTACATTATTTGTTCTAAGAGCCATATTTTTTTATGGATGGGATGTATATTATTCATATACATAATGATATAATGTCTCTAAAAATTAGTTTTAATCATCAAATAAAATTTAGTATTGAATGGATACGATGGGGAATGAATCTCATCGCGTTCGTGGAGACGGTAATCTGTACGTACACACGAGCAACAATATCATTCTTTTGATATTAATATAATATATAATTGGATGGTATATCATATATAAAGAATAATTATCATGTTTTCATTATTATTTACATGAATTAAACATCATTATTATACCCATCCAAATAATAGTGCATTGAATAACAATTACACCACCACGGGGAGACGGTAGGCCGTACGTACGCACGTATTGTGACATGTCATTCAAAGGATGGGTAGAATACTGAATATGGTTGTACCATATTTATAATAACATCATAGTATATAGAAGATTCTGGATTAGTTATTTTATAATGGAAATGACTACGATAGAAGAAGTTGAAGAAGAAAGGAACTTGAAAGAGGGTGGTGAAAACATTTCCTTTTCCTCAGGTTCTTTCTATTGATTTGATCAAAAGGACTCCATAGGATGACTTTATGACAAAAGAAAGGACACTAGGATTATGGTAGGATAATTTATAGGGTATTTGGGAAGAATATTTCTTATCGAAAAGGCTTTTAAGTTATGAAGTATTGGACAGAAATGGCATCCTTTTATAAGGGGGGGGGGTCTTTTGTAAAAAAACATAATGTATTAATTTATAATAAATTAATATTCGGTTTATATTGGATAAAAAGTAGACTATTAAAAGTATAAGGTGGGGATGGGTCTAAACCTTTTCATCAAATAGATTTTAGATATCTTTGGGTCACTATATTAACCTTATCATTTATATTTAACTCTTAGTTAAATAGTTTGACATTTACCATGTCACTTTGTATTTTTATATTATATGGTTAATAAACAAACTATATACTTCCAATAGACCCAAAAGTGGTCCCTTAATGATAGTAATATCATTATATAAGTCCTTTGGATGAACCTAAGATTATTAAGAATTGGATATCAATTAATAATATAATATTTGTTTTAAATACTCATTTATGTCAATTTTGAAAATATTTAATAATTTATTTTTGTTAAAGTCCTAAAAACATTATTAATTCAAAAAAAATTCATTTAAGAGATCCTAACATGTCATATTAACCAATAAAATTCATGGATGGCATCAAAACATTAAAATTATATTTATTTTAAGATTTAAAATATTAATTATTTGATTCGTTCATTAATAAAGAAAATACTGCATCATTATTGTGTCATAACTAAATTTAATTATTCAATGTTTAAAAATTATATATAAAATAACATTATGTAGGAAATATATTTATATTTCTAATTAATATTTATAGTTGAAAATATAACAGATATAACATTATGTAAAAAATGTTTTTTAAAAGATATATTCTTATGTCATTTTTATATTTAGTTTAACTTAATTAATATAAAGTGTCATTATCACTTACAAGTGGATCCATGTTGTCCCAAAATCGACCCAAAGATGCACATGGTCGGACATGTATCAAAAAATAGGGTTAGGACACATTTTAAACTAATTTACTGTTACTAAAATATTATTTGGATACCCCTTTTACCGGATATACCCTTTAACCATGGTAAATAAAATATTTACTGAAGTAATTAATCAAAATGTATAAAAATAATTGTTACCTATTTACAAACATTGTACCTCCTTATTGAAAATATTGAATCCATTTTTCTAAATTCAAAACATATATGTGTTAGAAATTAATTTAAAATTAATTCCCACTGTCAAAACAAAAATCATGTTTTTAATAAATATCAAGTATCAAAAGATTCACACTTGTTTATGTCTGGTTTAAATGTGAAATTGTGTCCAATTATCAAAATTGTATTAAATTCTAAATATATATTCTAAATATACTTTGAAACCACTCAATTTAAAACTTTATCACTACTAATTATTTCATTTAAAAAAGTTTTAAATTAAAATTTAGTAATTTTCATTATTTGTCAAAATATGAATGTTATCAGAAAAGTACCAAAAAATCACCTTAAGCTAATTTTGATATTTTGAATTCAAAAATTAATCCCATTTTGAAGGATAAAATTTATAAAATTTAAAAAATTGGGAATTACTTTTCATAATGGCTAGTTTTATTAGTTGTGGTGTGTTAGAACTCAATGTTGTGTACAACACACGCTATTGTATTATTCAAAGATAAGAATACCGTGGATGATTGGGGTGTTAAAATTGGAATGAATTTCACCATTCTAGATATATATTGTTTGACCTGATTTAAATTTATACCTGTAAGGTTTTGTTAGTTTGTGAAAGTTATTTTAAAAAATGTTGGTTAAATTTTTTTTTCGGTTTTATTCTATACATTTTGGGTTTGTATGGTTCCCCTTTATTTAATTCAAATCATTTCGGGTTTACAATTATTTTTTTTATATTTTTTTGATTCAGATAGGTTTTTTATATTTTATGCAATCTGAATTAAGGTATGTCAAGATAGTTCTAACTGGATTTTGTTTATTTTTTATAATTCAATTTTCTATGCATGATATTTTTTTATATCTATTTTGTTTTAATTAATATGATCGATATGGGAAACGAGAATAATAAATTCATTATAAAAAGTCTAATTAGAAAAGGATAAAATAATAAAAAGAACAAAATACCTCAAATCATAATTCTGAATAATAATACACCAAATGATATGCCTCCCAGAAGGGGCCATTGAGAGGGATTTGGGGGCCTGGGATGTGGAGGCTGAGAGGTGGTGGGAGAGGTGGAGGTTGGGAGGTTAGGGTAGAGGAATAGAGGAGAGTGGGAGGGGTGAAGGAGAGTTTAGGGATCATCAAATGGGTAGGGGAAAGAATACTAAGAGAGGGCTGATTTTTAAGTGGTATTTGCCACATCTTTTTTAAAATAAAGTGGGTATTGGTTTAGAAAATTTAGCTATACCCATGGTTTTTTAAGCTGGGGGTATAAGAATGTGGTCTTATAGTTAGTTTCTCGTTATATTTTGGGACTCCCCACTTAGGAATTATTTCTTCCATAGAAAAATAATTAATTCAATCACATAAAATAAATAACATTTCAGCACGACCTATCTGTATGTCGGGCATCCATGCCGAAGGAAAAGAAAATAATCAAAAGCAACATATCAAAGGAAGTCTAAAATGAAACATACAATTAATCCCAAAACTACCTAATATCCCTCCCTAACACAAAATACAAGGTAGCTACCTAAAATTCCCTTCTGTACCACTTCACAGAATATAAGTACCCTCTAACCATAGAGAGCGGTAAAAGGCTTATGTTGCTGATGCAATAAAAAAATAATATAAAATCTAATCAACAAAAAACATGTCTCCACAACATATAAGAACCATAACACCCCATGGGTCTAATAATTTTCTTCCAAGAAATGGGAATCATATACATGTTTTTAAATGATATTTTTAAATATTAAATTCATATTAATTTATAATTACTATTACTTTTAAAGATATATATACTATTTAGCTCAATTGTTAGATTATTTTGGTTTTTTTCGATACATGTCTGTTAGGGATATTTTCTTTATACTTATTTTATCTTGTTATTATTTATATAATATTGGAAAATTTCAATCATTGGGGTTCTAATCAACTCTATTTGATTATAATTGGTTCATATCAATTTTGTTTAGTTCATGTCACTTACAATCATATAAGTTTGAATTCAATTTATTTTTTTTTCGAATTTGATTTATCATTTGTAATATCATATTAGTTAAAGATATATATGTCTGAATTGGACTAATATAATTTAATTCATTTTTTTTCTTTTTTAATTCTATTTTGTTGATTATGATCATTTAGATTTATTTTAGTTGATCGAATTTTTCATTTCTTCCAATAATGATCAGTTAGTTAGGGAATTCTTTTTTTAAAATGTTTCATTCTATTATTTATTTGGATTTATTATAACCATTATGTATCTAGTTATATTGATTCAATTTTATTAAATACAATATTTATTTGTTCTATATGGTCAATGTCAGGTTAGCATGGGTTTATGCATGTCTTTTTTATTTGGGGATGTACATGTTTGGTTTATTTCGGATTGGTTTGTTAATTCTATATAGAATAAGTTTCTTATAAATCCCAATCAGACCCAACATCCCTAATCATTAAGAATAAAGATAAATTAAAATACACAAAATGTGCGCAATATAGAATAATTAAAACGATGTAAATTATTAAAATAGAAAAGTTCTATGGTAAATCCACAAAAACATACTATGGGAAATTTGTATATTATGTCCATTCTAAAGTAAACAAACAAAAAATAAAAAACTAATGGTGAAAATGCTCATTATTCACTATTATAACATAATTATAGTATGATAATAATAACCATGATGTGTAAAAATAGAAACTATATTAAAAAAATCCATAATTAAAATATAATAATACAACAATCAGACATGATAATATCAATCTAAATAAATATTGGTTATTCCAATTTAAATCATTAAGTCATACTTGGGAGATTTTTAAATGAATCTATAGTCATTTCATGCACAACAATATCACACATGGTATAGATAATATAAATGATGCATAAACTAGTGATTGTCTATCATGATTGAAATAAATTTTCAAAACATTTCTAATAATCAAATGTACATGGTTGGTGGGAATTCTTTATCAAAACTGGGTTGGTTATAAATTTAAATTAGGAAAAATATATTTTAATTAACTAATTAATTAATTTAAGAATTCATCATAATGTAAAAACATATATCCTATAGAACACAGAGAAAAATTATTTTTAATGTTATAAGTTCCTATGTCCTAAAAGTTCATTTTCAAACAAACCACTTCAATAACTATTTTAATAAAGTGTTACAACTCATAAATTAGAATACAACGGTTCAAAAGATAATAATAAAATATAAAAAGGTAAAATGATTGAGTTAATTTACAAACACATTTTTATAAAACATCAAATTGATGGAAGGATTTATACTAGGAAAGTGTGTTCAAAAGGATCCAATTATAAAATATTTTTTTCAAATAAAACATCACTAACATAAAATATTATAAAAAACTATTTTCATTATAAAAACCATTACACAAGGTTTGATCTGAAACAATTATGATTTCAAATAAATTAATATCTTCTCACTTAATCGATCTAATAACAACGTTTCCCTGATATCTCTATCTTAACCAAAAGTTATGTGTTGCTCATTGAATTATATTTTAGTCATGTTTAAATGAAAAATGTGATATACTTATAATAATAATAATGAATTATTCACATTTCATCGATGATATGTCCATAAAAATATAACTAATGTATATTGTTTTTAAAAATAATATATATTCTAAAATAATATGATAAAATAAATATAAACACTTGCATACAATAAATATTTGAGATAATATATCCATGTCTTTGAAACACATCATATAAAAGAAGTTTTAAAACTAACTATATCATAATATCATGCATTTATAGAAATCAATTGCATTCATACAAGGAATAACAAATTCAATAGAGTATAGACATGTGTATATTTAAAACTAAAAATCATCTACATTTTTCAATTAGAGTACAAAATATATGAAAAATATTATCCATTATCATTTCAATAAATTATCATTCATCTATTATTTTATAAAATATTTTATATCTAGGTCATGTTTTTTTAATCCCACACAATCCTTGAATATAACAAGGGAAAATACATTTTTAGAAAACAAATTTACATTATTTTAATTACATTTCAATGGAATTCATTTACATAATCCATTAACGTTAACAAATCCCACAATCTTAATTATCTATCTTATTTTTATATGAAATGATTTTGCCGATCCATTTCAAATATGATGTCAGATTAAATTAGAACTAATTTCCATAATAAAATTCTCTCTTAGAAACAATATATTATTTCTAAACCATTTAGTTCAATGAATATTTATTAAAAACCAAAATTATAATATATTCTTACTCTAGGATTTTTCATGTTCATTAGTTTCTCTTTCAAATTAATATTTTTTTAAAAAATTAATAATCAAACATATAATGTCACCAGAAGTCCATTACAAACTAAAAATATCCTTCATATTAAGGTAATTATGTCACACAAAATACTTTATTTAAGATAATTCCTAATATATAAATAATTATTGTAAATTAGTATCAATCACTATCATGGTGTTTTAACAAAAAACATCATCACTTGGCAATATATAATATCATGGACATATCATTATAAAGATACATGAACAGTAAGAAAAAATCACCCACCTATTCCTAGGGAGTCAAAATATATAATATTCATATTTGATAAAAATGTCTAGTTCATATATCAAGACCATAGGTGAGCTTTGAAACTCTAGAAATCCTTTATGAATCCTCAGAAAAGTAACAAAAAAATATATCACTAATTAAATAAAATATTTACTGAAGTAATTAATCAAAATGTATAAAAATAATTGTTACCTATTTACAAAATTTTTACCTCCTAATTGTAAATATTGAATCCATTTTTCTAAATTCAAAACATAGATGTGGTATAAATTAATTTAAAATTAATTCCCACTGTCAAAACAAAAAGCATGTTTTTAATAAATAACAAGTATCAAAAGCTTCACACTTGTTTATGTCTGGTTTAAATGTGAAATTGTGTCCAATTACCAAAACTGTATTAAATGATAAAGATATATTCTAAATATACTTTGAAACCACTCAATTTCAAAATTTATCACTACTAATTATTTCAATTAAAAAAGTTGTTTTAAATTAATATTTAGTAATTTTCACTATTTGTCAAAATATGAATGTTATCAGAAAAGTACCAAAAAATCACCTTAAGCTAATTTTGATATTCTTAATTAAAAAATGAATCCCATTTTGAAGGATAAAATTTATAAAATTTCAAAAATTGGGAATTACTTTTCATAATGGCTAGTTTTATTGGTTGTGGTGTGTTAGAACCCAATGTTGTGTACAACACACGGTATTGTATTATTCAAAGATAAGAATACCGTGGAAGCTTGGGGTGTTAAAATTGGAATGAGTTTCACCATTCTAGATATATATTGTTTGACCTAATTTAAATTTATACCTGTAAGGTTTTGTTAGTTTGTGAATGTTATTTTAAAAAATTTTGGTTAAATTTTTTATTCGTTTTTATTCTATACATTATGGGTTTGTATGGTTCCCCTTTATTTAATTAAAATCATTTAGGGTTTACAATTATGATTTTTTTATATTTTTGTGATTCAGATAGGGTTTTTATATTTTATGCAATCTGAATTAAGGTATTTCATGATAGTTCTAACTGGATTTTGTTTATTTTTTATAATTCAATTTTCTATGCATGATATTTTTTTATATCTATTTTGTTTTAATTAATATGATCGATATAGGAAACGAGAATAATAAAATCATTATAAAAAGTCTAATTAGAAAAGGATAAAATAATAAAAAGAACAAAATACCTCAAATCATAATTCTGAATAATAATACACCAAATGATATGCCTCCCAGAAGGGGCCATTGAGAGGGAGGTGGGTGCCTGGGATGTGGAGGCTGAGAGGTGGTGGGAGAGGTGGAGGTTGGGAGGTTAGGGTAGAGGAATAGAGGAGAGTGGGAGGGTTGAAGGAGAGTTTAGGGATCATCCAATGGGTAGGGGAAAGAATACTAAGAGAGGGATTATTTTTAAGTGGTATTTGCCACATCTTTTTTAAAATAAAGTGGGTATTGGTTTAGAAAAAATATCTATACCCATGGTTTTTTATGCTGTGGGTATAGAAATGTGGTCTTATAGTTAGTTTCTCGTTATATTTTGGGACTACCCACTTAGGAATTATTTCTTCCATAGAAAAATAATTAATTCAATCACATAAAATAAATAACATTTCAGCACGACCTATCCGTATGTCGGGCATCCATGCCGAAGGAAAAGAAAATAATCAAAAGCAACATATCAAAGGAAGTCTAAAATGAAACATACAATTAATCCCTAAACTACCTAATATACCACCCTGACACAAAATACAAGGTAGAAACCTCAAATTTTCTTCTGTACCACTTCACAGAATATAAGTACCCTCCAACCATAGAGAGCGGTAAAAGGATTATGTTGATGATGCAATAAAAAAATAATATAAAATCTAATCAACAAAAAATATGTCTCCAAAACATATAAGAACCATAACACCCCATGGGTCTAATAATTTTATTCCAAGAAATGGGAATCATATACATGTTTTTAAATGATATTTTTAAATACTAAATTCATATTAATTTACAATTACTATTCCTTTTAAAGATATATATACTTTTTAGCTCAATTGTTAGTTTATTTTGGTTTTTTCGATACATGTCTGTTAGGGATATTTTATTTATACTTATGTTATCTTGTTATTATTTATATAATATTGTAAAATTTCAATCATTGGGGTTCTAATCAACTCTATTTGATTATAATTGGTTCATATCAATTTGGTTTAGTTCATGTCACTTACAATCATATAAGTTTGAATTCAATTTATTTTATTCCAATTTGATTTATCATTTGTAATATCATATTACTTAAGGATATATATGTTTGAATTGGACCAATATAATTTAAATAAATTTTTTTCTTTTTTAATTCTATTTTCTTGATTATGATCATTTAGATTTATTTTAGTTGATCAAATTTTTCATTTCTTCAATAATGTTCAGTTTGTTAGGGAATTCTTTTTTTAAAATGTTTCATTCTATTATTTATTTGGATTTATTATAACTATTATGTATCTAGTTATATTGATTCAATTTTATTAAATACAATATTTATTGGTTCTATATGGTCAATTTCAGGTTAGCATGGGTTTATGCATGTCTTTTTTATTTGGGGATGTACATGTTTGGTTTATTTCAGATTGGTTTGTTAATTCTATATAGAATAAGTTTCTTATAAATCCCAATCAAACCCAACATCCCTAATCATTAAGAATAAAGAAAAATAAAAATACACAAAATGTGTGCAGAATAGAATAATTAAAACGATGTAAATTATTAAAATAGAAAAGTTCTATGGTAAATCCACAAAAACATACTCTGGGGAAATTGTAGATTATGTCCATGCTAAAGTAAACAAACAGAAAATAAAAAACTAATGGTGAAAATGCTCATTATTCACTATTATAACATAACTCTAGTTTGATAATAATAACAATGATGTGTAAAAATAGAAACTATATTAAAAAATCCATAAATAAAATATAAATATACAACAATCAGACATGATAATCTCAATCTAAATAAATATTGGTTATTCCAATTTAAATCCTTAAGTTATACTAGGGAGATTTTTAAATGAATCTATAGTCATTTCATGCACAACAATATCACACATGGTATCGATAATATAAATGATGCATAAACTAGAGACTGTCTATCATGATTGAAATAAATTTTTAAAACATTTCTAATAATCAAATGTACATGGTTGGTGGGAATTCTTTATCAAAACTGGGTTGGTTATAAATTTTAATTAGGAAAAATATATTTTAATTCCTTAATTAATTAATTTAAGAATTCATCATAATGTAAAAACATATATCCAATAGAACACACAGAAAAATTATTTTTAATGTTATAAGTTCCTATGCCCTAAAAGTTCATTTTGAAACAAACCACTTCAATAACTATTTTAATAAAGTGTTACAACTCATAAATTAGAATACATTGGTTCAAAAGATAATAATAAAATATAAAAAGGTAAAATGATTGAGTTAATTTACAAACACATTTTTATAAAACATCAAATTGAAGGAAGGATTTATACTAGGAAAGTGTGTTCAAAAGGATCCAATTATAAAATATTTTTTTTCAAATAAAACATCACTAACATAAAATATTATAAAAACTATTTTCATTATAAAAACCATTACATAAGGTTTGATCTGAAACAATTAGGATTTCAAATAAATTTATATCTTCTCACTTAATCGATCTAATAACAACGTTTCCCTGATATCTCTCTCTTAACCCAAAGTTATGTTTTGCTCATTGAATTATAGTTTAGTCATGTTTAAATGAAAAATGTGATATAATTATAATAATAATGAATTATTCACATTTCATCGATGATATGTCCATAAAAATATAACTAATGTATATAGTTTTTAAAAATAATATATATTCTAAAATAATATGATACAATAAATATAAACACTTGCATACAATAAATAGTTGAGATAATATATCCATGTCTTTGAAACACATCATATAGAAGATGTTTTAAAACTAACTATATCATAATATCAGGCATTTATAGAAATCCATTGCATTCGTACAAGGAATAAAAAATTCAATAGAGTATAGAAATGTGTATATTTAAAACTAGAAATCATCTATATTTGTCAATTAGACTACAAAATATATGAAAAATATTATCCATTATCATTTCATTAAATTATCATTCATCTATTATTTTATAAATAATTTTATATCTAGGTCATGTTTTTTTAATCCCACACAATACTTGAATATAACAAGGGAAAATACATTTTTAGAAAACAAATTAACATTATTTTAATTACATTTCAATGGAATTCATTTAAGTAATCCATTAACGTTAACAAATCCCACAATCTTAATTATCTATCTTATTTTTATCCGAAATGATTTTTCCGAACCATTTAAAATATGATGTCAGATTAAATTAGAACTAATTTCCATAATAAAATTCTCTCTTAGAAACTATATATTATTTCTAAACCATTCAGTTTAATGAATATTTATTAAAAACAGAAATTATAATATATTCTTACTCTAGGATTATTCATGTTCATTAGTTTCTCTTTCAAATTAATATTTTTTAAAAAATTAATAATCAAACATATAATGTCACCAGAAGTCCATTACAAACTAAAAATATCCTTCATATTAAGGTAATTATGTCACACAAAATACTTTATTTAAGATAATTCCAAATATATAAATAATTAATGAAAATTAGTATCAATCACTATCATGGTGTATGAACAAAAAACATCATCACTTTGCAATATATAATATCATGGACATACCATTATAAAGATACCTGAACAGTAAGAAAAAATCACCCACCTATTCCTAGGGAGTCAAAATATATATTATTCATATTTGATAAAAATGTCTAGTTCATATATCAAGACCATAGGTGAGCTTTGAAACTCCAGAAAACCTTCATGAATCCTTAGAAAAGTAACAAAAAAATATATCACTAATTAATCTTAATTATATAATAACTATGATCAATGAATAATTAATACCAAATAGAAACCAATTCATTCAATTTCTGAAATATTAATAAAAAATTCCACAATCCTGAATTACCAAATAACTATAATAGGGTACCCCCAAATTTCACCCTAAAAAATTTAATACCCTTGGGAACAACATTCCCTGGTCACATTCCATGAAAATAGTGAAAAATGGATTATAGGATACCCACAAAAACCATTTTTATACAAGATAATAGATACCCCTTGATCCAACATGAATTCCACAATGTTTAGGTGGGATTCAACAAAAAATATTTATTTCAGTAATAGGTATTAAAAGAAATTAAAAATTGAAGAGGTGAGGAGAATAAGAATACCATTTTAGGCATGAGGGTGGTGGTGGCAGAGGTGGCAGAGGTAGATGTGGCTATAAAAGGAGATGTGAGGGCCATGAGGTAGATGTGGGGGCTAGGAGGTGGAGGAAATGGCAGACGTGGACATAGATGCATAGTAAAGAAGGCATAGGGAAGAATTCAAGGTCAAGAGTCAAATGTGAGGGTGGGAGGTCGAGGTTGGGGAGGGTATTATAGGGTAGAGAGGTTTTGTATTAAGGGTTAAGTGGGCGATGAAATGAAAAATGTTGAGGATGATTCTGATAAAAACGTCCAATTGGGGTTATTATACCCTTAGTTTTAAAAAAAATGCGGTTATAAGTCAAAATATACAACCTATTACCATTATTTTTTAAACCGTGGAAATATATTTTTTGGTATATTCACATTTTATATTAGTTTAAGGTATATGATACACATGTGTTGTCAAATGATGAGGTAGGTTGAAACACCTTGGGTAATTATGGAATAGTTATTACTATGGGCAGTTGATGTGTACCTTGGGATGGAAGATACTAGAAGGGTTTAGGGAGGGGATTAGATATACTAGAATCAAGTTATTGTAATTTTTAAATAGAGCTATGGCCCCAGGGGAGTATGTGGTTTATGAGATATCCAGTTCTAGAGTGGGATGTACCCAACTGGGAAATAATTTCTTAGTATCTATTTTATGAAATGGATATCATGTCATAGTGTATTCTATTTGATTATATATGGATGATGATGACATAGAAATTATGAGATAGGATTTATTAGGAGAATAAAACCTGAAGGTTTATGTTGTTCTAGAATAGGTTCGAAGGTGGGATATTGTTCACCTGGGTGATATTCAAACATAGGATTTGGGCCATGAAATGGTTTCCCTCTAGGTGGTGGTACTTTAGGTTCTATGTTAGGATAGTGTTCCCTCTTTGTGGAAGTTTTTTTTGGAATATAGACATCCTAAATAGGAAAAATGGTACGGTTTATCTTGTTTTTATCATTATAACTTGAGGATCAATTATTTTTAGTTAATATCTCTTTGAGACTTTTTTCCATATTAGACGATACACGTGGATTTCAATATAGGTTTAAGAAAACTTAAAAATATCAGGGTTCTTTTTTTGTTTGAGTTGTTATATTTTTTTGAAACCTTTCATGAGTTTCTCAATATGTTTTATCACTATTTATATGTATTTTTTTTAATTATATATGATGTAAAAAGTTACATGTAGCATGAAAATGTTTTATGGAGGGAAGATGATTTGGTAAGGAAGTTATTGCCTTTGTTTGAGTATTTTCTAGATTCAGGTAGCCAATTTTTTAAAGGGAAGACTCAAATATCCATTTATGATAAATATCTTATTTAGTAGAGATAAATTTACATAGACACTTCATCTTGGAATCCAAATTATGTATTAATTTCAACCATGAAACCAAATGCATCATTTTTCTAAATAATCAACCTATCTCATTTCGGAAATCATCTAGCTGTTTTTCATGACATGGTTGAATTTTTTATGTAACCAAATCATTTGGTTAATGAGATAAAAAATTAGTGACATAGTTGAATACGGACTCAAAATGGTGATATCTATGTATCCAATTTCTATTGGGAAACATGTAACTTGTTATTATATAATTTATTCTACTTTATGTTGTAGATTTTGATTTCATGCTACATATGAATTGTTTTTATAAATTTTTATAATTTTCGTGTTATAATGGAAATTATTTACGTCAATTATTTAATGGTTTCAAATTAATCTATAATAATATTATTTGATTTGAATATAGTTATTCTTGAATGGCTGAAAGATGCTTCTAGTGGTTCTTAAAGAGTTTTAAATGGTGATTTTAATACACCATAAAATAGTATTTTAGCCGTGATATAGACATTGTATTTTTATACTACCAAAACAAACATGAGGATAAATAAATAATAATATTATACTGCATGAAATTTTTATATTGGAAAAATAGATAAGAAATAGGGATCATGGAGTGTGTCTCATGTGTGGTACTAAAAAAATGGAAAATCATATTGACCAATAGTGGATTGATTATAGTAAAAATGGTAACATGTGACTCTGAATCCCATGATGGTTGTATAATTATCATTATCTAATGAAACATGTGTCTTCATGATATTGGATTTCAATATTATATTTTTTATAAGTTTTGATTTAAATAATTCATTATTGGAATAACATTCTTGTATATCGTTGATGAACATGGATGTGGATATTCATTCTTTATAACCAATGAAAAGTAGTTATCTTTAGGATCTTCTTCATTTTTTAATTATATTTTTTATAATATAATGAATATATGATATTGTGTGCAGATCTAAACATGTGTGGCAGTATTTCACACAATTTATTGTAAGAGGATTTTATCTTTATTAATAGTTAAAGTAAAAAATGGTTAGGGTGAATAACCATCCATGACATGCAGTATAATTCTATAAAGATTCAACCCATGTAAAATATATTGGTTCCATTCTCATTATTTTTTATTGATTGTTGTAAGAAAAGGTTTTTTATTAAGAATGGATCATAATATTAAATGTAAAATAGATTGACAATTTTTTCAATAAATTGATAAAATAACATCAAATTATTCACCACACCTTCTCAGGGGAGGAAACTGATCCTGGTTGGCTTGACATTGGGTATTAGAGGAATAGTCCCCTCTGTAGGATCCATGAAATTATCCATTTATCCATGAAAAAATAAAGTTAGTTAATATAATGGGTTATCAATTATTAAGATAAAAATATTATCATAATGACTTGAATTTAATGTTGTAATATATTTTATCTGTTGGTTCAAATGTTCATGATATAGTGATAAATGGTTTTCCATTATTTATAAATAATTATATGATAAAATTGTTTGAAAAGTGTAATATTGATGTTGATTGAAAGCAAAAACATTTTATTGTTATTTCATTATAAATTAATTTTTAAATGAAATTCATGGAACTACAGACAATAATGAAAATATGGGATAATTTTGAGATATGTTATTAAGGAAATTTAAATGTGAAAGAGGAAAAGCTACTAATAAAAAGAAACAAATTTGAAGACATTAAAATGGACAGTTATGAATGGGTTGATGACATATTTAGTCTTTTAAATTAAATTTTTATTAATTATTGAGGCTTTTTTGAGAAGATTAAAGATTCTAAAATTTTGAAGAAGTTGTTGTGAAATTTTCAAGAATGATTTGATCCAAGAATTTGATCATCCGAAGATAGAGATGATTCTCTTCTTGATGAGATATATAATATTCTTATGTATTATGAATTGTAAGAAAAAATACAGTATTCAAGAATAAAAATAATGATGAAAAATCTTTTGAATCCATGAGATATTTGAAAATTCATAACGATAGTAATGTTAATGACACAATTATTTTACATATTAAATAAGAATAATAATGATTTATTTCATCCATTTGAGAAATATTTCAAAAGGGAAATAGAAAAAACTGAGGTAAATTCATTAGTAAATGTTATTAGTGAAATTGTCTGAGACATAATGCAATTATTATTATTTTTAAATGAATATTTTTTTTATAATGAATATAAAGATGTTGAAAAGGCAAAAAGAATGATATGGATAAAAGCGTCTATAGAAATTTCATGATTTGGTGAGAGAAGGAATATATTTTAATGAATAGATGATTAAATTCAATGAGAAAGGAAGAAAATGATGGTCCATTCATTTGTTGTGATTCGGAAGAAGAGACGCAAAGAAAAATAAAAAAATTTATAGATAAGGTTCATAAGATTGTTGATTATTCTAGAAGATAAGAGGGTTATTCTAATATAATATATTGTATATGATTAATGATGAACATGAGGTATGTATTGAAAAACTTCTATGCTCAAGAAGACCGATATGATAATGGTATTAGAGAACAAGAAAATAGTTGATAAAAGAGTTGATCAAGTTAAAAGGGGGATAACACTTATAGAATGAAACAAAATTATCATATTAATGATGGTGAATCTGAGAATATGATAACTTATCTTTAAGAAATGATCACATTAATGGATGAAGAGTTATTGATTATAAAATAATTTTTTATGTTGATAATGATCCAAAATATATCAATATGGACTTCATAATATCTATTGACATTAAGGGATAGATCTCAAGATATGATAAAAAAATTAATAACATCCACATTTGAAAAATCTATCACCAAAAATATTGAATTTAGGAATATAGGTATAAAATAATATTAGCGAAATTAAGATGAAGAATGACAAGGTTAAATTGAATGTGAAATTAACTAAGGAAAGAAAAATATTGAAAGAGACTCATTTTAATAATAAAATACAATGTTAGACTAATAATACTAATAGATGTCTAATTATGGATGGAGAATTTTCTGATACAACATTGGATTTTCATTAAAATTCAGATTTGATTGTTTTTTTATGGTTATATGGAATTATTTGACATAAATAATACACATTTTGGAAAAACATTTTCTATGGAGAAGTCAATAACCAAGGGGACTAGTTCTAATGAGTCTAAATAAAATTCTTATGGAATCCAAGCAAAGAAGAAAATGATTACTCGATGGAAAAAAACATGTTTTATTATCATGAATATCCATATATAATGTTTAATCAAAAAGGACTTAGAGTATACAAATTCATGAAATTTTTACCCATTTAATCCCCTCTCATAGTTAAAGGTAATGAAATTCATGTACTTATATAAATAGAAGTTATATCCGGTAGAAGATTCATTTAGTAATAGAATGATTAAATTTCATTTATACAAGAATGTGGTTGTTCATCAAACATGGATGGGGATACAAAAATTTATAAGAACTTTGAGAGACATGAAGGAGGTGCATTAATATTTTCTAATGAATATTCCTTTAAAATAAATATATTAATAAAATTCAAATTGGGAATAATAACTTCAAATCTGAGGATATTTTTAAATTAATGTTATAAAACATTACATGTTAAGGGTTTTATATCTTTTTGATAATGGAAATAAGTTTTCAGAAAAAATATGTAAATGTAACATGTAATTATAATTGATATAAGCACTATTTTTAAAAGTGATAAAGCTATTGGAAATTATTTATTAACAGAGGATTATTCTAATACATGATACATGAGCATCCAAAATGAGAACATTTTATTGATTAAAAGACTATGGAATATTTTCCGAATTATCCAAATTAAGATTGTGAAAAAAAAGTTGTAATATATTTACCCAAGAGCAATATAGTTAAATCATTGTCTTTTAATAACGTGGATATTACCCCCAAAAAACCATTGGAGTTTGTCAAAACATATATCTGCGACCACCTGAGATATAATTCTACAAGAGGTGATATTTTATACATTACATACATAAATGAATTATTTGATTTTAATATTTTTTACTTTATCAAACATAAGTACGAGGCTACTAGGATTTTCAAATTTATATAAGGAAGGTTGAAAAAGAAAATGGTTTGTGTATTAAAAAATAATATATGATAATGGGAATGAATATAAATTTGATTCATTTGATACATATCAAGGAGAAAAATGAATAAAGAATTATTATAAAACACTATATACACCACAATACAATAATATTATTGAGAGGAAGGATGTGATAATTTTGTAAAAGGGATGAAAAATTCTCACTAAAAATGATGTTTCAAAATATTTATTGAGAGAAGTAGTATGTACAATATTTATCATTATGATTATATGTCTCTTGAGACCCAAAAAAAATGATACATGCTATGAAATGAGCCACAAAAAGAAGACTATAGTTAAATATTTTCAGTTCTTTGACAGTCCAGGTTATAATAAAATTAACAGAAATAATCTCTGACTGATTGAATAAAATTCTAATGATATAGTCATTATGGGATATTTATTTCATGTAAATGGATAGAGATGTAGGAATATAATATTATTTATGTTTTAATAGCGTCAAGATGTGAATATTGATGAAATAATGTGAAAAAAGATAGTCGATTCAATTAGATTTTTAGTATCCTGAAGAAAAAATTAAGTAGAATTCTGATAAAATGGGAGGAAAAGATGTTAAAATAAGACCATAAAATGTTGTTGTTATGACAGTTAATGAATATTTCGTGATATAATTTAGTTTATGTAATTGATGAATCTTTTTGAACCTAGTTATATCTTTAAAAATCATAATACACCAATTCATATAGGGAGAAGAAAAATATTTATGAACCAAACATATAGAGTATCATAAGCTGAACTATGAATAGTGGATGATGAAATATAATATGATGAATGGTTGGAATCATTAAATTAACAAATCTATAAAATTGAGAAGAAACATAAATGATAACATGTGCCATAACTAAAAATTAAAAATTTGATTGTTAAAATTTCGGTTTTTAGGAACAAAATAAACGAGAAAGGAGAAGTCAGACAGAACATGTATAAAATTAATTGAAAATAGTTTTCTAAAATTGAAGGTACTAAACGTGAAGAGTTGTTTTTATTGGTTGATAGACTAGAAACAATTATAATGTTCATGGTATTGTAAGATCATAAAAATTATAACATTTACCCAATGGATGTTATGTATAGATTTACAAATGGTGACCTTGAAGAGAAACTATTTATTAAACAACTCAAATGAACCATTCTGGAAAACGATGAAAAATTTGTCTATAGATTATCGAAATTGAATTTAAAAAGTATATTAGAGGTTTTTTTGAGAGGGGGATATTTCCAACCACTTCTAAATTAATTTTAGATGTGGTTATGGACTACCCCTTTAATCATCTAATTTAGAGGAGGTTCAGAACCCACTATAAATTTTTTTGGCATTATTATTTGAATATTGGGCTATATATTATAGGTGGTAATGTAACAACAACAACTAATTTGATAATTTATGGTCTTTTTTGTTAGGTTGGATTTTATAGTTTCAATATAAATATATATATATATGTGTGTGGATATTAGAGGGAGGTCTGAACACCCTTTAAAAAAGAATGTAGATTAAGTCCGTTTATTGAATAATTACCCCTAAATATGTAATTTAGAGGCAGATTATCACTAGTTATCACATCAACTAATTGGATTTTTTAATTAGTTGTTTTTTAATCTACCCATAATTATGGTGTTTGTGGTAAATATTAAGGGAAACTACATGGGTTCTATACCCCCTATAATCTTATTACGTTTAAATACATACCCATTTTACCAGCACTTTCCCCCAACAACCTCTATTCATATTAGGAGGACACATTAGCGGAAATTATGGGTTCCAATAATAATGCATTTAGAGGGTATTTTAACAACATATAAATGAAAAATGAACGCCTTATAATAACCATGTATTTTATATTTAAATTACTTGATGGAATGAAAGATGCTTCGAGGGCCTAGAATTCTAAACGTGTTGATTATTTGGAAAAAATAGGGGTATTCAAGTGGAACTGATGATATTTTTATTTGTGGATGATATAATTTTGTATATTAATAACACTTTCATATGCATAAATTTCTAAAAAAAGATTAATAATCCATTTATAATTTTGTTATTGGGAGAAATAAACAATGTTTTGGGTAAAAATTTTGCAGAATAATAAGTATTTCATTATTATAAAATAGAATAATTCCAATGAAATTTTGGTAAATTTTGAAATCTAATTTGATAAATAGGTTTTAACATATATGAACCATGGAAAATCGATGAAATAATTTAAATTTTAATGAAATATTATTCATAATAATTTTAGAGGCCTGATTGGAAACCATTTGTATCTCACAATATCCATACCTGATTTTTTCCTATACAATGACTCTTAATGAAAGAAATTAATGTAAAATAACAGATTCATACATGAATGAAGTAAAAATTATATTGTGGAATTTAAGAGGCACAATGAATTATAGAATTATTTGAAAATTTAGTGAGGATCTATATTTTATAGGTGGCACTGATGAAAAATGGGAAAGTGACAATACAGACCATCGATCAACATCAGGTGGAGTGTTATTATCTGATGATGATTGTGTATGATTGTAAAATAAGATTTAGAGTTCAATCTGGCTGACTATAATAGAAATATAATATATTATGGCTACACATATAGTTACATATTCTTTCTAGATACATGATTAGGTGGAAGATATGTGGGTTTATGTTCAAAGACCATTGAGAAATCTTAGTGAAAGTCAATGTGCAATTGATCTGTAAAAACATATTATCCAAAACATTCTATAGAAACATATTTATGATGGAAATCATATTAAGGTTAAGGAATCTTTAATTTAAATCATATTTTTATATATTTTTTCTATATGTGATCATAAATATATCATTACAAATTTTTTACCACGTGATAGGATTTATGAATTGAGTATGAAATTGAATGTTTATCCTTCCCTGAAATCATAAATTTCAGTTACTTTGACACCCCTTTGTCCATTGGATTATGTTTCTAATTAGTGAGATTTGTTCATATTGAATTTGGAGGCTATGTAACATGGTTATTTAAAAATATAATACTGCTAAAGATATTCGGACAATTATGATAAATCTTGGAAGGAAATCATGATGAAATCCATGAGTATGAAATTAATGAGGAAAATAGTAACCCATTAGAGTTGGAGGAGGGGATGTTATACAATTCTCTATATAGGTGGGTAAGGTAGTCAATCACTAGATTTATTTCTCCTATGATATTATAAAAGGGTTCTATTTCATCAAAAATAGTATGTGAGGGGGTTTCCTGATAATTATCAATAAAAAATAGTAGTATATTAATGAACCCCATAGATTTTTTTTCATGGTTTAAGAAATATTTTATATCTCATGGTTCTAGATGAGCTTATGTTGTTATATTTTTTGAAAATATTTATTGAGGTGCTCATTAATTCAGATAAAGTAGATCTTATTAGTATGGAGTTATATGTCTTAGAAGAATTTTCTATGAAGCATGAATGATTTTGTGTGGGGGGTTGGATAATGGATAAAGAAATTTCGTTTGTGTTTGAGTGATTTCCATATGCATGTGTCCAATTTCCTAAATATATGTTTCACAAATATAATTATCCTTAATAGTAAAATTGATGGTGGTAAATACATGTAGGATATTCATTTAACTATACTATCTATGTAAAAAAATATAATAGGTGATTAAATTATGTAACTAAATGTATAATGTAGCCAAATGATCCACATAGATGATTTTGGATTCCACAAAGACATCAATTGTGGTGTTTCTAAAAGAATAACATAGAATAATTATGAGGAACATGAAATAAATGGTTGGTAATGTATCCGAATGTTGAGAGATATAGGTGAATCATATTTAACTAATTTCGATTTAGAACCACATAGTGTATTACTGCATAGCCAATTCATCTTACCATATATGATTTATATTTCTCACTATGTATGGAATGATTTCCATTTTTTTAGAAATCTGATATCTTGATGAGAATTATTTATAGTGATGATGGAATATCATTCAATTCTTCCATAGCCAAAGGCTTCAATTTCTATGTTTTGATTCTAGCATGTTTGGAAAAATTTTATAATCATTATTAACAAGTTTTAAATGGAGATTTTGATATACTATTTTTTTTGACCCACAATAATGATATTATATCTTCAATCTATCATAGAGATCATTGGAATAAATATAGTGATCATATTGTGAGATTTTCTATAGAGGATATAGGAGGGATAATGTATATTGTGGGGTGTGTCTCTTGTATAGTAAGAAAAAAAACAAAATCCTATTGACACAACAGAGAGTCAATTATGAAAAAACTATAAGGAAAGAGATGAGACTAATGATGGGGTAGTTATTCAGTGATCAATATTTGATGACACTTGGTTTTTAAAAATATTGAAATTCATATTGACACATTTTTGTGTAGAAATTTTAAAACTAGTCTATAGAAAATAATTAATTCATATCCTAGTGGTTCAACGAAGGGGATAATTATTCTAAATTTCTGAAGAAACCAATTTTTTAGTGATCTTTATAATTTTATAAATATATTTTATACTACAGAATGATGTTCAGATGTTGGGTGTAACTCCTAACATATGTAGTGGGATGTCCCATTATTTATAGTACTATAATTTTACATGGGTATATAGTAGAAAGAATATATGGTCAGGGGGAATAAAAACCCAAGAAAAGGAGTCGAATTTTGTATTAGATCCAAAAATTGTAAAATCGATTTATTCCTTCCCATTTCGTTTTCTACCAATCTTGTAAGGATGATGTTTTTTTGTGTGGATTGTACTCTAACAAGTCATAAATGTCTATTTTTTCTTAAATAAAGTGATATAACATATCACCACTAATAATACCCCTTTCAAGTGAAGTAAATAATTACATAAAGAAATATAATATCGTATCTATATACAATATATTATTTTCTATGTTATAGACACCATTTTGGATGGCCTATTGGGTTTTAGTCACACCATCCTTGGGCATCTCTAGAAATGAGTACCTGAGAAGGCCACATGATTAGAACATTACGTAGGAAAATGGATTAGGGTTCCACATATGAAATAAGTAGCTCAATATGGATATGAATACTAAGATATAGTGACCCAATTCTTTCTTTATAAGACATTGAAATATATTATAGTGTATTTTTAGAACCCGAAGTTGAGGTATTGTGATATTTTGATGCCCAGTGTTCCCAGAATTTTTATTATATGAAAATTAAATATACCAATATCATGAACATGATGTTTTCATGAAAATAATTGAATAAATCTTAAATATAGTCTTAGATAAAAAATCTAATTTTGTAATCATGTCTAAAAAATGGGGTGTGCCTTATGTGTGACCTAAGGTTAGTTAGCACCAACCATATGGATGAGGTTATTGTTAGTGGTACATTTAATTAAAATAAATAATTAAATTTATTTATATTATTTTAAACATCCATATCATCAAATCACACACATATATATATATCTCATTGTTACAATTATCCATCCTTTTCTACATTACCATTGGGAGAATTTAGAGGAGATCTGATGTTATTTGTTGGTGCATCAACAATGAATGATGAAAGTTGATCGGTTTGAGGTGGACCAAGAGGAAGTAGGTGAAGTGAGTCCTATAATTCAAAAGTAAAAACATTCTTCACAAATTATGGATCAATTTTATAGTTATGTATCTTAAATTTTTTTGTACCTACATTTTTATTAAAAATGGAGCCTTAGTTGAATATGCCATTCCTTATGTATATCTTCACACCCTTCAGATGAGCTCACCAAATGAATTAAATTGTGTATTATTTTTGTTATTTAATAATTACATGTTCTCACCCAAATTTCCCAAGTTTATTATAATTTTACATGAACACATAGACAAAGATTTTTAACCATTGTTGGTGTGCCTTTCCCCCTCATGTTCTCTACATTATTTTCTGTTGGCATGCATGAATATACATCGACATTGTTAGAAAATATTGAGCATTATCGGACCCTAAAATTAATAGTTCTTGTGTGAATGGTGATTGTATACATTTTTTTATAGAACATGATGTATCTTATTTTTTTATTAATGGATATTGAATATGGAGAAGAAAAAAAGTGGTGAAAAGTGGCCCTATGGAAGATTTTGGGGGATAGATACCTTGAGCAGATAACCGGATACCGTTTTCCGACCATTAGAGGTCAGGAAACAATGGTAATAAGTAGTTCCATCTAATATCAGGTGGGTAATGGTCATTATTAATATTAATGAGTGTAGATATATAAACCACAAGTAATAATTATGCTTCATTAAAAAAATTGATAAAAATCATGTACCAGATGAACAAAATCCATGTATCCCCATTGGATAAGACAATATAGTTTTGGGTGAAGATAAATATCACACACCTTGTAGGTGGGCCAAACCTCCATGTGATTCTATTTGGGTGGCCAATAATTGTGCCAGTTGAACATGCCTATGAAATAGTGCAAATGGATAGGTCGTGTAATAAGAATACATGGGCACAAAAAGGAATACAAGGGAATGTGTCGAGATTAACAACCAAGTACTTTAGTGGATATACATGAAATTTATCTCATGGAAAATTAGATAAAAATAGACATGGATTCAATATCCATTCCTTGAGGGAACATGAACATTTTTTAATGAGGGTAAATACACCATTAAGAGATCATAAATGTCTTGTACTCAGATAAGAAGCATCTACCTCATTCATGTCCTTCATTTTGAATATGATTATGGCCCATGATTAGCCTATATAGAGATGTTTACATGTAGGACATGATGATAAACATTATAGTTTCTTATGAGATATGATGTGAGATATTTTGAGTGTAATGATTATTCATGTGATTGTTATTGAGGGAAGCAAATAAGTGGGATGATTAGATATATTATGGGGTTAATACATCTATATCATAGTAGGGTATTAGTTCTCTAGTATATAAGAGAGTTACTAGGGTCAATACTCCATTGTCACACTAGGACATGAGTTCAAAATTCTATCAAAAAAATATATGGGTCAACACTTCCATGTCATACATGGTCATGGGGTCTTCTGGATATCAGAGAGATATCAGGTTCAGTACCCCTTTATCTCACAAGGGAATGGGTTCCCCATTTCATTATATAGGTAGTCTCTCCATACTAAAAGTAATATGTTCTATAAAACTAGAGTTTTACTCCCATATCTTTGATATTCAATGGGGTGGGGGTCATCCATAAGATATGCGTGCTCCGTTGGTTTTGGATCACAATTACGAGGTGTGGGATCCAACTAGAATATTATGGTGAGGTTTCACATTATTCTCAACACCAATTATATTATTAAAAATCTATATGATTATTTATAAACTATGGGTTTTCAATTAGAATAATGTGCCCTTTTTTTCTCGGTTTGGTTTATTTATAATCATATATATGTGTATTTGGAGGGTTTATTCTTCTCATTATTTTTGTTGAGTTAATACTTTTATATCTCTCTATTGCACCTTTTTTTATTCAAATAATCCTATTGTTTATGTGTATAATCACCCTTATATGGGATATTCCCACATGTTTCCTTTCTTATACAAGCATTAAATAGATCGAAGGTTATTTTAGTGGTGAATTGTGAAGCCAAGGTTTGTTGGCCTTATATAGTGGTTGAGCTTTGAGATGTGTCGTTAGTCCCTCTTAGAATTCTTTTTTTTCAGTTTCCGTCTTTATGTGACTTCATTTATTGTTGTATGTGCACTTCACCATTCACACTTTGGTTTTATTATGTTTTACTCTCTTTTATTCCCTATAAATTATTGAATTCATGATTTATCATTATATATCATAGTCTTTACTCTATAGTACTCCACATTATAGCATTGATATGATTGGGTTCATTCATAATGGTTCACTAGTAAATAAACAATAATTATAGTTACTTCTTCTCTGTCTTTATCACCATTACATAGCCTATTAGTGGATGGATCAAGGTTATGAATGATCGACCTTCTAGATGATAGGTGGGACCCTATGGGTCATGTCATTTTAGAGTGGTATCAGGGGTGGTTTTCCATGATAAATTTTTATGTGTTTTTACCCTTATGAGGTTTGGTTGGGAAATTATTGAAACCAATATAGAGTGTATTGATTGTGGATTCTAGGATAGGGAGCCCATCATTGGTGTTCATTTTTATGTATTCATACACGAGGACTCTGAATACCAGCTTATTAAATTAGAATACTGAGACATTGTTTGCAAGGATAAATGGTGAATTAATCATATCTAATTGAGTCATTTGATTATCCTTCTTAATTCATCTACCCATAGATAAATTCTAATCTAATAGTGGTATATCTGTATTACTTTTAGTATGCCTCCACGAAGATAGCCATATAGGTTACCGATTTAGGGTCATGATGATGATATAATGGGTGATGAGGTCTTAGTTTAGGTGAAATACCATGATTTTTTTCCTCTTGGTGTGAATGTTTCAATACACTTTTTTATCCCAAAGAAATTAGTTTTGGTAGTTATGGTCAAGGATAGGTTCATTCTAAGAGAACTCCAGGATTACCAGTATCAGAGACCATTGAGGTTCCATGGTGTTCCAGATCATCTGTTAATGGAGGAATGGATTGATTAATTGTTTTGAGTCTTTATATTTGTTCATACTTTAATTAGTCATATGGTTATGTTGGAATCAAATATATTCCATAGACCAGGTGGGTTCTAGTGGATTTTGTAACATATACACCTGATGAGACGATGATCTGTTGGATGAAATCCAATAAGATATTTGATGGTGAGTAAAACATATATTTCTCTTTCTTAGTTCAGATCTAGGATCTTTATGGAATGTATAAGGGTGGTATAATAGTAGTCGAGTAAGCTATGAGGTTCACTAAACATACATAGTAATCCATCGATATGGTACAATAGGGATTCTTTTAGGTGAGGAAATTTGATACAGGTCTCCGTAGATATATTCAACGTAATGTGGTCACCTCAGACCTACCAATTATGATGGAGTGTTAAAGAGGGATTTGGTGAGTGATGAATTCCTAGTAGAGGGGTGTTGGGGGGTCAGAGCTAATATTTTTCTACATGTGGAGGAGTCTTCTAATATTGTTAGTGGACATCATATATTGTGTTATCTATATAAGAGAAATTCTTAAACTCAGATGTATGGGTATGTGGATCCTAAAACCAGTAAAGGATCATGTAAGTTTAGGGTGGAGATTTTTTTTATTATTATAGTTTTATTCACCTGAATCATAATTTCATAACCTATAATGTTGTGAAGGATAGAAAGATAGTGGATGGACATCCCCATTAGTGGTAGCTCCAAGATCATGGATCCCCCTAGTGTAGGTATGGAAGCCCATAGGGATTCGGTATTGGTAGAAGAGTAAAAGTAAATCTATAGGGAAGATAATTAGATGTAGGGAAATGTTACTATCTCCTATCACCACCATGAAATGGTGTCCAAAATCAGGCTTGGGGATTGGATTATTGGGTCAATGGGCCATTATAGACTATGGTGGGCTAGAACTAGGTTGCACATGTGTTGATATGACGTAAGATATATTTTTATTCATCTGTAACATAAGTACTAGTAGACATATGTGAAAGTAACTCATTTATATCTATTTTTTGGAGATATTGTTCTTATGGTTGATATATTAGCTCAAAAATATTACTAGAGGTTCACACATGATTTGATTCTTTGATATTACTTATCTTCCGATAGTGCGAGTTGTCCCATGGTGGAGATAGTTTTTCATGGAACATGTTGTCCATAATAATAAATCCTTATTTCATCATCTTTGGAATGTATTGGTTTTCCATGGTTCAATAACAAATTGAAAATCATTATAGACAAGATATATGAATTTATAAATATGGGATGAGATTATAATTTGTGGGTGAGAGTGGTATCCTAGGAAAAAGAGTGAGACATACATGGAGGAGGATGCATGCCGTCAACCATCAGTTGTAAATTTTAGTCCATTTTATATAGGAAAATTGGGTCATTTTTATTTCTTCATCAGTGGATGAATTTATATATGAATTCCATGATTGTGTTCTGAGATTACTACCGAGCCGGGATATGTACTCTTGTCTTTACATTCACCCTGGTACCATGATGATTTCTTATACGACATGTCAGATTACCCATACCAGGATCCCGTAACTGAGGGTGTAGTTGGAGAAGCATCAATAAAATAGTATTATCATACCTACTGTGACCCCTTAGGAATATATGGTTTTCATAAAAGAAATTATTACTTGAAATTGATGATATATGTAGAGTATTTTCACATGATATAGACCACAGTAAAGAAAAATTTAACCTTAAAGGGGGTAGAGGACTTCATTTGTTAGTTGTAATTCATGAATTTGTTCCCAAAGTTATATCTTAGAAAAGGATACCAATTGTTAAGGGATCATAAGGATTATATTTTTATGATGGAATTATGATGTTTCTATGGACACTATGAGTTTTTGGGGATGCCTTTTTCTATGATGAATTCCCATACTACGTTTATGAGAATAATGAATCAGATCATCTATAAATAATTGAACTAATTTGTTGTTATTTTAATTGATGAAATAATCTTCCACTCTTCCTCAAGGAATGAAAATCCATAAAACCTAAGCATGATCCTACACGTTCTATAATAGAAACAACATTATTGTGTGCACTAAAGTGATAAATCTAGATATGCTGTGTACAATTTCATGGGAATTAAATTTATGAATGTGGATTATCTTGGGACCTGATGAATACTGGTGATATTAGTTCTTGGGTGGAACTTACGATAATGTAAGGGGAATATGATTTCCTCGGCTCTGTATGGTACTATAGGAGGTTTGTGGAAAAAATCATAATGATTACCACTCCTTTGGCCGACCTAATCGGAAAATGGTTTAATTTTACCTAAACTGAGTAGTGTAATATAAACATTGAGTAGTTCAGGGTGAGGTTTGCAAATGATCATATGTTGAGACAACTGAAGTGGATATGGAGTATGTCAAGTTTTTATATTCTACTAGATTTGGTCACAATTATGTGTTAATGTAGAGTTAGACATGGATAACATATGGTCAATGAACTTGAAACCCCACAAGAATAACAATATGACTCTTGACTGTGATTTTGTAGCGGAAGACCATGCTATACTGATTTGGAGACACTATCATCTCTATAGTGTATTTTTTTAATTAAACCCACAGAGTCATAGGTATATCTTCATGAAGATATATATAAACCTAAGACCAAGGTGCTGGTTGGAGTTCTTGAAGGGATATGAATTTGAGATAGTCTATACTCATGGGAGGAGAAATTTCGTGGAATATTCCATTGGTAGAAAGTCCCATTCCCATTTAGTAGAGGGGGTGTCTCAGTAATTTTCTTCATTATATATGAACCTGGTGGAAGTGATGGGTGTATATTGTCTTTATATGACTTCAATTACTCTCCCACTTCATCATTGAGTGAGGGAGGATTAGTTGGGATACATCTACTTTGATGTTTTTCATGACCATATATATTCAGAAGATTAAACTGATATTTTTTTTGATGGAGTAGTAAACATTATCCATTTTGAGGTATGGATGATTGTTTTAGTCTTGAGGTTAGTGGAGGTGATGGGGGTGTTTCACACGTCTTCATTGAATATATATCTCAATATAGGGAACATTTATAGGGACGTTGAATGATTTATTTGTTGGTATGAATCAAAGAGGAGTGTTGAGTGCTCCTCTCTTGCTGTATTAAATGTCAGTAGGTGAAGGCTAATCACCAACATAAAATTGTATATGAATATAAATTTGTGATTATAGGGTGTAAATGGGAAAAATATCCATTTAATTTGTGATTTTTCATCAATTTATCATGAGAGGCCATGATTCTATATGGGTGATTTTTGATGGATTTACAAGGTTTCACAATTCCATAACATTAAGGAGCATCGTTCGGTGAGGAATTTTTGAATGTTGTATCTATGGGATATCATCATGAACCTAGGATAACCCTAAAAGACTCTATCTACTCGATATGTGTGGATTATTTAATGGTTGGGCAGATTCTTTCAAGAAGCATTCATGACCCATTTGATGTTGAGTATAGTGTTTCCCCTAGAAAAATGGAAATATGTAATTTACTATCTTTATATAGAATGATATATTTAGGTAATATATTCTATAAAATTAAAAAATATTAGAGGATCAATTTTTATTCACACATCATTCTTTTCAATACTTATACCACTCTAGGATCAACATATAACCATTTGAGACATTATAAAAGAGATTGTTCAGGTAAACCTTTTACTCGAATGTGATTGGTGATACATATATAGATTTTTTAGAGATGGTGAATGGGATTATGGATATGGTTTTGGGTGATACTTGATCATTTTATAACACTCCTGATTATATTGTAATATTATATTGTTTAGTGTCATAAGCCCTTATATTTTGAGCACAAGAACCATGGTTTCTTGAGAGTCTCCCCACTACAAAGATTATGGTGGGTTTTATTGGGTAGAAAACTATATCCATGGTTCAATAGGATCTAATAGATCTTACATAGGGTTTTAAGGTTTTATCACTAGCTAGACATACCCCCTTAGTTGGAGTAGGTGTATGATGTCTTCCATGTTTCATAGCTAAAGAGATACATGTATGATCCTAAAATTTTTATTGACTAGGGCAGTAAAAAATTTAGGACGGAGACACCTTAATGGAGTACCCAAAGGAGATCATAGATCATTAGTCAAGTATTGTGTGACGATACACTATTCCATTGTTTTTTGTATTGTTGAAACATGGGAGTATGCATGAGAGCTCTTAGGAGAAGGAGATACAAATACTGCACAATATCCATACCTTTTTATGTTAACTTGTTTTTTTAGTGATAGAAATTTAATGGTGAATAATGTAGTGAACCTATTTTTTCATTATAAGACACTAAAATATATAAACAACTATATTTGTAACCTATCACTGAGACTGCTTAAGATTCTAATTTCCTTCAAGCCTATAATTTATATTCTAAGTATACGAAATATATTAATGTCATGCTTATGAAATTTTTATAGAATAATGGAATAAATCATAAATGAATTCTAAAATCATAAATATGAGACCTCCATTGAGTCTAGAATTTTGGGTTTTCCATAGTAAATAACTATAGTGGGTCATCACTAGACATTAGGTTGAGGAAGACATTGGTAGTGCATTTAATTAAAATAAGTAATTAAATTTCCAATGTTTACTCTGAACAATCATGAACAAAAATACCCTATACATTCCTCATTACGAAAATATTCTAGGTTTATCCTCATTAACCATGGGATATTTGAGGGTATATATGACACTATTAAGTGGTGGGTCAATAATAGAGGGTGATGTTTGATCATATCATGGTTGATCAAAAGGCAACATATGCAATTGGCATTATCCTTCACCAATTAATGTTTTCTTCACCAACAATCCATCCATTTTTGAGGTAGAGAACATAAATTTTATATTTCTACCTATTTTAATTAAATATGAAACATTTATTTTATATTTTATTCAGTATGTATAGTTTAGTAGCCATAGAATCATCATTTGAAACAAATTAAAATAATTATTCATTTATTTCATGAATTATTACGTGCTCTATCCTTGTTTCCACTGACCAATGATTATATTCCAAGAACTCTTATAAAATGGTGTTTTCATGATTATTATTATCCATTTCCACCAAATGTTATTCATCTTCTTCACATTTGGTAAATGGGAACACAATTTAACATTTACTGGCGGCCTCAAGCCTGACAAGACCCCCAAATTTGTGGTGGATCTCTACAAGAGGACTAGATCAGAGATTTCTGAAAGAATCTGTATAGATTTCAGATTGTTATTTTTGGATCTTGTATCCATATTGCACACTAGTGGTGATGTAAGGAATAATGGGTGAGGGTAGGAGACATGGAATTCAAACAAATAATCAGGATACATTTTCTGGCCCTTAGATGTTGAGAATCAATGGTGAGAGTAATTTCTATCTGATTTTGATTGTCCAAGGGGTTTGAATTCTGGCGATGATAATGTATTTGAAAACTATGTGGATGGACATTATTTTACATGAAAAACCTAGTTATATGAAATCTACATGGATTCTCCCACACCATGTTTTCCCCATGGTTATCGACCAAGGTTTTAGGGGGAAGTGAAATATTAGACACTATGTAGGAAGACCTACATTCTATGTGACTCCGCGTGAGTGGCAAATCAATATACTATCTGTACATGCCCATGGATCCATGTGGACGGAAAATACATGTAACAAAGTACATAGGTATGGATAGAAATACATGATCACATGTTGATATTAACAAACATGACCTTAGGAGGTCGTATATGTATTAGAACCCAATGAACATGTTGTTTATAGGGAATGGATTCCAGAGACATGTGATAAGATATCATGGATAGGAAGTGGGGTAGAAACACACACTTTATGGACCTTGTACGCATTATGTACTCTTCATAAAAATATTATACAAAAATATATCATTCATTTTAACTTGATTGTTTAGCTTGTGATTATCCTATCTGGAGTGTGTTTACATGTGGATGTGATGGTGGGAGTTTTAGTGGATTTTGAGATACAAAGTGAGATTTTATGAGAACAACCCTTATTTAAGTTTCACATGATGGTGTTAGTGATAAGGCATGATCATTATATAAATAATGTGGTTAGTACTACCCTATCACAGTAGGGAATGGGTTACCCACTCTATTAGATAGATGATGGGGTCAGTACTCCCGTCACATGCTAGAGAGTGGGTTCCCCATGATATTAAAGAAATGTCGGGGTCAGTACTCTCCTCTTACTCTTGTACATTGGTTCCTTATGGTATCAGATAGATATCAGGGTTAATACTCCCATGTTGCATCCAATCATGTGTTACCTTATACATTATATATGTCGGGTAAATAACCCCTTAATACAATGCGTAGGTTTTATATATATATAGAGGTACTCACATATTTTCAATATCTAGAGGGGTATGGAAACACCATTGGAGATGTATGCGAACTTATCATTGTAGTGTAGTTGTGAGGTGTAGGCCCTTCCATATATAATCCAGTGAGGCTTCATTTCATGTTTCGAATCATTGGTAGGCATATGTTGATGATGTATTACATGTTGACTATAACTGTTATTTGATATGAAGATCCCCTTCTCAAATCAACTGTGATTCATTATGTGCATATATATGTGTATTTTATGGGTTTTGATTCCCTCATTAATCGGGGTAAGATAACTACTATGGTATATATATAACTCTCCCTTTATATTTATATAAAAACCATATTCCTTATTACACATTAATTTCTATTTTTACATAAAATTACACATAATACAATCCAATAGATTCATAATTCCTCTGTATTTGAGAATTAGGTACATTGAATAAATTCTTCAACATGGGATCCAAAAATAATAATTTAAAAGTTCATTAACATTATTTTAAATTTCCATTGATTTTAAAACTATACAAGATAACCTAGGGGAATACATAGGAATGTGGTGAGATATAAATCCATGTAAGTGAATAAACAAGGAATAAGGTGATACATGTTATACAATATTCATATCAATGGGGAATAAAAGGAACATGAATAAACAATCAAGATATAGCATGATAATCAAAACATAGAAAATATAACAACAACATAAAACATTCCACCATAAACATAGGTCAAGGATAAATACAAGAAATCATAATAAGAAATTTACCATAAAATAATTAGGTTCACTCCCTATCCTGACCTGAATTCTCATGATTCTAAAAAATTACCCAACTCATTGGTCTGAAATATAGTTCTTGGTGCACCTATCACATTCATTTAATTCTCGTGATTATGTGTACCACATTGATCATAAAACATGGAATCATTTATCATCACATTTTATTCCATGAACATGGGGTCATTAATACATAACTTTATGTTCGAATTCAGAGAGGTATACATGTATTAATGTGAATACCCTTGGTATTAAATTGATATGATATTCAATATTCAATTCTTTTCAAGGAAAACCACCATGAATTTTTGGAAGCACAACAATGTCACTTTATTTATTTTTTAAATGATTGGATAAGAGATAAATGAGAGTATCATCATTTGGAAATAAAATGGTTAGTAATAAGGTTATTTAGAAACATATTCCAATATTATAAATATGAAAAAGAAGTCATAAGATAAAAAATAAACTTGAATAATGAAGAGATATTGATAATCCCTTACTTTAGTGTGAAGCACCGAATTCCTAGGAGGGGATTCTTGAGAGATTAGTAGTGCCTTGGGAGGACTCTAGAAAGTGTATGAAATAATTATTTTTTATTTTTGATGTTTTTTTAGTGATGATAAATCGGTGATTGTGTGGGTTTTTATATAAAACCAGGGAGATGTAGTTTTCATTTATGTTTTGGAATCTATATTATAAAATATCCAAAACCACAAACCGTACCATTATTATAGCACATGGTATGTTCCAAATGGGAGTGGTTACCATTATTTTATAATACTATGGTATGGTCTTATTATAATAAACATTATCTTATGTAGAGGTGAGTCTTACTCTTAATGAAATTTTTTAAAACCATAAAATATATTATAGGTTTTGGAGGATTCACAAGGGCTTTATAATAAAATAAAAAGTAAAATTATTTTAAATGTAAAACATATATTTCCTCATAGATGTCCATTATATTATTTATTTCATAACTTTTGGGTAATTATGATTTCATGATATATAAATGAAATTTATATGTTATTTTTTTTACCCAAATATTTGACTGTCATAGAAAATTATGAAATTTCACAATTGGATAATTTCGACATTTTTATACCAAAACAATAAAATTTATTTGATCTAAAATATGTGAATTTAGACATTTAAAATATTAATCAACATTTATTGATAAACTCTGAGATTTTTGACAACAATACCTTTTCAACCATTAAAAAAAACTACATTTGACCTCATAAAAATTATATGATAATTTATCTTTAATAGTCAATTTTTAATAATAATATTTTATTGAAATTTTATTTATTTAAAAAATAAATTAATTCATCAAAATAAAATTCATAATTTAATTTCAATATTACTGAAAATAGTATTTTCGTTTTATTATTTTAAAATAAAAATCAATTATAAATTAACCATAATATGAATATAATAGATTCAAAATTCTATAACAAATGTTCATACTCATAATTCTAGGGTCTTGATGCATATACCATAAATAAACTCGCAAATTATTTATGAGTAAGTTACATATTGGCGAGACTTTCATGGTGTGGTTTGGCATACATGGTTTGGGCCCTAGTTTGAACTTCTCCAATAAATGGTTTCACTCATACTTATGTTGTTGGATCTCAACTTGGGATTGGTTAAGGTAAAAGCCCAATGATTCTATCTCTCTCTAAAGTTCTATCAAATTGGATTTGTAGTGTACAATCCAACTAGTTGTGGCCATCACTTCAATTTTATGTGTCAACTGAATTTGTTAAATCCCTATATTTATACTAATCATTTGATTACTATTCAACAACGATATGTTCAACTGTAATGATACATAAAATTATTTTAACTTAAATTCACTACAATAAATCAAAATTATAACATGTTTTTCCAATGAATATATCACATAGTAATATATTTAATTAAATCAAAAATATAATTTTATTTATAACAATTTTGGTTGTTAAAATACTAACCCCTTATGAAATTTCACCATTGATATTTTAATTTCCCAAACTGAAATGGTCGAGGAAAACACTACTTCATCACATCCATCAGTTACTACATAGAATATTCAAACATTTGGTTTCTCCACATCACTTTGACTATGAGATTGTATTATTTCGTAGATCTTTGTCTCTATAATCTAAGATCTTCACTGCGTTTTCCTCACATGAACGTTCATTCTCCAATGGTACCACATATTTATTGAGTATATGTGAGGGGCCTATTATGTACTTCCTCATGAGGGATACATGGAATACATTATGTACTCATGATTGGTTATGTGGGAGTGTTAGTTGATAGGTTACCACTTCAATGCTATCAAGGATCTCAAAGGGGATGATGTTTCTTTGAAAATGATTTCCCATCTTCCCAAATACCATCACTCTCTTACATGTATATATGTATGGGAATACCATGTCTACAACATCAAAATCTTTGTCTTTTCAATGATTTTTATAATAGATTATATGTTTACTTTGAGTAGCCTTAATGTGATGATGAATTGTCTTAAACCTTTCCACAATTTTCTCAAAAAATTTAGGTTTTTTCCGCAAAAATTGAGCAACATGCAGGTGTTTTGAATCAGTTTCATGTGAGGGAATCATAAGGAGCCATTTTGATGTTTGAATGGAAAATATTATCATAAGAGAACTCGACCCGAGGGAGATGTTCAACACATAATTCTTTAAAGACAATTAGAAATATTATCAACATGTCATCAAGTATTAGGATAGTCTACTCTGATTGGTTATCATTTTGAGGGTTATAGGTTGTGCTATTGTTTAACATATTAATCAAAACATCTTGGAGTCACTTACAAAAAATAGAGGTGAATCATGGATCTAGATCAGATGCAATCTATAGTATTACTCCATGAATCCTACAAAATTATCTACTATATATCTATGGAAGTTTATTGGGTGAAAATTCCTCTCAAATTTCAATGGATTTCATAGTTATTTTAATTCAATAAATGAAAAAATAGTTTTCATTATTCCCTACTAATGTCTTCTAGAGTCCAGTGACAAATTCCACTTTGATTTATCCCATTTACATGTAGGTAGGTGTATTGGTTTCATCATCCCCTTGGATTTTCACCATTCTACTTTCACTTATTGACATAAAATACATAATTATGTATACTATATGATCAACTTCTTCATATTGTCCCAAAAATAGTGTTCTTGGAGATCTCAATAAATCATTGTGCTTGTTGGGTGGATGGAGAAGGATGGGCTGTGTGAATCATCCAACATCTCTTTCTGTATCTAAAGATTTTACAGTACATATAGTTTTGAATCAACTCTCAAAATAATTATTTAAAGAAATTGATCTATGAGTATTTCACTTTTATTATAGTTTCATCTTTCTTCTGAATTTCCCAACCATACCATTGATAATTCTTCAAAGACACCATAGGATACGGTTGAGAAATACATTGTGAGAGGATTGAAGATGTTCCTTCATTTATGATTCCCATGTACATCCTTCCCAAATATAAGAAGATAAAATCCCACTCAATTATCAACAATGATAAAATTGTTGGGTCCTTTCTACATAGAACATCTTCCACATTATTTTATTTACCAAAACAGTAGTCGAATTAGAAGTCATTGTCCTCAATCCTCTCTAATAATCTTCCTTGGTTCATATAAATTTTTTTCCATGTGAATATATATTTGGGACTATAGTGGTCCCTATATAAATATATATATACAAAATTTCCATAATGAGACAATTACTACATATTTTTAGATAAACTATCACTAAATAAACCTGTAGATAATTTGTTTTGTAGTTATATTCAAGAAATTTAAACTACCATGAAGAATACAATATGACTTTATCATTTTTCATTATCATAAATACCAATACCTACCTTGAAGAATTGTTGAATAATATGAAACGTTATCCACATGTGGGTAGTTAGAGCATGAGTGTAGTGATACACCTTCTTTTCACCACCTTGATAATTTATTCACATTCAAAATTCTAAAAAAACATGTATACCTTTAAAGTATTTTCTGTTAGAGGATTTGATAATTATTGGATGTTTCTAACTAATCGATTATAAAACCATGATAATCCAAGGAAAAAATAAATATCATTCACCTATGTTGGAATTAACCATCAATTAATGTCTTTAATTTTTATAGATTCCACATATATTCCATTGGTTTCCAGTATATGTACCATGTATGACTCTCCCTTCAACTAGAACCCACATTTTCTATAGTTTTCATAAATCTCCTCTTTTAAAAATGTATTTATCAGAGTTATTAGATGCTCTTAATGATCCTCCTTGGTTTTGGAGTATATAATAATGTCATCTATAAATAATTGAACAAACTTTTCTAGGTATTCTATAATGACACATTTCATGAAGTCATTTAATATTGTTTGATAATTTGTGATTTTGATAGAAATTACTCTAAAGTCATAGTGCTCCCACCTAATACAAAATTCAGTCTTGTAGATACCCTCCTTCTTCACCATAACATTTTAAAATCCAAAAAAATAATAATTAGTAAAATATTGTTTTCCAGGCATCTAATAAAATATGTCTTCAATCTAATGAAGAGAATACTTATTCATTATCATGATCTTGTTGAGATAATTATAATCAATGCAAAGGTGTATTGACCCATCATTATTCTTGACGAGTAGGACTGGTGAACCCCATGGAGATGAACATGGGTGTATCAAACCTTTATCATGATTATTCTATAGTTATTTCTTCAACTCATCAGGTTCCGTGATCATAATTATATATAGAGTATCAGATAATTGTAATTACCCTTGTATAAGATAAATTCAAAATTCAACATATCTGATAGGTGTAAGACTATTAAATTCTTTGTAAAACACATCACTATATTCCCTCATAATAGGATTTTCTTCAAATACGATTAATTATATATACTCAATAATTTGAGATATGTATGATTAATCATTGAGAAATCATATACATTCATGTTATATTGTAGCCAAATAATATTCAACCCCCACCACGAACATGTATAAAATTTGGGGACAATTCACAATATGAAGAATGATTCCACTCTTGTGTAAATATATGTTGCATATATACAATGAAATCCAATACATTCCCATAATTTCATTAGAAACATCAAATGTATTTTGAAATGATAATATGGGATGATTAGACTACAAATTGTGAAATTGGAGGAGTTATATTCCTTGCATAAAATAGTTTCCTATTTTTTGTTTTCAATAACACCTCTACTTCCATGATTTAGGGTGGTGTTTGAATAGTTCTATTAATATTTTGGGATATGAAATAATGAGGAAAACCGTAATCAAAAAGTAAATTCACTATTATTTAAGGAAAAATATAGTACCTTTCAGCACATCCTTGCTGGGATCCACCATAGTGGTTGTGATGGATCAATATCTCCCTAGAGGATGTGTAGGTTGTTCATTATATCTAAAAATACTTGGAATACTAAATTAGTTTGAAAAGTGCCATGGTTATTTGTATTTGATGCAATGGACATTGCAATGACTTTTAACCAGAGTATTCCTTTCCTCCATCGTAATAGGGGGTTTGTCGTATCAGCAAGCAAAAGATTGCTTTCCATCCATCCCATATCTAGAGAATTTCCTCATACCCATTGGGAAATTTCTAGGGTGCTTTATTCCACACCATTGACAGGTGGGATGTGGATATTTCACAGTACCATTTATTTCTCTATCATACCACCAGAAATAAACCCCACATTCTGTGTCATATACCAATGATACCCTTGGGATTAGTTGATCTTCATTTCAAATTTGAGGGAACATCACATGATTTCCTCACATCTATCAATGTCAGGGATAGCCAGGTATTTTCATATACTAGGTATTAGACCACTAAAGAAGAGGGAATCCATGCAATCCGGGGTAATGACAAAGACAAAGGAGTTTTTTTCAAGTCTTGTGATGTTTTCCATACACTCTTATATTGTTCCCTAACATTTTTTCCTAAGTTAAATGAAAACCATTTCCATTTACAGTAAGGGAGGTCAAGGAAAATATTTATCAAACAAATATTTTGGGAAATTCCTTCCACCCTTCCCTTCAATCTATTCCTTAGGTTTCATAATCTCGATGAATTTCCTCTAATGATCATCAAATACCCCATACAGTAAACAACCAAGAGAATGTATATATTTGGGTATAATGGAGGATTTATAAGATATTATATAAGGGTTTTATCCATTATTCTGTAATTAAGGGATGAAATGATCCATTGAAATTCGGAAGGCTTTGTCACTTAATTGGCTCATTATCAACATGTTCTTTATTTTTTATATTTTTGTGTTCCTCATAATATATGTTTATATTCATGTCCTAACTCTTATACTTGGGTATCATCACGGATTTTGTGATTCATGCTCCCCCTGGGTTGGGAATTCTATTGGGGAAGTCATCACATTACCAGTTTCATTTATTGGGTACATGATTCCTTCCATTTCTACCCACATTATTTAATAAGTGGAATATTATAGTTGAGTATTTCAAATGTATGAAAAAATGGACATGAACTTAATAAAATTAATAGGGAAAATTATAAAGAATATTTTTTTTTAAATTATGAATTTCTAGGTTTTAACCAATGTTATCCATCATATATTTTCAAACATATATTTCTATGGGAGTATTTTTACCTTATTAATGGATCATAATTTGCTAGTTAATATAACAAAGAATATCCCTTGGGTGTTTCAAACCATATGTTCATTAAGACCTGTTGTCTTGTACCAGGTTACATCGAGTTAGGACCAACACACTTTATTGGAGTTTTTACCCCTAGGTGCAACTGTTCCAAAATAGGTCCACTTGTATTAAATGGACATGGATTCATTTTCGTGAAAATCCACTTACTCTATTCTTTCAAAAATTTATGTTGTTTTCATATACTTATCCTTGCCCCAAGTTCTTTTTCTACAGTTTTATAATCATAATCGCAAAAATAAGAAAAAATGTTCACTTATAAAAACTATGAAAACCATGTTCTTTATTACAAATTATATATTAATTTATTACATAAAAGAACACATAATATAACATGAATGATTGAGAAGTATAACATATTTATGCCTTTCTTGAATATCATAACATCTTAATCATGAGATGTAACAACATTACATAAAAATTCATCAACATGCTTCTTAAATTCCATGGATTTTGAAACTGCATGGGATAACCTAGGTACATATATAAGAAATGTGTGAGATATAAAGAAAATCATGGGAAAAAACATGTAATATGGTGATAAATATTATATAATAGGCATATTAATGGGTAATATTATGAACATGTATAATTGGGAATTATATTGAATGATAATCATATCATGGGAAATGTGGAATCCTAATAAAACAATGCATCAACAACAGAGGTAAAGGATAAATACTATGAATGTAATGACCCAAACATTCATTATCGAAAATTCTTCTTGATCTAATTTAATGTCTTATTTTGGTTATATAAAATGTGAACATAATTGGTTTTTTGTTTTTGGATTTTAAAATACCATTATAAATTGTGACCATTGCTAATATAGTTGTTGAATAGTGATCACAGGATTAGTATAAATATAAGTCTTTAACTAATCTAATTAACTCCCACAAAAGATGATATAACCTCTTCCAGTAGGTGTTTTCCATATGAAGACCATTTTTCAGAGCGTAGAATAAATGTTGCATCATTGGGATTTGCTTTTGAACAAGCCAAATCCAAGCATGAACATGATAAGCATGATCGAAACCGAATATGGTAGAAGCGAATGCTAATATATATTACCACCTAAGCGATGTTATCTAAGCCACCCCAAGAGTCTGTCATCATCGCGCACCTTACCCTATGGACTTATATGGGTGTTTTCATGTGTTATGTAACAAGACCTTAGAACTATGAATATGTGCATTATTTTTGTATATAATACTGATTATACATTCATTTTATTATTATTACTTTGTAAATAGTTTTGAAAGTGCATATAGTAATTTTATTTAATATTCAACTATGAAATCTATTTTGATGAATTAATGTATTTTTTAATTAAAAAGTATTTTAATAAAATATTATTACTATTATTAAATTGCTTTTTATTTAAGATAAATTATTGTATAACTTTATGAATGAAATTATAATTTTTATTAATGTTTGAAAGTTGATTTTGTCAAAACCCACGATTTTTTTTATCAATGTCTGATTTTTTTAAAATTTAAAATCCACATATTTAGACAGTTATTTAGATAAAATGAATATTTTTTTGGAATTAGAACGTCAGAATTATCCCAAGGTGAATTTTCATTAATTTTCTAAGACAATTGAGTGATTTGGTAAAAATTAAATACCATTTAAATATATAATGTGTTTTATTACATCGTAATGACCCAATAGTGAAGTAATAAAATTCTATAAATGTTATATTCAGCCAATATATGTTTTTCCATTAATATGATGTGATTTTTGATTAGTTTTATTTAATTTACAATGTTCTAGTGGACCTTTCAAGGCTTATAAATGATTTTGTCTTTTTAAATTGTTTTCCTTGTGGGTGTGACTCACCTCCACATAATAAACCATAATATTTTAATAATTTCAGAAATTTTATTTATAAAATTTTTTTTTTCACTTCCCTTTGGAAAAACCCATCGTCAAAAACCATGGGTTGGTTTGTGGTTTTGATTAGTTTAATGTGAGGTGTCCCAAACCTAAATAATAAAGAATTACCTCTCATTTCCTATATAAACTAACCCAATCTCCCACAAACTATTCACCCAAAGACATTGGAGTTCAACCAAACCATGAAAACCACTCTCTAGATTCCTCCCAAAGATCTCCAAGCTCCCAAGAAGCCCCTCTCAAGCCTCTCCCATGCCAATGGTATCACACATCCATGTAAGGGATTTCTCCTTTTCTCAATTTTGTCCAGTTTTATTTATGTTGTTATACCCTTTTGTTTTCAATTAAAAATGTTGGGGTATGATTTTCCACCTCCCCCATTATGCCCTATTTATCTTGGGATTATGGGATACCATTTTCTCTCTCATTAATTCCTCCCATGTACACCAGTTACCATGCCGAAATTCAGTGAGGGATTTATCTCTTCTCTTTTACATCAAAGTAATTCTTTTGTATTATGCATCTAAATTCCATTATGTATCTTGGAAAACGTATCTATATAACCCCCTTAATATCCATTCCATGTAAATATGATGATACACCATTTTCTTTCCCATCAACCATTTTCATGATTCCTTATGTCACACCTTATGCACACAAAATTTCACCGCATTTTTTCAAGACAAGATCATTGTGTAGGGAAAACAATACCCATGTCTCTATAAAGGGTATTCACCTTTATTCACATATACATATTCATTGGTACATTAATTTTTTCCTTCCACATTACTTAATTTTGCAATAACTTATGATTTTTATTGATTCCATGTTATATGATCAATGTGGTATACTTATGCATGAAATGAAATGTTTAAGAAGGGTGATCCCTGATAGCAATCCAATGCATTGGGTAAAGATTAGTATCATGTTATGTCGAGTTTAATGAGGGTTTAATCATCATAATTCATGTGTGATGAGTTTTTAAAAATGATACATGTGTAAATACTCTTGGGTCATGCTAATGCCGTGTTAAGTGTTGTGGCCACATTTCCATGTTATGATTATCATGCTTTATCATGCCTTTATGTTCATATTTCTATTGTGCTCCACTGATATGCCTATTGTTTAGAAAACATTTTATTCCTCTTGTTATTCCATTTATAATCTATTACTAAGCTTTATAGCTCACAATTTCCTTATGCATTTCCTCATTATATCCAATGCAATTCTAATTACAAGGGAATGTAGTGGTCATGTAAAGGATGTTTTCAATAAAGATGTTGTATTTTATGTTTTATGTTGTTATTTAAAGATCCTAAGACCCAAATAAACAATACATATCAATATTCTTTGTCGTATCAAGTGATTTCTATGTAATAAATCTTCTTTTAGTGTGTAAAAAAGAGCATGGTTGTAAGAGTTTGTATCATAGGAAAGGTTTAGTTATTTTAATGACTAGGATTAGAAAAACCTAGTAAAGACGTAGAGTCGAGAATAAGTATAATAAAAATATTCCTATATATTAATGAGTATTTACTAAGTGGTTTATCAAGAAAATATATCCTTTTCGGGATACGTACAGTTAGAGGCGGCTCTTGAACATATGTATCCTAGGGGTAAAACCAGAAACCACCACATTGATTTGGATTATAATGGGATGTAGTGCATTAGAATGGGCCTTGCTTCACTCTTGGTTATGACACATCCATGAGATATTATTTGGTAAATTCACAAGATTATAATAAACAATTATTAAGGGACTTAAAAATGCCCCTAGGAATATATAATTCAAAATTGGTCCTAAATAGCATAGATTAATGCTAATGGTTTCATAAGGTAAGGAAATAAAAGTTATCTACAAGACATCAGTTTTTTCCTCAGATGTCCCTTTATGTGTTACCCATAACATTTCTTTCATTAAGGAATAATTAATTGTTAAACATAAAGTAGTTTAATATCACAATTTTAACATTTCTAGAGGGTAACTCAAAATTTGATATGCTTGGTATGTAGGATAAAGGCTAGTTTTGTGATGGGAGGGGAAGATCCTCATTAAACACTCTTGTCCCATTCAGATGACTTACTAGCTATAATTATTGTGAATTCAAGATCACAAAGTATTGAATCCTTTTCCAATGTCCAACATTCTTGTAGGACTCTATACGACATATCAAACACCAATTCCATACCACAAAATCATCAAGGACCATGGATGACATGTGGTCAAATATTAAGCTCCCAACTCTCTCACATTTCTTATAAAGGGAGGTTTTATTAAGGTATTTTCAAAAACATCACCTTGTCCAGAGAGTATGATGCACTATATGATTTTAGGATAGCTTCTGAAGAGGGATACCTCCGAGCAGCCTATATGTATATAGTCTTGGATTTTGGTCTCTTTTGGAATCTTAGGCTATATATTAGAAGAACCATATTTTGAAAATTTGAAAGCTGAATCTATGAGACTATTTTAAAAAAACTGGGTACATGGTGATATTTTGAAACTATTTGTTAGAAAAAATTATTTTGAAAAAGTGCATCACATTTTCTATCAGTATAATCCATGTTGCAATGATTGTGTCTGTAATAAGGAAGTGGAAGACTTTTATAGTTCATTGAGGTATTGTTGAACTAGGTGGACACTATATCCCCATGATCAATGTGATAATGATGGTTGGGGAATGCTTAATGTTGGTTCGTATGTAACCCTAAGGTCTTGTTTAAATATTAGAGTTTTTTCTATATGTAATCAAATTTTGGTGAAATTGTTTTTAATGTGGGAATATTGTAATGACCCAGAAATTCATTAATGAATATTATTTTTAATCTATTTAAATGTATTATTGTGGTTATATAAAATGTGAACATAGTTGGTTTTATGTTTTTGGATTTTAAAACACCATTATAAATTGTGAAAGTTTCTAATATATTCGTTGAATTGTGATCACATGATTAGTATAAATATAGGGTCTTAACATATCCAATTAACATACACAAAGGAAGCGATAACCTCATCAAGTATACATTCACCATACGAAGCCCATTTTTCAGAGCTCACAAAGGATGTGGCATCATTGGGCTTCACTTTTGACAAATCCCATGCAGAGCTTAAACATGTTAAGTTGGAGCATAACCAACTATGTGAGAAGTGGAAGTTAATAAGGATTACCACCCAAGCAATGTTATCCGAGACACCCCAAGAGTCATTCACCATCGATCACCTTACCCTTTGGTCTTATATAGGTGTTAGCAGGTGTTATTTAAAAAGACCATAGAAATATGAATATGTGCATTATTTTTTAATATAATAATGATTATACATTCATTTCATTATTATTACTTTGTGAATAGTTTTTCATGTGCATATAGTGTTTTTATTTAATATTCAACTATAAAATATATTTTGATGAATTTATGGATTTTTGAATTAAATAATATTTTAATAAAAAATTATTACTATTATTTAATTAATATTTATTTAATATAAATTATTGTATAATTTTCTGAATTAAATTATTATTTTTATTAATGTTTGAATGTTGTTTTTGTCAAAACCCATGAATTTTTTATAAATGTTTATTTTTATTGAAAAATTAAAAATTCAAATATTTAGATTTTTTTAGATAAAATGAAGATTATTTTTGGAATTAGGACATCAGAATTATCCAATGGTGAATTTTTCATAATTTACCAAGAGAGTTGATTTTTTTGGTAAAAATTAAATACCGTTTAATTTTATAATGTGTTTGATGACATCATAATGACCCAGTAGTGATGTAATAAAATACTATAAACCATATTTTCGGACAATATATAATTTTCCATTAATATGATTTCATTTTGGGTTAGTTTTTTTTATTTTTCAATGCTTTAGTATACCTTTCAAGGTTTATAAAACATTTTTTCTTTTTAAATTGTTTTCCTTGAGAGAATAACTCTCCACATCAAAAACCCTATTATTTTAAGAATTGAGGCCATTTTCATTATAAAATATTGTCTTCCACTCCACTTTGTAAAAAACCATTGGAAAAAACCAGGGGTCGGTTTGTGGTATTTATTAGTTTAATATGAGGTGTCCCAAACCTAAATAATAAAGAATTCCCTCTACTTTCCTATAGAAACCCACCCAAGCTCCAACTACCTCTTCACTCAAAGCCTTTAGAGTTCGGCCAATATGTGACCTCCTCTCCCTAGATTCCACCCAAGGTACCCCATGCTCCCATGAATCCCCTCTCAAGACTCTCCCAATCCTTTGGGATCACACTTCCAAGTAATGGATTTCTCCATTTCTCATTTTGTCCAATTCTCGTTAAGTTGTTTTACCCTTTTGTTTTCAATTATAATGTTGGCGTATGATTTATCACCTCCCCTATACTACCATATTTATGTTTGTATTATGGGATACTTCTTTCTCTCTCATTAATTCCTCCCATGTACACCTGTTACCATGCATAAATTCCATGAGGGATTTCACTCTTCTCTTTTACATCCAAGAAATAATTTTGTATTATGCATATAAATTCCATTATATTTGTTGGGACATATATCTATATAACCCACTTACTATGTATTTCATGTACATATGATGATACTCCCTTTTATCTCCCATTAACCATTTTCATGAATCCTTATGTTACAGAATATGGTGACGAAATTGCACCACATTTTTTCAAGCCAAGATCATTGTGTAGTAAATACCATACCCATGTCACTATAAAGAGTATTCACCTTTATTCACATATAAATATTGAATTCTACATTCATGTTTTTATTACAAATTACTTAATTGTGTAATAATTTATCATGATGATTGATTCCATGTTATATGATCGATGTGGAACCCTTATGCATGAAATGAAATGTTCAAGAAGGGTGAGTCCTAATAATTATCCAATGCATTGGGTAATGATTATTAGATTTTTATGTCAATTTTAATTAGGGTTTAATCATGATAATTTATTTTCAATGAGTTTTTACTCATTACCCAAGTGTAGTGAGTCTTTGATAATGCTAATACCTTGTTAAGTGTTGCTTCCACATTTCCATGTTATGATTATCATGCTTTATCATGCATTTATTTTCACATTTCTATTGTGCTCCACTGATATTGCAATTTTCTAACATGTATTGTATTTCTCATGTTATTACATGTTAATTATATTACTGGGCTTTATATCTCACAATTTCCTTATGCATGTCCTCAGGTTATCCAATGCAATGCTAAGTACGAGGGATTGTGGTGGTCATGTAAAATACGTTTTCAATAAAGATGTTGTATTTCATGTTTTAAGTAGTTATGTAATGATCCTAAGCACTAAAGACACTTGAAATATTGATATTCTATGTTTTATAAAGTGAAGTCTATATAATAAATTTGGTTTTAGTGTGTAATAAATAGAATGGTTGTTATAGATGTTATCAGAGGATAGGTTTAGTTATTTTTGTGATTAGGATGAGAAAACCCTGGTAAAGACCTAGATACAAGAATACGTGTAATAAAAACAGACCTATGTAATGATGAGTATTGAGTAATTGGTTCATCAAGAAAATACATCCCTGTCTAGATATGAACTATTAGAGGTGTCTTTAGCACATATGTATCCTAGGGGTAAAACCCGAAAACGCTACATTGAGATAGATACAAATGGGAAATGGTCCATGCTGCACTCTTGGTTATGACAATCCTAGGGTATACGATTTAGGAAATTCACAAGATTAGTATAAACCATTATTACGGGACTTAAAAAATTCCCCTAAGAATATATGTATGAAAATAGGTCTTGAATAGAATACATTAAAGCTAATGGATTCATAAGGTAACGAAATAAATGTTATTTATAGGTTATCAGTTTTGTCATCGGATGACACTTTATGTGTTACCCCTTACTTTTATTTCATTAAGGAATAACCAATTGATAGAATTAAAGTTGTTTAATATAAAAATTTTAAAATTTTTATAGGGTAACCCAAAATTTAATATGTTTGGTATGTTGGATAATGGATAGTTTCGTGATGGTAGGGGAATAACCACATAAGACACTCGTTTCCCTTACTGATGACATACTAGATATAATTATTGTGAAGTCAAGCTCACTTAGCATTGAAACCTTTTTTAATGTCCAACATTCTTGCTAGATGCTCTACGACATATCAAACACATCCACCATACCATAGAATCATCAAGGACCATAGATCACATGCGATCAAATATTTAGCTCCCAACTCTCTCAACTTTCTTGTCAAGGGAAGATCTATCATCATATTTTATAATATTTAACCTTGTCCAGGGAGTATGATGCACTATTTTATTTTAGGATAGCTACTGATGAGGGAGACCTCTGAGTAGCCAATATGTATATAGTCTTGGATTTCTGTCTTTTTGGAAACATAGGTTATATATTAGAAGAACCATATTTTGAAAATTTCCAAGATGACTCTATGAGACCATTTTACAAAAACCTGGTACATGGTTATATTTTCATACTATATGATAGAAATAGTTATTTTCAAAAATTGCATCATATTTTACATCAGTATAATCCACATTTCATAGATTATGTCTGGTCTATTGATGTGGAAGACATTGAGAGTGTATTTAGTTATTATTGCACTTGGTTGAGCCTCTCTCCCTATGGTCTATGTGATAATTAGGGTTGGAGAATTCTTAATGGTGGTGTGTAAGTAACCCTAAGGTTGTGCATAAATTTCAGATTTCTTTCTATTGGTAACAAAATTGCAATAACAAAAAAAAATTAAAGTGGGAATATTGTATTGACCCAATCATTCATTAATGAAAATCCATATTAATAAAATTAAATGTCTTATTATGGTTATATAAAATGTGAAAATCATTGGTTTTATGTTTTTGGATTTTAAAATTACATTATGTATTGTGACTGTTTCTAATACAGTCGTTGAATAGTGATCACCTGATTTGTATAAATATAGGGCTTTAACAAATCCAGTTAACTCACACAAAGGAAGTGACAACCACATCCAGTAGACATTCCCCATACGAATCCCATTTTTCAATGCTCATAAATGAGGTGTCTTCATTGGGATTAACTTTTGATCAAGCCTCAGCTGAGCTTGCACATGTTAAACTTGAGCAGAACTGACTATGGGAGAAGAGGAAGTTAATAGAGATTACCGCTCGAGCGATGTTAACCAAGCCACCCCATGAGTCTATCACCATCACGCACCTTACCCTTGGGTATTATACAGGTGTCATTAGGTGTTATGTAACAAGACCTTTGAACTAGGAATATGTGAATTATTTTTGTATATAAGAATAACTATACATTCATTTTATTATTATAACTTTGTAAATAGTTTTTAAAGCACATATAGTATTTTTATTTAATATTCAACTATGAAATATATTATGTTGAATTAAAGGATTTTTGAAATAAATAATATTTTAAAAATTTATTATTATTATTATTAAATTACTCTTTATTTAATATAAATTATTATATAATTTTATGAATGCAATTATAATTTTTATTAATGTTTGAAAGTTGTTTTTATCAAAACCCATGAATTTTTTTATAAATGTCAGTTTTTATTTTAAAAAAAATCACATTTTTATAAAATTATTTAGATAAAATGATTTTTATTTTTGGAATCAGGACGTCAGAATTATCCATTGGTGAATTTTTCATAACTTTCCAAGACAGTCGATTTTTTGGTCAAAATTAAATACCGTTTTAATATATAATGTGTTTAATGACATCATAATGACCCAATAGTGGTGTAATAAAAAAATATAAACCATATTTTCGGCCAATATATGTTTTTACATTAAAATTATTTGATTTTGGGTTAGTTTTATTTATTTTACAACGCTTTAGTGGACCTATCAAGGGTTATAAAACATATGTCTTTCTAAAATTTTTTCCATGAGAGTATGACTCACCTCCACATAAGAAACCCTATTATTTTAAGAAGATAGGCCATTTTAGTTATAAAATATTTTTTTCCAATCCACTTTTGGGAAAAATAATGGGAAAAAACCATGGGTTGGTTTGCGGTTTTTATTAGTTTAATTTGAGGTGTCCCAAACCTATATAATAATGAATTCCCTATCCTTTCTTATATATTCCCACATAATATCCCAAATACTCTTCACTAAAATACTTTTGAGTTTGACCAACCCCTGCCCTTCTTTCGCTTGAATCCTCCCAAGGTTCCCCATGCTCCCAAGAAGCCACTCTTAAGACTTTTCCAGGCCTTTGGGATCACACATCCATGTAAGGTATTTCTCCCTTTATAATTTTTATCCAATTTTATTTATGTTGGTATACCATTTTTTCAATTAAAAATTTTGTGGTATGATTTAGAACATCCCCCATAATTTCCTCTTAATGTTTTGAAGATGGAAGAACCCTTTCTCTCTCATTAATTCCTCCCGTGTACAAACATTACCTTGCCAAAATTCTTTGAGGGATTTCACTCTTCTCTATTACATCCATGTAATTATTTTGTATTATGCATCTAAATTAAATTACTTTTGTTGGTAAACATATCTATATAAACCCCATACTGTCCATTTCATGTTCATATTATGTGGCCCTATTTTCTCTCCCATCATCCATTTAATGAATCCTTATGTCATGCTGTTATGTGCCATAAATTACACAACATTTTTCCAAACCAAGATCATTGTTTAGTGAATACCATACCCTTCTCTTCATCAAGGGTATTCAACTTCATGTACATAAAAATATTGAATTATACTTCCATTTATTTATTCCAAATTACTTAATTGTGAAATAACTAATGATGTTGATTGATTCCATGTTATAAAATCCATGTGGCACACTTATGCATGAAATGAAATGTTTAAGAAGGATGCACCCTGATAGTGCTCCAATGAATTGTGTAAATATTAGTATCATGATAATTCAAGTTAAATGAGGGTTTAATAATGATTATTCAAGTGAAATTAGGTTTTACTCAAGATTCATGTGTAATGATCTATTGATCATGCTAATTCCATGTTACGTGTTGTTTCCACATTTCCATGTTATGATTATCATGCTATATCATGACAGTATGTTCATGTTTATCTTGGGATACGTTGATATGACTATTGTCTAACATGTATTTTATTACTCATTCCATTCCATGTTTATTCCATTACTAGGAATTATAGATCACCATTTTTATATGCATGTCCTCAGCTTATCCAATGGAATGATAAGTACTTGGGAATGTAATGGTCACTTAAAGGATGTTTTCAATAAATATTTTGTATTTAATTTTTTAGTTTTCTATGTAATGATCCTAAGCCCCAAATACACTAGAACTATCGATCATCTATGTAGTATCAAGTGATGTCTATTTAATAAATCATTTTTTCTGTGTAATAAAGAGTAGGTTTGTTATAATGAAATCATATAGAAAAATTACCAGAAATGAATCAGGTTCAACCTTATCCCAACATGTATAATCATGAAAAAAACATTACCCAATGAATTAGAGCACTATACAAATATGGGAACACCCATGACAATCATCTTATTCTATTGCTTAAGTGGGACACTAAGATCATAAAACATGGAATCATTTATCATCCAATTTGATTCTATATACATGGTGTGTGTAAAAAATAAATTTAATTCTCATTTAAAATAGGTACATGTGTATGATTATAAAGACCATTGGTAAGAAATGGGCATGACATTCACAACACAATTTTTTTGGAAAGGAAATGAGTGGTGAGATTTTGGCAGCATAACGATGCCCTAGAAAAATTCATAAAATGAGTTTATTAGAAAGAAAGTGGTTTTATATCATTTTTACATAAATTGGAAAGTAAAATAATTATTTGAGTACCTATTACAATATTATTAATTAAAACGAAAAAGGCATAAATAATAAATATTTTTGAATGAAGAAGAAAAATGAGGATCCATTACTTGACATTGTTATCAAAATGTTTGAGAGGTGGTTCTTGAAAGCTTGAGGGAACCTTAGGAGGACTATATATAAATAAGGGTAGAGTATGGATTCTTCCAAGGAGTTTTGTTAATGTTAAATTGTATATTATGTTGTGTTATATAGGTTATGATGAGATTTCATTATTATTTAGGTTTTGGACTCTACGTAATAAAATAACCCAAACTAAAATCCATCCCATGGGTTTTGAACATTTTTTATAATAAATGGAATTGGATCTAGTTATTTTATATGTCCAAGATATGAAAATGTTTATATAAAACCAGTTATTTTTCGTAGGTGAGTCATACTCTTAATGAAGTTGTTTTAAAACCATAAAATAGATTTATTCTTTCGGAGGATTTGTAAGGGGTTTATATATTTAATCAAATAATCATTAAATCACATTATTTTGATTTTAAAAAATATATTTGGCCATATATAAACTTAACTATGTTAATAACATCACTTTTGGTTCCTTATTATGTTATAACATACAATGAATATTTATACAATATTTAATTTTTAGGTGAAAATTGTACTGGCTCAAAAAAATTGTGAAGAATTTCCCATTGGAATATTTATATTTTCTAATTCCAAAAATAATATTCATTTTATCTAAAATATTTTAATTTTAAAATTTAACATAGTTATCTTAATTTATTTATAAATTATGTTATTTGGAATTAGTTTTCTTTGAAGCCATATAAAAATTAATTTTTACTTAATAAAAATTATATTATCATTTATATTTATTAAACATTAATTTATAAAAACATTTAATTAAAAAATAATTTATTTCAAAAATATATTTATTCATAAAAAAATTCCATTATTGAATTTTAATATTACCCAAAATACACTTTTTTATTATATCATAATAAGAATCATATATAAAATATCCATAACAATATAAAAATGAATTCATTTTTCAAAAATTTGGGATGTTCATAGTCATAGTTTTAGGTTATTGATACATATGCCATTAATAAGACAAAAACCACCATAGGAGTAAGGTGCACCACATTGAGACCAATATATTGTGGTTCAACGTACATGGTTTGGGTCGTGATCTCATTGACATTGTAATTATCTCATAAATGATTTCTATCAAGATTAATTTGTTGGATCTCATATTGGGATAGGTCATGGGAAAATAAAAGTATACTATATCCCTAGAAATCCTCAACAAATGGGATTCATTGGGTATGATCATGCTATTTGACATTATCACATACATTATATGTGTTAATTGGTTTGGTAAAAATTACATATTTTAAAAACAAAATTGCGATAAATGTTCAATGAATATATTATCAATGGTAATGATATATGATGATATTTTAAATAAAATAAGATATAATAATACAAAATAATTTTATGAGTTTTTTTAACCATATTATATTACAATACATTTAATAAAATTAATAGTGGAAATTTATTTATAACAGTTCATGTCATTTTGGTTTCTAGGAATCCTTCTATGTATGTAGGAAATCACCACTACATGGTTTATTCAATTACATGTTGTGTATTGTGGAGACAATAAATAGATAGGCCGTGATTTTGGTGGAGCATAGTGATACCTTTGTGCATTTACTACATAAAGTTGTCAATCACGGATATTGTGAGGTGGAATGTCACATATTTCATTATATCCTGTTGTTTTTATGTTGGGACATAATTTCATGTTGGGTGTTTATTTTCCCCTTACACCTTGGTTTTATTCTATTGTTCTTTGATGTAATACTTATAGTAATTCTATTCATTTTTTATATTTATATATCACATTGTAGAATTTTTATAACAATGTATTGTTTATTAGAAATGGTTGGGTGTGTGTGTACATGTTCATTAGGTAGAGCCCTGCCATTATTGTTATTCCTTATCAAAAAATATTTAAAACCCTTATTCTATTAGAGTGGGGATCAAGGTTGTGATGGATCTTCCTCCCAATGGCAAGGTTGACCCTGATGGGTCGAGTCATTACATGGAATATGAAGAGGATTGGGGTCAGTAGTAAAGCCTCATTGTATTTAATTAATTTAAATTTTCATCATGTGTTATACTTGATCGTAGATCAGTTCATATGTATGACTTTAATACAACATTTCATTTGATATAATATGTTTGTTATTTTATATATTCCATGTACTCTGGTAATTATTATTTTATATTCATGGTTATTTACACTATTGTTTTACACTAATTTGTAGTCAATGTCGCCCACATCAGTACCTTTGACCCTCACTAGTAGTTGGAAGACTCTCTAATATGGGGAGGCAGACCTGAGGTCATGTGTTACCCCATACCTGACACTATTGAGCGATACCATAATAATGGGCATAAAATACAAAAATAAATTAAATTCATATAACACAAATTCCCTTAGGAAACGTCCCTTCATAGTGTTGAAAAGGAAAGCGAAATCATACAATAGACCCAATGAATCCTCACAAAATTCTACCACATAGTGGATTTCAAAAAATTTAAAAAATGAAAATTATGTGATTGAATAATGTTCTATCATGAATCTGTAATGATTGGCAACTGCAAAATATCTATTCAGAATTACCATTGTTGGTAATAATAAGAATTTTTTTAACATGTGAAATTTATTTATTGTAATAAATCTATTTTTCACTTTCTAACATTATAATATTTTAAAAAATATTTCTAGAACCTGTCACGGAGTCATGATGAGATTCAGTATCATGTAGAAACTCTTTATTGATATATATAAAATGTAAAATATTTTAAAACACATACATGAATATTTGGAAAATAAATGATTTTCCTTTTCATTGAAACTTCGCAGGGGAAATCCAATACCATTGTTGTTTCTAGAATTAATGGATTACCCTATATATGAAATAAATTTGGTTGATTCTAGATATTTAGTTGAGTGTATCCATTATCAGTTTCAATATGTGAATTAATTAATTAAAATTATCAATTCATTTAATAACCCAAAACCGAAATCCACCTCTCTAAATATGTTGTAATGATGAATTAGTAAGTTCAAAAATATAACCCTCAGTGTTTTTAAAAGTGGAGAGTGATTCCTTGGATATGGTTTATTGGGAATGAGTATTGACAAAAAAATGAGGAAAATGACGAGATACACGATAGACACAAGGGGAACATCACATTCATCACTAGAGGATGTTCTTTTCACCATTGATCTATCTAACAAAATGATAGGGATTTTTTTAATACTCATTAGACCTATTATGATTATATTCTAGGATTGTGAGTAAATCTTTATTCATCACATTTTTTGGCATATTAATGAATTTTTATAATAATTTTTATTGTTGGATTCTATTCCCTTTTAGAATTGAATTTTTATAATAGTTAATATTTTATACTAAATTCTATTTTTATTTTAAATTACCAACTTGTTTGATCGATAAAAACATAATTAAAAATTTTACATGATCCCTAATTTATTTTATATCCACCTTATTATTCATTTTTATTTAATGGAAACCCTTGGATTAGGGTTTCCAATAGTAACATGAACCTCTGTGAGGATGTGATAAGGTTAGGAAATGCATGGGGTGAAGATGAAGGGGGATTTGGTGTGAGGTCCCATAGAAGAGGTAGCCAGACATGGATCTCGGTGTGGTGGATACACTAGCGGGGGTGTGGTTAATTCCTTCTAATGTAGTGGTGATGAGAAGATGATGTGATGACGTCATGGAGGTGTGTAGAAGATAGGTAGAAAGCAGAGAACTGCATGATGTGGTACAAATGTTGGAGTACGTTCTTCGTGAGGGAATATAGTGGATGATCTGCATGTGAGGGGGATGTTCTTCCTATGAATGAGAAATCATTATTGGAGTTACAACACCAAAGGTATTAAAATATGACAATACTAGAATAAAAAAAATATAAAAAGTTAATGAAAATGGAGAATCCAATGGGTGGGGTCATGCATCATTTAGTCATGTATATGGGGAAGGGTTCTAGAGGGTTTTCTCAGAAGAACTTTTATCTTTATATTATACTTTATCAATTATACTAATTAAAATATTAATATTAATAAATATAATAATAATGATAATAATATGGATATCATTATGTTTATGGAATATAGTTTCTAATGTATATTATTCACAATATTTCAGATTTATGACCCATCAAAAATATCATGGTTGTAGTATTAAGTATGATAATTCGAATCCAATGTTGATTATTTAATTACATATAAATTCTTGGGGAAAAGGAAAATTATCTTTTTATATAAAGAAATTATTATTTCACTGGTTTTCTATTTATGGAATTGATGTAAAATATTTTTTTTCCCATATACATCACAATTATATTATTCATTTGATTATTTAGATTCATTTTCAGTGAATGTTTTTTAGAATTATGTTTTATACCATAGGATAAAATACTAGGCCAGTTTCTTTCCTTCTATATCATTTGAGATCCAAATATGGACACATGAGAAGTCCATTTGAAGAATTTTTCTCATGGGATAAAAGAGTGACATTTATTTCAGTATCAGAGTTATTATCTGAGATGATTCAAGAAGGATTTTTCTTTCACCGATGCATAGCTAGTAAGAGTGATAAGATGTGATCATCAAATTATTATTGGGGTACGTAACCCCTTTTCATGTTAGGGAATGGTTCCCCCCAAATCCTTTATAGGTATGGTTGGAAACCCACATATAACATAATGTTTGTACCTCTATCAACAATGAATGGGTGTGATCATCAAAGAGTTATCGATGTTGGAAACCTCACTGTTTCAGCAGGAAATGGGTCCCCATATTCTATACAAATGCATGTTTGGGAACACACTATACACTATAGGGTGTAAGTTCTCTATCTAAAGAGTGTAAATGCCTATCATCAAGATTCTATGGGGAGTAGGTCATCTAATATAGATAGTGATCCCTTGGTTGTGGAGTGAAGTGGATAGGTGTTTGATCACTACCTGGACCATTTCATGTTTTAATGAGATACATAGTTAAAGATAGTCTCCCTTTGTTGGGATCATTGTGGAAAGTTGCATTCCATGTAGTCAGCTTATTGTGACGTTTTCTGTGGTAATGGTTTTCATAGATGGACCATTGGATATTTAGGATGACTCACCATTCATAGCTAGTAGTGGAGACTACGATATTCTTTCTCTCTAAATTTGGAATTATTATCGACCATATCTTTGTTACTGTGATTATGGTTGTTATCTAATATTATGATTGACATGACATAGTGGCGATGAGATGATTACTCTCTCCTTTGATTCATTGTCCTTGGTAATTTTAGGATGTAATATTGTGTATGTATATACTAATCATTTAAGGACATTTTCTTAGATGTGTTTTGTTTTATATATATTATAGATTGAATATCAGTTACTATGGGTGACCTTTTATTAGTATATCATTGTAGTATATTGTGGCACTGAGTGTGTTTACTTATCATACTTTGGGATCCTGAGCAAGGATCTCCCCCTCTATTCTCTTTTTAGTTTCCATAAATATGTGATTCCCTTGAAATTTATTGTTGGTCTTGTATTTTACACATTTATGACATTTTTATTATACTACAGTGAATTGAAATGTATTTCTTATATGTCATTTTATGCATTGTAATTATTAATATTTTTTCATTTTATTATACCCATTTAGTATTTCATGGTGTTAGTTGTTTTTGTGTGTATACATAATTTTAGATAAGGACTACCATTTCTTGACTATTAATAATAAATCTTTATTATTAGACTCAAACATATTGGAGGTAAGTTTGGTATTGACACAATTATATTACCACTATCCAAGAGGGTCCTAGTGGGTCTGGTTATGAAATATGTGAATCAATGATTGTATTACCTTGGGTTGTTTTTGATGTTTTGATGTTGTTATGATGATTGTTTTCGGAGCATAGATAATTTTTTGTTAGAGTATCTCGAGGGTTTCCCATAGGCTGACAAACCTAGTGTTGGTGTAGTGATTGACATATACATTAACTAGTATTATGACTGTCCACTTTTTGACATGGTATACCAAGAAAATGATAGAAGGTAAACAAATGGTTCATGAATCATATGGGAATGTGTCTATTGAGTTATATGTGTGTCTTTAGTTAGATCCCAAGATATGCTATTTTATTGTGGTAAATATTTATAATTTTAAAATGCCTCTGTGATGATAGACAAAAATTATTTTGATACATTGGCATGATATTGACCAGTATATTTATAAGGCCTCATTTTAGGGACCTATATGAGATTTTTCCCTTCAAAAAGGGTGGAGAGGAATGATTTTCCCCAATGAGCAGTGCATGGACCCAGCTCCAGTAGTCCATAAAAATGATTTTTTAAATGTATAATAACCAATGGACCCATAAGGGAAATGAGATCATTCTCTTATGATTAAAACGTATTGTGGGATGCAATGAAATATACCACATAATATTTAGAGTGATCCATATCATAAGAATGTATTGGAATAGCTTGATTCAATGGTCTTGGTTTTTAATCATTTATAGGCCTCAACAGATTGAATAGTTTTCCTCAAAACCATTCAATCATGTGAAGTTGTATTGGGATCTATTGCTATTGAAGGATTATTCATATATGTTGATTTTTCATCATGAGTTTTTGAGATAGAGATATTCCCAGAGACTCATGGTGGTCCATATCCCTTACATGGTCCATGAATTACTTTCTTAGACTTGTGGTGTGAGTTCCTACATGTTTATGAACCCTTTTGATAGTGTTCCAAGATGTGAGAAATCTCATAATATATATGGGGATTTTTTATTTTCCTATTGTTTTTATCCTTACCATTATTTTAGACCTAAAATTAATAGTAAAACATTCCCCACTAATGGAATGTTCTGTTTGTTCAATTTAAATGTCTTCTAGCAAGCCAGTGTTGCCTATTGAAAATTCATTCAATGTGTGGTGGATGAGTTCTTTTGACATATGATGTTGAGAAAATTTTGATATATTATATTGTTAGTGCAAGACATAGTTATGGTAAACTAGAGGGTATGGAAAATATAGTTCGGTTATATGATCTTAGAACCAAAAGGTTTCAAGTGTGGTTAGAGGTACGATATGAGTCATCAGTTCCCCAGCTCCATTTTTAGATAAGATACATAATTTATATTTCCCTAATAATATTCCATATTCGATGCCTACGATTATTAGTCAAACCATTATACTAGAACCATATTTTTGGAATCTCTAACCGAGGAGGTTCAGTGATTATTCAAATCAACCATTAGTTTTACCAAACACTATATTTGGAGTGATCCAAAAATGAAATCGTTCGATAGTATTAGTGAGACCCTATTGAATTTTTGTTAGAATGGACTAGATACAAGATGTCCATATCTAGTTTTTCTATTACCAGTGAGGGATGCAGGGTTTCTGAGATAGTGTGATGGAAATTTATATTATTGGGGAGAAGAGATCCAATAATATAATTATGAGACCACGTGCAGGATGATACATCCAATTTTTAGTTATTTGGACAGTATAAATCATAGATCATTGATTATATGTGATTACAGTTTCCTACAGTGTTGGAGGAGTATGTGGACTTTTTTCTTAAAAAAATTACCAGCTTACCTACCAATGATATGATTACATAATATTGGTACCTATAAATAGGGATGACTTTATATCTTATCTAGCATATTAGATGGAACATTTTGATCTGAGAGTTAAGGTTGATGTTGGAGGAATCTATATAGAATGGGATCGTTAGTCATAGTGTATTCTTTAATGTAAAAAATATATTTATCATTCGAGGTAGGTGTGATCATGAGGTTCTGTGTAAAATAAAATTTCCAAAACAGGGTAACTATTGGTATGTTGTTTCCATCCATGATTATATATGACTTCATTGACTAGTGCATAGGGGTGAAGTGGTTCTCAAAAATTTACCACAATATATTTCTTCAATAGATCCATCATAAATAGAAATATATATTTAAGGTTTCTTTCTAAATACATTAAATTTTAATTTATGTTCATGGAGATATATTTTCATATCTTGAACACCCCAATAGTATTTGTGAGACCTATGAATTGGGTTTTTAACTTGTTATTGATTAGTTCATGGTAATCTTGTTCAGAAATAACATCATGTAATCGACACCAATGGTGGAACACCAAAGACACTTGAGTAAAGTTTTGGGCATGCTATGAGATGTTTAACTGTATGGGTAGATATCAAATTGAATGTTATCGACTCCTTTGGTCCATATAATTTGATATGTATTCTTAGACATTGTATTGATAGTAGACCCAATAACAATTTTTTAGTGTAACATTTGGATTCCATCAGAAACAATCACAGAGGCTGCTGGTGCACATAGAATGGGGTTTCCATCTAACATTAATTAGTGAGTTAATAGAGGAGTTTAACTCAGTGTGGATGAACCATACGGTAGAGGATGGTTTAGTGTACCTCCAATCAATATTTATTACCCTTCCTCTTCTCTGGAGTGTTAGGAAGGCACATCATGGATATTAATTATGAGATGTTGTGTTATCAGATATCACATATACATGTTCCTATAATATTTTATGCTGGTGGGGAGCATGTCATCCTAGTCTGAGGATGAGTGGTGAACCTGTCCATGTTGCATGTAGAAGTACCTTGGATGATTCATGAACTCCATTAATAGTATATCCAGTTATGGTGAGGATATTAGAGGATCCTATGGAATGTATTTGGTAATCCAAGGATTATGTGGCTTGTTTTGAAGATTTCTCTCAAATAATAACCTATAATTAGGTACGGGATGAGGTCCTAATATATATATAGAATGTGAATGGTGACATTGGGGTTCTTATGATGTCACATCCATGATCAATGAGAGGCCATGACACTATCTATGTGATCACAGGCTAACATTCCTTGTTTCACCTCTTCCTAAACATATGATAGTAAATCATATAGGTGTGTTTTGGATTCTTGATCCTGTAAGCGGTAGTCTAACTTCATGTAATTTACTCAATTATAATTTAGTGTAGAGTTACAATTTCATTATAACTACTGGTGTTTGAAACTATTGGGAGAAGACACTTCATGGTAATTTTATCTCCTAAGTTATGTATTTTTTGCATCCCAGGTAACTCGAGGAGAGATCATCAGAGCTGGAGTTACATATTCGAGTCCATATATCTTCAGCCACCACAATTTGTTATCACTTTGAAGAAATAAATCTTTTAATATAAAAATATTTTAAATAATTTGATTTTTTGAACTTTTAAAATTTGAGGTAATATGTTTAGATACAAAAACTAAATTTGATTGAGATTATGGGGCCTGACGAGGCTCGATATTGATATATTTAATTAATTAATTATAATAAAACACATCCAAAAATATTTTTGAAATAATTGGACTTCTTATTTATTGGGATATTGTATGGGAATTCTGAGATCGTAATTACTTAAAAAAAGGTTTTACCCTAGGCATGATATATAGTTTGTCGATTTTGGATGTTTGGTTGAGGGTAGCCATTGAAAGTTCAGTAAATTGAAATAATTAATTTATTAAATTAATTAATTAAGTTATATGAAACCCTAAAAACCTCTAAAAATGAATCACTATAAAGAAATGACATGTTGAAATATATAACTATGGGAGTTTTGACACAAGAAGGAGAGCTTCATTATCATTGGAATATCGAGATCGATCGTTGAAGAAACAAATCTCAAAAAAACCACGGGAATAAAATGGAACTCAACCAGATAATCACTTTTATCACTATAAAAAATGTTTTCCCAAAAATAAATCCAATGTTATTGTAGGGATGTTTTATTGTATGTACCCATGCCATTCACAATTCCATGCAGACTTGTGAATTTTTTCTTTTTTTAGAAGGATGTTTATTTATTTTTCATAGTTATTTCTAATGGATTATGTGCCCTTTCGGAATGAAATTTTTAGAATTTAAATTTTTTAATCCAAAATAATGTTTTCATATTTAGTAAAATTTTCATTTGATCAATATATATTTGAAGATATATTATTGAACCTTCCCCTATTACTCTTTATGAACACTTCAATTCACTTATGTAAAATGGTTGTCCTGACCTGAGGGTGGATGGTTGTAGTGAGAATGATGTTGAGGAAATAAAAACATAAGGCGATGAGTAGGGATCAGACAAAGTGTGTGTGGTGTGATGTCTCATATTGAAGTTACCCTAATATAGAGCTCAGTGTAATGATGAAACAAACATGCGGTGTACTCAAAATCCTTTGATTCAACTGTTATGAAATACTAGTGTGATATTGGATTGGAGGTCCATAATAGAATGTTGGTCATCACCTGATTAATCTATGAGGAAAAATTATTTGAGGATTTCAATGGATAGTATTTACATAGGTGGAACTATATAGAAGGGTGAGGAACTACCTTGGATGGAGAAAATCGGTGTGGTTCTAGGATTTCAATAGGATTGATGGAAGAATATACTAAAATTATAAAAGATTAAGAAATAAATACCTTATAAAAACTAGATAGTCTAATAGTGGTGGTGTGTTCCCTTTAGGTGTATATAAGAGTGGTATCATGAAGTCTCACAATCCCTTCCCAATTTAAATGATATTTTATTAATAGTAATAATTATAAATATAATAATATTAATATTAATATCCATAATAATATTATTAATAATATGGTTATGGAATAAATTTCTTGGCATAACATTTTTATATGATGTTTGATTGAAAATTAATCTATATAATAATTATCAAGGTATTAGGGAAGAAAATTCCAAAACAATGTTGGGTTTTCTATTCTCACTCTTGGAGTAAGTCCATGAAGTGACCTTCATGTGTAATTGGAAAAAATTTTTTTTTTTTCAATAGGTGACATTTTGCTAAAAATAAATAACATATCCTATGTTTTTCATAAATATATTTTAATTTCATGATATATTTGGTAATTCATGTATTTTTTGTGGTTTCCATTTGGTAGATTTATGTTTAATCCCATATGAAAAAATAAGAGCATAGTGAGTGTTTGTTGGCGTCTTATGAGATTCCAATTTGGACACATGTGTATTCAATTCTGAGATGTTTTCTGCGTGGGAGGTGATGGTGACCTTTTTTTCATCATTAAAGGTATGATATGAGATGATTATAGTGGGATTCTACTTTCATGGAATCATTGACTGTAGTAATGATTATATTATATCATTGGATTGTTATTTGTGTTGGTACCCCCCTTTTAAACTAGGGTGACAACAACTTATAATCATTATAGTTAATTTTAGAAACCCCCTCACTATATAGAGTTACCATTCTATATCAAAATTGATAGGGTGTGATCATCATAGTGATTTCGGTGTTGGTAAAACTATTGTCACACTAGGGCATTGGCCCCCATTCTATTTAAACAAGTAGCGTTGTAAACCCCATCACTAAACAGGTTGTATACCCTCAATCTAGGGTGCGGAACCCCCCATATTAGAGCTCGAGTAGGGAGAAGGTCCCCCACATAAGTTAGTTATCCCATATATATAGATCACAATGGAGAGGTGCAGGCACCACACATGGATTTTATTGACGATACACGATATGAATTTATAGAGATAGAGACCCCTATAAAGTAGATCATAATGGGACGGTGTGATCCCACTAATTTATTTCTAGTGATGTTTCGCATGGCGATGCACAACAGAGATGGAACTTTGAAGTAACAGGTTATCTTATCATTCATAGTTGGTTTATTGAGATTGATATCCACATTCATTATTTTTTGGGGTTATTATTTATGATAGCTTGGTTATAATGATTATGGTTATTGTCTCATATTCTGATTGACATGACTCGGTGGTGATAAGACGATAACAATTTATATTGATGCTTTGTGTCTGGTGATTTTGTAGTGTCTGGCTGGGTATTTATATAGTCACCCCTATATGGGTTTTTTATATGTTTTTTGTAATATTCATTGGAATATAAAATTATTAGTGGCTATAGTGGACCTAATAATAGTTGATCTTAGTAGTATATTGTTATGTAGAGCATGTTTTTTGGTTAGACTCAATGATTTGGAGATGAGATCTCTCACACTGTTCTCCTTATAGTTGATTTTAGATTGGGATTACACCAATATTTTAAGCTAGACAGGTTTTTTACTTCTTTATATCATTTTATTTACATTCTTTTACTTTGATACGTATTCCCAAGATAATATTTCATTCAATTTTTTACACTATATATTCATTAATTTTTTATATCTCTACATGATTGCATGGGTTTAGTTTTTTATGATTATCTAGGTAGATTAGGATATGGCCTCCTATTTCAGTATTATTCCTACTCGACACTAATCAAAATCCCAAGGCCTTTTTAAGTAGAGATTTGTATTTTCATATTGGCTTACTATAGTCCATGCCAACCTAGGTGGGTCAAGCTGTGGCATTTTATTATTGACACATTTCAATAATTCTTCAAGAGGAAATAATATATAATGAATGGATTTTAAAAGATTTAAATAGATCTATTACTTATATGAACCTTCTATGTTAACAAATTCAAAGATGAAAATAACTAATTTTTTATAATGAAATCACTGAATAGATATTTCAATGATGATTTTTACCATTTTTAAACATTTGGCCTCAATAAATAAATCCTATAAAAAAATAATCCAAGGTTTTTTGTGAGTCTCCTCACCCAAAATAATTGATGAATACATTTTAGAATATTAATGAATTTATTTATATTCATCCATGAATTTTTAGAATTCATATTTTTTAAATTATGACATTCCAAAAACAATTCCCTTTTCATTAAAATGAAACCTATAGTCATCTAATTTGAAAATTAAAGTTTTTCTATAAAAATTATGATGTGTTTGATTTTTTATTCATTTTAAAATTACAATTTATCATTTCCCAACCCAATATCAGTTGAAGTTTCATATTAACTTTTATTTAGAAATAATGTCAATATAGTTTTTTTATAATAAAAGTTAAAAGATTCTATATTAAAACTATTTCCCCATGTTAAACAATAATGATTTCCATTTCCTTAATAAACTATTCAAAGAAACCATTATTTAGAGGATTAATATGTGAGTTTTTTCCTAATAAAATTTAAACAAATTACATTTCATATGACTTATTATCATGAGTCGGTTGAAAATTCCTTAGGTTCACACTTTTAAAAATAGGACGATCACATTGAAGTCCAATATCAAATTTCACCAAAATTTAATTTTTTTTTCTTCCTTAAATTCCTCTATATCCAACATTGACTTATTTAAAAATATTTTAGAAAACAATTTTTAAGTTATGTGAATTTTAAATTCTCATTTTCATTTTTTTCAAAATAATATTATATTCTCTCAAAACTAGAAAAAAAATATATTTCTATTGTCTAAGTGATAAGATAACAGAGGTAAATTCTTTTCCATCAATCCCGGGAACACATTAAATTGTTTGTAAATATCATTGAATAATAATTAATTCATTTTTATATTCTATCTTACTGGATTGATTTACCTATTCACTTTCCTCTAATTACCATTCTTAAATTCCACATCTTTTCTGTCATTCTTCTTTAAAATTTTTTATTATTGTTTTTTAATCTCTTGTAACTATGAAAACACACTTTGTAACCCTTGATATTAATGATAATATTTTTTGTTCTATTATATTTTACATTTATGTTCTTGGTCAATACTAGAACTAATTTATATTTGAATTTGTTCCAATTTTTGTTGATCTTCTTGTTTGTCCTAATAAATTTTTTTTGGTTTACATAAAATTAATTTCACTTCTTTGTTTTGTTATAGGCTCATAGATTTTCTCACACACATATAACAAAACATTTTTTTCAATTATGATCTTCAGAGTGGTGATTTTTTAATATAATTACTATTCAAAATGGCTTAATAATTCAAATCTGTAAACCAAATACTAGGGTCACAGGATGACTAAAAACATCTTTTAGAATAAACATCTAAGCAAAAAATACTCACAACGTGAAAAAACATTTATATTAGACTACTTTATGACATATTTAGTTTTTATGTTATATTTTCATTATATAATTTATAAATTTGGATAATGATAAAAAAATATTTCATGTTTTTTCACAAAATAAAACATGAAAAATATGTATTTTAGAAAATATGGAAATGTTAACCTTATGAAACAACCAATAATAATTTATTTTTGATTGCAATATTAAAAAAATAAAACAATATCAACATATATCTTACAATATAAATCTATTATTAATGTTCTGAAATAATATTTCAATATTAATTCATATTTTTTTAACAACATTAATTTCTAAAAAACAATTTTTCCACCACTTACAACACATATTTATCTTGTGATAAGATTCAAGTAGCATTTGATTTAAAATTCTACTATAAATTAATATTTTTTTTGAAAAAATATGTTCCCCCAAAACATTGTATTAAAAAATATATTTTTTAAGGAAAATAAGATAAACTTTTAACAAGAAAAAGTTAAAAACATTAATGGGTGTACAAAATATTATTTGATAATTTATATTTTAAGACAAAATTAAAATGGTAAAATAGGTAGTCCTTAGTATTTGGTGTTTTTATTTTGGTTAACAGCTAATTGATCACTCTTATAATAACAATTCAATATTCTCATGGTTCCTATGATAAAATATCCTACAAGAGTAAATAAAATTGATCATTAGACCCAATAATTTTAAATCTATACTATTCATCCTAGTAATTAGTTAGAGTATATTGGAGTAAGGCTCAAATCCACTGTTGATATAGGTGTTGTTGTAGTGATTTTATGAACAAAAATGATTTCATTTTATATCTATAAAGATATTTTAGGGGTGGGGGACTCATTAGATTGGATGAATTTGTGGCCATATTAAAACAGGTTGTGTATTTTTTATTTAATAGAATCAAATAATCATTTATTTACTAAGATATGAGTTACCTATCATGAATCACTAAAATTATAGTCTTTAACCTAAATTCCTTAGATAACTATACATTATCACTAGTTGGATGTTTTATCTTACCAAATAAACCACCACATGAAATGACACAATTTTTATTTAAGTGGGAATTTAGAAATTTAGGATTCTAAACCTCTAATGAAATACTAAAATGCCTTTAATATAGTAATACCCCCCTGAATACATCCTCTGATATTATTAAAAATACCTATGATAAAATATTCTAATAGAGTATAATATGTGTGATAGGATTCCAAAACCTTAGTTGAGACACCCCCTCAAGGTCTACCAATAATCCTATAAACTGAAAAACTAATAAAATATTTTTAAGACAACTTGGGGTAGGAGGAAGAAGTATATTTTCCACTTTTTGAATTAGTTTATGATATATACAATTAAAAATTTCAGGCCGGAATATTTTAATAACATGATATTTTATTATTTATATCTCTTTAAAGAAATATAATTTTGAACAACTTCCATTCCATGAAATACTAAACTAAAAAATGGTATGATATTTTTTATTACAAGCAGAAAATAAAAATATTATAACATATCCATTATGTTGGTGGTCATTAATATAGGTAACCACATTAATATATATATTTTTATAACTAAAAATATAGAAAATTTATTATAATATTTCATTGATAAAAATAATTTGTGTAGATAACTAATTTATGAAATATTTATATGAAAAAAATTACATTCTTTCAAAAAAAAAAATTTTAAGCACTGCATATTTTTATTTTAATTAACAGGAATATTAATGTTTTAATGATCATAAAATATATTTTTGAAATGAATAATAAAATAGCACAAATTTAACATGTAATTGATATTGAATGATAATGACAATAGTTAATATTCAAAATTTAAATTTTTAATTAATCTAGTGTGTCATTATTTTTTAGAATTTTATTTAAATGTAGATGTTACATAATTTATAAATATAATTTCAAAATATGAACATTTTTTTAGATATATCATAATAATATTATCAAATATTGAATTTTAGGGATTTTGGGAAAGGCTGGTTTTTTGTGAATAGTAAATAATATCATTATTATAAATTCCATGACAATCGTGAATCATTAGGATATAATAAGGAATTAAAAATATATGAATAATTTTTCTAAATAAAATTTTTATTTAATAAGTAAAATTATAGATTTATAAAATCATGTTTAATATAATATTTAAGGATTAATAATTTTCAACAAAATTAAACATTATGTTAAAATTGTTTTTTTGCGTTAAATAATTATTATTTATATTGTAATTTAGTATCACTTTTTTAAATTTAATATCTTGATATGGTTTTCATATTTGGATTCATATAATTATGAATAAATAAGAATGTTATTTTTTTAATAAAAAATTAAAAATAAGTTACTTTGGTTAGAAAAAGTTTTCAAGGATAAAAGATAATTTTGGTAAAAGTTAAAACTATGTAACGAGGCCAAAAATCCCTAAAAATGTTCATTGAATAGGTTTTGAGAATATTAATTACCCAAACTCATAATATATCCATTATATTTTTTTTTCATTTTAGTGTACATTCCTTGACTTGTGATAATTATATTAAAAATATTAAAAACATGATACCCTCATCACATATAAAATTGGAATTCCACGACCCATTTACATACCCTCTAATATTAAAATTCCACTAAGAAATATACCATTTATTACTTAACATATATCCATATACTATTTATTACATCCAAAAAATTAAATTAAGATCCCTCAATTATTTATTTCTAAGGAGTACTATACGAGATGATTCAAAATAACAATATGTGTACTGGTCATTTATTAAAAAAAATAACCTCCATATTTATCATTTAAAATTATATTTTAGAATATAATATTATTAAACTAGTTTCCATCATTTACTAAAACGTTATTATGTTAGTGATATAAACATTATAAACCCTTTACCTTTACTTAGAGAAAATGAGGACATTATTCATGGTGATGTATAGATTTCCACCTCCAAGAAGAAACAAATTTCATTTTTTCATAACATATTCACATAGATGATTGTAACATTTCATTTAAAGAATAATAATAAAATTTATAACATGATTTATATTCCTAAAATATATAATATTTTGTATCACTCTATTATTATATGGTAAACAAAAACATCATCAATATATGCAAGAAAACTACCGCCTCCCAGAAACAAATCATTTATTTTTCATCCCCACAATACTTGGGTGATTATAATTGTTATTATAGTGAATTAAAATCATTTTTATCATAATATTATATTTTTTAGGTCTCGTATTAATATAAATGTTTTATTAATATACTGACTTTTGTTCATAAAAATTAATAAAACAATCATGTCACTGATTCCATCATCATGAGTCTATAATAAAATTATCATGGAATGATATTAGAGCTATAAAAAGCATCTACTATAGTACATCAGGTAAATTAAAACTATTAATTAATTATCAATGAATGGGTATTATCATCAGTACTTTAAAACATGCTTGAAATGATCACATTCACTGACATCCAATGATGTGAATATACTATAACTAACTCATAAATGTATAATAACTTATTCAAATTGAATATTATTTAGAAATATATATATTTATATGGTTATAAAATATTTTTTTTGAGATGGGCATGTATATAAAACTATATTAAATCACTTTCACAGAAGTTGAGTGTAATGGTGTGGGTTTCTCATCTCAAAATATCCACCTTCAAGATATGTTTTTATTATTAACCAAACTTATTCTATATGGTTCATATACTTCTTATTTGAATTATTATTTCATTTTCATAACAATATTAATGATATTGAGTGTTTTATTTCATGTTAATGTTTAGAAGTATTATGATTTTATTGATTCAAATCTAAAAGGGTTTTTCTTGACTCAAGTTCTTTTCAAGAGCCGTAATTATACCACCTCAACTATGGGTTCCCCTTACCCATTAAAGGTGGGTTATTATAAATTAAAAAAACTAATTTTCAATCATAAATTATATTTTCTTTCATTTTTTTATTTATGAATTTTATTTTCATGTGAAATTTATCATCTTTAATGGATTACATTTTTTTTCTAATTTGATGATATTAAAAATAATTTATATCATATGAAAATGATATATTTTTATTCTATATTTATATTATATATTCCTACTAATATTAAAATTTCAAAATTTTCATGAAATATATGTTTTATTTATGGAAATATATATATTTATTATTATAACTTTTTGAATGGAAAATTTATCACTGTTTTTTCATTGTGGGTTTCAATAATGAATTTTTAGATATTGAAAACACTTTTTAGATCCCCATTCATACATTTAATCATCCACTAAACATCTCTAGTAGATGAAATTTATTACATTTCCTAGATATAATATTGAAATTTTATTTAAAATAATATTTTAAGGGGAATTATCATCAATTTTTTGGAAATTGTATTTTAAAAATTGACTCAAAACTATTTATTTTTAGTATAATTTAATGAAATATATTCTGAATGCTCATTTAAATTTATCTTAAATTTTCCTCTCCAACTTTAAAAATATCTTAATACTGTGGATTTAAATATTGTAAATAAAATTATAAACGACTTTGTGAAATATTCCTACTAGGGGATCGAAATATTGGAAATAGCTGATCAACTTTCTATATCTTGTTACATGATAACATTTGAAAATTATAATAAACATATTTTATTTCTATGGGTTTTAATATATCATAATTGATTGAAATATTGTGGCACACAAATGTATGTTTATTGGTCGATGGGGTCCTATATAACAGGTCAATTCATATTTTATGATTTTATAACTCATGAGATAATTAATCTTGGACATTCTAGTATTTTTTCACAACTTAATGTGTAAACATACATTTATTTTTTCAATACATAAATAGTGAACATGCATTAATTTTTTCAAAATGTAAATGGTGGGATCTATTTGAATTATCCACCATATAAAGGGTGGAAATTCAGAGAACTATTTTCAACCTAAATAGCAGTCATACATGGATTTTTAACAATATAATTGGTTGAAATTATAGTATTTGTTAAATAACTAATTTGTGGAGATGCTTACATTTGTTCACAATATAAAGAGCAGAAATTCCAAGATTTATTCACAACTAAATGTTGGAAATGAATGGGCATAGTCACAATATTATTATTCTCATTGATTTTTGGTTCTATAATTCTATATGGTTATTTTTTTAATGAAATTACATATTTTTAATCCACATACATATGATTATACTATATGGATCTTGTTTATTGTCTCAGACTCTTATTTCATGAATCATTTTTATTCATTTTGTGATTTCATGAATTTATATTATTAATTATAAATAAATCAATTTTCACATGTAATACTTAATTAAATATTTCTCTGATGGTCATGTTTTCTCATATTCTTATGATCGATACATTATGACATGTTAATATGCATTTCATTTCATAGCCTTTTCTTTATCCACAATTCTTATATTTCTATTCCCTGTGTTATCATGATTGACATAACATATGATAATTATATAATTGGTTCTAGTGTGGTTAAATTATAGGGAATTATTTACAATTATTGGTAAAAAATTTCTTATGGATCTAATCTAATGGGGTATTGAATATTTGTGTTACAGTATTATTTAATTTTTTGTGATATGTAATGTATAACTTGTGGAAGTGATTTAAAAATATATATTTATCTTAGTGTTTCTCACATGGTTTAAAATCCCCTGTTTAATGTATTTATATTTAACATCAGTCCTTGTAGTTTCTGTATTGGTAACCTTGGTGGGTATTTGATTATGGTTTAGATAATTTTTGTGATTAGTTTCATTATATTTAGTGATTATGACATGTGATGATTAATGAAATCCCTGTAATAAGTATATATTTAGGTTAAAATTATAATTTTTTTGTGTCATATAGATTATATTGTTTATTAGAAATTATACCCCTTTATAAATACAAAAAAGTTCATACATGCTTTGAAATATTTTCATCTAGGTGTAATAACCCTTAAAAAGTATGGTTGAGTACTAACCAGATCATTACATTGTAGATGATAACGAGTCTTGAATCAATACCAAGTATAAAAAATTCGAGGGATATTCATTAGTGAAACACATTATCATTATGTAACATTTTTATATACTTTAATATATTTTAGGGATGTAATATATAACTAGTAGGTTACGGAACAAAAATTGGAATATGACCTTGGAAAAACAAAGTTGAAAAAAAGAAGTTATAGGTTCATCCAATTATGTCATAGTTGAATTTAATGTATCATAGTATGAACTCAAGGTATCATAGGATAATAAATATTAATATTGATATTTCATATTCTTATGATCATTTGCTCTGATTTTATTGGATGTTAACATATTCATTTTGGTTTTAGTATTTTTTTGAAAATAGGATCACAAAAATGATGTTGTGAAAGGCATGTCATTAGAAACTCCTAACATATGTAGATAACTAATGTGAAATATTTGAAAAATATGGTCAAAAAACTCAATATATTCTACTTATGAATAAACATATAAGATTCCAAATATTACATGGTATCATAAGGCTAATATTCTATAAGATAATATATCTTGAATCAAGTCTATCGTTTATATAGATATACTTATTTTAATTAGTAGTTTATAATTAAATTTTTGGGGAAGAAATTTATTTAAGAGATGGAGAATGTAACAAAATGATATTTAACTAATTACTTCCCCTACAATAAATTCAATTTTGAGTAAATTTCTACACTATAAACATGAAACTAAAATATAATGTGATATTATTTTTTATATTTAGTAAATTTAACCATTATAATATAGCCTTTTTATTGTTTGAAGTAAGTACATGAAATATCATTGTGAAATATAATTAAATTATACAATACATGTTATATTTATTATTGATAATTTTTTTAAAAAAACACTTAGTGTGTAAAAATAATTAATAAAATCATGTAATTTAGAAGAAATAATTTTTATGATTAGTGTTTTAGGTGGTTTGTATTTTTATTTAAAGAAAAATTATATTTCTTTTATAGTGATAATAAAATAAACTATCCATATTAATAGTACAATAATATTAATTTATTTATAAAATAACAATACATATTTATATAAATATCTAATATCAAAAATGACATATTATTATTAGAGTAATTATTTATTATTCATTTAATTTTTATTAAAAATTTTAATTTCATAATTTTCTATTTTGAAATTGAAAAAAAAAATTCAATTTTTTTAATCACCATAAAAATATCATCTTAGGATGATTTAATGTATTTTTATAAATAGATTTAATTTTTAGGTCAACAATGTAAAAAAAATCTATTATATAAAATGAATTTTTAGAAATAATTTTGATATAATAATAATTTCAAAATATGTGAATCATTTTTCCCAATAAAATATTTATTTTATAAGTAATATTATAAATTTAAAATATTAATTTTTAATTTAGAATCCTATGATTAACATTTTATAACAAAAGTGAAATGTCTTTGGGAAATATTTGTAGGTGTTAACTACATATTATTTCATAATTATATGTTATCAATTTTATTAATTTAATATTATGATATTTCCTTTAATTTTATAATGATGACATCAAAATTAAATTATAAGGGTAAATTTATGTGTATTTTAGGAATAAGTTACTAAGGTTAAAAACTATTATCATAGAAAAAGTTAATATTGATAAAATGTTAAATCTTTGGAGAAATAAAATCCTATAATAACTCAAAAACATTATAAAAAAGGATTTTTGGGAGGAATATCTACCCACAATAATATAATTTACATTATTATTAATTTTTCAGGTTGTGTTCCCTAAAAAATAACTTATCTATTTATATTATTTAAAAAATGCCATTATCCTCACATATTAAAGTGGACATACACACCCCTTCAAATTCATTATAGAATTAAAATTCCACTTGAATTAGTGAATTTTTTTTCAATATAACCATCTATTTTTTTAATACTTTTAATCAATGGTAAAATCCTAAATAATCTATTTACAAGATATACTCTAATAAGTGTTTCAAAATCTCAATTTGTTTGAAAATCTATTCTCAATATTTTTCTTCTCCAAATATATCATATAAAGTATTTTTATTCATTATTTTGTAATAAAATTATATTTATTAATATAATTAATATTTATTATTTTATTGGTATAACCATTATCAACCATTCAATCTTCCATCGAAAAAATGAGAACATTATTTCTTTGTTTGCTGGATTTACCACCTTTACGAGGAAACTTATTTTTTTCATAACCAAATTAAGAAAATAGAAATAAAAAAGAATTTATGGAATAAATATGTTATTTATTAATTTTTATAATTATAAAATTTTAAATTAGTTTTTATATTATCTCATTCTTTGGAACATGGAATCGTAGTTTGCGTGTTCATGTGAACTACAACCTCCATGGAATGACACTTTTTTTTCATAACCACCCTAAATTGTTTATTTTAATAAATTATATAATGATTTAAAATTATTATTTTTAAATTATTATGGTTATTTATGTTTTATATTAATATTTAATTCATTTTTAATGCAACAAATTTTGTTATTAAAAAACATATCCAAACAAGCTCATCCCCATTTCAATCATTAGATGTTTTGGATAAAATTGTACTTTAATTAAAACAAGGATTTATAAATAATTATTAATTTTATATTCTAGTTCCCTAAATAATATAATAATTACTGATTGTTTTTTATTAATAGGGTCAATATCGATACATTTAATCATTCTTGAAACAATAAAAATTGACGACGTCTGATGATAAAAAATATATGAATAATTAATCATTGTGAAAAAAATTATTATCTATGAATAGTGTATAATATAATATATATTAATATATTTCAGATAATTATATTAAAATGAATATATTAATCATATTTGATATTGTAACTGATATATATAAGTCAAGTGTAAAGGTAATGATTTCTTATCTCATAAATTCTCTCATTAAGACATGATTTTTATTTCCACCTACCTTCACAAATGTTGTTTGTGTATTACCTATTTTAAAAATTACATCATGTAAAACTATTGTTTTATGAATCTATGTATTTTATTTGATGTTTAATTTTTAAGGGTTTTTATTTCAATGTAACAAAATATGCCTGTGATTTTCTCAACTCAAATTCGTTTCTCGAGGTAAAATTATTCCATTATGGATATGGTTTTAGGAGATTGTCTCCCTATGAAATATGATTGAATTATATTACCTTTACTTACTAAAATCTAGGTAATTAATTTTTCATATAAAATATAACCCCTTTGATGGATTTTATTCTTCATTTGAATTTATGATGTAATGAATACTTCTTATCCACTCCAATTGAGCTCCTTTTTTCGCATATGTGTATTATTTATTCCCAGAAATTTTATAAATTATTATTTAAAAGGAATAATGCGTTTCATTTATATATATATATATATATTAAAATTTATATTTACTATATTTAAAATGGTTAATTTATAATATTATTATTCCTGTATTAAAAAACTATTTATTTAAAATGTTGAAATGTTTTTCAATTTTTTTACATTTCATAATTCACTCCAGGTTTCAAATATTAAAAAATTATGTATATTCAAGGATTAATTATTGAAATATATTTCAAATTAATGTTTTCAAAATGAATAATTTTAATTTTTAAAAAATTATATTATCAATTGTGAATAATAGCAACTCATTTTTTATGAGAACATTATGAAATATTTTCTAAAATATATTTTACATTTAACATAAAATTTCATATTTAACTCTAAATTATATAACTCTTATAGAGATATGTTAAATAAATAAACTTCTAATTTTCTGAATACTTCAATTTTGTTATTGAACTACTAGAATCAACACATATACTTTTGATATCATACTATTCGATAAAATGTTGGAAATTATATGAAACCCATTTTTTCGTGATTTATTATGATATGACGATTGATTAATATTATATGACATTCAAATATATCGATATAAATAGATGAGGTCTTATATCTACCATTAATTTACTATTTAATGTTTTATATCTCATTATATCAGGATTTTTGTACATTTATTGACCATTTCACACATATAAAATGTGTACATACTTAGATTTTATCAAAACATAAAGGGTGGAAATTCATGTATTTTTTTCAAATCATAATAGTTGTAGATATTTAGAATTATTTTCAACTTAAAGTTTGAATATGATTAGATTTATTAAAAAATGAAATGTTTAAAATACATGGATTTTTCACCAATTAAATTTTTAACCTTCATGTATATGCTTATATTTTTTTCAAAACATAAAGGGTTGACATACTTAGAATTTTATGAAAATATAAAGGGTTGAAAGTATTGGATTTGTTAAAACAATAATGATTCCATGTACCTATGTTTTGGTTCAAAAATTCCTAAATTTTTTAATTTTTCAATGACATGCCTCATTTCTATGTCATATTTATATAGTTATGCTCCATATATCATATTTATCTTTGCATACTCTTATCCCATGACCCATGATTATTATTTTTATATTACACATTATACCATTCTGAATTATGGAAAATAATTTTTTTTCCACAATAATTTTTTAAAAGTATTTCTCTCTTTATTTTTTTGTCATTTATTATTATGTTATAAACCATGTTAAAATTTTGATACATTTTCCATTATTGGGCATTTGAGAAAACTCGTTTCTTATTATAAGACCCGGATCTTGTAGTTATTTAACCTATGCTCCAGTCTTAAGGGCCATTGGGCCTCAAACTCACCTACTTGTATGCCGAAGGCTGATGAATAGTATGAAGGAAATATATGGTGATATTTGGGTTAATATAACCTCATGTGATAACAATAATTTTACAAAAAACCACATCAATAACAATTATTATTTTAAAGGTCATAAATATGTCATTATTAATGCATTTTATCAAATGCAGAGGAAGAAAGATAACATAGAAAACATAAATAAAAATTCCAAATAAAATATATTATACATATTATATAATATACCATGTCGTGATAGTAACAAAGATACATGATAAATTTCATGTGGCTGATCATATAAGTACATACTAAAAAGTCAAAAAAAATCCGACTCCACAAAAATGATCTATATTGTCCACTATCTTCCATCCCATGAACCTTAGGTGAATCCTTGTATTCTATAGTTCAACCTACATATATTTTCCCATACCTCATCTAAAATCTATAATGTATACATGCATCCTGATGGGACCATGAATGGTTTGAGTATAAACTCAGTAGTCCACCACAAATGTGTCTTTATCTTCCATCCATATTAAATCCAGTGTATTAATATGTATATAAATAGTAACAATACGTAATATTCAATTATCCAACATCACTTGTACTCAAAAAACACAAGGTAGAGTTTACCTACTTTGGATATTAGCATAATTGAATGATATATCCACAATTTTTTATACCTACATAACACTCACTCTTCATCCATTTTCATACAATCTTAAACCACATTCCAAGAAGTATCATATATATTACATATCAAGTCAAACTCGTTCTCCAATAACACACCCAGATGTTTAGCCAATAGGTCCTCATACATATATTTAACCACCACTACCATCTTAGTAGCCTAATGTACCAAGGATCATTGATATCCTTTCTTCATTGATCATGCAACATTGACCTCAATTTCAAAATTAACTTCATTAACAATTTAATTATCTCACACCATCAACTGTGACTTTTTATGGAGTGCGCCTCCTCTATAATTGGTCATCATCACCCTCTTCTATGATATAAATTATATGGAGGCTTCCATCCATAATGCTTTGTCAAATCAAGCTCATCGATCCCTTTCCTATGTTCAATTCACTAAAATGATACAATTGTTGATCAGTAGTGAGAAAAGATAATAAAAATTATATGAAAATAAATTCTCAGAAACCATGTCTCAAAATGGAAAACTCACCACCCAACCATGTAATGTTCATCAGTATCCATATCAACCTGAAAAACCTCACTGCGTCATTGTTGATGATCAAAACCACCCTCAAATATCTCATGACATGCCCAATAATTCTCCCCAAAACAAATGTAATAATATCCAAATTAAATTAATTTATCAAAATTTCATATCTCTGCCAACCAATTTTGAAAACCATGATTCATATATACTTTTCTCTTCCTATCCCAATTGTAACATAATGTCCACAAGATAAATCAATGACATCTCGCAAAGATAGATAAATAAAAAATTCTAATAAAATGGTTATAATAGAAACACACAACTCAAAAGTATTCATTCTACCAAATAAACATAAATATAAACATGGATAATGTTAGGAGGAACGTAATATATAGTTTTATGATTTCAATTTCTGAAGAAATTCCCCTAATTTTCAATACACTAAATGAAAATGAACAATCTCACAAAAAACATATAAATATGAAAAATGATCGTGGATGGAAGTAAAATTAAGCGTAGATTGATAAATTAAAAATATTCAATAGGACTAGTATACCTCTATTTTTTCCATTTAATGCTGTTGAAAAAGCTCAAATCTGAGTGAATATGAAGGGGAATCAAAGGATCCATGAAAAAAGAGGAAAATGGAAGATATATCACTACATTTCATGTGAAAGGGTGACAGAAATAAGGGAATAATGTTTAAAGGATGCATAGTGAGTTTTGCAATTTAATCCACAATAATGAACAACATAATTAGGTTTTATAGTTAGTATAACCATGCACCAACCTACAGTGAAACTATCTAAGAGCACCCGACTGCGCACAACCAGGTGCACGGTTTAATTATCCATGTGCCGCCTGTGAATTTTCATATTCAATTGAATATATGTGGATTAATAAATCATGATACCCCTTTCATGGTTAGATCATGTTGTACCTCAACATGAATGGTGTTCATATTTTGGATTAGAAGGCTTGCAATAACCATGTACTAACCATGCACCTAGTGTTATACATTTTGATTTTTAATTTTTGAAGATAAATGATTTTGAAAAAAAACTCAAGAAACCTCCTAATCATCAAACCCCATAAAAACATATTATTTATTCATAGATATAAAAAAATAATTTCTATTCTTAGATTAAATTATTGTCCAAGAAACATCTAAATTATTAAAAAAACTCTTTAAATAATGAATAGCTCTAAGGAAAGGGATGTAACAACTACCCCACATTATGGGATCTCATAACTGATATACATGGTGTTATGATGATATATTGAATGTACCCATGTCATATACATCATCTTGGAATTTCCTGGATATTCACTCACGAATAATTCTTCGTACTTTCCTCACCACATTAGGAATTCCTACCAGGTAACTTGTGACCCCAATTTAAAAAAATTAGTGTTCCAACACTGACCATACATTATATGTACATGTACTCACAAGACATACTATCATTATTACACTTTATCATACACTCACCATAATCCTATGTGACATATGACACCACATGGCCCCGTATCGCACATGATTCACCAAGGAAATATCACATCATAAACACACACACACACACATATATTCAATCCTAAAAAATGATAATTACAATGCATCTCATAAAATCTAAACATCAAACATGATGCTGACATATTTATCCATATCTAGTTAATTTAGATATAACATGTGCACATCATGTAGAATAATTAGTCATATACAAAAAAAGTAAACTCCCACGGTCACAATGTACCTCTAATTGTTTACAATTAAAAGACATGATCTGATTCTACTAGATAAACTACATACCTCTTTCCGAAATTCCAATATTCAAAATACTATCCTCTTTATAAATTTGAACATTAAATCAGACACTAAACCCACTATTAATTATCTTAATCCATAATTTGTCATGTATGTGCACTAGTATCTCAACTACCAACTTTGGATACCGATCTGTGTCCTACCTCAAATCCCTGATCTTGACCTCATCAAAGAATACCTACTATTAGGGAAGTACTACAACTGATCCTATCTAGATGTACCATCATTCTACACATCTAATACTCCATTGATGTATTCTCACACTATGTAAGAAAGTGACTAACCTATCCACTGTATAAGAATATTATTGGTTACCCACTCCTCGGTCTCCTACGCAAATCTCATACTCAACATCCCAACAAAGGCTCTCAAGAACATCACATAGGGATACCCTTTGAAAATCTACTTATCTCACCATACACTATCATGTATCCCAAATAAGTCATTTCTATGTTGTTCTGGTCGACTATCATTGCCTTATTTACATCCATCGAGAATTACGGAAAATTTTATATATTTTCCAAAACATTTAGGGAATACAGAAATCCATCCTTGAATCAATTGACATGTGAATTTTCATCACATTAGTTAAATGGGATTGTTTTATGATCCTATCAACCTGATCATTGGCAGATGTATTCCCCTAATGTAGGTTCAGGATCTGACAAGCTTGATCCTCCCTCAATGTCTGATGGGACAGGTGCTCAAAATAATTGTTACAAAATTCCTTCAATGTGACCCCTCAAGAATACCTATATGTACCTATACATCCCACCATTTCATTACCCTTCCCCTTAGAATATAAGTTTCCATATTCACCTACCACCATGTGGGTGTATCAATATAGTAGAATATAGTCACAAAATCCATCCAATTTCATTCTACATTTGGTCTACCCTAACCTTGAAATAATGGTGAGCTATATCACTAGAAATCATAAATTATATACAGTATGGATGGATCTCCTCCATATGATCCCATATCAAAAATCTAAATGACACAAACCCATTATTCCCTAGGCTCCTCATCTAACCATAACCCAAAATCTACCATCAATAACAGTAGCCCCATATACCTTGTAGATTCTACATATGACTCATTATCATACTAATCCATAGGGTCCTCATATTTCCCACACATTTGTGGCACCACATCTCCACCCTCTTGGAACACCAATAGATCCCATCAAGGTGAAATCACTCTAAAAAACAAAATCCATGGTCAAAAACAACAACAATATATATATAGAACACAAATAGAAAATGATATAAAAATTAGCATATCTGACCACCCTTACACTTGCATACTTTACCCATATCATATATCATCAAGCCGCATTTCCCTTACCTACCAATTTCAGAGTCAGTAATTATATATCTACCATATAAAAATTATCTATCTAGAGGATGATGACTCAAATAAAAAAAATAATTTGTGGATGAAAATGATATTTAGATTATTGTTGACATTTAAAATAGCTCAACATTATTTTATTCCTAGATACCCATATCAGATTTTGGCCCATATAGGCCATATACAGATAGGATTAAATATCAATATTATCAGGAATAATATAGATTGGATGGATGAGAATAATTCAACCTTAAATATAAGAAATAAAACCATATTAATTTATTTTAGAGACATTAAACTTCCCAAACCATGATATAATATTCTAGGATCTAGTAGATATTCACAAGAACATGCATAATTCGTTTTATCTATTGTGCCTATAATAAACCATTAATGATCCTCCATTTCAATATTTGTATTATAGTAATAATCTCACAAATCAATAACATTACATCCAATAACACTAATTGAGGAGGAAATAAGTCAATGGTAAAATAAAAAATACCTGAATATCCATATATCTCCCATGGAAGCTTGGTTAATCCCCCATGTATGGGTGAGCTGGAACCTAAACAAAATATCATTACCTAGTTCTGACTAGATCCTAGTCTATAGTCTTCCATTGACCAAATAACAAACCATTTTAAAACCATAATTTAATAAACCATAGAATCAAACATAAATTTGTTTCTACTTGTAGAAGTCCTAAGGCTATGATACCACTTATAACAGCCCAACATGAGATCCACTATACTTGTGTTATGGGATGGAGGGCCACTAATCCTTAAGTGTGCACCCACATATGGAAATGGCTATCAGCTAGAGTTGAGGGTCTATATGTTTATTGATTCAGGACTATAACCCCGTGAAATAATAATATTAATAATTATAAAGGTTATTAATATAGAGTTGAATATGAATTAAATCAAACATAGATGAAGAATGATAATATAAAAAATGTTATTTAAAAGTCAAATGAAAATAATCTATACATATTATATTATAAACCAAGTCATGAATGTTATACAAATGAAACACACAACACCACCTACAGCCGATAATACAAGTACATACCCAAAATCAAAAAATTAAACCCTATAAATCCATATATGAACCACCTGGGCCACTATCACCAATCCTTGAACCCGAGGTGAATCTTTAATAAAAATGGTCCAACCCACATGTTTGATCCTTTTACTAATATAAAATTCATAATGTCTACACTAGTTTAAAATGTTCCATGTTGGGAGTGAGTATGAACTGCGTAATCAACCACCAACCTCTGTATATATATATATATAGTAGTGCATGAATATACAAATAAATTGAAACTAAATTTATGCATAACGTAACCATTTAACTTGTTCTCAACAACTACATGAGAGATTTTACCTAAATTGGATAATTCTATAAAGAAATGATATATCCATAGTCATTCACTCCATGAGAGCCCTCAATACCCCATCCACGTTTATATTATCAAACATTGTGTGAAAAAATACCATAAATATAATATATCAAATCAAATTTACATGTCATAAACTGACCCTATAATTATGTCACATGAAACTTGGACTTCTGTTTAAGAATCATTATCTACTCCGTAGCCTGAAATCCCAATACATAGTGAAATAATACTTTCTATAAACTCCTATCGTCAGTCTAAATTTGAAAATGAATCTTATCAAAATCTAATGGTCTCATACCATCAACCATGGATTTAGATGGTGATAAAATCCTCTATTACTAAGAGTTATCACCATCCCCTATGACAGAAATAGTATAGAGGACATCACCCATAACGAGCATTCGAAACCAACTCATTGAGTAAATTCATGTACACACCCAACTCCAATGACACTATTGTCAAAAAAGTATAATCCGTAATCACCAACATCACTAAGACACATTATCAAAATGGACTATCCTACCATATAAAAACCATGTTTCCTAACCATGTTATGGTAATCACTATCCCCCTCAAGCATTCATTCCTGATCCCCTCATTCCTGGAGATCAATATCATTGTTGGTCGGAGTGCATACTCAAGAGGGGGGTGAATTGAGTTCCAATTAAATTTTCTGATATAAAAGTATTTCTCTTAAAAACCCCCCAATATAAAAACAATGTTAAATTGTAGTGAATTTATAGAGATTGTAAATGTTCAATTGGATTCTTAAATATTGACTAGATCTCAGTCAATTTAATCAAAGGATTAAATTAGTTTTTGAAGCTAGCCTACTGGTTCAAAAAAAGTATACACACTTGATAATTTAACTATCAAAGTAACTTTAAAATAGTTTTGTATTTAAAAGAAATAGTATCAGAATATAAAAGATATATGTAGTATATTTTAGACTTATACAAAAAAGCACAGCAGATATAACCAAGGGGTTCAGTCTCAAGCAGATACATAGTCCTCTCAAATATTTTATATAAATTTGATCCAAACCCTAGATCGGGGTTAACAATAGTACAATATTGTCTAGGTCATAATACATATTCCATAGTTCTTCATGGGAAAACAAAGACAACAACACACATGATGTACAGGTCACACTTGACGTCTACCACTATCCCTAGTGGGATACAATATGATGTACGGAGTTTGGAATGAGAATTTAGTATCCTCTAGTTCATCACATGAGACAGTGTGTGTGTAAAGTATAAAGAGTACAAACACTTCTCAAAATTTAAATAAATGAATCACTTAGAGTGAGTAGGCAAGAGTTTAAAATTCTCTAGATATTAGAAGTGCTTCTCTGGACTCATTGGATTCAGCAGAAATGCTTCTGAGTCCTTCTCTAGTTTTTCTGTAGAAAAAAAGAGTATCCTGGTTCAGCATGGTGTCCATCACAAGTGAGTATGTTCTCTGGTTTCCAATGTTCTTCGTGTGTTCTTCAGTAGTTCTTGCTTTTATACATGAGAGTTCAATGAATATCTTGCAATTTCTTCTTCGTGTTCATCGTGTGTTCTTCTTTTCATGTATGTATGTGCATGGAAGAATTCTATCTCTATGCCTTTTCACGCACTCCCTTGTACTGCAGCCTGATCATTCTTTTATTCCACAAGGTCCGGCAATGGTAATGATAACCTTTTCATAGGTACAAGGTACTTTCCCCTGTCATGGAAAAAACTAACATTAAATGTCATTAATTGCCTTAAAAACATCAAATATGACCGTTGGAATTAAAAAAGAGTTTATAAAAATTCAAACAGTTTTCATGACTATCGGTTAGTCGGTAGATTGGTGAGACATTTTGAATCTACATCGGTATCGGTGGCATCAGCATCGCTAGCTCATTGATCATCGATATCGGTAGCATCAACATCAGTATCTCCTTGATCATCGGTATTGGCAGCATCAACATCAGTAGCTCCTTAATCATTGGTATCGGTAGCACCTTGATGCGACCAGTGATGTTGCGACTGTAGTCATCAGTGTGTCAATTCCTATCATCGGTGCGACCGTTCATCATCTGTGTGACCATTTATCATCAGTGCGACTATTCATCATCAGTGCGACGGTTCATCATCGGTGTGATCATTCATCATTGGTGCGACCATTTGTAACATCCCAGGTAAATTATGAATAAAACATTGTCATATTTATTAATATTTACGAATTAAATATTAATTTTAATTAAAAGGGGTTTCTACGTTCGATAGCGTACTCGATACGCAACGATGAGTTTCTTTGAAAACTTACGTTGTACACTAGTAATATAATAATATTATTTTAAATTGTAGTTAACATGTAACTGTTGTGTTGGCGGGAATGGATAGAAATAACTAAAATATGATTATACATGTTTTTAAATGTTTTTAAATTTATCCAATAAAAGTTAAAGGCTTAAAATACGGAAAGAATTCAATTTTAGGCATTTATACCCTAAATTTTCACTAAAGGCTCACTTATCACCTTTTGATGATGAACTGTCATTAAATGTAGTATTGATCACTCTTATGCATTTTATTGGACCAAATAATACTCTTCTTTAGAATCGGGACATCAAAATTTACTTTGTGTAAATTTTTGGTATTTTTCCGATAAAGTTCATTTTTTAATGAATAGTGTAAAATGTTGTATTTTAATTCAAAACCTCTTTTTTATCTAATTTTTTTATATGATTAGACTATCTTTTGAATTGGTTTTTAAGTGAAATTATAATATATTTTTACCATTAATTCCAATAGTGGTCGTTGGAATTAATTTCACTTTGAAATCAGACATAAACTAGAGTCAATCTTTTGATACTTATTGTTTCATAATAACACGCTATTTGCTCTGACAGCGGGAATTAATTATTTAATTAATTAATGAAACTTATATGTTTTGAATTTTATAAAATGGAATTCATTTTTGAATTCGGAACATCAAATATAGCTTAGGGTGATGTTTTGATATTTTTCTGAAAAACATCAATTTTTGATGAATAGTGAAACCACTAAGTGGTACTTAGAAAACTGATTTTTCGTTTAAATGAAATTTTACCACCTCGGTGTTTTGAATTTAAAAAATCCAACTTGTATGGTTGTCATTAATAAGTAATATGTGGTTCAATGGGATTAAAATAATTTTTTGGTGAATAGTAACTTATTAAGTTTTTAATCGCGATTAGAGGTAATTAGTGTAATTTAAGGTAAAAATAATTTTTTAATAATATGAAATGAAAATGAAACACGTCCTATCCTCATTGTTTGTGTCTTTTAAGACCATGAAAATCCATGGGTCAACTTGGGGACCCCATGAATCCCCTTTGGTTGGAAAATGACATTAACATCTTTTTATTTAAAGTTAAAATAAAAATGACACAAACATGAGTTGTTTTACTAAAAAAAATTACATGGGGTTATAAAAGTCCAATTTTTGAGTATAAATATTCATTATAAAGTTAATAATATTTCCTAAATCATGATATTTTTTTATAATTTTTAGACATTAAATATATTACATTATTTATGACATCATGATGATGCAGTGATTTCTCATTAATAAAGGATTTAAATAAAATGAAATGATAATGTAAAATCTATGACCTACACATGTCCAAAACCTATTGGATGGGTGTATTTCGAACCCTTATCACCTTACCCTCGAAACACATCAATGTGGGACCATTAAAATCCAAAACTCATTCTAAAATAAAGTAATATTTCCTTACATTCCAAGAGTGCCCCTCCTCTCCTCTTATAAAAGGCCCCCACCTATACCACCTTACCCACACTTCCAAAGCCTTTGGATCGGCCAACCCCAGCCCATTTTGTCTCTACACATCCAAATATTACTCCTTGAAACCTCAATTTGGTTAGAAGTCTTCCCAAGGAAGCCTTTGAGCTCAAATCTAAGAGAGTTACCGATTTTAAGGTGATGTCTTCACTTGTGTCCTTTTGTTTTATTTTTCTTCTCCAACCCCCTAAACTCTTTTTATTCATTTATTTTGTAACAACTACAGTATAATCAATATACTAGGATGTTTTTATAAGAATTATTCGAGCTAAACATACACACACCTACATCTAATGGTTAAAGAACATACTGTTTCCGTGGATGGCGAATTTCTGCCTCCCGAAACGATGATTGTTCAAAATTCTTTTAACACCATCAATGGTGGCCATTAAGATTACACTATAATTATATGTGATATATAATATTTTTATGTTTTCCTTAATATTCGGTATTTTTCATTTTGGGCATACCTTTATGGTTTCCATTATGGGTAAACGCGATATCTTCATTTAAGGAAGTGCGGACTACCTCCCCCTCAAAGTGATTTGATTCGTTAATGCCATATGTGGGATGTATAAAGGATGGATTTAAAGTTATTATATATGATGTTATAATGGAATTATAATATACCTCTATATCATTATTATTTCATTCCTTGAATGTATGAGATAAAAATGAATGTAGTGTTCATGCGTACGTACGACTTACCGTCTCCATGAACAGTGCATTTCATTTCTTATCCCCAAATGTAATGCACTAATAAAAGTACATGTATATAATAGATATATATGATTAATGATAAATCTAAATTATTAAAATAAATCTGGAATTAAAATATACATTTCTTTCATTTAGTTTTAATTCCATTAATATGAAAAAGAAATGAAAGTAGCGGTCATGCGTACGTACGGCTTACCGTCTCCATGAACGGTGCATTTCATTTCATACCTAAAAATGATTATGTAATATTATAAATACAAGTATAATCTGGATATATATGATATATATGATATCAAAATCAGTAATTTCATTCTAGATATAAAGAACCCTTGACCACACGAACAACATGCAATTGTAAGAAGTCCACTTTCGACTTAAGAACCAAATATCAACAAAACAATCATTATTAACAAAAATGGTTATATAATGTTTATAACATGGAAATAAGAGATATAAAAGTAATAATGAACTTGAAAAAGGTTCTTAAGAAAATATAAATTAACTCATGTTTATTTTTCAGGACATTAAAGAACGATCGAGTGAAGTCGGCCCTGAGTTAACAGAACTTCTTAACCCAATTTCCATTCATTGGGTTAATCTCCTACTTTCAAATTATGTCATGATATTATTATGTTCTATCTTTTATTTGTACTCCATTTTTGTGTACTTATAATGAATACACATAATTGGTCTATTTTATTTTAAAAAATGATCTTTTTAAGGGAATTCGTCTCAATCTCCTTTCATTGAGGCATATTTCGTTTTATACACAACTTTATTTTATACGATGTATAAACCCCTTTAAATTTTACTTTTATACAAAAGGAATATTTTTCTACGAAGTGTTTTACAAAATGACAAAAAGGAATGTTTCTTTTAATTTATGCGGTGACAACGACCTTTTCCGCCGCCGCGAGTATTATTTGGTCATTGGCTTCCTGAACAAGACGTAATGTTTTTTTTTAAAATGAAATAAATACCATATACACTTTTATGTATTTTGGTATTGAAAATGATTTTTATAATGGATTTGTTATGTCAATATATTTAAGTGATATATTGTGATCAAAGTGTGGAAATGTTTTCTTTCCATTATATTTGTTTTATGTCTTATGATTTTTATAATGGTACTTGGACATTTTACGGGTGGTTACATGATAAACCATATGACGAGTGGTGCCATGAATACCAAGACGGGTGGTTACGTTATAACCTCTAATGCATTGGGTATGGAAGTCGTCCGTATGGTTATTCCATTAAGTATGAATGGAAGTTGGCCGAATGGCTGTTCCATTAAGTGATATGTGTGGAAGTCGACCATATGGTTATTCCACTTATGTATGTTTATGTCCCAAGTTACCTTTATATGTTATGTGATCTTTATATGGGTTTTATGGTAATATTATGGTTACAAAAGGTTAAGTAATGATCTTTTATTCAGTGAATTGTTTTTACTACTTCATAAAGTTCAAAATTATTACATCGATAAAGTATAAATGGTTTACTTGATGTTTGAAAAACTAACAGTTTTCATTCTTTGTGTATCCCTTACTGAGCTTTTTATGCTCACCCCAATTTTTTTGAAATGTTTTTCACAGGACTTAATGTGGAATAGGGTCAAGGATGGGATCAAGGTAAATTCATGCTATCTAAAAAATGGAACTAGACATGTTACTTTTTAAGAGTTATTATTTTATTAAAACTTAATAGAAGTGTCTACTTTGTAAACTTTTGAGATGTAATAGTTATGTTCTAATTCTCAAAAACTCTAAACCTGAAAAGATCCTCAATGCGAATTATTCATTTAATTCAATATTAAGTAAGTTTTAAGGCCGGGGCCATATAGTTGGTATCAAAGGTCGATTTAGATAACTTTAGGAGTTAGAAATCTAATTAAATGTTTATCCAAAAATATATTTTTTATGGTCAAATCGAAATGATATAGAATTTGAAGATTACCATGTTGCTTCATCTAAGACATGTTTGTTTAGAATGGTTTTTCGAAGAGGATACATGGAAGTTGTTCTAGGATGGTATACAGATGGAAAAGAACTTTCAAATCAGTATCCTGAGATGGTCAGAATCAGAACTAAACAGTTTGTTGTAGTGATGGCTCAGTTGACTCAGGTGAAAATTTTTGGTTGTTTTTATTGATGATATTTTGGTTTTTTCTAAAAGTAAAGAGGAGCTTGAAAGTCATTTAAGGGTTATCTTTCAAATCTTAAAAGAAAAGAAACTATATGGAAAATTCAGCAAGTGTGAGTTTTCGTTACAACAAATTTATTTCCTTGGTCATGTTTTTTCAAAAAAAATGTCATAACTGTTGATCATTCTAAAACAAATGTTGTTGAAAAATGGCCGAGACGCACAAATGTAACTGAGATCCGTAGTTTCCTTGGTTTGGCAGGTTACTACCGATGGTTTGTTGAATATTTTTCACGGTTATCTATTCCAATGACTAAGATAACTCGGAAGGGTGTTATGTTTATATGGACAAAAGAATATGATGATTTTTTTTAGGAGTTGAAAAGAAGATTGGTGAATGCTCCAGTTTTGGAACTTCCTTCCCGGAATGGTGAGTTTGTTATATACAATGATGATTCTTTGGAGGGACTTGGCTGTGTCCTTATGAAGAATGATCAGGTAATTTCTTATGCTTCACGTCAGTTGAAAACTCATGAGGTAAATTAACCTTCACATGATTTGGAATTAGCTGCTGTTTTTTTTTGATTTAAAAATTTTGAGGCATCATTTGTATGGAGTAAAGTGTGAAATATATACTGATCACAAAAGTTTAAAGTATATATTCACTTAGAAAGAATTGAACATGAGACAGAGGAGATGGCTGGAATTAATCAAGGATTATGATTGTACAATTCATTACCATCCGGGAAAAGAAAATAAAGTGGCTGATGCTTTGAGACAAAAAAGTAATGCTTCATTAACAATGTTGTGTTTGGAACGATATCCTTTGGTTTTTGATTTGATGAACTTTGGCATGGAAGTTGTTTGTGTATGAAGTCCTTCTGTTTTGTTTCAGGTATCAGTGACATAGTCCCTATCAGAGAGAATCAAGCAAGCACAGAAGCAAGATAGTGAGTTGCAGAAAAATGTAGAGCTGGTTCAGAAGGGTAAGCTGCCTAAATTCAACATTGATAATGATTGCGTTTTGAGGTTTGGGAATAGATTATGTGTGCCCTGTGTTTCATAGTTGAAGAATGAGTTGTTATGTGAGGCTCATAGCTCCTCGTTTTCAGTTCATCCTGGACGTACTAAGATGTACAGAGATCTGCAGGAGTATTACTGGTGGGATGGAATGAAAAGAGATATTGCTGATTTAACTGTGATGTGTTTGATTTGTCAGCAGGTTAAAGCAGAGTGGAAGTTACCAAAAGGGATGCTTCATCCTTTACCAGTTCCAGAGTGGAAATGGGAGAATATATCCATGGACTTTGTTGTGGGATTACCAAATAAATCTAGAGGTAATAATGAAATCTGGGTTATTGTTGATCGATTGACTAAATGTGCTAATTTCCTCCCTATTAGAAATACTTTCTCTCTAGATCAACTTTCTCTTTTGTATCTTAAAGAGATAGTCAAGTTACATGGAGTTCCCCTCTCTATTGTATCTGACCGTGATCCCAGGTTTACTTCTAACTTTTGGAAAGGCCTTCAGAAGTCGTTTGGTACTGAATTAAATTTTAGTACAACTTTTCATCCTCAATCATATGGGCAGTCAGAACGAACAATTCAGAACTTGGAGGATATGCTACGAGTTTGTTCGATGGATTATCAGGTAAGTTGGGATCAACATCATTCTTTGGTTGAGTTTTCATATAATAACAGTTTTCATTACAGTATACAGATGGCACCATTTGAGGAATTATATGGGAAGTGGTGTCGAACTCTAGCATTTTGGGATGAAGTGGATGAAAGGAAGCTGATGGGACCAGAATTGGTAGAAGAGATGGCAGAAAAAGTTCAGTTGATTCAGAGACACATGAAAATACCTCAAAGCAGACAGAAAAGTTATGCAGATAACCGGAGGAAAGATCTATCTTTCGAGGTAGGTGATCATGTTTTTCTCAAGGTTTCTCCATGGAAAAGTGTGATGAGATCTGGTAAGAAAGGAAAGATGAGTCCAAGGTTCATTGGACCATATGAAATTCTGGAGAGAGTTGGATCAGTTGCATACAGAGTGGCTTTACCTCCGAGTTTATCTTAGGTACACAATGTTTTTCATGTTTCGATGTTGAGGAAGTATATGCCAAATCCATCTCATGTTTTGAGCCCAGAGGTAGTTCAGATGGAAGATAACTTATATTATGAAGAACAACCAGTCCAGATTCATGATCGAAGAGAGCAAGTGTTTTGAAATAAGGTAATTCACCAGGTAACGGTTTTTTGGAGAAACCATATGGTTGAAGAGGCAACGTGGGAATCTGAAAATGCTATGAGGGATAAATACCCCGACTTTTTTTGATAAGTGAATAAAATTGCGAGGACGCAATTCCCAAAAGGGGGGAAGGATGTAACATCCTGGGTAAATAATGAATAAAATATTTTCATATTTATTAGTATTTATGAATTAAATATTAATTTTAATTAAAAGGGTTTTCTACGTTCGATAGCGTACTCGATACGCAACGATGACATTCTTTGAAAACTTACGTTGTACATTAGAAATATAATGATATTATTTTAAATGGTAGTTAACATGTAGCCGTTGTATTGGCGGAAATGGATATAAATAACTAAAATATGATTATATATGTTTTTCAAATGTTTTTACATTTATCCAATTAAATATAAAGGCTTAAAATACGTAAAGAATTCAATTTTAAGCATTTATACCCTAAATTTTCACTAAAGGTTCACTTATCACCTTTTGATGATGAACCGTCATTAAATATAGTTTTGATCACTCTTATACATTCTATTGGAACAAATAAAACTCTTCTTTAGAATCGGGACATCAAAATTTACATTGTGTAAACTTTTGGTAATTTTCCGATAAAGTTCATTTTTTAATGAACAGTGTAAAATGTTGTATTTTAATTCAAAACCTCTTTTTAATATAATTTATTTATATGATTATATTATCTTTTGAATTGGTTTTAAAGTTAAATTAGAATATATTTTTACCATTAAATCCAATAGTGGTCGTTGGAATTAATTTCACTTTGAAATCAGACTTAAACTACTGTCAATCTTTTGATACTTATTGTTTAATAAAAACACGCTATTTGCTCTGACAGCGGGAATTAATTATTAAATTAATTAATGAAACTTATATATTTTGAATTTTTTAAAATGGACTTCATTTTTGAATTCGTAACATCAAATATAGCTTAGGGTGAAGTTTTGGTATTTTTATGAAAAACATCAATTTTTGATGAATAGTGAAACCACTAAGTGGTACTTAAAAAACTGATTTTTCGTTTAAATGAAATTTTACCACATCTGTGGTTTGAATTTCAAAAATACGACTTTCATGGTTGTCATTAAGAAGTAAAATGTGGTTCAATGGGATTAAAATAATTTTTTGGTGAATAGTAACTTATTATGTTTTTAATCGCGATTAGAGGTAATTACTGTAATTTATGGTAAAACTAATGTTGTAATAATATTAAATAAACTTGAAACATTTACTAACCTCATTGTTTGTGTCATGGACGACCAAGAAAATCCATGGGTCAACTTGGGGACCCCATGAAGCCCCTTTGGTTGTAAAATGAGCTTAACATCTTTTTATTTAAAGTTAAAATAAAAATGACACAAACATGAGTTGTTTTACTAAAACAATTTTTACATGGGGTTATACAAGTCATCTTTTTTACTATAAATATTAACTAGAAAGATAAAAAGATTTTCTACATCATGATATTTTTTTTATAATTTTTAGACATTAAATATATTAAATTATTTATGACATCATGATGATGCACTGATTACCTCATTAATAAAGGATTTAAATAAAATGAAATGATAATGTAAAATCTATGACCTAAACATGTTCAAAACCTATTGGATGGGTGGATTTCGAACCCTTATCACTTTATCCTCGAAACACATCAATGTGGGACCATTAAAATCCGAAACGCATTCTAAAATAAAGTAACTTTCCTTACTTTCCAAGAGTGCCCCTCCTCTCCTCTTATAAAAGGCCCCCACCTATACCACCTTACCCACACTTCCAAAGCCTTTGGCTCGACCAACCCCTTCCCATTTTGTCTCTCCACATTCCTCTATTACTCCTTGAAGCATATATTTTGGCAGAATTCTTCCCAAGTAAGCCTTTGAGCTCAAATCTAAGAGAGTTACGCGATTTTAAGGTGATGTCTTCACTTGGGTCCTTTTGTTTTATTTTGCTTCTCCAACCCCTTAAAATCTATTTATTCATTAATTTTGTAACAACTACAGTATCATAAATATACTAGGATGTTTTTATAAGAATGATTCGAGCTACACTTACACACACCTACATCTAATGGTTAAAGAACATACTGTTTCTGTGGATGAGAAATTTCTGCCTCCCGAAATGATGATTGTTCAACATTATTTTAACACCTTCAACGGTGGCCATTAAGATGACACTATATTTATATATGATATATAATATGTTTATTTTTTCCTTATTCTTCTTTATTGTTCATTTTGGGCATACCTTTATGGTTTCCATTATGGGTAAACGCGAAATCTTCATTTAAGGAAGTGTGGACTACCGCCCCCTCAAAGTGATTTGATTCATTAATGCCATATGTGGGATGTATAAAGGATGGATTTAAAGATATTATATATTATGTTATAATGGAATTATAATATACCTCTATATCATTATTATTTCTTTCCATTAAAGTATGATATAGAAATGAAAGTAGCGTTCATGCGTACGTATGGCATACCGTTTCCATGAACGGTGCATTTCATTTCTTATCCACAGATGTAATGTACTATTAAAAGTACATGTATATAATGGATATATATGATGAATGATACATCTAAATGATGAATATAATTCTGGAATTAAAATATACATAACTATCATTTAGTTTTAATTCCATTAATATGACAAAGAAGTGAAAGTAGCGTTCATAAGTACGTACGGCTTACCGTCTCCATGAACGGTGCATTTCATTTCTTACCTCTAAACTATTATGTAATATTATAAATACATGTATAATCTGTATATATATTATATATATGATATCTAAATTAGGATTGTGATTCTGGATATAAATAATCTTTGACCACACGAACAACATGTAGTTGTAAGAAGTCCACATTCGACTTAAGAACCAAATATCAACAAAACAAACATTATTAACTTAAATGGTTACATAATGTTTATAACATGGAAATAAGTGATATAAAAGGAATAATGAACATGAAAATGGTTCTTAAGCCAATATAAATTAACTAAAGTTTATTATTCAGGATGTTAAAGAATGATCGAGTCAAGTCGGACCCGAGGTAAGGGAACTTCTTAACCCAATTTCCGTTCTTTGGGTTAATCTCCTACTTTAAAATTATTTCATGATATTATTATGTTCAATCTTGTATTTTTACTCAATTTTTGTGTACTTATAGTGAATACACATAATTGGTCTATTTTATTTAAAAAATGATCTTTGTAAGGTACTTCGTCTCAATCACTTTTCATTGAGGCATATTTCGTTTTATACACAACTTTCTTTTATTCGGTGTATAAACCCCTTTGAATTTTACTTTTATACAAAATGAATCTTTTTCTAAGAATTGTTTTACAAAATGACAAAAAGGAATGTTTCTTTTAACGTACGCGGTGACAATGACCTTTTCCACCGCCATGAGTATTATTTGGTCATTGGCTTCCTGAACAAGCCGTAATGTTTTTTTTAAAATGAAATAAACACCATATAATCTTTTATGTATTTTGGTATTGAAAATTATTTTTATAATGGATTTGTTATGTAAATATATTTAAGTGATATATTGTGATCAAAGTGTTGAAATGTTTTCTTTCCATTATATTTGTTTTATGTCTTATGATTTTTATAATGGTACTTGGACATTTGATGGGTGGTTACGTGATAAACCATATGACGGGTGGTGCCGTAAATACCATGACGTGTGGTAATGTTATAACCTCCAATGCATTGGGTATGGAAGTTGGCTGTATGGATATTCCATTAAGTATGAATGGAAGTTGGCCGAATGGATATTCCATTAAGTGATATGTGTGGAAGTCGACCATATTGTTATTCCACTTAAGTAAGTTTATGTCCCAAGTTACATTTATATGTTATGTGATCTTTATATGGGTTTTATGGTAATATTTTGGTTACAAAATTGTATGTAATGATATTTCATTCAGTGAAGACTTTTTACTACTTCATAATGGTGAAAGGTATTACTTTGATAAAGTATAAATGGTTTACTTGATGTTTGAAAAACTAACAGTTTTCATTCTTTGTGTATCCCTTACTGAGATTTTTATGCTCACCCCAAGTTTTTTTGAAAGGTTTTTCATAGGACTTAATGTGGAATAGGGTCAAGTATGGGATCAAGGGAAATCGATGCTATCTAAAAAATGGAACTAGACATGTTTCTTTTTAAGAGTTTCTATTTTATGGAAAGGTAAAAGAAGTGTCTATATTGTAAACTTTTGTGATGTAATAGTTATGTTCTAATTCTCTAAAACTCTAAACCTGAAATGATCTTCAATGAGAATTATTCATTTAATTCAATATTAAGTAAGGTTTAAGGCCAGGGCCTTATACCATTCATCATCAGTGCCACCGTTGACCATCGATGCGATAGGAAAATAACTAACGGTAATTCAAGACATGGAATTCTCAAAAAGTGTCTGTTCAATCCAGAATACTTATAGGTCAACCATAAAACATAAATTAACACAGATAAACATATGTTGACATTATTTAAACATATATAAACATATTTAGAAATTTTTTAACAAAAGACTAAATTGAAATAAATAAAACTAAGATGTGTGATTATTAAAATAACCATCTCACAGAGAGTTCAAAAATATCTCCCTTTTTGATAATCACAAATAAATGGCATAAATGAAGATAGAAAAAATTATGTCATTCAGTATACTCCCCCTATATCAAAAGAAAATATGCCAAATGATAGGACAAGGTTATAATAGAAAAAAGAACTTATCCCTATATAATATAAATCAGAAAATACGATTCATTCTCCCCTTTCAGCATTTTTTCCACTGAGATATATAGTCATCATTTCCCCCTATATATATGTATGCATGTAGTAAAAAGTGAATTAGTCATAAAAATTAGTAATTTGTTAAACATGCATCATGGGCTTATATGAATATTCAGGACATCCCATATTCATATTCATGGTATCTCATCTCTCATTTCTCATTTTTCATTTCTCCCCCTTTGGGATTATCAAAAAAAGAAAAGAGAAGGAATAGAAAAGAGGAGGAAGATAAGAAAGATGATTCCATTTGAAAAATAAGGTTTTAAAATGAGTACCAAAATCACATACAAAAGTGAAAAGTATAGGAAATAGACACCCTATTGAAAATTGACTGATACAACTATTTATCGGGGTGAAATGGAGCTTTTCCTTTGGGAGTTGGAGGAATGGAGGGTCCAGAACGTGGCTGGGTGGAAGGTTGAACTGGCCGGATGACTCTACCTAGATTAATTGTTGGTTCTAAGGTCACCTGTTGAGGTGTTGAAGATATTTCTGAAGTAGTATGTTGAAAGACTGGCCGAATATTGGAGAGTGCTTGAGAGACATGCATCTGACCAAGAGAAACATCTGATGAATTAAGAGGCTCAGTAGTAGGAAAAATAATGGCCTTGTCATGGACATGAAGGTAGGTTTTGAGAAAATTGAGGAAGTCTTGAATTACTCCTCCACCGTACTTCACAGCCTTTTCAAAATCATCCTTATTATGGATGAAACTTTCCAAAGTAGGAGTAAAATCCTTCAATTGCTGAACTTGAGCCTTAAAAGCTTGGGTAACTGGAGGGAGTCTCAAATTGAAAACTAGCACTTTAAAATGATGATTAAACTCATGCTTGGTGTAAATCATAGATAAATAATTATCCACATTCTCCGTAATATATTTTTGAGCCTTGGTAGCATCGTCTGAATACAACTGCACCATTTTATGAATATGATCACTATGCTCTTTCATCTTTTTCAAAGAATCCAAATCCAAAATCATTCCAAGAGCTACCAGCTATTCTTTAATAACATCCTTTAAAGAATTAATCTCATGACCACTAATATTGGTAACCATTGAAGAACTAGCCTGAGCAACAACTTGAGTGATCATAGCTTTCAACTTCCTCAAATCTCCCTTCTTCAGATGTTCAATCAGATTTCTTAACACTTCCATCATACCAGAGATGTTTGTTCTGAACTCTCCTGAAAGAGAGACCAAATTACTGCCTAAAACATTGAGTGATTGATTAAAAGAGGTAATTTTCCTTCCAATTGACTCACTATAATTGCACAGGTCTAGTTTGATAAGGCTTACCACTCTTTGAGCCAAATCATGAATATAAGCTTCGGATAAAGTCAAAGGTGCAAGAGAAGGAACATGAGAAAACACAAAATTTATAGTATCTCTAACTGATTGAATCAATTCAACCTTAAATATGTCAAAATAAGATTCAGCAACTGCAGGACAAGATCTAGCATGAGAAACAGAAGTATCAGGTCCGGATTGAGAAATAGAAGGACCTAGTCTATCTGTTGTCACTTGCATATATTCAGCAACTAATCGAGCCTTAACTGAGTCACTTACTCCTGTAAGATTCATTCTTTCTTCTTCCTATTCCTCTTAATAGTATAATCCCAGAACATCAAGACCTGGATGTTCTTCCCATGCTTCATTTCATGAAGTATACATATGTTTCACAAACTGAGCTCTTCCAGGAATTTCAGGAGGGACCTCCTCATCCTCATCAATCTCCAACTGTTCTATTCTCTCAGCCTCAAGGACAATTTTTTTCACATTTGGTTGGGGTTGAGGATCATCTTGGATCAAATTCTTAACATCTATAGGTCGAGCATTAGCATCATCACCATCACCACTATCACTGTCACTGCTACTACTATCACTATCACCATCAGCATCAACCTCATTAACATCATTGCCTTCATCATTATCATTATTAGCTGATCTCTCAATTGAACTGTCTGTACTATCAGATTCATACTCCTCAGAGGTTGATTCATTAGTCTCACCTTCTTCTTCATCATCTAAAATAGGTTCTATCTCTAGTAACATGAGAGGAGGGTTTGTTGAACCAAATTCCACCCTTCTTTTCTTTGGGAACACTATATCAGGATCACTCATATCATCAGGAGGTGATTTATACTCCTTTTCAGCATCAGTTCCATCTTCAGCTTCTTTTTCTTATGTTCCATGCATACTAGACTCACCAGTTATCTTAGGAACTACTGCTTCTTATTCTTCATGTGAATAAAGCACTTCTTCACCTGGTTTTAAACTAGGATCCCTCATCCCCTTTGGTCTTATAGGACGATCAATAGGATTTAAGTAGTCATACAACTTATCCTCATCAGTAACCCAAGCCTTATTCTGTGGGTTCCATTTGATTTTGAACCTATTACAAATATCATTGTTAATATAGAATCTACTAGATGAGATACACTCATCTCCATCATCAACACAGTCAATGAACTTCAGCATGACAAATATTTTTTTAGAATAAAACCAAGTTGTAGCTTTCTTTGATGGTTTTATCATCTCATAAATATGCTCAACAAAATATCTACACAGGTTGATCTTTGAACCATCCAACAAAAGAGATAACAAAAAAAACATCCTGATACTTTACTCAAGTAAAGTGACCTTTTCTAGTACATATTTGATGTTGAATAAACATAAACAAGATTCTACTCTCACCATCCAACGCATCAGTAGATATCCTCCATGATTTAGACTTCACAGTCAATAACATGAGGGCTATCTCATAAGAAATGTAATCAGTAGTAGGGGGGATATTACCGATGTAATCCTCATATATTCCATTGTGAGTTAATCCCAAACATTCAGACCACTATTTCGATGAAAAAGTAATCTTTTTCTATTTGACTATTTAAGACAATCTCATAGACTCTACTCCATCCAAAACAATACTTAATTTTATGTAAAACTCATGCACCAACATCAGGTAGTATAATCAGTTGTTATTGCCGAACCGGTCTTTCCATACTTATATCTCTAATACCTTCCATAATGCAGACTTGCTCAATAACACCCATTCATTACACACTTCTTTCTCAGCTCTAACTTCCTGAGTTTCCAACTCCGGGTTAACTGACCTCTGCATCATGCTGCTCGACTATCTTGGAGTGCTCTTTACAGGTTATGATCATTCAGATTCCTTTCCTTGCCTCTTTTTATTTTCTATTGGTGATTCTATAAGATTGAGAGGATTGGAGATGTTTGAAAGGTTCAGGTTACAAGAAAGTGAAGAGAGTGTTCGGCGGGAGATGGAAGGTCAACAATCTCTTAAAAAAGAAATAGATGCTGGTCATAATTTGGATCAGTTAGGGTTTCAAAATAATAAAATATTGATTAAGTAAAATAGCAGCGTTTTAAACAAACACTAAAGTTTTCAAACACACTATAACTCAATCGGTAGGAAAGATCGGTTTCACAGATCGGTTTCACTGATTGGTTTCACTGATCAGTATCATAGATCGGTTTCACAGATCTCTCATACCTAACTCTTTTCTAATCAATTCTAACCTTTCAGAACTTAAGGGCTTTGTGAAAATGTCAGCTAATTGATGTTCAGTACCTATAAACTCAAGAGTAATATCCGCTTTTTGGTAGTGATATCTCAAAAAGTGGTTCCTTACATCAATGTGTTTGGTTTTAGAGTGAGACACATGGTTCTTTGATATGTTAATTTCACTAGTGTTATCACAGTTGATTGAAACATGCATAAAATCATATCCATAGTCCAAAAGAATTTGTTTCATCTATAGAATTTGTTCACAACAACTACCAGCAGCAATGTATTCTGCTTCAACATTAGATAATGCAAAAGAGTTCTGTTTCATACTACACCATGATACTAGGGTCATTCCCAAAGGATGACATGTTCCATATGTTCTCTTCCTATCTAATTTTCAACCTGCAAAGTCAACATCTAAATAACTCATTAAGTCAAAATATTGTCTTTTTAGATAAAACAAACCTAAATTATCAGTATGTTTATGATATTTGAAAATTGTTTTAACAGCAAGAAAATGAGATTCTTTGGATTAGCTTGAAATATTTAACACATACACACTCTAAACATAATATCTATTCAAATGGAAGTAATGTAAATTAGACTCCCAATAAAACCTCTATAATTGGTTTGATCCACTAGTTTCCTAGTTTCATCTGCATCCAATTTACAAACAATACTCATTGGTGTATCACTTTCCTTAATACTATCCACGCCAAAAAATTTTAAAATATGTTTTTTATATTTACATTGATTCAAAATAATACCATTTTAATTTTGAAAACATTATATCCAAGAAAATATTTTAGTTATATCATTAAACTCATTTAAAATTCCTTTTGAATACTTTTTGAAAAATCAGTACATAAAGCATTTTTAGAAGATCCAAAAATAATATTATCAACATAGATGTGTACTATCAAAATATCTTTTGAAATTCTTTTAATAAAAGGATTTGGATCAGCAATCCCTTTATAAAAACCTTTTGAAATAAGAAAACTACTAAGTCTATCATACCAAGCTCTTGGAGCTTGTTTCAAACCATATAAAGCTTAACAAAGTTTAAAAAATCTATTTGGAAAATGAGGATTAGTAAATCCATGTGGTTGATCAACAAAAAAATCTTCAACAATAAAACCATTTAGAAAATAAATTTTAAAATCCATTTGATATAACTTAAAATTCAGATGAGGAGCATAGGCAAGTAGAATCCTAATAGCTTCTAATCTAGCTACAGGTGAAATGATTTTCGTATAGTTTATACCTTCCTCTTGAAAATATCCTTGTCCAACTAATCTAGGATTGTTTCTAACTATGTTTCATGACTCATCAACTTTATTTATAAAAACCCATTTAGTGCTTATGGTCAAAGTGTCCTTAGGTCTGTCAACTAATTCCCAGACTTTGTTTCCATCAAATTTATTTTGTTCTTCTTGCATAGCCATTACCCAAAATTTATCATTGATAGCAGCATTGATATTTTTAGGTTCTAACTGTGAGAGAAAATATTGATGTTTAACCCGGTTTCTTAGTAAAGCTCTAGTCTGTGTCTGTCTATCATGATTACCAACAATAGCATCTAAAAATGATTCTTAAGAATCATAGTTGATATAGTAAAGGTAGTACTAGAGATTTTAGGATATTTTCTAGGTTTTGGTTCTACAGAAGTGGATTCTGGAACATTTTCAGAACTTTTTGTCTTTACAATAGGGTTATTGATTTTATCATTAAGGTTCAGAACATATAAATATTCTTCACGATTATCAAGAGATGGTTTAGGTTCATGTGGATCAGTTTCATAAAACATGATGTGAACAGAATCTTCCACACACTTGGTTCTCTTATTAAAGAATCTATAGGATTTTCTTGAGATTGAATATCCTAAAAATATTCCTTCATCACTTTTGGATGCAAATTTGTCTAGACTATACTTGTGTTGAGAATAAAAACTTTGCAACCACAGACTCTGAAGTAACAAACTATAGGCTTTTTATTATTCCATAATTCCTAAGGGGTCTTCATGAGAACTGGTTTGATCAAGACTATATTGATGACATAACAAGCTATATTGACTGCTTCAGCGCAAAAAATTATAGGTAGGTCATATTCATTAAGCATGGTTCTTCCTATTTCCTGAAGGGTTCTATTCCTTCTTTCTTCTACAAAATTTTGTTGAGGTGTCCTATGAGCAGAAAAATTGTGACTATAGCCATTGTCTGAGCAATAAGATTCAAATTCATGATTTTCAAACTCACGACCCTGATCCCTTCTCAGGGTTTTAATCTTGTGTCCACTAATGTTTTCTACAGACATGGAGTATTTAATAAAGTATGAATAAACTTCACTCATGTGAACTAAGAAGTATACCCAAGTATATCTAGAAAATTCATCTACTAGGACATAGACATAGTGATTCCCATTTAAAATAGAAACTCTAGTGGGTCCAAACAAGTCCATGTGAACCAACTCTAGAGGATGAGAAATTGATACTTCTTTCTTTAATTTAAACGAAAATTTATGTTTCTTTCCCTTTTCATAGGGATTAAATACTTTGTCATTTGGGAATTCCAGTTTGTGTAGGTCTCTAAACAAGTTATTCCTAGTCATCTTTCTAAGTGAATATATATTGCAGTGTCCTAATATTCTGTGCCATAGCCAAGATTCTTTATGAAAATAATTTAGGCAACTAACATTTTGTTTGGCTAAAGAATTTAAATCAACAGCATAAACATTTTCATTTCTCAAAGCAGAAAATACTAAAACACTTTAAGAGTTAAAAAAATTACAAGAGTCATTTTCAAATTTCACATTAAATCCATCATCACATAATTGATAAATACATAACAAATTATTTTTATGTCCATCAACAAATAAATCTTTAGAAATAAAAAATGAATCAGTGTTACCAATATGGACAATACCGATGATTTTTACTTTATAATTATAACCAAAGGTGACATGGCCTCCATCAACTTTGATTAGAATCTTGAAGTCTGAGTAATCTCAAGACATATGTCTTGAACATCCACTATCCAAGTACCATTTCTTCTTGTGACTACTCTTCAAACATGTTTGCTACAAAACTGATTGAGATGTAAAATGATCTGTGTACCCAGATATTTTTGGGTCTAGATAGGTTAGAAATCAAAGCTTTAAGTATCCAAATTTGTCTTATTGGTCTCATATAATTAGGATATTCAATAGATTTGGAAAGTTAAAATATATTTGACCTATAACTGTGTGAATAACTAGTTGAGGCATATGAATTCCCAGAACTAGAACTAACACATTTTTGTACAGATTTAGGAATAAATCTAGTCTTACTAAGTTGTCTCTGTCCAGGATGATAGACTATTCCGGTGGTATATTTTGGTGCCACTTGTTTTCCTAGAATTTGATTTATAGTATCCTGTACATTTGTAAATTTTTCTAGGTAATTCCTTAATTTCTCATTCGACAACTTCAGTTCAGTAATTTCCTTTAACAGTTGAGCATTATTTTCCTTTTCTGTATCACGTGAAGATTTAGCATTGGCAGTGAGAGCATGCTGTTTCATTAAGGATTTATACTTGTCCTTAAGTTCATTAAATGATTCTTCTAGAATATTATAATATTCAAACAGTTACACCCTATACATGTTTTCACATTTAGAATTAGTTGCAGAATAATAATCATTCAGCATAGGTGAAACAGGTACCTTAGAGGTATTGTTCATGAAGCACATGTTGGCATGATTCTTTTTAGAATCAGAATATTCATATTCACTTCTACTGTCTTCTGAAGCACTCCAAGTAGCTTTCATATCTCTCTTATACTTATTGTCCTTATAGTCATGTTTCTTCTTAAACATCAATTTTGGACAGTCTGCATTAATGTGACCATAACTTTTTCATTCATAGCATAAAACTTCATCATTCTTGTCTGGATTTTTACAATCCTTCTTCCAATGAACCTTGTTTTCATAAATTCTTTTGTAATTATATTTTTGGAAGAATTTATTCTTCCTATAGAACATCTTGAATCACCTGGCTATTTGAGCCAGCTCAGCATCACTGTTAAAGTATGAATCTTCACTTGTTGAACATTCAGTTTGTATTTGAACTTTTTCTTTGTCCATTCCCTTCGAAGAAGTAGATTTAAAGGCTACATACTTCCTTTTAGGTTCATCATCATCCTCTTTATTCACCTTGAGTTCTTCCTCATACATCATAATCTTACCAATGAGCTCCTTGATTGGTAGCTTGCTTATGTCACATGATTCTCTAATTGAAACAGAAGTGCCTCTACATCGATATGGTAGACATCTCAATATACTCATGATTTTATCCTTAGAAGTGACATCTTTTCAAAGAGATATCATTGTATTGACAATCTCATTGAACCTGAGATACATGTTAGAGATAGGTTCATCAGTCTTAATTTTAAAATTTTCATATTTAATAAAATATGTATTAAATCTCATTTCTTTAACATTAGTTGTTCCTTTATAAGAAACACACAAAGTATCCAATATTTCATATGATGTTTTAAAAGTAAATATTCTATTGAACTCTTCACCTCCTGTAGCACAATACAGGGAATTCATAGCATTATAATTATTATTGTAACCACTCTTAGTAGCTTTATCCCAAGTAGTACTAACAGTTTCTGGAATCTTATATTCATTTTCTATAGCATTCCAGATATCAAATCCCATACTTTCTAAATGATTTTTCATTTTCAGTTTCCACTTAGTATAATTTGTTCCATTACAGAAAGGTGGTCTGTTGGTAGCATCACCATCGAGTCTATTATCAATAACTAGAGTTTAGCCAATAAATTTAAAGAGATAAAATTGAGAACTAATAGAAATTTATGATCTTTAAAATATATTTAAAATCACAGTTGAAAAACAGAGTATTTAAAAACATTGATAAAAAAACAAATCTTGTGATACCAAATGTTGGTTGGACTGGATACTCAAAAGGGGGATTAATTGAGTTCCAATTAAAATTTCTGTTAAAAAAGGATTTCTCTTAAAATCCCCCAATTTAAAAACAAAGATAAATAGTAGTGAATTTATATAGATTGTATGTCCAATTGGATTCTGAAATATTGATTACATCTCAGTCAATTTAATCACAGGATTAAATTATCTTTTGAAGCTAAACTACTGGTTCCCAACAAGTATAAACACATGCTAATTTACGTATCAAAGTAACTTTAAAATAATTTTGTATTTCAATGTAATAGCAGCGAAAAATTAAAGATATATGTAGTATATTTTTTACTTATACTAAAAGGAATAGAAGATATAACCAATAGGTTCAGTCTCAAGGAGAGACTTAGTCCTCTCAAACAATTTATATAAATTTGATCCACACCCTAGATCGGGGTTAACAATAGTACAATACTATCCAGGTCCTAAGACCTATACCAAATTTCTTCATGGGAAAACAAAGACAACAATGCATAGGTTTTCCAGGTCACACTAGACCTCTACCACTATCCTCAGTGGGATACAATATGATGTATGGAGTTTGGAATGAGGATTTAGTATCCTCCAATTAAGTACAAAAGACAGTGTGTGTGTAAAGAATACAGAGTACACACACTGCTCATAATGTAAATAAATTAATCACTTAGAGAGAGTAGGTATGAGTTTAAAATGATCTATAGATTAGTAGTGCATCTCTAGACTCGTTGGATTCATCAAAACTGATTCTGAGTCCTTCTCTTGTTTTTCTGTTGAAAAACAATGTATTGTGGTTCAGCTTGGTGTCCTTAACAAGTGAGTATGTTATCTGGTTTCTAGTGTTCCTTCTGTGTTCTTCAGTAGTTCTGGGTTGCATGCATTAGATTTATTTGATGATATTTCAATGTCGTATTCATGTTCCTCATGTGTTATTCTTTTCATGTATGTATGTGCATGTAAGAAATATATATCTATGCCTTTTCATGCACTCCCTTTTACTGCAGATCGGTCTTCCTTTAATTCCATGAGCTCTAGAAATGGGAATGATTACCTTTTCATAGGTAAGAGGTACGGTCCCCTGTCATGAAGAAAAATAATATTAAATACCATTAATTTCATTAAAAACATAAAATATGACCATTGGAATTAAATAAGAGTTTATAGAAATTCAAACAGTTATCATGACTATCAGTGAGTCCTCAGATTAGTGAGTCATTTTGAATCAATAATCAATATCGGTATCATCAGCATCGATAGCTCATTGATCATCAGTATCGGTAGAATCAACATCGGTAGCTCCATGATCATCGATATCGGTAGCATTAACATCAGTAGCTCCTTGATCATCGGTATCAGTAGATCCTTGACGTGACCAGTGATGTTGCGACCGCTGCCATCAGTGCGACATTTCCTATCATTTGTGCGACTGTTCATCATCGATGTGACTATTCATCATCGATGCGACCGTTCATCATCAGTGTGATGGGAAAATAAGTAATGGTGAATCAAGACATGGAATTCTCACAAAGTGTCTCTTCAATATATAATACTTCCAGGTCAACCATAAAACATAAATTAACATAGATAAATATATGTATATATGATTTAAACATATATAAATGTATTTAGAAGAATTTGAAGAAAAGATTAAATAGAAATAAATAAAACTAATATTTTTATTATTAAAATAACCATCTCACAGAGAGTTCAACATATCATCTTTAAATATCATGGTCCATTCCTAAAATATTCACATGAATGCAATTGATCACATCACAATTTAATTAATTGACCTAAAAATATTTCCATCCCTAAATATTCCAATAACCACACATTTAAAATTCCATGTAACAACCTAAAATTTATGGATTTATTAAATTTTAAAAACATTTAATCTTTTTGAAAATTTTCATTAAAAAATTCCTATTTTATATTTATTTACATGATGTAAAAATTTTATCTTATGTTACATTGAATAATGAGATTAGATTTCACTATATATAACACTTATCTTAGCATGCATTATATGCTACATCGAGCAGAAATGAAACCTGAAATATTATTAAAATAATATTATTTAACTAGATGGTTTTAAACTAGAGGTTTTATGAGTATGATTAAGTAAATTATTAAAATATATGATGAATTCTTTGATAAAAAACTAACTAAAAATTTAAAACAAATTACATTTTTAAAACAAAGGGAATATTTTTATGAAAAACTATTTTTATTCATTCAAATGTGGTTTATTTAAATAAATAATAAAAATTAACTTTTGGGGAATAATTTAAAAAAATTAAATATTATACAATCCCTAAAATGTTTAAAATTCATCTTTTGTGTTTCCTAGATAATATAAAATTATAAAATGAATTTTAGTTGTAAAAACTATATTTTTTTGAAAACATTTATTGTCTCTTTTTCATAATATATATTAAAATAAAATTATCCATATTTCGAAAATATATATTAGAATATAAAATTAAATTTCCAAATCATAATATATAATTTTTTGTAGAGTTTTTTTTATTTTTGTAGAAGATAAAATTTACAATTAATAATGAATAATATTTTCTTTTATCATTATTTTTCATTTCATTGAAAGCATTTTAAAAAATAAAAATTGTTTTTAAATGTTTTTAAATGAAATATTAGTTTTATTACATATATATTAATCTTTAATGTATTATTATAATCAATTTCATATTGAATTTTTATATGATTTTATTTTTGTTTTTGTTGATTTTTTCTTTGGAAACCCAAATTCTCATGGCGAATTTGATATTAGTCTTAAATTAATTTTTTATAGTTAAATAAATGGAATTTGGGAAAATGGATTTCATACTTGTAATCATAAAAATATATATTATTTAATATTTTATAATTAATTTTATACAATAAAAATATTAATAATTTTAAAAAATGACTACTAAAATTAATATTTAAAAATGGGTTTAGGTAGGCATAAAATAAAGAGATAAGGGTTAAAAATTACTCGAAGCATTTCCAAAACCCATTTTAAGGAATTATCTTGTCATTATAAAAATATTTTCCTATAAAGAACCATTTTTCATCATTTTGAAAAGGGTTAAATGTGGGTGCACCTTTTTATTTTAAAAAACTACAAGTGTGCCAATCACATAACAAATAAAAGGCCGCCAGTCCTCTATACCTCAAACCTCAAAAGAACCTTGTGTTAACCTATAAATACTAAAATAAATTTCTAAGTGACATAAAAAACTTCTATATGTTTTATTTTTTGATTAAATTTATCATTGGAGGGATTTTGATGGAATCCCAAGAGAAGTTTTCTGTAGAAGAGTTAATATACCTAACCAATCATTTTACTTTTTCATCCTAAATGTACATAGATTATTTTTAAACCGTTATGATATAATAAGATCAATATATTATATATAATGATATTTTTATGATAATTTTATTAGCTATATAAATATTTTCTTTCATATTATGGGATACGAAATCATCGTTTGTGTGTATGATGCATGACCGCCTCACGAATTGAAGTTATTTTATTCTATCCATTTTCTCATGGAAGGATATAATTTGGGATTTAATATTATAATATGATATTTATTATATTATTATAAATTTTTAATTATAATTATACATCTATTAACATATATCCAAACCATTGGGAAAACAATAATGTTGCACATGTGTACATTAAACTACTGCCTCATGAAAAGATTTGATATGTTTTTCATTTCTATTTTAATTGTATGGTTATTAGGATATATCAATAAGATATTTGTAACATATATATAATTATAGAATAATTATATCACATATAACTCCTTAATTTTAATTTTTTGGTGGTACAATAATGTATCTTTTGTTTACTGTGGAATACTACCTCACAAAGATATGTGTTTCATTAACATTTTAAATGAAAGGTAATAAGGATGATATTTAAACAGTATATAAAGTATATATCAAAGATATATATATACTATGTAATGGTAATATATTATTTATCTTTATTTCATTCATTGTTTTCATGAAAAGGGATACAACATGCGTGCATACATATTACATACCATCTCCATGAAAAAGGAATATCATTTTCAATGTCTATCATTTATGGGTTATGATATATATATATATATATGAATATATATGATATTTATTTCATGGTTAAATTTATGTACATGATTAAACCATCCAATATGTAATTTGATCGTAAAAATAACAAATCAAATCATACCTCAAAAACCAAGTAGTTAATAAATGTAACATGATTTTAATAAGGTTTTGTAGATAAATATGTAATAAAAGGACATAATTAAATCATATATGGTTTAATAAATTTATGTATGGTTTTATTAAAAATATATAATATTATTATATTTATTATACAATAGTTTCATAGGTGTATGAATGGAATCAAGATTTAAGGTAATGGATTCCCATATAAATTTTTACTTCAATGATACAAATGGAATATTCACCACCAATTTATTTTATGTGGTTTATATACTGCACATGAAGGTATTTTATGATTATAAATATATAATATATTTATATGTACATTGTTTTAGGATATCTCTTTCCTGGGGTTAATGTTCAAATGTTACCTAAGAAATATTTGATTTTTTATCTGATTTTCTCTTCTTTTAAGACATGTTATGTTCTAAACTTATCTTCTATTATGAGGTATATATAAATAAAAATTGAAATGTAATATAATGAATTTATTTATTCTCATGATATTTTATGTTTCATTTAATTTAATTATATCATTGTGATTATAATTCAATGATAAGAAAATGGTAAGGGATTTAAACACCAATATCATCATTTGTGGGATTGTTTATCATTTTTATTCCAATGATTAAATTCTATAAACTATTTATCATGAAAATAATGAATTTTATTTACTCTAATTATTACATGTGAATAAAAGTTTCCAGTAATTTTCTTATCTGTATTTACTCAAGAGTTAAAAATAATTTTTTTGGAATAATCATCATCAGTTCGTTAGTCAAAAACACAATATTCTTCTGATAACATGATTTCAAAAAAATATAAAATGATTATAAAAATATCAAAAGAATTTATTAAAGAATTTTTCCCATTTTTCACTATTTACAGTTTTTTTTAAAAGAATACTCATGCAATTTTTCAAATCATTCCACTTTATATTTTACTAAAAATAAAAAAAGGAATAATTATTTCAAAATCTATGGAATGTATAATATTTTTCATTATAATTACATATTTGTTATAAAAAACCCCTTATAAGATTAAATTATTAATTTAATAGAAATGTATTTCAAAAATGTTCTATGAAGTTTTAGTTTTGAAATATTTATTTCAATATAGAATGTATGTATTTTCAATTAATTTATTTAAATAATTTTAATGATTCATTTATATGTGTTAAGGCTTATTTATAATTAAAATTATTTCAAAAAAGTTTTACGAATTTTTAGTATTAGAAATTGATTATCAAATAACATTTATTTTCCACATTAAATATCCAAAGAGTATTTTCAAATTCATTTTCCTTCTAAGATGAAATCTGTTGAGGTTACCAATTCCTTACATGAGATATGATCCAATGGTATAGTTATCGTTCATTATTAGAATTGTTTATATATGATATTTATTGATGTTTTTGTATTTTTTTATATTCCAATTCTTATTCATTTATTAATTTATGAGGAATACCTCATATATTCATAGGTTATGGAATTATGAGATGATAAAATGAGTATCAAACCTATGACACTTCCCTAGGGTATGATATAATGAAATTATTATGTAACACATTTTATTTCATGGATGGTGATATGATTATTTTTTTTGATCTTATGGAAAAAATATATATGATTTTTATTATGTGATATGTGGGAAAAATATCTCTATCTAGTGAATTGGGTAATGATTTATATCTCATGATATATACACAAGTGGAAAATAGAGTGATCCTATTTCGGTAGTGATTTTTTCCACTATAATGATCTTATGAGTGAACCTTAACTACTAATAACGTTTTGGGAGTTAACCCATTAAACTATGATAGTCGTGATAGTGCTCTTGGACTATTAGGGGAATTATTTTCATTGGTTAACTGTATAATATAAATCAATTTCTTTTGTTAATGACATTCAATCGTGGATCATTTCCATTTATTTTATTATGATTTGTGTTCTATTTATTGTTAATATTTAAGAATTGTTTTAATATTTTCACCATTAAAAATCTAGGTATAGATTCCATATGATATAATCACGTTATTATAACCTTATTATCAGAGTATTTTTATGAATTTCCCCATGTTTACCCTTAATGTGCACCTGCGAGCAATCATTCTTTTATTTCCTTTCCCCATGTTAATATGAAGTGTATATAAATGAAGAGTAAAATAGGTGAATTTTTTTTTAGAAAAATTGAATATATTTTACTAAATAATATTATTGTGAATCTAGATGCTAATGTTAGAAAACCATTATGCACCATTGGCATGTGTTTTTGTAATATAACTAATATTCAACTAAACATGTCTAATATATAAATATGCAAATACTAGGTCACTATAGTTCGTGACATAGGAATTGTTTATTTCACCATAGTAAATTAGTATGATGAAACATTATTTAAATCCATATGGACATGTCTATGGATATGTCTATGGATATGTTTAAGGATAAGTCTACAGATGAGTCAATGTATATAAAATTTTTCCAAAATTTATGTAAATGATATAGTGAGTGGTTTTCATACATTTACATATATTTCACTATACTATAAGTGGGTGTGGCTCTAACATAGAGGTAACCAGTGGAAATCACTATTTAAAGGGAGCATTGAGCTAGACTAAATCACCACCTTGTCCTTGAAAATGACTTATGCCACACACCTAGATTGAAAATCCCAATTTATATGATTTGGAAATCCATAAACACTTTATAAACCATCATGATGGATTTGAAGATATGATGATCACTAATAAATAGTGTTAATCAAAGGTGTTTTTAGATTTAAAAGAATGTGTCATTATTTATAGATACAATTTTTTTCATTGTTATGTGGTTCCCCAATACGATTTTTATTGCTCACACTATGGTTTTTTGTTTTGGGTATTGGATGAAACAATAATTAATTAGATTAACATTTATTGTGATATAAATTGTGTTATTGAGAAACCAAATTTGATGATCATTTGAGTAAATTTTATTTTGGTTATTCTTAATCATTTATCAGGATATGTGATTAAAAAAGTTATATCTCAAAAATCTATCTCACATAAAAAATGATAATTATAGAGTTCTTAGAGTGATCGGGGGTAGAGACTATATAAGAAAATATATTATGTTTATTATTTTTGTACAAGATGGTGAGAAACACTTAGTTGAATGACATATTGAAATGATATTTTTTAATAGTTTTCAAAATATGGACACAATGGAATTAATTTATGAGGAAAAATAAAATTTAAAAATAAATAAATAAATCAGAATAATATAATCTCTATGGTATCATCAAAATATGAATATTTTAAAAGTGTTATGTATGGTAATTATGAATTTAATTATCCTATGGAAGAATATTATCAAGATAATAAGTAATGTGGAATGAGTAATGGTAATTCCACTGATGATTATTTGATCACAAATTCCCTATTAGTTGTATGGGTTTTAATAAGAATAATATTTATGTTAAATGAGTGTATAATGATTAAATTGTGATTGATTAATGTAAATACAAGATTAATATTTCATATTGTAGGAACAATGTATGATGGAAAAAGATGATGAAACCTAGTTAATGTTTTTAGAAGTCAGTGGGATGATAGAAGTGTTTTATATTTGAACTGATGAATTATTTTATATGAATAAACAAATATATTAGGATTTCATAACATAATTTTATCATTATGAATATTCAAGAATATATTAAATAGTGTTGACGACCTAGAAATTTCATTTAAAGGAAATGTGATATTTCATAAAAACACATTATTATGGGAAAGGTAACCCTTAATATATTCCTAAAGCTAAAATAATGATGTTAGGATTAAGAGATGATTGATGATGACCATGGAACTGATTTAGGAATTGTAGAAAAAGTGGTTTATGTAATCAATGATGAATTTTAAAACATTATTGGATTTATGGTATATATTGTATTACATATGGTTTTATTTAAAGAATAATAATGTAAATATGTTTTCATTATGGTTTTATTAAAATTCTAGTTATTAGCACATTTTATGAAAATATATAATCAACATATTCGCATATTTGGTTTGTGAAATTATAAGATACATAAAATTGTCTCTGGGATTAATGATACTTTTATGATATAAAATTAGAGACATTATATATAAATTGTTGAATTTCAATTTTTGATAAACATGGAAATTCCATAAGATTAACTATACATGAAATACATTATATAGAACTTTTTCCATTATTAGATAACCTGTGCTATTTTTTTAAAATAAATATAGAAATATGGAATGAATTATCATTAGTTTATGGATCATGTCATCCACTATTGCTTCACGCATTAAAAATAATAATTACTCATCATTTAATAATATAAGATATAGTTGTGAAATACATCAAATCACAACCAAAGGATGATATTATTCTTATGAAATAGAATAAAATAATGTATTTATATATTCTCAAGAATATTACCAAAAAATATGAAAAATATAAGGACATAAAATTTTTTCCCATTACCATCCTATCTAATGATATCAATGAAACATTTCACACCTTTTTTAATTTTCTTCTTTAGGGGTTGTTGATCTTTTAGAGATCATTCACCTTCTTGTGATTAGTGATCTCGATCACACCCCATTGTTATTTTACCAATAAGATTTTATTCCATGCCTAAATACTTATTTCCCAAATATTTTCTCTTATATGTAAAACTTTTATATATTATTCTAGATTAGTTTAACACATTTTATTTTCACTTTTCAAATGAATTTTTAATAACCATTTTTACCCTATAGGTTTACCACAAAAGAATTTTATAATGTTTGACACTTTTTTACTTAGAAAAAGTTCAAAATAAAAGGATTTAATTTATTTATTGTAGATATAATGTAACAACCCAATATAAGGGAAAATATTATATTTTCAAGTAAATGTAATATTTTTGATAATTTTTGTTATATGAAACAAAAAATTTATCTTTTTTTACATACAACATTTATTACAAATAATACTAAGTTTAGATTCTATTAAATGCAACACTGAGTTTAGGAGAAACATGAAATACTACTAAAATAATTATATTTAACATGAGTGTTATCATCGACCCATATAATTTAATTTTATATGTTATATTACTGATTTATGACAACATATAATAATTTTAATGGTGGCTAAAAAAATTTCAATTAACATAAAAACCATTTAAAAAAAGGAAAGGTTTTTTTTCAAATAAACTATTATTAAACGATAAAATACTTTTTATGTGAATAGATTTAAAAAATAACATTTTGTGCATTCTCATATTTCAATTTATATATTATATATTGAATAAAAAATTTTACATTCAAATTATTTGTTTTCTATAAAAGATATCTGAGTAAATCAAATTTAATGCTCAAAATTTGTATTTTCCAAAAAATATGTTTCATATAAATTATCATAATTGTTTTTAAAATTATTTTTTGGATGTTTTAGAATATATTTGATTCATTTAAAATAAAATATTAAATCATCATGTCAAAATTATCTTAGGGTTATATATTATAATTTTTTTAGAGGATAATAATTTCTTTGAATAGTGAAAAAAATTTTATTATGAATTAATATTAAATTTAAAGAAATAAGAAACATTAAAACAATTTGAATTTGGATTTTAAGTTAAAATTAGTACAAATATATATCTATTAAACTAATTTATATCATTAGTGTCAATTGAATATGGAATTTTGATATAAATTTTTTTAAAATTTTTGAATAGTTTCTCTTTGGAAAACTGCTTTCTCATCACAGCTAAGGAATTGATTTTAAATTAAAATTTCAAAATAATGTGGTTGTAATTTATAAAAAATATATATTAAGAATAAAAAAAATATTATAATAAATTCAACTTAATTTTTTACTATAATTATTAACAACAATAGTGAAATTAATTACCAGGGTAATGATAAAGAGGGGTTTCTTGGAGGACTAAACTAAAATGATATGGGTTAAGAATGAACACAAGATAATCCTATTTTATGGAATTATTTTGACATTATAACTTATAAGATCAAGATTTTATCATTTTTACCCTTTTTTAATGTAAAAATAGTGGGTAAACATTTTTTCTAGTATTACAAGTGTGCCACTCAACTCACTTATAAAAGGCCACCCACATTCCTCTCCTCTTAAAAATTGAAATATATTTGGATTGGCTCGTAGGTAATTTATTACCTTAATTAATTCCTTTATATAATCATAGAATCATTTGTTTTCATATGAAAGACCTTGTATGTATATTTTTGTGAACTAAAAGAAATAGTTCAAAGAAGAGGAAACATCCCAAAGAGAGTTTTTTATGTTACTTATTCCACCATCTATATTAATTATTTATAAAAAATGATGATATAATAACTAAATTATAATCCATATATTTAAATTTTGTATTTTTTTAAGAATTACCTATATAAGTAACCCCTTCCTTGAAAAGGGATACAAAACCATCATCTATGTTTACATTAGACTACCACATTTCGAATCGATGTTATTAATTTTCAATCTCCACCTATCATGACAATATATAATGGTGGAATTAATGTTTATATATACTATATTAATTATATTATTATAGCTATTTAACTAAAATATCATATGTACCCACTTACCTCCAATCCCATTGGAATAATATAACATATTTCATGTGTACGACAAACTACTGCCTCGCGGATCGATGTGATGAGTTCTCCATTTCTATTTTACATTTTTCTATAAAAAATATTTATTAAATATATATATATATATATATATATTATATTTGAAACATATTTATTCTTATATAAAAATGATATCACATATACCTCCTTACATTCTATTCTGTGATAGTATGATAACATTGTATGTGAGGACGACTGACTACCACCATGCAAAGCACTGTGATTCAGTCACATATTAAATGGTATGTAATAAGGATGGGTTTAATGAAAATTTAAATTTTATAGATGAATTAAAAATTATAATGAAATTTCACTATATTATTTAACATTATTTATTTTATTTCTATTAGGAAACAGAAACAATAATCATGCAAACAAACAACTTGTTATCCCCATGAGCATTGAATTTAATTTCCAATCTCTACCATTTTTTTATTATTATAAAAAAAATATATTAAGAATATATGATATTTATATACTGGTTTAAATTATTAATATTAGTTAAACAATGATCTGAATTATAGGAATAAAAATCAAAACATACATGAAAAAAAGCTATTATTACATGAAACATGATTTAAAAAAATCATTGATAAATGGGTAATAAAAGGTATTAATTAAATAATATATGGTATTATAAATATAAATATGGTTGTTTAATATATGTTAAAAAATTAATTTATTATAAAGGTGGTTTTAATGTCTATTAAGGGTGTCAAGATTTATGGTAACAGATTTTTGTATCACTTTTTACTTCCATAAATAAATTATATATTCACTGCCTATTAAAATTATGTGGAATATATAATGAATATTAATGTATTTTATAATTATTAAAATCGAAATAATTAGTATTTAAAAATTTATTGGACTATCACTATTTCACTAGGATTATGGTTCATATGTTACCAAAGCTGTAAGGGATTTTTTTGTCTTAATTTTCCTTCATAGTGACATATGTAATTTTGTTAATATATCTTCATTTATGAAGTGTATTGTAACATACAACCCATTTTAAATGGATTTAAAAGAGTGGTGATACATCACCAGGTCTAAGGAGACATTCCCAGGATTCCAAAGCCTGAAAATAAATTCTGAAGGGCTTCAATATATATGGGGGATGTTTTTCCAATAGAGAAAAAAACCACAAACCCAAAAAGACATAAAAAAACCTCTATATGATGCATGAAAAAAATAAAACAAAACTAAGACATTTGATTTTTATCAAACTTATTAAAACAATGTATCAGCGTTAAAGACTGCAATATCAATGTAAATAGTAGAAGATAGCCTACTAAAACTCAAAGGTAACCACAACACTCTAAATAGCAACATTATCCAAGCTCCAAATAAACAAAATAGACCATGTATCATAATGTAGTGCTAAATATACCTGATAAGATACATTTTACCATATATTAGAATATAAATCTTGGAAAACAACCAATGTGACAGAGTAAAGGCCTGTACAAAAACTCATTAAGTTTTCCACAATGACTTCCTAACTCATGCTGTTAATATAGAAAAGATAGAAACCATTATATAAAATATTTTATACAATGAAATTTATCATATAGTTTATAACTAAAAAAAAGTTCGGTATCAACTAGCTTCTTAAAAAGTATTACTTTTCAATGAAATATTCCAAAAAAAATATGTGTAACCCATTTCACATGTTCTATTGTGCATAACCATTCTATTCAATAAAACCACACCATTATCCATGAATGTTTCATTAAGACAGTTCCATACCCAGGAGAGTCTTTTCATCAATCATCAAAGTCATCATAGGGATATTATATCGCATATTCAATTACAACTTTGTCACCGAGAACAATTTCATTTTTCCACCAATTCCAATTAATGAAAATATGAGAATAGACAAAAAGTATGCCAAAAACATTCCAATACCAAAATGAAAAACATTTTAAAAAATTACATTACAATAAAAAAACATTTTCACTTAAATAATGTTTCCATAAATCAAACATTGCTATAATTGTAAAATAACCATTTTAAAATAATTTATAATCACACTTTCTATAGAAATTAAATAATTTAAAAAAAATTCCAAAACCACCCGTAAAAATGTTTCAAACATAATTTTAACATAAATTTCACAATCAATTACACTAAACAAAATAAATATGAGATGAATCAAATCAGTTCTAGTAAGAGGAGATGATAGTGTATCCACATACCTTGATGTTTTGGTGATAATGATAAACTACATAAAAAAATAGAAAAAATGATTTGAATATCTATGAACCCACCTTAAATACAATAACCTATCAATAAAAAATAAAAACCCAAAAATATTTGGAATCCATAATCATAGATATACCCACAATGTGTATAGATATAAAATCCTAAGAGAGAGGGAGAATTATGTCTATGGAAAAAATCAAGAATGATCACATACAAGGAGAAATTGGCCTTTAATCACAAAGGGAAGCCTTCAGATCACCTTTGGACTAATGGTAGAAATTTCCTTGACATTTGAGTGAGATAAATGTTGTGTTAGTACCGTTTTGGATAAAAACAATGAATCAATAAAACCCATGTTCGAACTAGATCAACATTTATAGGATCTTGTTATCCTTCGAGGCATGACTTAACATCATAGTTACTTAAATTATGCAATAACCATGCAAATGACACTGCCTTAAGAAAAACCCCTCACACTGTTAAATCAAATGGTCCCTAAATTGTGTGCTAACCATACCGACTCCACATAATAAAAAAGGCTAAGCTTTATTTCAAAATGAATAGTTTCTAATAAGTAGACCCATGGTTTGGGAGAAATGTGCACCACCCATGCACCCTCATTTTTCCCATGTCTCATGTTATAATGTTTTTTGAAGGTGTTTAATTGTTTTCCCAAGCCATAGACCTACCATGCACCTATATAAATTCCTGAAAGTCCTTTTAATATTCTTCAAACACTACTAAACATAACCTATATACATTATATACTTAAATATAAAATAAAAGTGAAATTTACAGGAAACCAGGGTGCTATATTATCCGCACCATTGGTATATCCATCCCATGAAATCCAAAACCCAATGTTTTCTAGAATGTGTTAGATCCATTACTCTTTAATTTACATCTAGAGTTCGTAAGGCTCATCGTGAACCCGGAAATGTCTCTACAAAACCCATAATAGTCCAATGATTTTTCCAAGAAGGACTTTCTCTTTCTAATCCACAATCTATACCATGGTACATACCAATGAGGAATCCAAGTCTATGTTAATGTGATCTCATACGATCACATGGTCAGGGTAAGACTGATACTAGTTCAACTGAGATACATGGAACACATAATGCCCCGAATTGAACCACATTTGAAATTCCAAATAATATGCCACCTCATTAAAATATTTCATTATCTCAGAAAGGATTATGTTTTATTGAGATAATAGTCCATGCTTCACAAAATAATGATTTCCACACCTTGGATAATTCCTCAAGAACATATTATCACTCAATGTGAATGAAAATGACCACTACTGATGACCCACAAAATATTTCCAAAGACTCTGATCTGTCTCCATCTATTTCCCAGTCAACTATATCTTCTTCATTATTTCACGGACACGTCTAGCCCTAACTAGTGAATTCTCACATGTTTCAACCGAACTAAGTGGAGAATGAAAAGGATTCTAATAAAATACCTCAAAAAGATCCATATATATCAAGGTAAAATATTTTTTTATAAAATAAATATAGTAATATAACATTCTCTTCCCATGAGCCATAAAAAGCCATTACAAAATATTGCAACATAGCCGAAAACATATGTATCATCTGTTCAGATTAGATGACTATCTAAGGATGATACGTTTTACAAAAGGCCAACTATGTCAAAAGGAATATTTATAAGGATTTCATGAAATGATAAGTGAACCTTTGATCATGGAATTATGTGATCAAAACTGGTATAAAATGTCTCTTTACCATTTCTTGGAAATAGATTTTTGAAAGAACCTCCACCAAATTATTTTCTTGAAAAAGAATGAAATGGGTCATCTTTGTATGATATTACAATATCACCCATATGTCATAATTATTTTGAACCATTCTTAGGAGGCCTGTAAGAAAATTCATATAAATCTACACCTATTTCTACACTGGAATGGGTAAATACTTTAACATACCTACTAGTCGATGATCTTCTCACCTAACATCATAACATCTTATGTAAATTAATCAAAACTCAGCCACATTATTTATTTTTAATATCCCACCGAAATTGTGCCATTAATTCCTTGTACATCATCTGTATTACTAGATGAACAACTCATCAAGTGTGACAGTAATTATGAAGAAGATATTATTTAAAATCTATAGGTTAATCCATTCGATATTTTTGAAGCACAACACCAAACTCCCATATTACCTCCATCCCTTAATTATCTCCGCACCATTGAGTTTTGAACTCATTACTACACATTCTTCATCAGATTCATGTTCATCCATTACCATCATTACCGAATATGGAACAAAATAACTAGAGAGAAAATAGCAACATCCCCTCCATATTCATATTCTACTTAAATGTATACTAGAACTGACATCATCTTCCACTCATCTGAAGCTTCATTTTCGAATATGAGTTTCTGATTAAACAATCATCTACCATATTCCCTTTTCTGATGAATAAATCATGTCATGGTGAAATGTTTTGAGATACTACATATATATTCTTTTTCATTGACTCTAATATCATTTTGGGAAAATATGTTTCATGTTCATATTATATGTAACCTAGTAAATTTATCACCAAAGGGGAAATGATGCCATGTCATTAGAGAATGGATGAATACATCTTACTAAAAAACATTTATTGGGTAGATCTTCTCATTAACTCATAACAACCATAATCCATAAGCAACAACTTAGTACCCTTTCATGTGAACACACCCCAACCCTGATAATGAAGAATCATAATACAATAAGAATCCTTATCATAATTTTGGTATAATAGGACCAATTCTTATATAAGGAAAACCATTAACTCTTGAAAAGGCACTTGATATTATTAAATACATTGGAATGAATCAGTATTCTTTTTCAAATATTCCATAGGTGAATATAGTAATGAGAAGTTGCACAAAAAGAGTTGGTAATAACAAGCTAGAGCAAGGAACCTCTATATATCAAATACATTCATTGGTGGTTACCAATGGATGATAGCTTCTATATTCCCCATATCAAATGAAAAAACTTTTTGTAAAATTAAATTTCCTGAAGTCATACCTCTTGTATCTAAAATCAATTTTAGTTTATTATTCATATAAATGATGATATTTGAATATTACTAACACTTTCACCAAGTGTTTCTCATGATCAACCCTTGTCCTTGAATACAAAAATATAACATTCAAAAAAACCAAAACAACATATCAATAAAATATCTGAATAATAAATTATATAAAGACATCTAGTGAATTTATAAGACCAAATCGAATTACCACATATTTATAATGGTCATATCCACTTATGAAATAATTCATGGTAATGTTCCCCTTTAGGAAATGAAATTTCTGTCATCCAAATCACATTTCAATTTTAGACAATGATAATGATCATCCTAATTAATTGAATCGGTCATAAATGGATGGATGTGGATAATTATTATTTATCATAACATGGTTATGCTTATAATAATACACAAATACCCTTAGATTTATTACTATTGTTTCAGGAAAAAGACCGATAATGCCCACAGATACATTATGGGCCAAAGGAAACCATTTATCTCTAGATCTTATAAAATCACTTTCAACATCATTAATTCTATTGGTTCCATACTATAAAATGAAAGGGAAATAATATTGGTCCCTGAGAGGATATCAATAATAAAATCCAATTCCATTACTAGTGGTAACCCCATGAACTTTTGAGGAAAGACATATAGAAGTGGTTACCCAACTATTGGAAAGATGCAATTCTCAATATCTTCCATCAATGACAGTGTAAACATAGATAACTAGTGTGATATTTTTCCTCCTAAAACTTCCATGAAGTCTATTTCACCCTTCTTCTCATTCTTTTCCCATTTAATGATATTATCGATGCCATACTTAGTTATGAAACAAACCATTCTATTATAACAGCCGATGTGATCCATGAATGATTCCAACCAATCCATAGAAAAAATTATATTGTAGAAATACATTTCTATCCTAGATAAGGCATATTCCAACTTGGCTCCATCGACGATTATACAAAATAATCTGTATAAAAAAGGGAGAATTTCTCTTGGCCCATGATGATTTTAACGTTTTATTACAGTGGGAATCATCTTAGTTGGTAACATCAACAAATCAATAACAAGAGAAGAAATAAAATAATTAAATTTGATAGTATCAAACCAAACATACACAATTATATAATTAAAAAAAATTGTAACCCTTGAAATATATGGTCCAAAATAATTTCCACAACTACGTGCTCAGGTTCATATAACCACTTATTCGATGTACTTCTCAATTTCTTTCCCTGGTGAAATTTATTTTTCTAAGCAGTCACAATATTCCAAGAATCACCAGGAATAAATTTGTTCTACTGATGAGTTTTGTTTTGCTTCTCTCACCTAGTCAAATCAAACGATGTCTGCAATAACTATTTTGTTTCTTGAGAAGCTGAATTTGAAGTACTATGACTATAACACTACAAATGTATTATATTGATCCAGTTTTAGGATATTCTTGGTGGTGTTATAATCTACCTCCTCAGGTGGACAAGGTATCCACATTGTGAAACTCTTTCTTTTTTCATGGGTCTTAAAGGATGATTCACTGATCCTGTTATCTGGTTCTGATTCGTACTTTCACATTGGATGTATGTGTCCCTATTTCAAATTATCACAACATTAGAGTTCCAATTGGTTACTTTAGGTGTGAACACACTACATAATCCCAAATAATAAGAGATTTTTTATTCCCTCAATGTCTCTCTATTCAATATCATTGAATAATATGTAAGACAATGCAAAACTCTCTTGGAGTGAATCTCTTATCTTAGCCACAGTTCAAAAATGTATTCCTTGTGTGATACACTTGGAAAACCTCTGGTGAAAAGAACAAAAAATTCATGAATTTAGAAAACATATCATTAATAGATATATTTTCTTTCATTATGGTGAAATAAATATTTTGTTCTCAAATTCATTACCCTTAAGGATAGAATTGTTTATTAAGAAATTTATAAAAATACCTTTATGAAAGGGAATTTTCTAACATAGAATGAAATTATAAATCCCACAATTTCCATGAAATATATTCTATCATATAAATTTTATCTTAAATTTCATAATTTTCTGTGTAGCAATGAAATCGATGATACAATTCATCTTGTTTAGCTGCACAAACATCTTTTCTAGTTCTGAATCACCCCTGAAGATTGGTGGATCCTACTTTTGGGACGAGGAAGAATGATCCCCCTCTCTTGGATCATCCCTCTTGTTTTATATTTTCAATTCATAAAATAATTGAATGATACTCAAAAAATGTTCTTTTTTCACAAGTGATTTTGGTGAAGCCTCATTCTCTGAATCTTCTTCTCGTTAGTTTCATTGACACCTACCTAGTACCATTTTTTATATGTATAAGAAATCCATACAACTCACCCTCTAGAAAATGATGGCTTAATGTTTCAAATTCTATAACATCAATGGGCACAAAATTTTTTACAAAATAATATTTTTCCACATTCAACCATTTTTTAAAATTCATTATTTTTTGTTAATCAATCTATTTTCAAAATTTCATCAATCATTATCTTTTCAAAGTAATTCATTTGAAAAAAAAATCATTAGTTTACATATAAAATAATATTTTTCAAAATCATATAACATTACTCAGAATAAGATATTCACATTTACTGGGAAGTCAATCACTTAATGCATGTCATGCTCTTCTAATAGGATTAACCCATGAAAATGGTATTTCAAACCTATAATTCTCTCCAAAACACTTGTTTTCAAACAAGATGGTAACTTGAAGATAAATATAAAAATGATAGATATATTATTCTATGATAAACATTTCATGACCGAAAAATACTAATATTTTCTACAATCCAAACACAATGAATATATCATAATGAATATTAAATCAAGCAGTTAGAAAAATAATGACTAATTATTCAATAATGGAAGGACCAAGTTGATATCGCTTATCTAAAACTGATTTATGGACTAAAAATAGATTCTATTTGTAACATCCCACCCCTTCTTATTTCTTTAAAATGAATAGTGAGACGTTATATGACATTAAGAAACATCCCCAATATTCCAATGGATGGAAAAAAATGTGAAGGGCTTCAATATGCATGGGGGATGATTTTACCATTAAGAAAAAAATAACAACCCACCTAAACACTAAAAAAAACTACTATAAAATGGAAGATAAATTTTTTGAAAAATAAAACATTTTATTTTTATCATACCAAGAAAAAATATGTACCATAATATAATACAAAATTTTCAAAGATAACAACCGATGAAAAAACACTAAAACTAAAATATAACAACAAGAATCCAAAAAACCAATATGATCCTAAGTCTAACTCCACCAAACAACACCATTATTATGATGTAGTGCTAAATATGTGTGATATGTTACCTTTATACATGTCTTGGTAGATGACATATACAAAAGAAAAAAATCTCCAATGTAGGGCTGATTATTAAAACATAGTCGCATTTCCAAAAGGACTTCCCTACTCATTCCAATAGGATATAATATTTTTCAATATTTATGTAAAAATCATTAATAAAAAAATTTCCAAATAAGTTTATAAATAAACATTAAAAAATTCCATATCAACCAGTTTCCCATTAAAGGCTATTTTTCCATGAAAGAAGCCAAATAAAGATTTTAAATACATTTCACAAGTTCTATTTGGCATAACCATTCCAGTCCACATATCCACAACACACACCATGCATTAATCGAGATGATTGTTCCATACACGTGGGTGGTTTCTCATTGATCAATCTTGTATTTACAAGATATTTATATTCCATGTTATATTACACATTTGGCACTCAGTACAAGTTCATAATTCAACCTAGCATTATAAATGTAAATATAAACACGAACACCATGTATTCACAAAAATGATGCCAATAAAAATATGCTAACAATTTCTATTCGAAAAAAATTTCAATAAATTTTTTTTAATAGAAATTATTTTTCAGTAGAAATATCCAAGATATCATTGTGAAATCATTTATCGAACCAAATTCCATATAAATTCTGTAATTTCACACAAAATATAAAACTATGAGTAATAAAGTTTTCATCCAGGCATTGCACACTGATTTCAAAATAAATTTCATGAAATTAAATCAATAATTAACTAATATAATTATATCTAGTTTGAGGAGTTGAGAGTGAAGCCACCTACCTTGAGATATTTGGAGAAAATGAGGAACCACATGAAAAACATCACAAAACTGGGTTGAATCTCCGCAAACCCACCTTAGATCTCCTCCCCTATCACCAATAAATCCAATTCTAAGACATATATGGAATCCAAAAACATAGATATATGCATAAAGAGTGTAGATATAGAAACCTAAAAGAAATGGGGAGTAAATTAATGTAAAACACAATGAATGATCATGAATGATCACATACCCCAAGGAATCAACTTCTAATCACCATGGGAAGCCTATAAATAAAAATTAATTCGATGGGATAAGCTTTATTGACCTTTAAAACAGTTTGATTAGGTGATTTTTGGGGAATATAAAAATAATTAATATATAAGGCAGATCTAGATCCACTTTTTTAGGATGTAGTTTCCTAATTGTGCAAGATTTAGTCACACTTATAATTTAATGTCTCAGATTTTCCTAGTATTATTTTATAAGAATTTACAGGAAAATTATTAGAGAATACACTGCGACATCATGAATTTTTTAGGTTAAATATACCCAGAATGGTATGATTAAAAATGTAATATTGTTAACAACACAAAGGATTAATTTTTATGAAACATGTACTAACTCTTAAATTACTACTCATGTAACACCCCGAGCTTCCACGATACGCTTCTCATTCAATAATACAGTAGCGTGTATTGTACGCAACTTAGAATTCTAACACACCGCGACTAATCAATGTAGCCATTATGACTAGTAATAACCACTTTTTAAATTTATAGAAATTCTATATTTCAAAATGGACTTCATTTTTGTATTCGTAATATCGAAATTAGCCTATGTTGAATTTTTTGTAACTTTCTGAGAACTTCCAATTTTTTATGATTAGTGAAAAAAATACTTAAAACAACTTTTTTAATAAAAATAATTTATTGTTATAAATTATACTATTTAGTGGTTTAAAAGTATAATTAGAATATATTTTTACCATTTTATCCAATGGTGGTCATTAGAATTAATTTAACATTGAAATTGGGCATGAATAATTGCCAATCTTTTGATATAAATTGTTTCTTAAAAACACGCTATTTGTTGTGACAGTGGGAATTAATTATAAAATTAATTAATGCAACTTATATGTTTGTAATTTCATAAAATCTAAATCATTTTTTAATTTGGAATATCAATTATAGGTTAGGGTGAAATTTTGGCATTGTTCTGAAAAACTTCAATTTTTGATGAATAGTTAAACCACTAAGTGGTAGTTAAATAACTGATTTTGCGTTTAAATGAAATATTAACACCTCTTTGGTTTTAGTTTTAAAAATCCGACATACATGGTTTTCATTAAGAAGTAAAATGTGGTTCAATGAGATTAAAATAATTTTTGGTGAATAGTAACTTCTAAGTTCTTAATCGCGATTAGAGGTAATTAGTGTAGTTTAAGGTAAAAATAATGTTTTAATAATATGAGATGAGCTTGACACATTTCCTACCCTCATTGGATGTGTCATGGCCAAACAAGAAAATCCATGGGTCAACTTGGGGACCCCATGGAGCCACATTAGTTGGAAAATGACATAAATACCTTTTATTTAATGTTAAAGTAAAAAATGACACAAACATGAAAAGTATTACTAAAACAATTTTTACATGGGGTTATACAAGTCATATGTTTTACTATAAATAGTCATTGGAAATCTAAAAAGATTTCCTACAACATAGTATTTGTTTTATAATTTTTAGACATTAAATAAATTAAATTATTTATGACATCATGATGATGCAGCGATGACCTCATTATTTAAAGATTTAAATAAAATGAGAAGATAAAGCAAAATACAAGGCTTGCACTTGTCCAATGCCTATTGTATGAAGAGATTTCGAACACTTATCACCTTACCCACTAATTATATACGTTTGGGAACTTTAGAATCCGAGAAGCATTGTATAATAATGTAACAATTCAATCTTTCCAAAAGAGCCCCTCCTCTCCTCTTATAAAAGGCCCCCACCTCTACCACCTTATTCACACTTTAAAGCCTTTTGGTTCGGGCAAACTCTTCCCAAATAATCTCCCAACTTCTCTCCCTTCATCTTAGAAGCTTTACTTTATTCAGAAATCCATCCTAAGGAGTCCTTTTGATAATATCAAAAAGAAGAACCCAAAGATGAGGTAATGTTTTCATCACCCTCTTTCAAGTTTCTTTCTTCTTCCACTCCCTCTTTGTTTATTATTTCAATTATAAAATTATAACTCCAGTATCATCTATATAATGTGATGTTATTATAAATATGGAACAACCATATTCAGTATTCTACCCATCATTTGAATGACATTTCACCATACGTGCGTACGTACGGCTTACCGTCTCCACGTCGTGGTGTAATTGTTATTCAATATATTATTATTTAGATGGGTATAATAATGATATGTAAATAATTTAAATAATAAATATAACATGATAATGATTCTGTATATATTATATACTATCCAATTATATATTATTTTAATATCAAAATAATGATATTGTCGCTCGTGCGTACGTACGGACTACCGTCTCCACGAACGCGATGAGATTCATTCTCCGTCGAATCCATTCAAGTATAATTATCATTTGATGATTTAAAAATAATGTTTAAGGAAATTATATCATTCTGGATATGAATAAGATACAACCTATCCATGAAAAACACGACTTACGTAACAAAACATATAAAAGAAAACGAGTAAGTTAACACCCCAGAACAAAGATAAATCTAAGATATTGTTAACAAAGCAAAGTTAAAAAATCATATATGATATCATATGAATGTATATGATTCTTGTATAATTTAATAAAAATTATTTCACCATTATACAGGAGGTTATCCTACCCCAACCAAAGAAAAGTACAAGGTAAGGGTTTACTTCACAACCTCTTCATTATCCAAGGTTGTTTATACATAATTATATACTGGGACCTCGTTATCATCCACATCCATGTTTCTTAAAAATGTCTTTCAAAACATTTTTACTATTAAATGGAAAATGGGTTAAAGTCATTTATACCCTTATACATTTTTGAAAGGAATCTTACCGTCATTTTCCAAACAATGTACTTTTTGACCTTTTTGACAAATTTAAGGTAAGAATGTTTTTTTAACTTATACGGCGGGTGCGGCTATGTTCCGCCATTATAACTTCATCGAAGCTTCCCTTAAAAGAATATAAGAATATTTTCTAATTAAATGTATTATTTTATAATTATGGGAATTTTAAATGATTTCATAAAATAGAGATATTTCTCTCAAATAGCTTTGATTTCATCCATGTCAACATCCTTTGATGGGTTTTAATTTTAATTGAAATTGATTTATGATACAAAACTCCCATTGAACATTTTGTGAAATATTTGACTGTGGATGTGTAATTTTTATACCATCCATAGTTTATGGAGAAATTATTGACGTTTCTTATGCTAGTTTTAATACGAATATTTATGTTATGTTTAAACCTATTCATATGAGGAATGTATTGGACTTAATAAGTAACGGGTGGAGCCCGCTATAGCTCCTCGATGCATCGGTAGGTCTCATGAGACAACTAGACGTGGAATTGGCCGAGGCCCTTTCCCAATTTGATTTATGGTTTTTGTCGAGGCCTTTATCATTTTAGACGTCATGGCCGAGGCCTTGACGAAATGTTTCAGAATGTCTGGCATTATACATTCCCTCATTATGAAAGTGGTTATTGTTATTGCATGTGATTATTCAACCAGTAGAATATCCATGTGAAGAAGTGAATGTCATTATCTCATTTTACTTTTACCATATTATGTTGAAGTTCAAGATTAAAAGGATTTTGTTTTAGTTATACATTGCCTTAAATGTTTATGGTTATTGATGAATGCTTCCGCTATATTTTTATCCTTACTGAGCATCTGAGCTCACCCCTTTCAATGTTTTATTATTTATACAGGATGTGAATAAGTATTTTATGAATGACCTGCAGGGGTAGTCAGAAAGGGATATGAGTGTGGACTATGAAGACCATGTTATTGTAGTTTGTTTACTTTTTGATGTAATGAAAGAATTATGAATGTATCTAGTTTTCGAAGGCTACTAAACTAATCGGTCTTTCGAGACTTGATCTTTTGTGATCATGCAAATGTTACGAAGTAATGCACTGACTCTGGGTAGCTAGGGCTGGGGCGTTACAGTTGGTATCAGAGGCACTTTAGTACTAACCTTGGAAGCTAGATTTAGAAAAACTATGACTAGAGCACATAGCCCGAAGATAGACTTTAAGGATTAGTATAGAAGAACTTCCTAGGATTTTGGTATTATAGAGATTTAGTGAGTTTTCCAAGAAATACATCTCTGTCTGGATACGAGCAGGTAGAGGCGGCTCTGGCACAGATGTATCTAGGGGTAATACCCGAAAACACCCTTTGAGCTAGACTGAAATGGGAACTGGTGCACGACAACGGGCCTTGCAGCACTCTTGGTTACGACACTCCTGGGGGATTTGCTTAGGATAATTCTCATTTTCTTTACAAACCATTATGTAGGGTTCATGAGTATATACTTCCTCAAAGAAAACATTCTTATGATTATGGATTATATCCATAAACCATTCAATTTACATTAATTATTTTAAAAGTTTGGAATTATTCATTGTAATTCATAAACTAACCTAGTTTATTCCATTATATAGAAATGGCGCCCAGTAGAAGGAATGTGAACTCCAGCAATACGTATGATCCAAAGAGTAAGAAGGATCGTATCTTTCATGGTATTAAGCCAACATTTCGAAGGGAAATAGTCTCCCATGTGTTCTCAACATATGAAGAAATAGTATCATGTGTTAATAATATAAGTAAATAATTCTCTAAGTCCTATGGATTTGAAGCGAAGAAAGAGACGAAAGGGATGGAAGAGAGAATGATGAATAAAGGGATGAGGGGAAAGAAGAATTTTCCAATATGTGGTAATTGTGGGAAGAAACATCATTGAACTTTCCTAAAGGGAATGAGAGTTTGTTATAAGTGTAGAGAAAAAGGACACAAAGTGCGTGACTACAAGGGTATGAAAATGGTTTCAAATGTACAATGCTTCTTCTGCAAGGATTGGGGACACTACACAAACCAATGTCCAAATCATCAGAGTATGACCCAAATGATGTTATTGGATAATAATTAAGTTATGATACTACCACAGATGAGGAGTAATGATTAGAGTTCTTATGTTGTTATTAAATAATTTTGTCATTTGAGTGTTATATCAATGATGTACTGGTTATAATAATTATTGAGTGTATAAGGATTGTACTGCAGTACTATTTTATCAAGGACTTGAGATTGTGTGGAACCAAGAAAAGTGACTCCACAGTAGGTTAAATTTTTGGAAAATATATGGTTGAGAGAAAGATAAACCATAATATGGTTCTGATACCGAGATAGTGATTTTGGAATAAGACGTGATTGATTTGGATCAATTATATTGGATATTCTTAACTTCCTTGAAACTGATTGATGATTTGCATACATTTTTGGATAGAAGGAGTATATCTAGTATTCTATAAGGAATAAGGGATCATGGTAATTCAGTATGTTTAAAATAATACATGATGAAGGTGTTCACATGTTTTTACGTGGAAAAAAGGATCTTCATTATGTTTACCTTCCTTATAAAATTTGGACTGTGAGTTGGACAGAAGTATTTTGTATAACTATAAAGGTTGGAATGGATTATGTTGATATTTGGATAGTATTATTTATGGTTAAATCATTTCTGAATATTATTTTTGGAATATTATAATACTATAGTTTTAGGAAAAGGACAACCTGCAGGGTGGGGCATAACCCATCGCGTCGGACAAAGCTGCAGGAATCGAACCCACAACCATAGTGCGACATGCCTTTATTACCTACCACTAGCCTACAGGAAGTACCTGGTTATTACAAAATAGTTTATGTAATCTAAATGGTATGTTCTAATATTTTGAACCTTGTACGGTTAGGATAAATATATTATTTTTGAGTTCTATTATCTTTTTGAGTGAAAATGAGTTTGTGGTAGAAATTAGTTGAAGGTTGAAACTCTACTTGTCAAGCATAAATATATATATACCTATATCTTATTCTATGAATACATTAATTCTTAAACATTATTAAAGGGATATTAAAACAAAAAAAATGTGTTATCCTAATACATTATGTCTTTTTGAACTAATGATGTTTTAAATCAACATAGATTGAAGGCTTTGAGGCCCTCAATTTGACACTTGTTTGTGATTGATGACCTCAATCACTCCCTACAAATATTTACGTTTTTCCTCCAATTATATGTCTCTAATTTCCACCAATTTTCTCCTTATCGAGATCATATTTTGGTGGTGACTTTCTTATTTCCATTTCCCTCTTATTAAGGCTAAATTTTATTAACCTTATTTTCGATGTGGGTTTCCACAAAGGTATTTTCTATTCTCAACCTTTTATTTTGAAATAAAAATTTCAAATTGCGAGGACTAAATTTATTGAAATATGGGAGAATGTAACACCCCGAGCTTCCACGATACGCTTCTCATTCAATAATACAGTAGCGTGTGTTGTACGCAACTTAGAATTCTAACACACCGCGACTAATCAATGTAGCCATTATGAATAGTAATAACCACTTTTTAAATTTATAGAAATTCTATATTTTAAAATGGACTTCATTTTTGTATTCGTAATATCGAAATTAGCCTATGTTGATTTTTTTGTAACTTTCTGAGAACATCCAATTTTTTATGAATAGTGAAAAAAATACTTAAAACAACTTTTTTAATCAAAATAATTTATTGTGATAAATTATACTATTTAGTGGTTTTAAAGTTTAATTAGAATATATTTTTACCATTTTATCCAATGGTGGTCATTAGAATTAATTTAACATTGAAATTGGGCATGAACAATTGTCAATCTTTTGATATAAATTGTTTCTTAAAAACAGGCTATTTATTGTGACAGCGGGAATTAATTATAAAATTAATTAATGAAACTTATATTTTTGTAATTTAATAAAATAGACATCATTTTTGAATTCGGAATATCAATTATAGCTTAGTGTGAAATTTTGGCATTGTTCTGAAAAACGTCAATTTTTGATGAATAGTGAAACCACTAAGTGGTAGTTAAATAACTGCTTTTTTGTTTAAATGAAATATTACCACCTCTGTGATTTTATTTTTAAAAATCCAACATACATGGTTGTAATTAAGAAGTAAAATTTGGTTCAATGAGATTAAAATAATTTTTGGTGAATAGTAACTTTTAAGTTCTTAATCGCGATTAGAGGTAATTAGTGTAGTTTAAGGTAAAAAAAATGTTTTAATAATATGATATGAGCATTACACATGTCCTACCCTCATTGGATGTGTCATGGACTACCAAGAAAATCCATGGGTCAACTTGGGGACCCCATGGAGCCACTTTAGTTGGAAAATGACATAAATACCTTTTATTTAATGTTAAAGTAAAAAATGACACAAACATGAAATGTTTTACTAAAACAATTTTTACATGGGGTTATACAAGTCATATGTTTTACTATAAATAGTCATTGGAAAGCTAAAACGATTTCCTACATCATAGTATTTTTTTTATAATTGTTAGACATTAAATAAATTAAATTATTTATGACATCATGATGATGCAGCGATGACCTCATTATTTAATGATTTAAATAAAATGAGAAGATAATGAAAAATCCAAGGCTTACACTTGTAAAAAGCCTATTGGATGAAGCGATTTCGGACCCTTATCACCTTACCCACTAATTATATAATTGTGGGACCTTTAGAATCCGAAAATCATTGTATAATAATGTAACATTTCAATCTTTCCAAAAGAGCCCCTCCTCTCCTCTTATAAAAGGCCCCCACCTCTACCACCTTATTCACACATTCAAGCCTTTTGGTTCGGCCAAACTCTGCCCAAATAATCTCCCAAATTCTCTCCCTTCATCCTAGAATCTTTACTTTAGTCAGAAAGCCATCCTATGGAGTCCTTTTGATCAAATCAAAAGGAAGAACCCGAAGAAGAGGTATCGTTTTCATCACCCTCTTTCAAGTTTCTTTCTTCTTCCACTACCTCTTTGTTTATTATTTCAATTATAAAATTATAAATCCAGTATCTTCTAAATACTGTGATGTTATTATAAATATGGAACAACCATATTCAGTATTCTACCCATCATTTGAATGACATGTCACCATACGTGCGTACGTACGACTTACCGTCTCCACGTCGTGGTGTAATTGTTATTGAATATATTATTATTTAGATGGGTATAATAATGACATGTAATTCATGTAAATAATAAATATAACATGATAATGATTCTGTATATATTATATACTATCCAATTATATATTATTTTAATATCAAAATAATGATATTGTCGCTCCTGCGTACGTACAGACTACCGTCTCCACGAACGCGATGAGATTCATTCTTCATCGTATTCATTAAAGTATAATTATCATTTGATGATTTAAAAATAATGTTTAAGGACATGATATCATTCTGGATATGAATACGATACAACCTATCCATGAAAAACACGACTTACGTAACAAAACATATAAAAGAAAACGAGTAAGTCAACACCCCAAAACAACGATAAATCTAAGATATTGTTAACAATGAAATGTTAAAAGATCATATATGATATCATATGAATGTATATGATTCTTGTATAATTTAATAACAATTATTTCACCATTATACATGAGGTTAACCTACCACAACCAAGGAAAAGTAAAAGGTAAGGGTTTACTTCACAACGTCTTCATTATCAAAGGTTGTTTATACATAATTATCTACTGGGACCTCGTTATCATCCACATCCATGTTTCTTAAAAATGTCTTTCAAAACATTTTTACTATTAAATGGAAAATGGGTTAAAGTCATTTATACCCTTATACATTTTTGAAAGGAATCTTACCGTCGTTTTCCAAACAATGTACTTTTTGACCTTTTTGACAAATTTAAGGTAAGAATGTTTTTTTAACTTATACGGTGGGTGCGGCTATTTTCCGCTATTATAACTTCGTCGAAGCTTCCCATACAAGCTTATAAGAATATTTTCAAAGTAAATGTATTATTTTTTAATTATGGGACTTTTAAATGATTTCAAAAAAGAGAGATATTTCTCTCAAATAGCTTTGATTTCGTCCATGTCAACATCCTTTGATGGGTTTTATGTTTAATTGAAATTGATTTATGATACAAAAATCCCATTGAACATTTTGTGAAATATTTGACTGTGGATGTGTTATTTTTATACCATACATAGTTTATGGAGAAATTGTTGATGTTTCGTATGATAGTTTTAATACGAATATTTATGTTATGTTTAAACCTATTCATATGAGGAATGTATTGGACTTATTAAGTGACGGGTGGAGCCCGCTATAGCTCCACGATGCATCGATAGGTCTAATGAGACAACTAGACGTGGAATTGGCCGAGGCCCTTTCCCAATTTTATTTATGTTTTTGGCCGAGGCCTTAATCATTGTAGACGTCTTGGCCGAGGCCTTGACGAAATGTTTCAGAATGTCTGGCATTATACATTTCCTCATTATGAAAGTGGTTATTGATATTGCATGGGATTATTCGACCAGTAGAATATCCATGTGAATAAGTGAATGGAATTATCTCATTTTACTTTTTCCATATTATGTTGAAGTTCAAGTTTAAATGACTTTTGTTTTAGTTATACATTGCCTTAAATGTTTATGTTTATTGATGAAAGCTTCTGCTATATTGTTATCCTTACTGAGCATCTGAGCTCACCCCTTTCAATGTTTTAATATTTTTCCAGGATGTGAGGAAGTATTTTATGAATGACCTGCAGGGGTAGTCAGAATGGGATACGAGTGTGGACTATGAAGACCATGTTATTGTAGTTTGTTTAATTTTTGATTGAATGAAAGACTTATGAATGTATCTAGTGTTTCCAAGGCTACTAAACTAATCGGTCTTTCGAGACTTGATCTTTTGTGATCATGCCAATGTTACGAAGTAATGCACCGACTCTGGGTAGCTGGGGTCGGGGCGTTACAACTCAGATCAATAAAACGAGGGCACCATTGAATTAAAGACGGTAGATTAACCCATGGTGCGACAGACCGTTCGTTGTCATGGGTGTCTAGTTAGGAATCCCAAAAATCATGTAACATTAAATAAAATTGTTAAATAAAATTATTTTATTTTAAAATGATAATTACTAATGAACAATGAAAAAGATTAGAAATATTAGACCACTATTAAGTTTGTAATGGGTTATTTTCTTTATGTGGGGCCTAACAGCGACTGGTGTGGGACAACTGCAGAAGTTAGTTTTTAATCATCTTAAAGAATAATAAAATAATCTAACATATGTATGTTTTATTTCTTTTTAATGTTTCACAGTGTAGTGGTGAAATGTCATAGAGACGAGGCATCCTATTCTCTTTCATGATCATTATATCACTGTGATGTTGCAATACTACAATAAAGAAGCTGGAATGTGTTTTCCTCATCAAATAGCTTAACAGCGATACAATATTAGATGGAAAATCCTGAAAAACTTCTCTGGATTCTCTGGAGAAAATAGTTTTCAAACTGTGGAGGACCGATCACCTCATGATCTAACCAATCAGGGATTTACGATTGGGAATTGGTGATCCAAAAACAACAAAAATTTATCTTTATTCATCAATGATTAATGCACATAAAGGTTGGTAATTTTTTCTATGGTGATTTATTCCATGTTCTTGATTTCCTATGACCAATGTGAATCAATAGATGAAAAAATTTATTCACATAACATGCATATTTTTTGGTATGGGTTTTTGATTCAGGATGATGTTGGCAATTGAATCAATGTACGATTTGTGTTGTATAGGATTTTTTATCTTCATTATTAAATTATAATATGGGGTGACCAAGTCCGACATGAACATTGCTAGATACATCCGTAATGCTTCTGCTTATGATCCTTTTTCTACCCAAAATTCATTCTATTTATTGTAGGAGGAAATATCCATGCAAACGTTTAAGAATGGCCACTGGCTCATCGGTGACGGCGGCGGTGGTGACCCGCCGTCCAAATGGGACCGTGAAAAGAGGCCGCGAGTAGAAAAAGGTAGAGTTGCCAGCTTAACGGGAAGATACAGGGAGTACTGCTGATGGAGGCCACTTTTGGAGGTTGTGCCATGTCATCACCAGAAAGGTAGACAATGGTGGAGAGTCACACAATGGTGTGACCATGAGATGCATGTGGGATCTACTACTAGGAAGGCTGTAGTAGAGGGATACGACGAGCCGGAGCCCCGTCGGTAGGAAGAGGTACCTATAGTAGAATAGAGAGATCTAATAGACTTGTGGACCGGCCACACAACATGGTCTGGTCTCATTGACCATGCAACACAAGGTTGATTCGAGTGGTGGGAGGGAGGTTGGATCGTGGCTGGCAGAGTGGCCCACCACATGTAGGAAGAACCCAAATGGATATGCTAATCTAGCAGGCCTAATGGGACATGCTGACTCAGACCAGTTAAGGTCGACCGGTCCGAGTCGGGTCAGGCGAGACCCGAGGTCGGTCGTTTTGGCAATGTCCGACAAGACACGGACCCACCAGACCCCTTTTTTTTATAAAAACCCATAACTCTAAAACCATGTGTCTATCCGGTGATTCATTTTCATTGTTGAGACCTATTCAAAGAGTCAGTCCTTTTGAGACACTCTAAGTGAGTTTTTATAGATTTGGCATTAGAACTATTGGCTCGAGGAGAAGGTTCTAATAGAATTATCATGCTATGGATGGAATCATGAGGATACCATTGACTTAGAAGTTATGAGATTACCTAGATTGTGTGTATTATTTATAATGTGGGTCTTACTGATACAATTTGTTTATCTAGACATTGTGTCTTACCAAGACTGATTTGGTACTCCCCTGTCTAACCATGATGTGGGTCCTCTAGTCTTTGAAAACAATTAATGTGTTATCTATACTTTTTGTGTTACCTACACTTTGTGTGTTACCCATACTCCTTATTTTACCTACACTCCATGTGTTACCAATGTTTTTTATATTACTACTTGTGGTTACTATGGATTCTTATGACTATCTTGTTTATATACCATAGAACTACACATGGTTTGATATGACTCTGAGTGTAGAGACCCCATTTTGACGTACATGAAGATTACATTAACTTTTCAAAATAATTAATACATAACAAGAACTGACACTCAAGGATCGTAATAGTTTAGTGTCTTTAGAAACTCGGAACATAATCTTCTAATCATGGTGAATGATCTTCAACATCTCTAATACTGATCTTCCCCTTTTTTTTCTTACATAAAACCATTCATTATATCCTGGGGAAATGAAAACATATAAAGGGTGAGCTCAAATGATCAGTTAGGGTAAGAATGGAGAAAATAAAACAAACCATACACATTTGTACATAAAAACATGAGCATAATGTTTAAACATCAAAATCATGAGCAATGAAATAAAACATGGAAATATGTAAGGCATAGATAATAATGGGATATAGATCATGATAAAATAGTATGTGAATAAAATGTGTAATAGTGGAAAACCATTAAGCACTTGATATGATTTGAATAGTAGCAAAGGCATTTCTACCAAGACCAACTTTGTGGAAAAAGTCCCTTACTGAATCAAGTTCACTCCTCGTTCTAGTCCTATATCATTAAACCAGGTTAACATTCCGTTACAACCATGTCTATCTCATGAGATATAAATATTTAACCAATGCATTGGAGGGAGATATAGTTCCCACCCATATTTTAATGAAATCATTTTTACTTGTTCCACAAAATAAACATAAATTATTCATCACAACCTAAAGAATAAAATGGGTTTTGTAAACATCATCCCAATATAACAAAATCCATATAAAGCTAGTGGATATCATTTGATCACAATAAAAATCACACCACGTAAATAATAGATACATTATACTTGAAACATAAAAATATTAAATACTTTCATTTTACATGAGAAATAGTTTTGATAAAACACATGAAATGCGTTCTTGAGGATAATATCCTTTCTTCTTCAAAATAATTTTATTTTCACAAAATTTCAGGAAATTTTCAAAGAAATGGATTTTTTTGAAAATAGTCATGAAATATTGTAGAGTATGATTCATTAAAATAAGGCCTTATAAAACCTTAAAAATCTTTTCATTCCGTATAAGTTAAAAAGATATTCTTCTCATACTTTTGTCGGAAAAGTCAAAAAGGTCCTCATATGGTAAACAAAAGAAAGATTCCTTCCATAACATGTTTTCAATGTCAGAAATGGGTAAAAATGACTTTAAACAAACAATAAAACATTTATAGAAAACATGGGCATTAATGATAACAATACCTCCAAGAAATACATACGAATAAACAATCCCGGATAAGAACGATATTGGAATAATTATCCCTTACCTTATGTCTGATATGCTTCGTATGTGTCTGAACCTCCTGTATAATGATTTAAATAATGTCATTGAATTATTAAAAAATCATATTCATTGTTATGACATTATATATGGTTCACTTATGATTTTATATCACCAATTCTCTGCTAAATTCCATGTTATAGCAGCGATTTGGATAAAATTATTTCATTTATCGTACTTGTTTCTATTTTTTGTTCTTTATATTATTAAACATATCGTAATTTACATAGTTCCAGAATGTAAAAAAATGAATTATATATAATATATATTATGTATAAAAAAATATTTTATATATCGAAAAATGAAATGAAATACACCGTTCATGGAGACGGTAACCCGTACGTACACATGAACGTTGTTTTCGTTTTTTTTATTGAATTGAATGGAATCAAGTAAATGAAACAAATATGTAAATAAATCCATTATCATTATTATTTAAAATATTTCATGATTATTTATTATATATATACTTTATAATCATATTTGAATGGTTAATCATGGAAAATAAATCACATCGCGTTCATGGAGACGGTAGTCCGTACGTACACACAAGCAATGATATCGTTCACATAATTATTGAATAGAATTGGAGTGGATGATATAATATCTCAAAATCAGTATGATGTTATAATAATAATATAATGTTATTCTTTACACCATTATACCCATCCAAGTAAGGTGGTGGTGGAAAAATTAATTACACCACAGCATGGAGACAGTATTCTGTACGTACGCACGCGCGGTGATTTCGTTTTCCATAGGATGGATAGAAGGTGAAATGGGCTTGTTTTATATTTATAATATCAAACAATTTTATTAGTTATACTGATTTTACAACTTTACAAAGAAAAAACTAATTAATAAGAAGTTGAAGAAGAAAGAAACTTGAAAGAATTGGTAGAAGAGATTAACTCTTCTTCGACGCACCTCCTTTAAGATTCCTCTTAGGGGACTAGATATGGTCTTTTAATATTACCATAACCTCCATTATGTTTCTAGGGAAGTGGAGAAGAAAAATGGTCAGGTTTTGGACATGCTTGATGGCTCAAGGTGTTGTGAAGTAGAGAGGGAGTAGGTTCCCTTTTATAAGGGAGGAGAGGGGCACCTTTGGAAACCTCAAGAATATTAATTTATAAGAAATGAAACCTCACATAAAAAATCCAAAAAATGACTAATATTATAAGATTATATGAGATAGGGATTTAATAAAATTAACCAATAAAATTTAGACATGTTTGAAATTTATTTTAAACCTTATCAACTTGATTTATCTTTATTTAATTTATTTAATCTTATTTGTGGTAATAAGATTCTAAATTTTAAATTATTATAAATAATTAATTATGTGTGGTGAATTGTCCATAATTGGATAATTTATGACATTTTAGACCATATAAATTTTAATTAATTATTTTTAAATATATTTGTGATTTTTAAACAATTTTATATTATGTTATTTTTATAAAATAACAATAGTGTCAATTTTGACACAATTCATTTATTTGAATTTTAATAAAATCCAATGATAAGATATGTTCTAAATAAAATATTTAATATATTAATAAAATTTTATATGCTTCTATAAAATTCATGGATCATATTTTATAGTTCATACAATATTTATTTTAATATTTTTAAAACCATTTATTTGATATTTCAATCAATAAAATAATTTCAACATCACTATTGTGTCACCATTAATGATAATTATTTAATCCATAAAAATTCTAAAAAAAATCACATGATGTAGATAATATTATTATATTTCAGGTACTATTAATGTTCAATGATTCATGATGATTATCACTAAATTAAAATTATTATACTTATAAGATTTAAGAGAGTGACATGTTGTCACTTTCTTTGGTTTTAATAATAATTGAATTATTGTCATGGTAAAAAGTCTATAAAATGAATCTATTATGACCCTTAGATGATATGGATCGTCTTTTAGTCATATAATATAATTTTTTCAAGTGTTACGGTAATTTTATAATCTTATTTTTACCCTTAATTACTGGATTTACCTTTAACTCCAATAAATAAAAATTACTGTAGTTACTATTTATAAAGTCAGAAAAATAGAAGTAACCTATTAAAATAATTTGGACCCACTGAATCCAAATATGGAATCCATTTTTTGAAATTAAAAACACAGAATTTTCAGTATTTAATTAAAAATTAATCCTGTTGTTACGAAAAATGGTTTTAAAAGTTAAAAATTGTAAAAGATTGAAATGTTTTTACCTATGAATTCATAATAAAATTAATGGTAATGACATGAATTATGTTAAATGGTAAAAATATTTTCAATTTATACTTTAAAACCATTCAATATAATTATTTAACCATATAAATTATCACGATGAAAAAAGTTGTTTTTAATTAAAATTTAGCATGCTTTTACTATTCATCAAAATAAGAACGTTGTCGGAAAAATATGAAAACATTATCCAATGTAAATTTTTATATCCTGATTCAAAATAAGAATTTTATTTTGTAATATTGAAATTATAAGCTTCTCAAAAACACGATTTAATGTGAGTGCGCCATCAAAAGGCGTAAAAACTGCATTTTTTTAAAAATACTCATTTTACCCGAAAAAAATTATTTGGTTTTCATACCATGTTCTATAAAATATGTAAGATGAATTGTAATGTCATAAAATTCAAAAAAAAATTAATACTATTCATAACGGCTAGTTTATAATAATATTATTACAATATATCGTTGTTTAGTGAAACTGGATATTGCGTACTACACATGCCATCGAGGAAGGTCATGATTTCCTATAATGCAAGCCAAGTCATGGATTCCTACAGTACAATATCCCTTTGGTGGTGCATAAAACACAAGAAATTAATGAAATAAAAAAGAATAATTCTCATAAAATCTTGGGTTCTTACATTCTACCCCCTTAAAATGAATTTCTCCTTCGAAATTTGTCGGGGTTATAAATGGTTTACTACTTGAATGTTTTTTTAATAGAAACCCACATCATAAGAAGAAATACCAAAACTATACTTTAAAAACTAAATTATGAAACAAAACAGTTACTCAGATTATCTAATAAATTGGTTTCCATATAAGAGAACATAGGTGAAAAAAATTGATATGGAAGAGAAATCTTACCATCAAGTTCTGATGGAGAGTGTTAGAGAACATGGCTATGAAAAATCCAACAATCACAAAGTTATAATGTTGTGATGATCTAAGGTACCATTTGATTAATCAGAGATGAGGGATATAGGACAACATTTTTGGTGTTCAATATCATTTCTCTAAATTTGAAAAAATTGGAATTAGAATATATACTTTCTTGATTTTGGTACAATCTCACAGTTGGTCATTCCATGAACAATTCCCAATTCATCTCTTAAGGTTATGAAGTTTAATTTGTCATTTGTGAAGTGTTATAATATCATGCGATAGAATTCTAGTCATTCCATCTTTCTCAAACAAAAGGTTTAAAAATGTTATTTAATATACACAAGTCCATCTATAGTGAGATTAATCTTATATGGTTCCTAAAATGGACTTATACTTCATTTATCATGCCAATTAATAAATTAAAACTAATTTACACTAACCAAGGACTTCCTTTAAGACAATGTTATTCTATAAAGGCCCGTTGCACATCGGTTGTGGGTTCGATTCCCAATGGATTGTCCTACGTGATGGGTTGTTGGTCGTCCTATGGGTTGACCTTTTTCTCAAACTATACTATTATAACATTCCAGAAATAATAAAAAAAAGTTATACCCTTAAAAAATACTATATTATGTCCAACATAATCCATTCCAATCTTTAGGATTATCTAAAATACTTCTGTCCAAGCTCATTGTATAAAGAAAACAATTACTAGAAATGTCATCTACCGAGAATGTGAATACCATCATTTATCCCCCATATATCATACAATATATCTTGTTGGTCACATTACAAACATGTGAATACCTTAATCATGTATTCTCTTGAAAAATTAATACCCATTGAACCCTAGTGAAAACATGAATGCTTACAAAAGATAACTGTTTCCACATACCAAAATCCCAAAATATCTATATTCTCAAACCATGATACAAGTCATGAGCTCATTTCATTTTCTCGCTATCCCTTCATTATGTGCATATAATCTTCTTTCCAAAAATATTACTATCACTTTTCATGGTTACTAGTACCATATAATTATTGAAAACCAATACATAGGTATTCAAAAAAATTCACGATACCATAAATGAGATTCCATGATACTATTTTGAAATCCCATTACATAAACACTTAATCATTACACATCATCATTGTCATACTCAACATCACAAATAGTGATTTCATGTGACTTCCCATTATCCTTTTCCTTAAGAGGATGCTCATGTCGATCATCATTAACCCTTGGATTAGGTCATTGATTAGCATAATGCTCCATTTCCTTGCACTTGAAGCATTGAAGTGTTGGTGGAGTATTCTCTATAGTATTTTTTCTATTCACATCATTAGCTAACTTTTTCCCATTACATCAACACTCAACAGCTCGATGACCTTCTTTTCTACACTTAAAACATTTTCTAGTACCTTTATGGAAATCTTCACCATGCTTCTTTCCACACATTGAGAATAAAGTAACATTCATCTTCTTTTCACCATTGTTCTGAGATTTTCCCTTGAACTCCATATTTTGTTTCTTATCAAAACCATGAGATGGATATGAAACACCAACATAATGTTCTACCTTGATAGCACAATTCACAATTTCATCATAGCTACTGAAGTCTCTTATAGATAATGCCCTTCGAATACTTGGTTTTAAGCCACTAAAAAATCGATCAACTTTACTTTCAGGTTGGATGATAAAGCCAGATTCATACCTTCAATGCCTTGTAAAATTCCCTTTGTATATACCAAAAGATACATCATTCTTTTTCTTAAGTTCAAGGAACTCCTTTTCCATCTTTGTTCGAAGAATGCAAGGAATGTACTTATTAAGAAATAAGGTCATGAACTCATCCCATTCCATGGATTCAATTTCATCTTGGGGACTTGTATTATTAAATAGAGTCCACCATTGGTCTACTTTACCTTCTAAACGGTAAATAGCCATAATGAATTTTTCATGTTTCAAAGAGAAATGAATGGAAAATATCTTTTCAATGGTACTGATCAATTGTTCAGAAACAAGTGGATTTGAATACCCTCTAAATGAAGGTAGATGTTGCCTAATGAAGGGATCAATAGAATATTGTTCCATTCTATGCTCATTTGGAAGTCCAGAATGATTCATAGCTTATGTAAGTATATCAATAATATTTTCCACTCCATATCCCATAAAAATGGTTTATTCAGAAGGACAATCATTGCATTGTCCATTACATTGATCGACATGGTTCCTTCTGGTTCCATCCATCATCTAAAACCCAAAAATAATAGTGTGATAGGAAAAATTCATGCTAGGGAAAACAACATAATAAAGGGGGAGTACCTTCAATATCAAACATATTTGGTTTAATTCTAATATAGTTACCATAATTCTATAACTATAACCTATACTTATACATAACCTTAGGTAAATCCCTAGACATACCTTAGAAATATCTCCAGGGATCTCACTAATGTTTTCACATCATAGTTTCCAAAGGTTAACAAAACATTTCCTCCAATACCAACTTTAGAGACCCCATCTTGACGTAAAAGAGCATTACATTACTTTTGGGGAATGATTAATACATAATAATAACTGACACTCAAGGATCGTAATAGTTTAGTGTCTCCTGAAACTCGAAACATAATCTTCTAATCATGGTGAATGATCTTTAAAATCTACCATAAAGATCTTCCCCCCTTTTTCTTACATAAAAACTTTATTTATATCCAAGGGAAAAGAAAACATATAAAGGGTGATCTCAAATTCTTATTAATGGTATGAATTGAGAAAATAAAACAAACCATATACATTTGAACTTAAAAACATGAACATAATGTTTAAACATAAAAATCTTGAGAAATGAAATAAAATATGGATGTACGTAAGGCATAGATCATAATGGAACATCAACCATGATAAAATAACATGGGAATAAAATGTGTAATTGTGGAAGAACATTAAGAATTTGATATGATTTCCATAGTATCCAATGCATTGCTTCCAAGACTATTTTAGTGGACAAAGTCCCTTACTGAATCGAGTTCACTCCTCATTCTAGTCCTGTATCACTGATCCGGATTAACTTGCCATTCCAGTCATGTCTATCTCATGAGATATAAATCTTTACCCAAAGCATTCAAGGGAGATATAGGTCCCACAAATCTCATAATGAAATCATTCTTACTTGTGCCACAAAATAAACATAAATTATTAATCATAACCCAAAAAATAAAATAGGTTTCATAATCATCATCCCGTTATAACAAAATCCATATAAAACAAATGGATATCAGTTCATCATAAGAAAAACCACACCATATAAATAATAGATAAATTATACTTGAAACATAAACATATTAAATATTTTTATTTTATATGGGAAATAGTTTTGATAGAACACTTGAAATGAGTTCTTGAGGAAAATATCCTTTCATCTTCGAAATCATTTTCTTTTCACAAAATGACCTGAAATTTTAAAAGAAAAGTATTTTCTTGAAAATATTCATGAAATCTAATATAGTAAGATTTTTTAAAATAAGGCGTTATAAAACCTTTAAAATCCGTTCATTCCGTATAAGTTAAAAAAACCTTCTCCTCGTACTTTTGTCGGAATAGTAAAAAAGTTCATCTTATGCTAACCAAAATAAATATTACATCCATAACATGTGGTAAAAGTAAAAAATGGGTAAAAAGGAATTTAAAAATAAATGAAAACATTTTTATAAAACATGGACATGTATGATAACAATAACCCCCGTAAATAATTACGAATAAACAACCCCAGATTGGAATGAGATTAGAATAATTATCCCTTACCTTATGTCTGATATGCTTCGTATGTATCTGAAACTCTAGTATAATGAATTAAATAATGTCATTTAATTATTAAAAAATCATATTCATTGTTATTATATCATATATTGTTCACTTATGACTTTATATCACCCATTCTTTTGTAAATTCCATGTTACAACAGCGTTTTGGATTAAATCATTTCATTTATCGTACATGTTTCAATTTTTGGTTCCGGATATTATTTCCCATATCCAGATTTAAATAGTTCTAGAATATAAAAAAATGATTTATATTTAATATATATTCAGTATATAAATATATATGATAGATCGATAAATGAAATGAAATACACCATTCATTGAGACGGTAGGCCGTACATACGCATGAATGTTGTTTTCATTTCCTTATTGAATTGAATGGAATTTTTAAGATGAGACATATATGTACATAAATCCAGTATCATTATTATGTAATATATTTCATGATTATTTAATATATATATACTTTACAATCATACTTGAATGGTTAATCATGGAAAATGAATCGCATCGCGTTCGTGGAGACGGTAGTCCGTACGTACACACGAGCAATGATATCATTCGTATAATTATTGAATAGAATTAGAGTGGATGACATAATATATCAGAATCAGTATGATGTTATAATAACCATATATATTTATTCATTACACCATTATACCCATCCATGTAAGGTGGTGATAGAAAAAATAATTACACCACGGCGTGGAGACGGTATTCCGTACAAACGCACGTGTGGTGATTTTGTTTTCCATAGGATGGATAGAGGTGAAATGGGGTTTTTTCATATTTGTAATATCACATCAATATATTAGTGATACTGATTGTATTACTTTACAATGAAAGCATGAAAAAAGATGATGTTGAAGAAGAAAGAAACATGAAAAAAGCGGTAGAAGAGATTACCTCTTCTTCGACGCACATCCTTTAAGCTTCCTCTTAAGGGACTTGATTTGGTCTTTTGAGAAGACCAGAACCTCCAGAATGTTTCTAGGTAAGTGTATAAGAATAATGGGCACGATTTGGATGTTCTTGAAGGTCGACGGTGTTGTGAAGAGGATAGGGAGGAGGTGCCCTTTTATAAGGGAGGAGAGGGTCACCTTTGGAAACCTCAAAAATATTAATTTATAATAAATCAAACCCCACGTAAAAAACTCCAAAAATCAATAATTTTAGAATAATATATGTTATATTGTTGTAATATCATCAACCAATAAAATATAGACATGATGGAAATTTATTTTAACCCTTATCAACTTGACTTATCCTTATTTAATTTATTTAATCTTATTTGTGGTAATAAGATTTAAAATTCTAAATTCTTATAAATAATTACTTATGTGTTGTAAATTGTCCATAATTGGATACATAATAGAATGTTTGAAAATATAAATTTTAATTTATAATTTTTAAATATTTTTGGGATTTTTAAACAAGTTTATATTATGTTATTTTTTTAAAATAACAATAGTGTCAATTTTGACACTATTCATTTATTTGAATTTAAATAAAATCCACTGATAATAAATGTTCAAAGTAAAATATTTAATAGATTTATAACATTTCATATTTATCTAGAAAATTCTTGGATCATATTAAATAGTTCATACAATATTTATATTAATATTTTTAGAACCATTTATTAGATATTTCAATCAATAAAATAATTTCAACATCACTATTGTGTCACCTTTAATGATAATTATTTAATCACTAAAAATTCTAAATAAATTGACATGATGTATATAATTTTATGTGATTTCTGAAGACTATTAATGTTCAATGTTTCATGATTTTTATCACTAAATTAAAATTATTATACTTATAAGATTTAAGAGAGTTACATGTTTTCAGTTTCTTCAGTTTTAATAATAATTAAATTATTTTCATGGTCAAAAGTTTGTAAAATGAATCTATTCTAACCCATAGGATACATGGGTCAACTTTAAATCATAAATAGAATTTCGGGAGGTGTTAGGGTAATTTTATAATCTCATATTTACCCTTAATTACCTGATTTACTTTTAAGTGTAGTAAACAAAAATTATCATAGTTACTATTCATACTGTCAAAAAAATAAAAGTAACCTATTAAAAAAATTTGGACGCACTGAATCCAAATATGGAATACATTTTTCAAAATTAAAAACACATAAGCTGCAATATTTAATTTAAAATTAATCTTGTTGTAAAGAAAACAAGTTTTAAAAGTTAAAACATTGTCAAAGATTGAAATGTTTTTGCCTATGAATTCAATATAAAATTAATGGTAATTAAATGAATTATATTAAATGGTAAAAATATATTCTATATATAATTTAAAACCATTAAATATTATAATTTATCCATTCAAATGTTTGGGATGAAAAATGTTGTTTTTAATTAAAATTTTGCGTGTTTTTACTATTCATCAAAATAAGATCTTTGTTAGCAAAATATGAAAACATTATCCAATGTAAATTTTTATATAATGATTCAATTAAATAATTTTATTTTCTAATATTGAACTTAAAAACTTTTCAAAAACCATATTTAATGTGGGTGCGCCATCAAAAGTTTGAAAACCCGCATTTTTTGAAAATAATCATTTTACCTGAAAAAATTAGTTTGTTCTCATACCATGTTCTATAAAATGTGTAAGATGAATTATAATGTCATAAAATTTAAAATTTAGTTACTACTATTCATAATGTCTTGTTCATAATAATATTATAACAATATATCATTGTTTTGTGAAAGTCGGTATTGTGTACTACACACGCTATCGTGGAAGGTCACGATTACGTGTAATGAAAGACATGTCAGGGATGTGTGTAGTGAAATATTCCTTTGGTGTTGCGTACAACACAATTCATCAATCAAATTAAAAAGAATAATTCTCATAAAATCTCAGGTTGTTATATTCTACGCCCCTTAAAATGAATTTCACCCTCGAAATTCGTCAGGGATATAAATGTTTTAGTACTTGATGGTTTCTTTAATAAATACCCACATCGTAAAAAGGAATACCAAAAATTTAGTTTAAAAACTAAATTATAAAATGTAATGGTTACCCAAATTAACTAATCATTGGGTTTCCACATAGGAGAACATAGGTGAAAATATGGATATGAAAGAGAAATCTAACCATCATGTTCTGATGGAGAGTCATAGAGAACATGGATATGAAAAATCCCACAATCACAATGCCATAAATTTGTGATGATATAAGGTACAATATGATTAATCAGACATGAGGGCAATAGTACAACATTTTTAGTGTTCAAGATCATTTCCTTAAAGTCGAAAAAATTGGAATTAGAAGAAATACTTTCTTGATTTTGGTACAATCTCACCGTTGTTCATTCCATGAACAATTTCTACTTCATATCATAAGGAAATGAAGTTGAATTTGTCATTCCTAAAGTCTTAGTAGATCATACGATAGAATTATAGGTCATTCCATCTATCTCAAAGAAAAGGTTAGCAAAAGTTTTTAAATATACATAAGTCCATCTATAGTGAGATTAATCATATATGGTTCCTAAAATGGGCTTATAGATCATATATCATAGTACTTAATAAATTAAAACTAATTTAAACTAACTAGGGACATCGTGTAGGCCAGTGGTATGCGATAAAGGACAGTCAGACATCAGTTGTGGGTTCGATTCCCACGGGCTTGTCCGACGTGACGGGTTGTCGCTCGTCCTTTGGGTAGTCCTTTTTCTAAAACTATACTATTATAACATTCCAGAAATAATATCAAAAAAAATTCTGTCCTTAAACAATACTAACTTATGTCCAAAATAATCCATTCCAATCTTTAGCCTTATCTAAAATACTTCTGTCCAAGCTCATAGTATTAAGAAAAAAATTACTAGAAATGTCATCTATCGAGCATGTGAATACCATCATTTATCCCCCATTTATCATATGATATATCTTGTTGGTCCCATTCCAAACTTGTGAATACCATAATCATGTATTCTCTTGAAAAATTAATACCCATTGAACCTTAGTGAAAACATGAATGCTGTAAAAACTTAACTATTTCCACATACCAAAATCCCAAAATTTCTATATACTCAAACAATGATATCAGTCATGAAATCATTTAATATTCTCTTTATCTCCTCATTATGAACATATCATCTTCTTTCCAAAAATATTTCAATAAATTTTCATGGTTACCGGTTCCATATAATTATTTAAAACCAATACATAGATATTCTAAAATAAAACGATACCATAAATGAGATTCCATGATACTATTTTGAAATCCAATTACCTAAACACTTAATCATTCCACAACATCATTGTCCAAATCAACATCAGAAATAGTGATTACATGTGACTTCCCTTTATCCTTTTCCTTAAGAGGTTGCTCATGTCTATCATCATTAACCTTTGGATTACAACATTGATTATCCTAATGCCCCACTTCCTTACACTTGAATCATTGAAGTGTTGGTGGATTATTCTCTGTAGCCTTTTCTCTATTCACATAATTAGCTACCTTTTTCCCATCACGTTGATACTCAACTGCTCAATGACTTTATTTTACACAATTAAAACATTTTCTAGTACCTTTTAGGCAAATTTCCATCATTCTTCTTTCTTGACTTTGAGCATAAAGTATCATTCATCTTCTTTTCACCATTTTTCTGAGATTTTTACTGGAACTCCATCTTTCGTTTCTTTCTAGAACCATGAGATGTATATATAACAGCAACTTCCATTTCTATATTGATAGGACAACACACAATTTCTTCATAGCTATTGATGTCTCTTATAGCTAATGCCCTTCGAAGACTTGGTTTTAATCCACTGAATAATTGATCAACTTTACTTTCAGGTTGGATGATAAAGCCAGATGCATACCTTGAAAGCCTTGTAAAATTCGCTTCGTATATACTAACAGATTCATCATCCTTTTGCTTGAGCTCAAGGAACTTCTTTTTCTAAAATTTTTAAATGAATACAAGGGAATTATTTATTGAAAAATAAGTTCTTCAACTCATCTCATTCCATGGATTAAATTTCATATCGAGGCCTCCTATTCTTAATTAGAGTCTACCATTGGTATGATTCACCTTAAAACGGTAAATTCCCAGAATGAATATTTCATTTTCCGAACAACAAAGTATGGAAAACACCATTTCAATGGTACTGATCCATTGTTCAGAAACAAGTGGATTAGAAGACCCACTAAAAGAAGGTGGACGTTGCCTCATAAAGGACTCAATAGAATATTATTCCTTTCTCTGCACATTTGGATGCCTCGAAGGATTCATAGCTTGTGTATGTATAGAAAAAATATTTTCCACTCCATCTCCCATAACATAGGTTTGTTCAGAAGGAAAAACATTTCATTGTCCATTAAAATTGATTAACACGGTTCCTTCGGGTTCCATATATCGTCTAAAACCCAAAAAGAATATCCTGAGAGGAAAAATTCATGCAAGGGAAAACAACATAATAAAGGGAGAGTACCTTGAATATCTAACATCTTAGGTTTAATTCTAATATAGTTACCATAATTCTATAACTATAACCTATACTTATACTTAAGCTTAAGGGAATCCCTATACATACGTTAGAAATATATCTAAGGATCTCAATAATGCTTTCACATCCTAGTTTCCAAAGGTTAACTAAACCTTTCATCTGATACCAACTGTAGATACCCCAGCCTGACGTACATGAAAAATAAATTACTTTTGTGGAATAGTTATTACATAACAAGAACTAACACTCAAGGATTGTAGTATTTTAGTGTCTTTGGAAACTCATAACATAATATTCTAATCATGGTGAAATATTTTCAACATCTCCCATAATGATATTCCTCTTTTTTCTTACCAAAAACCTTTCTATATATCCTGGGTAAAAGAAAAAATATAAATGGAGAGCTCAAATTCTCAATAAGGATATGCATAGATAATATAAAACAAACCATATACATTTGATCTTAAAAACATGAACATAATGTTTAAACATCAAAATATTGAGTATTGAAATAAAATGTGGCAGTATGTAAGGCATAGATCATAATAGAACATCGATCATGATAAAATAGCATGGTAATAAAAATGTAATTGTGGAAAACCATTAATAACATGATATTATTTAAATTGTATCCAAGGAATTTCTTCCAAGACCATCTTTGTGGAAAAAGTCCCTTATTTAATCGAGTTCACTCCTCATTCCAGTCTTGAATCACTGAACTAAATTAACTTGCTATTCCAACCATGTCTATCTCATTAGATATAAATCTTTACCCAATGATTTATCATGAGATATAGTTCCCACCAGTCTTATAATGAAATCATTCTTACTTGTGCCGCAATATAAACATAAATTATTCATCACAACCCATATAATAAAATGTGTTACATAAACATCATCACATCATAACAAAATCCATATAAAACAAATGGATATCATTTTCATAAAAAGAAAAATCATACCATGTAAATAATAGATAAATTATACTTGAAACATAAATATATTAAATACTGTCATTTTAGATGGGAAATATTTAAGACAAAACACTTGAAATGAGTTCTTGAGGAAAATATCCATTATTCTTCAAAAATCCTTTAGTTTTCACAAAATGCCATGAAATTTTAAAAGAAAAGGATTTTGTTGAAAATATTCATTAAATATTGTAGAGTATTCATCATGAAAATAAGGTGTTATAAAAACATAAAAATCCATTCATTACGTATAAGTTAAAAAAAACATTCTCCTCGTACTTTTTTCAGAAAAGTAAAAAATGTTCCTCATATGTTAAACAAAGGAATGATTCCATCCATAACATGTGGTAAGAGTCAAAAATGGGTAAAAAAGACATTAAAAGTACATTAAAACATTTTTAGGAAACATGTAAATGGATGCTAATAATAACCCTTGTAAATACTAACGAATAAACAATCCCGGATAAGAACGAGATTGGAATAATTATCCATTACCTTATGTCCGATATGATTCGTATGTATGCAATCCTCCTGTATAATGATTTAAATAATGACATTGAATTATTAATAAATCTTATCCATTGTTATGATATCATATATGGTTCAGTTATGACATTATATCACCCATTCTTTTGTAAATTCCATATTACATCAGCGTTTTGGATAAAATCATTTCATTAAGCGTACGAGTTTCGATTTGTTGTTCTTGATATTATTACTAATATACTAATTTACATTGTTCCATAATGTGATAAAATGATTTATATATAATATATATTCATTATATAAATATATATGATAGATCGATAAATGAAATGAAATACACCATTCATGGAGACGGTAGGTCGTACGTACGCATGAATGCTATTTTTGTTTCCTTATTAAATTGATGGAATTAAGTAAATGAAACATATATGTACATAAATACAGTATCATTATTATGTAATATCTTTCATGATTATTTATTATATATATTCTTTATAATCATACATGAATTGTTAATCATGGAAAATTAATCTCATCGCGTTCATGGAGGTGGTAGTCCGTACATACACATGAGTAATGATATCATTCCCCTAATTATTGAATAGAGTTGGAATGGAGGATATCATATCTCAGAATCATTATTATGTTATAATAATTATATATACTTATTCATTACACCATCATAAACATCCATGTAAGGTGGTGGTGGAATAACTAATTACACCATGGCGTGGAGACAATATTACGTACGTACACACGTGTAGTGATTTCATTTTCCGTAGGATGGATAAAAGATGAAATGGGGTTGTTTCATATTTATAATATCACATAAATATATTAGTTATACCTATTGTATTACTTTAAAATGGAAAAACTAAAGAATTGGATGTTGAAGAAGAAAGAAACTTGAAAGAATCAGTGGAAGAGATTACCTCTTCTTCGATGCACATCCTTTAAGATTTCTCTTAAGGGACTAGAGTTAGTCATTTGAGAAGACCAGAACATTCATAATGTTTCAATGGAAGTGGAGAAGGAAAATGGGAAGGTTTTGGCCAATCATGAATGCTCATGGTGTGGTGAAGAGGAGAGGGAGGAGGTTCCCTTTTATAAGGGAGGAGAGGGGCACCTTTGGAAACCTCAAAAATATTAATTTATAATAAATCCAAACACACATAAAAACCTCCAGAAATTGACTAATATTCGATGATTAGTTGATATAGGGTTGTGATATCATCATCCAATAAAATTTAGACATGTTGGAAATTTATTTTATACCTTATCAACTTGATATATCATTATTTAATTTATTTAATCTTATTTGTTGTAATCAGATTCTAAATTTTAAATTTGTTCTAAATAATTACTTATGTGTTGTGAATTGTCCATAATTGGAGAATTTATGACACTTTAGGCCATATAAATTTTTATTTATAATTTTTAAATATTTTTGTGATTTTTAAACAATTTTATATTATTTTTTTTATAAAATTACAATAGTGTCAATTTTGACACTATTCATTTATTTGAATTTAAATAAAATCCACAGATAAGATATGTTCGAACTAAAATATTTAATAGATTCATAACATGTCATATGTATCTAGAAAATTCTTGGACCATATTAAATAATTCATACAATATTTATTTTAATATTTTTAAAAACCATTTATTTGAAAATTCAATCAAATTTTTTTTAACATCACTATTGTGTCACCTTTAATGATAATTATTTGATCCCTAAAAATTATAAATAAAATAAAATGATTTATATAATTTTTTTATATTTCTGTAGAATATTCATGTTTGAAGTTTCACGAAGTTTATCCCCAAATTAAAATTATTGTACTTATAAGTTTAAGATAGTGACATGTTGTCACTTTCTTTGGTTTTAATAATAATTAATTTTTTTTCATTGTCAAAAGTCTATAAAATGAATATATTCTGTCCCTTAGGTGATATGGTTCTAGTTTTAGTCAAAATATAGAATTTTTGTAGGTGTTAGTGTAATTTTATAATCTTATTTTTACCATTTATTACCCGATTTATCTTTTATTCCAGTAAATAAAAATTACTGTAGTTACTATTCAGAATGTCAAAAAAATAAAAGTAACATGTTAACATAATTTGGACCCACAGAATCCAAATATGGAATCCATTTTTCAAAATTCAAAACACAGAAGTTGTAGTAATTAATTTAAAATTTATCATGTTGTTAAGAAAATGGGGTTTAAATGTTAAAACATTGTCAAAGATTGAAACGTTTTTACATAAGAAATAACTATAAAATTAATGGTAATGACATTATTCATCTTAAATGGTAAAAATATATTCTATTAATACTATAAAACCATTAAATATTATAATTTAAACATATAAATTATTTCTATGAAAAAAGTTATTTTTAATTAAAATTTTGTGTGTTTTAACTATTCATCAAAATAAGAACGTTGTCAGAAAAATATCAAATCATTATCCAATGTATATTTTTATATCTTGATTCAAAATAAGAAGTTTATTTTGTAATATTTAACATATAAACTTTTCAGAAACAAGATTTAATGTGGGTGCACCATCAAAAGGTGGAAAAACTGCATTTTTTGAAAAATATTCATTTTACCTGAAAAAATAATATTGTTCTCATACCATGTTCTATAAAATGTGTAAGATGAATTATTATGTCTTAAAATTATAAATTTAGTTACTATTATTCATAAAGGCTAGTTCATAATAATATTATAACAATATATCATTGTTTAGTGAAACCTAGTATTGCATACTTCCCACGCTATCAAGGAAGGTCACGATTGCATGTAATGTATGCCAAGTCAGGGATGCGTGTAGTGAAAGGGCCCTTTTGTGTTGCGTACAGCAGAAAACATCAATGAAATTAAAAATAATAATTCTTATAAAATCTCAGGTTGTTACACTTGGGACTCTAATGGATATGATATTGAGACTCTATGTCTTAGAAAGACCAGATATATTAGGGAATCTTCATGTCGTATTGAGAACAAGTGTTATATCTGATACTTTTTATATACCTATTCTATGTGATTACATATAAATCACTAGAGGTGTGAGAGCTCCTAGAATCAATAATGCTATGAGTGGAACCATATGTATTGCGCTGAATGAGACCTTGAGTCTTGGAATCCTTTATGAGTATACCTGGATGTTCTTATCATATGTGTTCTACACATATACTAATATAGATCTGATTGTTTCTTCTTTTCGGTGTTTACTTTGTGTAATTTTACATTGTGTTTTAGGGAGACTAAATGATTATTGTTTTACTCACCAATTCACAAGATATTCCCATATATGTTGTTTCTTGTGTTGATGGTCAACACTCTGATAGAGTCCTTGGTGGACCCCAGCAGAGTGGTGCTTAAATTGACCCAAAGAGAGAGGTATGAATCTACGAATATGGATAGTTGTTTCTATACCTTCCATTCATGAAGGGTTTTCTATAGAGGTTTCCTAGATTCATGTACTTTTAGTTATAATTTTTTTCAGTGTTTTATTCTTGACCTGTTAACCTTCATTTTTCTTATTTTGTACATTGTTTCTATTTATTTTTTTTTCTTTCCAGCATTTGTGTCTTGGAGATTTGTGTCTGGGAATTTGTTCTTAGGAAAATGCCTCAAAATTTTCAATATATTCCTACTCGAAGCTATTATCTAGCCCATGTCCTATGGGAGGAACACATGGGGTAGCCATGGGATGGGCCCTAGGGGACAGGTCATGATAGTTAAGAAAACCTTGAAATAACCGTACAAAATCCACAACCAGAATTAAAATCCTCTCATGGTTAACTCACATGATCTAAAAACCAAATTCCTACCATGTGGAATCAAATACCTTAGAGGACCATTCCATTTTTCAAATTTCATGGTTTCTCCTAACTAGATGGACGATTAGGGGAAACCATGCACTAGTTGTGCACCCTCATTTTCCTCCCATTTCACTATACAAGGTTTTCGACAGGTTTTGTGTGGTTTTTGGAAAACATTCACTAACCAAGCAACTATAAAAAATCCCTAAAAACACAATGTGTTCTCCAAATTCTACCAAACATCACCTATATACATTATATAATTAAAAATCATAATTAACGTGTTACATGATAGAGACATGGGGGGCTAAAAATATATAAAAATCCATTTACTTATAATATAATGAATTTATTAATTCTTATTATAGTTAAATTTTCATTTATTATTATTCTCTTATGGGGATTATGATTCTATGTCACCAAATTGGTAATAGTTTTATTATATAATATCATCATGTTTCGATATTTTTTATGTCTATGCTTAAAATTTATAAATATTATGATCTATATATCATGATAATTATTAGTTTTATTATCCTATGGTTAAATCATGTGAATAATGGTTCCCTTAATTTTCCACTATTTATTATGGCAATAGTTTGAAAGAATTTGTTTTAAGAAAAATCATCCTTATTTCTCTCTTCGATTGAAACATGTTTCTATTATAAAACCATGTTTTGTTAGTTTTTTTAGAAAAATGTTTATAAAATTATCTATAATATATATTAAAGATATTTTTACCCATTTTTTTCATTTATCAATATATTTGTAAGGGAATATTCATGTCGTTTTATAGACAACGCCCATTTGAATTTTAGGGAAAATTTGATTCGAATATTGGTTTTAAAGGGTAAAACATAAATGATATTTTCCACAAGAATTAAAACTAATTTATTTATACAATTATTTATCAGTATTACATATTTTATTTAATGAAAATGATTACAATATTTTTTTATCAATTTTTTGTTTTACAATGTATATTCAATATGGCAAAAATATTTTACGCAAGAAATGTTTTAACTATTTTAGATGTTCCTCTATAATTTTTGATATTTATTTTAAAATAAATGGATTTCCCAAAAAAATATGATTGTTTAGATATAAAAAATGGTATTAAAATAAAATATATTCTCCCTATGAAATATTACATGTGTCTTTTCAAAACCATTTTCCATTTAAGGCAACTTATATTGATGTTACATTTTCCTTACTGGGGATATGATCCAAGGATACCATTATAATTTTGTATCTTAATGGATTATTTTGAATATTTAATATTGTTTATAAAACTTTTTTCTCATTCAAGTGTTATATAGTTATTAAATTCATCTTAAACCCACATATTTTCATGTGTAATTCATTGATGAAATAATGAAATGATTCTGAATTAGGTCTCTTTTATGTAGGTTATGATATAATGATTTTTTTGTAACCTATATGATTTCATGGGATATAATATGATGAATGTTTTATGATATTATAGAACACAGATATATGATTTTCATTATGTTATGGGTGGGACCTATATATCCCTATTATTAATTTGAAAAGGATTTATATCTCGTGAGATATAAGTGACTTGAATGGTGAGTGCACCTAGTAGAGTTAGAGGATTTATTCTCCAGATTGGTCTTAGAAGGGAACCTTGACTACTATGACGGGCTGGGGGTGAGACCATTTTACTACGATAGCCCTGGTAGTGAACCTTGAATACTATGTGAATGATATTCTTGGATTTTCTATATTCCATAATTCTATGTCTTATGTCAATGATATCATCTCATTGTTCATGTTCTTTAATTTCCTTATGACTAAATTATTTTTATTTTCCAATATGTTTTCCATGAATCAATTTTTTGATCATTGATATGAATATTATTATTTTAAAATAATATTATCACAATCTCATACCCTTATGACCTGGTTTTGTTTATGTATATTCCGTTTTTACCCATAATGAGAAACTATGATCACCATTTATTTTTTCTATTCCCCAGGTCATGGAAAATGGTTTTACAGAGGGTGTGTATAAAAATAAGTCTAAATGGTAAGATCTTGGTGTAAACAAATAGAAAATTTTTCACTAAATAAGAAGACTATATACCTTTTATCCAATCTCAATAAACCATTATGGTCAATAGAAGTATGTCTTTATAAGGAATTGAAAATTCATTAAATAGAATTAATATCTATGTATGGGATATCATTGTTGATATAATTTAGTCCCTTACCATAAAAACCATAATATAATGGATGTGACATCACATAATGATATCTCATAATAAAAATGAAATTATTAAAAAATTAAAATATGGACATACCTATACAAAACCACTGACACGCAATTATTCTTTCACATAAACACACAGATAAAATAAGAGAAAACTGGGCACCACCTACTTGATACTTAGAGATACTACAAAAATAAATACATCCAACAACTCCAGTTGTAATAAATAAAATAAAATAATAAATTAAACACCATGAGAATAGAATAAATTTACATGGAATGAAATGAAATTCCAATAAGTGGGATGAAAGAATAAAGGAAGCAAGTGGACAAGTATCCTGACCAACATCAATCAAACATAGCTAACTATGCTCAAGTAAGAGATTAAATATTGAATAAATAAAACAAACTAGATTTAGATATAAAATGGATGTGCTCCAAATAAAGTCCATATGAATGATATAAAAAAATAAACGGATTAAATGATAAAGGAGGGAGGGAAGTTTAATAATTTCATCCCCTTTATTGAACCTCATAGTTAGTATGCATTGTCGGATAACCCTCCATGAACCATCTGACACCAATATATATGAGTACAAACCTCACCCAGCTAAATTAATGTTTTGAAAACGCCTGTGCAGCCCATGTGGTTTAATATGTAATTTACTACTGGTGGATCCCACACACATGGACCCCCATTTATGGTTATATTTAATTATTCCTCACATTGAATTAGCCAATGGGCTGGGTAAAGAACTAGCACTAATTTTGTGCCAAGCATGTGCCATGTGTTTTGTCATACATGTTTTGGTAATTGAATACTTACTCTTCTTAATCCAAAAAAAACCAAAGAAACATACCTGGAATTAAATCCCATAAAGATCACCACTATTGTGTGTCTCAAATCCAAAAAAACTATTTCGAAGTTCAAATTAAATTTATTTTGTTCACAAACTAAACATTCAAGAAACTCTTGAATATTTTAACCCACTAAATAACAAATATATTACACTTATGCTTCCATTCGCTTTGTTATAATGGTGATTATGTATTTTGAGGATACTAAAAGGGGTTAATATGGTTTGATTATAGATAAATTTACCACAGAACTGTTTTATAATTTTCATATGTTGGATATCTCAAAAGTCACTAAGAGTTTAGAAAATGGGATTCAGTGATTATTAATTAAATTTAAAATTTATCTTTATGTAAAATTGTAAAATAAATATATGATTGGATTTTATTATCACACTTGTTATCAAATCCTATGTGTAAAATATGAGTTTTTAATATCATAACCAAGGGTCTTGGTCTTGATCTCATAATAGAGAAGTGTGTCTGGTGTTTTTTGTTGCATTTATTCATCCTTATATCATTCATATCCATTTAAAACATTTTTATTATTATAATTAAATTAAAAAATTGATGTTTTTGAAGATGAAGTCAAGGGGGGGGGAAATTTCGATGATGGATTAAATAGATTATAAATATTTGGTAATAAAGAAATCAATTCTCTTCCATATTAATATTAACTATAAAGTTAACTTACAAATTAAAAGTAATTGATGAATATATTGAATAATACATGATAAATGACTTATATTTATCCTGATAATTTTAAAAATTAGGTTTTTATAGATTGTGACTTTTTCAAAAAATTCCTCAACTCTCAAATGGTGAACAACATTTACTATTTTTGCATAATGTTATCTCATTAAACCTAGTACTGTATGCTCAGCATTTGATTCATGTTCAAATTATAAAGAAAATGTATACAAAAAAAGATCTTTTAAATGTTATAAATTATTTTTAGTGGATAATAAGTCATTTTAGATGTTAATAAAATTACAGTTATAATATTCTAAAACAAAACTGTTTTCCACGAGTTGATCAACATTTATTTCCATTTTCATGAACTATTTTTAGAGAAATAATTAGTTGGAAGAAAATGATGTGTATATCCATCAATTATAGAATCATATAATTTCACTGCATCATCATCCTTATTAGGAATATTTTGAAAAATTATTTTCTTCACTCATTTAGAACATTGATGATCTTAGTGAAGTGATGTTACAAAAATATCAACATTAGAATATCCAAATTTTTGTTTCCATCCTCAAATAATTCATTTCAACACACTATGTTCTTATGCAATAATTTATAAATTTTTTTGAAGGATTTTAAAATTTTAAGTCATCATTTTATGGATTTTACTCAAATAAACAGTTCAATCCCACAGAAATCGTAAAATGAAATATTTCATTAGGTTTATTGTAACATGCCATGATTTTTAATTAACACTAGGCTCGATAACATATACGACACACGACACTAAGCCTAAATGATCCAAAAATATATTTATTTGAATATTGTATTTATAAAAACTAAATTGAATTTTTGGTTATGAATAGTAATATTCAATTTATAAAAAATAGATGAAGCAGTAACATAAAGGTAATATATTGTTAAATTTTTATAAAATAAACATTCAATTTTTAGTAAAGTCATTTTATTTTAAAAATTATTTCATTTTGTAAGATATTTTTATCATAAATATATAATAGTTTTAAAAATCATATATAGAAAATATATTTATATTTTTTGAATGAACATTCAAAATTAACATATGATTAATATTATGAATTTTAATAAATTGATTTATTTTCTAGTTAATTTTAAAAATACTACTTATTATTGAAAACAATATTTTTGTTTCAATATTTTCAAATGAGGAATATTAATTAAAAAATATTTGAATGTATGATAAGTTATTTAATATTATTTTTTAATCCATTATTGTTCATTTGAATCAATTTTATGTTTTGATTTCAAATAAAAAAAATTTATCATTAAAGGCCTTTTTTTAAATGTAATTTATTGATTGAATTTTTTATTTTTCCATTATATTAATTTTTCCTACATATATAAATTTAATCCTAACAAATGGATTCCATATTTTTTATCCGGTGATCCAAATATGAAAAATATGATCCTTTAATTTCTAAAATTTATGAATTGTAAGTATAATAACATTATATTACCAGAATACTAGTAAAATAGATTAATAATGATAAAAACTAATATATTAAGGCATAAAATTCATTCTAAAACTTTAATTTACTTAATTAGAGTAGTCTATCTCATTCATAATCGTCCAAATTTACAATATGTGACCATTTTTTCATTTAAATATGATAAGAACACTTACAATATTTTAGTAAAAGATAAAGTAAAACATCTCACAATTATTATTTTAATATATATATGTTCTTGTAGGGGATAAAATTATTTTATTTATTTATAATTGGTATCATTAATGATAAATTATTTATCATGATATTTTTTTAATTTTTATTGTGAAATAATTAACTTCAATGATTATTCCATACTAACAAAATACTTCTAAAAATGTAGAAATATAAATTAAAATATTTTAAAAACTCTAAATCTAATATTATTTGGGCGGGGTAAAGTGTAACCATAATTTTTTACATAAATATAATATTTTAGTTATCCGTGAAAGGTATATATTCGAATTTCATTATTTTAATATTATTTTCAAAGTAGTATTATGTGATTAGTGTTAAAAATGAAATTAAATATTTGATATAAAAATTAATATAATATTAAATACATAAAACACAAAAAATAATCTAGAAATTGGAAAATTATGGTTATGTTTTGTCAAAAAATTCACATATTTTTGCATTTTTGAGTTATGTTTCACCATATAAGTTAAATTATAACTCTTCATGATTGAGAATATTATTACCACTATAATGTTTAAATTTGATAACCATGGGGTTACCACAAAATATATGGTATAAGATGAAATGTAATCCCAAAAAAAGATTATATGGTTTCATTGATAACATAAATTTATTCTCTAAGAGTTCAGGTTATTTTTAACCATTTTTCATGATTTAGAAACAAATTATGTTATAATATTTCATGTATTTAATAAAATTAATGATATTTAGTAGTAATAAATAATTTTTAAATGAATTTTAAATCATAAAAAATCATATTTCCTAGAAGAAAAATTATATATTCTTTTAATTATCATTGATGTATAATTTATGAGTTCGTTTTACTTTTATTCTAGCATTCTTGAGTACATAACGTCAAAAAAGCCTTGATATCACTATAATTTTCAAAGGTGTTAATGGGGGGGGGGGGTTTAAAAACAAATCGATAAGAAAAAAAATCATCTAAATATGTAAATATTTAATTTTATAAGATAATTTATTTAAAAAAAGTCATATAATAAAATTATATTTATTTCATTCCATTTTTATTAATAAAATAAATTTTTATTAATTCAAACCTTAAGAAATTCCAATAATGCCTTTCTCATCAATTATAAAAGGGAACATCCTCTCATCATTCATAAAAACAACAAGAACCATTAGACTATGAAAATAAATTTCCAAATATACATATAATATCCATTCAAATATTTTTATGGTCTTTTTTTTCATAATATCAACATTAAAGAGGTTATGGTTTAAAGGAACGAAGGTTATATGAGGGAGAGGAGTTGATTTTAATCGAATGGTTTATTTCTATTTCTTCTTATACCTATTTAAAATTTAATTATAATATTTTTATATAATAAAAATAGTACCTTTAATATACTGATATATTTTAATTTTAATTCCATACCCTATATCCATATCATATTCCATCAAATGGGAAATAGAATTGTTATTCATGTGTACAGTAGAGTACCACATTGTGAACCCATATAATTCATTTTACATCCCCACATCCCATAGATAGTTATAATTATGGATTTAAAGATTATATATTCCATTAATTAAATAATTATCATTCTTATAATATAATATGTCTTGTAATTTCAATCTATTCCATCTCATGAAATATGATAACATCGTCCCTTTAATATATATACTATCACCTACACGAAGTGATATGATTGACTTTAAATTACCTAATAACATAGATAAAAAATTTATGTTTATTAAAAAAATAATATGGTATTCATTATATTAATTTAATTATATAAATATAAAATAATACATACCATCTTCACACTACAATCATTGTAAGATTGAAACATTACTCGTGTGTATGTGCAACATACCATGTCTATGATTGTAACATAGTAACTTTTTAATAACAATAATTTATAATTGATTTTAAAAGTATAATTTATTCCTATTATTTTTTATTAATTAATTATTATTTTTACTGATATGATGGAAAAATATATCTTCTACCATAGTCAACCAACCGACTTTGATTTTGATAAATTAACCAAAAATCATCAAACCATCAGAAGTGAACATAATTGATTATGAAATTTAATATAACATATTAAATTTTTTTAATGTCATAAAAAAATTTAAAAATGTTTTAATAATTTAAATAATAAACATAGTCTTATTCTTAAGTACTATAAATATTGTACGTGGTGAGTCAGACCTGATGTTTGATCTTAGCTCAATTATCATTCATTGATTTATACATATATTTCATTGACTATGTTATTCCATGGTGATGATTTAATTGACCTATTATTTTATTATGATGTATATACAATTTTTTTTATTTAATATTTTCTAAAAAAATCGTTCCTCTGGTTGAATCTCTTTTCAATGATATGATCACTTGAAATAGAATTTGTCCTAATTTTCACTCTGTTGAGACTTATTTTCTAGTATGAACCTATTTAATTTTATGAGGTGTATATAATGCCCCATTGAAATATTATATTATGATTATAATTTTAATTTTGATATTTAATGTTATATATGTTTTTATACAATATGGATTATGATTAATAATGTTCCAAAGCAGTAAGGGTTTATTTCACATTATCATAATTACAACAGATTTTGTATTTATAAGTCACTACGAGGAGAAGTATTTTATTTTTCTAATTTAATACAAATATTTTTCTCCATGGGGTACTTCTCTGAACTTTATGTTTTCCATTCATTTTCCTCTTTTAAGTTCACATGTGACATGAAAAATGTATCAAATAATGTCTTAAATGTTTTCTAATAATTTAGAAATATTTTCATTTCCTGTCAATATCATACTAGATATGTTTTAAGAATATATTTACTATTATAAAATAATTTATCTAATACATTTTACCTCTATATTAAATTTTTATATAATAGTTTAAAATTGATATTCATATCAATTTTTCATAGATGACATTTTTATTGAAAAATTGAATGGAATCATTATTTCACTTACCCAACATGAATGAAATTTTAAACCATCATGAATTATCAAATAATGAAATAATAATTTATATGTTCTTGAGATTATTTAAAATAATTTATATTCATTCATATTTTGGATTTATTTCTATTCTAAATAAGGTATTTCAATATAAAAGGGGTATTGTCCTACATAAATACAATAGTGATATTTTAAATTATTTTATTATATGTCGAAATTATATTGGGAATATTATGATTTAATGGGGATATACTATTTTCATACAATTATATATATTAAATTAGATGGATTATGATTATTTTTATTTTTGGTGGAAAATATTCACATTAAATATGATAGTTTTATAATACGAATATTATTGTTGATTATGATTCACCCATTTCATATGATAAGTGTGTTGTAATTATTTTGGGATAGGTGGTATCATTATAGTCCCTCAAGGAATTTTCAAGTATCACGAGAAAAACTATTTTTTTTATTTTCTTGATTCCTTTTCAATTTGGGTACGATTTCATGGAATGGGGCCATAATGGTAATTTTATAATGTCTATCATTTTGAAATTGGTTATTGATGTCCATGTTATTATTAATTTAGTTTAATTATCCATTGATGAGGTTCATTATTAGGTGTTTTTTTGTATAGAATTATTCAATTATCATTTATTCTTTCCATAATATTCATCATGACCCTGTTATTGATTAAATGAAACCCATTTTCAGTTATTTACCTTCATATATTGATTATACGTTATTTACTCATGAGGTATTTCTATATACATAACCCAAAATGAGTATATGAGATCACCACTTTGTTATGTTTCATTCCCTATGATGTCCAGAAGTGTATTAAGATTGATATGTATGGATATTATACAAATAATAATTATTCACTAAAAGAAAATATTATATATCATATATTTTTGGAAATGTAATTTTACCTTCAAGAATGTATCTATTATACCATGTCTACATAATTATTTTTTCCTATAATATGTGATAACTAGTATCTAGTTCCAATTTAATAAATTGTTCATTGTCCCCAAGATACTAGAATTAGGGACTTTGTATATAGCATTATCATAATTTTAGTAGACATATTTGTATCTAGATTTTTTATAACAGACATTACATATCATAACACTATGTTTGACATTCAGGACAGTCATATGTACCAAATAACATCCTATAGTTTTTCATTGATAGTTTTTATATGGTTTTCTGATCAACACTTCCCTATTTAGATACTAAAATTGGAATATGATTAAGAACTGTTTAATCTAGGGATAATACCCCCTAATGTGTTGGTTGAATATATCATAATAACAAATCTAGTACATGAAGAGTGTGACCTTAGAATAAATCTAGTAGGACACTCTTGGGGAGATATGATTTGGTTTACTATCATCTTCATTATGAATCATTATGCTGAATATTATAATAGAACTGATGGAAACATATAATATTATATAGTGATATAGGATAAAAATAAATTTCAATGGGTTATTAATTATATTTACTAATATAAGTTTAATGACACAAATATCCATTTTTTGGATTTAGGTAATGATTGTTTAAGAAGATTAAAAATATTTTGGGACAAATTTATAGAAATATAACACATTATTTTAGTTTACGTTCATTGATAATATTATTTGAGGAATAATAATTTAATATTTTGTGGAAATAAAAATAATGCTATTGACAACCTTTTTGGTTTGTATGACCATTGATGTTACTATAATAATATTTCATCCATATTATTTTATTGCGTGGAAGAATTAAGTTGTATAAATAAGTAGTGTGGTTAAAAATATTTTAAGGATTAATGTTATTTTTTGATGATGTGAATGATATTTCATGGAAAAATAAAATAATTATATTAATATAGTTTTATAAAAAAGAAAAACCTATAGGACGAGAAACAACTGTTCACATTTGGCATTACCACATGGCCAGAACCCACATCAGAAGTGTGACATGGCCTCAATGCCCATTGCTGGCCAACAAGATATCCTAGATTTTATAAACGTTTTTATTTATATGATCCAACATATAAGGATTAAGTAGATTTTGAAAATTGTATTATTAGGTAAAATATTGTTTCAGTTATTTAGGTTTTTATGTAGATTAACTATATTATGGGGAAAATTTTATAAGGTTGATGTATATAAAAAATTTAGGATTATATTAAAGAATTATTTTGGAATAATGATATTAAATTTTTTAGAGATATATTCTAAAGGGTTGGATATAAAATTAATTGTAATATATTAATTAATATTGAGGTTAATGATGTTTTTTGTAATATAGGGTTATTTAATGATCTATATTAAACCTGTAGTTCTATTATTAAATTGTGTAGGTTAATTTATTATTTAATCCTATGAAGGTTTAATCATTTACACTATAGTCATAAATTGTGCTAACTATATTGTATGTAATGAAATCATGATGAATGAATTATGTTATGTGGTGGATTATTTTATTTGACAGAAGTTTATTTTAGTTCTCCAATAAAGAAAAATTTATTTGTAATTCTCACTAGTTGGATTAAAAGATAACATTATATTAATAATTGATTAAATAATTAAATTATACTTGTTATGTCAGTGTATTTCCAAATTTTTTAAATAAATATGGTATATAAATTCCTCAAATCCTATAAATGGACCATGAATAAAAATATTTTCCTATGAAATTCATTCCCAAGGAATTGGTAGTCATTTCACACCTATTGATTTATGGTTTTGTGGTTTATAATAATTATATAATCATTCACATTCTTGTGATAAATGTTTAATATCACACTATTATTATTATGAATTTTAATTTTACCTCTATATTCATATATTCTATTCCTATTGATATTATCATATTTTTATTCTTAGTTATGTGTTATTCTAGATAACCATGAAACTCTCGTTCATTCTTTTCAAGAGGGTTTTTTATTAACCTTTTTTATCACATCAGTATTCAAGCATGTGTTTTACAACATAAAACCCTTCTTTATAATGATGAAGTTCAAATAACCAGATGGCAATTTACTTGGTGGTGGGGAGATGTGACACCATAATATTTTAAATTATAACAATGTTTGATAGTGTATACAATACATAACACTGATCCAAAAAAAACAAGAAAATATTATTATTAAAATGTTATAGCTATAACCTATTCTTCGAATTGGTGGGTGAAAATAGAATAAATCACAATATAAAAAATATATTAATTTCCCAATAAATACATATTTATTGATAAATTCTCATAAAATAAGCCATCAAATTTTAGCAACATACTATTATTCCTCAAAAAATAGTTTTCTTTAAACATCATTATTTAATTTTTAATAAACTATATAATTAATGTCTGGAAGATTTGAAATTTCAATTTTATTAAAACAATACCATTTTTAATAATAATTTCATTATCATCATAGTGCCATTTATTGTATTTTTCTAAAAAGAGGACTTTTTATTTAATAATGAAAAAACTATTTTTTTTGAATAATATATATTTTAAAAGAATTAAAAAAGTTCAATTTTATATAAATTTGTTTCATTGAAAATTTAGTTCTATAATATTAATAAAATTACTTCATTTACATTAGTTTTATTGTTCATTTTTTATAAGAAAAATTTTTACATAAAAATGCATTTTTCTAAAAGATTTTTTTCTCATTTAATTTTTAATTTCTATCAGTAATTAATATCTCTAATTATATAAATTTAATATTTAAAAATGGGTTCTATATTTGGAATTAGGAAGTAAAAATTTTATAAATATTCTCTTTTTATTTTGGTTCATGTTAATAATTAATATAATTATTATTTACAACCATGGATATGATAAAATGAGTTAATTAGGATTAAAATTAATGTATTATGGATGAAAATTCAATCAAACTCTTGAGATTATATACTTGTTTTAGTTTTTTAGTCCAAAATTATCGAAATATAAAAATATGTCGTTTTTCATTAAATTTGATTTTTACATTTATAATTTCTAAATAAAATATAATTTTAAAAATGACACCTTATTTAAATTAATATCTATAATATTTTTTGTAATGGATAAAAATTAAATAGTTTTTATTAATTTTTATATGTAGGATAAATATATATTTTTTATAATCATGCTTTATTTTTAATTTTTTTGTGATGAAATAATTACCATAAAAGATTAAGAAAATCTAACACAATGATTTTGTAAGAAAATGAAAAATCATGTACATGATTTAAAAAAATATAACATTAAAATACTTGGGGTGATTAAAAGTCTACCTAGAATTTAAAATATTTATATAATATTTTAGAGTTGTGTTAAGGGTTTATATTTTCATTTTACCACTATAATATAGTTTTCAAAGTCAAATAATATGAATAGTGGTAAGGATGACATTAATAATATTTTATAAAACATAATATTTTAGAAAAATTTTAAAAAATATTATATATATTAAAATTGGACAATTAGTATTATATATGGTCCAAAATTACATCCCTTTTCAATTTATGAGTCTATTTTAAAATTATAAGTAAAATTAAAACATATTAACATAGATATATTGGTTACAATAGTTAAAATAATAATTGGTTGTCAAAGGGGTTAAACCAAATTATATGTTTCTAAATAATGTCTAATCAAATAAAAATTTAATTTTATGAATATATTAAAACATTGTAATACATTTGATCAATTAAATTTCATTTGGAACCATTTTACACGAGTTATACATATATTACAATACAATATTATGTGTATTTTCAAAAAAGACATTATTGAAATTGTATAACAAAGAATATTTTATTAAATTATTTAAAATTATTAAAAGCCTATATTAAATCAAGAAAATTATATATGTTTTAAAATATTTACCATGGACGATTTTTTGTATTTTTACCCTATTGTAGAAATGTTCTTGAGTCTTTTTCTGTAAAACACTTTTGTATAACAATAATCATCAAAAGGGTCGATGTGTAGAAAACAAAATATGGGGAAACAATATCTAAACATGTAGAAATATAATTTTATAGGATGTCTATGACCCATAAACACCTTATAATTCTAATTATATCAATTTTGATCTATTATATCATAAGAATGAATTTATATTATTTTAAAAATTTAGGAAATTCATGCAATTATCCTCCCCTCTCTAATAATAGGGAACCACCAATACCATTCTCTATGCACTTCAAGAACCATTTGGATCATTAAATACCTTAATAAGTACCTTTATAAAATCCATTTCCACAGTCTAAAGGTCTTTTTTTGGTTTAATATTTACATTAGAGTGACTAAGATGTAAATAAAATGAGGTTTTCTTAAGAAGAGGTCTAGAATTTAATATATTGTTTTAGTTTTATTAGTTCTTATACCTTCTTAAATTAATATTCACCCAATATTAAATAAAGAATTATATTCAAAATACTTATATATTTTTATTTTAATATAATATCCAACACATATAAGAGATCCAGATCCACAATCCTCAAATCTGGTGCTAAAAAAATTATATTTATAGTTCTAGCTTTGAAATTGATAAATGTGAACCAATTTTAGCCATCCAAAATAGAGAAAATAGTTAAAAAAATATCTAATCAGTTATATACAAAATGAAATTTTAGGTTTATATTTTTAGAACCTTATAAAAATATATTACATGGAAACATAGATACATAAATAAATGGTCAACGAATATATACATCATACCCTACAAAGATCATTACATCTAGTAACATTCATAGAATGAAAATAAAAATCATTATTCACTTCCTGGACAAACTAAAACAATATAAGGGTGAGTTAAAACATTTATTACAGACAAATATAAGAATTAACAATTTTAATTCAAAAGTGATCATATTATGGGATAATGTTATGAAAACATAATTAAAGAACATTGGATTAATATAAGATAACTCATACCCATAAAAATATGTACATTAAAACATGTACCATGGAATAAATCATTATTATAGGTGTATGTTATGATAATAAAAAATCTGGATCCATGTGATATCAATCATGATCAAATGAACCATTAATAACTCTATGATTGAATGAAGAAAATGTTTTTTATCCTCGAATATTATCTTCATATAACCCATATAAAAATAATTACAATTTCGATAAACATTATGGTCCGCATTAAAATAATTATATAGAAGAAATAATCATTATCCAATTCATTGTTGGCCTATAATGGACCTAGATTTTCATGGTTTATAACATTAATACACATCCATATATTATAAAGGATCCAAATGTCTCTGTTTTATAATAGAACCATCCATCATCATTAAAATTTCTAAGAACTATAACATGAATAAAGTACATATAGACCGAATTTCATCATAAACCTTATAAAACTAAAATTATTTCATTAATAACATATTTAACCTCCATAAAAGAAGAATGTTCAATGAAAATATCATTGAAACAATTAATAACTATCCAAAATAATAATAATAAAATATCCTCAATTGATAATATGTATAATAATGTTTTCTTATGTACTGAATATAAATATAATTAAGAGATCATTAAATCCATCCATTGGGAAAATACAATTTTTACATTGAAAATATCTTTTCAAACCAAAAAATTCAACACATATTTTCAGAATATTTTTATATTAAAATAACATTCAAAAATTTTAATAGAAGAATCAATGAAATAATCAGTCACAGTGAAAAGAAAATCCATTCATGTTGTGTCTATTAAAAATTAAAATTCTACTAAAAAATTTTGTAAAGAGGATCAAAATCAACCAATATAAAATATAATCAAAAAAATTCATTTCAAAACCTTATAAAAAATTTCAAATATTAAGTAAAAAAATTATAAAATCATTATTTTTTTTTGAAAATGTTATTCTGGAAATAAAATTATAAAACATGGATATCAAAGAGAAATATTTCTGATCTAATATATTATATAAGATTATATCACATATAAACAAGAGTATTTATGTTCCATTAATCGATAAGGGATGAAATGAAAATTAAATAGCTAAAACAAATTAAAATCATATGGTGTAGAAAATATTATTTGTTCATTAAAATATGGTCATATTATTTCTTCTAGGAGAACCATATAGATAAAAAATCTCCAAACTAAAGTATATGGTAACGTAAAGGCTTTCCCAATTTGGTAAATTTTGACTCAAATGTAATTGAACTAAACAGTTTTATAAGGAAATGTAAATACCATAAAATTATTGATGTAATATGTAAAAATTAATTTATGATGTATTAAGTACACTAGAAAATTAAATCATGGTTCATGATATGAAATACATATCAAGAAAATTAGATGGATACAAAGGTAACCCTTCCAAATATCATACATTTTGATGTGATGTGAAATCAATAAAGTGATTATGTAAAGATCTGTAAATATATAAAAACAATTTAACACATAATAAAATAATTTATAGATCAATTTTTACATAATCATTCCATTTAAATTTCATTTAATAAGAGTTAAACCCAATGAATGGAAATTCAGTTAATAAAACCTTACACATGGTATCATTCATGTCAAATCCCCGATGATAAAATAAATTGAAATAAAATACAAAATAACATTAATTATTCTATATATATGATATAATAAGTAAAATAATATGTATATAATCTACATTAAATATATTATGGTCGTAATATTAAATAACCCCTCAAACAAAATAATTTAACATGAAATCTATTAAATCAAGTCTGAAATTATGTTTCACGTCCTTTAAATCCTTTATAACAAACGTATTTAAAATTTTAAATTTCTTAAAAACAATTTAATTTATTAATACCTTATCGAAAAAAATAAAAATCATTTATTTAAATTAAATATTTAATTCGAAAATCCATTATGTTTTTTTGGGTGTTTTGAAAATGTTTAGTTCATAGCTTCAAAACAGTTTCAGTATGTCGATCGGGGTGAATGTTGTCATTGTTCCATCATATAAAGAATAATAAATGTTAAATAATTTTATTATTTTTTTACAACTATCCATGAATGATGGTTCAAAAAAAGGAACTATGTTAAAATCATAGAAATTGTGGGTTATACTTATACAAGAGTAATGGTTTTCTTTTTCAAAAATCATATTGTAAAGCATGTTGGTAATATTTTAACATTATATAATGATAATTATATCATAAAAAATTAGTTATTTAAATAATCATATATATTTCGTCAATATGATGTGGTGATGAAAAATTTTTCACATCACCTCACAGAGGTAACAGTCCACACGTACGCAAAAACAAAACTATCATTTTTCAATGGTTGGAAAGGAATGAAATTATATAACATATTATATTTTGATAATGATAAATATTCAATTAATATCATATAAAACAAAAACTTATATCATTATTACAATTCATGGGATTTGGTGACGAAAAAACAAATAACATCAGTTCATGAGGCGGTAGTCAGCCGTACCCACAAATGAGATGTAATTTCTCATTTGATGAAATACTAGGAAAGGATAGGTTATAAAAATAAATTAATAACATATAATAATATTTAATATACTTTATTTATTATTTAATCATATTTTAATATGATTTTTATTATGTGAATTTGAAAATAAAACCACAACATTCATTTATAAGCAATACCTTCTCTTAAAATACCTTCATTTTTGTGACACCTTAATCCGTATATGATTGAAATTATTACAAATATAATAGCAATATAATTTATTATTTTATGTTATTAAAGGATTATGGAACGAATTTTATAAAAAAAATATTCTAGAAATGTGAAGTGAAGTGGAGAGGGGGTTCTTTATTATAATGATGGGATGGGAATTCATAGAATTTCTTGAAGTATTAATTTAATATAAATTAATTTTCAGGATAAAATGCATTGAAATCAATATAACTAAAATAGAATATGTTTTAATTAAAATAATCTAATAATATAATGAATTTACAGGTTTTAGTGAAATTTTTACCATGATATTTTTGTCTTACACATGTATAAGGATTTTTAGGATTATAATGGCAATAAGGGGTTTTAAACATTAGAAGTTAATATAGTTACTATAAAAGGATAATTATCCCATGAATTAACCATTCATGGTATTATAAACAATATAATAATCACTTGGATGATGATTTTATTTTTAGTAAATATAAATATTTTTAAAAAAAATTTGTTTATTGTAAAATATCATTTATGTAAATTTCAAAAAATATTGAACTGTTATAATATAATTTGCTTCAAACACTTGTAAAATGGTTCCTAAATAACATGTATTAGATTATAAGGAACATATGGAATTATATAGTCAAAAAATTAATATTTTTCATGTTTTTTTATGATTTTAATATATATTGTTGAGATTAACCACTTAGTCGACAAATTTTAACCTTAACTATGATAATGAAATTTTAAATATTAAAGGTATATAATATTAACTATATGTTGAAAATTGGATCACAAATTTTAAAGGTATGAAATTATATAAAATTAACCACACTAATTTTATTTTTTAAATAAGATTATGATTTATAAATAATTTAATATTAACTACATAACATAAAATACCATGAATGTAATTTTAACACTATTCATTTAATTTGACATTGAAAACAACATGACACAAAAATAGTTTTTAAAAATAAATAATATCATCACTAAAATTAAATATTATTCTAATAAATTAATGAGACATAATATTTCATTAAAATTTTATTATTATAAATATCATTAATACTAATAATTTTTTTATTAATTTAAAAAATACTTTGTGCGCATTTTGTAAGAACTTATTGTTGTTTTTTGATATAAAAATATAAATAAATTACTACGATAAAAAATTATTTATATTTAAAATTACATATTATAACAAAACATAACTTATATTTATACCGGTCTCAAAATTTGAATATAATAAAATAAAGAGAATTACATATTTATCTTTTCATGGAATATAATATTATAATGGTCAAAATCATTTTCATTCAAAAATAAAAATTCGTACATTTTTACATTATATTATTAGGTATGAAATATATTAATGCAATTAAATTTAGTGAAATGTTAAAATTACTGTTTAGTCCTTATCACATTAGTTTTAACCATAATTACAAGACTAACCCATACCGTGATGAAAACTATTTACTATGGTTACTATTCATAATAAAATAATAAAAGGTGTATATTTACCAAATTTATAATTTATTATTTAAAATGTTGAATATATATTTTTTTAATCTATTTAAATAAGTGGTGTATATTAATTTATTATTAAAACACTAAATGAAACTGAAAGAAAAATATTTTTAGAAAAATTCCCTTTTCTGAATAAATACGTTTTTATAAAAAAATTAAAATATACAATTGATTCATATAATAATAAATGAATTATTAATAATAAAATATTATAAAATTTAATTAGATTTTTTTTAAAATGTTTTCTTTGTAAATTCATGGTGAAAAATACAATTTTCAATGAAAAATGACATTTTTACTATTCATTACAAAACCAATATTTTCTGAAAAATCCCAAAAAATCACTAAAAATTTATTTGTAGATATTAATGTATCAAATGATAAAAATTTTATCAAAAAAATTAAATTTTACAGAAATTAACTATAGTATTTTCTCCAAAAAATAAATAAAACCATTTTGGATGAAATCAAATTTCTGAAGAGTAAAATAAATTTACTAAAAATTGAAATATTAATTACTAATTATTAAAAAAAAAATTATTTATAAATTTACATATAATTCATAATGTGGTTAATGTTATTCATACTTACTAATTCAATTATTAGGTTAAAACATTTTTATTTAAATAATTAAACATTATGGTTCATTTTATAGAATTAATATTTATATACGTTATAATTATGGAATTAATTTTTATATACGTTATTCATGATAAATTTATCATTATAAAAGGGTAGTATATCAGATAATTTATTTCATTTATATCCACTAAAGAATTATAGTGTTTCTCATGTGTACATGTGGACTACCAACTCGATGAAGCAATGTAATTTTTTCTCATCACCACATCACATGGATGATATAATTTTTTTGATGAAATTATATGATATTTAAGATGTATGGATAATTATAGAAAGGTAAAATAATGTTACCTTCTTTCAGAATGATCATTGAAAAATTGAAAAGTTACTTATATGTATGCATGAATTCTCGCATACATGAATGTACCAAAGATGATTTTTCATAACCATAACTCATAGTTGGTTTTAAAACTATAATTGTTGTATGAAAATGAATATTATTTAATGAATATTATTATGATGATAATGGAACAATTACCTCTTTTACAATAGTCATCCTACTATAGTCATTTAAGAGATATAAAAAATATAACCAAAATTTAAGAAGTGAACTTAATTATATAAGTAATTAAATATAACATGGTTGTAAAAAATGAAAAGGAATAATAAACAAGGAAAATGTTATTATAATGGTATATAATTATAATATGTATATTATTTATTAATATAAAGAGGATGTAGTTGGGGTGGCACCTAAGGGGTAAACCCTGTAATCATGCAGCAAAAAGACAAGGGTCTGAATCATGGTGTTCCCCTTAAGATATTTTCATTGAAATTGAAGACACATGAATGAAATTGGACGAAAATTATTTAGGCATGATGTATGAAGGTGGTGACATAGGCATCATATAATATGGGTGATGTAGCATGGATGGTTTAACCATAATGCAACATTGGGGCTTCTATATATATTAATGGACCTATTGGAATTGGAAATACATGACATCTAATGGGTCTCCCTATGAACATATATATATGCATTTTTAATCACTAGGAATATATTATTTGACGCCAAATTTGGAAGATAAATAATATGTCTGATGGGTTGTAATTGAGGAAATTGGTTTCTTAATTAAATTTTCATTAATCGGGTTATACATCAATTTCATTAACTATGATATAGATTGGATTTGGGTTTAAGGTCCTATAATCATATTACATGGTTTTTAATCTTGTATTATGTGTATTTAATATGTCACACAAAGTAAATTTACTATTAATTATCACATTAAATATATGATCCTTTTAGGGGATTTCATATCTATTTCTACTCCACTAAGATGTGATTGGTATTGTACACATATTTAATTTTATGAGGTGTATATAAGACAACTATGAAATATTATTTATTTAATATGACTATGATTATGATATTTAATATTTATTTTTCCTTTTTCATTCATGGGGCTTATGATTCAAAAGTTACCACAATTGTAATGGATTATTTCACAATACTATAACTATTATAGATTGATAACATATAATTATCCATTAGTAGAATTATTTTATCATTATATCATAAAAATTTTAATTTTATTCTCCTTAGATGATTTCTCAAAATTAATATTTTTTATTTCATATTCCACTTTTGAGTACATAATATTCATTAATATATTTTTAAGGAAGACCAACATTTTTTTAATGAGACTAGAGTAATATTAATCCATTTTAGAAATTCTTTAAAATGATTTAAATAATGTTTTTAATTTTATATAATGATATATTAGATAAATTTTCACATGAATTTGTATTTTTATAATGTTTATTAAAATAAGGTTTTTTTTATTTTCTAAATGAGGTAGTTTTTTAATTTTTCAGAAATATTTGAAAGGTATATTCGTTTTTAGATAGATATAATTAATAAAATATCTTATTTACTATTATGATAATTGATTTCAATCATACATTGACATAATATTTTTAAATGAATATTTCCCCCAAAATTTTAAAATTTTCTACATTTTGAATAGGTCATTTTAAAATGAAATTTTTATTTCCACCAAGAAATATTTCAGTGATATTTTTAATGTATTTTTATCAAATTAAAAATTATATATTGAATATCACTCTTTAATTGGGATGAAATATTTAATACTATTTCCCATATTACATTAGATGGATTATGATTATTTTTTGGGGGAAAATAATAATATTTTATATCATAATTTTTAATAAGAATTTTTATGTTTATTATATTTCCCACCTTTTATTTTGTAAAGTTAATGGTCGTAGTAAGTGGTAGGAAATTATCATTATAGATTCTCAGTGTGATGGTAGGTATCAAGATTCAAACTAGTCTGGGTATTTAGAACGGTCCTTAAATAATTATATAAGATATCATGGAATGAGGCCTTCGAAATATGTTTATAATTTCTGACATTATGCATTCTATCATTATTAAATAATTTATTTACATCCATGGGATTAATGTAATACTTATGATATACATACATATATATATATATTTAAGTTATTGATATTATTTATATTCTATTTTTAGACAATAATATATTCATACCATAACGTAAATCATGACAATGTTATTTATTTTATGATATGATTTTTCATTTAGATACGTTTCAATAATGATTATGCATTATTTACTAATAATAACATACATTGTATATTACCATTACCAATCATCTAAGACTAACATTTTCTTATGTAACTTTTCCCCACGATTCCATGAAGTACATAATAATTTTTATTAAGGGATATTCTAGATTGAGTAATAATGTTACTAGATGAAGTTTTTTGTCATAAATTTATTTGAAAATGTATTGTGAGATTCAATAATGTATCTAGATTACTGAGAATAAATTATTAACCAGATATCTAGGATGATATTTCTAGTATTTAGTAATAATGCAGTAAAGTAACCACTAACTCTGGGATACTAAAGTACGGGTATTTACATTTTTCTGGAATGATTTAAATGGGAAATTTATGTTATTCCACTTAAAGACCCCTTATATTGTTTATTATAATAATTGATTAAAATTTAATTAATTCATATATTTTATCTCAATTATGTACTCTTCATCTTCACATTCCTTTACTCGCTTATTTTTAAAGTCGACCTTGTCATTTTATTGATTACTCATTTCAATGATCAATTTTTTATTTCATAATCCCATGTAACTCAAAAAATAAATTTTATAGACATTTAAATTAATTTCCATAGTTTTGGATTAAATAAATTTGACAATTATGGTTTGGATAATATAAAAAATATACTCTATTAGATGTTTTCCAATTTTTAATTGATAATCAATTGTATGATCAAAAAACTTTATGTTTTATTAAAATTAATGTTTTTCAATGTTGAGTTAAAAGAATGTCCAAATAGTATGCCCATAATATCTTCAGGTTTCCCAAATATGTATTTCCTTTATAAAAATTATCTATATAGCTTATTTTTTGCTTCAATAAAATAGTAAAAATCAAATAAAATATTAATAAATCTATTAATTTATTAAAAAAAGGACATAAATTTCAATTTTCATCTCAATGTACATTGATTGAAAATTTCTATAATGAAAATTTCATTTTATTTTATATTATTTTTTTAAAACTAATGAAACTGAACCTGAGCACTTCTCAATGAAAAACAAAAAATACTGACTTACAATTACAATAATAAATAAAACATAGAACCATATAATAATTTGTTAAATACATAAAGTATGTTCAGACCCAGTAGATGAACAATTTTACATTCTAATAAAATTAAATTAAAAATAACCAATGTTGGCTGTGGTGATGTGAAATTAAAATAAGTGAAAAATAATGAAATGTATGAAAATAAAATAAATATTGAAAATAAATTAAATGTGTTGATAAATGGTAAATAATGGAGAAACTAGGGGAAATGATATTTATATAAGTTGAAAAGGGGGTTTTGTTCATTCTTATGGATTAATAATAATTATGATATTATATATGATATATATATATATAAATAAATCTCTTCCTTGAAGATCAAGTACAATTTTTTATGAACCCACATATAGAATGATTTTTCTATTAAAATCGAAACTTTAATTATTATTTTTTTCTAAAATAATTCTTAACCTTTTCTATAAAAAGTAACTAATTTATTACTATTAGTGAATGTGATATAATATTTGTTACTTGTCATCATTTTGAATAGTGTCCAAAGGATGCTAATGAAGAACAAAAAATGTGAAAATAGAATTAAAAGGTTCATAATGATATTAATATATTAAATATACATCAATTTATCAAATTATTATTGAATAATGAATGAATTACTCACCAAAATACATCTAATATATAATTTCAGGTTTATATTTATCATCATGGAATAAGAAAAGAGTGTTATTAGATGAAATCCTATGGAGAAAAAAAATATATGAGAAACATGAGTAATTAAAATAAGGAGAATGAAATTATTCTAGTCTAATCTATGTAAAAAATCACATCTATACATGTTTACAGAAATAAATATATATAATAATTCAATATTAAGAGTTTGTAGAAAAATGGAAGTGTAATGTTAAAAGATTAATCTCTATCAAGATTGTCCCTCTCTATAGATATGTTTCCCTCCAAATCCATGATCATGCCTTCAACACTATGTTCCTCTCAAGATCCAGATCTGTATCTATTTAGATTCCTATAAAATTGGTATGGAACTCACTATAAGAATTTCTAAATACCCTTAAAAAAAATTCCCCTATTATAATTATAAGGGTCCCTTGAATTTATTATCTCACCTCTTATAATCATCACCTCACACCCTAGAATTAATTGTGATGATTTATAATATTCATTATCATCACTATGTGACACAACATAATCCCATGAATAGAATATTCTTCACAAAGTGGATGATAATTTGATATAAGAAATGAACAAATAGACACATTCCCAACATCCTTCACATTGCTATATTCTATATTGTTCTGCATTAATGGGTTCAAATCCTCTCACTTTGGTATCTAATTACATTATTTGGAAACCACTTATTTTTTAATTAGGATTATGCTTTATTTGTCTAAATTTCATAAATGACAACATACTACATATCCCAATAAATTAATAAAAATATATTATATACGGACAACTTTTTGTTTTGAAAACAGGTAAAATATATAAAATTTATTGGATTTATCTAGAAATATTCCTTACTAACATCTCTCTCTATAAACTATACCATGAAAGATACATCTCTTAATATTACAGATGATAAATTATTATGAAACACTCCATTCTAGAGGATCTATATTACACTGATAATAAATTCCTTAAATTTTGAAAATTATTACATATTATATATCAATTTTTCTCCTAAAAAATATTATGTATCATAGAATTCTGGAAAACAAATATAGTATCTCAATTCCATTATTGGATCCCCATTTATGAAAAATTATATGATCATATGTAATATCTCTTATCTTCATAAAATATTACCTATCAGTAAAACATCAAAAATATTTTATGTGTCTAGTTTTAGTGATGTGTTGTCAAAATTTGAAAGTAGAAAATATTACATATCACCTTCTTCAATACTGAAAGTTTTACATATATAGTAGTACTTCATTAATTATATATATTATAAAATATTATGTTGGAGAATAAAAATAATATTAAGTACATCAATTTTTTTTATATGAATAATTTCATGGAAAATATTACCACTATTAATGATTTATAAATAAATAATATAATCAATTCAATTCATTATATAATTTTTAAAACAATTCCACAATCGGTTAATAAATTTTTTTTGATTAATATATATTCCAACTACTCATAATTAAAATATAAATATAGATCACTTGAAATATTGATACAAAAAAACAAAAATCCTTTAAAATTATCTCAAATAAATTTTCAATTTATGAACAATAAAAAATATTATAACCTTTTTAATGTTTAAAATAATTCAACTTCATGTATTGTTAATATTATATTCTTGGTTTTGGGGATAAACATTCAATTTAATAATTTAATATTGTTTCTCAAAAAAATATTTTTTTACAACTAAAGTACTTTTCATCCTATATATAATATTATGTAATGGTTAAATTTTGATATTATTGAAAATAAATTTGTTAATATTTGATTCTGTTTTATATGAATATATCAAATTTAACTTAGATTTTTTTTTCTTGGGGAGAAGAGTTATTTTGAGGCGATGAATGAAAAAAATTATAAAAACATTAATTTATTTTCATGTAAATAATAGGTACCATTTTATATATTATTTATTTTAATGAAACATTAGACTAGTATGAATAGAAATATATATAATTAATTCTAGATTACTTTATATGATATGTGATTTTGGTATAAATTATTTTTTAGGATAAAAAATATTTTTCTAAAAAATGGGTTTCATTATATTTTATATGTTTATATTGAATGTAATTTATAAATAATATAAAAATTCAATCTTGAAAATTAAAATTATTTTTTGAAGTAATGAACATCAATTTCACTAACTATTAAAATTACTATTTTTTAATAATGAATAGGGACGATTGTAAAATGTTGTCACCTTGGTAAAGGTTAAATTGGGCTATTTTGGGTTAAAACAATGTGATGAAGACAAAAAACATCATCTTAAATATTATTTTATGATATTAATTTGACATTATTATAATATAATTTAAAATTTATATATTTTGTTCTAAAATAACATAAATAATTAGCTATAATATATTAGTTTCTTTATAAATTACAATAGTGAGACCCCCCACCCATATAAAAGGGTACCAATATACTCTTTTATACACATATTATGAGATATTCAATTTCTACAAATCCACAAAAAAGATACCATCACAACATCCCTACAACTACCTAGAGTCCATATGTTTACCAAATATAAACCTATATAGATTAACATGAATGATAAAGAAGGACTTTTAAATAATAAGTATAACTCTTAACTCAGCATTTTCATATTTATTTATTCTACGACCAAATAAAAGTTTAATATACCAATAATGATTTTATTAAATTATCATATTGAATATACATAAATGTAGTTATGTTTGTGGTAAAAAATATTTATTTCCATTTTCCATCCAATCAGAAATGAAAACTTCGCCCCTACGTGCACATGGACTACCACCTTCACAAAGAAATGTGTTTCATTTTTCATTACAAACTCCATTGAATAGTTATTATGATGGATGTAATGATTATATAATGCATCTAGGAGTTAATTATAATTATGTAAATATAATATATTACATACCTTTTTACTCGTAAATTTGTTATAAAATGACAACATCGCTTGTGCATACGTGTGGACTACAATGTTCAGGAAGCGATCTAGATTGTTTCATGTTTTCAATTTACGAAAAGTCATAAAATTGAATTTAATGTTTAAAAATAATTATTATTTCATCATTAATATTATTTAGGTTATTTAATTATGAGCCCTTAAACAATGGTGGATATACCAAATCTATTTGAGGTTTGTTTCCTAACCATCTATAGAACACCAGACATGAAATTAACTAATTTAGTAACTGTCACGACCAGACCCTACCGTTCTCGAGACGCAACTACCCCATTCTAGGCTCTATAGGCTAGGGGATTGTGACAAGTGTAGAAGGCATAACAATCTCAGGGAGGCTTTTTCTTATGTACCTATACACACACACAAATCCCACTCAATGCAAAAGTGAAAAGTAGAAAAGGAAACCATAGTACAAACAACTATAACCCAACCTCAGTCATGAATCCACTTCTAAAACAGAACAAGTATGTGCTAAAAAGTAAACAGACCAGTAAACTGAACAGAAAGGGTAAAACATGTGCCCAACTATAAAGGTGACACAACCCAACCACATATAAAGGAAATTAAACACCTGGTGAGTCACATGCCTGAAGGTCCAACTACAGTCACTGAATGTATCCCAAGCTCCTATGTCCTCTAAGATCCCCTGTAGTCTCGATATTTCTGTTTTTCGTCTGTAAGAGCACACCAAGTGCATGCAAAGTCCAAGCCGGGGAGAGTATAATGATACTCACTAGGATGCCCCGAAAGATCATGGGAGCAACAAAAGAGGTACTAAAATGGTAACTAGTAGACAGAACAAGAACAACTTAAGGGTAAAATAGGGAGAGTGTGTCTCAACATAACGAAAGAAAGGATGTAGACTCATCCAATCCAATAAGTGCTATAAATGGAAAGCACATGGCATACCCAACACGTCTTCACCCCTCATAGAAGGAGAGTAGCCAAACCCAAGGAGTGGGAACAAAAGTAGGGTGTATATATATATGTGTGTGTGTGTTTGTGTGTGTGTTCCCAATAAGAAACCTGAAAGAGTGAGTAAGGGGATCTCTATCTCCAAGATCAGTCCCGGAAAAGTCACCAGCAGTTCAAAGTACATTTGTCACTGATGCCCAACATTTCTGTACGAAAAAGCTTTCCCATCTCTGAACTGTTCAACCAAGGGTCCCGCTTTGGTAACCACGGAAAAACGTCAATGACTAGCCTTATAGAGAAGGATGAGTCTGAAAGAAGTCATCGGGTAACCCAATGACCATCCTAGTTGGAGGGTAAACCCCAAGAGGTCGTTAGGTACCCCACTACCTAGCCCCACTGGAGGGAAACCCCTATGATGAATGGGTAACCCACCACCTAGCCCAGCTGGAGGTTAACCATGAGGTGACTGGGTAACACACTGCCCATCACAGCTAGAGGGTAAACCCTAAGGTCGATGGGTAAACCACTACCTAGTCCCATTGGAGGGAAACCCCAAAGATCAACGGGGAACCCAATACCTATCCCACCTGGAGGGTAAACCCTAAGGTCATCGGGTAACCCACCGCCCAGCCCTGCTAGAGGGTAAACCCTAAATGCTGGTGGGTAACCCACTGCCAACCCTGCTGGAGGGTAAACCTGAAATGGTTCTGATAACTCCACATTGTCTGTGCCATCACTATGTGTCACTAACACCGCTATCGTGCATATGTTCAGAGTGTGTAAAAGGAATACCCAACCAACACCATTTCATGTTTCCACATTTAATGAGATCTTGAAAGAGGTTCTTCTCCCCCAAACAGATTACACAATTCTAATCCTTATGAAAAAACATGCGAGATAGACTACTCACTAACTAGAAACGGGCTCCCAATGAAAAAGTTATTCAACACTGCATTAGGGCAATACGACGTCTCATGGGCCCCACACCTTGTTCCTGAAATAGGTTGGACAAACTGCGCTATCGCGATGCTCTTGGAAAAAAACACAAAATCATATATTCATACACCCCAAATGGACGTCTGATGAAAAAGTCGTAGTACGCTACACACGGATTGATAGATGGCCTGTGGGGCTCGTTCCTCAACTCCGTCTTCAACACCTGAAACCACCATGGTAAACTTCGTCTCGATTCCAGGGTCACAACGCTGCTGACTACACCTAAAATGGAATCTGGTTGCAGAAGATGCAAGTCTCCGCATTACACAAACGGGGACCTGTGGGGCCCACACCTCAACCCTAAAAGTCGTCATACAGATTGCACCATTGCATTCATTACGAATGACCTCGAGGTGTAGGACATTAATTTTCCCAGAACTGACTTAGGATGCATAAGTCATAAAAACGCAGCATACGTCCGAAAGCCACCTCATGGGGCCCACACCTCATGCCCATATTTTGGTGGGCAGATTGCACTATCGCAATCCCCTTGAAAAAAGCACTCATAAAAGTGTACTCAAACACCCCAAACAGATGTCAGGTGAAAATGTGTTTTTTCACAATAAAACGTGTGAACTAGGACCTATGGGGCCCACACCATATCTCCAACCCGAACGCTTCGGAAAACATCTCAAAAAGTTCACACGAGGACTAGGGTCACGCTGCCGCTGACAGCTCGTCAATCGGACATCCCATGTAAGAGTTAGGTCTGACGCAAGAATAATTAATTAATTAAATATATATTTTATTTTTTGGATTAAGCGTTCAATGCCACCGAGTAATGAAACCAAACCACAAGGGTACCGACCAAATTTGGAAGGATTTTCTCCACTCCAAGGCCACAACGCCTCTGACAGCATGTCAAACAGACATTCGGCTCGCAAATACGGATGTTGTGATCTTTAATAATAATTTAATGTTATTAAATTTAATTGTTTCGGGTCTCCCATCATCGGGTGCAAAACCCCAAATCCACAAAACCCAATTCAAAAATTATTTCTCACTGACACAAACTTGTAGGAACTGACGGCGCGTCAAACAGATGCGCTGTTTAAGACATATCCTCCCTTGAACAAAAGGGGACCCAAAATGGGCCGGTCCAAACCCTCGGCCTACGGCACAGCTGCGGGTCCAACATGACTCGCCACGGCCCGCCCCAGTAGCACTAGATCACTTAGGTCCGGTACATCAAAGATGATCGGCGAAAGTCCGGTCTTCATTCACATCATAACAGTAGGACCTGGGTTTTGTGGTACCTTGTCATCGCCGCACTGCACCTGAGGTTAGCGCCTCTGGTGCTCTGCCCCAACCACGACCGGGCGAGGCCACTGCCTCCACCCTCCGGCCAAGTGCACCGTCTCACGCAATCCCCCAACGCTTTGGTCACTCAGGATCCCCGCCGGCCGGGCACACCGCCGCCCACCGGTTTCCCACGCCGCAGCCCCATGGGCTCCTCGATCTGCCCAGCCGGCGGCTGCCTCCGCCCGACCCTGCTCGACGGACACCCGCTGGAGCCCACAACTCTACCTCCTTCCGTCTAGACACCTCATGAAGCTACCTCGTCCACACTGGCCCTACCTGACGCCACCACCTCATCCAAACCCCCTGCCACACCCGCTGCCTGACGCAGAACCTCCGGCCACCGCACTTACCGGATTCAGGGCATCCATCGGCCGCTACCACTGCACCAACGGTCCGATCAAAAAACTGAATGCGGCCTAGGGATCCTCGGGACGAGGTCTTCGCAGTGCCTGCCCCGACCGATGATCCAACAAGATTTTGGCATGTCCAAAAATTGGGACGAAGAACACCCAAGAACGACAATTAAAAACAGGGCTCGGATGATGGCTGTGTTCGCTCGACCATTGTCCCAATTCTAAAATTATAGTATTAAAATGACGAAATTGACAAAAACTCAATAAATTGAAGAAGGTGCAAAAATTAACCAAGAATCCTACCTCTAATCAGTAGTGTGTCGTTGGTGACGCGTCCACAACTCCCCCGCTTCAATCCACCAAAGTTCTGTTAGAGATTTCTCCTCGATCTGACGAATAACAACGAAGAACAGCTAGTGAGATAAAGAGAGAGAGATAGAACATGGGTTTTAGATAGATAGAGAGTGAATTGGAGTTTTCCATAACCCTAAACACTTATATTATATTTATAGGGACACCACTCAACGCAGAATCAGAATCCACCGCTCCCTTTCATTTTATATCATTCCTAGAAAAAATTCCCTATTTTGAACTCAATGGAAGTCTCATAATTTCATTCTAATACATCATTTTAAAGTTATTTATAAATATGACTAGTGATAAAAATTACCATGTCATTATTTCAAAATGACTATTTTCCCCTGGGTGATATCTCTCACAGTAGGTCTGCACCCACAACCTTTACCCCACACCTAGGGTAAACGGCATGCTTCAGACGCAATTGTGCCCTCATATTTCCGATCTGAGCTACTATTTAGGAGAAAACACAACCATGTCATGTGTATAGTATAAAAAACTTAACATTTTTATAATCTTTATTCCAGGAACACCGGGCCTTGGAATTGCACGTCGTCTCAGCTCCTTGCTCAGGAAATATATGTATAAATATTCCAAAGTCTTACAAGGCAACAACCAGGTCTCTACATAATTCCCTCCTTTAATCTTTTCGTCTCGAAAAGAAAAACTAGGAAAAAACACAGGATATAGAACTCACACCAAGCTCTCCCAATCCCATGAAAATTTGCGCAACACCAAGCTGGCACAACATGCGAACCAAGGCATGGTCTGTTCTCATAAGGTCTGTGACTTTTAATGAAATGCGTAGGAACACACACGCACCTCATTATTTACGACACGTGGAATACATTGTGCGCCCACTCCTAATATTGGGAGGGTAGGTCAAGATGGTAGGAAACCACTCAATCTCTTACATGATTCCAGAACTGCTCAAATAAATTTAGGGGACTTCCCTGGAAGAACCCCTACTTTCCACGTCATGACTGAAAACACAGTTTCTTCCCATAACATGGTCTCATGATTCCTTATTTCAGAATACCCATCTAGTGAAACACCCATGGATATTCGGTCACACATGTTTTCACAATTGGTGCATCACAACCAAGAATCTCTTACACGCTCAAAAAGAAGTTGAGTTAACACCATCAACTGCAAAAAGTCTATACCCTCCTACGCCACCAAGGACAACTGCAAGGAAGCTAACTACTACGAAACTTCCTGCACCTGACGAGTTTGGGTCTTTCTTCTAAGGGAACTAGCTACACCACATCCATTTTTTTTCTTGAAACATTTACAACCTCGAAATAATAGTCAGGAAGAAATTTCAACCGTACCGTCGTCTCAGGTTCATGTCTCTCTGGGTGAGGACACACCTGAGACACTGGTGGTATGAGAAAACCACATAGTTCTCTCCCATAATATAGAATATCCACATTCTCAGGGTAAATACTACCAATACTAGCACCACATAATGAGTCATGTAGTTTTGTTTATGTGGTGTACATCACCTCAACCTGTACTTGATAACGATATCATGATTGACATTGAGCACCAAAGGTACCAATGAACAGGGCATGAGATCAAACTCATCCAACTTCCAGAGGCTAGACACAGATATCAAGTGGCATACCCCCATGTATCTTTGACCCTCCTGAAATGAGAGTAATCCCCAAAAAGGAACTCTTCCAAACCCACTAGTGGGTCCTCATGCAAAGGGAGGTCAAGCAGAAAAGTACCACTGGAGAATCCAGAACCTGTTCTAACACTCCACCCCACAACCCATCCATGAATACACATGTTTGAGGGACTTATCGACCACACCTCAATACTATCCACTTTCGGTGGTATTGAATCTCCATTATTATTTTGATCTCATCACAAAAATGAGTCTTAGTGGGGGAACAACCCCTCTTTCACATGCATTCAAAGATATGTCAAACAACACCAACACTGGGTTACACTGACACCCTGTGTCACCCTTGGTATCCCCTAGAACAAGGAGTTAGACAAAAATATTACCTCATGAAACATCTAACAAGTTCTACTGAGAAAAGTAGAAAATGGCACATATTGTACCTCTTATCATATCATGTGTTGTAGGATTGTAGACTTCCATAGCACACAGCCGCTCGCGGCAATGTATGTCAGCTCCCCGAGCCTGACATGGGCCACCTAGTGGTGGTGGAAGGACCACTAACGTCATTCCCCAACCATAGTTCTTCCTAATTTTCTGCCAAAACCAACTCCATAGGGACCACCATGTCCTTACCTCGGAGCTCTCTGATCACGACACTACCTCTGTCATGGCGGTGCATCTACATACTATCTATAAAACTCATCACATTTGGTCGAGTAGTCTCACGCCACATGACCTCACACATGAAAATCATAGCACTAGTCCTCCCTGGGAGGTCTCGGTGCTCTATGATGTCCTCAACCATGTGCCTGAGTATTATTAAGGGGGGACCTCTGGCACCAAGGCCCTACAAATTGACATCCCTCTAACATAAATTTCTCAGTCAATAGTGACTACTCCAGAACCCCGAGATGGGTGAGGATGCACAAGGGCACTGCGCTGGCATGAATATACTCTAAAAAGGCCTCACTAAAACTTCTATGCTCGGAAGTTGTCATCATCAACCATGTCCAATGAGTACCGAGTAAGGTCTGTGAACCTAGTCGCATACACAAACACTGCTATCAATCTTGCTGAAGCTCCAGTAGCTTTTGAAACTGTATAAAGCATAAGTAGGAGGGGTAGTACTCCTCACAAAATAGCTGCTAGAAGTCACTCCATGAGAGTATCAACTCATCATGCATCAGAGTAACCTTATCTTTACTAACGCCAAATAGCTTGGTGGAAAAAAACTGGCTGTCAACGCCACCATCTAACCTATCAGGGTCCGAACAAGCCAGAAAGGCAAACCACTGACTCTGGACAACCATTCTCTGTTTGAGGGTATGGATCACCATGGAGCCTCAGTGGTCTCTAACAATGGAACTCACGTAGCGTGCCCAAGCTGCGCTCTTTATCGGCCTTCACTGGTGGTACTATCCGTTACACCACTGGTTGAGGTACTACTGCATTTCCTCCTGGAGAAAGTTTAATCATATGATGGATCTTGAACTAATGCCTCGTCACTCGTAGAGTCGTTTTCACCAACCAGATCTAGTATCCTGGATGGATATCATCGCGGAGACATCCTGAATCTGATCAAGGAGTACCGCGGTCAAATGAGCATTTATATACCAACAACTATGGGGATATGACTCAAGAAGGATAGCCAAAGACTCAATCCTATATGATGCACAAACCAAATTCCCTGCAACAAGTGTCTCAGTGTGTAGAGTCGACAAGTGGGTTAACAGGGTCCTAGTGGATGGATACATCGCCGCCGCATAATAACTGGACTCCTTGGCCTGAGAGCCAGTCTCGAGACACATTGAAAGTATTTCCCCAAAACTCAACCAATTCCTTTTTAGGGATGTCCGACCAACGCCCCAAGGAATGAACCACCTCTGATACCACTTTTTTATGACCTTACCCAATTTTTCTCGAGCCGTAACTACCCCTAGCCACCTCTATAGGCCAGGGGCTGGCGATAAGCATCGAAGGTTTAACATTCTCGGGGAGGCCTTTTCCTATGTACCTATTCACAAACACACACATCCCACTCAATGTAGAAGTGCAGTATAAAATGGAAACCAATGTACAAATAACTATAACCCAACTTCAGTCGTGCATCATCTTCTAAAACAGAACAACAGCTAAAAAGTAGACTGACCAGTAAACTGAACAGAAAGGTAAAAACCGGCGCCCTACTAGAAAGGTTCCACAACCTAGAAACAGGTACAAAAAAGTAAACAACTAGTGAGTATCACTCATGAAGGTCCTACTACGACCATTGAATGCAGCCCAAGCTCCAGTGTCCTTTGTGCTCCTCCGTAGTCTTGATTGAACTATCTGTCATCTGTAAGTGCACACCAAGTGTGAGAAAAGCCCAAGAAGTAGTGAGTATATATATACCCCTTTGGATTCCCCGAAATCTCAAGGGTGTAATAAAAGAGGTACTTAAACAGTGAGTTGTATATAGAACAAGAACAGTTTAAGTGTACAATAGAGAGAGTGAAACTCAACCCAACAAAAAAGGATGTAGAATCCTCCAATTAATTAGGAGCTAGACAAGAAATACATGTGGCATACCCCACGCCTCTTTTCCCCTCCTAGAAAGAGAGTAAATGAACCCAAGGAGTGGGAACAAAATTAGGGTGTATATCTATATATTTATTTATATTCTCAATAAGAATCTCGAAAGAATGTGTAAGTTGATCTCTATCTCCAAGCTCAGCCCAGGAAAAATTCGCCAATAGTTCAAAGGATATCCATCACTGATGCCCAAATGTCCTGTATGACAAAGATGTCTTATTGCTGAACCGTACAACCAAGGGTCCTACTCCAGTAACCAACGAAAAAAGTCACTTAATAGCATTATAGAGAGGGATGAGTCTAAATGAAGTCATCGGGTAACCAACTTCCTAGCCTTGCTTGAGGGTAAACCCCAAGAGGTTGTCGGGTAACCCAATGCCCAACCCTGGTAGAGGGAAAACCCTAATGTGAACTGGTAACCCACTACCCAGCCCAACTGGAGGGTAAACCCTACGGTGAATGGGTAAGCCACTACCCATCCCACCTGGAGGGTAAACCCTATGGTCAATGGGTGACCTACTACCCAACGCCGGTGGAGGGAAACCCTAAGGTTAACATGTATCCCACTACCCAGCCTAGCTTGAGGGTAAACCCAAAGGTTAATGGGTAACCCACTACCCAGCCCCACTATAGGGTAAACCCGGAACAGGTCCGATAACTCCTCATTATCCATTCCATCAATACGTGCCACTAACACCGCTACCGTGCGTAGGTTAAGAGTGTGTCAAAGTAACATCTGAACAACACCCTTTCATGTTTACACATTTAATGTGATCTTGAAAGACGCTCCGCTCACCCAAATAGATTACACTATTGTAATCCTCATAGAAAAACCCCCGATATAGAATACTTATTTGCTGCAAATGGGCTACAGATGAAAAGGTTTTTCAACGCCGCTTTATGCCTATATTGCGTCTCATGGGTCCCACACCTTGGTCCAAAAAATGGTCAGGTGAACTACGCCATTGCGTGCTCTCGAAAAGACATTCCAAATAGATTATTCATATGCCCCAAACGTCCATCTGAAGAAAAAGTCACAGTACGCTGCACACAACTGAAAAGATGGCCCGTGGGACCCGTGACTTATCTCTAGCTTCAATGCCTGAAACCACCTAGGTAAACTTCATCTCGATGCTAGGGTCACAATGCCACTGACGGCACCTAAAACAGACTTCGGATGCAAAAGATTCAACTCCCCGCATTATGCAAATGGGGCCCTATGGGGCCCACACAGCAACCCTGAAACATGTCACGCAAATCGCACCATTGTGTTCCTTTAAAATAACCTCGATACATAGGATATTCATTTTCATTGAACGAAATTATTAATCATAAGTTGTAAAAACACAACATACGTCCGAAAGCCGCCTAATGGGGACTAGGCCTCAGGCCTGAATTTAGGAGGGCAGATTTCTCCATTGCAATCCCCTCGGAAGAACACTCAGAAACGAGTACTAAAACACCCCAAACATATGTTAGGTGAAAAGTGGTGTTTCATCGTATAATGTGTAAACTAGGCCATGTGGAGCCTGCACCTTGTCTGCAACCCGAATGCTTCAAAAAGTATCTCAAAAAGTCTGCATGAGGACTTGGGTGACACTGCCACTGACAGTGAGACAATCGGAAATCCCAAGCAGTAGTTAGGTCTGACACAAGAATAATTAATTAATTAATTAATTAATTAATTAATTAATTATTCACAATGAGTGTTTCATGCCACTGAGAAATGAAACCAAAATGCAAGGGTCCCTAACCAACTTTGGAAGGGCCATCTCAACTCTAGGGCCACAGTTCATTGGATAGTGTGTCAAACGGACATCTGACTCGCAAATAAGTTCTTTGTGAGCATTACTATCGATTTAATATTATTAAATTTAAGCGTTTTAGGTCACCCGTCTTTGAGATCAGAACTCAAAAACTACAAAACCAAATTCAAAACATTCCTCTCGCTGACATGAACCCATATCCGCAGATGGCGCATCAAACAGACTCTCCATTTAGGAGATATGCCCCATTGAACAAAAGGGGGCCCAAAATGGGCCCGTCCAGACCATCGGCCAGCGGCCCAGCCACAGGTCCTGCCCGACTCACCGCGGCACGCTGGCCGCGACTCGCCACAACAACACTAGACTCCTCGGGTCCGGTTCTTCAATGTAGATTATCCAAAGTCCGGTCCTTGTCTGCATCGCAACAGCAGGACCCTTGATTTGTGGGTGTTTGTCCGCGGTGCACCACGCTATAGTTCAGCGCCTCGGGTGCTCTACCCCGACTACGACCGGGTGAGGCCGCCGCCACCACCCGCTGGCCGAGCGAACCGCTGCGCACCAGCCGCCTGTGTCGCGGACACTCGGTCCCCCGCCATCTGAGCATACCGCCGCAAGCCGACCTCTTGCTCCGTAGACCCCTGGGCTCCCCGCTTTGCCACACTGGCTACCGCATCCACCCGTCCCTCCTCAACCGACGCCCGTTGGAGCCCGCAGCTCCGCCTCCAGCTGTCTCGACTCCTCCCGAAGCTACTATGCCTACCCCGGCCACACTCGATGCAGCAACCTCTTCCGAACCCCCAGCCGCACCCACTTCCTGATGCCCGACCTCCGGCCACCACCCCTGTCGGATCCGGGGATTTTTTCGGTCACCTCCACCGCTCTGGAGGTCCTATATCAAAACCAAACGTGGGTTAGGGAGCCTTGGGACAAGGCCTTAGTAGTGCCTTCCCCCGATTTGCGATCCGAAATTTTTTTGTCACGTCCAAAAATTGGGAGGAAGAACGCCCAAGAACGATAATTAATAACGGGGCTTGGATGATGGTCGTGTTTGCTCAGCCCTCATCCCAATTCTAAAATTATATAATTAAAATTCCGATATTGAAAAAAACTCCAGAAATTGACTATTGTGAGAAAATAAACCACAAATCTTACCTCAAATCAGTCGTGCATCGTTGGAGACATGTCCACGATGCTCCCGCTTTGATCCGCCAAAGTTCTGGAGAAGATCACTCCTCAATCAGATGAATAACAGCGAAGAACGACTTTAGAGATAAAGAGAGAGAGAGTGATTGGGTGTTAGAGAGAGAGAGAGTGAATTAGAGTTTTTCCTTAACCGTAAACATTTGTATTCTATTTATAGGGATCCCACTCAGCGCAGAATCTGAATTCACTACAACCTATCATTTTATATCACACCTAGGAAAAATCCCCCTTTTTGAACTCAACGGAAGTCTCAGATTTCCATTATGATACTTCTTTAGAATTTTATTTGAAAGGAACTCTAGTGATAAAAATCTCTAAGTCATTATTTTAAAATGATTTTTCCCCTGGGTGACATCTCTCAGAGCAGGCCCGCGCCCGCAACTTTTACACCACACCAAGGGTAAATGGCACAGTCCAAATGCAACCATGCCCTCAGATTTCCGATCTGATCTACAGTTTAGGATAAATCACAACCCAGTCACATGTTTAGTACAAAAACACGTAATATTTTAATAAAATTTATTCCGTGCACACTGGACCTTGTAATCGCACTCCGTCTCAGCTCCTAGCTCTGGAAATATATGTAGAAATATTCCAATGTCTTATAGGGAAAAAACAAGTCTCTAAAGTATCAATATTTAACATAGCCATTAATTAAAAAAAATGAATAATAAGGGAAAAAAATAAAATTATTTGTTAATAAATTAAAGTGTTAATATAATTTTGTTATAAGATATTTAAATTATATATGTGGTGCTTCTGAATGAAGGTATTCTGTTTTTCTCTAAAAAAAATATTTTAAATGATTCAATGTTTTTCATATCATTTTACTCCATACCCATGTTGCATAAATTTATTTAGGTATATTATTTATATACACATTTTTTAAAAATAATTTTAGACCATTTTTTAATTTATTTATGTTAAATTTAAAAGAATCCACATTAATTGATTCCAAATAAGATATTTCACGCGTTTTATAGGAGTGTGAATGGATTTGTTAAATGTTTATAGAATGAAAATAATTTACTAAAATTAAAAACATTATAAAAAATGTATATTCCTGTAAAATGTTACATTGTTTTTATAGAATAATATTTTTCTTATTATTCTATTTTTATAGTATTAAAAGAAAATATTATTTTATCATCATATTTATGTGAATCTATAATATGGTACTACATATGAATTATATATAATATTTAATGGGATTTTTACGATGAAAATGAATGTCTCTATGTGTTTTTTTATTTTATGGTCATTTTACATTCCTCCTGGTGACATATGATCCTAATATAGCTCTTAAATGAATTAATAAAGGTATTTTCTCCTATGAGATATATTTTGGAATCAACCTTTTAAGATATTCAATTTCTATGACTCCTTAATGTGTTATTTTATGATTCATATGAAGATTATACAACAAGGTATATAAATTAATTTTTTTATACATAGAAATTAGTATTAGTGGATATATATTGATTTCAAATTTTATGATAGTGAGTATTTTATTAAAGGAAATTTTATTCTCCTTTTAACGATAGAATGTATATTTTCAAAAGATTAATGTTTCCATGAGTACTAATGTTTTCATATAAACCCTCATGTTTATGATTTTTTTTCATTTAATATTTCCAATGATGTATTTTATGAAAATATTTAAGAAGTGAAGAAGATATCTTGGTATGTATGTAAATATTTTAGACTCATTAATATTTATAAAAAATCAAAATTTTCAATGATATTCTATATTTTCATAAATAGACTTTGAAGATTCTTTATTTTTATATCATTTAATGATATTTATTCCTCATCCCACATTTATAAAGAATTTTCATTTATATTAAAGATATGCAGGGAACTATATTATTTCTTATCATTCTATTATGAGGATTCATCTTAGAGTAGGTTATTTAGTTTTGAATGAAACAGATGAATAAATTTTTAAATATAGTTTTTATAGAAAAAGTACAAATTAAGTCTATGTGTTTACATTTTATTCTAATGGTTTGATATGTATGAATTTTTTCTATATAACTAATACTATTAAATAAAAATATTTTTGTAATGTACAGAAATTTAATATATATTATTTTATATATAATTCTACGTTGATTAAGATGGAAGGTCTTTTAGTTTTTATCATAGAAAGTATCAAATAAACTTAATTCAAATTAAAAACCTAGAATGCATGGAATTATAATTGAGAAGTTTTATGATTTATTGAATTATTTGAAGAATGATATGAATGGATTTACCAAAGATATATAGTGTGAAAAATCTCTTTCGAAAACAATATCTATAGTGGAAAATTTCATACAATAATACCCTCCAACATTTCGGGAAACCTCAGATCCATTGGTAGATAAACGATGAATCAATTCCTTCGAAAATATATTTGATGTTTTGGTTTGTTCTTAATATAAAAATGTAATTATTTATATTTATCATTTTTGAGGTGATGTATATCAATAATTTTAATTTTTAAATATCTCCATGGTAAATTAAATGATGATGTCATATTGTGGATAGTATGTAAGGATATATTCTTATAGTTGTTCAACTTATGATAAAAATGAATTTATCTAAATTGAATCCGAATGTAGAGGACTCTATTTCAACCAAGGAATATAGATTTAATATATTTTCATGGTATACACTAAATATTATTTTGGTTCATGTTATATAAATTGAAAATTTTCACTTATCATTGAATCCATTTTAACAATGATATTTTTACAGTAATTAATTGATTTGTTTTCATAAAGTCCACTTGTTAATCAGAACAGTGAGATGTTGTTAATTAAATTTTATAAAAATAAAGATTAAATATTGTCCAGTTTGAATGTAATGGGATAATAGTTTTCTAAAGAAATATGACTGTAATTATTCTAAATTTCCCTCTTTTTATATGTTTAGTAAGAAGAATCATGGGGAATGTCTTATGAAATTATGAAATTATTATAAATTTGGTATTCCAAGGAATTTTATTCTTGGCTAAAAATAAATGAATAGTGGAAATTTTCAAACCAAATAGGATGAGATGATAGTGATATGTTATAAATACTATGAGAGGGGATGTTTTATTGATTTGTTTCCAACGAAAAAATTAACAATATAAAACATCAATAATGTATGATAATGTTTGTGGTAAATTAATTTGTCATATATTAGAAAATACCAAGAAATGAATTGGGGAGAGGCACAATACTATTTAATTAGATGGTTCCAAATGGTTTTTTTAATTTTGCAGGATATACAATCCTTTATGTAGGATGTATTTACTAATATAATATACATATTTACCAGATAAATTAATTAATGAATTTTATAAAAAAACCAAACTGGATGTATTATAATAACAAAAAGTTTAGAAAATTTTTATATAATTATATGTAGAATTGGTTATCCTATATGTAATGTGTCCATTCACATAATATACTTTAATATTTTTCTTTTATTTTATATTGAAATGATATACCAGAGTGCTAAAGACATATATTCAATTATCAATGTCAGTTTCAGTTTTTATATAAAATTTATTTCATACCCTTGATAAAATTAATATAATTTGAGAAACTAATTAAGGATAGTTGTGAAATTTTCCTTTCTCATATTGTCGAAAAGTAGAATATTATTAGGATTAATTTTATTCTATTTTTAAATGAATATATTAATATTTTTACTATCGTTTTTCTTTTTTTATTCCTAATCAGGTGATTGAATTAACCATTGACTTAAACCTAGAAGAAAAAAAAATTATTAAACCCACAATTGAATAACTCTATTAGTCTTATTGGAATTGAAAAAAATATAGGAGTAACATGTAAAGGGTTTTATTAATCATAGATCTCTGAATTAGGGTAATCCTATTGCGATCTAGGATTAACATAAATGGATATTACATCAATTTTCATGAATATACTAAATGTTAAAAATGTATATGCTAGACGACTATAAAATTTTAGTGTCTCTGGAGACGTGGAACACATCCTCTAATCTCGAAGAAAGATACATAATTTTTCCTATAAATATCTTACAGTTATATAAACATTCTTAGAAAAACAATTTTAATTAATAAGGGGAGAGGAAACATAAATAATGGTGAGCTCAAATTATATTTAAGGGTTAATAAAGAGATACCAAATCATAACATAAGAATATATATATATATATATGACAACATGAATGTATAACTATAATATAATACCTCAAACATAAATGAACATAACAATGAATAATGGAATAAATATTTTTTTGTCCTAAGACATGAATCACAATGGTATAAAGAGAATGATCTATGAGATCATAACATTGGTAATGAAATGTAATTGTTGCGGACAGTTTAAAATATAGAAATTTGTCCATATCAGTCATGGAAGAATTCAAATTCCATTTTGTGGAATTGGTTCACTACCAAAACAATAATAGAAGTCAATTTTCAATACCATAGCCATTTTAGTAGTAATTTTATTTTATCAAAATAGGATCAATCCCCATTCAAGCCCTATATAAATTAATCGAGTACACTTCTTGTTCCAACCCTATATTACTAAACAAAGTTCACTCCTCGTTCTATCCCTATATTAATAAACCATGTATAATACTCCCTATAACTATGACTTAATGAACTATGTTCACTACTAACTCCATCTATGTATTATTAAAATTAGTTCACTCTATATTCAATAACTTTCATACAGAACTAAGTACACTCCTCATTCCATCCCAATATTTGTGAATCTAGTTCACTCTTCATTACAACACTATATTATTGAACCATGTTCACTCCTCATTCATTCTAGGACATACTGATTATAATTCATTTCTCATGCCATCCATGTATAAGTAATGTTATATAACTCATTACCCAATTCATTGGAGGGAGATATAGGTTCGACAAAGCACATAAAAAATTGATACTCGTGTGTTTCATAAGATAACAAATCATTCTTAATATCATGACTTATACATAGATATTGGATTCATAAAAATATAATTCTAACCCATAAAATTATATGATTATCATAAATATTAAATCATATTATAACCCATGGGAAGGTGACAAATCCATGAATATAAATGGGTTTCATAGGAGAATTATCATAGTATAAGACATGTAAGAGAAATAGGTTTTGTAAACATCATGACATCTTTATCATAAACAATTCAAACAAAGAATCAGAATTTTGTACCATAGGTCATATTCATACTTTATCATAAACAATATTATAGGATATCAAAATATACGGAGATTCACTTTAAAAGATCATTAAGACCATTTTATAAAAAATAACCTTTATTTATAAATAATTTTGTAAGAAATAAAAAATTTTCAAAATCATTTTATTTAAAACCTCATTGAAAATTTAAGATGTAATAGGTAAAAATCATTTAAAAATTTCATGAGGTAAATATACATACATATTTAGAAAAAAATTAAGGTCACAAAATATCTGAAAATCTATTTCTTTTAAAATAACCAAAAAAACTTATAAAGGGAGCACTGAAAATCATTTAAAGAACAACTTGAACATGTTTTTAAAGAACTTATTATTTTGAAACCAATTTAAAAAATAAAAATATAAAATTGTCACCTTACATTTTCTTAAAAAATGATCTTGTAAACATGTAAATGAGATTAATGGAAATGATGGTCATGACTAGAAGCAAATTTTACATGATAAACATTCATTTAGCAGAACAACATATTTAGAAATGGTCCTCGATTAAATAACCATAAAAGATTAAATTTTAAAAAAAATAGACTTTTATTAAAAAATGGGTAAAAAAATTTTAAATTTCATAGGATAATAGTGGATAATTTTTTTATAAAACATGTTTTTAAAGGAACAAATATTTCTGAGAAAAGAGAGAGATAATTTAATATTTTATTTAAAAAATCTAAAAAATATTAAGATCCAAATAGTGAAAAAATGGAAAAATTTCATGAATATTTAATAAATTAAAAGTAGAGAATAAGACAAATGACACCCACTAAGAGATGAATCATAATATTTCATCAATAGAAGAATAATTTTCAACAATCATGAAAAACAATGAGATTTTAGCAATAAACATTTTCCACATTGGTATAATCAAATCAAAATCCCCTTGAGATAATAATATTAAATGAAGCTTAAAATATCTTGAAATTATATATATATACATTAATGATATAAATTTTTTTATATATGTACATATACCTCTTATACTAATATTGGTTAATGACATAGAATGAGTGTCAATGATGGAAAAATGATTCAAAATTACCTTATTCATTTTGTAAATTATTGATCAATAAATGACATGAAATAGAGATAATAAAATGGGAATGTACATGATATATAAATTTAATGATAATAATTATATAATACATTCATGGTAATTATATATGAAACATAAAAGATTAATTTGTGAATATATCATATATCTCATTGAAAAAATGTTTGACAACAAAACCAATTCCTTATGTTTTAAATTTTTCATACACATTCAAAACATATTTATAATAAATAAAAATTTATAATAAATCTATTATAAAACCATATTATGACATATCATACTACATATTGTTTGATTATTATGTTATATTTCTTGATTATTAACAATTTCATGTTAAATTTAAATTTCAGGTAATAATCGTTTTTTTTAAAATTATGTTTTCACATGATATTATTGATCCTATTAAGTAGATCATGATTTAATTATTTAAATAATATAAAGAATTATATAAACATAATATATATTCATTATATATATTTATTTACAAAAATATATGGAAGATAGAAATCTAAAATGAAATACACTATTCCTAGAGACGGTAGACCATACGTATGCATGAACACTGCTTCAATTTCCATAACATATTTTAAAAGAATTTTTTAAAATAAATATAATATATCATATCAAATTATATTTCATATAAATGAAATGTTTATATTGAACCAATATTGTTTACATCCCATGTAATTTGTTAAATAATCACTTCTCTTTGACGAGGTAGTTGTCCGCACGTACACAAATAACGTAATCATATTAATAAAATAGAAAGGGTGAAGGTGTGTACAATATAATAATTAAAAAAGAATACGGATATCATATATATCATTTGAAATTTTTAATTTTATCATCAATTACAACCTTGGGTGGTGGTAATGGAATAACAAATAACATCGGTCCATGTGGTTTTAGTTTTCCATAAACATGAATGATGATTATGTATACCATTTCATTTGTGTTTGTGTGAATGTAATATGAAATTTTTAAAGGAAAAACATCTAATTATATTAGGTATACCATGGTTATTATTTATTAATGGGATATGAAAAATTCTGTGGGTTTGATAGGGAATGAAAATAAAAATGCATGTTGATGAACATTACCTCTTATTAAGGTAACACTAAGTTTGCAGAAAAACGATTCTATTGTTGTATTTTTTCACAATTTGAGGATTCTTGGATGATGTGAGGGAATTTTATATCTTATGTGGATAGGGTATGTATGAAACAATGTTCTTTAAAAGTGTGAATATTTCACAAGGGTGTGGGTGGGGGTGAGTGACCTTTTATAGTCGGGGGAGGGGCATTCATGAAAATTTTAAAAGGTAAAAACTATTGAGAAGTTTCCCTTAAATCGTGTGCTTAAAATAATGTTAAATTTTTATTGAAATTATGAATATGTCCATAATATTCTGTTACTGTGGAATTTTAACACATGTTTATGTTATTTGGCAACATAAGTTAATGTTTAGACACTAAAGAACTCTTTTTTACCCTAATCATTAAAAATGTGGTTTTCAATTAATATTCAGTGTTTCACTATTCATCAAATAATGAAACATATCTGAAAAATAATAAAATCACCCAAAGTAAATCATGATATTATTATTTCAAATATTATGTATAATATTTAATATAAATATAATAAATGTGCAGTTAATTATATTTAAAATTAGAGTGCCAATAAGAGGATGTAATATTACCTTTTAGAAAAATTAATATTTTTATACCTAAAACTATATTTTTTCATATCATATACATATAAAATATATTAGATGAGTGACAAATAATTTAATAAAATATATAATATATATATTTTAATAAAAAATTTCTTCCAAATGGATTTCTTTTATTTATTGAGAGAAAATGTTCTTTTTGCATACAAAAATTGTTTTCCTATAAAAGGAATTTCTTTATTTTCCTATAGTTCTTCCTTTTATTTCTAAAAAATTGATAACCCAAGGATTAATTTTATATACATTTTCAAAAAATATATTAATAATTTAGTAAATATTATTTTCAACTTCCATTACAATTAATTCGTAGTAACTATACTAATATTTTAATTATAATATTGATTGAATTTTATAGTTCTGTGAAACTCGGCATTGTCTGTAACATAAGATATAGAAGGGACTCAATATCTTTTATACTAAAAAATAAAAAAATTGTATCATGTATTGTAATATAATTTAAATTTTCCATATAGTGCATGATAATCATTGTGTTTTGTGTAACAAAAGACAAACATTGTTTCATTAGATAAAAAATGATTTATTTAGTGTTTCATGAAATGAAAAATATTTAATGTATTAAATTAATTAGAAAAATAATTTAAAAAATAACATGGTGTTGAATTATACCCTTATAAAATGAATATCTCCCTAAAAATAATTCTGCTTCATAAATTTTTTAATACCTGAGTGTTTGACTCATAGAAACCCACATCCTAAAAATTTATAATAAAACATCTATTAAAAATGGGAAGTTGGAAGCATAAAGATTACAAAAAGACACTAAAAACAATATTCCCACATAGGATATTATTGGTGGGAAGGTAAAACATGTATAGGAATATAATAATTAATAGTCATAGTGTGGGATTGAGATGGTTGATGAAAAGAAACTGAATGATCGATGGAAAGTTAAGAGAATTAAAAATCAAAATCAATGATGATTTGTAAGATAATTGGTTCAAGAAAATACGGTATTATGCTAAATATTATCCAATACAATTTTCCTACTGATGATGACTTTTTTCACAATATAAGAACAAATTGATATATTTTTTCTTTATTTTATTCATTTCCAAATTCATATTTTCACTCTTTAGTTGTGACTTAATTAATTTCCATTTTATCTCTTACTTAGAGGAATGAATATAAATTTGTAATTCCGGATGTAATAACAAATAGTTAGATCCATAATTAGAATGATAATTCATTCTATCCAAATTTAGTTAACATTACATGAAATTTTATTAGAAATAGTTTTTCAATATACATTAAAACTCATATAGAATGATAATACTTTAATATCTAAATCTCCATATGATGTTCAACATAAAAATCCAAGAAATGGTTAACCTTGTATACCATATAAAAGATTAAAATGAAAAAACATTATTAATACAGCCACTATATTTATCAAAATTAGTTCAACATCGACCCCCATATATCATGACATATCTCTTGGCTGTCACATTAGAAAAATGTCAATACCTTATTCATATATTCTCTGGAAACATTGAAATAATTTAAATTACCATAAATCCTTTGGGAAAACATGAATTCTATCTAATTCTAAATATTATTGGATATATTTCATTAATAAAATAATTTGTAAAATTCATCCATGATATCATGGAAATTTTTTTCATCAAATAAAAAAATGTATAATGGTAATCAATATTATACAATTTATTTTATCCATATCAATCATCACTTGATCCAAGAACAAAAATTTATCGATGGTTGGAACACGTTCACAATTACATTCCATTAATCAAAATATCACCTTTTCATTAAATAAAATTTATATTTTATAATCACATTTCAATTTATTTTAGAGTATCCTTTATGGAAAACATATAATTCATAATTCATATAACAAAATTCATAATTTTTTATACATATAAACATCAATCATCTAACTTTATTCTTATACCAATACATATTCGTCATCATATTATATATTAATAATAATTTCATAGAATATTCAATATATATCATGTCATATGTTTCCTCAACATCAATTGAATCATGATTCATTTATTTTATGTAAATATAATTTCTAGAACATACCATATCATTTAAAAGTTATTCATAATCCATTTATCTTCGGATGTATAACAAAAACTCATGCCACTTTACTAATTCTATTCATGAGATTTCACATTAGGACATGGTTTTTAATAATGACTACACATTAAACACATGAAATATTCAATGTCATCCCACTTCCTTCTAGTTCCTATTATTGACAATAACCCAAAATCACAGTGAGTGAAACACTTATCATAGAAGAAAACAACATAAAAATGAAAAATTACTTATTGTATTCCTAAATAATGACACATTAATTTTAATATATGAGACCTTATGTATATCCTTATATATATCTCGAGACATGACCTTATATTTATACTTATGGATCTCACTTATTCTTTCTCATCATAGTTTCCAATGAATGAATAAGTATTTCCATTGAAAACAGCTATTGAGACCTAGAAATAACATAAATGTGAATTGTGTCATTGTTTATTAATATTAAATACATTATAATTTACATTTACAAGGATCATCATATGTTAGTGTCTTTGTAACCTTATAAGACAATATTATATCTTAGTGAAACATCCTCAATGTTTTAAAAAATGATATTCCAATTTATTACTCCTAAAGAAAACCATTCTTCACAACCTAGGTAAATGAGAAATAAGAATGGGGAGATCTTAATTTTAATAATTTGAATTAAATAAGATTCAAAATAATAACATTAGAATAAGTTTATGATAATATTAGTTATTCATTGGAAAATCATAACCTTCATATAAAATAATAGAAACATGAATAATGGAATAATTATTGTATGTTCCTAGAATAGTAATCACAAGGGAATAAATAACTTCATCCATGGGAGCATAACATAGGAATAATACATTGAATCATGTTAGACACCCATAATATAAATGAATTTCTATAGTTTTAAAAGAATTATACTAAGGAAATCATAATGGAATTTTTTCCCTCCCCAAAAATATATAATTAGTAAAGGTTACATATCAATACCATAATAGTGGATAAAATATTAAACTAAATGATGATCAATCACCATTAAAGACTTTTATTACTAAACTGAGTTCACTCCTCATTCCAGCCTTGTAATATTGGATTGAGTTCATCCATCGTTCTAGCCCTACATTACTAAACCATGTTCTGTCCTCATTCCAAACCTCCATTACATATTGGAGTTCACACTTTATTATATCCATGTATTATTAAACCTATTTCACTCTTTGTTCCAACCCTATGATACAAAACTATGTTCACTCCTTGTTCTAATCATGTTTCCCTGAAATGAGTTCACTACTCATTCGAGTAAGATATTATTGAACCATGTTAACTCCTCGTTCCAATATTTTTATGATGAATTCACTTCACAACTCATTCCATAAATCTCTATATCATGAGATATAATTAATTACCCAATAAATAGTAGAGAGATATAGGGACCACCCAACACATAATGAATTCATACATACGTATTCAACTAGAAAATAAATCAATTTTCAGGACCAACTCAGAACAATATATTAGTTTCATAAACACAATATCATAACCCCAAAAATGAGACTAGTAACATAAAATTTTTGTCATAATAAAACCTATGTGAAAGATAAAGTTTTCATAATAATTTCATCATTTAATTACCCATGATAAAAAATGATATTTATATGAGTTTTTTCTAGTATAACCCATGGAAGAGAAAATGGTTTCATAAAAAACATGACATATTTAATATAATCTCATTCAAAGAACAAATGATAATTATCTTATTTGATCATATCCTCATTAAATCCTAAAATATATCAAATTATAGAATTCTATAGAGTGAATTATTTTGATAGATCACATAAATCATTACAAAAGGAAAGTAACCTTTTCATTATAAATCATTTTTAATACATACTGAATTCTCAAAATCTATTTCATGGAAAACATTTTGAATTCTTATGAAGTAAGCATTAAAGAAAATGTAAAGATTTTATTGATGAAAATACAGTTTATTTTTAGAAAAATTCAATTAAAATAAAAATATTTCTTGAAATAAATTATCTTTCAAATTAAATTTTAAAACAAATAAATAAATATATGAAAATTATTTAAAATGATTTTTTTGAACATAAAACATTTATGAAAACAATTTTCATTGAAAAAAATATAAGAGGTAATGAATTTTCAAAATAGTTGGGAAATGTTTTTATTAAAAAAATTATCTTGTAAACTTGTAATTGATGATTCAAGGAAATGATAGTCATGATGGTGGATTAATCTATATATTCTGAAAATTATTTTTTCACTGTAATGCGTTTTGAAAAGTGACTCGATCAGAAAATGAAAAGAAGATTCCTTTTTAAAAATTATATATTTAAAAAGTTAAAACATGGTTAAAATTTAATTTAGTGATCATATCAAAGTAATTTAAAATTTATTAAAATATATTTAGATAAATTTTTCTGAAAGAACACATATTTCCAACCGAAGAGAGAGATAATGTTAATTTTTTTTTAAAAACACATTCTCAATTATATTATGTTTAAAATATTGAAAAAAGTAACTGTTACTTGAATATATCATCAATAAAAAATAAAAATAAAATTTATGAAATTTATTAACACATGGATCAAATATTTTCATACATGGTAGAATAGTCATAGACAATCATGATAAATTATTAGATTTTTAGCAATAAACTCTTTCCACATTGATAACATTGAATCATTATACCTATGAGAAAACAACCGTACATGATTCCTAAAATAACTTTTAAATAATTATAATCATGGTATAACCTTTAAATGTTATATATATACACCTCATTGATTAATATAAAATCATTAATGGCCTGTGTCTCAAAATAGGAATATTGGAAAAACACTACTTTACTAATTCAATAAAATTTTGGACCATAACTCCCATGAAATAGATATCAAAATACAGATCGATAAATATAAATAAATTTAATGAAAATAATCCTATAATACATTCATGACCTGTATATACACCTAAAAAAGAATAAGTGGTGAATTTAGCATATATCATACAAAAAATAAAAGTGAGAAAAGAAAACTGTTACCTTAAGTCTTGACATTCTTCATACATGTTCAAACATACAGTTTAGTAAATATAATTTATCATAAATGATCCATATATATATATATATCATAAAAAAATTATTTTATTATGACTTTATAGTACACATTTACTAAAAAATTCTATGTTAATGATATATATTGGTAATAATTGTGTTGTTTTTCATATATATTGCGACTTCTTATTCTTAATCATCTTAATTAGAAGATGATTAAACTATTTATAAAATTTTAAATATGATACTAATATCATATATATTCATTATATATTTATTTATAATATTCTATAAAATTTTGATATATAAAATGAAATACACCCTTTATGGAAACGGTATGTCGTACATACGAATTAACGTTGCTTCAATTTTCTTATCGTATTTTCTAAAGAAATAATAATAAATAAAATATTTATAAACACATGTATTATCATTATAGTATCATTATTATGAACTATATATCATATAATTTTATTCAAGTCATTCACAGAAAATTCCTTGTAAACCCTAAAGAAATCAAATCACATTAAAGAAGCGGCAACCCACATAGCCCCAAAAGAAGTTATCATATTCCATAAAAATAGAAGGAAATAATGTTTTTATTTTATAATAATTAATGGAGAGTAAATAAATCATAAATAAAATAAGTATCATATTAAATTAATAATTATATCATCATTCATATTATTGATAGGTGGTAAAGGATGAAAAAACAACATCGGTTCATGAGGTGATTATATGACATACACACGAATGATGATGGAATATATCATTTGATAGAATTATGTGTGAGTATTGGTCATAATATTAAAATTGAAAAATATTAGTATATTTAGGATAGTTATGTTATTATAAAATAATTTAATAATATGAATTTAGTTATTTTGGGATTGAATGAAATGAGAATTCACATTTATTAATGTTACCTCTTCATCGAGTAACTCCTTTTGGTTTTCACCAAAGGGATTCTATGGATTTCATTATGATATAATTTATGATTCCTTTTAAATACGATGTATGTTTATAGCTAATTTGACCAGGTTTTGGATAAAGAGAAGAGATGTTTATATATGAATAAGTGTAAGGATGGGGAATTCCATTTTATTGTTGAGGAGTGGAATTCTTGTAAATATGAAAAGGTAGTCACTATTGAGAGGTCTTCATTACATCATGTTTCTAAAATAATGTTTAATTTTCATGATTATGTAGTATATCTTCAAAAACATTCTATATAATGTATTTTGGACATGACACTCTCGTATTTTACACCTTATGTTAATGTTTAACCACTATGTAAACATAGTTTTCTGTTAATCACTGAAATTAATTTTAATTATGTTCACTAATATATTTTGTAAAAAATAATGTTGACCCTAGTGAACATTAAATATTATAGTGATTAAAAATATAGATTCAATTTTCCCAAATTCAATAAATATAAGTGTAATAAAGTAATATAATATTAATCCTGGTGGGGTGTGACAATCAGTTTTTAATGTAAAAATAGTGAAATGTTTGAAATATTTTTATTTCCAATTTTATTATGAAATAGATTCCAATAACCTAAATTTTATTTATATATGTAAAATTTTCTATAGATAAGTTAAAACAAATATATTATATTTAAACTATATAAAAAAATAAAAATAAATCATTTTCAATTTAAATTTATTTTCTTACAATTCATATTAAATGAATATTCTTAGAAAAATACATAAAATTTACCCAAACTAAATTTTGACATTACACATTCAAATATGAAGATTATTTTTTAAAATAAAATTTACAAAATTGTAAAAAATATATTTCAAATATGTGTCCCATTAAAAGTCCATAAAATTTTCTTTTAGAAAAAATACATCTTTTTATTTAAGAAATAATATTTAATCCTATCTTATGCTTATAAAATAAATTGGATGAGTGTAATATATATTTATTTAATATATAATATATTAATTTTAATAAAAAATATCATCAAAATTCGTTTGTTTAATTTACTGAAATGAAATTGTATTTGTACATACTAAAATAGTTTTCTTAAAGAAGGAATTTCTTTATTTTAAAATTGATCAAACATTCTTTTATAACTAATTGATAACTAGTGGATTAATTTAATATACATGTGTAAATAATATCTTCACAATTGATTTAATATTTTTCGTATAATTCATTCATATTTCTATACGGTAACTATAAAAATATAATTTTTTAAATGTTGATAGTATTTTGTAGTTCATTGAAACTCAACCTTACATTTAATAGAATCTATCTAAGGGTCATATTATTGTATATAACAGAAGTCAAACACAGAGTTTCATTTATCAAAATCTAATTTAATTGTTTCATGTAGTTAATGATTAACTTGTTGTTTGGTATAACAAAAGACAAATTTAGTTCTTTTATATAAAAAAATCTATATTAACTATTTTATGAAATGAAAAATACCAAAATAATTAAATTAATTTTAAAAATAATAATTCACAAAACATAGGGTTTTAAATTATAGTCCCCTTAATATTACTTTCTCCCTCAAAATTAATTTTGTTCCTCAATGTTATATTGATTGAATGTTCAATTCATGGAAACCCAGATCATAAATATGAATAATAAAATATCTCATAGAAAAGAAATTTGGAAAAAAATGGTTACCAAAAGTAACTCATACCTAGTTTACACATGGGAGAATATTAGTGAAAACTGAAAGCATGGTAATGGAATAAAATTAAGATTAATCATAGAATGTGATTGAGGGCATTGATCATATGAAAGTGAAAGATTGATGGATTTTTAAGGGCCTCAAAAACAGATAACAGTGATGATTTATAGGAATATAAGATAAATATGTAAAATCTATTAAGATAAATTATTTTCAATACCATTTTCCAAGAGTTAAATAATTTATTTACTATCTAGGAACATAATGAAATACAGTTAATTTATTTAATTCTTTTTTATATTCAGAAGAAACCTCTCGGATTGTGTTTTTCATGGTTTTTACTTCATCCATTACTCCTAAAAATAAAGGTGAATTTTTCAATCATGAAAAACTAATATATCATGAGATAAAAACATATAAGGATAATTCATTATACCATACTTTATTTAAAATCACAGAAAAATGGTTATCAAAAGTTATCCGATATGCATAAATTATCATATGGAGAGATGATAATTTAATACCGAAAACCAATATTTGATTATAACATAAAATATCCATAAATGGTAACCTCTATATTATTATAAAACCATAAAATACAAACTATTTTAAATAAGGTCTCAAAATTTCATATATTTATTTCAAAATTGATCTCCTAAATATGATAAAGTATTTATTGGATTGCACAATAAATAAATTAGAATACCTTAATCATATATTCTCTTAAAACATGATAATATCCTGAATTACTATAAATCATTAAGGAAAAAAATCATGATTACTTATAGAAACTATTATTGGATATATTTATTAAATTAAACAAGTTGAAAATTTCATCAACGAAAACAAATAAAACTTTTTCAAAAATCAAAAATCAGTTCTATTATAATAAGTACTAACCAATTTAAATTATCCATATTAATCACCTATTTATCCAAGATAAACACAATCTTTTATCATCAAAAACACATTAACAGTTACCTCACATTAGTCAAAATATGTCCTTTCCATTAAATAAATTTTCTATGTCATCAGAACAATTAAATATATTATTTCATATCCTTAATAAAAAACATATACATAATTATAAATATAACATAATTAATTAATACATATATATATATATATAAATATATCAATCATCCATGTTTATTAATAAACTATTACTTAGGATTTGTCATATTATTACTTAATACCCCATTCCTAGAATATTTAATATTAATAATGAATTTATATTCCTCAAACAAAATTTAATAATTCTTTTTTTCATTTAAGTTAAACAACTAAGTTATAACATTACATACCATTCACATGTCATTCATAGTATCTTTATCTTCTGGTGTATAAGTAATACTCCTGGCAAATTCCTGATTCTCTTCTTTATATGATCTCTTAGGAAATTTATTTTCATAATTTTCATACGTTGAACATATTAAAATTCAATTTCATGATGGCTCTTTTAGTTCTTGAAATTTATTAATACTAAAAAGAATAGTGTAAGAAATTAATATCATAGAAGAGAACCACAAAATCAGGAAAAATTTCTTATAAGATTCCTAAATCATGATACATTATTTTTATTCTATGAAACCTTATGTATAAAATTAGAGAAATATTCAGACATGTCCTTTGAAATATCCCTAGGTAGATAAATATATAATATTCATCCTATATTCTAATTTTTTCCTACTGAATTCCATTGATACCATCTTTAGCGTCCTAGGATTAACATATATGAATATTACTTCATTTTTTGGAAAATTCCTCACACATAGAAATTACATGACTGAGGAAAACAATAATTGTTTGTATTTCTGGATATGGAACACACTATTATAGCTTTATGAAAGATCATAAACTTTTCCCACTTTGATCATACAATTTATTACTCGTACTTAAAACCATTCAACACAATAATAGTAAAGGAAGCATAAGAAAGGCTGAGATAAAATTCATAGTAATGTTATGTAAAAAAGATACATAATAATAGCATAATAATATGTGTAGGATAAAATTATAGTTTCATTAGAAAAACACACCATGCATATCAATGAACTTAACATGAATCATGACATAAAGATTGGATGTTTGTAAGACATGTTTCATAAGGGAATCAAGAGAATAATCCAGGACAGCATAATATTGGAATATAATATAGAATTGTGGAAGAATAAAATATAAAATAATTTCCATAGTAGTGAAGGATGAATTACAAGGCCATTATAAGGGAATCAGTTCCCTCACAATATCATATTAATAGAGATGGTTCACTCCAAAGACCATCTTTTTCAACAATGTCCTTTACTAAACTCAGTTAACTCCCCATTCGGGCTCTATATTACTAAACTAATTGCACTCCTCGTTCTAGCCCTGTATTATTGAATGGAGCGAACTCCTCATTTTGGCCCTGTGTTACTAAAATGAGTACACTCCTTATTCTAATCATGTTTTAATGAAATGAGTTCACTCCTTATTCCATACCTACATTACTAAAACTAGTTCAATACTAATTCCAACCATATCATACTAAACCCATTTCACTCATTATTTAACCATATATTATAGAACTTAGTTAATTCATCATTCCAACTCTACATTACTCAATCAATTTCACTATTCATTTAATCCCAATGATACCGAACTGATTTTACTCTTCATTGCATCTTGTCCATCTATTATGATACATAACATAATCAACTTAATTGAAGGGAGATATATGCCCCACCCTACACATAAGTAATTAATAAATATGTGTGCTACATGATACTAAAAATTCATCAAAGAAAGATCCTTAAAAAGATATTGGTTTCATAATAATCATATCGTAACCCATGAAATGGGATGGTCATCAAAAAACATTCTTCAAATTAAAACATATGGTAAAGAGACATATTTTATTAAAATTTTAACATAGAGAAACCTAGGAATAGATATTGAGTTCATAAGTATTTTTTCATGGTATAACCCATGGAATATAAAAACGTTTCATAAAAAACATCATGTATTAATCATAAACCAATCATATAAGGATTTAAGATGGTTTCTTATATCATACCACCATAAATCATTAACTATATCACACGATATCATCTAGGAGATGGGGTTTTAAGCTCACATTGTGCACATATTAATGAAATTTTCCTTTCTCTATAAATCATTTTAAATATAGAAAACATTTTAGAAATCATTTTCTTAGAAACCAATTTAAAAATATATTAATAAATCATTAAAAATTATATAAAGTCTTTCTTAAAGAAAATAACGATTCTACTTTGAAAGAATAATTTAAAATCATAATATAGTTTAAAAAAATTCCTTTAAAATTTTCATTTAATAATTATAATGGAGAAATTAAATGTTATTTTTAATGCCTCTTGATCATAAAACATTTTTGAAAGCCCTTTTCATTGAAAATAACTTTAAAACAATGAATTTGAAAGATATTTGGAATATATTTTTCTTAAAATAACATGATCTTGTAAACATGAAATAGAAGCTTCAATGATATTATTTTCATGATAGTGTATAAATCCATATATGTTGATCATTTTTTTGGGTTGTATAAGTTTGTTGATTAGAAAACGACTAGAAGATTCATTTTTTAAAAAATATTCTTTAAAATATGTTTCAAAATGGGCAAAAGTTTCTTTTAATTATCACATTAGAGTATTAAATATTATTTAAAACATTTTTAGAAAACAAAATTTTGAATGAACAATAATTTCTGACTGAAGAGAGGGATAAAGTAGAATATCCATAAAAACACAATTTTAATTAAATTAAGTAAAAAATAGTAGAAACTTTTGAAAAAAATTGAATACATATTGAAAAACTAGAGTAATTTAAAATTCATGATATTCTTTGGGAAATGGATTTCATGATTTCATAAATGGAAGTATAATTGTAAATAATACCTAAAAATGATGAGATTGTAGAAATAAACTCTTAACACTATGGTAACATTTAATCACATTTCCCATGAGATAATAACGTTACCTGAAGCATAAAATATCATTAAACATAATTAAATTCATGAAATAACATTTCAAATGGATTTATATAAACCTGATATAACAACATAGGTGTAAAACATGGAATGTGTAACAAAAAAGGTAAATTAATAATGAATTACGCTACCAATTTGGTAAAATATAGACCCATAAATACCATGAAAGAGAGAAAGTTATGTTGTTATGTTTATAATAAAAATGATACTAATCACAGAATACATTCATGGGAACTTTATATAGTATGGAAAATAATAATTGTTGAATATAAAATAAATCTCATAGAATTAAATGTGGGATGAAAAATATTTTACCATAAGTCATTATATTTATTGTACACATACAAACATAATTTATAATAAATATAAGATTATTATGAATATAAAAGATACTATAATGGATGACTCTATGAAATAACCACTCTTATTTGGATTTTAATATACATTACCCATGGTTTTTTATTAAGGAATTAAATTCCATCCTTTCTTCATGTGAGAAAATGGGCTTATCCCACTCTACTATATCTATAATAGTGTTTAAAAATAATCTTTTGGACAACAATATTATTGAAATTACTCATACTTATGCCATGTACAGTTGGTACAAAAGTCATTATTTTATGGTGGTTGCCCACAATTTGGATAGAGTGTTAACAAGTGATCATGATTTAGATAAATAGGATACCATTTCTAAAACCCCTATATCCATGATATAGTATGATCACCACCAAATTATGGTCTCTATTTGTTTCAAAACCATAAAGACTCCTCTATTATTCATATTCAACAAAGTGTGGTTCTTGAATTGTGAATTTTGTAATCTCATTAATAAGAACTGGTCCTCTATTAGTTATTATAACGATGCCATAACATGTTCTTTTAAATTAAAAAATCTCAAAAGGTTTTAAAGATTTGTGCAAATAAAAATCTAATCAAATTTACAATGAAATCCTGCTTCTTGATAATGAACTTCATCAACATCAAAAATACAACACCAACTCAAATTTCACTGCTAATTAGAAACCTAAAATTTATATTTTTGTGAATTAAAATCCACTTCTCAAATATAAGGATAACATGAATAAAAATTCATTCAAAATAAAATTGTTATTTTATGGTTACAAAAACACCATCTAACATAACTCTCTTCAAATAATAAAAAAAGAATGCATGCCTTTAACCTCTCTCTAAGTTGGTGACAACCTTTTGGATAATGATGATGATATTACTAATCCAATTGTATCCTATTTTATATATATCATTAACTGTCCAAACATTAATATGTATTTTTTTAAATGATGTCATTCGGGCTGTTTTTAATTTGGATGATAAGACTTTTCTTTTCAAAATTCCTCTTGATCATCATATAAATGAAATAGATTTTAACTTGAATCCTGATAGTGCCTTAGGTCCACTTTGACTTAATAATGGATTCTAACAGCTATATTGGGCTTTCATTTAGACCAATATTTTCAATGTAATCAAATACATATTTTCTAGTGTCATTATAAACCAATAGTAAACTCCAAAATTACATTCATTGATCCCCAAGGTATATAATGGCTCAGAAATTCATAATTTCATACCCATAGATCTTTCTAACACTCTATATAAAATAATGACTAATCATCATGGAAACATTATTTCTAACATGAATAAAAAAATTCCTTGGAATTATTTTTTATTTATCAAGGCTAGATCCATCTAGGATATCATTTCTCTTTCATATGAATGAACGAACATGTTAAACAATACCAATGGAAGTGGTAATATTTCCATAAAACAAGACAATAGAAAATCATTGGATACTATGGATTTGATTATTATCTTGAAATGTATTCAAGGTTTTGTTTTCATTAATTTATTTATAACTATAATTTAAATCCTATTGAACTCAACCTTTATATCTATAATGGATCAATGTTTCTCCCAGAGGTCACATCAAATGCACCAAAGGTGCCAGGCATGGTGATCCCCTTTCTACCATCCTTATTTCCATTATAGAGAACTATTTATATATATTGATCACTCCCCTTGAGGAATAAAATTAACATAGACACATCCATGTTTCCACAAATGTGAATGTCCCCACATGCCTTTTATATGTGGATAACATCATTATGTTATTACAAGGATAAAAAAGAAAAATCAGAACCATCAAAAGTACTCAATTTCACTATGAGGATGCCTCACACAGGTTATTAACATGATGAATTCATCTATCCTATTTAAGAATAAATTTTTTTTAATAGAAAATACTATATTATTTATTAATTAGTCATGAACGAAGGTGAATTTCCTTCCACTTACCATGGTGTTCCCATATTTTGGGGCAGACCCAAATGTAACAATTTCATTAACATTGTGGATCATATCCTTAATCATCTATCCTATATGATGTAAACATTTACATATATGGTCTGTAGAATCTACCTTCTCAATCTTTCATTCTATCCAAAATGGTCTACTCTATGATGGTTTAAAAATGCCCTACCGACCTCATCAGAAAAATGAATGTTTACATCAAAAAAATTTCCTCAACTAAAAGTAATATGGATAAGAAATTTGTGAATATACATTGTTTTAATTGTTTCAAAACATTTGATAAAGTTGGTATTGGAATTAAAAACATAAATATTTTTAACAAGGCCTTTCAAGTAGGAATTACGTGGTGCCTGATCCATGATGGCTCTCCTTCAATTACTTTAATCATAAATAGGACATTCTCTAGTTTCAACGATCCATATGAAAAAAACTCTTCAGTGTTTTAATAATACTATTAGGGATGTTATTAATTATCATAGTGCTTCTCTCGCAGAAAATATTGTGTTTTTCATTGACAACTAGCCATTTATGAAATGGTTGATTTTCTTTTTTGGGAGAATTCACCCAATGGTATGATAGATTCAAAAAATTTCTATTACCACAATTTTCATATCTCAAGTAATGATATTATCTGTATTTATAACATTTACAATCTATGGATAATGACTTCAATTGTATCTCTTATATAGAATATTTCATACTACTATATCCACACTAATACATGTCTACAATATTTTGGGATACAAAGTCTCTCAAAATTACTTCTCAGTATTCAAAATAGAGGAGATTCTATCCATTTATTTCATTCTTATACCACTACTACTACACTATGGAAATATATTTTCAACATCTTTTATTGTGGATGACTGATTATTGATTCTATCAATGCTTAGATAAATAATTGCGTAGATATGGATAACTCCCATAAATTCATGATCTTATTTCTTATTGTAGTTGTGGAACATAATCATTTGATCTGATATGTTATAAATAGAATTCATCACAATAATTTCTTACTCAACATTAACGTAGGTCAGATGTGCATCCTCATTAATATTCGCAGAGATTCTTTGATTCAGAAGGGATACTAAAAAATATACTAAAAGATATTGTGATTATGCTATGTCTATGGGTTGATGGTATTTTTCACCAGCTACGATGCACTTTTGATGTTTTTAGCAGTGCTGATGTTCTATGGATGCGTTAATGTTAATGTGGACGACACTTTTAAAGGTAATCTAGGCCCCGCAGGTTTTGGATCCATCTTTAGAAATCCTCTTGGTCAGATACTCAGGTGCTTCTTTGGGAGATACGGTATTTCGTCCTCTATAGTGGCCAAAAGGTGGGTATGATCCATATTAATTGTATTTCTATGAACCATGACCAGATCAACATATGGATTGAAATTTATTTGACTACCATAGTGAATGCCATTTGGAATGGTGTGATTCATCAGGCTTGGTCGATTACTATACTAGAATGGATTTTCTCTGTATTCTCCATAGATGCTGAGGTAAAACAACTGATGGTGATTTACATTGATAACAAGAGATAAATTGATCTGAAGAAGAATATTGTTTAGAATTCTTGTACAAAAATATTGTTATCATATATTACTTCATCAAGGAATAAGTTGATCAAGGAGTGATCAATTTGGTACTTGTGGGAATATATGGGAAAGTGCATGACATTATGACCAAGATACTATCAACGGATGTGTTGGAGATACTTCAGTTGATCCTATGTGTTTAGCCTGCTTTCCTAGTCTATATGGAGGCTACAATTTCCAAATTCCCTAGTTATGTTAGCTATTTAAATTATTTTTGGATGTGATGTATGTTTATGTGGGAGATACTTTCTAGGGTATGTGTGTTTTTATCTAGACAATGAACCAATACTAGTCATTGCGTTTTTTAAAAATGTGGAGAATTAATTAGATGAAATAAATTCAGGCCACATAGTGCTACTACGAGACAATGAGAATTTTGTGTTAGGAGTAGAATGAATAAATTTGGGACATTTAATCATTTCATGACACGATGAGAATTACATGTTAGGAGGAGTAGGAATAAATTAAGGGCATGTAATGCATCTATGACACAATATGAGAGAGAAAGAGTAAGAGAATATCTTGGATGTATTTAAGAATCCTAAAAAACGGGAACCCAAGTCCTAATTAACCTCTTATTTTCGACACTGAGAATTACTCACGTAAACATAGAGTGTAGGATGAGTTGATTCTTGCGTATCATGATTTGATAGTGGATGGTTCTATAAAGAAATTATCTAGACCATTCCAAAAAACCCAAAGGGGGAGATACTTGGAACCACGAATATTATATGCTGGAAATAGAGTGTCTTTGGTGTTTATTTTCAACAGTCAATAAAATTTCAGGATGTTTTCTAGGAAAGTGATCATATAGTTTAAGGTAGAAACAATATTAAATGTGGAGTCATTTCCAGGTAAGGGGTCATACAGTTTAAGAGAGAAACAATATTAAAGGTGGTGTCATTTCCCACCATTTTCCATACTTTTTGGAGAAAAATATTTGAATATGGAGAAAATTGATCATGGAAAATGGAGTTTTACTCAATATTGAAGGGTGTTTAGAAAAATGTGCGTCAGATTTATTTTTGGATTAGTGAATCAAATTATGGAAAAGTCGGAAAGTTCATGCAATAATTAATTGTGTGTGAAATATGGGGATACATTGAAGAATTGTACAATCCCAATGCGATGTCAAAAGGGGTTTTGTGTGCTTACGAAGAATCATACGCGGACCAAAAGACATGGAGCCAAACCATGCACGTAGGGTAACAAAAGTCTATAAATACGCAACTACCCCATGGTAGAGTCATTAATTTTCCAATGAAAATATGGTTGCTTTGATGCACAAAATATTTTCATGCGAAATAATTACAGAGAGTTACTGTAGCACATAAGGTGTCTCTTTAGACTAAATAGACCAAATAAACCCGTTGGTGTAGTTGCGTAAATGATTTTTGTTGCGCAGAAAGTAGGTATTGCATGAAATTATTCCCTCATTATAATTCCCAAATAATTCACGCATGTTTATGTATTCGATGTAAGTGTGGTGTTATGCTTCTGACTGGCTTTTGAATTTTCACTTTGTGTGATCAGTGTATTCATGTGCATCAATTCAAGTCATCGATGGAAGAAGTGTCTCTTAGTGAACAGAGACAGAGACTTCAATGTAAATCTATTGAAGCAGCCATCATGTTGATAAACATAGATAGACTTATCTCAAGGTATTGAGCTAGGGTGAGTCGATAGATGGGATCTGAGGAACCTAGTGAGCTATCCCATAACCATTGTAATGTGATTTTTCCTAGTATAGAGTGACTATGAACTAACATTGTAATCGATACACTAGTAACGATTATTCGATTTAGGTATGGCTAACACACTGTCGATGTATTCTCCTTGCACTGAACCATGTTAAAGTGTTGTTATATCTAATTAATTTCATTTGAATAACATGTTTAACATGTTTCTACCAATGCGGGAAAAAGATCTACAACTTAAAAATTATTGACACCCTGATTCACCCCTCACCTCTCAGGGTGATCTAGGGTCCTTTACGTTATATCAAATGGTGGTTTCTAGTTATTGATATATCTTATAATTTCATGGATAATTCATCCAATGATAGGGGAGTCCCCCTATCAATGGAAGAAATTTTATAATATTGATGAATAGAAAGAGATCTATTCTATAATATTTTGTAATGTAATTACTAATTTTCAACAATAAATGTAATAAATGAAACTAATCCAATATGGATGGATATACCAGACGTAGATAGGAAAATTATTTCTGAAGATGATAATATGTATAATGCTCTCAACCACCCCTTTCTGTTCAATTAAATATAAGGGAAATGAGTTCCACCTTTACAATGTACATATGGGATAAACATGAAAATATTTATAGTGGATACGTAAAAGTAATGGAGGAAAAACTACACCTCTTTCACAATTGGATTGTTTATCTAACGATGCATCATGTTGATAATGCATACTCCATCTTCAATCGAATTACTGAAGTGGTTGGAGGAATTTCATGTCTATGTGAATAAATCATATATGTAGATATTGTCAAGAAAATAGTGAGAACCCATGTACAATAAAGTGGTTCCTACTCTTGAGGAAAGAGATCATTCTTCTCATTATATGAATGATCTGTTGAGGAACCTGGTGTTACATTAAATGGGAGTCATTCCAGCAGATTCTACGTCTAATTTGAGCAAGGAAATCGACATAAAATACAGGAAAAAATGAAAATATAAAGATATTTTAGGGGTGAAGATGATGAATAAAACGAAATTCTTTCTCTAATGTCCATGATGATATTAAATGGAAATGATATATTTAAAGGAAAGTTACCTCGAGCCTTTTTTATGACAATGTGGGGCACTTTTCCTCCTAGTCCTCAGGATAACTAGATGATGATCAATATGATGTTGAACACTATGGGAAGACACATAATGGTTTTCTCAAAAAGGGAGACTTCAAATCTATAAAGAAATTAAAAAGGAAGAATTGTTTCTCTGAAAATGAAGATGATGTTAATTAATTATGTGAAGAAGAAGAACTAGAATTTAAAATTGGAAACAATACCTCCATGATGGTTGTCATTGAAAATTCAGATCCATCAATAGATAAATATAGGGATAACCAGTTGACTACTAATGTCAATATCAAGTTACATTATAAGGATTATTTTTTTAATCATGCGAATAAGTGTAAGAAAATCAATAAGTGGACTATAATTTTTGAATAATCATTTTATTATGTAGATAAGTTTGATTGTAAAATTGAACGACTGGAAGAACTGGTGAATATAAAGTCATCAATCCTTGAAAGGATAGATGATGTAGTGGAACTAAATCTCAGAATCGAAAAACATGAAAAGGTTTTTAATGAACATACCTCAAGATAGGAATAGTAGAACAAAAATGTTGGGGGACCCGATAATGATGTTAATAATCTTAGAAGTATGCTCAAAAGTGAATCAAGTTCAAAAGAAAAAAAGAAGAAAATAAAATTGCATAGATTCTTAGATGCTGAGCTATTAGAGAGAGAAAAATGAGTATCTGATTGAGTTGATAGGATTTTTAGTGATTAGATACCCACACGAATGGGAAACAGTGGAATATGTTGTGGTGCCGAAAGATCAAATCCTTTAAATAATGTGGACAATAATAATGTAAAGATGAATGCTGATCATGTTGTAAAATCACAAGTAGTTCTGAAATAAAGACCCTTAAATAAAACAAAAAAGAGAACATAAAACTATCCTTGAGAATCCTAGAATAACAGGAAGTCAAGAATTTTTCCCAAGGAAAAAGAATAAGGAAAAACCAGAGTGACACGACATTTCCTCTCATGTAGTGTTAGTAAAAATGATATCTAGGTCGTACTATGTCATATTTCAATGTGGAAAGAGCTATCCAAATGTGAATGATATATGAGTTCAATGGAGTAGGAAAAAATTCCTATCATTCTATATAAATGAAGAAAAAATGTATATGGGTACTATTTTTGTTCTTCTAACATTGGTCAAAAAGCCATTTATTGTAGGCCGAAGAGTGACACGTACACCTAATACCAATGTCAGAGACAAGTCAATGATCGTCAAACAGAAATTGTTTCTATTTCACATATGTTTCCTCCTATGGAAGAAGATTTGAACTATGATGAACCCATGTACATGGAAGATAGAATTGAAATGCCATCAGAGCCCTACACCCAATCGAATATCTCATGGAAGGAAAAGAGGAAAATTGATAAATCTAACCTTACAAAGGTAACCCTCAATGATACAAAAAGTAATATCAACTTGATTCATGATAGTGTTTGTTCATCTTTTATGACAGGAAATGCATACTGATTAACAAATTTTATTCTGAGGGTTGATATAATAATACAGTTTGGTAACGATGTAGCACTAAAAAGAAATGAAATAGAAGTACTAAATTAGATAATGGAGAACTAAAGGAAACTAAATTCATTTATGTGGATAGCCTATTTTATAATATCATTAGTGTGAGTAAAATCTGTGACTCGGGATATATGGTTACATTTAGTCAGAAAGGTTACACTATCATGGGAAAGACATGAAATTCAGTTATAAAATGATGACGAATAGAAGGCAACATGTATCTAGATGATTGTAATGAAAAAAAATATACTTGGTTATTGAAGATGAAAATAACATTAGGAATCAGAGAATTGGGCATAGAAATTAACAAGACATGGAGATGATATCAAAATCAGTGATTTTCATAGATATTCCCACCCGAGTGCATGAAAGTGAAAATTATTATTATGAATGAATTCGGGGGAAGCTGGCATGCAGTTTATATCATCCAAATATGAAAAGGGCATCTCATCTTCTTGATCTCATATATATATATATGTATGTGACCCAATAAGTGTTGCTAAAACTCATTCCGAAATGTACTTCATCATTTTCATAGAATATTACAGTTTAATTGCATATGTAAAGGTTATACACTATAAACAAAAATTACATGACATCATGAAAACACATCATCGAATCACCATGAATGATATTGATTGAACAATTAAAGTGTTGTGATCTGAAAATGGAGGGGAATAGATTTCCATTGAATTTGAAATTTACTTGGAGAAGCATGGGATACATCATGAGGTAACTATTGTGAGAACTCCAAAATTAAATATAGTTGTTGGCATAGGAATTGGCATGTGAACAACAATGATACAAATTTGATGATTAAGAAACATATTCTTCAACATTAATGGAAAGAGGACGTTCAAACCTTACTGTATATTTAAAATCATATAGGGATTTATATGGGTGACGTGAATACACCATATGGATTTTGTTTTGGAAGGAAAAATTCTATTAAATACGTTATTGTTTTTGAAATTAAATGTTTCACCCAAAAAATGAATGAAAATTAAGGTATGTATGGTGACAATATAGAAGAAAGAATTTTCTTTGGATACTCAATGAACATCAAAGCCTACAATTGCTCCATCATCATCTGGGGAAGGAATTTTTAATGCAATGATGTTAAGATCATCGAAGAGAAAACTATTAATTCATCACGGAATTCATATGATGATGTGATAGGAGATGAGGATGAATGTGAACAGGGAGAAAATTAAAATACGTAAACAAAGGAAGGTTTACTAAATTCTCAAGAGCCACATCATGATGCTGACTTAGAAGATGAATCTGAAGAGGAAGCCATGGCTAGAGGAAATTCGGTTGAATCATGAAAAGTAAATTAAATAGAAAATATTTATCAATCCAACATGAACTGAGATCTTAATACACCTGCACAGATAAGGAGATTGAGGAATAATGCACAATATGAATTTTTATCCATTGTGGAACCATATTTATTTTATGAAGAAACAAAGAATGTGTATTTGGTGAATTTAATGAATTAAGAGTTAGATGATATTGAAAAATATCAGACATGGGATCTTTTTTGGATACTCGAAATTCACAATGTGATTTGTATAGTGTGAATTTTCAAGAACAAATTTGAAGAGTAGGAAAATGTGATTGGAAATATGGTGATCTTTGTCTGTAAAGGATATTCAAAATTTGATGGCATTGATATTGATGAGACATTTTAATAAGAAAAATATTTGAGTCAATCTTGATGTTTCCATCCATGAATATCTAAAGAGAATATAAATTGTATCATATGGACATCAATACAGAATTCTGAGATGGAGTCTTAGAAGACTATTTTTCCTTGAACAACCCATGGGGTTATTTCTTGGTAATAATGAAATGAGGGTTTTCAAACTATAGAAGGTGATATATGGTTTAAAATAGTCGCCAAAATAATGGTATTCTCAACAAGATTATTATTGAAAAAAAAAATTATAATTCTAAAGAAGAGGACTAGGTCACAATATCTGTGTGAAGAATTATCATAATGATCATTTCATGGTGCTAGTTTATGTGGGTGATATTATCTTTGGTGGTAGGAGGCATGGATCATTTGAAAACATTCTAGATCACATAATGTACTAATTTTAATATTCAATGATTGGAGAACTAACGTAATTCTTAGGAATACAGGTGATTCAGAAGAAAGATTACACTTTCATTTCTCAAGAAAATTATGCAAAAGATCTATTGAATAAATTTAAAATGCATGATTCAAAACCAATGTGTACTTCGATTGTGGTCAGAAAAAACTTGGAAATCCCGAGTATGGGATGCCTATGGATCCCACAATGTATTGGAGAATCACTGCAATCTTATTGTACCAGATATAGACATGGATAGATATTGTCTTTACAATATGTTTAGTGGACATCTTTCAATGTTACCCAAAGGAAGAACATATGGAGGTAGTGAAATGAATGATGAGGTAAATTAAAGGTAACCAAAATTATGGATTATTCTATTCAATAAGAAATGATAATAAATTTTCAGTATTTTTTTATGTAGTCTGAGCTAGAGATGTAGTGGATAGAAATACACAAGTGGTGGAGAATTCAATATTAAAATGAAATTTCTAGGATTGTTGAGAATGAAACAGGAGAAAAATTCTCTTAGTACTGCTGAATATGAATATATATCTGCTAAAAAGGAATTCACTAAGTTATTATTGATGAAGTAGCAACTGATTAAGATTGTTTATGTGGTAAAACCACCAATGGTGATTTATAGGGATAACAGGAGTGCAATTGATATTACGAAGAATCGTGTTCTGCATTCAAATAGGAAAAATTTTTAAATCATATATCACTTAATAATGGAAAATGTTGAACAATGAAGGATCAACATGGATTATGTGGAACAAATGAGAAAGTGGAAGACATTATGACCACGTTGTTTTAAATGGTTGTGTTTGAGAAACATTGGTTAAACCTTGGTGTTCAGCTACCACCTAATCCATGATAAGGCTACAATTATTCCTCTCTCCCCAGTTTTATTAACTGTTATTAGTCAATTTTTGGAAGTGATCTAGGTGTATGGAGGATATACTAACTAGGGGAGTTTTCATTGAGCTGAACAATGAACCAATATTAGTCGTCGAGATTATTTCCAATAGGGGAGAAGGAATAATAATGAATAAATTTAGAAAATTAAATGATTATGTGACCCAATGATAATTCTATGATTGGAGGAGAATAAATAAATTCAGTACATGTAATACTTCCATGACATGATGAAAATTTTGTGTTAGGAGTATTAGGAATAGATCCAGGACATGTAATGCTTCTGTGACATAGTAAGAGAGTGAAACAGTAAAGGAATTACTTGGCAGTCTTTATGAATTCCAAAACATTGGAACCAAATTCAAGAATTCCATATAGTTTTCTACACCATGCATTTCTCATGCAATCATAGAGTGTCTTCTACGTTTATTCTTGTGTATCAGGTTTTGATAGTGTATGGTTCTCTATTGAATTTAACTGGATATTTCCAATAAACCCACATGGGTGATTTTTGGAACCATAATCATTCTATGCAAGAAATAAAGTATATTTTCTGTTTGTTATCAATCCTTATTATAATTTCACTATTTTTTTCTGGAATGTGATCATACAATTCTAGTGAGCAGCAATATTGAAGGTGTTGGTGTTTTTATCTAAGGGATTATACAGTTCAAGAGAGCAACAATATTGAAGGTGGCATCATTTCCCAGTGTTTTCTAATTTTTTGGGTAAAAAAATTTGACAATGTAGAAAAGCACTTTTGGAAAACGGAGTTTCTCACAATATTGATGGTTGTTTATAAACATCTGCGCAAATATTATTTGGGTATATGTGAATCAAAATATTGAAAAGAAAAAATTTATGTACATGACTAAAATGTGTGTGAAAGATGGTGTTGTGCAGAATAATCTTACGTGCCTAATGCATTGTATAAATTGGCTATGTGCACTCATGATGAATTGCCCATGCACCGAGAAATATACATTGGAAAGATGCTCACATGGCCATCAATGTCTAAAAATAGGCTACTACCCCCATGTTTGTCATGAGAATTTCCAACAAATAACCAATTTCACTAATCCATGAAATATATGTGTGAAAAATAAGTACAAAGAGTCAATCTTGTGCTCAAGGTGTCCCTTTAGTCTGAAAATACCTTGTGAATCATTTGGTGTAGTTCTGGGAAATATAATGGTTTTGTGGAAGTAGGGAACTCACAAAATTCATCTTTCATGACAATCCAAACCTTGTGCACATGTTGTGGTATTGCAAGAATCTGAGGTGTTATGCTTCTAACATTCCTTTGAATATTCAGTTTTTGTGATGAGTGCTTTCAAGTGCATCAATTTATGAATTTGATACAAGAAATGTCTCATGGTGTATAGAGACAAATAATTTAATGATAATATATTAAAGCAACTATCAATTTGATAAACTGAGTTAGACTTGTTTCATGGCAGTGATCTAGGGGGAGTCAACATAAGTGATTCGAGGGATGAACTGAGCTATCTATAAACCAATGTTAAGGTTGCATACAAGGCACGTAGTGACTACATCTAAAACACATAATCCATAAAATAGTGAATAATAGTGTATTTAAGTTGAACTGACACACTGTCGTTGTAGGTTCCTTGGATATATCCATTTTTTGGTGAACCGAGTAATAATGATATGTCGTCTCCTTAATTTCTATTGACTAACAGATTTAACAAGACACTACCAACATGTGAACAAGATCCAAAACATTAAAAAAGAAAAATTAGACACCCTGATTCCCCACTCACCTCTTAGAGTATTCTATGGACCCTTATTTATAATAATATATAAAATTTATAAATATGAAATGAAATTCATAGTTAATGTATATGGTAGGCCATTTGTACGCATGAACGCTGCTTCCATTTAATTTTCGAATTATTAAACTATGGAATGAAATATATATATATATATATATATATATATATATATATATTATTTATAGTATAATTATCATGTCATATATATCACATTTGTTTACTAAACACATCATTAATAAATTAAATGTAAAGAGTGAACAAATCACATCTCTATGATGAGGGGGTAGTGCACACATCCACACATGAAGTTATCATGTTACTACCAACTTTAAATCATCACGTTTTTTGTAATAAAATAATTAAAGAAGAATAAATACATCATAAATATCATATTTATAATATATAAAATTTTATTATATTATTTTTACCATCAGTTGGTGGGGGTAATGGAAAAGAGAACAACATCGATTTGTGAGGTGGTTGTCTGTCGTACACACAAATGACAATTGTGTATCCCATATAATGGATGTTAGTGTGAGTGTAGGTCAGAATCATAACATAAAAAATAAAAATATTAGGGATTCTTAGGTTATTATATAAGGATGTAATATGAATAATTTAGTTGTATGGATAAGTAAATAAAATAAAAATGCACATTGATGAACAATACCTCTTCTTCAGGTAACTCATTTTTGGTTTTTACCAAATAGCTTCCCTGGTTCATATTTATACAAAAGTGAGGATTCTAAGTTGAGAAGGGTGAATTTTGGTGCTTATATGTGAATTTTTTGGAAAAAACTAATGTATTTAAATTATTAATTAAGTGAGGGGGTGACTTCCCTTCTATAGCCTAGGAGGAGTGGAATTCGGGAAAATACAAAAAGGTGGACACTATTGATATGTATAAATTATATGATACACACCAATAATTTTATATTCTCTATAAGAGGGATGATATAATCTTTTTATGTTCATTAAATGTATTTTTGACATGTTTATAAGGTATTTTTCCCTTATGATAATTTTTAACTATGTTGTAAAGTCATTTTAACCTTAATAACTGTAAATAATTTTAATAAATTTCACTATTTCTATTCGTCATGAAGTATTTTTAAATTAATATTAATTATAATGAACAGTGATTCTAAATAAGTAATCCATTTTTTATATTATAATCATATAATTTCAAGAAATTAATTTAAATTTAATCCCATAAATGGGAAGGGATGATTTGATTTTAAACTAAAAAGTTCAATAGTTTGAAATTTTTTATATCGAGTTTAAAAGTGAAATTTTTTAAAATGATATAAATTGAATTAATATTTGAAATATTTATATAAATATAATTTTATACAAATATAACTGATAATTTATGTATATTAATTAATTATAAGGAAATTATTCTTAGAATAAAAATCATTGTTTTGCACGATTCATCAAAAAAATAAAATTTCTCAAAACAATATGAAAAAATAACCCAAAATAAATTTTGATATTATAATTTAATATATTATTTTGATTTTTACAAAAAAAATTATATGATATTCAAAAAATTTGTATCAAATATGGTTTCCATTGAAAGGTGGTAAAATTATCTTTTAGAATTATACATCATTTTATTCATAATAATTTATTTATTATTATCATATCCCTATAAAATTGATTGGATGAGAGTTGAATAATTTTATAGAAAATATAATATATAAATTTTATTTAAAACATTCATCAAATGTAGTTTATTAATTTATTGAGATAGAATAATTTTTTATAAACAGAAATAGTATTCTTTGAAAAAGAATTTCATTATTTTCAAATTGTTCTTACTTTCATTTATAACTAACTAATAACCATATAATTAATTTTTATACATGTGTAAATCATATCGTTAAAATTTAGTTATTCTTATACATAACATCCATTCCAATGGCTAAGTTCCAAGTGTTATAATATTTTAATAATAATATTGACATTATTTTGTAGTTCAAAAAAAAAACTCATCCTTTCATGTAACACATGCTCTCAAACGAACTCAATATTGTGTTTAATTCATGATATAAATAATGTTTTTGTTTTCATAAGATAATATATATGTTGTGTGTTGGGTAAAAATGGTATATATAAATGCGTAATTAAAAGAGGGGGGAGTGAATTGTAATTTTAAAAAAATTAATTTTTAACCTTAAGGAAAATTATGTTTAACAAATTATAATATGGTAAATTCACAATCCCTCTTTTAGTTCATAACTATTATACAAAATTACTTAAGGTCAAAAAATATGAATCAGGAAAAAAATCCTAAGAATAATTTTCTTAGAGAATGATTCTACCATATAGAGTATAGATACTCAATTATCAAAGTAAATACAAATACACGATTGCATAAAAATTATATACATTCTTTCTTTAATAAAATATATCAGAAATAAAACATGAAACAAGAATAGGTAAAAAGTAGGAAATATTTTATCCTAAAGATTATGGATTCCAACAAACTTCGATAAAGGGCCCTTGATTTATAAATTCATGAAAGCCTTTCTTACTCAAACTAGGGTAAGCCATTGATAGGAATATAGAAATCTGTTAGACTATTCCTACGGGGCCTAGATCATTATGGTAGTCGGAACCCCTGTATTCCTCTCCCATGAGGCCCTTGATTGTAATTAACTTCAATTAGTGTCACATAATTCAAGATGAACAAGATATTCAGGTCTAAATAAGATGTTCATAAAATGCATAAGTCATGAGAGTAGTTGTATCTCTAGAAATCACATCACATAATTTAATCATGATTGATTCATTGATTGTGAGTTCATTACAATGTGCTCATTGTTTTTGGTAAAACTCCAACAGTCATATTTTCATTGAATCTCAAAGGTATTTGAATATGTTTCACTCAACCAATAATTAGTTAGAACAATATTGTACGAGATTGTTTTATAAGAAAAAAATATGTTAGGAAAATTAAGTTTCCTAACCAAATATAATAATTAGGAGTCTAAGAAAAAATATAATTCAGATACTAAACATACAAACAACAGGATTCCAGAAACATGTATAATCAGATTCATTCATTAATAAATTGGGAGTCATATTTTTTAGGAATTGAGAGTCAGAATTATGAGGAATTCAGAGTCTAAATTAAGATGAATTCAGAGTCTGAATTTTGATGAATATGAGGTCATAATTATATGAAATTCATTGTCTTAACTATGGGTAATTTAATGTCTGAATTTCAGATAATTCAGATTCTAAATTTTAAATAATTCAGTTTCTTAATTACAGTTAATTCAGAGTCTTAGAATCATAGAATTCAGAGTCTTGATTTCATAGAATTCAGTGATAGACTTTTAGATAATTTAGAGACTGGATTTCAGAGAATTCTGAGTCTGAATTTTAGTGAAATTTGACTCTGAATTGTAGAGAATTCTGAATCTGAATTCAGTATGACATGATATCCATGGATCTAAAAGCATCGGATTTTTAAGATAAGATCGAATGTATTTTTTCTTGTTAATAAAATGGAAATTATTTTGATAAGACATTGGATAATATAATGAATACCAAGGTAAGGACAAAAAAATTTCATAGAAAAAGGAAATTTTTCTTAGGAAAATAATCCTTAGATAAAGATAATTTTCCATAAGAAAAAGTGTTGGTGATTTTGAAAAAATAACACAATGGAAAAGTCATAAAAATTTTGACTAAAAAATATCCCCCTTTTTGGAAATCATGAACATAATTTCGAAAAGAATATAAGAATAAGGATTTTTTTTTAAATTGAAAAGAATAAAATATATTCATTTACTTATAAATTATGATAAATATGACTGAACCCCTAGGTTTTGAAATTCCTAAGGATCTTATTCTTGTAATTCATAGTGGAGTTACTTTATTTGTATAAGGAATTATTCTCTAAGTATACACTACCTTACATAAACTCCCCCATAGGGAAATTTAATTCTGAACACTTAGTATTCTTCTTATCATTCTTCCCCCCCTTTTTTGTTTTCAAAATGGAATAGAGAGAATGAAACAATAGTACATAAATGATTAGAACTATACCAAAAAAAACTAAGAAACGATAAATTTTTTCATTAAGATATAGAAAAATGATACAAGATAAAAATATGACAGAAAATTGGATTGAAATGTCGATCATTTATTCTGCTTTTCCTTCAGCATGATCTTAATAAATATAGCCTTTATAATCTTGAGCTCTGCATGATCATATTCAAAATTCTTGAGAAACTGTTCCTGTTATTGATTTTTAATTTTCTAATTCATTATTTTTTTCATCTTGAGGATTTAGAATTTATTCTTTAGACTTAACTAAATATTATTTCTAATTTAACATTTCATTCAACTCACCCCTAAGTTCCCTTTCTCACATCAAATTTAATGAAACTGAATTTAACCTCCCATTCAAATATTTATCCACTTGCATCCAGGATACTTTCTCAAGATTAATCTTCTCAATAAAACATGTTGAAAGGTTTTATTATTCAATCATCTGACTTTTCAAAAAAATATTCCTCTAAATCATGGAATTAACCAATGATTCTCACCAATTTGGTGATTATTTTAGACCAATTAGTTATCTACTTACATGATATCCTATAAGAATGATAACATATATGAAAGGTTTTGAAATCAACCTCAGGATTGATAAACATTTTTTTCACCATGCTTAAAGAATATTACTTTTTATTGAGTTATTGTTTTAGAAATTAGAACCATGAATAAATAGAAGGAATGTGTGGTATTTTGTTTGCTAACTTCTTCACAGAGTGAAAAAAATAAATTCTGACCCATTGATGATGAAGATTTAGAATCTAACTCCCTTACATGAGAGAATTCATTACCTATAACTTCAACCTTCCTCTTAGATAAACCACCAAAATCATTATTAACAATCATAGCCTTTTTAGGTGTATCACCAACCACTTATTTTCATTTATCAAATTTTTAAATAACATTATCACCCCTTAGAGACTCCTTCTCACTATCTGAATGATAGAATATTTTATCATCAATAACCTCTTCTTTCTTAGCATCATCTTTATCATCATTAGGTTGGATGAAATCATTGTTTCTACACACGTCATTAGAAGGTTTTTCACCCTCTTCATATCCATCGTATTCATTCCCTTTACAAACAATTTTAGTTGCCTTAACCTAGAATGTTTTGATTGAATGAATTAGAGAGGGACACTTTGTCTCATGAAATTATTATACTTCTTTTATCACATCATCATTTTAGTTTTTGACTTCATATATTTCTTATTATAATATGTCTTCTTGAACTATATATTCTTCAACAATGGGTTCAGGAATTAGAATTTTTTTTCGAAGTCTGTAATATTATTGGTTCATGAAGAAATGATTTTGGTACCTATAATTGTTCAGTGTATTTCTCAGTATCCTTGAGATGTTCATGAACAAACTTGGATTTAGGCATTTTCTTCTAATTTTTCTTATCATTTTTGATCCTTTTATGTTTTTTTCAGTTTGAAATTTAAAGGCTTTTTCCTCAGTGGGATCTAAACAAAATCTTGGATGTCCTTCATTCATGTTCTTCTACTATTCCGTACACATTGTTACCAATTCATCAGGGAATGTGTTTTTCTTCTTGGCTTTTATGTTGCTGACTGAGTTTCTGGAACTGATGAGTTTTCTTTGGATTTTAGTTCTTTTTACTTTCTCTTCTTCTATGTTTTCATGGAACTTTCTCGTACACCCCCTTTCTAGGCTAAATATTACATTTCACTTTCAAGAAGATCATAATGTTATTCTAATTTTGTGTTGAAACCTATTTTAATTATCCTTAAGGTATCAGTACATAAAAAAATGTTCTTAATGCATATTGGTTTAAAACTGAAAAGAAATTTGAAGGATTCTAAGAAAAGTAATATAATCTTTGACATGATCACCAGATACATGATGAACTGTGATTTGAGAGATCCATTATTAATGTTGGTGATTTTCTTTAGTATTTACAACACAAAATATACCTTTTCCAAGTTAAAATAAAATTAGTGATAATGATATCACTTTTTTGAGGAGCCATTATCACCCTTTCTCAGAATGAGATAACCATGTACCTACAAATATAACATCCTAAAATTTATTGAAAGGTCGTTAATATTAGCTGACTTTATTCCTTTATGTCCAAGGATGTCAATTTTCTTTTCCTTCTAAATACATCATGACATATATGAAATCTTGTTTCTGAGTAAAATTACATCACATTCTTATGGAATTTTAAGAATGTTATATACCATATTAAAAGACAGTGAATAAGTTATTACATATCCTATAAAATAAAACTTCTCCCTTAAAACTTCCCCATAAAAACATATTGTATCATATAATTCTACATGTATTTTGGGATAAATTAGATACCGAATCGTTTTATTTGATACGAAAAAACTATACCATCCACTCGGATTTATATTTTTGTAATCAATGAATTATACTTCACAGTGAATTTTGGGTCAACCAACCTTTCCCTGTATATTTTCCAATCATTGATTTCATTGACTGAATAAATTTGTTTTTTAGGAAATGCTACCAGAGACATTAAAAGTATAATAAAACATGAAATAATATAAAAATCTATTTGAAGAGGAGAAGATTTTTGACTCACATTTTCTTGAAAACCAATTTGGGAAAATGAACAGGGGGAATTTATATTGGTGTCAAAGAAATGGTTAAAAATAAAAAATGATATAACTGTTGAAATAATCTTGATTTGAATAGACAGTAAAGATGAATTGAAATGAAAAATTTGGTATATTCCAATCTTTTGAGGTTTTAAGGGGAAATCATATTTAAGGAATGTAAATCCTATAATGTTTTAGTAAAATAGAATAAAAATAATAACATGTAAAAAATTAAATAATGGAAATTTATGTAAGGAAACGTACCTTCCTGACTACTTAGTAAGAATTTCATTATACAAAACATTGTTTCATGAAAAACATACATTCTTAAAAAATTTATTATAGAGAAGAAATTTTTTATTCTAGAATTCTTTGTTGAAAACTGAATATATAAATAATAAAATAGGTTACAAAAATTTTGAATAAGAAAATTTTTTTGTTTACCATATATTTGATAAAGAAAAAATTTAGTTATAAAAAAATTTATTAATAAATAAATTTGGTTATCAAAAATATGATTAATAAAAAAATTGGTTATGAAAATATTTTATATAGAAAAAAAATTGGTTATTAAAAATTTGATACAGAAAAAAAATTTGGTTATGAAAATTTAGATAAAGGAAAAAATTATAGGTTTCAAGAAAATGTAACCCCCTTATGAAAAGGTGTTTCTTAATGTAAGAAGATAAGATTCAACAAAAAGATAACATGGATGATTACCTTCTGGTTATCATTTTTGAAAAATTTTAATGTATTCATATCTATTAGAGGATAATGATTTTGTAAAAATATCAGCATGCTTATTTATTTTTTTCAGATATATTTAAGAATTATATCTCCATTATGTGTGTGATGCCTAAGAAAGTGATTTCCTATATCTATGTGTTTTCCACAAGGGTGATGTGAATTTTTTCTAATTAGGGAAATGGATCATATGTTATAACACATTATCTATGTTTTGGTATGACTCTTGTCATAGTCTGTGAGTGTGTACTGCATCCACAATACATGATCACAACAACATCTAACTACTAGATATTCAGTTTTAGAAGTGAAAGGTTATACTGAGTGTTTCTTCATTCATGAACAAGAATCTTATGAATCTTATATGAAATTAATGGTTATGAATGTAAATTTTCTATTAATTCTATATCTTGCAAAATCAGCATCTGAAAATCAATTTAGAAAAATCATTTCAAGAAGTGTAGAAATTTCCTAAATCCATGGTTCCCTTTTTAAAAGATAAATATAGTTTCACTACTTTTAAATGATATTCCTTAGGATTTTATTGGTAATATGAACATAAATATACTAAAAACATTATGTCTCGATGATTAGCTATCAATTATAGTAAACTTTATGTCATACCTATAAAATATTTTTGATCTACTGGTTTCATTACTTCATCATGATCAAGAGATTTTGAGTATCCGATTTTTGTACCTATACATTTATTTTTTTCATATCCATAATTTTTAAGATGATCTTTATTACACATATATTGTGAAATATAATTTCCTTTAGGTTTCTGTGAAATTTGAAATCTAGTTAAAATGCTAACTCACCTATCATTCTCATTTGAAACTCATATTTCATTACATTAAAAAATTAAGTAGTTAAATATTTATATATTGATCGGAATATAATGTAATCAACATAAATTTAAATAATCAAAATATTTTTCTTACCTTTCATTATGAAATGAGTAATATCATCCATTCCTTTAACATAATTATTTTGAAAAAAAATCGTGTTAATCTATAATATGTGTCTATATGGACTATATTATGTCCACATAAAGATTTTTAAAGTTTAAAAACATGTTCAAGATGTTTTGGGTCTTCAAATATAGGAGTTTGTTCAACATAAAAAACCACTGGAACAAATCCATTAATGAAAGAACAATTCACATCCCTTTGAAAAAGTATTAAATTAATGATTTCTACAACAGAAAGTAAAATATGAGTAGATTCATGTCTCACCACTGGAGAATATGTTTCTTCATCATTTATTACTTATTGTTGATTATAGCCTTTAGAAACTATTCTAGATTTCACCCATACTATGATTCCATTTTCATCACATTTACTTCTGAAAACCCATTTTACTTAAATCACAGTAGTTTTCTTAGGTTATTCAATGAATGTGCAGACATTGTTCCATTCAAATTTATTTTTTCTCATCTTACATTGAATTAATTCAATCATTATAACCACAAACATCATCACTACTTTTTAGTTCTAACTAGGAAACAAATTCTAGATGTTATACTTTTTTGATTAATGAAATTATGGTCCTTATGGGTTGATTTAGATCAGTAATGATACAATCATTAGGATTATTCTTATGAAAAAACTGATTTGGGTTTTGTATAAAAATATTCATCAAAATATGGTAGAAAATATTTTGGGGTAAATACATCAGAGACATTTTCTTGAGTATTTTCCTATAAAGTAGAATCTTTTATCAAAGGTTGGTAATCTTTTTTTAAACATATGAGGATGTGGGTTAGGAATATTTAAAAACAAAAGGATCAGTTTCATCAAATTCAACTAGAAATGTTTCTTCAACAATACAATAATTTTTATCAATGACTCGGTAATCCATAAAAGTAGTGGAATATCCTATGATAATTCTTTCATTGAATTTGTGTGGAAATTAATTTAAGTTATATTTAGTATTCATAATGATTTATTTACATAAAATTATATGGAATAATGAAATTATAGTTTTTGAATGGTCCACAATTTATAAGGTGTTTTGTTATGAAAAGGTATGATTAAAACTTTATTTATAGCATAACAACAAGTAAAAAAGGCTTCATCCAAAAAATGTTTTGCTATTTAATAATCACATAACATGGTTCTAGTTACCTCATGAAAAATTAAATTTCTTCATTCAACAACACTATTCAATTGGTGTGTTACAGGAGAAGATATGTTCTGAGTAATAGATTTCTTACTACAAAATGTTTCAAAATCTGAATTTTGAAGTTCTTCTCTATAATCATTCTGAAGAGTTATCAATGGAAGGTTTTTATCATTCTTAACATGTGCATAAAAAGATGAAAACTTAGAAAAATTATCAAATTTTTTTTCTATAAATTAGATCCACATAAATATAGTATAATTATCATTTAAAAAAATATATATAATATTTTCCTCAAATACTTATAGTTTATGTTGAAAAAAAGATCTATATACACTACATATAGTGAATCAGAAGTTGAGACTTCCCCGATTGATTTAAAACTTTATTTATATTTCCTTCTATATTTAAAAGGATCAAAAACTTTTTAAGAATCAAATCTAACCCCCGCTAGATCCTTTACAATTTTTCTTCTTATAGAGTTTTCATAGCATCAAAAGGTTACAATGTAGATGTATTTTATTCCATAACCAAGATTGATCTTCCATTACATTATGTAATGTTAGGTTTTGGATCTTAAGGTCTTCTATGTTAAGTGTATAAGCATTCTCATACCTATGGTTAGAGAGATTGGACACTTTATTGGAATTGTGTATAATCATTTATCGTTATTATAATTTATCATGAAACCGTAATCACATATTTGGATTATTATAATGAGGTTTTTAATATGACATTTAACAAATAAGACATTTGAAATTAATGTTTTTTTCAAGATGAACATTTTTACCTATACGCACTATTTTTCCCTGAGCATTATCTTTGAAAGTAACTTTACCGCCTTTGGTGTTGATAATCATTTCAAAGATGTTGTTTTTAAACCAATCATATGTGGGGAACATCCACTATCCATTATCATGTATTTTTGTTTGTATTATCTTTATTTTCTAGAAAATAAAAGAGTTAGATTTTTGAAATACAATCTTTCTGGGATCCGGAAATTTCATAATGTAATATTTTAGGAATCAACATTTTCTTATAAATGTTTTCTTTATGAAAACCTAAAGATTTGATTATATTTAAAAAAATATTTCTCACAAAATGTCTACCACATTTCCATTTAATACTAATTATATCACATTGGGGAACAAAGTAATTATTACTAAAAACAAGTTTCGAGTGATTATAACCAAATCTAGAACTATTTCTAAGAGGACCAAGTGAAGAATACATTTTATCAAATTCAGTCTTTCATGAAGGGATAATTGATAAAATTTTCTTTAAGAAATTATTTTTTCTGGATTTTAGTCTATAGACTAAAATCTTATCCTCAGATTCATTAGTCTTAAAACGCGAGTTATTCTCTATTATATTTTTTTAGAAATAATATTTTCAAGATCCTTATAAATGTTACCCTAATCAAAATTATCTTTCAAAATGTTTTTATAAACACATTCAAAAACAATTTTCTTCAGTCCAAGATCTATATAAATACTTGTAACTTCTTTAGATAAAATATAAATTCTAGAAATTTATTTATTTATATTTTTTTATATTACAATGTTCATTATCAATTATTTAAGGAAATCTAAAAATTTATTCAAATGAAGGTAAGGTATTATCTTTTGATGAAGATGATTCATCATCTGAAGATTCGTAGAAATCGTCATTTGAAAAATTAGAATTTAATGAAATATGGTTTAAGGATTCAGCATTGTGTACCATATACATTTGAACATGATTTTTTTTATGTACTCTGGATATAAGATCAATATTCTTCTATCTAGAAGATTCATAACTTGAATATTCACCTGAAGAATCACCACCACTATAACTCCTATAATTATTAGATTTTAAGACATTCTTACCCTTAATTTTGTAATAATTTTTTCTATTTCTTTTAGAATGATTTTCTTTCTTTTTTTTCTCTTATGCATAGGACAATCATGTCTGATATGTCCATCCACTTTTCATTCATAACATGTTACTTAAGATTATTTCTTTTTATTTATATCTTTCTTCATATATCTACACTGAAAATATTTCATTCCCATAAACCTTTTCATCCTTTGATCAATATTGGATAATTCATTCTCTAAATGTTCACTTTCACTTCATTCAGATATAATAGCTTTCCATGATTTATTTTTAGTTACCCTTTCAAGAGTCATGAATTTAGATTTAATAATGAAAGATAAACTTCTATCATTATTCTTCTTATTGTTAAGATCAACATCTCTCTTCAATCTAGTTTTATACTGAAGAAGAGTTCCAAATAACTCATTATGAGTAATGTTAGATACTTTTCTATTTTCATCAATAACTACCCTTTTTTATTTCCACTCATTATCCTTGAGGCTATTTATATTATCTACAAGAATATCATCATCAAGACCTTTGTGTCCCATAAATTGAATAAGGTTGACAATGTTCATAAATCATTTTTGTTCTTTTAAAATAGGTTCTATATAAGGAAATAGAAATCATTCTTATTCTTCTCTTAATAGAGCTCTTCTAGATTCTATCACATTACAAGTCCATAAAATGTGTAACTTCATGTTTCTTCAAGATTTAGTTGGCAACATCGCAAGAAGATATTTGACATTATATATTATTGGTCATTGAACAAAAAAATGTATTGTGTACCTTGTAATTTAGTTTATATTCATATTTCTCTAGATTTTCTTTGGTTCTAACTTCATTTTATGAAATTTTTCAACATCCAATGAGCATTATAAAATTTTCTACTTGATTGTTAAGTTCTAAATTCTTTATTCTATCTCTCCAGTACTCATAATCATTACAATCAAAAATTGGTTGTATGGTATGGTTATGTTTTTCAATGGAAGACATATTTATAAATTCCTTATATTTGAAAAACCCATTCCACAAAATATATTAATAGTAAACATTTCTAAAAAAGATAAAAATATTTATGACAATAATGAACTAGAAATTTTGTGCAAGATGATTTAGAATATGGAAAAACTGAGGAAGAAAAAATATATGTGATTGTATGTTTTTCGAATACCTACAGTGATGCCAATTATATGATCAAATAGTATATATGGATGATCAATTACTAGAGGGGATAAATTTTATTTTTAAAGATGTTATTTTTTAACCATAAAGAAAAAATTCGTTAACAAAGTTAAACAATGTAAATTCAAAAACCTGATTTCAGTTATTAATTATAAAACAAAATATTATAAGGTCTAGAAATATGGATCTATAAAAATTTAAAGAAAAAGTTTCTTATAGAAACATTCTACCTTAAATCATATAGAATCTAAATTATCAAAGTAAGTAAAAATATTATAATTTATAATAATGTCAAACATCATTTCTTTAATAACATGCAATGGAAAGAAAACATGAAATAAGAACATGTAACCAGTTGTAAATTTATTAACCTGAAGTGTAGGGTATCAAATAACCCTAGATTAAGGTAACTTGATTTGTACATTCATGAAATTATGTTTTACCCACACCATGGTAGGCCCTCTATAGAAATAAAGAAATCATTAATGCTACCCCCACAAGCCCTAAAACATTAATGTATCTAGAACATCTATCTTCTTATCCATTTTAGCCAATGATTGTACTTACAAACAATCAGAGCTGCAAGAATTAAGCTGAACAATATGTTCACGGTTGAACCAGATTTTCAGAAAATGCTCAAGGAATGAATGTATTTCTCTCTCTACCAACCACATCAGATCATATAATATGGATTGATTCCTTGATTGTGAGCAAAATCATCTTTTATCCTACTTATAGAAAATCCATCAATGGTCAACTCCCTCTTTGTATGGTAATATTTTCCATGAATCTCAGAGGAACTTGAACATGTGTCACTCAACCAACAATTAGATAGAAACAAATAGTATTACATAGTTTCATAATTAAAACATATGTAAGTAAAATCAAATTTCATAACAAAATATGAATATCTAGAATCTATGGAAGATATTATTTGGATTCTAAATATATAAACAATTAAATTATAGTAACAGGGATATTCAGAATTTGTATTTCAATGAATTTAGAGCTTGAATTCTAAGTAATTCATAGTCTAAATTCTAATGAATTGAGATTATGAATTCTAAGTAATTTTGAGTTTTAATTATAAGGAATTCGATGCTTGAATTATATGGAATTAAGAGTCTGAATTCTGATACATTCAATGTTTTATTTATAAGGATTTAGGAGTCTGAATTTTGAGGAATTTTGAGTATGAATTTTAGAGTATTAAAATACTAAATTCTAGAGAATTCAGAGTCTGGATTTTAGAGAATTTGGAGTCTTAGTTTCAGAAAATTTATAGTCTAAATTATATATAATATAGATTCTGAATTGTAGAGAATTTGGAGTCTCAAATTCCTATAATTTGGAGTCTGCATTTCGAAGAATTTGTAGTCGGAATTCTAGAGAATTTAGAGTCTGAATTTTAGAGAACATAGAGTCTAAATTTCCTAGGATATGGAATCTTAATTGAGTATGACTCGATAATAAAGGAACTAAATGATTCTGAGGATTATGAGAAAGATATTAATTTTTGAATTATTTATAAAATGGACTTGTTTTTAGGAGATATTGGATAAGATAATGAAAACCAAGGTAAGTATAAAAAATTTCATAGTGAAAAGAAATTTTCCATAAAAAAATAACCCATAAAGAAAGATAATTTCCAATAAGAAAAAGTGTTTTGGATTTTCAAAATATTGTGGAATACAAAATTTATAAGGAATACTTGTTGAATAATCATTGTATATAGCTTATGATTATATTTTTCTTGTCTATAACGGAATCCAAATACCGGGATTTTTTATAACAAAATTTATATTCAGGGTTGTGTGAAATGATAAATATCTAAAAGATTAAATTAATTTGAAAAAAAAACATTTGACAAAATCTCAGGATTTTACATATCCTATTTTTTTATTTAAGATAAGTGTACTTATATGAGGTGTTTCATTGAGAATAGGGAACTTCTGAAATTATTGTCAAGACTATTTTTTCAGCACATATATATGAATTTTTTCAAATTCAGGGGGAATTTTTTTTAAACATATATATTAGGATCAGATATAAAGGATCCTACTTGTCATCCAAAAGACCCAGGATCAAATTCTGGTAGGGTTGAATTGTCGTGGGACTTTAGCAGGTATAGTAGCAGTGTTGTAGGAATAACGGAACTATTGCAGTGATAGTACTGTAGTGGCGGTGGGACTGTAGCAGTATAGTTACTATAGCAGTAATTTTCACTGAAGGGCCCTATGAGCCAAAAAATGGGCTTTTGGGACATGTATTCAAACCAAATGGTCTTGGACATTCGGTCTATGTAATGGGTCTGCCTCTACCCAGTTTGAAAGGGGTATTTTCTTTAAATAATAAATAAGTCTTCATCCCCAAGCATTTAAAAAAACTAAAAGTGATTAAGGATATTTTCATGTCAATTACATTCAATATGTTTGAGAATTAAATGTTTGTGGTAATGAATTTCCTGTTGAATTATTCAATTGTTTTACTCACGGATCTTAAAGATAGTGTTTTCCATTTGTATTTGGATAAATTTATTATTGGGATTATTGATGAAATAATAGTTTCTTCTAAATTTTATGTGGAGGATGGGAAACACTAGTGGAAATATATGCTGAATTTAAAAGTGATTAAGTTTTATAATTATGTAATATATATTTAAATAGATAAAAAAATTTGTAGGAAGAGTTAATAAGACCTTAAAATTTGACGATATTAAAAGATATCATGCATTTGTTGGTTTATTCTGATTGTTTCTTATAAAATTCTATCTGTTATCTTTCCTAGTAACTAGATTAACACAAAATGGAGTTAAATAAATCAAGAATATGGAATCAGATTGTGAAAAATAATCTCATATACCCTGAACTGAGCCTAACAGGACCCATAGGGAGTTCTGAATCACCATTGGTTAGTCACTGGCTTCTGAAATCATATTAGAAAAATTTGGGAACAAATTTTCCTAAAAAACAATGGAACAAATTGATACATATTAGTATACAAAAAAATCCAAAGGGAGATTTTACCAAAAATCGAACCAGTATATCAAAAACCTAAAAATGACTCCTCAATGAACCATATTATTGTTATGATAAACCAACATACATAAGAGAAAAAAATTCAAATATCAATGGAATAATGAAAAATTTCCACCTCTAATAAGATATTTCCCTTCGCTCATACCTGAAAGTAGAAAATATAAACTTTCGTAAAGGAAAGGGTATGGTAATAGTTAGAAATTATAGTAGGGTATCACAAAGTGTTCTATTATAATATGGAATAAAAAAATAAACCAAATAATGCTTTAATTTTTTGTCAGAACAATAATTATGTACATTTTTATATTTAAAACAAAACATCACTTTTATTTCAAATGTTGGAAAAAATATCAATCATTTATTAAATTAACACATTAAATAAAAGAATTTATATAAATCATTATGAATCATTTAAATAGTTTTATAATCGATAGAAAATAATGTAATCTTAATAATTACATTAATAAACATATTCATCATTATAACGTATGATTTTTCTAATTTATCATATCCTGACATATATCATATTAGTGATAATGAAAAATATGCTTACACAAATCCCCTAGGATAATGCTGAATATGACCCATTAATATCACATCGGGGATAAGATATAAAATACTAGGTTTTTGTTAGATTTTTAAATAATCAAACCATTTTAATGGAATTTCCATCCTAGTTTATTTCTCCCAAATAAACCACTAACTACTTAAGATAGAATGTGATTAACCAATTAATGAAAAATATAAAATCAGTTCATTTCAAAATACTTCCCAATCTCCAAATTTTAATTTTAATAATGAAAATTATTCTTTAAAACAAAAAAATATGATTTCCATATTTTCATTCCTTTATTATTAAAAACCTATCATAGTTTTTTATCAATTCAATTTAAGTAATTATAAAACAATTAAATCCTCAAATAAATTTACCAATTTCGTAAAAATAAAATTACACCCCAAATTCCAATTCCAGAATAATTTTGCAAGTTTTTCCAAAAATCCATGCCACTTCAAATAAAAGTTCCATTTCACATAAAATAGGTTTTTCACAAATCAAGTAAAATAAATTTGAAAAATAAAATTAAGATTAAATCATTTAGAATCTCTTAAATGGAACAACCAAACAACTTCAATGAATTACAATTCCCGTAACAAGAATCACAAATGAAGAATGAATGTGTTGATAATTTAGGAGTTCAAAAAAGAAATATGATTTAAAAAATTACATCCATCGATCCTAATAAAGAATATCAACATATGAGGACAACAAATAGATTCATAAGATACAGTAAGACTACTTACATAGATATAATTACCACATCCAATCAATCACTGAATGGATGAATCCAAATTGTGCGTGGGATCCAGAATTTTATATGTATGGATCAGGGATGTGGGAAAGGAAACATAGATAAATCAAAATCATATATTATACTAAATTGCAAGTTTAAAACTGATGTGATATATTTTTTATGGGGTGTAACACAAATTCCCATCATGTAATTAGTGACTATTATATACCTTGAAAAAACCAAACCCTATTATAAAAAAATGTGTATTTTAATAATTAAATTATGTTTTTATTATTCATTGATTTTAAAAAATCAAAATGTTTACCGATTTTAGGGCATAAAAAAGGTGACAATTTCAAGTCATGTAAACCCATTTCACAGTGTCCAAATCCATAATGGACTACAAAAACTATATGTTTATTCTATAAATTCCAAAAAATCCTTGAATTCCTCATTACAAGTATAAGAACAACTCCTTCATAAAATAATCAATAAAATGAAAATAGAAATCCTAATAAAGTGTTGAGAAATACAGGTCATAATTGTAATGGAATTTTCCAACCTCCCCACCATAAATTAACTATGTACTCATAAATCCTATTAGGAATCTTCTATATTTAAAAGGTGAGGCCACGAAACTGTCATATGTTCTTCATCCTCTAATGTCTCATGAGAATTATATCCATTCTTCCATAGAACTCATACAAAATGAATCATCCTCCCACAATATTCCTTGGACTCAGAATCAATTACCCTGATTGGAAGCTTAGTCTCATCCAAATTCGGTTCAACATCAATGTTAATACATCTTAATACATGATATAGGTCAGACAGATATATTTATTTCTATGATACATTAGAAAATTTATTTATTAACATCAACATTGTTGGAATTGATATTCAATAATACACATTCCCCACTTTCTCAACTACATCAAAAGGTCACATGCAACGAGGAGAATTTTATCCTTTCCTATGAAGATATTGATGACCCAAATGTGGATATACTTATAAGAATACATGATCACTAACTAAAAATTAAAAAAATCTATGGAGGTGATAAATATAATATTTATAAATGGTTAATGTAATAATAAACCGAAAACAAATCCACCAAATATTAGATGGCATCTCGTGAATCAATCTTATTCCGACCAATGAGATTTAACTAATATTTGGCCAAATAATCGAGATTTATAATTCCACAAAAGCATCCATTCTAATCTTGGACCAGTAACTATTGTGATAGGATAACTCATCTATTTCTTAATGGTCAACCCAAGTTCCAATATAATTGAAGATGCATGAATGAAGCATATCCTCAAGAATATGTATAGACCAATCTATCTGGAAATCCATATGTAGATGGTATTCCATACTCAAATAAACCTGACATCCCAGTTTCTCTTGAAGTCCTTTCAAAAGGAGAGAAGTAAAACAAGGATCACGTCCAGGGACAATATTAGATTGAACTCTATGGATTCAAACAATATCTCTCACATAATGATTTCTCAACTCCTTAACATTAGTTTATCTCAAATTGGTATAAATTACGATAATTTGGCCAGCGTACTATTCACAAAAAAATATAGAATTATACTTTATCAGGGTATGTTGAAACCCAACCAAAAAATATATAGAAATTTGATCCAAATTAAATGTTGTCATTGGAAGTGGCTATAATGAACACAATGATATATAGTGTAATGCCTTGACCTTTTGGAATGTATAACAAGATCATAAAAATCATCAATGTTCTATCTCATACCCATCCAATATAAAATTCAATCATCTCATAGAACATATTTTGGTTTCTTATATTAGCTACCTAGTAGAAACTATGTAAATACCCTATCACACTTTTTCTTATAATAAAAGGTACAATATACCAGTTTTGGAAGCAAAGGATACACTCTATGGGGAATGAAAACTGGGTGACGGTCTCCCATCCACAAAGAGAGTTACAAATTTCATTGAATTCATAATCCAATTTTTTATCCTAAATAATCAATATAAAAGAGTGGATTTCAACTGAACACAATAAAAAAACCATGAAACACATATCCCAAATTCTTATAAAAACTATGAAAAAATCCCCTCATGTTCAACTCTTCTAATGATTCATTCATATCCTGGGTCAAATGATTCCTTCTCAAATAATATTTGATGACATTACCTTTTGTGGGTAAATAAGAAATATTTAAGTCAAAAACATTACATGTACTCCACCCAATGCCTCTGCTAGATATTCAATACTTTTTGTGATAATATATAACCCAATATATTATAATTGGAATACATTGCAATATATCATCCAAAAGGATAATTACACATTCTTTTATGTAAATTCATTGTAACTACATGTTCATGTTCATGGGTAGAATGATTATTTTAATGTTTCCTAAGCTACCATGATGCATAGGAAATGACATGATCACCCTATATTAGAATACATCACAAATATAATTATTATGTGTCCAAAATTACCACATATCCCTGCCCGGTCTTTAGAAGGGTCAACAGTATCCACGAATCCAAAATATTTCTCAACACAAAAAAATAATTTTTACATTTCTAATCATAAGAAAATATCACTCCCTCCAATGTGAATGATTTCAATGAAGAATCCATCTTCGATAAATACTTTACAAACTGATGATAAAATCTACCTAAACCTATGAAGATAAAAATCCAAAAAAAACATATAGTTGTTCGTAGTTTATAAAAGCTCTCAAAATTTCAAGATACACTAAAATTCCACGTTCCTACAGCAAATGATACATGAAAGTCATTATACATATCCATAAATTATATTTGAATATTTTTAAAAAACTATTGATTTATCCATAATGCCTGAAGTAATCTCTAATGATGAAAACAATCCTCCTTAGACATAGATTTAATTGTTATTTCATCTATAAATACCACAAACAAGTATCCTGAAACTAATAAATAATCATTTCATTTGAATCCATAAATTCAAAAAGAGGATTGGTATGAAAAATGTAATGATGAGGTAAAAATAATGTCTACACCTACTTCAGAACGAAATTTTATTAATGTCATATTATTTTATTGTCAACCAGTGATAAATGTATCGATGATCAATCTTAGAGAAAAACTTTTTCCCTTTAAACTAACTAACAAGATCATCAATCCATGAAATAGATACTTCTTCTTTAGCATGAAAAATTATTCTTCTTGTAATCCACATATAAGAGAATCTCTACATCAGATTTCTTACCAAGAGAAAGGTCACATCCCATAGTGACACACAAATTCAAATAAGGCCTTTTTTAAGATATCATCATAATGGGTATTCAAATCATTGACTTCAACTTGTTCTAGGTGGTAAGAATTAAAAAATCATGCTGATTACTATGTAATAAATCAATAGAAAACTCTATATCATTTACCGATGGAAAACTGGAGAATTAATAAGGAAAAACATTGATATGATGAACAAAAATTAGTGCTATATCATAAAAGAATGATAAAACACCAAATCAAATGAAAACAATGATATCACATTACCCAACTCTGGATACGAAGGTCCAAATCTACTCAACCAGAGGTTCCATTCTCCCTTAGAGATATATTACACCCCATGTTGGGAAATAGTGGAGGCCCATCTGAGATAAGAATCAATAAAAAATTTATTATCAATGATCAAATCCATCCTAAAAATTAATTCTTGAGGATTTATTTTGAGAACCATAGACTCCCCATCCTAATAAATCCAGATAAATAAGGCACATGATCTAGGAAATAGATCCCCTTCTCTTTAATTGTTTTGAGGGGTGTAGTAATTTCAATCAAATATAAAAACATTTTAAAATGATGGTTTATAAAAATTAAAATACAAGTTGATATAGATGAGTGATATGAACTAGTATCAAATAAAGAAGTCATTATAGGAAATGATATAGTAATGGTACATCTAATAGTCACTAGACCCTTATCACCTTCTAATGGAGACTCTTCCGCTGCATGAAAGAGCCTTTATTCCAGATTCATATGGATAGAACACCTTATATATTTTAGCATCTGATTTTACCATATTAAATTTTGGCAATGATGATATTATGAAAGTAAATTGAGAAGATAATATATAAAAAAATTTCTACTGGTGGCCTGAACTACTAAACAAACACATATATTTGGTTCCCTTGTTCAAACAAGTTTTGAATGACCAGGCTTTCCACCAATATAGCATGTCAAAGTCCCTCTTCTCGATTCATCGAAAGGATTAGAAGATCCATGTCGTTGAAACCCCTTGATATAATTAATGCATTCTCATCCATTTTTGGGAAGTCACAAAACTACAACATGGTCAAAAACGAACTCCCATCAACCCTTCCTTGCCATCGAGATCATGATCAACCATCAACACACTATCTAGTATGTCAGTATAAGAAGAAAGTTTCAATACAAAAATATAAAAATAAATATTATATCAAAGTACAATATGGAACCATTAATTCATTATAATCTCATCAGATACAATATCATGTGAAAAATACATAGGAAAAATAAATAAGTTTTCATATTCGTTCATGGACATGAAAAATTTCATGATTTTGAAAAATGTTAGGTCTCTTAAACAACATGATATAAAATATATAGAATTAGTCATTGAAAATAACATTAATTTATATCAACTATAAACCCTCATGATTATTCACCATAATCATGGAGTCGAACCATATCCTATTTGGTTCCTCAATTTTAAAGGAAGAAAACTTCACCTTTACAGCATCTCGTGTTTCTATAATGTCGAAGAGAATATTTATTATTATTAATCAATCCTCTGCCTCTTGAGGATAATTAGTGAATTTGAAACTATTTTTTTATGATGGGAAGACATTATATAATGATTCTAGGAATCAGCCCCATAAGCTCTAACTTCTTGATCATGAACATGAATTGGTGCAGGTACCTTTCCTTGAGTATGGACATTATGAAAAACAACATGAATGAGATTCTGGTCCATAGGAGGATTTTACCTCTATAGTTATTCAATTGAATCCTCCTAGATCCTATTCAAACTTCTTCTTGGAGGATTGAGGCTACACATCATCAATAAAAAATTTAAGGCATTGGAAGATAACTCAGATTAACTCTCAAACAATATTAAGAAGGGCCATTAATTAGATATGACGGATAATCAATATTTGGATTTATATCTATCCAAATAAAAAGCATAGAAATGATTAAAACTAATTCTAAATGTGTTTTTCCTAAACTACCCCTAGTAAATTAAGGTTGTTATAGTTTCATAAATACATTCCCTCACTCATAACTAAATCATATGTCCTAACAATATTTATTAACTAATACTGACATGAAGGAATGATTCTTAACGTGTACCTTTGATATAACTTTGTTATGAATTATCCTAGATACCATAGTACACTGATAACTGAGATATTTCTAAAATAACACAATGGGGATTCCTAATCCCAAAGGGATTGTGACTATCACCTATAATATTTCAATAAAAACATGGGAATATATTTTCTAAAAACATATGGGAAGAAACATATACATATTAGAATTAAAAAAAACATAAAATGGAGATAGAACTAGAAACCAAACAAGTATATCAAAAATACAATAAAACATTCATAATTTACCTGATAATAGAAAGAATTACATAATTTCCGAAAAGAAAATTACACTCAATGCTCCATGGAATTAAGAACAACATGAACCTCCATGGGGTGGTTTCCATTTTCTCGAACTCAAAATTAGAATATCTACAAAATCCAGATAGCATGTGCATCATGTGAGATAAATATTCCATTAGCTCTCACTAATTTTTCTAAAATAACAATATCATAACCAAAATAAAACAAATCTACATTCAATTTTTTTAATATAAACGAGGAAGAAAATTTTCATATTTAAAAAGAACATTCCTTACATTTCCAATAATGGTAAATGTAAAAAATTTCTTCAAAAACACTTTATAGGGTTCTGTTTTATAAATAATTAGGTATGAGTATAACAGTTTCATAAGAAACATAATATACATCAATGTAATCACAACATCAACAATAAAAAAATTTCATATTTTATATGGTAAGATAGATCCATGATAAATAATTCTCCCACGTATCATATCTATGATAAGGGAAAATATGTATACACAAATCCCTTGGGAGAACACCAAACATGACCCATCAACACCCATTTGAGTATATGATATTCCAAACTAGGTTTTTGTTAGAGACATAAATCATCAATCAATTTCTAGGTAATTACCATCCTAGCATGTTATTCCCATATAACCCAACCACTACATTGATTTTCATAATAAAAATCATTCCATGAAAAAGGGAAAATAATGGCATTTTAAAATAATTTAAATTTTCCCAGATATCCTTTTCAAAATGAAAATTATATTTTAAAATAAATAGAAAGGGTTTTCACCATTTCATTCATTTTCAATAAAAAAATATTAATAAGTTTTAATATAATAAGTTTTAGCCTTTTTTTGAAAATCATTTCAAAAATGAATAAAAAAATTACATTAATTTTAAATTACACCCAAAAATCCAATTTGATCTGAATTTAGAAATATTCCCAAAATTCCATTCAAATCAAAATCTATGTTCCAATTTATGTGATTTTTTTTAAAAACATTTGAATGTAATTTAAAACACAATCAATTGATGTTTCAATCAATTTTGAAATAATAAACAGATTCGCCTACCTTTTTCATTAAATGAAAATGCCTACAATGGCACTCACCAATAAAGAATAAAAGTGTAGATGATATAGGAACTCAACCTAGAAACATGACTAAATAAGATGGAGTTTATATCCCTTCAAAACCATGGAAATATATAAAACCTCAAGTGGGGAAATAGTGAGAGAAGAAAGAGGAAAATATAATTCTTACTTATAGAAGAGAATCATAAAAAACACAATGTTCAATCACAAAAAAAAAATGATCTATATGGATTAGTGGGCTCTAAAATTGGCTAGGGCTGGCTCTAAGATGAGTGCTAGAAATCATAGAGAAGTTAAAATTAGATTTTCTTTTTAATTAAAGACAAAAAAAAGAATCTCGTTATTTTTAAAAATGTCTAAAAAAATTATTCCATAGTGTGTAATTGGAGAGTCTCATTTATTCTAAAAATCCTATCTATTTTTGATAAAAAAATTATTAAAATTTACCCATAAAAATTAATTGTTAACAAAATGTTATTGTTTATGCTATTTATTTATATAATGGAGTCTTCTAGGATATTATTCCACAATGATTAATGGAATTTCACAATTTGTAAATTCTCAGTAGAGTATAGAAACTAAATGGTTTATACTGAGAATTATAAAAAATACCTTACTTTAGGATTATAGGTAATTTCCCCATTCCTTCCAAGTGTTATCTAGGAAACAAATAATAAAACCCCAATCAAGGGTCAAATTTAACCTATTATATATGAAATGGAATGAAATAATGATGATTATTTTCAATAATTGAAAATAAAATTGGTTAATGAATCAATGTTTTTCTCTCCATCAGGAAATATTTTTTATTTATGTATAGTAATGGTTCTTGAAGGGTCTTTCCTCTGTATTAATGAATCATTTTTTGGTAATTACATATTAATCCTGGGAAATCAAAATTCATTTGATGAATTTATATACATATAATTTTTAATAGGCAAAAATAGCTTTTTCATTAAAAAATGAGAGACAAATTTTATATAGTTTAAACTGTGAAATATATAATTTCCATAAATCATTAATGTATATATTCATCCAAATCAAGTAGAATATGAGACAAAAATATTGTTGGAACTGATAAAAGATTATGAATGCACGATTCACTATAAACTAGGTAATGAAAATATTGTAGCTGATGCCTTGAGAAAAATATAAAACACACCATTAGTTATCCTATATATGGAACATGCGCCATTGGTTCATTATTTAATGAATTTTTTCCTAGAATTTTTTCATTCATAAAATCCTTATATTTTCGATTAATATTTAGATTATTCAATCTTTTGTGATATTTTTAATAATTCATATAAAAAAGATTATGGTATATACAAATGATTAGTGTCATTTAAGAAGTGTATGTTTCTTAAATATATCATTTATGAAGAATGTTTTATAAAATTTTCAAAGAGGTTGTCTATTCTAAGTGATCACCCATTGAAGAAGGAATTCTTTAGTCAACCTCTTATCTTTTTATTTACTATTCATATAAGCCACATTAAAATTTAATTTTACCTTTGTGAATATATTTGGGGTGGACGAATAAAATGAATATTGGTAATTTTACCATGAAATATTTTTCTTATCACATGGGTAAATCTATTTGAAAGCATTTCATGTAGTTTCACAATATATTTCATATTTTATAATGGAATAATTGAATTATATGAATGGATTTCAAAGTGGTATTACAAAATAAATATCATGATAGTAATAAAATTTGGGTTATTATTTCATCATTAAAAAGATATCATTAAAATAATATTTGAGATAATATGTATTTTGATCAACTCTTTTGATTCAATATTAAAGAGATTATCAGAATATATGGTGCACCATCTCTCTTATATTGGATCATGATCCATGATTTACAATCAAATTTTAGAAATTTCTTCAAAATTCATTGGGTACTGAATTGAATTTCATTCTCAATACGATAGATAGTAACAAAAATATCCAACTTTAAAGGATATTTTTTGTTCTTTCAAATTAAATTATTCATGTATTTATGATTTGAATTTCACTTTGGTTGAATTACCTTATGAAAATATATTTTAGTGCATTATAAATTTGATACCATTTAATGAATTATATGTAAACCAGTGTTGGAATCCAACATGTTGGGAATAATTCCATGAATTAATGACTTTTTGAACAGAATTTCTAGAAGAAATGTTTTAGAATGTATAGATGATTCATTATCACCAGAGGGGATTTCATTTTAAGCTCAAGATTTATGTTGATAACATCAAGAATGATATTTTTATTGAGGTAATTTACCATTGTATTCTTCAAATTTGTCCTAAAAAAGGACTTATGAATTTTAGAAACAATGGAATGAAATGCCCATGATTTATTATTTTTAATGAAGAAATGGAATAAGGGGGATCATATGTTTGTTTTGTATCATTAACATAAATTTTATCATAGAAACATGATCTATTTCTTGTTTTATTGTTATATAAATATTTACCTATTAAATCTTATGGTTTGATCTTGGATGTGTTTAAATAGGAAGATAACCATTACATTAAAGAAAAAAATGTATATTCATGATCAAGGAAATGTAGTGATACAGAATAGGGTAACATTCTATGTAAATGTTTTTTAGAAGCACCACATGATTTGGGAAGTAACATGAGAACTTGAAAGGGCTAGTATGAAAAAAAATATCCCAATATTTTTTAGCAATGAATAAAATTTTGACAGATAAATTCCTTTAGAGGGGAAGAACGTGACAAACCAAAGTGTTAATAATATATATTTTTCACAAGTTATTAATATTTATTATTATATTTTATATATTTACGTTCATTAAATAAAGTTATATGAATTTCCAAATAAAATAGAAATTGTTTTATTATAACTAATGATTTTTCATGTATCACATGATATTATATTAAATTTATATTTATAAATATTAGAAATTGAATTTTATAATATTTAATTTAGTTTTAATATCATCATATTATATTTACCTTATGATGAAATTTTTATATTTTTCCGAAAAGAATGATTTTTGAGTGAATAGTGGAAAATATATATTTTATAAAATCCATCATTTTTTTAAGTATTAAAAAATTCCTACTATATTATGGATTTGTTATAAATTAAAATTAATAATATTTTTATCAACATAATCCAATTAGTTAAATATAAATAATTAGAATAGACTATTTTTTATAAATTCTTTTTTAGGATTAAAACACATTTTTATAAAAAAAATGGGTTTTCAAGGAAATTTATAACCTTATATTGGATGTAATTTCAAAAAAATTTAAAATAATAATATTTAAAAATTCAATTAATATTTATAATAATATTTTTAAAATTTATTATTGATTATTATTTAATTTTTTATCACAATGGACGCTTACTTTGGTAAAAGGTTGACACATTAGTAAAGTGTAAAACATGACAATTTGGGTTAAAGAATTATGATAAGGTAATACATAATAGGATTAAATAATACGTGATGATAGGATTCAATCCATTATCATATTTCATTTTAAATGTGATATATTTAGTTACACATTCCCTGATATAGTACATTGTATTATTGTGAAACATATAAAAAATATTAGAGTGCCACTTCGTATACATATGAAATGTAATCCCTATACCATTTATTCACAAACATGAATACATTATTCATAACATATACATACCAATACCAATAAATATATCACATAGGTACTTTTATCACTAAAAAACCTTTATATATTAAGGTGCAATCCAATAAAGGCTTTCCAAAGAATATTTTTGAATCTTAACTGAGTGTTTTGATGCTTATTTCTTCTTCCACTACACTATTGTTTTTTATCACTAGGATAATATTATTACAATATTATATTAAATATAATAATATTTTATTATGTTTCTGATAAAACCACAATTCATCTCCTTTCTCATCCAATGTGAAATTATAACATTACTTGTATGTACATGTTGACTACAATATCCTAAAAGCCACATGTTTCAATTTGAAAAATGGTCTCACATATATGGCCAATAGGATTTATTTACATGCATAAATTAGATATATATGATATATATTACATAATTATTATTATAAAGAAGATAATATAATTCATAAAATCCAACCATTGTATGTCGTTATAAAATGATAATGTCTCCCACGCATACATGTGGACTGCAACCTCTATGAATCAAAGTGATTCATTTTCCATATCTTCCATTAATTTATGGATATAAATTATATTTAATTTAAAATAATAAAAATAATTAAATGATTAATATTCATTACCTTATATAATAATAACCACTTTGATAGAAGTCAACCTAGAAATTTTTTTGTCTCTGATTATGAATCACACATCCTCAAAATGACCGATTTGAACTTAACAAGTTTAATATCAATATAATAAATAGTAATAAATGAAATAGAAGAAATATTAATGAGGAGTAAAACTTGAAAAATATTATTAATATATTAATAAGTAATTTAATTTTATTATACAATACATAAATTATGTATGTTTTGTGTCATACTAAAGATAAATGATTTTTATTTAAAACCATATTTTAATGCATTAACATGTTATCTTATATTTTTATACCCTACCTATGTTATTAATGTTATTCAGGTATTTTAATAATATAATTTTATTTTTCAAATTAATTTTAAACCATATTTTACTTTATATATTATTGTTTTAAAATAATCCTTTATAATTATATCCAAATATATTTTTTTATATTTTGAATAATGTATAAAATGAATCTATTTTTAATGTATACGATATGATGTGAATTTCTGTATTTAATGATGATTATTATTTAATTGAATTATGCTTCATGTTTACTTTTATTTTTAATAAGGATCCTATTTTTGTCATTCTCATAGTATTTGATTTTATGTTTTTCAAGGAAAATTAAATTTTTCCTTATTTTAATATGAGGAAAGAAAGTGCATCTAAATATGTCTTAAACGGGGTACTTTATGATATATTATGACATAAATGAAATATTAAATGTGTTTTATGCATTTTATTGTCCTTGTAAATTTTCATTGATGGTGGATGAACCCAATAATACTATCCAATGGTATTGGTAATGAATTGATTCTCAGGAATATATGTTTAATGAAATCATGTATGTTATTCCATTTCTAGGAGTTCCTATTTGAGTGATTATACAAGTATTATTATTATAATTCACAAAGACTACTAAATTTTTTTTTTAATCATTCAAGTTAGTTTTTATATAATTATATTTATTATATATTATCAGCTAATGATTTCATGGATTAATGAATTTTTAAACCCATTTTACTTGTAAATGGTATGTTACTTGAAATAATATTTCGATCAACAATCATTTTATACATGAAACCCTCATGACTATTAGGTTATTACATTGTTTTTTATTATGAAATGTTTTATGAAAATATGTTGGAAGTGAATTTTATTTATTACGTAATTAAATGATTATTTTTTTCATCAAATTAAATTTAACAAAAAAATTATTTTTGGGATTCGTGGTTTTCAAAACAGAATCATTATTTTTGTTAATATCTAATCCCTTACTGAGAATTTTATTATCATCACATATTTTCAAAAAAAAACAAGGATTAAGGATGAGTAATAAACTGTATCATGTTTAGTCATTCTACCACAAGTATTCATCTTAATATATGATAATTTTTTAATGAATCCTGAGATCAAATTTATGAATTAATTTTATAGAAAAACTAAAAATTTCATGGATATTCAAACATTATATTATCAGTATTAGATATTTAAGAGTTTGTATTAAATATTTTTGATGTTATACCTAATATATTATGGAATTGTTAGAAAATTCAATCCTTTTAATTGAAATCATAATTTTCATAAAAAATGCTTCCAAATAAAGACACATCAACGTTATTATATGCTTTATTAACACGTGATAAATCACAAATTCCTTTGAGGAATAATTGATCTGAATATCTAAATCCAAAAGTAGAATGATGAATATATTTGGGTGATAATTTATTTGGATGAAATATTTTTTTTGAGGATAACATTAGGCATATTTAATGTTATTTTCAGTTTTCAAGGGGTAACATGTCCATATGTATCTTATTGTTGACTTAACACAATATCATAGTTTACATGAAACACAAAGAAAATCATTTATTTCTCAACCCAATTATACCAAGGAGGAACTTAAAAAATATTTATTTGAGTATTATAGTGACGTTATGAAACTAGTTCTAAATCATGTGAAATTTTCAAGGGATGATGATGGAAAAAGATCACTGCAAAAAAAAAAAGAAATTACAATTGAATCCTACTATATATAATAATTAATCAACTCATCATTTTTTTTAATACATTTCATGATGCATGATACCAAATATTCAATATAGTTATCCATTTTCATATTTTATGAAATGATCTTTCGTATGTAAAAATAAAATTGGATTTCAAATACTTCTATCATGAAACCACAAAAAATGTGTTTTTGATTTTTATATGAATATTTCGACAGTTTAGAAGATGAACACAATTTTAATTTGTGTGGTTTATTCCATCATAGAGGATTATGTATATATTGGCTATGTGAGAATATATTTTACATTTTCTGGGAACTATTGAAAAAAATATTGTGGATACACTAAATTGTACAAAATATCTGTGGCTAAAGAAACAACTTGAGGATTTTGAAGTTCAGTTGAGGTCTCCAATTCCAATAAAGTTAGATAAATCTGGTGATATAAATATTAGAAAACAATATTATAAATCATTTAAAGAAATCACACATCAAAAACATATCATTTCATCAAAGAGAATATATAAAAGAGATAGTGATGTTGGATGATGTGTCAATGCAAAATCAAGTTATTGAAATAATTAAAAAGTCACCACCAAAAATAATTTTTAAAATAATCCATTAGATCATTGAGTCTAACAATATTTTAGAAACTATAATGTTAAGGGAAATAAACACAAATCCCATATGGATTTTTATATTTTAAAAAATGGATGTTGTTTTCATGTATTATTTATATGTAATTTTAACTCTCTATTGTGAATTTTTAATGAGTTTCTCATTAGGTTGGTTGAAAAAGAGAGGGAAATCATCCTTATGTTTTAGAGAATTTCTCAACAACATAATTTTTTCCTTCTTAATAAAGGGGGAACTATTCCTTACTAAAATTATTTAAATGGGACGAGTATATGAAAGTATATTCAGAGGGAGAGCCTTGGTTGACAACTTGTGAAGATCATGATGATAATGTATTTGTTAGCATGAGTAAATTTTTATTCAACTTTTATTTTAAAAAATAAGGTATACTCATTTGGGCATATAATGGATGATTATTGAATCATTAATACTCTATGTAATGTTTATAAGTTTTATACTAGGTTTTTTTATATTTATGAGGAATTTAATTATTGTTAAGATACATTTTTTGACATTTTCACGAAAAATATGTGGGTGGTGTTTATGATAATCCACAAAATGAATATTTATGGATGTTTTTATTGATAAATATTATGTAAATGACTTAAAATTACTTATTAAGAGTAATACCACAGTTATTAGAGGAGGATTGGATGAAATTATAGAATTTTTTCAAAGTTATAACAACAAGATAAAAATAAAGTCACAACCACATGGATCATGTTGCAACAAGTCATATGATACATTAATAACCAATTGTTAGAAATGAAATTTCACTATAAAAAATGTTTCCACATCATAATAGACCTATTGAATATTTAATTATATCCATTAAGAGTTGATATCAATTATTTTAAGGATTAATTCAATCATGTGTATGAATAATTTATACCATAGCACACCATAGTGGGTTGGGTCATGGTATGTGAATCTAATGTCAAAATAATGGATTTTGGAGTTTGTTATCCTAGAGAGTGTTTCACTAATTATTGGTGACCCAATAGAATTTATTTTTTTGGACTATATTGATATGTTTATTTAATTATTTCTTTTTGGATGTGTTTCCCATTGCGATGAGGCTTGTATGATATTAACTTAAAACTCTATAAATGTAATCCTAGATTTCTCAAATAGAAATTATGGTATAGTTGTTATTGTTTCACTATGAAATTCTTAGAGATAATATTTAGAATTGTAACTTGAAGTGATTATTATTCCATTCAAGGGGGATCATGCCATGGTGAGCTATAAAAATGAGAACCCTGTGTTTTATACAACACTGAAAAATTAAGAATCCAAGATGTGTAAGTAAAAAATGAATGAGATTGATTTTTGAAGTAATTAGTCATTCCATAGATTATTTTATACTATAAAATATTGATAATTTTATATTTCTATAGACTAAATTCCATGTAGGATCTTTTCCAAAAAATGTATTATGAAAGATTTAGTGTTCTATTCAGATAATATTTTTCATTAAAAATATTATGGATTAAAGGTTAATTAAAGTGTAAATGTTGATATTCCCTTGAGGATTAATATATTTATTTCTCTATAAAAGGGGATTTAAAATAATTGGTTAACCATAGAGTAATTTATGTATTGTACATGAAAGATAATAAGACAAGTGAAGGAGATGCACGAGTCCATATTTCTATAGGATCATGGAGTTTATTATATTAATAAATGGGTGTATGATGAATGTAACTACCATAATGAAATCCCATTTATTGTTTATGTGATCGTGAGTGTTTATATTTGAGGATAAAACAGACTTCCCATTAATTAAAAGTTTTGTGTTCTATATATTTAGTGACTTATAAATATGGTCGGTTAGAGTGAATTCTCAAAAATTTATAAATTAAGTATGAGGATTAGTGATTTTGGAAAATTGGTACATTGTATTTTTTTCATGGATTTTATATGTTTAGGGAAACCAATTAATAATATGTGTTTCCCTCTTCACCTAATTTTCCACTTTGTATTTTTTATTTGAGTGACAATTATTTCTACAAATAGTGGAAAAAGATCTTTGGAAAGTGTCATTTCATGAAATTTACATAACCTAGTTCACCCCTCCTCCCATGTTATTATCCTTAATTATAACTAAGAATCCAAAAAATAATTCATATTATTGAATGTGAACATGAATTAGAAATCAGTCATGAATCCAAAGATATCATAAAATTACTAACCCTTTTAAATCATTTTCATAAAATATTAATGAAATAATCTAGATTAAAACCCATGAATCAATAAAATTAATTCTAAGGTATTTAAAGTATACAAAATAAAGTTAATATATCATAGTCAATAAATTCCATCACTAATTAAATTTATATTTTTCTAGATGAACACTTTTTAATTAAATGAATATGTATAGAGTACTCTAAATAGAAAATAATTTTAATAATTTTTTAATTTTTGTGAAATTAATTATAAGGAGATTATATGAAAATAATGGATCATTTTCCTCATAATGTTATCATTTCCACCACAATACACATACATGATCATTGATAATTATATAGAAGATAATCATGACACATTATCCATTTATGAGAAATATTACATTAAGGTGATTAATATTTGAAAATAGTCAAAATGGTTGAATAAAAATATTATTAATATTGATGGAGGATCTTTTCATGGAAGATAAAAAATTGAATACAATTTAAGAAAAAAATGTAAATTTTTAACACAATGTTTACAAAAATTACATATTCTAGGAAAAAATGAATATATGATATATTTGAAAAAAAAATATGAATTAATAATTAATATATCATTAAATATATATAATTTCATTGAAAAAACTAATTTAAAAAATAGACAAGAAAATTGATGTGAAATCATAAAAAAACTATTTTCATGATTTTTTTTGATTTTTTTAATTCAATGTAACCAAAAACTGTAAAAATCTATTTCAATGTGTGAAAAAATAAATTTAAAATATTTTTCTAATAAAAATTATATATAGTAGTGGACCCATTAAAATAATTTTGGTGAAATATAATGAAAAATTGATTAAAATATAAAAATGATAACGTTTATTTATAAATATTATAGACTTTTAATTATAGAAAGTATATTATGAGAATTATAAAAACATTATTATCAATTTAAAATTATTGAAATGAAGTAAAAATGGGATAGAGGAATCATGTTATAAAGATATAAATAACAAGTGTGATTTCAATAGGGTAATGAAGAACATAACCTCAAGAATGATAAAAATGGAAAAGATCGCATTTGAACAATATAGGTTACCAAATATATATCCATATGGAAGGAAATGAGACCATAAATACAAAATAAATAATGTTAAACTAAAACATTACATAGTAAAAAAAATTTATATGATATATATTATATAATATAGTCATTGTAATTATCATATTAGAAAATAATGGATATTTTGAATCAAACCATTACATTGAATCCCACCTTGATTCATATATGCTCAAATAATATTATAAAATAAATTTATATTAATAATATACTTTATTTAGTGACTTATTAATTATAATTTTATTATTATTATTAATCTAAAATGTTTTCTTACCATATATAGTATTCATTTATTAAAATTTTTTTATATGCAATGATTTTTTTTGAGATTGTTCAGTTCATTGTTCCGAAATCATGTTAGTGGAGTGGTAATGATTGATGGACTTTATTAAAAGCATATAAAATATTGAAATGTTTTCTTTTATATGTATAAAACCATTATATAGGAAAATTTTTCAAAAAAATTAATATATTGTTTCAATTCATCGAATCTCCATTGGTACGATTGTTTTTTAGTAGTTAAAATGAATATTATTATTTACTCATGAAATTCCCAATATTGTTTCTAATTTTTAATTAAGAATAAAAAAAATATTTTGTTATTATTATTTTAGTAAATTTGGAATTCCATTTTCATATTTGGATAGGAAATTAAAAAGTGTAAATAAAATATCATCAGTCACCAAAGTATTATAAAACCACCATAGGTGAGAATTGTATTTTAAAAGTCTTGAAAACAAGGGAAAACCAACATATATATATATTTTATAAAAAGTTTAGGATACAATTAAATTTATTTATTTTGATTAATTTTAATGATAAAATATGATATTAAAAAGTTTAAAAGGAAAATTTTAATTAAAAAGGCATATTCGTTGATATCTATATTTGGACATAGTGAAGACTTATGAAAAGGGTTTGATCGGATGGAATTTGTAATATCTCATAAGAAATAGAGAAAATGGATAAAAATAAATTGTATATAAAATCCTGTAAACAAATTAAAATTATTCTTAATGGTTTTTATGGAAAATGAATTTCAAATATGAAAATAAAATAAATAATTATGGACCAATATTTTGACATTGTTATGGTGTATGGAATAGAGTTTTATGAGAGGCGTGTTTAGTTTTGAAAATGTAGAAACCATTTTCTAGATATGTGTTTGAAACTAAAATTTGAGAAAATATAGAAGTAAAATTCTTAAGGGAAATACATATGGTGAAGTGGGACATTCAATATTCTGATGTCTGAAAGCTATGTAAATACAATCAATTATATTATTTATGGATGATGAAATATGAAAATATAAATTGATTTCATTATAGTAAATATTAAGGATTTATATGATTGTTTTTACACTCATGAGGGTTATATGAGGTCTCACATAAAGGATACAAATGGGGAACTCATTTATATTCTAGATTCATGTATTGTTCACTAAAAAAGGTATATGAGGTGGTGATACTCCATCCATGGAAAAAATTATTCTATGATCACCCATAATATGAAAATGGTTATGATAATTTTTATAGTTGTTGGGGTAGACTATAAATAATTGGTTAAGGGTAATATTTTGGTAACTATATAAAATTATAAAGTATTTTCATGTTTAAAATGATTTTATGCTGTTCTCTATATCGACTAGGACAAATTTTAAACTATATTAAATACATGTTTTTTATTTTAAATCCTTGTCAATTTATTTCAAATTCTCTAATTTAGTGTTTTATAAATACATTATGACACCTACATGAAGTTAAATTCCTCATCATTTATTTTTATATCGTAGATTCATATTAATGTCAAAATAGCATTTCATGTAAATTGTCCCACATTTGAGGATTCTAGAGTTTACTTTAGTTATATGAGCTTCCAAACCCAACAATTGGTATTTAAGATCAGTTATAAATTTTATTATGATCATATCCTTTCCAAAGTGTTTTAAATGTTATTTTAATTGAATCATTTCTTTAATCACTATAGAGGAAAAATACTAGTATTCATTTTCGAATTCCTCAAAATCAAGTTTTTTATTTAGTGTCACATAATTAATTATAGAAAAACAATTTGGTAATGGTATGGTCTAGAATTATATTTTTTGTGGGAAGGCTTTCTAATATAGAAAAACATTCTCTTGGATTTTATACTAAAAATGAATCTTGATAATTTAATAATGGGGTTATGAAATGAAATAATGGAATGAGAAAATGGTAAAGGAAAAATATTAATTTCCCATGGATGATCTAGATGTCATTGGCCTAGAACATTTCTTATAAAGTCTATGAATTGAATATAGATTCACAAAATTTAAGGAATTGTTTTGATATGTATGAAAATATAAATGTAGTTACTATTTTTTCTATTTAAAGGATATTTGTTCTATGAGTATCACTTGGAAATAAGAAATAATATCATATAAAATACTTTGATATAATTCATAGTCAGTTAGTATAAATATAGGGGATGTTTATCGATCCAATGTGAGTGTTACTAATTAATTTAAAACTCATAGATTCATAGTATGTAATGATTACTGTGATGAAAAAATAAAATGGTAATTTCAAATTTTTGTTTTCTATATTGGAGGATTTATTCCTAAATAAGGATATTTTAGGGAATAAGTTCCATGATTATATTGGAAACACATATAGTGAGGATGGTTTTGGGGTGTCCAATTTCAAAGAAATATCATAATAATTGGAATAGAAAAATATGTTGAATCCAATTTAGTTTTCATAAAATGGTTCACATATGTTCTCATTGTGAGTCAAATTATGTAATAATCGATATTATAGTGATTAGAGGGATAATTTTAGATGATACAATTTTATGAGTGAAGTTGAAATCAAATTTTAGAAGTTACATGTGTAATTTTTCGAAGTATCTTCATATCATCAGAGTAGTGGATTATTTACATTGGTGTTTCATTTCACTCTATATCTAGAAAACATGAATATAGAATTATACATCAATAAATATTAGAAGTGACAGTACTATAGAAAATGAAACTCTTGATATTTTTGGAAAAAGTGATGATATTATTCAAACAAATAATAGAGGAGTTCTGAATTTGAATGGAGTGAGAAAAAAATTAAGTTTAATGACTAAAGTTTTTTGATTTGATCAACTGAAAAATGTGGGTACTTATGCCACATATTTTATGGTCTTTGTCATGTTACATTAAATACCATGGTGAAATATAAATGATGGAAACATAAAATATTTCACATGATGACCATTTTAGAAGGAGCAATGCATTCCAAAAAATATCCATGAATATTTGGAAATAATATAACGTCCCTGAACTAGAAGCCATTAAACCAGTTCTCTGAGCCGGGTGGTTACATGACCTTAAGCATGCCTCCCCATACGCAAAAGGTTGACGACGAGTAGCGGGGGTCTATGGAGTCATGTGGGGAGACTATACCTGATTTTTATCAGAGTAAGCCATAAAAGAAATAATCCAACTCGTGGAAACAAAAACCAATATACAAGGAACATGTATAAAAACCATTTCCAACAATAAATATGCCATGTCATACTACAAGTTCATGAGTGAACAAAAACCCAAAATAAGGACAACATCCAAAATCCCCAAAATGGTCCTGACTCCTAGTCTGGATCATCCACTAAGGGCTACCCATGACCACTCAAATATCTAGCATAGACCCTTGCCCTTCTCCTGACCTGTATACATGTAGTCTTCTCAGGTACCCAATGGCAGCCCGAGTAGGGTGTTAGTACAACTCAGTAGGCCACCACCAACGGTGTCTACAAAATATCCAGTTTAAACAGGTAGCACATGAAAAAGGAAAATGAATGATAATTTACAAGTAATTATTTTAATGTTCAATTAACCAGTTCATGGCCCAAGCCATTACCACTTCCATTACAACTCATTTCACACCAATTATCATCACTTAACATTTCATCACATTCACATGGGTTAATCACATACACTATGTTACATGGGTCTATCGCCTACAATCACATGAAATAGGGTAAACACATTGTTATCCTATCTCACTAGGACTAACTCCCTCATGGAAACCATATCCTCAACTCGAAGCCTCAGTCCATGTGGATGCAACCGTTAGGATAATAGATCATTAGTCACCTTTACTAACCCGCACATTTAGGGTGGTGTTTAGACCATTAGTCTTCACTCGCCCCGTGGGCATAGATCCTCAAGTCATTCACCACCCTACGAATCCATGTGCACATGCTTACATATAATTAACCATCCACAATCCATACCACTTCCCCATGGACAAACCATTCAAAACAAACCACATGGAAATTTACATAATTCCTTAACCCATTAACACATTACCATTTCACATCATTTAACCATTCAACCAATTCCCATGAGTTATTCCTATATCATTAATTATTTAACACTAGAGACATAATTCATCCCATTATGTTCTTTAATCTGTTTACACATTATCCCATTTAACCCGTTCACCATTCCCATGAATCATCCATTCAACCCATTCCAATTAACCTTCACGTTATTTCCAAGTCTAGATGCATCACCTAACTTCTATTTCATGTTCAACCAATCATGCCAACATATTCATCAAGGGATCTATCATTCATTACAACAATGGTCACTTGTTTAATAAGAACCCCTAAGCCCTTGAAAAGCCAGCAGTCCCCAAGGGTGGCCCTAATTAGGTCAAGTCAACCCCAACACATCCCACGGGGATCATGAGGGTTCCCATTTTCTATTTCAAACACCATTATTACCAAACATGCCATAGTTTTTCAAAACATAACCAAGGGAAAACAAGAAAACAACTAAATATGCACAAATACCCAAATAACCATGGGATATAACTTGTAGACCACCTACCTCAAAAACCCAGTTGAACACACTCTAAATTGAGTCCTTAGACCTCGATCCGACCAACCTTTGAATCTTCAACCAAAAACTCAACCAAAAGATAGGGTTTTAGAGCTTCGAAACAAAAGGGAGAGAAGATACAAACCATAAACCAAAAAGAGAAGAAACGTTGGGATTAGGCTTACCTAGAGCATCGATCTGCAACCAACGACACCAAAAATTTCCATAGAAACGTGGGAGATAGATCTCATGGAGCTCTTGGTTGATTTGGTTTTCACCTTGGGTGAAGAGGGTGGAAATGAGAGGAAAACCCGAGTGGTTTCTTAAAATCCCAGGGTGGAAATTTTTTAATTTTTCCAAACATTAAGATGCCGCATGGTTTGGCCTCACGGTTTGACAAATGGTGTGAAAATCGTGCACATGCAATTATCTTTAGGAAGAGGGTTGCACGGTTTACCTAGGCAGGCCGCACAGATTTCCTTGGTTATGCGCAGGCTGTGCGCCCATGCTTGCCTTGCCTAGTTTTCCTTTCCTTCGTGTCCCTAGCCCCAAAAACACCCCCAAGACCTCTCATTCTTTCAGAAGACATCCTTTGAATCCCAAAACAGGGGATTAAACCAAAACATAAAAAAACATACCTTTTCAAAAACTGGGATCTTACAACATCCCCACCTTATAACAGCTCGTCCTTGAGGAGAGCTTCCAAGCCTCATTGATCCATCAAAGAGAAGAGTCTGGGCCACTAATCCCGCATATATGAATCCCGCTCCCAAGTTTCTTCCTAATATTTATCATGCTTCCATAGTACTCGCACTAATTTCATAACCTTACCTCGCAAGACCTTTTCACTATGATCCACCACACGAACCAGATGCTCCTTAAAGGACGCATCATCCTCAAGCTCCACATCCTCCATGTCAACTACGTGAGATGGGTAAGGGTGATATCGTTGAAGCCGCGATACATGAAACACATCATGAATCCCACCATACCACTGTGGAAGAGCCAATGTGTAAGCCACTAGTCTGATCCTCTCCATAATCTCAAAAGGTCCCACATACCTGGGTGCCAACATACCCTGCTTTTGAATCCTATGGTGACCCAACCTTTGCAACACCTAAAGGAACACTATATCACACTCCACAAACCCAAGAGTTTAATGCCTCCGATCTGCATACGACTTCTACCAACTCTGAGCCATAGCCATTTGATTCCTGATCAACTTAACTCTCTCTGAAGTCTCCAACATGAGACTCGTCCCCAATAACTCAAATTCAACAGCCTCTATCCAACACAACGAAGATCTGCATGGCCTCCCGTAGAGTGCCTCAAATGGTGCCATCTGAATCATAGCCTGAAAACTATTTTGGTAGGAAAACTCAACTAATGATAGTTGTCTCTGCCATGAACCACTAAGGTCAAAGACACATTCTCTTAGCATATCATCCAACACTTGGATTGTACTATCTGACTGCCTATCCGTCTGCGGGTGGAAAGCCATACTCAAAAACACCAGGGTACCAAGCACCTTCTGCAACCCTTTCTAGAAATACAGTGTGAAATGCGGATCTCGGTCCAAAACTATGGTCCGTGGAACACTTTGTAACTGAACTATTTCCCAAACATACATCTCACCCAACTAGTCGAATGTAAAGGTCTCTTGAATCGGTAAGAAATTAGCCACTTTATTTAACCAATCCACAACCACCCAGATTGAATCATTCTTCTATGGAGTCCTTGGAAGACCCACAAAAAAATCCATCATTACATCATCCTAATTCCATTTCAGAATGGTAAATGGATGCAAAAAACCACCTCGTCATTGATGATCGGCCTTCACCTGCTGACAGGTAAGGTACACCGCCACAAACCCTGCAACATCCTTCTTCATTCCAGGCCACCAAAACTACCATTGGAGATCACGGTACATCTTGGTCAAACCAGGATGCACATCCCACTTTGATGCATGTATCTCACACATAACCTCTTCCTGCATACACTCTTGTGGAACCACATGATCACGAACAAAAACAACATCATCCACGTCGAAGGCCCAGCCAAAAGGTAGCTCCCCACCTTTTACCTTTTCCATCGTGATAAAACACTCAGGATCATCAAGATGACTTTTCATAACTCGAATCAAAAGCATTGACTCCATCTTTAAGGAATCAAGAGTGACCGACCACTCTCCTCATGCACCTCCAAGTGAAACTCTTCAAACAAAGCCATCACCTTCCATTTGGTGTTGGACTCCTGAACCACCTGATGATGAACCATCCTGCATAGAGCATCAACAACACTGTTTCCCTTTCCTAGCATGTACACCAACAAAAATTCAAACACTTGAGATATTCAACACATATTCGCTGCTGAAGATTCAAATCCCGTTGTGAGAAGATGTTCTTTAAACTCTTATGGTCGGTAAACACCATAAACCATTCTCCTAAAGATAGTGCCTCCATCACATCAAGGAGTACACCACTACAGCATACTCATGTTCATGAGTGGGGAAGTTCCACTAATGGGGTCTCACCTGCCTTGACCCATAAGCCACAACCCGCTCATCCTGCATCAACGTAGCCCCATGTCTGACTCCGGACAAATCACAAAATACGACGTACTTCTTACCCGGCTCATGTAATATCAAGATAGGTGAAGTCATCTATAGCTTCTTCAACTCTTGGAAGACATTATCACAAGCCTCAGACTGCTCGAACCTGATTCCTTTCTTGGTCAATCCCGAGAGTGGTGTTGACAAGCGAGAGAAATCCTAATTGAAACTTCGGTAATACCCAGAAAAACCCTGAAAAATCTGATAATCAGAAACACACTTGGGCAGCTCCCAAGATACAACTTCCTACACCTCCCCTGGATCCACTAACACACCTGCCTCCAAGATTATGTGACCCAGAAAATGCACCTCTCCTATCCAGAATTGACACTTTTATAGCTTGGGTTATAGCTGATGCTCTCTTAGCATACCCAAGATGATATCATGATATTGGGCATGATCATCATGAGTTTTCGAGTACAATACGATATATTCAACAAATACAACCAAAATGTGATCTAGATTGGGATGAAAGATTCAGTTCATCAAAGCCATAAACATAGCTGGTGCATTGGTCAAGCCTAAATGCATTACCACAAACTCAAACAACCTGTACCGACTCCGAAAAGCTTTTCATCGTACGTCAGAAGGCCTCACCCTCATCTGGTGATACCCTGACCTCAGATCAATCTGAGAAAACACTGATGCACCCCTCAACTAATCAAATAGTTCATTAATTCTAGGAAGAGGGTACCGATTTTTCACCATAATCTGATTCAACATTCGATAGTCAAAACCCAACCTCAACGACCCATCTGTCTTCTTTGCAAAAAGCAGAGGAGAACCCCAAGGAGACATAATAGGATAGACATATCCCTTACACTCCAACTCCTTAAGATGAACCTTCAGTTCTTGGAGTTCTTCTGGTGCCATTCAGTTTGGAAGAATAGATACTGCCTCCGCTCCTGGTTGCAACTCGATCACGTTCTTGACATCCGTCGTGAGTGGTAACCCTGAAATATCCTCAGGAAATACATCCTGAAACTGATCCTCCAATGGAGGGAAATTAGATTTCTCCCCTCCCTCATCATCATCAAACATGAGACATGCCACTTTGGCCTTGAGTCCAGTCATCTGTTGAAAAAAACTGTCCCACACACCCTGCTCGAACATCCCATTCACCACGGTGGACATAAGCATCACGCTCGAGTGACCTGAACGATACTCTATGGAGATAACAGTCTATGTGTGCCCGATAAAACACTAACCAATCCATTCCCAAGATTAGGTCAAACCCTGAAATTGAAAGAATGAATAAGTCCCACAAAAAACGATTCCCACCAACATCCAAGGAACATCTCTTACACTTATTGATATCCTCATCCCGCACTCCCAACAGGGTGCCAATTGACATAATTCAACACACCCTATCCACAGGTAAACCCAACACTACGAAAAGTAGCGATGAAACAAAATATTGTGTGGAACCTATGTCAAAAAATGCACTAGCCAATGTGGAAGATACAAGGATCGATCCTCGAATAGTTGACGGTCCGGCCTCACAATCACCCATCGCAAACTGAACTACTTGAAACTGACCTGCCCCTCTACCCTAGGCCCCGGCCTGGACACCCTGTGTTGCACTGCCCTACTGGCATGAGTGATCATTCCCTGGAGTTCCACATCCACCGCCCCTGCCAGTACGACCCATGGAGCTCCAACTGCCTGCCTGATATGGGGAAACTGATCCCCATCCCATATCTGGCACCTTCTTTTCACCATCATACTCGCCCACCTACCGAGGCTTCCTGCAGAACCACTGCACATGTCCCATCCAGCTACACAAAAAACACTCAACTATAGGTCGATAAAACTGACCATGCATATGCCTCGACATACCGCACTGATAACAAAACACCTGGTTCCCACTCTGAGAAGTTGACTCTCCCTTCTGACCACCTTGCTGGAAACTTTCCAAACGACACTACCGACCTTCAGACGATGCACCAATTACCCGCCCAACTGGCATGACAAGCCCCCCTCTGGAAGCACCCTTCAGGTTCCCTTCAGAGATGACTGCCTGACCCATCACCTCTACAAACCTCTTCAAGCATAAGATATTTACTTGAGAACTAATCTCATATCTCAACCCATCATGGAAACGCCTTTCTACCACTTCCTCATCCCCTGCTAATAATGGGACAAAGAGTCGTAAATCAGTGAAGCGACTAGAATAGTCCATCACTGATAGAGATCCCTAATTCAAGATCATAATCTATAAAGCCCCCTCCTGCCTCAATGTCCCTGGGTGAAATGATCTAGAAAAATCTCCTTGAAAACCTTCCACAGCATCCCCTCAGCCTACTGGTCTGAGCCTGAATGTCCCACCAACGCCTCGCCTAGCCTAGCTACATATAAACGTCCAGCTTTACTCGCTTTTAAACAGGGGGTATCCAAATGATCCAGTATCGTAGGGACAGACTCTAACCAAATCTCCACTGCCTCTATCCCACCCTCTCTGGTGAAGGTCGGAGGGTGTTATAGGCGGAACTCCCTATTAAGCTCAAACATACTCGGTACGACCCACCATGGGTCCCTATCCATTATCTACATAAGGAGAGTGATGTTCTCCCAGAACTGGTCTTCTCTACCTTCATTTTTCACCACATTATTGTGCTCTTCAAATGGAGGAGTGTTCTTAGTAATGTCCTCTTATTGCCCAACTGGAAACCAACGTCGTGGTGGTATCTCTCTACATTTCCAAGCTTGAGGTTGAGCACGCATACCATAATTCTATCACGACTTCCTCAAAATATCTTTACAAGCTACAACAACCATTTTAATATATTAATTCAAGAACATTAACACCTCAAATCCACTACCCGACCATCCCTACCGTAGGCCTTTGTCCACATGAGATAAAAAACCATGCACTACTACCAAACTCACGCAACATTTTACGAAAACATTTTCCTCTTCATTTCAAACCCTCATTTTCATTAAACATCACATTCACACTTGTTTTATTTCATTAAACTCATCATTTCTTGATTTCATGAAATGCATGATGCATCCTAATTCTCCTACCTCACACACCCACCCTGTGTGTGTGCCTAACACGATGCATGTAACCTATCTCCCTAGGTTCCTACTATGATGCATGAATGCAATTCCTCATGTCGTTAGGTCCACGAGCCAATATCATAAATCTGTCACCCCAAACCACAAGTGCATCACCCAATGTTGAAATTTCATCAACTATAACAACATACAACCAATAACAACATTTCCCACCTTGGGTGACATGGGTTTCCCCGGTACCTGGGTTAGCTTCTCCCAAGCACAAGCTCATTACCATGGCTTGAAATGTCTTAATCCTTTGATACCAATCCCAAATAAAAAGACCTCAGCGAATGAGAGGAATGGCATCCCTTGATACCACTTTGTAATGTCCCTGACCCGGAAGACATTAAACCGGTCCTCCGAGCAGTGTGGTTACATGACATTAAGCGCACCTCCCCATACGCCAAAGTCTGGAGACTAGCAGCGGGGGTCTATGGAGTCAACTGGGTTGACTATAACCCCTTTTTATTAGAGTAAGCCACAACGGAAATAAACCAAATTTTGGAAACAAAAACCAATAAACAAGGAACATGTATAACAACCATTTCCAACAATAAATATGCCACATCATACTAGAAGTGTAAGAGTGAACAAAAACCCAAAATAAGACAGTGACCAAAATCCCCAAAATGGTCCTGACTCCAAGTTCGGATCCTCCACCAATTGCTACCCATGTCCACTCAACTATCTAGAAAGGACCACTGCCCTTATCCTGACCTGCAAACATGAAGTCTACCTGGGTACCCAATGGCAGCCCAAGCAGGATGTGAGTACAAATCAGTAGGCTACCACCAACGATGTTTACAAAATAACTAGTATAAACAGGTAGTGCATGAAAAAGGAAAATGAATGATAATTTTAAAATAATTATTTAAGGTACCATTAACCAGTTCAGGGCCCAAGCCATTACCACTTCCATTACCTTTCATTTCACACCAATTATCATCACTTACCATTTCATCACATTCCCATGCTTTAATCACATACATTATGTTACATGGGTATAAGGCCTACAATCACATGCCAGAGGGTAAACACATTGTTATAAGATATCACAAGGACTAACTCCCTCATAGAAACCATATCCTCACATCGAAGCCTCAGTCCGGGTGGATGCAACCGTTAGGAGGATAGATCCTCAGTCCCCTTTCCTAATCCATTCATTTAGGGTGGAGTTTAGAACATCAATCTTCACTCGACCCATGGGTATAGATCCTCAAGTCATACAACACTCTACGAAACCATGTGCACATGAATATATATAAGTAACCATCAACCATCCATACCATTTCCCCTTGGGCAAACCATTCACAACAAACCACATGGAAATTCACATAATTCCTTAACCCATTAACACATTAACATTTCACATCATTTAACCATTCACCCAATTCCCATGTGTTATTCCTATCTCACTAAGCAGTTAACACTAGACCCATAATTCATCTCATTATGGTCTTTAATCAGTTTAAACATTATCCCATTTAACCTGTTCATCATTACCATGAATCATCCATTCAACCCATTCCAATTAACCATTAGGTTATTTCCAAGTCTATGTGCATCACCTAACTTCTATTTTATATTCAACCAATCATGACAACTTATTCATCAAGCGATCTATCATTCATTACAACAAGGAAACTTGTTTAATAACAAACCCTAAGCCTGAGGAAAGCTAGCACACCCCATGGGTGGACCTAATTAGGTCAAGTCAATCCCAACACATCCCTCGAGGATTGTGAGGGTTCCCATTTTCCATTTCAAACACCATTAATACAAAACATGCCTAGGTTATTCAAAACATAACCATGAGAAAACATGAACACAACTAAACATGCACAAATATCGAAATTACCATGGGATATAACTTGCAGACCACCTACATCGAAACCACGGTTCAACGCACTCTCAATCGAGTCCTTAGACAATGATCTGTCCAACCTTTGGAGCTTCATCATAAAACTCACAGAAAAGATAGGGTTTTAGAGCTTTAGAACAAGAGGGAGATAAAATACATACCCTAAACCAAAAAAAAGAATCAATGGTGGGATTAGTCTTACATGGAGCGTATATCCACAACCAACAACACCAAAAACCCTTTAGAAATGAGGGATATCAATCTCTTGGAGCACTTGGGCGATTTTTTTTTCTTCTCGGGTGACGAGGGAAGAAATTAAAGGAAAACCCGCATGGGTACTTAAAATCATGGGGTGTCAATTTTTAATTTTTTCGAACATTAAGAGGCCGCACGATTTGGACGCATGGTTTGACAAGCCGTGCGCAAAATGTGCACATGCTACTCTCTGGAGGAAGAGGGTGGCACTGTTTACCAGGGAAGGCTGCACGGTTTGCCCTGGCCATGCGCAGGCTATGTGCCCAGTCATGTCTTGCCTAGTTTTCCTTTCCTTTATGCCCCAAGCCCCCGGAACACCCCCAAGACCTCTCATACATTTAGAAGTCATCCCTTGAAGCCCTAAACAAGTGATTCAACCAAAACATAACGAAAACATACCTTTTCAAAAACTAGGATCCTACTAAGAATATCTTGGCTACTTTTGTGAGAGATGGATGGATTATCTCTCTACTAGAGGAATGATACATTTTTAAAACTTGTTTTATGGAATGTGGGGTGAATGAATCCTTTTAATAAAAATGAAGGCTTTCTTTAAAATGAAATAAAATGTACCAAATGGTTAAATGTTAGAGATAGTTCATACTGACATATGGGGAACTACTTCAATCCATTCCCATGAAGGTTTATTATACTATGTTATGATCATTGATGATGTGACATTAAAAGTGTAGTTGTTATTTCTCAAGAATAACTATAACATTTATTCATCATTCAATTGATGTAGTGATATAATGGAAAGGGTCATTGAATGAAAACTATAATGTTTTACTTCTTGAAATAAGAGTGAATATTGATTTGGGGAATTATATAGTTTCTAATGGTTGAATGGAATATTTTTGTGAATAATCTACAAAGAACTCTTATGATTAAAAATATACATATTGGATTAATTAACATTTGGTGTAAAATTAATGAAACATGGGGATGCATGGTGGTATTCCCATTGAGTTTTTGGAAGATCCCTTACAATATGCTACTTATTAGGGGCATATAATCCATTTTGTTACATTTTTATATGATCTTATGGAAGAATCTTTATCTAGAAATAAGAATAAAATTTCCCATATCATTTTTTTGATCACTCAACTATTTCCAAATTAACAAAAATTAATGGGAAATGATAGTTGTTAATTCATGAGAATATTTATTTACAAGGTATTATAATAAAGACATTTCATTTAATCTTTAGGATGATAACATAGAAATCATGGAAAATTATAAATTTTTATATTGAATGATGAGAACATATTTGATTATTGAATAATTGTATAAGTTATTGATGAGATAAATGAATTTTCACAAGATAATGTTATTATAAATTTAAGTCTTTATGGATATCATATTCAAGAATGTACAGTGAGTATGATAGTTTTGAAATCAATAAAACATCTAGAATATGTTTCATATAAAATTCATATTTCCTTGTTGTCATTTGTCAATTAGTTGTTGAAATCTTTGGAACTGTAGAATATTAGGGTATATCACTTGACGATGAATTTATTTTTCTAGTATTCCATAAAATAAATGAACTATAACCTTTGTTATGATGATCTACTATGATTCCTTTCTTTTTTCTGTGATATAAAAGTTAACTGTATTACACGATTGTTATAGATAATGTAGAACTTGAATTTTTAGAAATGTTAATAATTTGAATGGATCAATAAAATGGATGTTTGAAATGAGTGTTGAAATATTCATTAAAAGTTTTGGAATACATGAGTTAATATATAGAATTATTAGAAAGGTAATGTTTCATATAAAATGGATTTATTTGTCAAAGTTATAAGTTGATGGTAGAATATGGTACAAAAAATACTTTTCATGATGGTTTTTAGAAAAATTGATACTTTAAATTTTTCTGAAATTTTTCTTATAGGTTTTGAGAAAATAATAATTTAGACGATACAAAAAATGGTTCCCAATGAAGTGTTACATATGGAGTAGTTACGATTTTAAACTAAATTTCAATATGAATTTTTAGATAATGATTTTGACCTACTAAAACTAAAAGTTTCTTATATAAATATAATTGGTTTATTTAGGTAAATATAAAATATTTCATTCAAGGGATGAAGAAAAAACCATGTTCATTGAACAATATGTTAAATAACTACAAGGATAATGAAATATTCATCCATATAAGTATGAAATGTTTCTTTCTAGAAATGATATAATAATGAGGTTATTATTGTCTTACTTCCCTCTATTGATGATATTATAATTTACAGGATTGAAAAGGAAAAGGACTCTTGATTTAATGGTTTTACTATGTAGATGTTTTCATACAAAATAACATGGTTATGAAATAAAATTATGATAATATATATTAAATAATGATTAATGAAAATAATTGTGTTCCAAACTCTGTCCGAATTTCGATAGAATGTATTAGAATGAGAAAGGAGAAACAAGTTACCACTAAAATTATTTTAATCATTTATATGAAAAAGATAAATAACCTAAATCAAATGAATAGATTAAGTACCTTATAAAGTCTATATTTTCATTAATAGTTATAATATTATTACATTCCAAAGTTTGTATATATTTGGAAAATGTATGTTTAATATGGGTTTCAAAGGGATTCTTCAATCACTACATAACAAAAAACATGGAAGTGGTAAAGTGGATACTTTTTCTATAAAATTAATGAATTGTTTTTAATGATTTTTAAAATAGATTTAATACTTTGTTTATTATTTGATCCAAAATATCTTGGAGTTGTACATGTGAATAGGAGAAAAAAAATATTTAAGTTTAGTTATAGAGGCGGAACTATGAGTTTGATGTTAAATAATGAACATATAGTTTTATTCTAAAAAATCAAGCAGTGTACATTTATCTTATAAATATTTGGAAGAAGTTGTTTTGGATGAGGGTGATATTATAAGATATCTAAAGAAGTTAGTAAATTTGAATAATATTTTTCACTAATATATTATATTCTATGTGTCAATAAATATTTTGTTACCCTCGTGTATAATGATTATTCATTTCATGTATAACATAATACATATGTTGGGGTAGGTCAGCATTAAAATAATTGGGATGCATTGTGTTGATTCAAATAATGAAAATAACATTACCAAGGTTTTTATTCACTGAAGTGTTGGGAAATTTCAAAGCCTGGTTTTGGTAAGAAAAAAAATTATACTAATTGGGGATCCATGTTACTAAAATTTATGATAATGAGTACAAGAGAATTCAATACACACATAAAGGAATGTGTGATGGAGCATAAAAATGATTTAAATGTAAAAGATTGGAAGGTTTTAAAAGTAATTAATCTTCAATTTCAATGTAAACCATTGTTTTAATTTTATTTAAATTTATTTTTACATATTTTTTGTTTTATTTACAATGTGTGTTTGGGTTGTCTTAAAAGCATGTTTTGAAGGACCAGACGTGAAAAAAAGCTATAATTTTATAGTCTCTATGTGTTCATGATGAAAATATTAGAAAGAAATTAGGGATGATATTAATAGATGGGTGTCTCCATATTCAATATCTATATTCATAGTGTCCTATAATGAATATACCCAATATTAGGAAGTCATCATACTACGATCCCATAGGGCATGTTGTGACATTATCATTGTGCAGTTTTTAGGAGAATCATTGAAATTTAACAATGAATCCAATATATGTCATCCCTATTACACTAAACATTTCTCGAAATCAATGTTATGGGCGGCTCCACCTTGGTGATTTTTCTAGATCTAACCTCATATGTGGTATGTTCTATGTTATACTAATCCAAAAGGATCCCCATCAGGGATTCTAACAATGTCTATTCCCTAGTTACATCATTATTTTTCATTTATTCTTATTCCAAATAAATAAACTAAATATTACAATTGAGGGTTGAGTTTAGGGGATTAAGGCATTTTTCATGAGTCATGTAGTGTTTCTTGTTTATTTAGATTTATCATGTTTGTGGTATTTTTTCTACCTTTTTACATATAGTGTAAAAATATTTATGTCTTGAATTTCATTCTAGTGCATGTGTATCCATTTTAGAACTGAGTGGGTTGTGTTAATATGCCATGGTTGGATTTTATTGGCATTTTTGTCCTCTTATTGGATTATCTGTGGGGTTTTGTCATGTTTTAGGGGTTATTTGTCTTCTTTCACGAGTGATTTTAGGGTCTACCTTGAGTGATAATGTGTAGATTGACACCCAATGTGATTTCCATTGATATAGAATGGATGGGTCAGATGTGCATGATGTGACCTACTTTGAGTTTGAGAAATAGTTATTTGAGTTTATGCAAGGACCTACCTTCAGTGAGAAGGGACATGTTAGGTCTTCTTGATGAGACTCTTTCTTGATTTATACCACATGGGCCATGTTTTTTCTATTGAGTTGCTGAAGGACACATCCTTCTCATATGGGGACAGAGTATGTATTGATGTGAGTTCATAGCAGCTTGGTTACCACATGATGAACTAACTAGTATTATTTTTTTTGTGGAATTTTAAAATTTATTCATTGTTTTATTTTTCTTAAGGGTCCATTAAAGGTTCTCTATTATGTATATACTTACACCATGCACAAGAATCCTAATGCATGTGTAGAATTCTTGGTAATGGATCTATCCAAGGGTGAGGTCCCAATGATAGATTGATGAGTGGATTCTGGTGGGCAGGATTCATGCTATTATTGGAAATCATTCATGTTATTTTATAATGAATCATGATTTTGTTATTTAGATTCATTTTCCATTATATACACATTGATTCACTATATATGGGGATCCCTTTTTAACATGATAAAATTTTATTATATTCAATTATATTGTTGTATGGAATAATGTTATTATCTATTATTGTATATTCATATGTTTATTACATTTATTTTTATTTTTTTTATGTTACTCTAAGGATTAATAGATACTAATATAATAGTCTCCCAGTGTATTCATAATAGCTCATGAAGTATGTTTGTAGCATGTTACTCACATAGAGGTTCACATGAGGTCACATTACCTACTAGAAAAGACCCTGTGATCCATAATTCATCATTAAAAAATGTTATCAGATGTCATTTTTTTATTTGGGGTTCTATAAATTATAGATAGGGTGGTGGGAACTCTGGTAAGAATCTGTGCATGAATATAGAAAATTCATGTGTAGTGAAAAATTGAGGGGATAAGGCAATGAAATTTTATTTAATTAGTTTTGATTTAATGGTTTTATATTTTTCCTCTACTTTTGTTAAATTTTTAGGGTTTATCATATTTTATAATTAATATAATGGAAGGAAAATGTGATTCATTGTATCCTATGTATGAATGTTGGTTCACCTGTCATGAACATGATTAAATGTGATAGATATGGGTGTTAATTAATTAATATCCAATAATAATATATTTTATGTTTTCCAAAATATAATAATGATAAAATTTAATTAATTTATCTAGGTTATGTATGTAAATTTTTTTATTGTGAGTGCAACTAATTTTTAGGATCCAAATATTTGGCCTTAGGCATTGGGTATGTATAATGAGGTTTTTCTTAGTCATTGTAGGTATTCCTATATTTGTGATTATCCTTGGGTTTTTTTCACCTGTGTTCCTATTTATTTCTTTATAATTATTAATATTTATGTTTTTTACGGAGATTAATAGTATTTCTCTATCATTTGAGAAAACTCCTCTTTGATGATGTCCAACAATGATGTCGATGGATAGAGGTCAAAACACTACGAAGGTCGGAATTTTTTCAATGTACCTACAAATGTATAGTAAGGCCACACTATAAATTTTCTTTGATATTACTCGGTATTCCAAAAAATATAGACTGCTAATCCATTTTTTTCCACATCAATCCATGAAATTACTAGGCATGCTATAGTTTCAAAAAAGCATGTGAAATTACATTTTCCCCTCTGATAGATGTTATAACATTGTCTCGATCATAATCATAACCTGTTATAATCTAGGGATCTCATTAAATTATGAATATTATAAAAAATCAACATAGAAAATCAAAATTAAAACCATAAATTATTCTTTTTGGTGAAAACATGTTTTCTAATCATGAATGATCATCTCTAAATTTAATCGAATCCCAAACTCTTGTGATCATCTATAAAAATTTCAAAATGATGTTTATATTTGATTTTAAGGATATATGTTATATCATAGATAAATGAATTTCTCTTTTACCTCTTTAGTATCAAGAGAACATTGTTACACTGATAAATGAATCTGTTATTGGATTTGGTTTCCCTAAACCATCTTAACACTCTCCAGATCAATAGAGATATATTAGAGAGTCTAAATAATTTAGGAAAATAAATATTACTCAATATTTTGGAATGTCTTTCATTAAATAGGTATGTTAAAATTGTTAAGAAATTCACATTATACATTTAAAGAATTTATCCTTCAAAATAAATATAAAATATGTCAAATGAGTATGTGAATGATTTGAACACATAATACACATTTTATCACCTACATGTAACATCAAAATAATGTTAGGAGATAAATTCCAATCCTTGTACTAAAATTGTATCTCTAAAAAAACTATTTAATGAACATTGAATATTAATCATTTAATTTCTATCCAAATCATCAAACTCAAAAATGACCAAGATCCCATAATGTGGACTACCATGTAAAATAATCTATTTCCTATGATTTTTCAATGTATTTAAATTTTCATTCTTTGTGAGACTCTAAGACCATATATTGTTAGTATAGATTCCTAATCATAAACTTAGAGTTTTACATAGAAATATATCATGGTCTCTAATTAGATAAGATTAAGTCAAATAAATTATAACCTCCTACAAAAACTCACCATGTTCTATAATCTCATTGTCTAATAATATATTAAATTGAAGAATACATGACATAATATATATATATATATATATATTGTTTTCCAATGTAACAAAATCTATATTATTGATTAAATCAATTCATTACCACCTTTGATAAACCCAACACATGCTACATCCGCACAATATAAGTATCATGTTTTAAATAATTCAAAAAAACACATGATCAATAGATACACAATGATAATTATCTATATTCATGATTCTAATACATGAAATTGAAGATAATAACATCAAATAAAATGTTAAAATTTTGATTTTATAATTTAAGAGTTGGTATCAATGGACTCATTTTCCAATAATAACCATGTATGAACTTCATAAAAAGAATTATCAATGATTAAAAACCCCAAAATATTATAATAAAACATAATTTATATCCATTTTGTATGATACATCTAGAATATAAGGAATATGTCATAATATTACTAAAATTGTATATCATTGTAAGGACCTTGTCTTAAACGTGGCATTTATATTACCTTTTAATAGTAATTATGATTCTTGAAATTACAAGGATCTTTTCTAGTACAGAGTTTTGGAGAACTTAGATAGAATCATATAAAGATAACCCATACATTACAAGCGAATATTATTCGTCATTATCCATTTTTCTCCATAAAAATAATTTTCTAATAATACTTGGGGTTTCGTTATGAAAAATCATTGCAAATTTACCCTAGATCTCATCCTTGTCAAAAACATTTCATTAATCACTGTGGAAAACATCTTAAAACATTTTATGAGCACAACTAAGCTCAAAAAGGGACATAAAAGAATGTAAAACTTTAATCCACTCAAAAAAAAGATTTAAATTTTTTTCTTAAAAAATCAATCATTTTCATCTAAAAATGTATTCATTTTTAATGAAATATCATTATCATACCATTTTTTGTTAAAAAAAATCCATGAGAACTAATTAGAAAGAGTAATTATATTAATGTAGGTACCCTTGTCCATAATTTCAATACCACTCTTAAAATCGCCATTAAAAATGGAATAAAGATATGGTTGACTTCCATCTCTAGAAAACCCATTGAATTATAGGTTTATTCGGGTTCACCAATTATATAAGCTTAATAGGATCACCAGATTCTATAAGGGAAAATGCATCATATAATATATAACCAGATCAACTATATCTATATGTGAGAACCCACCATAAATTTATTAAAAGGACTAAATAATGAATAAAAACATTGAAAAATATTTCAAATCCTTTTCTATGTACATTTGTGTATTAAAATACTATTTTCTTGTAAAATTCAGTTTTAAATTCTAAATACATCACACATAATAATGAATCATTTTTCATTGAAAATAATTATGAAATATAATAAAGGTGACTTTAATTAATAAATTAATTTTGATAAATGGAAATTCTATTCATATTATATATGAAAAAATCATTTTATTTGACCACTATAAAGATAGCTAAAAGAGTAACTATAAAACTGGATTTTTGAATGAAATTCCTTCATATAAAACCTTATATGATTTTTTTTAAAAAAATATAGATAAATTTAAAAATTATCATTTTTATAAATTAATATCAATATAAATAAATTTATGAATTTTTTTTAAAAACCTTGACCTGAAATATAAATATTTAGAAAATTAATCATCAAAAAAATTAAAATGGGGTTTTTTAGATTCCATTACCTTAAGTCAGATTTATCACGTATGCTAATTATCTTCCAAAATAATAATCTTTGATTTATTATTTTTTGTAGTTAGAACCATTTTAAATTTTATGATTCCTCTTACTTATCATATAATAATGTTATAAAAATTATATGGTTATTTGATTTTACATCGAACACTTTGAGGATATTAAGTAATTTAGTTCAACATGAGATTAGTATGATGACTTTAATCAAAGTGGTATTTCTTAAAAAATCACTAGAATATTATTCATTAAATAATTAACAAACTCATATATCAATAATTGTTACAAATCCATCCATTAAATATATCTATGAAAAAATGAACTATCTTACAATAATAGAGATAGTAGGTCAAGCGTACAAATGAGTGATATTGTAATTTTAAAATGATCATTATAGAAAGAAGGTAATCATAATTTTATATTTCCAAAAAATAATAATAATATCATAAATATAATTTCACTAATTTAGAAATACTTGTATATATATATAAATCATCCATGTGATGTGGACATGAAAAATTAATCACATATCTTCAAGGATGTGATAATTCAAACGTACACCCGAATGATGGTATCAATTTCATTTTCATGGAAGTGAATGAATATAAATAATAAATATTATTTCTATAATTATCAATAATTCATAAATAAAATATATAAATAGTAATTACATCATTATAACAAGTATTTAGGGACAATCCTTGTCCTTGATGTTGGGATATCCCATAGACCGAATGGATTCACAAATCATTTCATCCAAACATATTGGGATATTATTTAGAATTATTAATTCAACATGGTGAATCATTTTTTTCAAGGGTGGTTTCTTATCGAATAGATCTAATTCTCAGTTAAGTGCTATAATTTCAACGTAGGGTAATTCGTGTGATATTTATCAATTTTTGTTAGTTTGTATTGTTAAAACCAATCATTAAATTATGAGAAAAATATTGGAAAATTGGATTTCTAAATCATCAGATAAAATCAAGAATCCTGATTAATTAGGATACATTAAATAGAAAACCATTAAATAATTCATGATCTATGATTCCATATATTCTATATTGTTCATGAAACCCACCGGGTGTGGTAATGTTCCATTAACTCTCTTAATATAAAAGGCATTAAACACAATGGATTGAGGCTTTATTGGAAAGGATTTTAAGGGTTTTTATTTTGATTCAAGATTCATTCACTGGATTCAATATCTTATGGACACTTATCCCATATCAAATCATATTAATGGACCACCTAATGTATATTTTACTATATTGAGAGTGACTAGGATAGGTGACCTCATGTCTTCCACTATCATGGATTTTATAGTGGGATTTCTTATAAGGGTACTACTCAAAACAATTGATCGTGGTGATTTGAAAACCCCAAGAGCATCTAGAAGTATCCCTTCTTTTTTACATTTATTTTATTACAATTAAATCATCCGCCTCCCCCAGCGTGACAATATAATGATCATGAAACTAAAAAACCATCCTTTATTATGAAAAATTCTTATTTTAGGTGCTCAAATAGGGAAAATACTTAATTTTATTTGGAGAAACAATTAGTGATTCAAAGAAAATTTATATCATCAATCAGCAATGCATTAAAGACTAGTATCTACCTTTCTAATACTTGTGGGTACCGATGATTCTTGGAATATACTAAGATAGATACTTTATAGTCAATTTATTTCAAATTCCATGACATATTTTCACTATAAAATAATGTCTCTTTTTATTTCTAGACGAAACAAATGTTTGAATAATATAACTTTATCCAAAAAAACATATTCCTTTATGGTGAAATAATAACCTACGTCATTTCTCAAAAGTATTATCATATCCTAGAGTAATTTGTTTTGGACATGTAGTAGTATTGAATTTAAGTAAATTGGAGTTTCTTATATGTAATGTTGTTGACCACTTCCCCATAGAGGACTTGGTAAAAAATCCTCTAGCATTTTAACCACATCTATCAAGACCAATTCATCTAGAGGTCTCTAAATTATAATTCACCTTGTTTATAATTTCATAGTGTATTATTTCATGATAGATGTAAATCTTGATCATTTATAAATGTTGGGTCCTCTATATATAGGACCTTCAAGATGAATTTTAGAAAAATTTGTATGCAGCCTCATTGGATGGTGATCAAATGGTGTTAGCATGCCATCACCATTTTACTCCTACAATCCAATTTGTTGGTAGTTTTTATTTCCATGATCATTATGATTTTATGATTTGTGAAACTAGCTATAAATGGAATCCTAATGTCCAAATTATACTATAATAATAAACTAAAGGACTCACTAAACTTTATATGATCCAAAAATAAAAGTGTATTCTTCCCTACAGGTTCATGCTTATATGGTGGCTATCCTACTTGAAAATCCATATCAATTCCAACTTTTCAGAGGTTGGTGCTAATTTATGATTGATATGTTTTTTTCCATGTTACATAGATAGGACATATATTTCCCCTTCTAGAGTTGTTGCTCTTCCATTAATCTCTCAAATATAGTTATGGACACTATTGAAATAATGTTCCCCAAGAATACACTAAATTCCATAAAATATAAATAATTTTTTCAATTCTTAATATAATAGAAAATTAGGATTCTGTTCATGGTGGATTATTAAGATGTCATTAATTTCTTCTAAAATGAAAATAAAAAAATAATACATAATCATGTTCATGTTGATCATGATACATCAATCACCCAAATCAATGTTGCAATCAAAAACATGAATACTCTTCAAAGAGTTCATTGAAACATTATTATCAATAATTTATCTGTTCTGGGACATATTAAAACTGATCTTTATTTTCAACCTTTTTTTAGTACCATTCAGGTTTTCTAGAACTCAAAATTTTTATGATGAAACCTTTTACACATTAATGGAACCTCTATTGGAAATCCCGGCCATGAAGGCAATTGGTCCATTCAAATAAATCATTTTTGTGACAAACATGGTTATCCCTATAGCCAATATGGTTATGCCTCCACTTTATATGGTGGAATGTTTGGTACGATTAATGTAGTGGACATGTAAAATCTATGGGGATGGAACTACTTATGTATTGAGTGATAATATTCCACATTTGTTCATGTTTTTAGAATGGGTAACATTCATCTTCATCAAACATTTACTATGATGTGTTTCCAACACCATGACATTCTCTTCTTCTTTATTTACATTATCAATCATGTTTATCGGGAAGGAATGAATATTTACAATGGTCTAGAAAATAAATAGTTGAGTTGTGATGATTTATTTTCCTCCATCATGCTTCTTGATGAGTTGTTCCACCAATTCCAAAATTATAAATTTAAAATTTCTTCTGTTAGACTAATGTTTCCATTTATTTCTCTATTTTAAGAGGTTTTACAATTTTACATTACCTCATTTTTCTCAAAAAATTATGTGGATAGTTTGAGGGATATGGAATAATAAAAAAACATAAAATCATGATTCAAAACAATACCACTTCCTTAGAAAAACTTTTTCCCATAACACCTTAAGAGATTTGTGAATTGTGTTCTTCCTAAACTAATATAACACCACAAGATTTTACAGTATTTATCTTCTTAAAGTAACTCAATTTCATTAATAGAGTATGTTTTACACAACACTGATCTAAGATGAACCATGATATATAGATAAATATTAGCATGATGATTTGTTGTAATAATATGGAGATTAGAATAATAATCTCACCTATAAATGTATAAATATAATTTCGGAATATCTTAAATGAAAATATGATATATTTATATTTCGAAATAAGTAAATAAATAAGTGTTATTTTTTTTGTGAACATAAAGGTATATTTAAAATTTTATAATTAATAAATAGAATTTATAAGAAAATTTATTTTGAAAAAATATATTTATCAAATCATAATTTCTTTGTATTATAATTATATGATAATTTTTTGATACGATGATTAATTTTTCGGAGGATCATAAATTTAGTTTTAATATAAAAATATGTATTTTCTAAATCAATGATGATAATGATAAAGAATTAAAATTTGCATTTTAAAAAAATAGATAGATAAATGTTATTCAATTTTTTAAATGTGCATGTTTAATCTTGGTAGGGTTTTTTGGGGTTTCTTTTGAAAATATTTAATTTTATATGGATAGTGAAATATCTTAATTATTGGTATTTAATGTTATAAGTTATATACAAGAATTCCAGTGTCATGTATGATATATTGATGATGTAAGGTCCAATTAGATATAACTTATATACACTAGAAACTATAATTAGTTACAATAATCATCAATATTTTTATTATTGAGCCAAAATAATAAACAACTTAAAAAATATTCAAAAACCCCCACTCATCTCGATGAAGAACCTACCATCACCACCCCTTCTAGTCACACCCTATATTCCCTAAAACATGTATAAATTATTCCTAATTTACATCTCAAACCTCATACAACAATCAAATACATTCTGGTCTTTCCAAAATTCCAAATCCAATTATCTAAAGCAGATTCTCAAGGAGATGATATTCATTAGGTGAAATCCTCTGCCACTCTCTTTTAATCTCTTTTCTCTTATTACCCAATCCTCATATATCCAATCCAATATTTCATTATTATTTTCTTATCATATACATATATATATATAATGTAATATTATTTTTCTAATGAATTACCCATCATAAAATTTAATTTTGACTTTTTTTATAAAAATGAAAACATTATCTATAACGTGTCAATTCACTGCCTTCATGGATGATGGTTTTTACTTTTTATTTACCACCAAAATTTATTGTAATAAAACAATTATCTTTGTTAAATTATATTTTAAAATAAATATTATAATCCATTTCATATTCTATAAACAACATATACACATAATATTAAACAAAATGATATAAGATTGTGATGTATAAAAAACCACCAAAATAAATGATGAAATTTTCCTCAACATTTAATTTATTTAATCATATTCATAACATATAACCAAATTATATATTATATAATTTAAATAATTTTATGTACGTTAAAATGAAATAATTTCACTTCTGTATTTTATCTTATATTTGATAATAAATCTCATAATTATACACATGAGAACTGACCATAAAACCCTGAATCAAAAGCTCTCATACCAAAGAAATTACAAATTATAAATCATAAAAATTCACAAAAATTATCTTACTAATATTATTATAAATATAATATGTGATTAAAATGTTCTTAATTATGTAATTAATTAATCTAATTTTAATATATATAGAATTATGTAAAAGTGAATAACCCTTTCAAATATAATGTAAGGTTTTATCATCTCAATATTTATTTCTAATGTCCATTTGACATATTCGACACAAATTTCATTTGTGTGTTGTAATTAATTACTCTTAATTATATTATATGATGAATCTATTTATTTTCCTGGTATTTAATGATCTTCCAAATGTTATTATTTTCAACACTTTCACTATGGTGAACTGCCTACATGTTAATGTGACCTGACATACATGTTACCCTCCATTTACTCATTCAAAACGTAGGAGGATTTAATCACTTTCAATAACGATGTATGACCCTTGATTAAAATGTGATGATGTGGTGGTGGTTCTTTCGTCCATGTATTCCACCCTGAAACTTGACACATAATCTAGGTCTCCCTTATAGAGTTATGTATTGTTTGGGAAACTTGTTCCCTATGTCATATCTTTGTGGATTCCAGTTAATTACAATAATTTTCTCTAGATATTTTTTATATATGGGTAAGGAAACAACCATTATTTATAATATTAGTCATGTTGGGAATCTCTGTCCCTTCAGTACACTAGGAATATTTGTCACTATATTCTTCCTCTTAGGAGGGAATCTCATGGGGCATCTTATGTATATAACAAATCGAATCCCATGTTGATCGCAATGTATCTCATTATGAATTCATATGTATTCTAAGGACTTCAACTCAATAATACTTTTCTTCACTGAGGAATTTAAATCTAAATGTGTATGTCTTCCATGTCCTTCAACATAGGAATCCATTTTTTTCTTGAGGTTGGTGATTCCATTAGCGTATAACATCAAGGGATTTCACCTCAAGAATGCCTTATTTTTTATGAGTTAGATGATTCCATATGCATACATCTACCATGTATTTCATATCACTCATCTTGTGATTAAACATTTGATATGTATTTGGGGTCACAATATTAATGCCATGTGGAGATAGATCTGAACATCCAGTAGAGATGAATTCAGGAACGAGTTTAACATCTTGTGGATATGGACTTGATTGACCAAAATTCCTTAGGGATATAGACGAAGTAGGTTCATCCCTATGAGGGATAAATTGAAAGGTTTTTAAATGGACGGATTAGAACATATCATAGTGGTAGATCTAGGAGGTGTTTCCCATAAATGAGGACATCATACTATGAAGGATTATTGGAACACCGTAAGAGGTGGATTGTAGAGATTCAACCCTTAGAATTCTCACCTAAAAGGATTATTGATAGATGGATTAGAACATTCCTAAGAGGTAGATTCTTGAATTTTTTGCAAAAAGAGAAGATATAACACTATGAAGGTTTATATGAACACCCATGTAGATTGATCAAGTTTGTACATCCATATGTGGGATTCCAGAAAGGATTGACCATGGATGGATTAGAACACAACATAGAGGTGAATCATTGTTATGTGTCCCATAATGGGATGATTTCATGCCATTATATTTAATCAGAATACCCCTGGTGGTGGATCAAGTAGGTACATCCCGAGGAGGGTGCACCTAAGTTTACCATTGGTTGGGATTGAAACATATATAGGAATCCTACGTTCCAGGTTTATCCTACAGGGATCAGGACCCACAAACTTCTTTACCATATTTTATGGTCATGTGATAGGACCAATCCATGATGTATAATGTCATCTGATAAGGAAAATATCATAATAAAAAGGACATCAATGAGGGATATTCTAGGGATTATTCATTTAATATTCCCTTTGGAATATTATTTATCTTGGATGGTGGTGTGTTGCATACCTATTGAGCTTCCGAAGAGACCTAAAAGAGATGCAGTCTCCCTTATACGGGGAATGATATTACCAGGATCTGACCTATAGAAAAACTAGGATTGGTGTTGGTGTGGGACCTTAGAGAGGATTTATATGTATCCTAGTTAGTTGGGAATCAATTACCACATATTTCGGAAAGTGATGGCTCGTACACATTAAGATAAGGCCCACTACAGTGGATTTTAGAGATTATATCTTTATAAAATCCCTATAATGGTTATTGGGGTATGTCATGGTCTCTACTAATCCCTTAGACCTTGTAATTCATTCTCTATATGAGAAATAATTTGAAGAAATAGACATGATGGTCATGTCATGAAATAAGAGTCCACATGAGATGTTGTGGGACTTATACAAGGAAGATGCCCAAGTTGCATGTCATTCCATTGGTGGAGGCTCTATATAGGTGTGAGGAGGATATAATTCAATATGAGGGTAGGAAATGTGGATACCATACCATAGCACTCAAACATGGATTATTAAATGATTATTGGGGATGGTAAATCTAAAGTTTAATGTCAGGTGTTGAGGATGATTGGAATGAGATGTTTTCCTTCATGCATCAAATAGGTGACTCATTTCTTATCCATTAGTTATAAATGAAAACATTTCATGCATCATTTGGTGGGTCATGTCATTAGAAATTATTTCATGTTATGAATGGGATGAGTGGACAATCATGAGGTTCAACTTAGATTGACGACACTGAGAAGAAAAAAGCATCAAAACACTTATTATGGGATGAATGATGTAAGTGGGAGTCTAAGGTTCCACATGAAGTGGAGTGGGAAATCCTAATTTTTGGAATATGTTATATAGGAAATTTAGGTGAATCAAAAATGAAATTGAATGGCTATGGGAACTCTATGTAATCATCCTTCAAAAAGGGGTATCGACAGAAGGGTGGCATCATGGAGGGAACCAAGAGACAGGTTTCACAATTCATAGGGCCTCACAGAGTGGTTCATCTTGAATCTCAGTTAAATAGAATTTTTTAGCAGAATAATTAAGGTTTATGGTTCATTAAATAGGGTTAAACTACCTTACAATCTAGTTATTTTTCATTAGTTGATTTGTTCCTGAAGGATGCAAGACGAATGTTCCTCTAAAGGCGTTCTTAAATTTCAATGGGAATAGGTATTCACAAAAAGACATATCCATCTATTGTGACTGATTTCAAGCTGAAATTGAATGGGTTATCATGAAGTCTAGGAGCATTGGACGATCAAATTTAGTTAGTTTTGTTATACCAAGGATGTTCTGGAATTTGGAGAAATTCATATGTTGAAAAGTCAAGTAACTGTTCTAAAACAGTTAGAATGAGGGGGATATTTATAAGAAAAGGGTTTCATGAAGATGGAGAATAGTCCATGAATAATTTATCCTCTTGTTAAATGGTCCTTACTCTATCAAACTCATGAAGGACACCATCAATCGTTCTTATTGTGAGGAAACACTGTCAGACATATCGATGAACACAGTCCAACCTTCAAGTGGGAACAAATGACCATCAAACTCCCGTAGGAACACCATTATTCATTCTAAAATTCATTTAGAGAATTTATTATCCAATAGATATGGGATATCATTCTATTAAAATAGAAGTTGGGATTCACGAAGAAGATCCTAATAGGGTTTCAGGCCATCTTTTCTTGGATTTACTCTTAACTGACCATGTATTCTATGACAATTATTATGGAATGTATTTCCAAGAAAATAAATTCCACCCCATCTAAATGGAATCCAACATGTAAAAATAGTCATATTATATGGTAGGATTGTTAAAAATTGACAATATTATCCATTTTATCATGACGATTCATGATGCTCTCTCGTGATGATAAGTTTTTATAGTTACTGATGCAAAGACCATCTCAAATCCTTCACAGACATACACCTGTAAATAGAGAATTGGGGAACCCTCTTGCATACAAATCCTTTAGGAAAGGAAAATATTTTTTTTCTATTTATGTGAATCTATTTGTCTTTTGAATGTGCTCTGTGAATAATACATTAGTGAACTAGACCTTCGTAAATTTTCTCCTTGAAGGATACATAGCCATACAAACACCATGAAGTAAACATGGCAATGAAATCTCTATGATATAGTGCTCCCTGAATTGACTCCATGAATATTATGCCTAAATGACCTTCAAGAATCAAACATATAAAGAACATCTATACTGATTCCAAATGAATTCATAAGAATTTAATAAATATAATTCTCATAGAGAAGATTTAGAATATGACATCAATACTAGTGAGTGTATGCAGAGGTCCAAAAATAAAGATTCAATGCAAGAAATTCAATTTGAGGCTAAAAAATATCCATTATACAATAGGAATCCTCTTCATTACTTTTTCATGAGGGATGATGTCTTCATAATTCCATATAGAAGGGATGAGATGGATTACTATTTCAAGGGAATAACTAGGAAGTACTAGTGGCATAGTGCTACTACATTTCATATTTAGAAATACCAGGCACTCATCATAGTAGACTACCTATAAAACCATATCAGAAAAGATGATGGGGAGAATCTTGATCAAGAGGAATCCCCACCATAGTATTAAATGATACTCAATGAAGGGATAGGGTATCCATATAAGGGATAGAATGATAGTTGATATTTTACCAAGGGTGGAATATTCCTAGATTAGTGGGCCAGGGCCTATTGGGCATGTGTTTCATGCATAGAATTAATTAAAGAGCTAATGAAATTAGGAATATATAAAGGATCATTGAATTCACTTGTTGACCATATGATATAATGTCCGAACTATTTTGAAGTCAGTCCCTGGGGACCAATAAATTCAACATACATCATTGGGAGGTCACAATAAACCTTTGGGGCCTTCTCCTAATCATTCAAAACATCATTATGGGGGTGTTTTATGTTGAATTCCTCCTAATTAGGAATATATGGGGGACTAAGATAATGTTTCAGCCTTAGGATTTTTTATTACTATTTTGGTGCATGAAAACATTGAATGGAAGTCGAGGATGAGTGACATACTCTTTAAAAAGTGGTTTAGACATTTCTTGAATGAACTATCATAGGGGATATGTGAGGGGAATGAATAAATAAGGATGTTTCGTAGAGGCTACACTTGTCTCCTAGGGGATACCATTGTGGTAAGGATGGATCCTAATGATGAAATTTGGAATCTAGATAGTAAAATATGCGGTAAAATATTGATAGTATTGGAGATCATCCTATAGTTAGGATGATGAGATTCATCATGACATGAAGTTTTTTTGGATTCTTCTATAGAGGGATGATCACATGGGGGTGTTCTCAATAACCATAATATTGGAAGTGATGTTGAATATAGGGAATATTTTCTCCCTTTTTCTTCCCTTATTGGTTATTTTGTACAACATAGTTCGACACAGAAGTAATGGATATATGTTGTTGTTGTTTGTGGGATGTTTTTCACCTGATGTATTGTTCAGTGGACACACTCATGGGTTGTTATTATTACCCAACCCTAATTTACCCTCCCAAAAAATCCTCTCAACAAAAACTGTGAATATATCAGCAGTTATCAATTCTTCTTGGGTATAGTGGAAGTGTTGGATAAGTAAAGTTTGTCAGAGTACTTATATATTTTACATGCTCTTTTAACTTTGATTGTGGTGACTAGTGACATCATATGGACTAAGGTGTCGATATTATACCTTTTTGTCTTTTGAGGTGGGGTACTGGTATAAATAGTTGACTGTGAGATGCTTTTTAATCCATGTAATCCACACTAGTATGTAAGATAGTTCACGTGGTTGTAGAGGATGAACGCAAAGGATTACAGAAAGGTTCATCCTGAGTTCCACCCTTCAGTGATGAGGCAGTTATGACACATATTCACATACAAATATAGAAATATGTAAATAAAGATATAGCCACCCACAATTCAATATGGTATTATTCATGACCATGAACAATGCTTCAATATCTTATATCAAGGGGAAATTTTGAGGGTGTGGGCCCCCATATCCAATGAAAGGGATCTCCCTCCAGCACATGGCCAAAGTGGAATGGTGTATGGAAGGAACCATATTCACTGTGATATTCTATTGGGTAGGACAAAACCATTGGGTCCAATAACCCATGGGACAAAACATTGAATATCTACAGGATGAGAAACAAAACCATTCTCAAAGATCCTTCGAAATTGGTAATAGGAAGAAGGGGAGGCCTATTAGGTTTTCATGATGGTGCATGTTTAGGGTCCAACAAAAAGAGTACGTCCCCTAAATGTTCCTTTTAATGCTATGTATCTTAACAATTGAGAGGCCTAGGGAATTCACATGTTGAACAGAAATCAGCAGGGGCGGTAGCAACACTATCGATGGGATACATGTTATTGGACATGTCCATTCAATGAAAAACTTTTATGCACCTCATGCTTGAGAGAAGAAATACATTCCATATTTGGTGGATTTAATTTACCCTAGGCATACCGCACATCCTTTTACAAATTGAGTGAAGATATTTTTATTCAATTAGCCTCCATTATAACCCCTTGTGAGACATGAAACATCTGGAATGACCGATGGTGAATCATTGGGAGACTCCAAGGAAAGTGACATCTTCCAGATCTTTGGAAGGGATTAGTGTACTAATATTGATCAGGTAAACTAACCGATCATTGAAAACCATTAAACACTGTTGAATCATAAATCTAGCTTCTTGAACCTATATAGTATATGATGGAATCAGAGAGAACTAAGGAAAAGGATGTTTAAAAATGTCCTCATGCAGAGGAAAAGTGGACCTTATCCATAAATGTGAAAGTGTGAGGAATTTTCCCTACTTTGTTTCTATGGGAGAACAATCATCAATGCCTACCATTGAGGAAATGGTTTCAAATGCTTAGGTGGTGATAATAGATGCCTCTATCGAAGGGGATTTGGATAGCAAGAACATTACGATCAAACGTACAACCAAGATTCCACATGATGAGAATTCTGAGATCACACCCTTAGTGGAAGGGGCTGAGGAAAGGCCCTCGAAAAGGTCACCTAAAGGAGATATGAAATCTGATTTGATCATTTTGATTAAACATAAAGCATCTACTATGGTCAAAAATGTGGTGTAAGAGTATGTGACTATGTTAGAGGGCAGAGTATATGGGGTGGATTCATTGGATGTTCTAGTACAATAATTACCACTGATTATGGTTGTGGGAGCTAAGGATATGACTGATCCATCTGTAGGGTTAACCAAGAGATCTAGGATGAGCGCATCTAACTCCAAGGTATCAAAACATGAAACACAAAATTATACCACATTTTGATAGGATGGTGAGTAATTTTTTACTAGGAAAGTCACCTGACTCCACATGTATGCAGATGGAATAGTTTTCAAAGGTCATACATTTTAATACCTATATATTTATTATACATTAAAAAATAAATTAGTGAAAATTACTCTAAATGATTCAGTGACACCTAATGATTTCATGGATTTTAGCCCACATGTTATTGGGGATAATTAAGACATACATCCCAAGTCATGGAGGAGTGGGTAGAACTATTTTACTCACATCTGAATAGCTAAATTGTTGTAATTGGTGGGATCTGTCTGCCTTTGGTCATATCGTATGGGGACCAGTGGAGTGATTTACTAGGCTATTCTTATGTCTTCTATGGGTTATATGTAAATATTGATCCTAAATAATGGAAGGAGCTCAATCTAGTCATGAAGAAACACAATTCTAAAATATCTAATTCACATCAGAAAAGCTGATGAAGATATTTCTTGTCTATATGGGCTGTTATAGGATCAGTTATTGACTACTTCTACTTAGGATGAGATCACTACTAGTACGAGGAATCAACTAGTAATGTATTTTTCCAATTATTATGAAATAATGATGGTAGTGGTCGAGTAATGGGTGGTGAATGATTGACAGTGTATATGTGTCGAAGATGATCAATCAATGACAAATAAAGATAAGGAATACCAGTCAGTATGAAAAATGGTATTTGAGACCAGTTAGTGTATGATGGAAAAGATTGAGCACTATAGTTTTTAGACAGATCTATAGATGATCATTTTTCATAGGGGGTCACTAATAAGAGGATTTACCTATAAAACATTCATTATTATAATTTTCTTGCTCGAACATAATGTATTCCTTTATTTTATTAATTATTTCATATTTTTGAGTCAACTAAAAACCAATACATATGATAATCGGGGTTATACTCAGTGTCAAAAATATTGAATGGTCATGTTATTTACCTTTATATGACGGTGGTGGAATGACCTTACGTACTCGTAGTGTGACATCACTGAATAACCACTAAGAGTTTCCAAGCTAAGAGAATATGTAACTGGAGAATTCTGATCCCATGAATACAAACTTCCTTTTACGAAATGTTTGAGTGCATGAATGGTATAACACTAGGTGTGTTAAAATCAACCTAAACATAAAGGAATTGACATATTTGACTCATGAAGACATAAATCATTAACAGAAGGATAGTTTCATGGATATATAAGATATATGTGGATTGTGTTTGAAACATAGAATCTGTAACATTATCGAGAACGGGGATATACAAATGAGTGTCGACCACTGACATTGTTCAAAACATGGAACATGTCTTAGAATTTCATCCAATGTATTGTAGGATATTTCCCTAGGATGGTAGGTGGGATAGTATGGCCTAGGACTATTTCATTATGGGGTCCCTTCATACCTAGATAAGGATGAGTATAAAAAAATACATGTATCTTTGAAATGACTAAACATAACACATAGTTTAATGTTGTTGGGATTGGAAAACATATATGTTATTCCAAACTATACTTGTGTGGAACCAAAGAGATAATCCGGACCCGAAAGAGTTATAATAGGTATGCATAAAATATAAGAATTGGGGATAAGACATTTTATTTTTATTCTCACTTATATTAGACCTTGTCAAAAAGATTAAAGTCGTGATTCATGAACTACTAAGATGCTAAAAATTTACGTTTATAATTTTGATATCACATGATCATAGATTTAGGTCATGGATTTTGGACAATGTGATCCTTTTCAAAACATGATAAAATCAGTACTCACCCCACCTAAACTTCTTATAACTGGAAATTCATGATCTATTCAAGGTACAATGAATGGAAAATGTGTTTTCGTAACATTTGCAAGTGCACATTTGGGGTGAGGAGATACTAGGATGATAATTTCATGATTACATTTACCCACCCACTCAACAGATCAAATGCATGGAAGGGTAACACCAAGGCTGGTAAAATGACACTGGGATTAAGGGAAGTGAAAATAAGTTAATATGAGATTTTTGATATTAGGATAAGGGGTGACTTATGGATAGATATCGACTATTGGACATATTCAAAAAAAGGAAACTAATCCAAAAAAGGCATTAATGGGCTAGGAAAATTCACAATCGATAGTTGACCATGTTCAAAACATGTGATCAACAATTTTTTACCAGAAATACATTACCGTATTGGCCTTAGAAGAGAGCCGAGCCTTGTACAAACACAATAATTATTGTAGGTTCTATTTGAAATTTCAATATGACGTAAATTCAAAAAAAGAAATACTAGAAGTGTTTTAATGGAATGAGGTAATATCTGTGTGGGTTGGATTGAAACCTGGGTATTGAAAATAGATAAAAATTATTTTTTATGGACCATGAGTGAACATCAATTGTTTGTGGTTTAATTGTTGGAGTTATAATGCCAATGTGAATGAATACCATGTAAGACCTAAGAAACACACTACATCCTTGTAATGAGATGCCCCCTATTTTAGGTCATTATTCATTGACCATAATGGGGCTCAGGGGCCAAATTATTGGATTAATTCTTTCTTTTTGTCTCAAAGAGGTGAAATTTGGGTGTCTCTACATATCCCATAAGGATAGAAATCATTCCACATATTGCTTTAAAGGGGTGATGCACATAGTTTATGATCATATGATTTGGGCAATGAAAGGCAGTTTAAATTCATTTTTCTTGAAATAGGAGGAGAATATTCACTCCCACGGTATACATGTGAAAACAAAGAGGTAAATAAAAACTTGAATGATTCTATTAAGGATCATGTGTTGCATATATACCATATGGTGTGCCTCAAGAGGTACAATGTCACAATACATGGTCTATAATGGTGGATAAAGGATTAATGAATTTGCAGATGGGTGCTTATGATGAGAAGCTTTGGAGTGACTAAATATTACATTAGGATGGGAATCAAGACACACAATTTTCTAGAGTATGGTTTGGTAAAAGACCAATGAAAATGGTTTTGATGCACAAGGGTGAGGGAATTTGAGGCATTCAATAGTTATTTTGGGGTGTCCCATGTTTCAGGCATGTAGTGAAATTTTTTAATCATCCAACAAATATCATATTAGGAATAATGTTTTAAAATGGGGTAAAAAGTTTATCTTATTTAAGTGGAATAAATTTTTTTCATGTTTTAGAATTCAATTTTAATGTTGTGAATTGAAGACTTCTAGATTTATTTTTTCATGTAGTACAATCCGATTATAGGGGATGTAATTGTTTAATGTCATAATGTTAGGGCCATCTACAAATAGATTATGGTCATGTCTCTCATACCTTTGGAACTCATTTTAAGCACATGGTGTTTATAACATGTGGGAGGGGATACTAAAAATGTGTAAGGTGGCATGATATAGTGGAAAACCAAATGTGAACAAGGGACAAGAAGGCCCAATGACACACCATAAATTCCCTTGATGTTCTGTATATAGTTTGATGTAGTGATCCTTGGAATAAGGATCTTAGATTATGGTGATATAGTTTAGAGAAAAAAGTGGTAAATTCTGCAATATTATATGATTATTTTTGTGTTATGAAAAACTCATTGTGAATATGGTCCAAGAAGGCATACCAACATATACACACCTTGATATGGCTTGAATACAAATTAATTTCATAATGTCTAAAGTATAACTATGGTAAATGGGCCAAAGGGATGATGAATTTATATGCATCCCCAAAAATTAGCGTAATGGGTATTAATACATATCTCTTGAGGATATGAATCAATCCACCCATTTTTCTAAAACATTCTGGGGAAAGAGACTGAAACTGATAAATGTGATTATCTATAGAGAGGAAATTTTAGGCTCCACATAATTGTCATGACGCATCCCAGGATCATATCATTGCATAAGAATCATACATTATTAAGATGAGTCTTGATTTTTATGTGATATAATCAATTTTTAACATCATTTTTTGAGGATGTTATCACATAGTTTAAGGTCATAGAGTTTTGTTCATGATTGGGGAATATCTCTAATAGGTTATTGTGGTGTGGTGTCCTATAATACCCAATTCATTTGAGGACCAAAGAGTATAAACACTAAATTACATAACCTTAAGACGACTCACATACAATTTTATTTCATGATTCATGGACTATGAATCATTTATAAAAATCATAGTGTTTGGACCCATGGGAAATTTTTTAAGGCACATTTAATGGATGAACAACATAGTACATAATCATGTACCTCGTCTATAGACACTCTGTTCGACATAATTTTATGTTTTACATGATGGGTTTGAGGTTTAATTCCATGCAACTAGGATTCTTAGATACCCACAGATGATGTGTTTTTGGAAAATCATTGCATTGTTAGAAGGAGAGATTCACTCTCCATATATAGTGATCAAAGAATATGTGCCACGAGGATTATCCTAGTGAATGATTTAATGTTTTAACTGATTCTAATTTATTCCTAAAGGGGTTTTCTAATACACTTTATCCTAATTGAATAATTTTTATTTATTCATGAGACTAAAAAATTGATTACCCTTTCGATCAAAATTTCTAATAAACCACCCAATATTGGCAATGTGGATTTCGAGTCCTTGAATTTCACTGAGGATTCTCATAGAAGGGAACTGCATGATAGATTTGATCTTCTCTATTTCCATATTGATGACTATAAATTTAACAACAATTTTGAGGAACATCCTAGAGGTAACCCAGAATGGATACTTAAAGGGTTCATCTTCAAAAACCGAGAGTCGATGAAGCTAGATACTTATTAATGATCTCTAATATGGTTCTAATGATTGTGGTATTTGACAACCATGATATCCATGTATCATTTTATGAATGACATGGGGATCATTTTTAATATGTGGTTCAGGTATCACTGATAAGTGGATCCTATTTTATTCACATTGAAATACATTACCTAATAAAAAAGGATCACTGTGTTGCCATAATATGGGTAGAATCCACATATTAAAGTACATCCTGATTTTGTTGTACTCATAATATATATCCATGAAGGATAGATCTTGGAGCTCATCTATGGAATTTATCAATAGTACATTCACTACAATGGGAAATCACTATTTGTACAATTACTATTTAGGTTCCATAATTCGATATAAACTCTGATTCAAAAAATAATTCCTCACTGTAATGATGTTGGCTATCCACATGTGGTACTAAATATCCATGAAAATGTTGGGTTTGGTATACTTATTAACTATGGACTTGACCATGGAACCATGATAAGGGTTCATGTTCCTCAGTGGTTGACGGAATCTGTAATGACTTATAGGGAGGCAATGATGGCGGATGGAGACCTAAAGTTCTATCCCTTGAATGTATTCATAAGTCTAGGTGAATACATATTGATGATTCTTTAGGAATGAAACATACAAATATTATTATTATAGTGTCATACCTACACTGATCTATATTGGGCATTGATCTATCTCTTTACCAAATAGCACCTGAATCAATTCATCGACAATGGTGGATATGCCCAATTCAAGTGTGGTACGAGTGTATTACAAATCCTTATCAATTTATGATGTAGTAGAATTACTGAGCGGATATGGATCATTTGAGCTGACTGATTTTGTAGGAGAAGTGTTTCTATATTGGTTTTATTTGGAATCCCCATTGTAGAAATATTGGTATGGTGAATCCATGGAAATAGATGTTCTCAAAATGATTCCATCGGGACTTCAAGTATAAGTTGTATGGTTAATATCCAATAAATAGTGGTGGTTCAGTTTATGGTGAGATAACAAAGATACGTGTAAGAGATGAGAATTTTATGGAATGAATGTTATAGGGAGAACATCTCAGCACTTCATAGGGATTGGGATTTCTTTTTTCACACAGGCCAAGAACATGTAAGAGTTTTAGTTAATATTAATAAATTTAAAAAACATAGGGACATGAAACACTTCCTATAGGAATGTATAATTAAACATCACATTTCTAGCAACATATCCTCTAACAAGTGTATCGATAAGATGAAATAAAAATCCAACTTTTACCATGTTTTGTATGCAATGGTTGTGCGGTCATCCTCATTAGTTCGATCATTAATTTCCAAACTCATCTAATGTTCTTAATCCAGATAGTGGGATTTACAAGAGTCTAAGGGGGGATTCATCTGATTAGAGTTCCCGAACTCAATCATTGAGGGAGTACATGCAGCATTAGTTGTATAAGGGGTTCACTACTTCTTGAATATGTACCCAGGGTCTACCAGTCAATGTGTTGTAGGTTGTATCATGTGAGAAGAATAATAATTCAAAACTTTCTACCAACCATTTGAACTGGGTCTTTGACTAGATTATTTTACACAATATCTTCTTATTCATATAATTACCCTGAATCGTGAGTTCAAAGGGACTCAAATATGATTTAATGATCCCCACCATGTGGAGAGTCTAGGCTGGGATGATATTTATCCAATAAAATTTTTCAATAGGAGATGACAGATATCCATTCCATTGAACTGGCATTTGATGTACAAATGGAGGATGTTTCCCTATATGAGGGGACCATATTATTCCCCAGTGAATGAAATGAATGATCGGAAGTCATCATTCTTGACCTCCCATACAATGTAGGTCTTATAACAAACTACTTCCTCATTGAACTGTATGGGAGATTTTCTAGGCCTATACAAGGGCTTCACACTTTTCCTAGTAGATGTGGAGGTCCAAGAGAATATATATACATGAAGGAGTGAGATCATTGTTCCTTAGAATTCCATAAATCCATGTTTTATGTACAATTCTACCCATTGATGGCTTCCCTTTTGTGGGAGGTACACCACATGCTACCATAAATGCCAAATAATACTGGCTAGTGCATGATATATCCTGATGGTCATTGGATAAATGACACAAGATCACAATCAGTTGATTGTCAGTGGGTTGAGGCTTGGGGTCAGCTGGACATGGTCAATCATGAGGAGGATGTAGCTATCACACCCAATCAGCTAACATAGTAAAATTTGGTGAAGGGTACTCAGAGAGGTCATCCCTGATGGATGGTTATATTTTGATGATAAAACTCATCCACATTCTTTCACATAAGAGCCTATTATTTTTGAGGTAATTCCTGCCAATTTTTCATTGGTTGTGGATGATATTGTTGAGACTTCTACACTCAGTGTAGTTATTTAGGCAGTGGGGACATCAAATCTAGTGGTTATATGGCTGCCAATTGTATTGTGATGGAATTAAAATTATTTTATAATCCAATTTATTGATATGAGAGGGGAAATGGATGTCCCCTCTTTTCTAGGTACATGGTTTTCACTTAGAGCTAGGCCTTCTCAGAGAAATCATGGAAACCACTTGGGATGTTTTGATTGATGAGGGTGGGGACTATCCCATTATTGACATTACATATTAACATCATCATTATCATATCTTGAGTCTTTTTAATATTGTGTGAATACATGTGGCCCTTCCAAATATAAAAAATATATATGACACAGTCATTAGTAAACTTTTTTCACTTGATGTTGTCAGAAATGCTTTTCTTGCGCATGGTGGAGCTGAACTGGTAGAGTAACTTTATATGATTTAATTACAAACAACTATTAGACCCAATGGGTAACTGGATGTATTAGATAAATGAGGTTCCATACAACATCTAATTGAATCATCTGAGTTTTGTAGCCTCCAATTTCTCCTAGGTTCCCAGCACGAGCTCACACCGTGAGATGATGTTGTCCAAAAGATCTATGAGTCACCCATCCAATTATAAAAGGTGAATCAGGGTTTCAAAAAATGAAGGGGTTATCTCATGTCCCTCACCCTGTCCATTTATGGCTTGTTTTTAGGTGGGACCACCTCATATGGTGTCTCAATATATTTAAGCTAAGCTGTTGAAGTATCTAACAAATCATCTAGGTGAGGGTTCATGTAATGAAGTGGATAACTAAACACCATTATGTTGAAAGTCCCAAAAACTCATTATGTTGGATCTATAGATCATATAGAGGATTGATCTGGGTCCTAGTGAATATTATCATGCTACTATAGTGGAGTCGGGGACTCTTATCTCATTCAATTTCTATACAATCGTTCCCCTACCATGTCAGGGTGGATGAGGTCACTGAGTTCACATGGGATCAACTTTATAAGGATTATATGCTACTACCCTGTAGAGGAGAAATGATATCTTGTTGTGGAGAACCATAATATGAGATCTGATCAATAAGGAGTTCATTGGTGAAAATTTTATGATATAAATCCTACCAGTGCAAGGGAAAAATCATGTAATATAAATCTAGATTTGGCATAATCTCTGGGAGATTATGGGTCCTGAGAGGTCCCTTTCAATTTTTCAAATACTTTTTAGAAGGAAAAAATGTAGAGGGATCCCCAAGGGTTAGATACTTAATTTTCTAGATGGTATGAAAACTTTTATGAGGGTCAACATTATACTGCACTACCCTAAAGGGGATGTTTTCTCTATTATAACCTATTTCCATGTCCATTTCTTATGTAACTCATGAAATTCTATGTTCATCATAACTCTACCTTGAGGAATATCAACAATATAAATTGGTTGGTCTATTTAATATTGGATAGGGCTAAATTAGAGAGAAAAATACTATCCTCAGACCCAAATATTCACATGTGGGGATGCCTCTTTTATGATTTTATTGAAAACAATGAGGCTATTTTCTCATCTCCCTTAGAGGGTCCAATGGTAGGCTAGTGACATATGGAACCCTTCCAATTGGTCTGACTCCATCTCAACCATGTGGCATTACCTATCATTTTCATCAATGTTATCTCTAATTCCAGGATAGACCAATTGATGGTCCCCATGGTGATGAAACATCACCTAGATGTTCTATCAAAAACACATGCCTTTCCCTAGGCTGGGGGACTCCCTGTTATCGATGTTGGAATGTGAATTTTTGAAGAGAACCACTAAAAACAATCATCATTAATAGTATCACATGGGATTTAATATATAGATGTGGGGCCCTAAACCTTTCCAGACTAGGCTTTGATTGGCACAATCTAAGAGATATTTAGTAGCACTAATTTGGATCGGTGTGGTGGTTGGAAATATGGTGGTGGAGTCACTTGGTTATTTGACTATTTTTTATACACTGGATCTTCACTCTATAGAAGTACCAAAAACATCACCCCATCCTTATAAGACTTTTTTACCACCACCATATTTGAAAGGGAGATAGTGCTCATTGGTAGCTCTTAAGGTATCTATCATCATATCCCGCACCAAAATAGTTCAATGTAATCATATGTAGAGGAGAAGAGGGAAACTGGTGATGATAGAGATGGATGTAGCATAACACCATGTTAGAGGAGAAAATATTCCTCCTCCTAAATGTAATTATGGAGTGTTTTGTAGAATCCATGGACTTCACATACCAGGTTGAATAAATTCACTTTCTAAGATCATATCCAAGACTCTAATGCCTGTGATAGGAATGATGGATTCATCATTGAATCCCATCCCCCTTTGAATCTATGATTCTAATATGAGTATTGAATAATTGGAATGTATTAATATGTTTCCATCACCAGTAGTGGTTCATCATTATACTTTAGGATGGTTATTCTAGGTCGGGTAATTCATTAGCAGAGGAAGGACCTCTATGCTAGTGGGTAATAGCGTGAGGACCCTCACTCTAATTACATTGGATACAAATATGACTTAAATATCTGTTGTTTTTGTAATCATATGGCCTTCATATTTACTATTGAAGGTGTGTGGATGACCTCCAATCTGGATGATGATGAAGCTGGGAGGACATCCTCCTTGTTCAATGTTATCCTGAGGAGGAACTCCATGATGACTAGTAGTAATGGAATTGGGAGGACCCCTATACTGAAATGTTGAAATACGAGGATGAACTTTTCACTGATCAAAATGGGTGCAAGAAGGTTTTGTAGTAGCTCCTATAACTGTGCAGGGCACATCCACATTGATTACTGATAGAGTAGGGAGGACCACCACTTTGATCAATTACAGATTGGGGATGACCTATTCCAGAGCATTTGGAAATTAGGGAAAGGAATCTATAATGAATTTTGAAGGAGTGGGGACGAAATCCACCCTTGATTGCAACCACAAAGGGGGGAAATATGTGTTTATGGGTGAAAGATGTAAAAAAAGAAAATACATATTGTTTGGTGGGGTCATGTGTAGGTAACCCATATCGATTATCGATGAAGTAGAATTTTCTCCTCTTTGAATGATGCTACAATGTGGAGGACCTCTGCAAGAGCAAGGAATGATGTGTGGTGTAACTACATTCTAATTGGCTACGATATGGGGAGGGTCTCTATATTGACTAGTGGTAAAGGAATGCAGAGGACCTCCATTCTGGTAGTTGATGTAAGGAAGACGTATTATTTACTTGATAACCACATAAGGAGGACCGTCACACTAATTTTTAGAGCATGGACGACATCCTCTTAGATTTTTAAGGGGTGAGGATGGCCTCTACACTAAAACTAATCATCAAGGGATGGAAGGTAATGAGTTTTGTTGGTGACCAAGTTTTTTCATAGTCAACCTAGGTTTCCTGTAAGGTTACTAGGGTCTCAATCCCAACTAGTCATGGATATATCCTTAATAAACTATTTGAGAGAATATGGAAGAATACACCCATGGTGGTAGGGGCCATTAGTGTTGTGGAAGATGATGCCCCTTGATGGTCATCCTTATAAGTATGAACATGATATTGATTTCGAGTGGTCCAGACTAGGGATAGTGATGAATTTGTATATTCCACCAGTCCTTCATCCTAAAGGACATGAATGTTTTTTCATTGAAGGGTCATATATGGATAACTTCTTTGAGGCTCAAAGACATTAGTAATAACAAAGGTTTCTAAAAAATATTCGGCCTCAACATCCTAAGGTACCTTATAATGGGATCACTTTTTGGAGATAATTTAGAAGTTAGTTTCTATTAGATCATGGTGTTGTTTATCCATGTGTATCCCTTGGGGGAGACATTGTTTCTAAGGAACTGAAGAATCCAAGTCCTGGTGAGCCTTGTCCCACATGGGAATGACCCCATATTTTTTATATAAACATAACAGGTTGTAAATAACTTTCCTATAAATAATTTTTTTGGGTGGTAATAGTCCTTGGAAACCAATAGTTGAGGTCATAAAAGAATTCATGGAGAAGATGGTGTCATGTGGGATTTCTACATTAACATTTCTCATACCCCTATGTATGCAGGAATTGAGTAGCTAGTTTGCTACTGCATGGGTCCTATGATGTAGGTGGATTCGTATATCAGTACAGATATAAGGAAATCAATGACTAATTCCCCAATATTGTCCAATATAAAAAGGTATATAGGGATATACAATGGAAATTTTTCAAACTAGAGTGCTCAACATTTAATTGGTCCAATTTCTCTAGAGTCCCATACCGATCCCACTATTTTCAAGGTGGGTCTTGGTTCCCGAAAGATGGATTGGGTGACATGATAATTTATTGATGCATCAAATGCTTCTTGTCCCCATGTTGAGGAGAATAGATTCAGATTGGACTATCAATTTTCGATTCTGATTAATTCACCAGGGCTCATCTCCTGGATGTTAATTTGTGTGGCCAATCTTTTTAGCCTACATTCGCACTTTCCAAAGGTGGAATACTTTCAGCATTTTCAAGGACATTTTTCACTCCATGATCAAAAATAGATTATGTGATAAAAGTTCATCCCTCCCTGGAATCTTCCTTAAAACTATTTTCATAGTCCAGATATCTCATATAGTGTTATGTAATGTTTTTGGAAGTCATTCCCACCACAATATATTTGTGGATGCAAGTTAATTAAACTACTCCTATTTAGAAATTGTTTCCCTCAGGGCATTGCAAGAACCATGAATCTAAATATTAGTAACATTAGGCATCCCAGGAATATATGGATGTTGGGAAAGGTGGACACATGTATTCTTCCTCTTAGAAGGGAATATCATATATCTATCTTAGGTGATTAACAAAAGGAATCCTATATTGAACCTGATGTATTTGATGTTGAAGGTGTATATCTTCCAAGGCTTTCAACTCAGGCATCACATGTTTTGTATGAGGTAGATGATACCATATGAATATGTATTTTATGGACTTAAACTAATGAATCAAATGTTTTTTCATGCAGTTGATCATGTCATAGGCATATATATTCTATTGAATTCACCTTTCTAATCCCATGATTTTCATGATGTTTCTTACACAATATGAATATATCTTCCAAGTCATATACCATAGTAATTCCATGAATTTAATGTGGTGTTTGATTCCATATAAGTACATCATCAATGGGTTTCATCTAAATAATCAAATTCTTATGAATAAGTAATGTTTTTGGGGCACAATTTTAATTTCTTGTGGTGGCATATCAAAATTTCATATAATGAAGGATTAGGTTACGAGTTTAACATATTATGAAGTTGGAGTTTATTGATCAAAATGACTAATGGAGGTGGATCAAGGAGGTGCATCGTTGTGACGGATAACCCAGAATTGTTATCGATTAATTGATTAGAATGCCATCTAGTGAGGGATCAAGGAGGTGAATCCCATATAGGGAAAATGTCACACCATGAATGACGATCAAAATACACATGGAGGTAGATTGGGGAGGTACATCTCTACAACAGGTAACCAAAATGGTTTAATGATGTATGGATTAGAATGAATCATATAGGAGCTTCTAAGACTTATGTCCCATAAAGGGAAGACATCACACTATAATGGTTCACCAGAACACCCTAGACTTTAGTCAAGGGGGTCGATCTCTAGAAGGGAGTACTTGAATTTTTTGTCTATAGATTGATCATAACTCCCTATATAGGCGGATCTGTGTTGTTTTTTCCTCAAAAGGATGATGTTAAACAATGAATGTTGATTATAACACTCCTAAGGGTTGATCCTGGGGGTACATATCTATTATGGAGAACTTAGACTTACCATTGGATGGGAACATACCATATATAGGTGTCCTATATACCCTATATGGAATATAACAATATAAACCAACATTGTTCAATATGTTAGTTTTGGGTTATGTGATGAGAATGATCCATGTAATTTAATATCTCATGGTGACGATTCTCATGGTGTAGTGGGAGCATTGTCGTGGGATGGTATGAGGCTTACACATGGAATATTCCAATCAAAAGAGGTATGATCTTGGTTGGAGGGTGTGGGGATTATGTATTGTTCTTATTGAAGGACAGGGAACATATGTTGTATCCCAGTTGAAGGTAATGATATTACTAGGATGTAACATAGAGAAAAATCATGATGGATATGAATATTGGGTTCAGACATAAAGATGGATCCCTATGTATCTAATTTTTTTTGGAAATCAACGCCCACATAGTTCTGAAAGTGATGAGGAATATACCTAAGGAGTAGTCCCATTTGAGAGGACTTTAGGATTTATATGTATATAGAAGTACTATATTTGTTATTGTGGAATTTCATGGACACTACAAACCTCTAATCCCACATGAGTAATTTTCTATGTGAGAAAAAAATAGAAGTAGTGTCTCTAATGAAAGTGTTGAAAAAGGGGAAACAATGAGAGATGGTGAGGTTCTTAGACATGTAATAATTCCAAGGTTGGATTTAATAAATGTGGTGTTGATATTATTACATGTTAGGAGGATCTCAATCCTTCTGAGGGTAGGTAGTGTGGAGACTATCCCATGCCACTAAAACATGGAGGATCATGTTCTTATTTCACTAGGTAAATAGATAGTTTAATGTCATGTGTTGAGGATGTTTGGACTACGATATTTTATGTCATGTAGATTAGATGTGGTGGACTCACACCATATCCCATGGGCTTACATGACTATTGATCATGAACCACTAGGTGGGGCATGAATTTTGAAATGACAGGATACGATGATTGGGGTGGGATTGGTCAATCATGAGGTCTATGATTGTGTGCCAATGTTGAGAAGAAACAAACATTAACATAACTATACTAATAAATAGGTAGTAGTTAGGAGTCTCAGACCACACATGTTGTTCATTATGCCACCAAAATGGTTGGAACATGTTACATAGGGACTCAAGATGCCGGAAAACCAATCCTTGGTGGGTGTGGTGGATTTGGGAACTCAACCATCATGAAGTGGTCTCAACATAAGGGATGAAGAATAAAGAAGCCTAGGAGAGAGGTTTCGATAAACTAAGGGATTCAAAGTGAGATCCAATATGAATATCAAGTTCTTATTGATGGTTTAGGGATTTAGGAAGGAGGAGGATTTAGGAAATTGGGTAACACTATATTAGGATAAATTTATGATTCATGAGATGATTACTTCACAAAGGGTGAATGCTTGACAATGCCTAATGTTACTGTTACAGTCTTCTACAATTATTAAGGGAATAATCCTTAATGAATGGAATCTACACTAATAGTGGATGCCTTCAAGACCTCATTATTAGGGGTTTCATGAATCCTAGTAACTGTGGAATATAAATTTCCATCATGTCTGTGATGCATATGAGGGTCACGAATTGGGAGATATTTGGAGGTTGAAATGTGATGTAACAATCATCCAATGTTTTAATGAGTGGTTTATTTATAGAAATGAGTTTCATAGAGATCATAATTAGTCCCCAAAGGAATTTTGGTCTTCATAAATGGGAGATGTTCCATCAGAATCATGAAGGATACCGTCAATCCATCATGTGGCCTTGATGCACCGTCTGAATCACAGTGGGACACCTTTAATAATTTACGCACTTGCGAAGAGCCATCCAACATATAGTGGAACACCATCATGGATTCACATATCATGAAGGGTATTTATCAGTTGGGATATCCACATGCTTTGGCCATTCCTGACATGGAAGGGATTCACGATGAAGACCCTTAAGATGAATTTTGGGCTATCCTGACATGTATTTTCTCAAAAAAAGATGGTTAATCCTTGTCTATTTCCAAGTAATATAATTTCCCTCACACATTTATTCTTTCAGAAGGTATAAAGTTAAACTTATTACAATGTAGAATGGGTATTCTTTAATGACATTTACCACTGTGAAATATATTCATTATTCGACCCTTATTTCTTTTGTGTGGTTTTCATAGCTACCTTTGATATATAATACCATGATTCTCAATATAACAGTGTTATTAAATGTTTCGTTTGACAAATATTAATTTTATAGGGAATATAATTATACTGATTACAATGTGTCAAGAGATGTACTAACTCAATTTTCATTCATAATGTTAAAAAAATATTTCATAGATTACTTAATGCGAAAGTTATGTGTAATTTGAATATAATTTATTTTATTTGAACATATTTTTGGTTGTCTATAAAAAACAAAAATAATCCATTCATTTGATTGTTGATTTGATCCTTTTATGGGAAATTATCTCAATTTTTTCGATAGGGATCATTTCATAGGTTATACACCTATTTTCAATTCCATGGTGTATATACATATCATTTTTTATGATATCCACCGAATAAAGATTTCATTAAATATCCATATTTCTTATATCAGGGATATTATAATTTTTTATGTGGTATACATTTTTTACATATGGTGTTTATATTGAATGTTATTCTTACATAGAAATTATTGATTATTCTGTATCATCTAATCAATGTAGATATTTTGATAAGGGATATTAACATTGAATTAAATCAATGTATGAACAATTATTTGACAATGTAGTGAATGGTGGGTTCGTACATTATATATCCCCTTTATGCCTCATCATGTCTCATGTTACTAATTTGTTTGAAATAAACCATTCATCATTATATCCTAGTAGAATCATATTTTTTTACCTATATACTTAAACAATCTTGTAAGCGGTCTTGACAGTAGTGTTTTAGGTTTTAAATACTTGATTTCCAATAATTATGCTTTTCCTTCATTTGTTATTGTAATATATCTAATCATGATATTTTCAGAATGAAAAAAATATATAGATTCATTTTTCAGACCTATTTATTGGTTAAAGGGAATGAGTTTTTAGTTTTTTTACCTTTCTATATTTATTATTATTTATTTTTTATGCTTCACATAGAATTGAATCATTTTTTTATATATGTGACAGGTACTGAGTATTTTTACTCAACCATTTATTTTTCCCTTCCCCTAGTTATGAAGATGAAATATTTGAATATGTGTCATGGAAGAATTTAATTTTCTTTTTTTATGTTCTTTGATTAACTACCCATGTAATAATTGAACCAGGTATGTATCTAGTTCTTATATTCTACTAAACTGATCAATCCTTATTGGTTTGATATATTGTATCTATTTCATTTTATTAAAATATCCACCCACTATATACTACTAGTGTCGGGGTTGTCATATTCGGTATCATATAATTTTTAGTAAAAACCATGGGAACATGATGTTAAATAAACATGAGTATTATAATAATTTATTATAGATTTTTTTGACACTAATAATGATTATGATCTTACTCAGTGTGTGCCACTATTTTGTGATGGCACATAATGGAAAAAGGGAAACAACCCCCACATACAATATAGGTACTACCCCACTTAGAAATCCAACATAGTTGGTGTTAGATTTGATAAGATAATCAACATATTTCGGTAGTTTTATCAAGATATAAATAATAACCATACTAAAACGATGTTGGATTTCTCTATATGGTATAAGCCAAAATCATTTTGTTTGACAACTAATTTGAATGAAGATAAGAAATGGATCAGGTAGCGTGAAATGATATTTATAGAATTGGTGTCTATTTAAAATGAAAATTTAGTACTAGTAGTATATTTCCTTAAGATAGATACTAATCAACGGTTGTAACTGACCTAGAAAACTATAGTGGACAATGTAAATGAAGACATGGAATATATTACTGCTAAAGAAATATTCTTTATAAAATATTTCACTTATGATAAATGAACTCAATTAAAGATAAAATTTCTTATATTAACAAATTGTTGGTCTTGAAATTTTATAGCCCCTCTATGCATCAACATGTCTCATGTGAAGAATTATTTGGCAAAAAACCATTCGTCTTTATATTTATATATAATCAGAGAGGTTTTTACCTACATATATAAACCATCTTGTGAATGTTCATGACATTATTGTTTTATTTTCTAGATACATGATGTCAAATAATTAATAATTACATTCCTTTATAATTTACTTTTTACTATTCATGATTTTTTCACTATAAAATAAATACATGGATTCATTTTACGTATCTATTTATTGGTTAAAGGGAACATGTTTTAGTTTTTTACTTCTCTGTATTGATTATTACATATTTTAAATCCTTTAATTATAATTGATTCATTTTTCTTCTATACGTAACAATTTATTTGAATTTTAGTTCACCCAATTATTTGATTTCCATTCCCATGAGATGAAAATGAAATCATTGAATAAGTGTCATGGAAGCATTTGATTTTTCTTTGTTATATTTTTTGTTTAACTACCCATGTAAAAATAGAACTGTGTTTGTATATAGTTCCTCAATTATAATAAACTATTAAATCCTTATTATTATTATTTATTGTATTTATTAAATTTTAATAAAATAACATCTAACTCTGGGATAGTGTGGTCGGGGTTGTCACAGTTCGTATCGTATACTATTTCGTAAAAACATTCCATACTAGAAGTTAAATAAACTTGATAATTATAATAATCATTATATATTTTTTCTCAATAATCATGAATATTATAAGATAAATCATTATGTTCTCTTATATAGTGATGGAACATTATGGAGGAAAGGGAATCAACCCCCACAAAAAAATATATGGACTACCCAACTAAGTAAGCCATCATAGTTGGTGTTGGATTTGATAAGATCATCAATGTATTAGGATAGACTACTCAAGAAATGAAAAATAACCATAAAATATTATGTTGGATCATTTAATATGGTATAATCCCATATCATTTAGTGGGTTAACTAATTTTCTTGAAAATGTGAGACATATAATGTACATTGAAATGATATTTAATGCAATTTGGTAAAATGAAAATGAAAATATAGTTTTAGTAGTTTATTTCCTCAAGGGATATACTGATCATTGGTGGTATGTTTTCTAGAAACCAAATCTGGACAATGTAATAATAGACATGGAATAGTGAACATTTAAGGAAACATTCTTCAAAAAATATTTCCCTCTTGATAAATAAACTCAAATGAAGGGAAATTTCATTATATTAACAAAAATGAAGAAGATAGTTTTTCGTAATATGATGATATCTTCACAATAATATATATGTGTTCTCAAGATTAAATACATGATTTATTATATTATATCGATAATTTCATTGATGGATAGAATCAACGTCATCGAAAGTCACCATCTTACCAATCATTATAATCGTATGATGAAATATTATTAAGTTCTATCAAAATAGTGAATGAATTTTCCGGATCATATATTTTCAATGAAGTTAATGAAAGTAAGAGTTCCTCTAATAACAATGAAAAATGAAAATAATAAATGAAGATGATGGGAATGAAGGAATTTACATATTGCTAAATTATGGGAGAAATTATAATGGAAAACTCATGAATGGAATGAGATTTTGTCATAAGCTAAAGGAAAGGGGTACATGTGATAATAAATTCAAGGGGAATAATAAAATCAATAATATTCAATGCATCAAATATAATTAAATAATAAATTATTAAAATTAATTTCTTAATAATTAGGGGAATCTATAACAAAGGATGCTAAGGGGATATGTCCATGATTATGAGATCGTCACAGTTAATGTAGAAGTACCCAATAATTTGGATGTAGGTATGTTAAACCTCTAATAAAATATAGAAAATGAATTATTTGACTTTGGATCATATCACTCATTTATATCTACATAGTTTTCCAAGAAAATTTGTTATTTTATTTCTGAATTAATAAGGGGGTTTTTAGTTAAAACTCATAAGGGATGTCTCATTGCGATAATAATGTGTTAGGAATCCCCATCGGGACACATAACCATTATTTATTTTATTATGTTATAATCATACTTATGGTTGAATTTTATATAATACTAAGTATGGTATGGATTTTAAAATGTGATGTGATAACTTATTCAATGAATACAAAACATAATATATGTGAGGAAGATATATAATTTCCTATATTTAGATAATAAATTTCATCATCTGATTCTTACATAGATCCACCTCAATAGCTCTACTAAATGGAATTATTATAGAGGAAGATAAAAAAATATATTGGGTTGTGGAAATTAATATCTAAATTAAGGATGTACAAATTTTAATACAATACAATGATATATTTTTTGAGTAATTATTCAGACACCTCTCAGAGCTTATAGTTGAGTTTACTATCACATTAATCCCTGATTCAAGACCCCTATAAATGACTGCTTATAGAATGACCATTGTTAAATTACTAGATCTAAAGAAAAAATAGAGGGTTTGTGTAATATGGAATTTATTATCCCTTTTGTATTTCAATAGAGAGACCACGTTCACATTGTTAATAAGATAGATGAATCCATGAGGATATACATTGACTATGGAGAAACAAATTCTATTATAATAAAGAACAAGAATCAAATGCCTCTCATAGATTATTTATGTGGTCAACATCATGGAGATCAATTTTTTATGAAGATTGAACTTCACTATGAGTTTTAACAATAGTCAGTAATGAAGTAAGTCATTACTAAAATAGATTCTCAGATGATGTATGTATATAATGAGTTTACAGTAATTTCTCATGGATTGACTAATGAACCCTTAGTTATCATTAATCTAATAAATAACATATTAATATAGTATCAAGATGATTTTTATGTTATTCATTTATTATATTGTGGTGTATTCTAAATTCTATGAATACCTCTTGAATCACATATAGTTCATTATTGAGACTATCTAAAGGAAATTTTTATATGGTAAATTGTGAATTTTTGAATAATGGATTCAATAAATTTATTGACATGCCAAAAATTTCTCTAAATATTGAATCTCATTTTACCCTGTAATGAAAATTGTAATAAAATAATGGCCTATTCCATTGTACATAACTGAGGAACATGTGAAAATTGGTTTATCATGTTTCTATATGTGTTTCATATATAATATTTCCTAATTGGCTAACCCATTAGCGATGTTCACTTCTAAAGGGGATCAACTTGACTGGACAAAATCATGTGCAGAATAATTTCATGAATTGATGATAAGACTATTCAATGTTCAAATTTTGAATCTACCAAAGAAAATGATTTTTTCTATATACGATGATTCATCGAAGAAAAGAATGGGTTGTTTCCTTATGAAAAGGGAATAATTTTCTTCATATTGATCAAGGTAGTTTAATAATCATGAAAAAAATTATCCAAATCATTATCTTGAGTTAATAGTTGTAATAATTTCTCTAATGACTTAGAGAGACTATCTATATGGTAATTGATATGAGTTTTATAAGAATCAATGGATTTTTAAATACTTCTTTATCTATAAAGAAATCAACATGGGCAAAATATGGTGGCTTAAGTTAGTCATATATTATAACTGGTCAATACACTTCCACCCAAGAAAATAATAAATTTAACTTCTTTCATTATGAAAGACCGATCTTAGACTTCTCACCCAAATGTTTCTTGAGAATAATCTTATATACATAGGGTTAGTAAAGAATTATATGGGAATACTTTTTTATTTGAAAAAAACAACTCCTTTTCCAATAACTGTTAATCTAGATTCATTAAAATATATATAAATCTGTCAATCTAATGATGAAAATTTTAAAATAATATTGATTTTTTATGATTTGAGATACACATACACCATGTATGATGATGAAATTATGAAATTGGGAAATATTATATGTGTTCCATCATTAAATAAGCTAAAAATTAACTATTAGATGAGTATCATTGCTTAAATTTCCCTATAATCCATGGTTATACCAAGATGTATAAATATTTGATGTAAATTTTTGGGTTGGATAATATGATAACGGAAATTATTGACTATCTGTCAAGATACCTAGTTTTTAGAATATTTGATGGATGAGAGACAGTATTCTAGAGGATTCATGGTACCTTTACCAATTCTTATCAATAATTTGTATTACATTACTATAGTATTCATCACTAGATTAGAAAAAACCCATAATCACTGATACAATATGTTTTATTCATCATTCTCTTACAAAATTGAATCATGTTTGTTATATAAGATACGATTTTCCTCTTGAACACCTAGAAAGACTCCATATTAATAAATATTTATGGAATTATGGTGAATGTATATATTTTGGGACTTATCGAGATCCCAATTTTACAAAATTATTCTAGAATACTCATTAAGAGGCCCTAGATACCATGATTCATTTTAGAATATATTATAACCCTCAAACCGACAAAAAATTTGGAAGGACTGTTCGAACATTTGAATACATGGTGAGATCATTCTCAAATATCTCTAACGGTATATGGGATTAGTATTTATCTATGTTAGGGTTTCCAAAAATAATAGTTTCCATAATAGTATTCAAATGGTGCCATGATAATTGTAACACCCCGGGCTTCCACGATACGCTTCTCTTTCAATAATGCAATAGCTTGCGCTGTACGCAACTTCGAGTTCTAAAACACCGCGACTAATCAAAGTAGCCATTATGAATAGTAATAACAACTTTTTAAAATTATATAAATTTTATATTTCAAAATGGACTTCATTTTTGTATTCGTAATATCGAAATTATCCTAAGTTGAATTTTTTGTAACTTTCTGAGAACTTCTGATTTTTTTATGAATAGTGAATAATACTTAAAACAACTTTTTTAATCAAAATAATTTATTGTGATAAATTATACTATTTAGTGGTTTTAAAGTATAATTATAATATATTTTTACCATTTTATCCAATGGTGGTCATTAGAATTAATTTAACATTGAAATTGGACATAAACAATTGCCAATCTTTTGATATAAATTGTTTCTTAAAACACGCTATTTGTTGTGACAGCGGGAATTAATTATAAAATTAATTAATGCAACTTATATGTTTGGAATTTTGTAAAATAGACATCATTTTTGAATTTGGAATATCAATTATATCTTAGGGTGAAATTTTGGCCTTATTCTGAAAAACTTCAATTTTTGATGAATAGTGAAACCACTAAGTGGTTGTTAAAAACTGATTTTTCGTTAAAATGAAATATTACCAATTATGTGATTTGATTTTCAAAAATCTGACATACATGGTTGTCATTAAGAATTAAAATGTGGTTCAATGAGATTAAAATATTTTTTTGGTGAATAGTAACTTTTAAGTTCTTAATCGCGATTAGAGGTAATTAATGTAGTTTAAGGTACAAATGATGTTTTAATAATATGAGATGAGCATGACACTTGTACTACTCCTATTGGATGAGTCATGGCCGACCAATAAATCCCATGGGTCAACTTGGGGACCCATGGAGCCACATTAGTTGGAAAATGACATTAATATATATTTATTTAATGATAAAATTAAATTGACACAAACATGAGTTATTTTACTAAAATAGTTTTTATGTGGGGTTACACAAGTCCAACTTTTGACTATAAATATTCATTAGAAAGATAAAAGGATTTCCGACATCATAGTATTTTTTTTATAACTTTTAGACATTAAATAAATTAAATTATTTATGACATCATTATGATGCAGCGATGACCTCATTATTTAACGATTTAAATAAAATGAGAAGATAATGCAAAATCCAAGGCATACACTTGTCCAAAGCCTATTGTATGAGGATATTTAGAAACCTTATCACCTTATCCTCGAATTATATAAGTTTGGGACCTTTTGAATCCGAAAATCATTGTGAAATAATGTAACATTTCAATCTTTCCAAAAGTGCCCCTCCTCTCCTCTTATAAAAGGCCCCCACCTCTACCACCTTATTCACACTTCCAAGCCTTTTGGTTCGGCCAAACCCTGCCCAAATACTCTCCCAAATTCTCTCCCTTCATCCTAGAAGCTTTACTTTATTCAGAAAGACATCCTATGGTGTCCTTTTGATCAAATCAAAAGGAAGAATCCGAAGAAGAGGTAACATTTTCATCACCCTCTTTCAAGTTTCTTTCTTCTTCCACTCCCTCTTTGTTTGTTATTTCAATTCTAAAATTATAACTCCAGTATCTTCTATATAATTTCATGTTATTATAAATATGGAACAACCATATTCAGTATTCTACCCATAATTTGAATGACATGTCACCATACGTGCGTACGTACGGCTTACCGTCTCCACGTCGTGGTGTAATTGTTATTCAATATATTATTATATAGATGGGTATAATAATGATATGTAATTCATGTAAATAATAAATATAACATGATAATGATTCTGTATATATGATATAATATCCAATTATATATTATTTTAATATCAAAATAATGATATTGTCGCTCGTGCGTACGTACGGACTACCGTCTCCACGAACGCGATGAGATTCATTCTCCGTCGTATCCATTCAAGTATAATTATCATTTTATGATTTAAAAATAATGTTTAAGGACATGATATCATTCTGGATATGAATAAGATACAATCAATCCATGAAAAACACGACTTACGTAACAAAACATATAAAAGAAAACGAGTAAGTTAACACCCGAAACAACGATAAATCTAAGATATTGTTAACAAAGCAGTGTTAAAAGATCATATATGATATCATATGAATGTATATGATTCTTTTATAATTTAATAACAATTATTTCACCATTATACAGGAGGTTAACCTACCCCAACCAAGGAATAGTACAAGGTAAGGGTTTACTTCACAACCTCTTCATTATCCAAGGTTGTTTATACATAATTATCTACTGGGACCTCGTTATCATCCACATCCATGTTTCTTAAAAATGTCTTTCAAAACATTTTTACTATTAAATGGAAAATGGGTTAAAGTCATTTATACCCTTATACGTTTTTGAAAGGAATCTTACCGTCGTTTTCCAAACAATGTACTTTTTGACCTTTTTGACAAATTTAAGGTAAGAATGTTTGTTTTACTTATACGGCGGGTGCGGCTATTTTCCGCCATTATAACTTCGTCGAAGCTTCCCTAAAAAGATTATAAGAATATTTTCAAAGTAAATCTATTATTTTATAATTATGGGACTTTTAAATAATTTCAAAAATGAGAGATACTTCTCTCAAATAGCTTTGATTTCATCCATGTCAACATCCTTTGATGGGTTTTAAGTTTAATTGAAATTGATTTATGATACAAAACTTCCATTGAACATTTTGTGAAATATTTGAATGTGGATGTGTTATTTTATACCATCCATAGTTTATGGAGAAATTGTTGACATTTCGTATGCTAGTTTTAATACGAATATTTATGTTATGTTTAAACCTATTCATATGAGGAATGTATTGGACTTAATATGTGACGGGTGGAGCCCGCTATAGCTCCACGATGCATCGGTAGGTCTCATGAGACAACTAGACGTGGAATTGGCCGAGGCCCTTTCCCAATTTGATTTATGGTTTTGGCCGAGGCCTTAATCATTTTAGACATCTTGGTCGAGGCCTTGACAAAATGTTTCAGAATGTCTGGCATAATACATTCCCTCATTATGAAAGTGGTTATTGATATTTCATGTGATTATTCGACCAGTAGAATATCCATGTGAAGAAGTAAATGGCATTATCTCATTTTACTTTTGCCATATTATGTTTAAGATCAAGTTTAAAAGGCTTTTGTTTTAGTTATACATTGTCTTAAATGTTTATGTTTATTTATGAAAGCTTCCGCAATATTGTTATCCTTACTGAGCATCAGAGCTCACCCCTTTCAATGTTTTAATATTTTCCAGTATGTGAAGAAGTATTTTATGAATGACCTGCAGGGATAGTCCGAAGAGGATAGAAGTGTGGACTATGGAGACTATGTTATTGTAGTTTTTCACTTTATGATGTAATGTAACGTTTACTAATGTATCTAGTGTTTCCAAGGCTACTAAACTAATCGGTCTTTCGAGACTTGATCTTTTGTGATCATGCCAATGTTACGAAGTAATGCACCGACTCTGGGTAGCTGGGGTCGGGGCGTTACAGTTGGTATCAGAGGCAGTTTAGTACTAACCTTGGAAGCTAGATTTAGATAAACTCTGATTAGAGCACATATCCCGAAGATAGACTTTGAGGATTAGTATAGAAGAACTTCCTAGAATTTTGGTATTGTAGAGATGTTGTGAGTTTTCCGAGCAATACATCCCTGTCTGGATACGAGCAGGTAGAGGCGGCTCTGGCACAGATGTACCTAGGGGTAAAACCCGAAAACACCGCTTTGAGCTAGACTCGAACGGGAACTGGTGCACGACAACGGTCCTTGCTGCACTCTTTGTTACTACACTCCCGGGGTATATGCTTTGGATAATTCTCATTTTCTTTATAAACCACTATGAAGGGTTATGAGTATATACTTCCTCAAAGAAAACATTTTTATGGATTATATCCATAAATTGTTCAATTTATGTTAAGTATTTTACAAGTATGGAATTATGTATTTTGATTCATAAACTGATCTAGTTTATGCCATTGTTTAGAAATGGCGCCCAGTAGAAGGAATGTGAACTCCATCAATGCGTATGATCCAAAGAGTAAGAAGGATCATATCTTTCATGGTATTAAGGCAACATTTAGAAGGGAAATATTCTCCCATGTGTTATCAACATATGAAGAAATAGTAGCATGTGTTAATAAGATAAGTAGAGAATTCTCTGAGTCTTATGGATTTGAAGGGATGAAAGAGAAGAAAAGGATGGAAGAGAGAATGATGGATAAAGGGACGAGGGAAAAGAAGAATTTTCCAATATGTGATAACTGTGGGAAGAAACACCTTGGAATTTGCATGAAGGGAATGGGAGTTTGTTATATGTGTGGAGAAAAAGGACACCATGTGTGTGACTGCAAGGGTAAGAAAAAGGTTTCAAATGTACAATGCTTCATCTGCAAGGAGTGGGGACACTACGCAAACCAATGTTCAAATCATCAGAGTATGCCCCAAATGTTGTTATTGGATAATAATCAAGATATGATACTACCACAGATGAGTAGGAATGATTAGAGTTCTTATGTTGTTATTAATGAATTTTGTAACTTGTGTGTTGTATCAATGATGTACTGGTTATAATAATTATGGAGTATATAAGGATTGTACTATAGTACTATTTCATCTAGGACTTGAGATTGTGTGGAACCAAGAAAAATGACTCCATAGTAGGTTAAATTTTTGGAAAATATATGGTTGAGAGAAAGACAAACCATAATATGGTTCTGATACGGAGATAGTGATTTTGGAATAAGACATGATTGATTCGGATAAATTATGTTGGATATTCTTAACATTCTCGAAACTGATTAATGATTTGTATACATTTTTGGATAGAAGGAGTATATATAGTTTTCTATAAGGAATAAGGGATCATGAATGTAATCAATAAGGATTTATGTTAATTCAGTATGTTGCAGTGTTTTAAAAGAATACATGATGAAGGTGTTCCCATGTTGTAACACAGAAAAAAAGGGAGCTTCATTATGTTTACCTTCCTCATAAAATATGGACTGTGAGTTGGACAGAATTATTTTGGATAACTATAAAGGTTGGAATGGATTATATTTTACATTGGATACTATTTTTAAGGTTATTTTTGGATATTTATAAAAAGGACAACACGCAGACCGAGTGACAACCCATCGCGTCGGACAAAGCTGTGGGAATTGAACCCACAACCATAGTGCGATTGGGATTAATCTCCTACCACTGGACTACGTGAAGTCCCTGGTTTTTACAAAATAGTTTTTCTAATCTAAATGGTATGTGATAAAATTTGGAACCTTATACAATTAGGATAAGTATAATATTTTTGAGTTCTATTATCTTTTTGAGTGAAAGATGAGTTGAAGGTTGAAACTCTAATTGTCAAGCATAAATATATATATACCTATCTCTTATTCAATGAATAAATTAATTCATAAAATTTAGTAAAGGGATATTAAATCAAAAAAATGTGTTATCCTAATACCTTATGTCTTGTTGAACTGATGATATTTTAAATCAACATAGATTGAAGGCTTTGAGGCCCTCAATTTGACAGTTGATTGTGATTGATGACCTCAATCACTCCCTATAAATATTTACGTTTTTCCTCCAATTATATGTCTCTAATTTCCACCAATGTTCTCCTAATCGAGATCATAATTGGGTGGTGACTTTTTCATTTCCCTTTCCCTCTTATTAAGGCTAAATTTTATTAATATTATTTACGATGTGGGTTTTCCACAAAGGTATTTTCTCTTTTCAACATTTTATTTACAAAGAAAAATTTCAAATTGCAAGGACGCAATTTATTGAAGGAGGGGAGAATGTAACACCCCGAGCTTCCACGATACGCTTCTCATTCAATAATTCAATAGTTTGCTCTGTACGCAACTTCGAGTTCTAAAACACCGCGACTAATCAATGTAGCCGTTATGAATAGTAATAACCACTTTTTAAAATTATAGAAATTTTATATTTCAAAATGGACTTCATTTTTGTATTCGTAATATCGAAATTATCCTAAGTTGAAGTTTTTGTAACATTCTGAGATCTTCTGATTTTTTTATGAATAGTGAAAAATACTTAAAACAACTTTTTTAATCAAAATAATTTATTGTGATAAAGTATACTATTTAGTGGTTTTAAAGTATAATTAGAATATATTTTTACCATTTTATCCAATGGTGGTCATTAGAATTAATTTAACATTGAAATTGGACATAAACAATTGCCATTCTTTTGATATAAATTGTTTCTTAAAACACGCTATTTGTTGTGACAGCGGAAATTAATTATAAAATTAATTAATGAAACTTTTATGTTTGGAATCTTATAAAATAGACATAATTTTTCAATTCGGAATATCAATTATAACTTTGGGTGAAATTTTGGCCTTATTCTAAAAAACTTCAATTTTTTATGAATAGTGAAACCACTAAGTTGTTGTTAAAAACTGATTTTTCGTTAAAATGAAATATTACCACTTCTGTGATTTGATTTTCAAAAATCCGACATACATGGTTGTCATTAAGAAGTAAAATGTTGTTCAATGAGATTAAAATATTTTTTTGGTGAATAGTAACTTTTAAGTTCTTAATCGCGATTAGAGGTAATTAATGTAGATTAAGGTACAAATGATGTTTTAATAATATGAGATGAGCATGAAACTTGTCCTACTCCTATTGGATGAGTCTTGGACGACCAAGAAAACCCATGGGTCAACTTGGGGACCCCATGGAGCAACTTTAGTTGGAAAATGACATTAATATATATTTATTTAATGTTAAAATTAAATTGACACAAACATGAGTTATTTTACTAAAATAGTTTTTAAGTGGGGTTACACAAGTCCAAATTTTGACTATAAATATTCATTAGAAAGCTAAAAAGATTTATTACATCATAGTAATTTTTTTTATAATTTTTAGACATTAAATAAATTAAATTATTTATGACATCATTATGATGCAGCGATGGCCTCATTATTTAACGATTTAAATAAAATGAGAAGATAATGCAAAATCCAAAGATTACACTTGCCCAAAGCCTATTGGATGAGGATATTTAGAAACCTTATCACCTTATCCTCGAATTATATAAGTGTGGGACCTTTAGAATCCGAAAAGCATTGTGAAATAATGTAACTTTTCAATCTTTCCAAAAGTGTCACTCCTCTCCTCTTATAAAAGGCCCCCACCTCTACCACCTTATTCACACATCCAAGCCTTTTGGTTCGGACAACCCCTGCCCAAATACTCTCCCAACTTCTCTCCCTTCATCCTAGAATCTTTACATTACTCAGAAAGACATCCTATGGAGTCCTTTTGATCAAATCAAAAGGAAGAACCCGAAGAAGAGGTAACATTTTCATCACCCTCTTTCAAGTTTCTTTCTTCTTCCACTCCCTCTATGTTTATTATTTCAATTCTAAAATTATAACTCCAGTATCTTCTATATACTGTTATGTTATTATAAATATGGAACAACCATATTCAGTATTCTACCCATCATTTGAATGACATGTCACCATACGTGCGTACGTACGGCTTACCGTCTCCACGTCGTGGTGTAATTGTTATTCAATATATTATTATTTAGATGGGTATAATAATGATATGTAATTCATGTAAATAATAAATATAACATGATAATGATTATGTATATATGATATAATATCCAATTATATATTATTTTAATATCAAAGTAATGATATTGTCGCTCGTGCGTACGTACGGACTACCGTCTCCACGAACGCGATGAGATTCATTCTCCGTCGTATCCATTCAAGTATAATTATCATTTGATGATTTAAAAATAATGTTTAAGGACATGATATCATTCTGGATATGAATAAGATACAACCTATCCATGAAAAACATGACTTACGTAACAAATCATATAAAAGAAAACGAGTAAGTTAACACCCGAAACAACGATAAATCTAAGATATTGTTAACAAAGCAGTGTTAAAAGATCATATATGATATCATATGAATGTATATGATTCTTGTATAATTTAATAACAATTATTTCACCATTATACAGGAGGTTAACCTACCCCAACCAAGGAAAAGTACAAGTTAAGGGTTTACTTCACAACCTCTTCATTATCCAAGGTTGTTTATACATAATTATCTACTGGGACCTCGTTATCATCCACATCCATGTTTCTTAAAAATGTCTTTCAAAACATTTTTACTATTAAATGGAAAATGGGTTAAAGTAATTTATACCCTTATACGTTTTTGAAAGGAATCTTACCGTCGTTTTCAAAACAATGAACTTTTTGACCTTTTTGACAAATTTAAGGTAAGAATGTTTTTTTTCTTATACGGCGGGTGCGGCTATTTTCCTCCATTATAACTTCGTCGAAGCTTCCCTAAAAAGCTTATAAGAATATTTTCAAAGTAAATGTATTATTTTATAATTATGGGACTTTTAAATAATTTCAAAAAGGAGAGATATTTCTCTCAAATAGCTTTGATTTCATCCATGTCAACATCTTTTGATGGGTTTTAAGTTTAATTGAAATTGATTTATGATACAAAACTTCCATTGAACATTTTGTGAAATATTTCACTGTGGATGTGTTATTTTATACCATCCATGGTTTATGGAGAAATTGTTGACATTTCGTATGCTAGTTTTAATACGAATATTTATGTTATGTTTAATCCTATTCATATGAGGAATGTATTGGACTTAACATGTGACGGGTGGAGCCCGCTATAGCTCCTCGATGCATCGGTAGGACTCATGAGACAACTAGACGTGGAATTGTCTGAGGCCCTTTCCCAATTTGATTTATGGTTTTGGCCGAGCCCTTAATCATTTTTGACATCTTGGCCGAGGCCTTGACAAAATGTTTCAGAATGTCTGGCATTATACATTCCCTCATTATGAAAGTGGTTATTGAGATTTCATGTGATTATTCAACCAGTAGAATATCCATGTGAAGAAGTAAATGGCATTATCTCATTTTACATTTTCCATATTATGTTGAAGAACAAGTTTAAAAGGCTTTTGTTTTAGTTATACATTGTCTTAAATGTTTATGTTTATTTATGAAAGCTTCCACAATATTGTTATCCTTACTGAGCATCAGAGCTCACCCCTTTCAATGTTTTAATATTTTCCAGGATGTGAAGAAGTATTTTATGAATGACCTGCAGGGATAGTCCGAAGAGGATAGAAGTGTGGACTATGGAGACTATGTTATTGTAGTTTTTCACTTTATGATGTAATGTAACGTTTACGAATGTATCTAGTGTTTCCAAGGCTACTAAACTAATCGGTCTTTCGAGACTTGATCTTTTGTGATCATGCCAATGTTACGAAGTAATGCACTGACTCTGGGTAGCTGGGGTCTAGGCGTTACAATAATACTTATATGGAAATAGAAATAATACTACAACTTTCTAGGATGAATTTTCTGAAAGTGAACATATTTCCCTAGAACTTATTGAAGAGAAAAAAATAAAGTTAAATACTATTCAGGATTATATTTAAGAAACTCCATGTTGGAAAAAGAGTTATACTGATAACATGAGAATGGAGTTATAATTTAAATTGAGTGGTCATATCATTCTTAATGTATGTCCATTGAAGGATTTCATAAGGTTTTGTACTAAAGGGAAACTATGATCAATGTATATCAAACCATTCAAAATCCTATAAATAACTGGAGTTGTAGCATACTGATTAGAAATTCAACCGTGTCTCTCCAAAGATAATGATGTGTTTCATATATTATTATTAAATATATTTAACCCAAACCCAACACATTAACCCAACTATAATGATATTGAACATGAAAATTATTTATCTTATTATGAAGATAAAATATAAATTCTTGACACTAGAGAGAATTAATTTAGAAATTGGACGTCTTGACTAGTAAATATTCTTAGGAGGAACCATAAAATGGAGGAAGAAATGTGGGAACTTGAGGATGTTATAAAGAATAACCAACTTAATCTACTTAGAAGAGAAAATTACTGAAATTTTAAAGAAATAAAATTTAAAATAAGGAATTAATATAACACCACAAATTTTAATGTTTACCATCTTCTTAATTAAAATCAATTTATTGATAGTTTATGTTGTACACAACAATTACATAAAAGGAACTATGATATACTATTTAATATTAACATCACCAAAAGTAATTTTAATCCACACATTCAAATAATTGCCTCCCCGAAAGGAATTATACATAAAATTTATGTTGCATATAAATGAAAATGTGATACATTTACTTCATGGAATATATAAATAAATGATTTCAAAATAATAAATTATGTGTTGGTTTTTTGTGGAACATAAAGGTTTTTTTAAAATATGATAATTAATATAATTATTTAAAATAAAATTTATAACAATAAAATATATTCAAAAGTTAATATTTTTAGTTTAATAATTATATGATTATTTTATGACACCATAATTATTTTTTCAAAGTGTCATAAAAACAATTATAATATTAAAATACATATTTTTTAACAAATTATGAATTTATTAATAATTAAATTTCTCATGTTGAGAAAATTATTTTCATAAAATGCAGTTCATTTTTTAAATATATACACTAAAAAATTCTTAGGGTAAATTTATGGGATTTTTCTGAAAGAGATTAATATTTAGTGAATAGTGAAATATAGTGATTTGCAATATTTAAATTTATAATTTATATATATGAATTCATGAGTCCTGGGTGATGTATACATGATATATTAGCCCATTATATCGTTGAAAAATTCACTATTTTCTATACTTATTCACAATAATAGGCACTATTGAGAGTCTTGATCCAAGATAATAAACAAATGAGTAAAATAATCCAAAACATAGCTCACATCCCTTATAAATACCACATCTCACCAAAAATTCCCCTAACACATTATAGGAATATAGGATTTTCTAAATTATAAATAAACCCACTCTGAAGACTCTTTTCCACATCCATGAACTTATGGTCTTACCAAAAGAACAAATCAATGTGTCTTAAGTAGGTTCTCAAGGAGACGATATTGTAGAGGTAACATCTGCCTTCATTCTCATTAAATTTTTTCTATTCATATACATTCCTAAAAACTCATATATTATGTGTAATGGTATGTATAGTATCATATATATATACACACACTCATTTTAATTCCACTATTAAAATGTAATATCCATCATTGAATGTCTTGTTTTATTTCCTAAAAATGAAAGCATCATCTATGATGTGTCGATTCATTTCCATCGTAGACAATGAACATTAATTTTCCATTACCAAATTCAAGGCATGTCATAAAACCATTATAATGGTTAAAAAGGGTTTTAATATAAATATTATAAGTTATATCATGTTTTGGACCAAACATATAGGCATAATATTAAATAAAAGGATACATGATAGCAATGGTTGTAAAAACCTACAAAATAAATATTGTTTTATCTTTTAAATCATCCTAATAAAAAATAACAAAATTGTATATGACAACATTTTAAATATGGATGTTAATTAGTACAAAATAGTTTTACTTATTTAGTTTTCACCTATTTTATAATAACTTTCAAAATTATAGGCTTGGGAACAGACCCTAAATCCTCGAAATGAACTCTCCTAAAACAAAAAAATTAAAACTTATAACTTATTAAAACCACCATAAATGATCATAAAAATTATAACAATTACAATATATGCTAAATGAATTATTAAATAATTAAATAATAAATTCAATTTGATTATCAATGACATTGAGTACATTTGATGAATTATTTTATAAATAATGTATTGTTTATCATCTAACTTTTTATTTATATGCGAAATATGTCATATTTATCGTCTATTTGATTTTTTTGATCAATTCACTACAACATTGATATATAATATCATTAATATCTTTATATTGAAGGTATTTAATGATTTTTGAAATGTTATTCTTTCATGGTGAATAAGATTCAACTTATTACAATGTAGTAAGGGTTTTGTCATCTCACTTTTACATATATAATATATACTCAATATTCAACCATTATTTGTTATGTTGTATACATAAACAATTTTTATATATCATATATTTAATTTAATTGTACTCATGGTATTCAATGTTTCATTTTATTAAAATTTATTTTACGGGGAAATCAATTTGATGGATTACAAAGTGATAAGGGATTTCTTAAATCAATTTTCATTTATTATGTTAAAATTATATTTCATTTATTAGTTTAGGGTATGGATATGTGGACTAAAAAATATATTATGTTTTTGTTCTACATTTTATTGATGATCTACATTTTATAGGCATAATCTAAGCATTTTATTACTCGTATGATGCTTTTATGGAAATTCATCTCAGTTTTCTTTTGTTAGGTCATATTTTGGATGTAATGCACCAATATTATTTTACATGGTGTATAATCTGAAAATTATATTTATGATTATAAATCATTGAAAATTTAATTAAATATATATATTTTTTTGAATCATTGATATAATTATTTTTTATTATGAATATAAATTTCACATATGGTGTTTAATATGATTGTTATTATGTTTTGGGAAATATTGATAAATATTTATCCTCTACTAAATATAGATATATTAATAAGGAAAATTGATATTTAATTAAATATATTTATAATGAAACCATTAAAATTACACCAATGGGTTGGCCTAAACATTATATCGGCCCTTGAAGCATTGAAATCTCTCAGGAGAAAAAAAATTTGGTGAAAACCCATCCACATATTTTTCTATAAATAATCATATGGGTTTATAATCATAAACATAAAAATCATTATGAAAGGTCTTGATGGTAGTGGTTAATCTTCCAGATACATGATTTCTAATAATTAATAATTTCATCCTTTTAGTATTCAGTTACTACTATTCATGATATTTATAGTATAGTAAAATCTATGGATTCATTTTCTTCCTCAGTTTATTAAGTGAAGTAAATGTGGCTTATGTTATTTACCATTCCACCCATTTACTATTTAAAGGACATTTTTATGGTGTCTGTAACCCATACTATGCATTTTGGCTCACCATGTTATTTTTTTCATTCCCTAATTAGGAAGAATAAATCTTTGTCTATGTTTCAAGGATGTATTAAATTTCATTTTTTAATGTTCCATGTTTAACTACCAATGTAAAAATTGAAACATATATGTATCTAGTTATTCTTGACAACAAAATCGATTAATCCTTGGTGATGGGATCTCTTGTGTCTATTCAATTGTAATTAAAAACCCATTAAATATGGGATACAAGGGTCATGGTTATTACAAAAATGGCCTCTAGAATGAGTGTAGGGTTTCTAAGAAGGGATTTCAGTACATATTGGGAATACCAATATGGATTTAATGTGTAGGATTTATAAAATTGGGGGCTTCATTTATAATTTATGTGAGAGTTACATTACAAATTTCTACAAATATAAAAATATATTTTGAAAATTATAGTCCCAATGACATCAAAATAGACAATAAAATCACATGGGAGAAGGATTTGAAAATATATTATCCCATTATCTTATTTAATATTCTTATTATTTTAAATTATATAATAACATATTAATTCCATAAAATATCATTTTTGTTAAATTTGATATTATTCACTGCATAGATATTGAAAATAATGTGAAAACAACTATAAATAATGAAATTATTTTATTATACTTTAAAATTAATTTATCATATATAAATTCATATATTATAGTAGTTATCTCATATTTTATTTCTTTTATTATTTTTAACAAAATCTATTTGATTTTTTCATTAATTAAAAAATCAATGCAACCTTGTTGTTATAGAATTTACTTTAATTATGTATTTCCTAGAAATTAAAAATATGTTTCCTTGATAAAAATAAATATATTATATTTAAATATACTATTTATAGTCAAACATAGAATCTAGATGACCACATATGAAAAAACATTAAACATAATAAAAACTATATTGGGGGAAATGTGGATTTTTATAAATTAAAATACTATATGGGAATTAATGTTAACCTATTGAATACAAAGGGTCATTAATTAGACCCATATATGATTTAGGTTGAACATTACTCATCTAATAAAACAAAACAATGTTGTAGAATAATTTTCTAATCCTTGTCAGGAGTACCTTTCCCCTTAATTACATGATTTACCATTTAAAAAAGAAACAAAATTTACTATATTTACTACTCATATTGTCCAAAATATTAAATATTTTTTAAAATTGGAACTTATGATTCCAAATATGGAATCCATTTTTATAAATTCAAAAGACATAAGTGTAAAATTTTAATTTAAAATTAAATAGGAAAATTGTACCAAAAAATGTTTTGTCCTGAAGAATGCCTCTTTTTAAATATAAAATGATTCAGAAATAAAATTAAAAAAACAAAATAGTATTTTATTAACTGAAAATTAGTTAATTGTCATTTAAAATAAATCTAAATCAAAACTTTTCCTTTTAAATAAAATATATTTTATAATAAACACCATTCATTTTCACAATTCATTGAAATATAAATCATTTTAGAAAATTATAAATAATTTTATATAATAATATGTCTATATTGTTTTTCTAAAAACTGTGTTAATTTTATAAAATACTTCTTCAAAATGTTCCACAGGTATTTTTTTGTTCATAAAAAGAGATAAAAATTAAAAAAAAATAAGAGAAACTATTTTTTATGAATAAAATAGAATTACTAAAAATCTAGTATATTAAATTTAATGAAAATATAGTTATTATTTTCAAATAATTAATTAATACCTTATCAATGTGAATATCTATTGTATTTTTCATAATATCGTTAATAATATTCAATCCCTCCAAATTAATGGAATGGTTATAATGGTCACATTTAAATAACTATATTTAGTTGTTCATTTAAGCACAATGTGGTTAATCTTGTACAATATAAAACCTAGTGTTTCCCATTAAAAACATAGGATATTACATTCCTCCCCCCCCCATTATTGTTTAGTGTCCCCATAATTTGAAATTAGGCTTGGTAATCATGTTTTGATTATTCAAATGCCATTATAAAAATTCCATATTGTAAAAAGGAGAAAATAAGACATCCTCTTGAAATGATAGTAAGGAATTACGAAGACCATCATAGATGAAAAAAATGGGATTCCATCTATTAAAATATATAAATGGATTAAAAACAAACACCCATGGACTAATAGAGAGTGGTATAAAAAATCATGAGAAAGTAAACCATCTATAAAATGTAACCTTATAATTGTTTAAAAATACATTGATTTATACATATAAAAAGTAGGAATATAATATTTTCTAATTTAATATTACATTTCATCCTAGTATAATAACATAGAGATGTTTACATACTATGTCAGTTCGGTCTCGAAACACCCAATGGTTCCGTCTCTGATGACACGCGGACCTGCTTTCCAAAGGTTGGTGTTCATCGGATGGTCTGACCAGAAATTCTTAAGAACTCACATTGGTCAAGATGATGGGATGTCAGGCTCATATCACCCTTTTGGAGAGAATTATTGCCTGTTTCAGGAATCTCTTATATATTTAGGACGTATTAATATGTTCGCAAATATTTGGTTTATACCCAAGCGTAGTATCCACGAAATTCTACTATTTCGCAATGGTCAGCTGAACACAAGGGTCCAGAATCATTTAGTCCTGACGTTTACCATCCCTCGTTGGATTAATGACCCCGTGTAGTCGGGACTCATTGAGGCAGTGCTTGGATTGTTGCGGTGACCCGATGTGAAGATAGTCAGATCGACCAGTTGTTGGGCTTGAACCTCATGGAAGCATCCTACGTACCATGCCTGAGAGACAAGGATCAAAGTCCACGTAGTTTTTAGTGGCTTGGGAATTACACTCTGAGGCAGCCAAGAGTGATGGGTTGGGGCTTACACTCTGAGGAGGCCCAAGGTGTGGTTTATGGGCTTGAACCTCAGGGAGGCTTCCCACGTACCTTGCCTAAGAGACAAGGATCAAAGTCCAGTTAGTCTGTAATGTCTTGGGACTTATGCTCTGAGGCAGCCCAGAGTGATGGGTTGGGTCTTACACTCTGAGGATACCCATAAAAGGTGGTCATAGTCGATGCTTACTCTAAGCCCACGTGAGTCATGCTCGGTTTGAGAAACAAGAGGCAACATGGAATAGACGATCATGTCACGGATGGTGCGTCCGTGAGAGGTGGAGTGGGACTTATGCATATGGGTGGCCCATAAAGTCGGGGCTTACACTGGGATGGACACCCATGGTGACAAAGCGCAGCGGGAGAGGGAAAGGGGTGATCCTATGCCCGTCACCTCTCTTGTTCACCAGGGAAATACCGAGGTGCCTGGGGACAGCTTCCTTCGGATGGGTATGCCACCCTCTCTTTGGGGAGGGGAGAAGTGCCCGACCGCCAAAGTGTGCAGTCCCCCATCCTGGCGAGTAGAGGCGGAAAGGGGGATCTCGGGCTCAAACCCCACATTATCGTGGGATTGTGAACCCATGCATGCTTCAGGAATCCACCCAAGGTTTGGGGAAACCACTTTTCCCCTGTTTACCATGGGTATGTGAACTCAAAACGGCGTCCTGATGCGCCATAGGGTTACACTACACAGATCTGGTGGCTTTGGTGGAGTCCTCGGCTCGGGGCCGATGATTAGGCCAATGAGGAGGTTGCGAAGGATCAGGCTGGATTGGAATTGGAAGGATTTTATCTGGATTAGGGAATGGGAACTCCGGTGGTTTTGGAAGGACACACAAGGGTATGTGTGGTGGAGCCCATCATGTAGGGATGTGTTACACAGCTGGAGAGGCCATCCGCGAGCCAGGGTGGCCCGCGAACTGATTGTCCGTATGTGAACAAGGAGGGTTCGCAGACTGATTGGCATCCCACAAAGATTCAGGTTTAGTCCGCTAACATGTTTTGTACGCAGAGGGCTCCACGCGTGCAGCGGCGACCAAGGGAGGTGTCGACTGGACGATCATCGGTCGGGGATTCGCCGACGTAGGAGGGTGCTCCGCGGTGCGACAGATTAGAAAAGAGGCATAAACTCCCTGGTCTGTGGGGAGTACATCCGCAGAGGGACCCTAGTTTGTGGTTTCCTCCTCTTTGTTATTTTAAGTTCGTGGTTCACCAAGATATTATGAATTTTTTTTCCTTATTATTTCGTTTCTAGGTTCATACATGATCTGGTTCGCGAACAAGAACTTATGAAATCCTAATCCTTCCTTCGAAATCCTTCCTCCCGAATCTGACCGATCTCTTCTATGTTCCCCCTCTCCTCTTCTTTTTCAATCTACTTTTATTAAGTGGGAAAAAGGATATATCAATGATCATGCGTCAAATTTTTCGGAGGCCCATCATCGAAAACCCAGTTCAAGGATGACTTAGTCAATCTGCAATTCTCATGGAATTAAACACTCCTCCTCCACGAACCAAACTCGGGGAGTGCTTCGCGGCCGTGTAGGGTTCTGCCTCTATTTCACGAACGGTAGTGGTGGCAGTTTGGTCTGATTGACACAGCTCACGGTTAGGGTGGTCAGGAATGGTGAACTGGGTTGGCACATGTCCCGCCTCACGACAGCGGAGGATCTTCGCCTCCCTATCGCGAACGACGATAGTCCGCGGAGGAGGGACGCTTCGCGGAACCGGTCGTGCATCGCTAAAATTAAACTGGTTCGCGGACCAGTTCGTCCTTCGCCATCCATGAGTATTCTCCAAATTTACCCAATCCATTTGAGGGGAAATTGGGTAGCATCTCTCTTGAGTTGAAGGGGATCATTATTCTGCATTCCAGATTTTTCATGACCCTACAAATTCCCCCCATCAGAATCGGGTCCGATCGGAACGAAGAGGAGACTTTTCTGATGAATAGTGATACTGAAACTCGGGTAGTTCTTAGTTGAAAGGTGGACCTGGTAGGAGACCATGACTATAAATACAGAGCTCCCTTCATTTGTCTTCTACCAGATTCTTCGCGAATACCAGCGCTCCCTCGCTTTTCTACTTCCGCGTGATTGTTCCTTTGTGAAACGCTTCGTCCGCGAACCGGCTGCAAATTCTATGAACCTTTTCTCATTTGTGTTGTTCTTCATCTGTGGACCAGTGTCCCATACATGAACTAACAATTTTAATGAATTAAAAAAATTAATTCATGATGGGCCGCGTATGAACATTCATTTCGGTTTTGGTGCGCCACGGCTTCGATGCTCCGCGGTTTCGATGCTCCGCGGACTGAAATCTTCTGAACTATAAAAATTTCTAAGTCTTCGGAACTTAACCACTTAAATTTGGGACTGAAATTCCATGGAGCAACCTGGTCCCCAATTTTCTGGTCAACGCTCTATGGGCCATTGTATCGTGAACTAGTTCCGCGCAGGGTTGGTTCGTGGGGTGTCGTCATCACAAACCAACTTTTGAGGTCTCCTTGTGGATTTTTGATGTGAAGGTTTGATGGAATCCTATGAAAATACTTGGTATTTTTCCCATGTATTATTATTTTTGGACTAAATATTTGATGGCTTTCATTGTGCAGGGAGAAAATATGGTTCCCCCTCATTCTGCACCTAGGCATGTCGTCGATCCCCTCTCAATTGGGGATCAACACCTAAAGGACATGGCCACCTCTGTTCAGGATGGAATCTGACACACCCCACTATCTTCCTTTCATGCCGGCTGGCTCTCCAAGTCACAGAAGGAGTACCTCTTCTCAAACAGCCTTCAGGGCTATGGGTTCAGCTTTCTGACTGATACCCCGATTCCGGTACCTTCCCATGAAAACATTCCTGAAGCATGGATATTTACTGCCACCATCACTCGGTCCGTGATACCTGTCAGTGGGAGGCCTGCCCCAAGGGATACATCTATCGGTTCTTTTTTGATTCACCTTTCAGTATCTTTAACAGGATAACAACATCAAAAAGAAGGAACAATTCACTGCTACCAGAGCATTGCCCGCAATTCCCTAGTAAGAGACCAACATGGCTGGTCAGTGAATCGGGACCTCCAGCCTAGAGGAGCATTTATGCCCTTGGATTGGGGGTGGCCCTTCTGGGTCTGCCTATGCTACGTGAAGTTCAAGGTAGAATTGTGAGCCATAGGCTTGTGTGAAGATACCTGGGTGTCCCAAGCCTATACCTACAAGCCTTTAGCCCTTGCACGACAACATATGAGCCGTTAGAGCCTGGACACCAACACCTTCCATCTGGTCCATGGGGAGGTGGGAATTAGTCTTTGGGACGTCTATCAATAGGGAGGGCTCTAAATTATCGGTGAGATGTATAACGAGTTTCTGCCCACCCCGGACGCATGGGACGACATCGAACAAGTGCCTTCATTGGCGAAGGATCTTCTGGTTATGGTGGAGCAATCACTAGGTCAGGCCTTGCGTGCCCTCTCTCTTATTCCCTATAGCAACTGGATAGGGTTATTTCTGAACACCACTGGTCCTATGCCGATGATCAAGTGCCCCAGGACTCACCCTTCTCAATAGTCACAAACCACCCTAGTTTCCTACTGGGCAGTTCTGTAGCCAGGAGACTACATTTCATGGGGTTACGAGGAGCACCACGGTGTGCTGCCTATGCTCCAGTTGGCAGGTTTGTTTTATATGTTTCTGAGCAGCTGGGTACTCCCTTCTCGGGATATCAACCCGGGCGTTAGAGCTTGTACCTTGATGATGGCAGTCGAGCTGCGAGAGGGTCACCCGGTGAACTTATCCGTGGCCACTTTGGCTCGTATTTATGAACTGCTAGTTCACATGTAGATGGTTGGATCACCCTTCCATATGAGTGGGCCATTTGAATTTTTGTATGGATGGTTAGCAGATCATTGTTGCTGTATGAGTATCGTCACAACACGGTCATTCCGCTTTCTACCTTTCGGCGTACCCTTCTTGATATAGATGGAGTTCTCTTAAAATCCCTCAGCTCTGGTGATTTCCTCAAGCTTCTGAGAGAATTCTCCCAATTTTCATTCACTCCCTACCTCACCACTTCTGGCGTCATAGTTGACAACCACAAGGGGTGGTTGGAGGAGCGTTCTTATATGATCTCTCTGCAGGATGGATTTCTGTCTGCGTGGATCAATGGGGTTTCTCTATGCGAGTTGTATGTCCCGTATTGTTTTTCTCGCCAGTTTGTGTGCTTACAATCCCACGTTTCCCTTCCCCCTCCTCAGGCTCAAGGCCTGCACCCGGCCACACTTCGTCAATGGTTGCTGATGCTGATGCGGGAGGGATCTGACACAAGCTTTCCCCTTCCTGTCGTGGGGGAGGCTACTGGCCTTTCCATGGAGTATGAAAAATCATGGGCAAAACACTATCCCGATGGGAACCTAGGGAAGGACGTCCGGCAGGTTCCCAAATCAGGAGGTACTGCGGCTGTTGCGTCCACCACACATTCCTCATCAGCTCTAAGGGAGGATCGACTGATGGCTCGTTGATCAAAGTGACTCAGGGGATTTTCCTCTCCCAGCCATGTGGTGTACGAAGTTCAGACTGGTTCATCCTTCTTGGAAGTGGATGAGGACAACCCTATGGTTCTGGGTCCCATCAGGACAATACCTGATGTTTTTCCAGTCTATACCGGGTTTAGCATCTTCATCCCCAATCCTGGACTGGGGTTAGAGGCTCTAGACATTCTAGATTCAGAACCAACTTCAAGCGAGCACATGCCTATACTGGTTTCAATGCAAGATTTCAGTCCCATGTTATCCAGTGAGGATTCGAATGATCTTAGTGTCATGGAGGACAACCGACCGGTGCACAGGTTGGCCTGGCCCTGGATTTGCGAGATCATTTCCAAAACTACTCTAGCTGAGATAGAAACTAAAACCAATGCTTTTCGACAGCTCTTCCTGGGTTTGGGGTCGGGTGTCTTTGACTATTGGCAGTTTCATTCTCTTTCTTCCCATGTTGTCATGGCCCGTGAGGATGTTTCCACTAGTGAACGCAAACTTGCTCACCTTGTTTCCGCTCATTGTGGGACTGGAGCCTTGGAGGATTCCACGATACCGCTCCATCAGCTAATAGCACAGGTGGTGATCTCTCAAGATCAGGCGGTCGTCCTATCCTCCGAGTTGCATGAATGTGAAAAACGGGTAGTGATTCTGGGGAATTAGTTTCCAGCTTTGACTGGTTGTCTTAAAGAAACCAGAAAAGGAAACAACGATCTCCAAACAACAGTGGAGCGTACTCGTCTAGTGGCTGAGGTTAAATCCAGGGAGAAGGCCAGGTTGGAACAGTCTTGCAACGACCTCCATAGTACGATTGCTGATCTTGTGGATAGAGCGAGTCAGGCTTCATTATGATTATCAGAGACACTCTTGTACTCTCTGTTTTACATACCCCTATCTTTTTTTTGTGAGGGAGAGACCCCAGCTTGTGGACTTCTTCCCTTTTTGTTCGAACGAAACACAGTCTCTATCAATCACTTGTCAATATAAAATTTGATTGTTATTAGAACAATTGTTGGCTAAATAACAACTCACGGGATCAGAATTAATCATAACTCAAGGAAACAAACTCTATCTATTGCCTAGACCATGGGGTCCAGCGTGCATAGTTTGAATATTTCTTGGGTTTTATAGAAAAAACCTACAATATTTTTGTCTTTTCATTTAATTCCCCAATTTTTCCTTGGCGCATTTAGTGTTAACCCAGCAGGTATGGCCTGACATTTTCTTAGGTCGCCCATTTCGGGTTTTTGGCCTAACAGGATTTGTGCCTCTTTTCATGGGAAGTTTAAAGTCTCTCCGTCAAGACTATCATTACTGATGTTTTAGGTTGAACATCCATCACTATGTATGATGGGGCAAAGGGCCCCAATGAGGATTGGTTTATTAAAAGATGTCTTGGTGTCCTTCTGACGCATGTGGAGGGAGTGTGTTTAAATTTGAACGACATGCAGGGCATGTCTAGAGGAATGGGATCCGCGTCGGCATGCAGAGGTAGGAGGATAATTGCCTAACGAAATCATGACTTTAGTAGACAGTCCAGGGGTGATCAATATGCAGATCCGCTAAGGGAATGGTATGCATATACATGAAAAGGTGTACTTAAGTCAATTAATCTCCATTTCTGATGGCCATAGGACTTCATGAATGTATGGATTATGGAAACATCCATGGGTGGATTGGAAAATTATAAAAACCATCGGGGTGGCTTGGAAAGGGTATGTGACATATGAAAGGTATTGAGAACATCTGTATCAATCAGGATTGTGGAAGCAAGGTTTCTGTCCAACAGATTTATCTATCTTAAAGGATGGTTGGACCTTGGCGCACTTTAATGTCATGCAGTTGGGACATAATCTTGAATGGAACGACTTCTCCTGGTCCTTAGTAATCTTGTCAGAGATGTTCCACCATATTCAAGAAGGATTGTGAAAGGGGATGGTAAACTATATCTCCGAGGGGTTATGAATCCCAAGATAGACATGGAAGCTCAGGGGCTAAGAGGCATACGGAGAGAAGAATTGCCTAAAGAAATCTTGCCTTTATTAGACACGCCAGGGGAAATCAATATGCAGAGCTTCTGATGGCATGGTATGCATAGTTATGCAATGGAATCCTTATGTCAATGATTTTATTCCCCAGATAGCCAAGCAACATCAGAGGAATTTGAGATTTGGGACCACCAAGGGTGGCTTATGAGAGTTCACCTTTTTCTGATTACAGAGTGTGGTTTTTTATGAGAGGGTTCCTAGATACGGGGGGAAACATATAGGCTGAACTTCCTGAGAATGGGTGAATTAATACCTTCTCATGCAAGTGTGAGACGGTGGCTTGTGCAGGTCTGACCCGTGCATAGAAGGACAGAGAAAATCCGAGATTCCTTACTAATCCCATGATGGGTTTGACCATGAAGTTTAACATCATTCGGTAATGATTAAGAGCACAATTAAATAAGGATGTGCAGTTTAACATCATGCAGCAAGGACGTGGGGCATTTTTTTCATTTTCCAATGTTGTTCAGTTTAACAGCGTGTAGTAAGGATGATTGACCGTGCAGTTTAATGTCATTTGGTAAGGACGAGGAGCATTATTAAAATAGTTAAAATGAATTTTGTTGGAGGCATTCCCATATATGTTTAATTCATGGTCTTTTTATCCTTACATCAAATGGCCAAGATGTGTTTTGTGTCGTTTGACGTCATTCGGCCAGGACGTAGTTAAAAATGCCGCTCCTGATTAGAATGTATCTGGGCCCGAGTATCCTGGAATATCCAAGACATGGAGGGGGGTTGATGGTGTAAATCTTGGTTCTGGGGATTCTCAGATCAGGAGAGATTACATGGAGGCTCTGAGGCCGGTAAGTGTACGAAGCTAGGAAGAGTATTGCCTGAGGAAATCTTGCCTTTGGTAAATGGGATATGGGCTATCAATATGCATAGCCACTGAGGGAATGGTATGCATAGTCATGGAAAGGTGTCTCCAGGTCGATGGCTTTCCACTTCTGATGGCCATGAATGGTTATAAAGATCTGTAATTATCCAGGCCACGAAGTCTATCATCGGGGAAGGAAATGTCTGCACATATCGGGCATACTTGGCCCTGGTTGCTATTAAATCTTAGAGAGCTCCCTACACTAATTTATTATGCGCGCGGGGGTGTATCATTACTCCATGCAGTTTAATGTCTTGCAGTAAGGATGAGGTACTCCTAGTTTAGCAGTCATAGAACTAGGACCATTGGGTGACTATTGCGATAGTCACTCGAAGGATTACTGGGTCAACATGCTCTCATATACTTGTAACAAGGTGGGGGATGAAGGTCATAAACTGCAACTTTGAGTTTTCCCAGATTAGGAGGTGTGGTGTGGGGTCTCGGAGGGTGGAAACTGTATGGAGCTAGGATGAGTACCGCCCAAGGAAATCATTCCGTTGATGGATGAGCTAGGGGATATCATTTTGTAGAGCCACTGAGGGAATGGTAGGCATAGTTGTAGAATGGTGTCCCCATGTCGATAACTTTCCACTTTTGATGGCCCTGAATGATTACGAGAATCCGAGATTACTCATTGTATAGAGTTTGGAATGTGGGGATAATGGTGTGTGAGTATACAAGAAACATATTCTATGCAATTGTCTATTTAGTCAAAGTAGCCTAGTCTTGGCTTGATGTTCGTTGACACAGGTTACTATGTGAACCACTGGTGGACACATAGGCTAGCTAGGTATGGGTGCCCTGAAAAAATTTGGATGTGAAAATTGAAATGAACTTTTAAACCACTGCTCCATAAATTTTTGGATCGGGAGATGTGATATGGGGGTTCTGAGGCCAGTAAGCGTACGGAGCTAGGAAGAGTACCGTCCAAGTAAATATTTCCTTTGATGGACGAGCCATGAGCTATCATTTTGCCGAGCCGCTGAGGGAATGGTATGCATAGTCATACAAAGGTGTCCACGGGTCAATGAATTTCCACTTCTGATGGCCATGAATTGTTTTGAAGATCTATAATTATATAATTCGTGGAGTCTGATGTATGGAGAGGATGCATCCAAATGTGCAAGGAGTATCTCCATCTCATTTCACCATGTGTATTTGGTGGGTCACGAAGAAATCCATGTAGTTTAACATCATGTGGTGAGGACGAAGTCTGTGCAGTATAACGTCATGCAGTAAGAACGAAGTATACACCCCATGTAGTTCTAGTCTGCACACGGGGGAAGGGGGAATTTTTAACATTATTGTCTGGGTAGTTTAACGGCGTGTGGCAAGGACGCAATAATACACACCGTGAAAGTCTAGACCATACACGGGTAAAATGGAGCATTTTTAAATCTTTCTATCAGTGCAGTTTTACGTTGTGTGGTAAGGATGAGGAGTACACCCTATACCGGTCTGGTCTATACACGGGGGTGAAAAGGGAATTTTTATCTTTCATTCAGGGGGATGGGCCAGGACGGGGAAACCTGGCATCACTACATATCCTGTGAGGGAAGGAATCATGCCGCGCATAATTCTTTGAAGAAGTACACCCCGTTCAGGTCTAGTCCATACACGGGGGAAGAGGACATTGTTAATTTTTATTTTATTTCATTTGGGAGTGGCTAGTCCAGGACAGATCCTAGCATCGGTACGTATTCAGCAAAGGCATGAATCAAGCCGTAAGTAGTTCTCTGAAAGGAAATATGCCTTGTGTAGGTCTGGTCCATACGCAGGGTGACGGGACATTTTTAACAATAGTTCGGAAGTGGATGGGCCAGGACGGGAAACCCTGGCTTCACTATGTATCCTGCGAGGGCATGAATCAAGCCGTACGAATTTCTCTGAAAGGCAATACACCCCATGTAGGTCTGGTCCATACAGGGGGGGGGGGGCATTTTTAACTTTACTTCGGAAGTGGCTGGGCCAGGACGGGAAACCCTGACTTTACTATGTATCATGTGAGCGAAAGAATCAAGTCCTACATAGTTCTTTGAAATTTGTGCAGTTTAAAGTCATGCAGTGAGGATTGGTCCATGTAGTTTAACATCATGAAGTGAGGATGCAAAAATACACCCCGTGAAGGTCTGTTCCACACACGGGTGAAAGGGACATTCTTAACTCTTATTATCCGTGCATTTTAACGTCATGTGGTAAGGAAGAAATGATCTTATTTTAAGGTCATAGAGTTTGGACCATTGGGCTCTTGGAAGTTTAACGTCTTGAAGCTCAGACAAAAAATACACACCGTGCATGGATGGTTCATACACGGGGGAAAGGGAGATTTATTAACTCTTGTTATCCGTACAGTTTAACGTCGTGCGGTAAGGACAAAATGCTCTTAGTTTAAGGTCATAGAGTTTGGACCATTGGGTGCTTGGAAGTTTATCATCATGTAGCTCGGATGAAGAATACTACACCTTTAGTTATTATGCGAAATACTTCTTCATGAATCTCACATTTGTAGGACCGGTTGTAAATTGTCCGTCCATGGAGATCATGTTATATGCTCCATTGGAGAATACCTTGTGTACAACGTATGGTCCCCCCCACTTGGGCCCCAACTATGGAGGATTATTGCTGGGTATCATTGGGTTCTGGAGGACCAACACTAATTCTCCTTTCAGAAAAGACCATAGAAGAATCTTTTTGTTGAAGGCTCATGCAATCCGGTTCTGGTATACTTCCAGATGGTGCAATGTGTGAAACCACTCCTCGTCAAGATGTTCCAATTCACCTAGACACATTTCTTATTGATCATCCTTGGATAATTGATCACAGATGGCAACACGAAGTGTGGGAAATTGGAGTTCAATGGGCATGACTGCCTCTGTGTTGTACACCAATGAGTACGGGATAACCAGAGTAGTGGTGCGGGTTGTGGTTCGATAAGTCCACAACACATGGAGGAGTTTATCCAGCCACGAATTCTTGTCTTCATCCATAATTTTTTGGAGAATATTGGATAGGGTCTTGTTGAAAACCTCTATATGTCCGTTGGCAGCTGCATGGTAGCGAGATGAGTGGTTTTCCTTGATACTGTATTCTTGGTATAATTTCTCTAATTCAGTAGAGCAGAAGTTGGTGTCGTTATCCATCAGTATGGTGTGAGGGACACCAAATCTGGTGATGATATTAGGATTCACAAAGTTGACAACGGTTCACACCCCGACTTCCTTAAGAGGTACATGTTCTGTCCATTTTGAAAAGAAGTTAGTTTTTGTGAGGATATACTTTAGTTTTTTGGCCGTGGCGGGATGATATGGTCCCACGACGTCCATCCCCCACATGGAAAATGGACAGGAGTACTTGGCTTGATGAAGTAACTCTGAGGTTTGGTGAATGATGTTGGCATGAATCTGGCATGAGTGGAATTTCACGGTAAACCGCCCACAGTCTCGTGCCATTGTGGGCCAGTAGTACCCAAGCCTTCGAACCTGATGGGAAAGCTTGGTCCCCGGTTGATGTGCTCCACATGGTCTAGAATGTACATCATTTATTACGGTAGCAGTTTCTTCTCCATCAATTAATATGATGAGCAATCCATCGAGGCCTCATTTTTAGAGGACCTCTTGCTGACCCACACCGCCATATAGGAAAAAGTTGATTGCCTTCTCCATATTTTTTCTCGTTCAGCCCTGTATGATGGAAGTTCTCCCCGTTAAAGTTAGTTCTCAATGGGGGTCATTCAACTGGTGGTAGGAGTATATGGCTCTGGAACAGAACTGAATTTGTGGATTTCATCCATCTTAGCTTGAACAAATGGGAATAACATTTGATGGTGAGAAATACTGATAATCGTTTCAACCCGGCATGGTTCAGCTACGGTTTTGGCCACATTGTCTAATGAATCAGCCTGAGTATCCTGAGACAGATGAATATAGTTCAATGTTGGTTCTGTGGATAATTCCTCCATTAACCCTCAGACATGGTCAAACAAGGGGATCAAATCTTCCTTTTTAATAGCATGGTCACCATTGACATGCTTGATGACCAGCTCCAAGTCACCTTTTACCTTAAGGTTCTATATTTGTGCCTGGAGTGCGAGATTCAGGCCTACAATGTGAGCTTGATATTTTGATTCATTGATTGTACATCCCTCTGATAGGAGGAAGAAATATGGAAAGACGGCCTTTTCTAGGGACACGAGGATTATTCCCAAACCAACTTTTTCACATCTGGGATCCTCCATCCTCTTCCCAATTGGCTTCGGGATGCGCCGTCGAATTAAATTTCCCATGTAGCGAACTCCTCTCAGACAGAGAAGATGTATTCATCAAGTAGCTCGGTGTCCAGTGCAGTGGTCCTTGTAGAAGGGTGCTCTGCCAGAATGTCTGCTAATGCATGACCCTTGATGGGTTTCTGGGGCACAAACTGGATGTCAAACTGTTGTAGGATGACGACCCATCGGGAGAGGCATCCGGTTAGAATTCGGTGGCTGACGATGTACTTGAGTGCGTTACTCTGCGGGATCAAATGGACTTCATGATGCTGAAGATAATGTCATAGCTTTGGAGCTACGAAGAATAAGGCCAAACAACTCTTCTCGATATTTTAGTATCGAGTCTCAGCATCAATCATTATTCAGTTGAGGTAATAGTGAGTGTTTTCACTGCCAGCATCGTTCTTTTGTGCGATGAAGGCTCCCAGTGACCGCTCTAGGGCTGTCACATATATGAGGAGAGGTCTTCATTCAACCGGGGGCATGAGCACCGGTGGGCTTAAGAGGTACCTCTTTCGGCTGTCAAACACCTATTGGAAGTCATCTGTCCATTGGTACGTGACTACCTTCTTCATTAACCTGGTGAAGGGAAAGCATTTCCCTACCAGGTTGGCTATGAATCACCTGATATAGTCTAGGTGCCCTTGGAATGCTCTCAACATAGTGTGGTTGTGGGGAGGTGGTAATCCAAGGATAACCTTTGTCTTCTCAGGGTCAACTTAGCTTCCACGATGGAGTACGACAAAGCCAAGACATTTCCCTGAGGTAACCATGAAGGCACACTTCAAGGGGATCATCTTCAGGCTATGATGTCGAAGATTGTTGAAGATGGTCTCAAGGTCTGACAGGTGATCTGAGTGTTGTCTTGATTTGATCACCACATCATCTACATAACATTCGATGAATCTCCATAGGAATTGTTTAAAGATATGATGCATGTCACGTTGATATGTGGCGACAGCATTGTTGAGACCAAAGGGCATAACCCTGTAACAAGATACTCCTTGGGGGGGCTTTGAGAGCGATGTCTTCTTCGTCTTCTAGGGCCATTGTGATTTAATTATACTCGGAATAGCCATACATGAATGATATAGCCTCATACCCTGCCATTGCATCGAATAATAACTCAGTGATTGGGACCGGGAAGTAATCTTTCAGAAAATTCTGATTTAGATCTCTGAAATCAATGCAGAAACGGATTAGTCCATTCTTTTTCATGATAGGGACAATATTGGCCAACCAGATGGGATATTGGACCTCCCGAATGAATCCTTCTTTAAGGAGCTTATCGAATTCAGCCTCTATTTTGATAGTATATGAGGGGTGTGTCATTCTGGCGGCATGTTTATAGACTCAGTGGTCTTCTGGAAGACCTAGGTTGTGTGTTGCCACTTTGGGATCGAGTCCCACCGTTTCTGTGTAATTCCATACAAACACATCTCTATGTTTCCTTAACAAGGCGTTATATACCTCGTGCTCTTCGAGAGACATGGATGCACTAATGAGAGTGGGCCTCAGGTCTTCCTCGGTACCCAAGTTTATTTCCCTAAGCTCGTCCACAGTGGTGGAGATACCCTCCTCAAATGTGTGAGGTGCATCTCGGAGATCTTTCCCCTCTTCTTCTCCCAAGTCCTCATCTTCTTGATCTGACATGGGGAGAGTTTTAGGTTTGAGCCTTCGAGGGTTTAAGGGAGAGGCATCATGGGAATTCTCTCTACAGTATTCATCCCTAGATTGAGGGTTGGAGGATTTTCTTGCATTGTCGTGCTCGACCATCGTGGATGAATTCATGAGGACATCCGAGTACATGTCCGTACATGAACTCCTACACTCAACATGGTTGATGGGAAGGACATAATCTCTACTAAGAATCCTGTTTGGGGTCATTAGGAACCATTTCCAGGCCATTTGGAGCAGGGATCCAGTCGGTACCATCGACCAAAGGCTTCTTTTTATTTTTCTCATATAACTCAGCGTCAATGTAATGTGACTTAGAGAGATCGAAAGGGGCCTTGTCGGCATGAAATGTTCCACATTTTCCATTGAAACAGTACTTGATACACTGGTGGTAGGATAAAGGAATGGCCATGTGCTTATGGAGCCATGACCTTCCTAGTAGGACATTGAATGTTGTGCTATGCCGGACCACTATGAATTCCGTGTAGGCTACCAGGTCACCAAAATGGGTCTTTATCATAATTTTCCCCATTGGTTTCTTCTCACTCTTATCGTAACCGAACAGAATTGTGGCGGATGGAATTAGGACATCCTCACTGTAGTCCAACATACATAGTTTATCTAGGGGAAGGAGGTTAACTCCAGAGCCATTGTCTATAAAGACATTCCGGATCTCAACACCATTTAGTGTTCCAGACACATATAGTGGTCTGATGTGTCCTTGCATGATGGCATCGTCATCCTGATCGGTGAAGGAAATGACAGCATTGCATTCAACTGGGTAAGTCTTCGTCTGGTAAATCTTGGCCGCAGCTACCTCAGTTTGAAACTATTAGGGGATGATCAAAGCTTCTAAAAGTGCTTCCCTAAGGTCTACTGATAGACTTTGGGAATCAAGGAATGATAGCTTGGCTTGTACCAATGCCAGCTACATAAGGATATCATATTTTTGCTCTAGTGGCCGATGCTTCTCAGTTCGCTGGTGAGTCTTAGCGGGTTCTTTAGGGGCTAGAACATCTGGCAAGGATGGACCGACCGTGGGGTCGGATATCGATGGTGTTCATGTGTTTTGAGGACTTGGCTCGGCCGGTCGTTTTGTGCGCACCAGGCATCCAGACACTTGCTCCTCTTTTGGTGGGTATCACAGAACAACAGGGCTAGAGTGGCTGCTTGTGTAGGTGGAGGGGCATTCTTTCTCCTGCTGAGTCTGTTGAAGGGCTCTCCCATGGGTTTTCACAATATTAACGGTTTGGGCTGGAGTCCAACCGTAGGGTTGGATTTAGTCGTGGATGCATCTCCCCTGGTGTCCCCTACCTCTATGATTCCTCCTCCCGACTCCTCGTGTAGGGAAATCAGGTTCATAACTATACCCTTCATCAGGGGATGATTCCATGATATGGATGACGTTAATAGATCCAAAGCATAAATCTTCATCCTCAGATAGTTCAACCTATTCAGTTGTCCATGAAGGTCTCATTTGGTTGGTTGGTGCTCGTGGCGCCAAATTGAAGGGCATATAATCTTCCAGGGTCAGGACTAACTTTGGCCCCATCGCGGACGGCTCCTCTTGCGCTTGTTTCCTCTTTCTTCGATTACGCCTGGATGACCGGATCGTGGAGGGTTGTGAGGATGATACTGTCAGCTCTACGACTTCAGGGGCTATTGGTGGCAACACTGACTGATGTATTTGAGCTCGGCGTATGCCCTGGGATTAGTTGAGAGTCTTCAAAGTCATCCATTGTCAAATTTCTGCCCCTACTTGCTGTTGACATTCTTCCACCCCTCCACTTTGTTGGAGTCAGTGGTAGAGATACATGCCACGTGTGCTAGGGGTGGTCCCAACTCAACCTGACCGAAGTCTACCATCCTCTACAGGAGGTCTATTAAGACGAAGAATTCTTGGATATTGTGCCCCAACATTCAATGAAGTAGCCATGGACTTGATCGTATCGGAACGAGTATAATTTTGTTCTTCATTCATAAAACTGGTTACGCTTCGGTCCTCTATAATCATCCCATTTAGGTGGAGGAGGCCACTAATATGCAGGAGGCCCATGGCGATTTGGCGGAGGCCTGAGCGATGGAGCAGGCACAAAGACCGGCTTGAGTCTGACAACGAACACTTTAGCTCCATGGGCTCTTTTCGTAGGAGCCTGCGAGGCTATTCAGGACTTTGAATTAGTCAGCTGCAGGGAGCCCTCAATTCTCTAGGGAATGGATGAGAGATGGAGGAAGCTAGTGGTGCACTCCACTGGTTTGAGCGGTGTTTGCATCTCATCTCGAATATTATCGATTCATATGTCTAGAATATCATCTTGAGGCATTGGCTTATTCAGGGAACAAGTCAGACCTTTCCATCTAGAGATGAAATCTGAAACCCTCTCTTTCTCCCTCTGCTTGTAGTTCATGAGGTCGCTCACCATTGTCTTGGGAAACATTGAGCTGAAGTGAAACAGGAACTACTAGAGAAGGTCCTCCCAACTCTTTATTGACTTTGCTGGCAGACTCATATACCAGAGGAGGGAAGATCCTTCCAAGGTCTATACGTATCATCTGAGTTTCACTACTTCTTGATATTCCAGAGTCTCCATCATAGGGTCGCAATAAGACACATAATGCTTCAAATTTTGTTCTGTATCTCCTGACCCTTTGAAAATAGGGAGTACAGGGCTCCCAAAATTGGGTGGTGGTGTTTTGCTCACCCAATCTAGGTAGGGTTTCTGCTCTGGCTGTATCAACGTGTGTCTACCTTACATCGATTCCAATCGAGCTGTTAGTGCCTCGATGGTGTTGGTGAGACTCTGGTTTACATCCTACCGGGCCCTGTCCTGGGTAGGCATAGCCTGAGGCAATTCTTGAGGATCTGGATTGGCCGTCATCAGGGGTGTGTGTGTCGTTTGTGGAACCATTGGAGGGTTTAGTTGTACTCGCTCGGGTTTCTTCTTGAGTGGAGGTAAGACTTGGTATTTATCTGAATCTACGTTTCGGTATTTGGACAGGTCGGGCGCCTTATTGGATGGAATCCCTTACCGTATTTCATTTGCCGGGGAAAACCTTAGTCTTTGAGGTGCACTTGTTGGGAGTTCATGATGTGGCTCCTCCTGGGACGCACTTTCAATAAGGCAGTTACATTGGAGTAGCTCAACGTTAAGCATCCTCAATTCTTTCATCTCCTCTTCTTGTCGAGTGAATATCTCTTTGATTGTGAGTGGATCATATTTGTCGAGAGAAGGAGGCGGGTTATGGGTAACCAGTCATTTATTATTATCCTTATTGGATGCTCTATGGGTTGGAATAGGAGGGTTGGATGGAAGGAAGACCATATTTAAGGTGGACCATTGGTTCCAGGTGTGCACACCCGGTGGTTCGTTGTGAGTCACATCCTATCCGGAACTATCATCTCTCTATCCATCACGATTTGCATCATCTCTGGTGTCAGCTATGGGGCTAACCTATATGAGGTTGATAGATTCATATCACGGGGGGCAGAGGAGATATCATCTTCAAAACAGGAAGAGGATCTCTTGCATCTTCTGATTCCCTTCCCTTTCGTGATCTGGGATTGCCTTTGGACTTATTCATGACGGGTGACGTGGAGAGTTCTTTGATGCGGCCTTATGGTGTGCCTTCCTCTCATAGGGGATGCTGATTAAAATGACGGGATAGGATGGGAACCTCCTCTTCTGGTTGTCCTCCATATATGAAAGAATACTGACTCTCGTGGGGGAGGTTGTTCTTGATGGGGTAATAATGCCCCCAGCCCTAAGGGATGGGGTTGGCTCCGTTCCGTGGACATCTAGTCTCTTCCCAATTTTATTGGTCTTACAGGGAAATTTTTTGTTAAAAATTCCCCCTCCCTGTAGGATGGGGTTGACCCTGGATTGCGGTAGTGGTTATGACTATCTCTACCTACCTGATCTTGCGTGCCCCCATTTGGGGGTGAAATGGGTTTGATGCCAAGTTCTTCTGTGAACCTATCCTTTCTGGGGAGGCAGGAAAAGATCACTGATTGGCCTCTCTAATGCTAGAGGCATGTTGTAAGCTCTCAGTGGCCTGATTTAGGAGTTCTTGAGTAGCTCATTCCCGTTGAGCTTGATGCTTCTGAGACTTACTAAAGGCCGGACTCTGTCAGGTGTGTTTCCTTTCCTGAATATGAAGACCACACGATTGTCTTCTTGATGTGATGAAGTTGAAAGACACCATGCCAAATGGTTTTTTCGGGGCAGGGAGTGGCGTGAAATGCAGAGCTCCATGTTCTCCCCATCCACTGATATGGACTCCTATCGGAGCATCACCGATGAGGCGGTGCAGCTGGTGCAGCCCACGGGGGTAGTCTATCTCCAGGTTTTCTTTATGACTCTTAGGTCGTTGTTGCCCTGCTGAAGGAAGAGAATCCAGGTCGATGTGACGCAGGAGGTCTCCTATTGTCTTTACGTGGTCTACATACCCCTCGTAGGGCTGAAAGCCTGATTTCAGTAGGCGGAGGGTTGTCCATATATTATGGCGGATGTCATGTACGCATTCTTCCGACAACTCTCTGGGGATGTCGAACGGAGAAGTGGTCGTAGGCCAAAACATAATTGGTATATCATCCCTGGGCAGTCGTTTCCTCAGGTGCAGCATATCGGCATACTCCTCCGCTAGTGACTCCTCTACCTGGTCAGCCCAACTGAGACGCTCACTGCTAATGTGGTCGGAGGCAGTGGGACCAGTAGGTGATGAGTCATTATGTCAACAATTCTGAGGTGGTTCAAAGGATGAACGTGGACCTGGTGTGTCTCATGATTGCAGAAGGATGTCACCGGCGACTAACTAGGAATCTAACATGATTGATCCCATCCTTCTGAGTTCCTTGACATACGAGGGCTTTTCTTTGGTTGATTTGACAGGGGGAGGGCCTTCATGTATATGTGATATGTCATCGCGGGGAGGACCTCCACAATGGCGACCATAATGGCGAGGACTACCATTACTGATTGATGCTTCCTGCATAGAGGACTTTCTCCTTACACACCCTAGGGAGGACCTCCAAGGTGGGTTGCAACAAGGGGATGACCTTCTGGTTGCATAGCGTTATCATGGGGAGGGCCTTCTCAACAACTTCCATCATGGTGAGGATGAACATCATGGATTGATGTTCAGTGTGAATACTGGGGAGGACCATCAGGGCACACTACGACAAGGGGAGGACCTTCTTTTTTATTGGGGACAATGTGGGGAGGACCTTCGCAATGGAGGTCGTGGTGGCAAGGACTACTATCACAGCTGCAGAAATGGTGGGGAATACCATTACTACTGCAGTAGGGAGAATATGTGTAGGAAACATCATGGGGAGGTCCTCCAGAATGTACCGCAACGTGGGGAGGGACATCTCGTTGCTTGACGTCTCTATGGGGAGGACCTCTATTATCAGGGTGGAGAGGACTACCGCTGTGATCGGATGCCTGGCTGCGTGGAGTGTCATTACAACGTAACCCCTAGGGAGGACCTTTAGGGAAGGCCATGACAAGGGGATGGCCTTCTTGTCGTGATGAGATGTCACTGCGGGGAGGTCCTCCATAGTTGCAACTATGATAGCGAGGACTACTATCATAATCTATGGCCCCACTTCAAGGAGACTGTTTGCAGCGTATACACCATGGATGACCTCTAGGGTTGACCACAATAAGTGGAGGACCTTCTTTGTACTCTATTTTCTGGCCACTTGGAGGGTTTATGTGACTCACATTAAAAGAGGATCTCTCGTGATCGATCATTATATGCCTGCAGGGGAGGCCCCAATGGGTGCTCTGGGGAGGACCTTCAGAGAAGCTCGTAGAGAGATTATGGGGAGGACCTTCGCAACTACTACTACCACTCCCATAATATGGTAATGGATGGGTAGGGTTATGAGCCTCCAATTTGTGCTTAGCAGCATTGGGAACCCCAGCTTCCAGTAGAGTGGAGTCTTGAACCCATTCTTTATTTTTTGGCTGCCTTTGGAATGTTCGGGGAACTCTCTTGCGGGCAGCAGGGACCGTCTACTGTTGACAATGGCCTTCAACTTTGTGTACCTATCTAATTGGGTCTCGTGATGTTTCTAAGATATACCTAAGAACACCTTGACTTTTAACAGTGATATATGCATGCTCTGGAGTATCCACGAGGATGGATGGGTGTCCCCCAGTTGGAACGAGTGAAGCTACTTGATCTGGTTGCCCTTGCATCACAGAATATGGACGGAGACCCTCTTGGGCAGAAGTCGGGATGTAGATCTGCTCCGAGGCGGCTATCACGTCTCTTAAATGAGTCACCTCAATTGGGGAGATGGGCTCATGGGCCTATGTCCTTGCTGTTGCCGCTGATGCAATTACATTCTGGCAATCTGCAAAATATGATCTCGGATCGATACATACTCCTCCATCATTTCTAGGATATGAAAAGAGACATATTTGGATGAAACATGTATGAAGGCCCATTCCAGTATCAGAGTAGGAATATCCTAATCTTTTCCTCTAGTGGTCAGTGGGTACTGACAGTTCTCCTATGTCGAGGTAGGTGAACGAATCTTCCCCTATACCGGGATGCGCTGGTTTATCTCTTTGTTGGTCGCTACATCAGGATGGTGTACATTACATTCATCCACTGGGAGTTGACCCTGTACTTGTTGGTTTCCCACCATATCGAGTCAGAAGCCTTTGTTGGTGGGGAGACGTTCCCGCCTATTAAATTCCACCACATCTGGGTGGCGGGCTTTGCCGATCGCCACCATGTCAGGATGGCAGGCATCAGAAGTATCTGCTAGGAGACGGTCCTGTAAGCACCGAGCCACCACCACATCAAGCTGGTGGACTTCACAACCCTGGGCAGGGAGAGGTGCCTGCTAGGTAAGTGTCGTCCTGCATGAGAGACTGGCCTGATAAAGCACGGTGGGGATGTGCGCAAGTTCGTATTATGTCTCCATGTCTGGATGTCGGGCTTGGGAGGAACGAATAGGTGTAGGTGCCTATTCGTGGTACGTCTCTGTGTCTGGGCAGCAGAGCTCCACTTCAGGGAAGAGGGTGTTGACCGGTCCCTAAGTGTGCATTTTCCGCCCTCGTCGAGCAGTCAGAGGGGCCAGAGCACGGGGAGCATGGGCCTGAATCCCCGGGGAGACATCCTCCTTGGTGTGAGGATGTTGAGTCGCGGCGTGACCACTGCGACGTGTGGCAGAAGGGGCCTTGGAGCGAAACCCGCGTTTGGTAGGGATGACATCTTTAGTGTCGACCTCATCTTCCTCCCTATGATAAGGGAGGTATGCATTGTCCCGTTCTAGGGACAGACTCCTAAAATGGTTGGAGACAACAACAGGGGCTGTCTGGATCTGCATTTGTGGTCGATGCTTGGCAGGCGACCGACGATTTTTGGCATATTGGAGGGCGTGCATGGCCGCCTCCACCATTGGGAGAGTACTGTTCACGTGGTACTCTCAGATCAACGGGTTTGAGACCCTGCGTTGAAGATTATTGGGGGTGAAGGGGTCCTCCGTAGGTGAGGATGTCTGGTCCTTGCATTGTTGGAAGCGCGTGCTTGTGAGTTCCTTTACGATGCCATTGGATCGAAGGGAGTTCTGTGTAGTACCTGTAAAACAGTTTAACAAATACAAATATCAAACCCATCAAAGTAGCATCACATGATCCCATGCATGATTAATGAACTTGTGTTTCCCTACTTTTTAGTATAAAGGGGGAACAGGGTGGGATTAGGTTAAATATGTCATGCTTGGTTAAATATTCACATCGGGTTCACCATTTTTGTTTCGGGTCGGTCTCGAAACGCCCAACGGTTCCGTATCCGATGACACGTGGACCTTCTTTCCAAAGGCAGGCATTTTCCAGATGGTTTGACCAGCAATGCTTAAGAACTCATATTGGTCAAGAGGTTGGGATTTCAGGCTCATCTTACCCTTTTGGGGGGAATTATTGACTGTTTTGAGACTCTCTTATAGATTTAAGACGTATTCATATGTTCGCGAATCGTTGGTTTATTCCCAAGCATAGTATCCACAGATTTCTCTTGGTTGGCAATGGTCAGCTGAATGCAGGGATTCAGAATTATTTTGTCCTGAGGTTTACCATCCCTCGTTGGATTAATGACCCCGTGGAGTCCAGACGCATTGAGGCGGCGCTGAGATTGGTGCGGTGACCCGATGTGAAGATAGTCGGATCGACCAATTGTTGGGCTTGAACCTCATGGAGGCTTCCTACGTACCCTGCCTAAGAGACAAGGATCAAATTCAACATAGTTTGTAATGTCTTGGGACATACGCTCTGAGGCAACCGAGAGTGATGGTTTGGGGCTTACACTCTGACGAGTCCCAAGGTGTCGATGATGGGCTTGAACCTCAGGGAGGCTTCCTACGTACCCTGCCTAAGAGACAAGAATCAAAGGCCACGTAGATCGTAATGGATTGAGACAAACATTATGAGGCATCCCAGAGTGATGGGTTGGGGCTTATACTCTAAGGAGGACCATAAGAGGGGGTCATGGTCGTTGCTTACTCGAAGCCCACGTGAGTCATGCTCAGTGTGAGAAATAAGAGGCAGTAGAGACCAGACGATCACGTCATGAAAGGTTCGTCCGTGAGAGGTGGATTGGGACTTTCACATGATGGTGGCCCATAATGTCCGGGATTACTCCTGGATGGATGCCCATGGCGAGAAAGCGCAGCAGGAGAGGTAAAGGGGTGCTCCTGTGTCCGTCATCTCTCTTGTTCCCTGGGAAAGTACTATGGTGCATGTGAGTGTTTACCTTCGGATGGGTATTTCTCCCCCTCTCTGGGGAGGGGAGAAGTTCTCGACCGCTGAAGTGTGCAGTCCCCCATCCTGGTGAGTAGAGGCAGAAAGGGGGCTCTCGGGCTCACATCCCGCATTACCGTGGGAATGTGAACACAGGAATGCTTCCGGAATCTTTCCAAGGGTCGAGGAAACACCTTAACCCATATTTACCAATGGTATATGTGCTCAAAATGGTGTGCTGATGTGCCTGAGGGTTACACTACATGGATCCGGTGGCTTTGGTGGAGGCCTCGGCTCGGGGCTGATGAGTAGCCCAATGAGGATGTTGCGAAGGATTAGGCCGAATTGGAATTGAAAGGATTTTATCTAACTCGGGGAATGGAAACTCTGATGGTTTTGGCAGGCCACACAGGGGTATGGGTTGTGGCGCCCTTTCCGTAGGAAAGTTCTACGTGGCTGGATAGGTTGTCCGCGAGATAGGGTGACCCACAGATTGATTTGTCGTTCACGAACTAGGAGGGTTCGTGGACTGATTGTCATCCCGTGAAGCTTCGAGTTCTATCAGCATACAAGGTTTATACGCAGAGGGGTCCATGCGAGCAGTGGAGGCCAAGGGAGGCATCGGGTAGAGGCTTGTCGGTCGAGGATTCACCTACATAGGAGGGTGCTATGCGGTGCGGCAGATCAGAAAAGAGGCATAAACTCCCTGGTCCGCGGGGAGTAAATCCACGGAGGGACCCTGGTTCACGATTTTCTTTTCTTTGTTATTTTATGTTTGTGGTTCACCAAGTTATTATGAATTTTTTGGTTCCTCATTAGTTCGTTCCCAGGTTCATACCTACTCTAGTTCACGAAATGGAACTTCCAAAATCTAAATCCTTCCTTCGAAATCCTTCCACCCGAATTTGACAGATCTCCTCTCTATTCCCCCCTCTTCTGTTCTTTTTCAATCTCCTTTTATATAGTGGGGAAAAGGATCTATCTATGGTCATGCGGAACCTTTTGCGGAGGCCAATGACCAAAAACCCGGTTCACGGATGACTTGAACAATCCACAATTCGCGGGGCATTAAACACTCCTCCTCTGCGAACCAAACTCCAGGAGTGCTTCACAGCCACAGAGGGTTCGGACTCCATTTCATGAATGACACCAAAGGAGGTTTGGACCAGTTGATGCATATCATGGCTGGGGCGGTCTGGAATGGTGAAACAAGTTGGCACTTGTCCCACCTCGCGACCACGGAGGTTCTCCACCTCCATCTCACGAACGAAAATGGTCCACGGAGGAGGGACGCTCCGTGGAACCGGTCGTGCGTCGGTAAAATTAAACTGGTCCGCGGACTGGTTCTTCCTTCACCATCAATGTGTATTTTTTACATTTTCACAATCCTTTTGAGGGGAAATTGGGTATAATCTCCCTTGAGTTAAAGGGGGTCATCATTCTCCATTGTGGATTTTTCAGAACCCTACACTTACATGACATGATGAAATAAATCCATTTATCGATTACCAAAAAAAATCATCATTCACTAAAAAAAATTAGTATATATTTTTTATTCTTGAGGAACTAATATAAACTTATAAGGATAAGAAAATCCAACAATTAAAGACAATATAATCATCCAATATTTTTTCATTAACCAAAACCCATAGTATTGTGTATGATATATGATAATTCCAAGTAACTGTTAATATCAAAAATTGAAAATAAATAACAAAAAATCAAAAAAATAATTATCCTTAAAACTCTATAGAAAACATTATAGAATGATCAAAACAAAAAATATAGAATTATTTCATATGATAGTATTCCAAGATATATTTAATATTTATCTCCAAATCACATTAATAAGTTTTAATGTCTGATAAAAAACATTTAATATCGAAAATCACATAATCTCTATGTTATTCTGGACATTTCCCTAAATAACCTGAATCACCATAAATATAAAACAAAATAAAATATGAATTGAAAATACAATCTGACATTTACTCCTCGATATTTATTTTATACCTATTTTCTTCCCAAAAATGTAGTTACACATTATTACATCAAAAATAAATTTATTTCAAAATATCATTAGTCAGCTTACAATTTCATAACATATAATCTCAAAAGGGGTTCTTTAGACATTGGGGATACGATTAAACATAAAATTATAATCCCATGATTTTTTCCCTAACTCTTAATATAACTACACATTAAAAATTCATAGTCTTTAATTTTTTATTATTCTTTCCCTGATTACAACATTAAAGAACCGACCATAATCAATATATTCTCTATTGTTTTTGAAGTAGAATTAAAATTCATAAAATTACAAGGAAATTTTTTTGTTTTATGTTTTTGATAATTGTGAAAAATATTACCTAGTAAATTCATACATAACAAGTGGAAACAAATGTTTCATTAACCATTTTCCCCCAATTGAATCTTTTTTTAAAACCTTAGTTTCTATTTATGAATAGTCAATTCAATGTTTCCCATTGATCTAATCCTTTTCCTAACTCATCCGTAAACCATGTAAAAACATATTTTTAAAAATTACACGGGAAAAAATTTCAGAAAGGGGAATAAAATAACAGAATCCATATGTTAATTGAAAAACATTAAAAAATAGAATTTTTTTTATAAAAAATATAACTTTTCATCCGAAATGAGAATTAATTTTTCCATAATGAAATATAATTATCAAACCTTATTAAGATGAATGGATATATATAAAAAATTAATAAAAATGACAAAAATATAATTTAGGTTCCACGGTACATTATTTACATATCATTCAAATAATCTCCTTAATAAAGGAAATAACCATACAATCAACATCGTCCACTAGAGTACCCAATGCATCAGAGTAACATTGTGGAAAACCCATTTTATAAGCTATAATATGATTACCCTATATAATCAGGTCATGACCAATATATAATCTATAATAGGGTCACTAGGTTCTTCATAGGAGAAACCATAATAAATAATTTCCATGTAATTAATCATTAATAAAACCCTCTAAACCAATTTTAAATCCACATGTGAAACTCTTTTATGTATCAAAATACAATTTTCTTGTAAAAAAAATTTTAAAATATAAAACCCATAATCATAATAATGAAACCATTTTCTTTTAAATGACCTATGAAAACTAATAAAATAAAATAATAAATAATTATATCATAATGAAAGAGGGAAATTATTTTCATAATCTATTTGTTAAAACAACATTTATTTTGACCTTTGTAAAAATAGAATAATGATAAATCTTAAATCATGAATTTTAAAATAAAATGAATTAAATAAAACCATAAAAGGTTGTATTTTTTAAAACATTTGATATAAATTTAATAATTAAAATTATAAAAAGCTATGGTCAATATAAATACATTATTAATAATAATTTAAAAAATATGGACATTAAGGAGAAATATGTAGAAAACAATTCATTAAAACACATAAAAAGAAGGTTTCTTTAGTAAATGAGTCTTTTACATTGATTTTGATTCAAAAAATATATCCTTAATGCTAATAAATAAAAAAATAAATTTGTTATTTACTTCATTGTGATCCATTTTAATTATATTATTTATCTTACTTCATTTATTACATGATATAAAGATTACTTAATTAGTTAAGTTCATTTCAGATGCTTTGAGGATATTCAATAATTGATTCAAAAATGAAATTAGTATGGTGTCTTCCATCAATGTTGTAATTATTACGACATTTTACAAATATTATGAATGAAATAATAATAATTTCCATTCTGACTTTATACTTTTTAATAAATCCATAAAATATGGGTATTAAAAAAAATAATTATGTCCACAATCAGAAATATGGTAGGTCGTACAAACACATGAGTAACGTTCTCATTTTTCATTGATCATTATTATTTCAAGGTGAGTGCCATTTTATATTTACATAATTATAATAATATCATAAAAATGAAATTAATAATTTACAAATAACTATATATATTATCCATGTTAGGTGGGGATGGGAAATGAATCATATCGCTTCGTGGATGTGATCATTCAAATGTACACACGAACAACGTTATCATGTTACCGTGCATGGAATTTTTTTTAATATTAATGAAATATTTCCTTTCTAGAATGATAATTATTTCACTGATATCATATATAAAAAATATTTACATCATTAAAACAATTATTGAGAGATGATTCTGATAAATGATTTATTTTGGTTCTAGATGGGGTATTCTACCATACACATGAACGATTAATTACATTCCCATTTCATAGAAGTGGAGATTTATTATAGCATCCCAAGTATGTATAGAAAAAAAATTTCATATAAATTAATATTTTTTAATATAATATTCATTTTACATTAAAGGGAATTATTTGTCTGAGAGCATTCTCGGCATGCAACAACAGGTTTCTCCAAAATCATAGTTTTTACACAACTTTGAGTTTAAAAAAAATAATTCAATATGTTTTATTATTTTAAATTTTATTTAATGGTTATATTTTGAATTGTAAGGAGTGAATAAAGATACACAAAATATTATTACACCAGTTTCTTAAATTTTTTATATTTATCCAATAAAATTTAGACGAAATTTTTTTAAAAGAGTCCAATCTTAAAAAAATACTATAGTTGTTTTAAAATGTCATTTTGATACCTCAAAAAGGAGAAACCTCTTAAAATATAATATTTGTTACATTTATATGTTCGATTTGAAAAAATTAAATTCTTATTTTGAATTGAGTCATCAAAATTTACATTGGATGAAATTTATGTATTTTTCAGATAAAAGTTATATTTTAATGTATAATAAGAAATATTGCATTTTAATTCATATATTCCTTTTATTCTCATTTTTTATGTAGTTATATTTTACATTTAATTTGTTTTAATGTTTAATTGGATTATGTGTATTATCATTTAATACATTATTGAACATTAGAAGTAATTTCAATTTTAATTTTGATATAAACACATGTCATTATTTTGATAATGTATATTTCTCAAAAAGCCACTTTCTTGTTTTGACAATAATAATTAATTTTGATTTAATTTCTACCAATTAGGTGTTTTAAAATGAGATAAAATGGGATTCATATATGTAATCAGTAGATACATATTTTTTAAATAGGCACCATTTATTTTTTAACATTGTGAATAGTTACTTCATAAATTTTTTTTATTATGGATAATGTATAAATCAAGTTAACACTGTTGAAAAAAATAATATTATAATAATTTTAAACAACCATATTACATGTCTAATCCTTTTTTTGAGATATGTATGACCATGGGAATCCTTGGTTCTATTTTTTGACCACATGGAGACACTTGGATATGATAATGACATGTTATAAGAATTAATTTAAAGTTAATAAAATTATAACATAAAAACTAATCATATAATAAAAAATATTAATATAGTGTTATAAACCTAAAATAACTAACTATAAAAATTTATAAGAAATAAAAACTATTTCATACATCACCATATTTATATATAATTTTTATGCATTAAATAAATAAATTTATTTATGAATCAATGAAGATGTGGTGATTACTTTATTGATGAAATATTCAAATAAAAGATTTTATAAATATCAAAATAAGTGTAATTTGAAACTTTTGATGCTATAAACAAATTTTAAATATTCTATTTAGATATTATCTTTTATTTAATGTCTTTTTCGATGTAATTAGGTTTTTATGACTATAAAACATCAATTACTAAATAGTATCAAATTTTACATATATGAGTTTTTAACAAAATACTTTTTTATTAAATTATAAAATATTCCTAAAAATATAATATTCATCCAACTAACTTATATAATGTTAAATATATTATTAATTATCTGATTTTTATTCTCTTTGAAATTTATAGTAACTATTAGAACCATATATTATGAAAATAAAAGAAGACATGGAAAAGAGTTAATGTTTTTAACTAATGGTTAATGCTAAAATAAGGTTACTTTTGTGACCTATATCTATCTAAAATCAATTATTTGAATTAATTTTTACCCATTATCATATTATCCTAGAAATATATCACATTGGAACTATTATAATTCAAAAACCATTTTTATGATAATATAATATTTCTTGACTTTTTTTAAGTTCCCCTCCTCTCTCTTATAGAAGGCCACCACCTCTACCCTACATTCTCACACCTCTCATACCCATTTTACCAACAAAACTCCACACAAATAACCTCCCAAAATCTCTAAATTTTTCTTAGAGGTGTCACCTTGGGCATAATGAAATTCAATAAATTATTTTGGCACAAATAAAAAGAAGTTACCCAATTTAGAGGTAACATATCCTCTCATGTTCCTTTTAATTATTTTCCTTCTACACTCCCTATGCTCTTATAATTTTATTATCAAATAAAAAACCATTATGATCAATATAATAGGAATTTTTATTCGATGTATTTTTACTAAAAATACAGACACATCCATCAAATAGATATAAACAAATTGATTATATGTATGGAAAACTACTACCTCACGAAATGATGATTATTAATTTTTCTTCTACTGCAACTCATAGTTTGAATTATGATGGAAATGTATTTATATATGATATATATTAATTATTTTGTATCTATTATTTTTTAATTTTTATTTACTACCTAATTATATGCTTTCCACAATGTGTAAATACGATAATTTCATTCGAGAAAGGGCATACTACCGCCCCCTCAACGTGATATAACTCATTAAGGCCATATATGGAATATATAAAGAAATTAATGAAATTATTTAATATATATAAAGTAGATATTATAATGGAATAATACATACCTATGTATCATTTATTTTTTATTCCTTTAATATGCCAATGAAATTAAAATAATGTTTATGCGTAGGAATGCCCAACTATCTCTATGAATGGTGAATTTCATTTATTATCTCCAAATGGTATTGACAATTATAAATGCATATATACTTGGTATATATGATATTTAATTCATGAATATCATTCCAGAGAAGATTTAATTTTTACTACATGGATAGTTTACATCAATCATATAAATTTTTGACATCTATACCGAATATCAACAAATGAACCGATATGAACATAAATAATTATTCTATATTTGGAACAGGATAATAAGTAATATAAAATGAATAATAAACTTGAAAAATGTTTTTAATCAAGTTAATATAAACTTAATATTATTATTTCAGAATAACAGGGATCATACGTGACGATTTGAACTCAAGGTAAGGGATGTCGTCTCAATCTCCTTTTATTGGGGTATATTTTGATAATATACACAAAATTCTTTTATAAAATGTATAATAAAACCATTTAATTTTAATTTCATTCGAAATGATTCTTTTTTCTATGAAGAATTTTATAAAAAGACAAAAATGAATGTGTAAAACATATGCGGCGACAACGACTATGTCGATGTAACTATTATATGATATCTAGATTCCTCTATAAGCCAAAGTGATATTAAAAGGAAAAGAAATAACATATTCCCTTTTTGGGTGATTGGGTATTGAAAATGGTTTTTGAAATGGATTGAATATATCAAAATCTTGAAATTATTTCTTGTGATTGCAAATGAAATGTTATTAGTAATATGTTAATATTTTCAATATTTTATGTGATGTGATTATATAATGGTTCTTTGACATATTATTGGTTGTTACACGATAAAACAATAATAGGTGTTTAAGTGACAAACCAATGAAGGATGATTACTTGATATTCTAAATATGGGTGGTTCTGTGATAAAGCAAGGGTGAGTGGTTACATTATAACCTCAAATGCATTGGGTATGTATATTGGTTATATGGAAATTCCATTTAGTAATATTTGTGGATGTAGACCACATAATTGTTCCATTATGTTTGTTTTTTAAAAGATACCATATAGGTGTTATATGTTTCTTTATATGGGGTTTATAGTAATATTTTGGTAAAAAAAAGTTAACTAATGATTATATATTTAGTTAATTATATCCACCACTACTTAAAGATGAAAATTATTACCCTATGATTAAGAATCCACTGTTTTAATGTTTTTAAAAGAAAAATAGTTTTCATATTTTTGTACCCCTCACATTGATTTTTATGCTCATCCTATGTTTTGAGATATTTTTATAGGACCTAAATTACAATTTATTCAAGGATAGAATCAAATAAATGTTATGCAGTTTATACGTAAAATGATACCATATTTCTTCTTGTAGTGTTGTTGTTTAATGGAAACAATCAATTGTTATTAGATATGTCTATTTGTAATATTTTTTTATGTATGAATTATGAAATTATTCACTAATATATTACCCTGAAAATATCATCAATGTGAATTAAATTCAAATTAATGACTTATATAACAATTAAGAAGGGATTATGGTCGAGGCCTTATAGTTGTTATCAGAGTTTAGTTTAGATAAATTTATTAGTTGTAATTTTATTAATAAAATATCCTTAAATAATTTTTACTATATTGTCAATTTGAAATAATATAGCATTGATTGTTACCATATTTATTCATCTAAGATATGTTTGTTCAAAATGTTTTTCCATAGAGGATATAAGGAAGTTAGGTTGAGAAGGTATACATAGGGAAATAACATTCAAAAATCAACATCATGAGATGGATTGAATTGGAACTAAAATATTTGTTACCATGATGGATCAGTGGTTTTAGACAATAAATGGTGTTGTTTTCCATGTACGAGATAAACTAGACCAACCATATAGGCAGAAGATAATCATATATCATTTCATAAGGTAATGTCCCCCGTCATTTAGAGGATAATCTGACCCTATGAAAGCTAAAGGGTGGATTAAAGAAATTTAAAATATTTTTGATATAATGGGGTGTTCATAAAATAAAAAAGTTAGTATTTGTGTTTATTGTTTTGAAGGTCAAGCTAGTTAGTGGTGGTCAATTATTAAAAATATCATATCAAGTGAAGTGATGAAGATATGGAATAAGATAAATTTTTAAATATATTACTTGAGAAATATATTCATAAGAAATCTCATCCTAGTATGGAATATAGAATCATGGGATTGAAAAAAAAGGTGGAAGATTCTGGGGCTTCATATGGAGAAAATTTCACACTTTTTTCAAGGTATGTCCCAAATTTAATCTAGGACATTGATAATAAGATAAATAAGATTTTCATAGGATTGAAGGTGAAATATCAAATATTTATAACTTCACAAGAGTTCTGTATCAATAAATAATCTTTATGATGAGATAATAATGTAGAAATAGTTTTTTATGATTATTATATTTATTAGGAGAGAAAAAAATACAAGTGATACTGTAGAATGTAAATGGGTAATGATTCACCATATAATACTGAATGTAAGAAAACTAAATTTCATACTTGTGAGAAGTGTAGTTAAAAGAATATTTGAGAATTCATTTCAATTTTTGGGATGTGCTTCTAATGTGGCTAGACTATTCATATTTCTCGTAACTGTATGGTAGATGGTCACATTGACAATGAAAAACCAGCAGTGAGATTCGTTATTTGTAATGAGTTAGGACATTATGCCAAGGCATGTCAAAATTTTATTAGCTAAGATGGAAACGAAAAAGGTACAATGAATAAGTGAATGGAAAAATAATTTGCTACTACTATACTTGATGCAGGACCATCAAAAGATGTATTGACATGTTTGTTAATTTTTTTCTCAAATATTCCATTACTCTATCTGATTATGCATCATCACATTCTTTAATTTTTGAGATCATTATTAATAAAATTTAAATATGACGACATTAATGTGATATAGATATTTTGGTAAAAACTATAGATGGATGTATTAAATCTTCCATGATATTTAGGAATCTTCATATTATTATTATTGGGATAGTCATTCTCACAAATGTTGTTTAACATTACAAATTAAAATTCGTTAAAATTTTAGGTCTATATTGGAATTCAGTTTATAATTATAAAATATATTGAAAATAAAATAAATTATTATTTATGATTTCATACCATTGAGAACATACCAATAAGCTAAAAGATAGATTAATGATGGTAGTGAATTTTATATGGCTTATGTTTTTTAAAAGATATAAATGGTTTTTATTAGTGATATTCTAATAGTGAATGAATTCACATATGTTTTTCTTGATGAATTGTCTGGTATTGTTACCAATTGGGAGGTATAGTTACTATTGATTTTGTTCCCAATGAAAAGACTATTTATGAACACCCTTATTTAATGGCTCAAATAGAACTAATGGATTTGAAAAAAAAAATTATGAATAACATGATAATGGTTTCATTCGACCAAAAACATCACCATGGGGGGCTCCAATTTAATTTTTGAAAAAAATCATATGGTTCTATGAGATTAAGTATTGATTATAGTGCCTTGAATAATGTCACTATTTGAAGACATGTTTCATTTTCCTGATATAGATGATTTGTTTGATCTTCTCTAGGGAGATCATTATTTTTTTTGAAGATTGATTTGAGGTCTAGGTACCCTCAGCTGAATATGAAGGAGGAAAACATTCCAAAGATAGATTTATGAATAAAATATAGGCATTATTTGTTTGTATTTATTCTATATGGGTTAATTTATGCACATGTATTATTATTAATCTCATGAATTGTGCATTTCATCAGTTTTGAGATCATTTTGTGGTTGTGTTTATAGATGACAATTTGGTATATTCTAAGGAACCATAAAGTCACTTAAGGATTGTTTGGAAAAAATAAAATAAAATAAGCAATTTCTAATGTATATTAAGAGTGAATTTTATTAGAAAAACATTTCATTCAGTGGTCATATTGTTTCTAAATATGGGAAAACTATTAAACATTATAAAACAGAAGTTGATGAAGAGTGGCCAAGACCATACAATATCCTAGAGATTAATAGTTTTCATGGATTATTAGCCTATTACGGATGGTTTCTTGAATAATTTTCTGGGTTATCAATACCTATATCTATGCTAACATTTAAGGGTGTTATATTAATCTAGAAAAAATAATGTGATGATTGTTTTTAGAAACTGACTAAAAGATTGTTAAATGCTTATATTTTGGACCTACCATGAAGGAAATGTGAATTTGTTATCTGCAATGATTCATCATTGAAAGGAAATGGTTTTTTCCTAATTAAAAATTATTATGTAACTTATTGTGTTTCACATCAGTTGAAAACTCATGAGTAAAATTACCCTACACATGATTTAGAGTTAGATGTTATTGTTTTTGAATTAAAAATTTTAGAGGCATAATTTTATGGGGTAAAGTGTTAAATAAATAAGGATAAAAAATATTGAACTATATATTCACTAAAAATTTATTAATCATTATAAAAAGGAAATGTTTGGGATTAATGAAGTATTATGATTTCATGATGCATTACCATCTAGGAAATGAATATAATGTAGCGGACTATTTGTGTCAAAAGTGTAAATCTATATTAACCATGCTATATTTGGAAAGAGATCCTCTGGTTTTTGATTTGTGGAATTTTTTATTGGATGTTATTGGTGAGTGGAATTCCACTATTTTGTTTTAGGTGGATTTGAAATCAGCTTAATAAAATATAATTAAGAACGTGGGAAATGAAGATAGTGAGTTTCAAAAAAAAGGTAGAATTGGTTTAGAAGGGTATTTTGCTTTAATTGAACATTGACAATGATTGTATTATGAGGAATAGAAAAACATTTTATCTTCATTTTAATACACATTTAAAGAAAACAGTGTTAGGTGAAGCTCATAGTTCCATGTTTTGAGTTTATCATGGAAGTAATAAGATGTATTGAGATCTTCAGGGGTATTACTAGTGGGATGGAATGAAAAGAGACATTTCTAACTTTTCTGTGATGCCATTGACTTGTCAGTAGGTTAAAGAAGAATGAATATTACCAGAAGAGATGCTTCATCTTTTACAACTGCATGAGTGGAAATGGTAAAATCTGTCGATGGACTTCATAATTGGATTACCAAAGACTACTCGTGGTAACAAGGAAATCTGAGTTATTATTGATTTTTTAATTAAATCTACTTATTTTATTCCAATTATAGATACTATGTCTCTAGATCAAATTTCTACGAAATTTGTTAAATTTATATTAATGTTTCATGGAGTTATTCTCACTATTTAATCAAATCGTGATCCCATGTTCACTTTTAAATTCTTGAAAGGCCTTAAGACGTTATTAGGAATTAAATTAAATTTTTGTACAAATTTTCTTCTTTAATTAGATAGCAGTCATAAAAAATAATTCATACCTTGTATGAAATGTTATGAGGATGTTCAATGGATTTACTTGTAATTTGTGATAAAAAAATTTCATTGTTTTCATTTTCTTATAATTACAATTTCCATTCCTGTATATAGATGTTACCATTTGTGGCATTATATGGGAAGTAATATGGATCTCTAATTAATGGAAAGAAGTATCGGAATGGAAGTTTATGATACCAGAATTGGTAGATGAGATTGTAAAATGTTTAGTTGATTTAGAATCACATGATGACACCTCAGAGCAGGGAGAAAAGACATGTAGCTAGCATGAGGAAGAATCATTCATTGGAGGTAGTTAATTATGACTTTCAAAATGTTTATCTAGGGAAAGGTGTGATGTGTTTTTGTAAGAAGGGAAATATGATTCTGATGTCAGTTGGACCATAGGAAATCCTAGATAAAGATTGATTTGTTTCCTAACATGTTTCTTTACCTCCATGTTTGTCCCAGTCACATAACGTTTTTCATGTTTCAATGTTTAGAATGTACATTCTAGGTCCATATCATGTTTTAGGTCCAGAGGTATTTTAATTTGAAGAGAATCATTTTTATGATGAATATCCAGACCATATTCTTGATCATAGAGTGAAATTGTTGCAAAATATGGAGATTCATCAGGTAACAGTTTTGTGGAAAAACTATATGGTTGAAGAGGTAATGTGGGATTCTGAAAATGATATGACGGGAAAATACGCCCACTAATTTGATAAGTAAATAAAATTTTCCGGAAGGAATTTTCAAAAGTGGGAATGATATATCATCCTAGGTATTTTTGTAATAATTCTTTTTTATATCTATTATTATATATGAATAAGATATTAATATGATGTTAATGTGGACACTTTTTCTGGTAGTGTACTCAACACACAATAATGGGTCTCACCAAAATCTGGAATTGCACACAACATTGAGTTATAGAAAAAAACTAATATATAAAAATATTATTATTTTAAATGTTTTTTATAACATCTACCTGTTGTATTGAAAGGAAAGAACTTTACATACAAAAAATATGATTATAAATCATTTTTTAAATGTATTAAAATTTATCCACAAAATTTTAGAGGCATAAAAGGAGAATGAATCCAAAATTATTAATTAAATACTGTAATATTTTTGAAAGGTCCTTTTACAACCTTTTGAATGAAATCCCTTCTTAAATTTATATTATCTCACATCGGTGTGATATATTTTTTTTAAAAAACTTATTCTTTAGAATCAGGATATCAAAATTTACATTGGATAATTTTTGGTATTTTTCTGATAAAATTCATATTTTAGTGAATATTTAATAATATTGTGATTTAATTAAAAACAGAATTTTCGTCTGATTTATTTATATAGTAAAATTGTAATTTTAATTTCGATTAATGTGTAATTGAATTATGTTTTTATAATTTAATCCAATTTAGTTCATTAGAAGTAATTTCCCTTTTAAATTGGACATAAAGGAATGTGAATATTTTCATAGCTTTTACTTCTCTAAAACATGTTATCTCATTTTGACAATGTGAATTAATTTTAAATTATTTATTGCCAATTATATATTTTTTAATTTTTAATAATTGACTCAATATTTGGAATCATATGGTCGATATTTTAAAAAAATTTACATGTTATTTTTGGACATTATGAATAGTAACTTGATTAATAATTGTCATTTACCATAGTAAATGGTTACATTTGGTAAATAAGGGTAAAAAATTGTTTTGTAATAATATTAAAATAAACTATCACATGTCTTAATCCTATTTTATGAGATATTTTCAACCATGGGAATATTTGGGTCTATTTTTGGACCATATGGATCCACATGGGTGTGATAATGATAGGTTATAAGAATTAATTTAATTTAAATAGAAATATAACATAAACATGTATCTTTTACAAAAATGATTTTAATTTAGGGTTATATAACTAAAATATTTTAATTTAATGATTCATTATAATGGAAAATTGATTTCATACATAATTGTATTTCATTTATAATGTTTAGACGTTGAATATACAAATTTATTTATGACACAATGATGATGCAGTGATTACCTTATTAATGATTTATTCAAATAAATGATATTATAAATATTTAAATAAATATTATTTCATCATTTTTCATAAATTAAAAAATATAATGGACGATATTGACATATTATATTTGATATAATTCCTTGGGTTTAAATGAATCAAGATGTTATGACATTAATAAAAATCAATTAATAAATACTGTCAAAATTGAAATAAATGAGTTCTTAAAACAACTAGATTTTATTAAATTATATTATATTCATAATAATGTACGATTATTCCAACTGAAATAAATAATATATATAATGTAATTAATTATCCAATTGTTATTTTTTTTGCATTTTTCTGTTACAATTGTTACCATATAATATGGATATACAAGAAGACATAGTTAGAATTAATGTTTATAACTAATGGTTTATAATAATAAATAATGTTAATTGTGTGACCTAAACATGCCTAAAAATATTTTATAAGATGATTTAGACTGATTATCATTTTATCCTTGAACTATATCACTTTATAACTAGTTTAATTTGAAATTCAGTTTATAATAAAATAATATTTCAAAACATTCCAAAAGTTCCCATCCTCCCTCTAATTATTGGCCACCAACACTACACACTTAGTCACTAATATCAAGCCCCAAGGATCATCAAATATATACTAAAATAATCTCACAACATCCCTACCTTCTTACTAGATGCTTTACTTTATTTATAAGGAAATTAAAGATATCCTTTTAGCTTAAATCAAAAGAAGTTAACCGATTTAAAGGTAACTTATTCTCCAAGTTCCTTTCATTTTTTTTTCTTCTACACTCCCTATGATCATATTATTTAGTTACTAAATTACAAAACTAGTATCCTAAATATTCTTGGTTGTATTTATGAGAATAATTTTATCTACACTTACACACTACTGTATGTAATGGATATGTTCATAATGTATCTATATGTGACAAACTATTGCCTCACGAAATGATGATTATTAAATTTTCTCATACTACCTTTAATGGGGGCCATTATGATGGAACTATATTTATATTAGATATATATTATATATATTTTCTATATTATTATGTAATTATTTTTTACCTCATACCAGAATTCAATCCATAATAAGTAAATATGATAATTTCATTTGAAGAAGTGTAGAATATTTCCCCCTTAATATGATATGACTGTTTCAGGATCTACGTGGAATTTATAATGAATGGAGTTAATAATAATATGTAACTTTTATAAAATATATATTATACTGGATTTATAACATACACATGTATCATTTATTTTATATTCCTTTAATATGAAAAAGAAATCAATGAACCGTTCATTTTTATGAACAAACTCGCTTCTCAATGAATGGGGCATTTCATTTATTTTTTCAAAATGTTATGGTATGTTATAAATACATATATACTGGGTATATATGATACTTAAATCAGGAATATCATTTGGATATGATGTAATTTTGACTACATGGATGATTTACATAAAAAAGTTCATTTTTGAATGAACTAGAGAATATAGACAAAATGACATATATGAACATAAATAATTACGTAATTTTTATAACATGATAATGAGTAATATAAAATAAATAGTTAAATTAAAATGGTTCAATATCAAGTAGAAATAAACTTATCTTTGTTATTTAGGAAGAACAAGGAATGTTTGTGATGATTTAATATCAATGTAAGGGATTTGTGTTAATCTATGTTCATTGAGGAAAATATGGATAATAAACACCTCTTTGTTTTATACAATGTATAATAAACCAATTTTAATTATAATTTCATTGAATGGGAGTATTGTTTTCTAGAAATCGTTTCACTAAATGACAAAAAGTAAAGTTTTTAATGTTTTTAGTGACAATGAATCCACCATTGTAATGACATTTTATATTTGGATTCATCTATATAAATTAATGTTTTAAATGGAAAACCACCTTATTCCGTATTTTCGTGTTAGGGAATTGAAAATGGTTTTTGAAATGGATTGAATATTTCATTATCTTGAAATTATTTCTTATTATGGAAAATGAAATGTTATTTGTGAAATGTTTATATTTCTAATATTTTATATGTTATGATTATATAATGGTACTTGGACTATTAATGGGTGGTTACCGGATAAACCAATTATCGACTGTTACATGATAATCCAATGATTGGTGATTATGTGACATGACAAATATGTCGGGTTCTGTGATAAACCAAGGATGGGTGGTTACATTATAACCTCCAATGCATTGTGTATGGATGTTAGCCGTATAACTATTCCATTTAGTGATATGTGTGGAATTCAACCATATGGTTATTCCATTTAAGTATGTTTTCCAACAAGTTACACTAAATGTTATATATGTTGTTTTTTTGTGCTTAATTTTAATCTCCTGTTTTCAAAAAGGGTAAGCAGTGAGCTTCTATTCAGTTAAGTATAATCACTACTCCATAAAGGATAAATGTATAACATTATGATAACGTATCCATTGTTTTCATGTTTTACCATGACTAACAGTTTTCATTCATTATTCACCCATAACAGATCTTTTTGTTCTCATCCCATTCATTGAAATGGTTTTATTGGACTTAACAAAGAATAGTTTCATGGATGGGATCATGGAAAATTTATGCTGTTAAAAATGAAATGATACCATGTTTTTTACTAAAGTTTTTTTGTTTTATGTAAAAATGGATAGTAGGAATAAGTTTCTACTTGTAATATTTATTTTTTATGTATGATTTATAACCTAATTCTACAAATTTCAAACCCGAAAAGATCCTCAATGTGAATTAATGTCAAATTAATGACTTATCTAATAATTACGTTATTTTTTCGGATAGAGTATTATATTAATATAGGTCATGATAATTACATAATAATGTATCATTATTCATAGGATACTGTATTTTATCTTTTATCGTGGTTGTGTATGGTTTTTGGGTTGTCGAATAATAAACAAAACAATGAATAATATTTAAAAACACCACATCCTCTTAAAAAACCATTTCCTAACACCTTGACACCACTAAGTATGGTCTTATGAATAATATAAGGCCAGAAGAATTTGGGAATAGATTATGTGCAGTAATTCTGGATTATAATGGATGAAAAATGGGTTTTATGTGTGAGTTATTAAGAGTATGGGAGTTCCCATTTCTAATTATGGTGAATAGTTCTTTATGAATTTATGAAAATATTAAAATAAAATATGACCATCCAAGAGAAAAGGAAATAACAATAGAATATATATTCATAGGCAATAATAGTGTAAAAATATATTATTCTATTGTTCTAATTTATGATTTTATGTATTTTTAAAAAATTTAATAAATTATTAATATTATAATATATAATGTGTTTTTTTCTAATTTGATACAATTCAGAACATTGACATTATAAATATAAATACCCTAAGTATAATTACATAAATATATTTTATTATATTATAAAAAAATCAGGTCAATATATAATATTATTTTATAACATAAATTATCTCAAATTATATTTCATTAATTATTTTTAAAATCATTTATTAGATTTATTCATTAATTAAATAATTATTACATAAAAATAGTGCAAGACTTTAAGGTAAATATTTCAACTATAAAATTTAATGAATTAATTAACATGATGAAGATAAATATATTATATTTAAAAATACTATTTATTATCGAATCTATCTTTTTTTACCATACATTAAATATTTTTTACTTATTAAATATCTTAGTGTGACAAGTTATACTTTTCATTAGATAATAAACAATAATGGTCTTAATGTCAATAATTTTTCTCTAATGGTTCATAAATTCTACACATGGATTGATTTGGTATATCCTCATTCATCCAATTAAATAAGGAAAATTATTATGGTAATTTTAATTACTTATCAAATTTTTTATTACACAAAATTATATGATTTTCCCTTAATAATGGGAAATTTTATAACTATGTTCACTATTTATATGGTCTAAAAAATGGGACATATTTAATAAATATGGAGCATCAGATTCCATATACAGTATCCATATTTTCAAAATTTTAAGAACATTTGTGGAGTAATAACATATAAAATTAAATTGAATAAATGTATGGGAAAATGAGTTCTTTTTTAAAAAATGCCGCTATTTGAAAAGAAAAATGTTTCTATACATAATTCAAGTGTCAAATCCATTAAAACCTCATATTTGGATTATTTTTAATCAAAAATTATTTATAATCTTTTTAAAAAATACAACTCATAATTTTACTATCTAAATAAATTACATTTTTAATATAAATTTTTATTTTTCATTATTTATGGAAAAATAATGTTGTCTAGATGATGTTCTAAATTTTATTTAATGAAAATTTTGAAATACTTATTTCAAAGTTGAAGTTACTTCTATAAAAAAAACATCAACAAATTATTTATATTTTTTTTTGAAAAATGATATAAAATATTAATTTTTAGAAAATATATTTTTGATTAATAAAATGGATTTACTAAATATATATTTCAATAACTCAATAATAGGTATCTTAAATGATTATAAATAATAAATTAATACACTGCCGATTTGCATATCAATTTTATATTTCAAAATTTCATTAATACTATCTGCACCCACAATTTATTATCTTAGTTATAATGGTAACATTTTAATAATAATATTTTGTTTTTCATATTATTTTGATATGGAATATCTTGTATACTATAGAACATAGTGTTTATTATATAAACATGGGATGTTATATTCAAGGTTCACATTATGACATGAAACAGTTATAACCTTTTGATATGAAGAATAATTCAAATAAATTACCATTTAAATAGTTTATTTATAAGTATCAACACTATTAAGGAATTTTTTAAAAAATGTATAACTATTTATATATGTGTTATAGTAATTTAATAATATATATTTAGATATTTCAAGGGGTTTTGACTTCACAACACTATAACATACACTATAAACATATTTTTAATTTTGAGCATGTTAAACCTCACATCATAAGATCATACTTATATTGATTAATGACATTTTGCACTATGACTAACATGTTTTTATAAATGGACACTATTTTATATTAATTCACCTCCATGAGTAAGATCTGAAGATATGATCACAATTAATATATTAATTTTTTCTACTATAATAATATTTACATCATTTCAAGTACATTTCATAAGGTTCAAACAAGTGGAACATATATTTATTAATAACAGTAATTATTTAGATTCATTTGATGAAACTACATACTCAATATTTATATATATAGAAACAACTATCTTCAATGATATATTTTTTCTCATTTACATAGAATAACTATGATATTAGATCCAACTGATCAATAATAATACAAGTCTGTGTCCAGTTATAACCACTGTTTCTTCCTCACTAACTACTAGGTACCTATCCATTTTTTGTTCCCAAGTATAATTTTGTATCCTTAGAGGATTATTATATATTTAAAAAAGATCAAATATTATATTTATATATTAATTTATCAATTGGTAATATCATATCTAGTTAATAGAATGAAATATTTGATAGAACCATTTCATAAGAACATGAAATTCTAATCACCAATATAATATCCTGTAATGTATTATAAATTTCATCATCGAGAGAATTATGAGAGAAGATATTGGAAATAAATCACTCCTAAATTGGTTCAACTTGTATTTTCAAACACAATATCAGTATATGTACTTTGGTTTAGTCTAAACACCTTTATATCGACATTAATAGAAATCATTATATAGAACATGTATTACTAATTTAATTCAATAATTGTAGAGTAAAAATCATAATATTTTTAATTATTGGTAATATTAAAAACTACTTTTTATTTTTTATAAACATATTTTCTATGAAAATTTATAAAAATTCAAATCATCTCTCCCAAAAACATTACAAAACTACATTCCAAACAAATATTTTATGATTATATTTCTAAAATATACCTAGAAATATCAATCTATAATTTATTTTAATTTTCTCATTCTATGGTGTCACAAAAACATCCTAGTTTTGTTATACATATATGGAATAAAAGGATAAATTTACTGAATGTTTTTGTGAGAACTAATGACTAAAAAAAGTTATAAAATTTACAATTGTAATGGATTTAATAATCAAGACAATTTGTAGGAAATGAAACCTTATTGGTCCAATGATTTTATATCTAATGTATAGGTTTTATTTAATACCCTTTATAATTTTTACATTAATTGGAGTATCTACAAAAATAAAAACATGATTTGGACTAATGGAATCCATTTATCTCAATTAAAATTGTCATTCCAATAATATAAATTTTCTTAAATTCCATACTAGTTGGAAGTTATATTATAAATGAATAATATATCATCCACCATGGTGAATATAACTCCAACATTTTGATTCAAATCATCATAGGTATTATGTGCCCCTATAATAACTCATCTTCCATGATATCCTGTGGAATCTGTACTTATAATAACAAATTAATCATCTCAATCCTTGATTTCCTCTAACTCAATATAGCTCCCAATTTCCCAAAAATAGTTTTATAACCTTTTATATAAATATTTCTATCAGTTGGATTTAAATTTTTAAATTTTATTATTTATATAATATCCTATAATAAAATTCAGAATATAAGTTTTCAAGGAAATTTTTTTCCCTTGAGTAATGTTTTTTTAACCTTGAAAAAATAATCTATTTGAATAAAAAAATATTTTTGAAATTAATAAATTATCTCACACTATATGAAATATAATATCTATTAGTAATTTTATTTTTCTTATGATTATGGTCCAAATCCACTATTTTTGAATCATTTTTTATAAAGGTAATTTGGATAATTTTGATGAATTATAAGTCTCAATTTTGATCCACTATGAAGCCAAAAATTTATATTTTTTGTATATGGAAAGATGAATTTATGAAAAATCCACTCAACATTCTAATGATAATTGAATATATATATATGAATAATCATCTATCATCATTTTAATATAATCATGTTTCTGACGAGTATATGGTTAGGTGAGTTTATTCATAAATCCATTATAAATTTTCCATATAAATGAATTTCTAGATAATATATCTTTCAACCCCTCATACTAAAAAACATATATTTTTACCATGAAATGTTCTTACTTAACATTTAAATTCCTTACATTTCTTAATGGAACCTCAAAAATGTAAACGTACATATAACTTCTCATTATAATAGTTTAATTCATCAAATAAATATCTCTAATGAATATTTATAGATCGAGTATATTTCAAAAGGTTTATTTGATGGAAAATGTAATAGTATTCTAATAATAGTTATGGTTATTATCTTCAAGGGGTCTAAACTCTATACTTAGTACGTGCATGAAAGATATTATTAGTTTTACATTAAAATTAATTATCTGACCATAATTGGGTGTTACTAAGTCATAGAATTTATAACAATTATTTATTATATATTATTTTTGTATTATTAAATTTCTAGATCATTATAAAATACCACAACTAATTATAATTCTTAAATGAAATAATGCCTCATTTTTTGTAATGAACTATTGAGACAGATTGTTTTGGTAATTAAAAATAATAAATAATTGATCAAATGTAATGAATATACTTCAAAAATGGATGTATTATTCTTCTAAGTTATGAAATATTATTTACTGTTCATCGACTATGTGGAGAATCCACAATACTTTTTGTAATGTATTTTAACTTACATGGTTATGGATTTGGATTAAAATATGTGAAAAAATATATTATAATACTCAAGAAATAAATAGAAATATTCCATTTAATGATGAATATATTTATGATTTTAAGATTATTATTTGATCTATATTAACTCATTTTATATATTTTTCAAGTTATTTATCAAATCACATGTGAAGAAAATGGATTAAGGTTAAATGAGATCTCTATTTACAAATAATATCATAGAAAGAATTCATAAATGTAATCTTGAATTAGAAATTTTTAGTTTCATTCATTGTTTTTTAAATTTTCAACTATAATAAGAAAATTTTTATCATTATTTATGTTCTTATCAAATTATAAAACCATACCCAAACAATATTAAAGAATATTTTTTGAACTATTTATTTCATAATTCTCATCAAAACTGGAGAAACTGGTTGAAAAAGTTGAAACAATGGGATTTACTAAAATTCCAATTCACATTGCTTAATTTAAAAATCTTTTTGTGTGATTATATAATTATTAATTTTATCCTTCAAATTCTATCCATAGCCTTCTTGGATATTAGATACTATGGAAACATAATTAATATTGTAATGTTTCTTTCAGATCACACATCACATGCATGATACAGTTATGATGTGAAATCCTAATACATCATCCATGTGTCATCTATAAGCCTTTTTCTCACCCTAAATTTATTATTGAGGTGGGATAATCTATAGTGGTGACTTATAACACTAAATTTCCATTAAAACATATTTTTATACATAAGAACCAATACCAAACATAGAAATTAGTGTAATATAGGAAATGTCGGTTGTCCAGTATTGATCATGGTGGATTGTTGGTATTACCTTCTTTTTATCATAAAAAGTAATATATTAGTAGATTAATACATTTGAAATAATTACTAATTATTATACGTTATATATTTAATCATAATTAATTTCTCTCTATATTATAACATATCGATGTATTATACAACTAAATTTTAGAAAATAAGGAGTCACATGAGTTTTCTAGAAGAAATATTTCATACTATCATTACTTATAATCCAAGATATGGCTATGACACTACCTGAATAGTTTTAAGGATGGATTTGGATTGCCAACCATATTAACCCACCACTAAGTTGTTTTTTTAGTGGAATCCAAACTCTAATAAAGTATTAAATTGATTTAAATAATACTTAACCTCTGAAAATTATCCATGCAAATGATGAATATTTTCTTGATGAAAATTTTACTTATGTTTACCCACCAAAAAATAATATTCCAATGATAAGAAAGACCCTAAAGTGGGTGATAAGAACCTTAAAGGATATTTTTAAATTCTATTTTTATTTGGATTTAGTGTGTAAATATTCTCTTTGGGTGTTTTTATAGTATTTTTGGGGAATGAAATACATTTAAATTTATCATGCTTTTTTAAGTGTTCTCACTCACAACTTGACCATGGTTAAATATAAAAAAATTAGTTAACATTTTAATTGTATAAACAATTTCTTGTACATTATTTTATGTGATCATATTTAAATTGAAAATGCATAAAAATAACACACTATGTATAAATAAATTTTATATCCGTTGTCAATGAGAATATAGTACAATATAATTAATTTATCTGGTACTAGATCCATTGAAACACATGTGGTAACACCCTTTGTCTATTCTAACTCGAGTTATTGAACACATCATGTCAAATTCAATAAACATCCATCTAGTATTTCATAAAATCATTTCATGAACCTCACCTTCATTTGTCATAATCACTATACAAAACTATCCACATAAATTTGAATGGGGCTTCAAATTGTTGTATAGACACAAATACTATCACTTGTGAATACAAAGCCCCTTACGCATAAAATGTACAAAATTGATGATTCATAGTCTATAATTTTATATTACATATTAAAAACATCCCACATAATGAAATAATTAAAATAAATATATAAAAATAACTGACATCCATTGGCTAGTCTAACTCATGACCATTTTTTGGTTGTTAAACTTCATAAAATAAAATAAATTTTCAAATAATTATACTAAAAGAAATTATATACAAATTAAAAAAATGAATATTATTTTAACACATAATTAATAAGACACGTATCATGGTTTTTTTAAACATTAAAAAATTAAATGGTTTTTACTAATTAATTATTAATTCCTCAGTCCAATATGGACTTAAAATCAACCACTAGTAGTGTTCGGGCCCGTATTAGTCCTATAATGGGTTAGCAGGTCTGGTCAACCTATTAAACCTATAGAGATTGTGGGTGGAAGCACCTAAAAAGGGAATGTTGGTATGGTTAGTCGTATATGTAACATCCTGAATTTATTTTTATGTATGAAATATTTTGAGTTGCAACCAAAATTTACCCCCTTTTATTCTTCTCTGATATGTGTTATTAAAAGGGAGAATTTTCAATAACAGGGTTCTAGGATTTTGCTGTTGGGTCTTTAAGGAAGATCTCAACAATAGGGTGGCTGGATGATTTCTACCAGATCACCAATAGAACCCACCGAATAGCTAATGGGGTTCTATTGATTCTATAATGTAAAATAGATCACATCATCTAGCTAGTCATCCCGCATTCTCACTAGTGATGCACATTAAGTATTCATTTAACACTTTCCAAGGGTCAAATTAATATTGTTTTTTGGATTGTAATGCCACATGTTATTGACTCTCTTTAACACCTAATTCTAAACATGGAACACCTATTTTGAATTAAGTGGTTGATTTATAGCCTTTACACCATTCCATTTTTCTCCTCATCCCTATACAACCATTGAATGATATTTCAAATCCATTATCATTGAGTTTACTCTGGATCCATAACAAATAGTATTTCATCTTTGTTATATGATAGTGGATATATAGTGTATATTTTATTTTTATGATGACCTAGTGATGTTTTATAACATTCCTTTTATATAAATGTAATATCTAGCATGTGAACTTCATTTCATGACCCAATATTGATATAACATAGATAATGAATGTTATATGTGTAAGTGTTCCCAAATCATCTTCATAAACATCATCTTGATAGTAAATTGATGGTGTAAACAGAAATGATTGAGAATTTCATGGTAGATTGTTGGGCGTTTTGGCATGTCAAGGAAAAATCCCCACTAAAAAGAGTTTGAATTGTCATTAAGATGGATTTTTCTTGGTAATTGATCAATGAAATATCATCATGAAGAATTTTTGTTATTTAATTTATTTTTAGTTGATGCCTTGATGACAAAAAAATGTTCATTGGATAGACCATATTCCCTCTTATAAAACTAATGATGAATTCATAATTTGTTTGTATACATTCATGAAATTTCGCGAGATTACAATTCTATCATTAACATAAATCATAATTGATTCCATTTATATAGTCCAAATATTACTTAATATTAAAATGATGTTATTTACAAAGAATTATTGTGATTCTCTATTATAAACCACATTATTCTTGAACCATGACAAAAATATGCATCATTAACATGTATTTTCATTCTTTTTGGGTGTGCAATGTGTTTGTTCGTTAATAATCTGATAAAACATGGAGTTACTCATGAAAAACAATTATTGTTAGAAGTTACTTAAAATTTTTTCCACTGTATTATATTGTTTCTTTGACTCCCTATATTTTGGCATGACTATTTGTAATTAAATAATGGTGAATGTTTATAGGTGTGTTTGTGTTTCCAAGATACCCATACATGTTCTTTTTTCAAGAGTATTTCTAGAGGATCTTGTTATAATTATTAATGTTGATCACATAATGTTATATGATACTTCTACATGTTCATGATGTAATGCAAATCTTTCTTTAACATGAATTTTATTTCTATGTGAATTACTATTCATTTAGTGTTTGATCATGGTACTTCATGATAGGTGACAATGATGATATTATTACCCATTAGTGGGTCTACGTACTCGACATATATATATGATGATGGAATATCTTATAGATGGTAGAAGCATGTAATTCTTGTGAAATGGACTAAAACATGGTTCTATGTGCATAATGAGCAACACGTTGATACTCAATTTTTATGGATTATATGTATCATTTTTAAATTGATGTCATAATGATTCAGAGATATATATGCATAAGCTTTGTGGATATTATTGGTCACATATAAAATCATTTATATTATCTTTATGGTATGGATCTAAAACAAGCAATACATGGGCTATTAGTGGTTTAACACCTGATTATTATACATGTTTCTAATTTTATATTACAATAACATATACTTATTACACCTTTTCATATTTTTGTAGGGATTATTTTTTTAATAATGGTTATTATTACTCACAACCAATATTATAATATCAAATAACATGTTGAGCTCAATTATTTGAATCCATGTAAGGGAAATAGGCCCCTGATAAAAACTAAGTTATGGTGAATAGATATAGTGGAAGAATATGGATAGTCTAAGGGGGATTATATAGAGTTCTATTTAATTATTTTCTTATGTTCACATATATATAGGCTTGTATTTCCAGTTTCAGTTCTTATTTATTTATTTATATGAAATTTGTACAATTTGATATTTACTTTCTGACATGATACTATAATAATTATATTTTATTACTTTCTAATGTGTTAATTCTATAATAAGAGAACATGATACTATGTTATAGTCTCCCCATTGATGGTGTTCAGACCCTTGATGTTAGTCTACAAAATCTAGCATGTGGGGAGGCACACATAGTATAATGTGACTCTCTGAATAGAAAAGATTGGGTTGGGTTGGGGAATTATAAAATTGTATTAGAGTGAAGTTTTATATTTTTCTTTTTTGGACTAATCATGGACATGGTGTAAAGGAAGAAGTTTAATGGAACACATGTGGGGATGTGTCCATGTGCTCGACCAACACTTGTGTAAAAAAACTCAATGTTACCATTTGAATTATTCTAGTTGATGATTCACAATGATTTTGGTGAATTTTTGCATCATTATTAGGCACAGAAGTTCATAATATATATATATAGTTGTCGTTATGCATCATATTCATTAGTAAGTCTAATTCCATTATGTTTAGTATCTATTTACGATATAGTTTTACTATGTAATGTGTAATACATATAAATTAAATAATGTTGTGATATTTCTATGTTGGAATTAATTAGTTAAATCGATAATAAAATTAGGTTTTTTCTTTATATGATTTTGACTAACAAGATGATGTAGAGTCCTTGGTTCGTTATTGGAGGGTTATACCATGGGATGTGAGTATAATCCCATGATATCTTTATGCGATCACATATAATGATTATGATTTATCCAAATTAATTATTTGTTTTTTATAAATTTTACTTTTCATTTCAAATGATACCTTAATGAAGATGCCTGATTAGTGTGATAGCAAATGTTGTATTGGATGGTCTTTTCTAGGGGGGATTCCTTAGTTATAGCCTCTTCACTATATGTCAATAAATATGGGATCTCTCCTATATTTTCCCGAGTGGTAAAATTAGTGCAAGCACATTAAGTGGGAGTCCATCTTGTTTTAGCAGCCCACATAAGAGGGGAAATGAGGTATATGTTTGACTACAAAAGAGACATCAAAATCCATCTAGCACCATCATTTTAATGAATTAGAGGGAAATTGGATTTAGAGGGTATAATATATATCATTAATTTTTTTTTACATCATGGAGCCCCATCATGACTGGATGAAGAAGTTTTAAATGTTTTTATGATGTAGTGACCAACCAGGTGTTAGTGGGAAATGATGTGATCGGTTGGAAGATATGATTCTCTCACCAATGATTTTTTGAATAACATGTTAAAAAGGGAATTATTCCTCATAGACACAAAAACATATTTACATTATTATCATATAGTGTAATATTTAACAAACACAACAGAGAGTGAAATCATTATAACCCAGTGGATTATGGAGGTCTGAAATAATTCAAGCCCATGGTGTCTACCCTAACAAGATCTACACATTCTGGGGAACACGTCCTATGAATGAGAAAATGATAAGGATTTTTCTTGTATATCTATTTGGTCTAAATAATTGGCCACATTTTTTCCTCTCACCATTTATGAAGAAGGACTAAACCATTAAACAATATTATTATAAATCTATAACCGAGTCAAGCCAAAGAACTAAAATTTAATGCCTTATCTTGTAAATAATTATGGACAATAGTAGAATTAGTATCAATGATAGATATTGGATGATTGTGTTCATTGTATATTTCAGTAAGCTATTTTTCATTTTTCATCTCTATGTTAGAAGTGAGGTACAAAATTAAATAATATATAAGGCCTCACTTCATTCTCACATCATATGATAGGTTCAAATATTTGACCTAAATAAATATATAGAAGTTTTACACAATATAGTGACTATCGAGAATGGCATGGAGGTTGGAAAAGCAACTAGATTTCTTACACCCTTTAGGAAAAAAATTTAGACCTCATATAGTTTTATTTAGTGTCTCCCCTAGTAATAGGTAGAGGAAGACTGTGGATGTATAGATGATTGGTTTCATATAGGTGTAGTGGAGAATGAATTCTTCACCACTTTTAGGAGGATTCCCGTCATTCATTAACTATTGGATGATTGGTATCTATAACATGTTCTATAAAACCATAGATAATTTGTTATGAATATGGAATATAGGGGAACATTTCATTGTTTCTTCTTGGAATTCTGGGAGGATTTACTACAAGTGTGAATGAATGTCATGGTTGATGACTTATAGGGAATGCTGGGATCCACATCAGGAACCTCATGTGACAGTTAGTTATAATGAAAATGAATCCCAGGGATAAGGCCATAGAGTAGAGGCATACAATTTTTTTGTAGTGTATCAGACTCCAATAGATTGTGGGGATATATCATCTACTATATGAGGTATGATATTGAACAAATATACATTGGTTGTTTCCTTTTTTAGTACAAGTAAATAACATTACCTACTTTCATCATAAATTTTTGTTAGGATTTACATACCATTCATGATATATTCTCTTTGAATTTCCCTCAATACATAGTTGGTCATGATAGTTGATTTTACTTAGTGATCCTCAATGTTTACTACAACCATTTAGAGTTATGGAAATATGTAGTACATCAGGAATCTACATATAATTAATTTATTAATATTCTAACAATGAACTAACTTATCTAAATCAAAGGACCCATTGATTGTAATTAGTTACACATTTCATTTACATATCCATATGGAGAGAAGTAAGTGATGACTGGGGAATACAAATAGGGAGAATTTTGACTTGGTGTAATCACCGACCACCACAAAATGGTCATGGTTTATGACATATAGGGAATGCTGGGCTCCACATCAGCAACCTCAAGTAACAATTAGTAACACTGAAAATGAATCCCATGGATATGGCCATAGAGTAGAGGCATACCATTTTTGGTAGTGTATCAGACTCCAATAGATGGTGGGAATAGATCGTCTACTATATGAGGTACGATATTGAACAAATATACATGGGTTGTTTCCTTTTTTAGTACAAGTAATTAACATTCCCTACTTTCATCATAAATTTTTGTTAGGATTGACATACCATTCATGATATATTCGGTTTGAATTTCCCTCAATACATTGTTGGGCATGATAGTTGATTTTACCTAGTGATCCCCAATGTTTACTAAAACTATTTAGAGTTATGGAAATATGTAGGACATTAGGAATGTACATATAATTAATTTATTAAGATTGTAACAATGAACTAACTAACCTAAATCAAAGGACCCATTGATTGTAATTAGTTACATGTGTCATTTACATATCCATATGGAGAGAAATATGTGATGACTGGAGAATACAAATAGGGAGAATGTTGACATGGTGTAATCACCGACCACCACACAATGGTCATGAAACAGATTAAGGTATTTTCACTTACAGAGCAATTATTGGTAGCCACCATATATTTTTCTCCAGTTGTAGATTTACATTAATATTTATTACTAGAAAACATAATAATACATCCCCTTATTAGTGTTGATAATTTTTATATCGATCTTGATCCATGTGAAAACCCCATTTTGACACTCTCCAATCATGTGGATCTGGTCGAGTTGAATGATATCAAATTATAGCTTAGGGACTTAGTGTATAATGGATTTATCAGGATGCATTCTATAACATGGGGATAAATATATTGTTGATAATGATTGATTATTCTAGTCATTTAATCTATATAGAATATAAGAATTCGAATCAGGTGATAGTGAATAATGTGTATCCATTTCCGAGTATTAATAATTACTTCTAACATTTATTGAGATTTAAATGGTTATCTATTATTGAACATTGATATGGATATCACCATCTATGGGTTTTGGATGAATAAATTTAGAAGATATTATTTTAGGGATGGTATGGAATATTTGAGTACATAAATATTATTTTTGTACTAAATAATGTATAGATAATGTTCATGGATGTCATGAATATTTTTCTACAAAAATATATTGGTTTTTTCACTATGGAGTTCATTGATGACATCCTCATATACTCAATGGACGCAGAGTAGTGTGTTATACATCTTGATATGGAAATTATCACATATTCAAAATATAGTGTTTATCCCAATAAGTTAGTAAATTTTTGATTTATGAGGATACATTATCAGGCATGTGTTGTTTAAGAAAGTTATATCCCAAGACCTAGAGAATTTCAATGTAGTAATTTCCTAAACACCCCCAGAGCATGTTTAAGATTGGGATCATTATACATTTAGTGGGATATCATTGACATTTTATCTCCAACATATCATATTTATACTTAAATAATATTAAAATTATTAATATGGGGGTAAATATTCATTTGTTAGACATGTGTTTTTAGGAATTTTATAAATTGAGGAGGAGGTTGAATACACTCACTATTTTTATACTTCCCAAGACAAGGATTGTTTTTTTGTTATGGGAATGTATTAGCTACTGGTTTAGGCATTGTATAGATACAATTAGTGAATGTAGTCTCTTATGGGTTCGGTTATCATTGACCCCATGGTCATAATTATCCTTCCCATGACACATATCAGGTAGTAGTTTTCCACTCATTGAAGTTATTCAGACAATATCCCTTCAATGATTGGTTTTTTGTCTACATTTAACATAAGATCATATACTAAATCTTCACATAATAGGTCATTATATTTAGGAAAAGTCATTTTTTTGTGTACATATAGATTTTTTAATTTGATATGTCTTATTCTCTAGGTAATGGTAAGGTGAAAGAAGATCCACTTAGTTGTAACACACAGGTTGCTCAGACACGTGTTGAATAACCTTTCAGTGAAATATTGTTGCTAATAAGGATTTCAGAATAATATTTGAGGGATGCATTTAAGGAGAAGGTATTGATTCCTTGTGAACTATTAGTGGTCCCATTAATTTTATTGACCTGGTAAGTATAATATTTATGAATGAAACATAGTGAATTTGGATATGAGATCCACAAGCGGTAGGTGACCCAATAATTTGTTGTTAATTATAATATGATGATCTGATCCGTATACATGTGAGTGTTATAATTATTGTTTCAAGAAAGGATATGTTTATGAGAGAATTCTATACCTTTTTGTCGGTGGTAAACATGGTATAATAATGTTATATTATGACTAAATGAAATTGTTCTAGTGTCCAGTAGAGAAGAGAGTCATTTTTGGATTTGTTTCCAATTCCTTAGCTGACAGAGGTTAAATGATGATATCCATAAAACACGGGGTTTTATTTTGTCAAATATTGTTTCCATTTATAAATTGTTGAATGTAATTATGGACTCTATGAAGGGTTTATCAAGGACCCCTAGGATATATTATACAATTTGGTTTATTATATATTGAGAGAGAAAATTTTCTCATTTCATATCGATAAATGAGAAACACATAGTAGATGGGCCATGAAATTAGTATTTTCCCTAGATAGTGTTTTTAAATGGAGTTCCAAATGAGTACACTATTTGAAATAGAAGATTGTTTTATATCACAAATTTAATGGGGCTTATATAATGCATTTGGGAATGAGTTGATACTGAGCATAACATAAAATAATAAAATAGATGGATTGTCCAACATAATGATTCTTCTAATGAATGATATTATTTGAGATTTTTTCCTATAATTTGATGGATCTTGTGATTATGAATTATCCTTGGTATAATTTGAATAAAAAATATTTACAAGGATTCCATTCTTATGGAACCTTTTGAGGTTGTTTATAGAGGACAATTCCATCTATGACTTTATTTCCATGAGACTGGTGATGCGACAATTGTGGTGCCCATTATTGTACAATATGCCTTTAAGTGATTTATGTTAATTTAGAAGATGTTGATAACAACATGGAGTATATATAAATTTTATTCCTACTACATGATTAATCCTTTAGATATCATCATAAATGATTATGTTTTTTTGAGTTACACTATAGTTAGGCTATTGATAATTGAGGAAAAAAGTGAAGCTATTTATTTTCTATGTTGGACCCTTTGAGATCAAAAAGTGGTTTGTGACAATAAAATACCATCTAGATCTTCCTTTTAACTACAAAATTATTCATAACATGTTTAATGTATGTCATCTTCAAAGAAACATACCCAATGCAAAAAACATCTTTAACTATGAGGATAATGAGACTGAATATCTCTCCTCATATGCGGAGAACCGAGTGAAGATGTAATCAGGAAGTGAGAATATAATTTTAGGGAGGATAATACTTGTATTTCAAATTCTATTGAATCATGGTCAGTTTGACGAGGACACCTAGGGGAAAGAGGAAGAGGTTTGGGCTTAGTGACTCATGTTGATTTATTTCAAACATTGAATGTACTTACCTATGGGGATATGATATTAAGTGGTTGGTGAGACTATAACATTATTGTATTATTTTGATGAATGGGATATTTTGAGAAAATGATAATTCATTTTCCCTGTTTCATTATCTTATATGGGTGATCAAGATGTTGAATTTTGGGGGATAATTTTATAAGATTTTATGATTGGGTATTTGAGGATGAGATCCCCGTTAAGCTAACTATAAAATAGACTTTCAATTGATATTGGATGCTGATAGACCACTTGTGTGGTTCTAGTGAATCTTCATGATATAAAAGTACCCACTTGAACATTCATGGACAAGGTAGATTGCTACATATTCAGCTAGGTGCATTAGCCAACCAGTGGCTTGTCACCATGATGCTAGTGAACCTAGTTAGAGACTGATATTAATGCACCCCATTGGATTCCAGATCCCTACATTATATACATCCTTTAACACAATATTAATAACCCAAAACCTCAATTTGAAATTTTAGGCCTCCACTACATCCATTATAACATTCTATCCTTCTATGCTTGCCTCTCCAACAATTTACTGACCTAGTGAATCCAATAATTTTTATTTTTTTTACACCTTTGAATAATTACCCATTTAATTATTATATTATAATATATCTATGACGGATATGTAGTTTCTATGATTATATTTTGATAATATTATCCTTTCATTGTAAAATGGAGCTATATTTTTCATGTTTACATTGCTTCATGTTCATAATGAGATATACCATCAACACCGAATATTTTATGAGTATGTGTTCATGATTCACATTTAAAATCCCCTTTTTATAGTATATTAATGGTGAATGTTTAATCCATTAATTATAAAATACAATATTATTTGGGGGTAGATATATAAATCAAAAAAAACCCTTTTACAAGGGGTATAATTACCACGAATCATTGATGATTCTAGGTATGACATTAAAGAATGATCATAATTATAATGACTTCTTCTTGATCACATTACCATTGAAAAGATGAAAATGAATCAATGATTGTAATATATAATTTATTCCCTATTATATAATATAAAATTATTTCAGAAGTTATTATTTCATTGAAAAAAATTTGGTGAATTATCATTTTCATCCTTTGAAATTAAGCAATAAAGAATCTGTTGATGGATTCATTATGGTGTGTGATTATAGAACAATTTTCTTGATCAATAATTCTATTGATTCTCAATTATAATCATCTTTCATGATAAACCATATCTAAAGTATGTATCCTTTATTTGTGATCTTTTTCATTATGTGTGTGTGACATGTTCAATCCTTGACCCATTGATGACCCTTGTAGTTATTTAACAAAAACATTGGGGTAAGAAGTTACATACCATTTGGGACCTTTTTTACTATTTCCTTGATTCATATTATGATAAAACTTCTAATTATTTATTTATTATCATTTATTTTGGGTGATTAAATTCTTGTATTACCCATTTAGGATCATTGGTCTATGATTATAGGTAGAGAAATTTTTTCCATGCTTGATGATGATAACATGTTGACATGTATTGAAACTATATTCTCAAGATTTTAGTCTATGATTTTTTCTAATGATCCAACATTTTTTATTCCTTAAATTTTTATTGGTGTTTATTATTTTTATTCCATGATCAATGAACATCATTTTTAGATTAACCATTGTTGTGTTATTTCACTCTATGTTAGGTGATGCTGATATTGGATCCTACATAGTGTAAGAGAATGCCAGCATTGTGGCTTAACAGAGAACTTGATTTCATTGGTATACTAATTAACAATACAGAACTCAATAAATTTTTGTTTCCTACTGACATATAAATATTATTACAAATAGATACTGAGTGAAATTTTCATAATATTTTTTCTACATTAGGTCGCATCCAATATTCATGTGACTATTCTTCCAAAATGGAGCTGAAGTATGTATAGTTGAGGCAAGCAGTTTCTTGGTTATTACATGGTTACCTGACACATATTTTTTATTCATGTTATATATTTATTATTATCATGGAATATGTATATTATAATTGTGAACATTTAGGTAATGATTCATTAGTGGTGTCCTTCTAGGTTTTATTGCTGACACTATGCACTTTTATATGGATGTGTGTGTAAAAGTCATGTTCATGGATTCAAGAAAGGGAAAGCAACCCATGGTTGACAACTAATTCATAATGCATAGATTTTGTAGTTAAAATGGGAATGATTTTGGTGTATTCTGGAGAGTTTAATTTATTTATGATCCTTCTTGAACATATAAACTATTTTGTCTTGTCACTTTATGAGAACATTTATTTCTCTATATGTCTTGTGTGAATTTTGAATATTATATTTTTTAGATAATTGAAGAATTTTTTATTTTTTTATTTTCCATTATGATTATTATTTATGGTGGAAAAATGATACTGATGGAATAGTCCCCAAAATTGATAAATTTAGACCCAAAATGATATTTGAAATCCTCTTACATATAAGGAGATACACATCACGTCATGTGACTCCTAAATATAGAACTCATGGTTTGGGTAGAGGTGTTATATGTGGATTTCACTACATGCTCATATACCAAAAATAAACAAATTCTTATATTAAAAAACATCTACTTTCATTAATTCCAAGACTAATCCCACATCATGAGGGGGGATTGAAAATTTTTGGGTGGGTTTTATGTGTGGAAGAATATATTTTTCAATAAGTACATGGACATATTATGGCCATCTAACCAAATATTGATGATTCAATATAGCAATTAGGATACATTGAATCCCCAACTCAAATCCCTAAATTGATAACATTTATTTTGATTAATTATTCTAATAGATTCTATAATACAACATGTTGGTATTTGGTTCATTGTGAAACATTGAAATAAGAATTAATTGAAAATGGTCACTCTCATTGACATAATAACATTTTGGATAATGTAAAAATTTCATGTATAACCAAGGACCCCATAAGACATAGTATAATCCTAAAAACATAAAATCAAAATTGAAAAATAATATCAAAATATTAAATTGATCTATTTCATATAAACGTTTTTTTCAAAAATCAGGGGAAAAAATTTCTTCAAGGATCAGAAATTTGAACCATATAGATAATCCAAATGTATTGTGATATATTTTATATTATCAATATCCATACAGCAGGTGTTATCAATGATAAATTAAGGGATCTCTGATTTCTCCATGATCATAGGGACACCAATTCTTTCATATGAGATGACAATATTGGATAAAAGGTCCCCAAAAAACACAATATATCAATAAAACATGAGATGGATTCGGGGAGTCTCTAAAATATAAGTCAATTAATAGACTCTGTAATTTGAGAATTTTTTCATTTGATATATATGAAATACATGTTAAAATTTTAATATTATCCCTTTTGTAAGTTAAGCCTTCAAAATATTTTAATAATAATACGTACGGTAATGATAAAAGGTCACAAATGTCATCAATTACATGTTTCATCAACATAAATTTATGTGATAAATTATAAGTCATTAAATTGACTCATATTTATATAATAAAATGTTTTTCAAACCATCACTGTTAAATTTCAAATATTCATATGAAAAATTTTATTATTTCTATTCAATTAAAAACATTCTAATATAAAATTTCAGAAAATAAAAAAATAATTATATTAAACATGAATAATAATGAATTTATGTATTTCATTTCAATCATTAAACTCAGAGCTAAACCAGATCCCACCATGAGTCCCACCAAGTACAAAACTACAATTCATAATAACATTCCATGATAATAAATTAAATTACTGTTTGATAAAAAAGAATCATATCTCGACAGTTGTGACTCATACACATATACCAAGAAAAATATATGGAGACTAATCATAAAACCTATATAAATATTTTTTAATAACTGAAAATATCACAGTCGAAAAAAAATTCACTATGAAATATAATCTATTTGTGTAGTGATATCTCATAAAAATATTGAAAAAATAGTATAATCATCCTCCCTTTAATTAATATGATATAAACATACAATATAAAAGTATCTTTTTATACTATGGAATTGTATTTATAATACTTACTACCATTTGTGTACATAAGAAATAGAATATACATTCCTTCTAAAATTAGGAAATTCTATCTTCATCTTTAAATCAATGTAATTTCACCAATTATTCACCCATCTAAATATTCCACAATGACAATTAGTGTGTTTTTATTAGATCAATGTACATTATCAACAGATATAAAATGATATCTTCTAATTTTGAAAGACCAATACAAATGCACCTAAATTTGAAATTCCATAACACATGTCACATATTCTGTTCAAATTAGTGGTTTATAAAACATGATCTCTCTTTACTCATGATCTCCATATGTAATATTCTTTAGAAGAAGTATAAATGATTTTGATGCCCCATCCCCACATAGAAAAAAATAATTTGTGTCCCGTCAGTATACATTATTTAGATCATATTCCATATGTGTTCATATTACCATTACAGAATCTTTATGTTCTCATTATATGCAATAACTAATTTATCCATTTGATAAAAAATAAAATTATTAATTCATCAACTTGTGAATTGTATATTAATAAGTATCCCTCATATTATTCAATTCACCCATAAATCATAATTTTTATTATACATGATATGGTAATAAATAAGTACATCTTATGTTAGTTCTAGGGAACATAATTTCATGACATGTCACTGGGAGGTAGACGTACCAATGAAGGATGGCATATGATGGTTGTTATTTCATAATACTATCAGCTAAAACACTCTCTAAACTTCTATGGAATTGATGGTCCCGAAATTTTTAAAGAATTTTTTGATATTCTTTTTGGGATTCTAAAGCCTATTGACATTATTAATTATCATTGGGTAATTTTGGATATGTATACACTAAAATGACCTACATAGAGGTGGTGGGTATTTATGATCCACAATTGGAGATATGAGAGTTTATCATGTGTAACTTTAAATGGATTATTTTTTGAGGAGTTATTTCTTAAAAAACTAATGATAGATAAATATATTGATTTTTGGAGATACAATAAGGAATACCATCCATAGCTGCCAACATGACCAGTATTTAGGATTATATTTTTTCTCATATTTTTTATGGGAAAGGGGCTCATAAGGCTATAAGGTGGGATATCAACTTACATCCTAATGTGAGATACCCTGATATGAAATATTTCCACACCTCATTCATTGATTTTCCCTCTAAGGAACTAATAATTGAGATGATATTAATATATGTTCTTATAATAGGTATTCTCAATTTATTACCTGAGATCATGTGGTAGATTATTGAGTGGTGTTTCTAGTGCCACATTAAATGTTATTAAAATAACATCATAGGAGATGTGTTAGGGAGAATATAGGTAAATATAGTACTGAATCATTTCATCTCTTTTACCATAATGAGGGACACATACCATATTCTTTTATGGCAGGAAATATAAGAATTATTATAGAATGTATACACGTCAGCTAAGGGAGCTCCATTAATTTGTATGAATACGATATATCCAATGATTCTATTCAATAATAATATAGTGACATATGAGAATTGGTTCATGATAGATGTTATACCTGAGGTCTTCGTTAGGTGGATATAAAATGAATAACATTATGATGTCTTGAAGGTTGGTTAATGAAGAAAGATATGGGTCTCGACAACAACAATAGTCGAAGCTATAGAGTTTATCCCCACATGTAACTTTGGGATCATGGTGGAAAGGCCTTTGATTTTAGGAGGGGTGATTTTATGATTTTATAATGTTACAAATGATAGTTATAAAGTTATTTATATTTCATGAGGCATGGATCTGATTACCTTATCTTTTTCAATATGATTTTTTATATTCTAGCTTTAAATTCCATTATTTTTTATATGTTTGGTTCTATTCCTGGGATGATGAAATAGTTTTAAATAAGGTTTTTTGAGATTGATAAATCTTTTTAGAAGTGATTGTATTAGGTTTATAGGTGACTCCCATGTGTTATAGTGGTTTTTTGTTATTGGAATTTTTTTATATTTTTTTTCATCTATATGAATAGTTGTGACACTATTTTTGAGATGGAATGATTGATGTCCACATTGGAAAACATTCACATCTATCAGCGGTGGTTATCATTTATTTACTTTAGGGGAGTAGATAATGTTTTTGTGTGATAGTGGGATTATATGGTAAGTGGATATGGAATTTATTTAATTGGAGTATGATCCATTAAAATGTATTTGGTAGTTATCACACACAAAATGTCTAAGAAGCTATTATAGAAATTTGTCCAAAATTGGTACACTAATTATAGTATTTTATGGATACATTTTCATGAAATCATCATTATAAGGAGATTTATTTAATGTATGATCATATACTAGGTGTATAGTCTATATCAACTTCCCTTTATCACATGGAACTTGATTAGATGAGGGTGTTTAATACACAACTTAAGGATCTTAATTAGAATAATATTATCAACTTGATTACGTCTCCTTGTGGTTGTCCAGTTTTATTGAACAATATGTTAGATGGTGGGTCAGGTTATGAATATATTACTAGGATCTAATATAGTTTAAAATTATGGACCAATATCTATTATGGAGAATCAAGGACATGTTCTACCACTTGGGATAACTCCATGGTTTTCCATGATTGATCAATGTTTGAGTTATCATTATAAGTTCTTTAGGAATAAGAATGTAAAAAATAAGATGTTTAAGAGATTGAATATAGTATTAGTGTATTTTATAACTATATTAAGTCAAAATAATGGGTCATTAGTGCTCAATGATCTAATGAACAATGATTTTCACCCCTATCATACCCTTCCTCATAGTGATCATTGATTAGGAATCTCTATTCTCAAGGGTCTAAATAACTATTAACTGATGAGTAAATATACTATAACTAGTATTTGAATCTAGTATATGTGGTTTATATATTAAAATTCGGAATCCATTATATATTTAAAAATATATTTACATTTTTACATTGACTAATATTTCTTTCTTTGACCCCATGAGTGTAACTACACTTTTCATAGATTGAAATTTCTTTTGGAATATTGAGTACATAAAGAGAGGAAAATGGATGGATAACAAGTATTTTCTTAAGTTTAATAGATGATAATATGTACATGATGTTCTTATGATATGGATCATAATATTTCATCATCTAAAACAGAATCATAAGGAATCCCAATAAATAATAACATTGTTACATTAAACATTTTCCAATAAGTATATTTTTAATACCAAGCCCCATGAAATTTAGAACCTCATATAGACATGAAAATAATAAAAACATTCATACAAAATAATCATAAAAAAACTCATGGTATGTATATAAATAAAAAATTAAATATGTGTTGAATATGACATGTGTCTCACAAAAATAAACTTTAGAGGAAAATCTGCATCCTTATGTCGAGAAATACGTCATGAGCATATGAAACAAAAATATAATAGATATTTTATTATTATTTATTAGTTATAGAACCATAATCATGTATCACACAAAATATGATTTACTTATAACCGTTTATCACCTATGTTTTAACAATCTCATTACAAAACTCAACGTTTATAGTGACAATTTCTAATTTTTCATTTATTTTTTCATTTGGTATTTCAAGAAATTTTACATTGATAATGCTTCCATAATATCTATATTTTTAATAATATTATAAATATCATATATATTATTGGGATATTTATTTAGAGTGTCCCATTAAATTTAGGGATATAAAATGTATTACACCATTCACAAAAAGGGTAGGTTTTACATATGCATGAATTGTGTATACATTTTCTCAATATATAGAATAATATAAAATAAAATATTTACTAAAATTTATAAAATAATTTTTAAATAAAAAATATCATGTATGTGAAGACTATCCTTCTTTTTTATTATACTTTTAACAATTGAATGTAAAATGTTCCACATCGCTTGGTGGAGGCAGTAGTCCACATATACACAAGAGATACATTATCAATATCTAGTTGGATATAAAGTAATATGGAAGATGGAATATTATAATTAATTAATTATAAAAATTTCTTAAATATCATACATAAAAACCAAATATATAATTATTTCTAGTTAGGAGATGTGGTGATGGAAAACGAATGATATCAGTTTGCAAGGAAGTAGTTCATCATACCAATAACCAATGGTTTCTTTTTTTAATTGATGGATTAGGAGATAATTTTGGTTGAAAAATTATCATAATAACATTTTTTTATATGGTAGATAATTTTGTTACAATGCCACAAAGGTTTAATAATACTAATTGATTTAAAGGATGTAATTAGATGAAAAATAATGGTTAATGAATGTACATATTCTACAGTGAACCCATTTAGGTTTACATAAAATCCATTCATATGAGGGTTTCATTATAATAATAAGTCATATTTTTATTCAATATTTTATAATCCATCTTTTTGGGTTGATAGGGAACCCTTTCATGGCTTGTAGGCCTCATGACATTACATAACCTCAATGTCTTAGAGGAAATCATCTAAACTATGACTCCTTGGAACTACTCCTCCCTAGCATCTTCAACATTGTATGCTCTCCACATTCACATATATATTCAACAATTCTTCCCCTGGTTAATGCACCATTCTATAATTCCTCATCTAGTGCCTTCTCCTTGTAGTGTCTTAATATACTATTTATACACAATTTAATGTATCATGAAGGCCTTGAGGCGACCTGATGGCCTTGAGATGGTCCTAAATCATTACTGTCCTGAAGGCCATGTGTAACCCAAATCCTTTGAAGGTTCTGAGCCCATACCATTAGCTAGAAAGCCCAAAATAGTGAATAGTTCTGGCTGTTAATGTATCGAAAAATACCTTCTACAATACCAACAATAGTACCTACTACAGTACTACCATTGTACTAAGAAATATGTATCCATTATAATTTGATCGCGGGTCTCTTAGATGCATTTTTTGAATCCTCACCCACCAGACTGAGGCTATTGTGCATAAATAATCTTGTATATTGGTGGTAATGAAGGAATATATTTTTAATGGTCTGGATGATCCAATGGTTTCATGAAATTTAAATAGGAGAGGTGAGGGTGATTCCTTTTATAAGTGGTGGAGAGGGAATAGTTAGAAAATATTAATATAAAAAGCTCTAACCATGCATTAAACATTCGAAAAGGCTCCATAATAGCTATATTATAAAACCTTAAATTAGATCAGGTATAAAATGTATAAAAAAAGGATTTGGTAATGTTTTTAGGTCATTTACCTCCTAATAATTTTATTATTACCACTGGTTAACATGGTTTAACCTCAACAACAAGAATACATTTTACCTATTTTACTATTTATTTTGAATAAAAATTAACTACACCGTGCATTGTATAATTAATTAATCTGAATAATAGTATATAATTCATTTTTACAAATTTTATTTACATAAGTGGAGAATAATAATTTAAAATTATTCTCTAAGACAAGATGAATATGTGGTTTTACAATAAAAAAATTCTCATATGCATAAAAATATTTATTATCAAATTTCAACATAGATTTGATTCCAATGAGAAAAATTGGTGTAATTATTACATTATTAACATAATTTTACTTTTAATAAAATTTTACACAAGATGTAGCTATGTAAATTCGATATAATATTGCAGTTTTTAATAAAAATCATTATTTTTTACTATTCAGAGAGAAATTATTCTTCTTAAAAATATCTATAAAATGCACCCTATGATAATTTTGAAACGATGATTCCGAAAAAAGATGTCAATTTTTTCATATAAACTATAAAATTTTATGAACAATTATATTTATTATTTCGATAACAAAAATCAATAAAAATATAATTTTTAGATTAAAATATTTTTAAATCGTGTAATTATTTTTCTACAAAACTACACAAATATTTATTAAAAAAAAGTTCTAATTAAAAAAAATTTATTTAAATTTATAAAAAGTAATTATTCCTATTCATACAAGAAAAATTACTTTCTAGGTTATAACGATGATGTTTAAATAATAATATTATTGGTATATTGTGGTACATTAAACATCAATGTTTCTTGTAACACATGAAATCAAAGAGATTAAATATATTTGGAAATTGTTTTATAAAATATAAAGTTGTTAAATTGTACAACATGTAAAATAAATTTCACCCATAAAAGTGGTCACTCTAATAGAATAAAATGATGATACTTATTCTCCATTGCATATTTACGTTATCACATAACTTCTTCAAATTAGTGGTTTCAACACAAAACATTGACCAGGTGAGTGGTCTTATTTCATGTATGTTTCTCAATACGGGCTAAGATATTCATTGGTTCTTCCTGATAATAATGTTCACGATCTAGAGGCATGATCATACAATTCAGTACAATTTATGGATCCAGTAAGTACCTTATTAAGAATGATACATTGAACACTTCATGAACCTGATAAAGGTTTAGTTAAAGAACAATGAAATAAGTTACAGTCTCTATATGATCAATATTATTAAAGGGATCAATATACCTATTGATTAGTTTTCATTATATACAGTTATATTTTTTCAAGGGGAAAGTTACGAAAAATAACATCTCAAAAATATCAAATTTCTAATCACTCTAAAAATTTTCTAAATAAATTTTATATTGAATCTAATATGATTTTATTTGATTATGAATTGATTTACATAGAACTAATATTTCATTATGTATATCTAGTCCCAATATATTTATATCCCCACTAACATCCCCACACATCGTATTTCTATACTTATTTTTATATATGTAATCAAAAGGATCTATCTGAATTCTTGAGTGAAGGCTATTGTTTTAATAATATTTTACTATACTATGGTGTTGGTCCCATCCACATTTTACATTCATTGAAAATGATATAATTTTATCCTATATGGTTTTTATTGTTCTCTTATACTTTCTAACTTGCTGAGGATGTCACACAGTACTAACACATAGCTACGTATTTAGTTCCTACTTAAGATCTCATCTGAACATCAAGGTAAACCTTAGATCTCAATAAGAAAAAATATAATGTGATACCCTTTGAAACGTTACACAATACACTATGTATATCCTTGTAATCTGGTGTGTTTAGATATATAATTTGATAGTGATGAAGTGTGCTGACTATTTATGGTGATCGACTACAACCCACATAGTTTTATGGCCTTTAACTATATTGTGGAGTCTAATGAACAAATCCATGGTTATGTTTTCACATTTACATTGTGGTTGAGGAAATGGTTGTACATCCCATTGCAATATTGTATCATAGAGTTAAATTTATGTCATATCATGCACCAAGATAAAAAATCTACAATATCTATCTTCATTCTATGCCACCATAAATAATCATTCATATCTCTATACATCTGTGTACATTCCAGGAGAAATAGAAAATCGAGAAATATGACATCATTCTAATATGTAATTCATCATATTTGGTATGGATATAAAGAAAAAAAATTTCTTGAACTTTATCATTCCATTATAATCAAGGATAATCTCATCAAAAAATTTCTCAATTTTCTATAGTTTTATATCTTAATTCTACATTATTTAGTCTTTATATAGATACCTCAATGGGAACTAATTTGAAAAAAAATATGGTTTATCCCCCTTTTTAAATATTTATCGATACATCCTCTACTTATCCATGAATATTATATAATTTTTTTATCATTATTCGGGATAAGTTAGAAGGACACTTTCAACTCAATATATGAGTCACTATTTTCACATTCCCCATATGGAATTGTATTAAGAAATAATAATTATTAATCATCTCCAATTATCTTTTGTAGTGTATGGTCAAATAATTCCTTATGATTATGTACATTAAATTAGTGTGATCGGTATATATATCACACCTATCTCGATAAATGTAATGCCTCTATATCTTTATTTTTAAAATTTCAATAACTATCTATGTATCATTGGTTTTGGTAATATTTCTCATAAACCATCAATATTCATCTGCATTAGATGTAATAGATCCATTTTTCGTGAGGATGAATTTAAATACCTTATATGATGCATCTATATAGATTATAAATCCATCTTAACTATTGGGTAATTTGATAACATGTTCGCTTACCAACAAACCATTCAGTTCAAAAACATTTTCCTCACATTTATCGGTACAAATGTACTTTTCTCTATTCATAGTTAATATGGTTATTAGATTGGATACCGCTAAGTAATTATCCACACAATTTTATAATATATATTCAAACCAATAAAAATAATGATCTCATTCATTTTTATTGCCATGGGACATCATTAAATAACCTATATATTTGGTGGATACACTGGTAGAACCTCACAAGATAAAATATGTCTCGAAAGAGAAACCATTTGTAACCAAAATAACCACTTTATATATTTTTCATATAGTTTGTACTTTTTTAAGGTATTTAGTACAATCATAAGATGTTCTTCAATATCTTCCTTTGATATGTACCAGTTTTTTAGAGTGGGTCATAATCCTCACCTACTTTGAATTCATAGAGATTTTTGTGTAGAAAAACCCCTTTCTCAATCAAAAACTTTTAATTCCATCTTTTCCTTTGACCTAATATATTGGTTTTGGATTATTTTTATGCTCTAAATGTTCCATGGGGTCTATATTGAGTTTCATATGCATTTGAGGCCAAAAACCAAAAAATTATAAGGCTTGCAAGCTGGGGTTCATTGTTTAGGCAAACCATGTGGCCTACCAGGAGTAATTGTTTTACCCTATAGGTATACTAAACACATTTTGGAAAACTATACAGGATAAGGATCATAGATGTTTAACTATGTATTTAATGTTTGAATGGGGGTTTATGAATGGCTTGCACATATTTTTGAAAACCATGTGCTTGAAATTTATTACCCTAGAGAATCGAAAGATGGGGTCACATGGTGTTACTAAACATGCAACCTAATCGTGTAACCCATTAAAATAATTAAATTAACTTTTTTACATCACCAAAATTTCTTATTTTCTATTCCTTATCCCCTCTCCATTACCCATGTATAGTGGCATGGATCACCCATTTCTTCATCCTCTAGGTGTTGATCTAATTCCTTCATCTTGACTCTGATCATCATGTCTTTGCGTTAATCAGATACATATCATTAATCACTTGAATCTACATACCTATTTAATTATTTTTTCTCTACATATAAAGCACTAAATCTGTGTGAGTTTATTTTCAATATTTTTATTTACTTTATCTAAAAAAAATTCCATCAAAATCAGATTGATATAGAGGATAATATCATATGAGTTGATGTACACCATCATGGATTAGGTTTTTATTACCATTATTTAAGATTTCAATAGTGTTCCAGGGGTTCTTATCTTAACACGCCATTGAGTACCAAACTGAGACACTATAAATTAAATGTTTTCATTTAATTAATTAATTTATCCTATTAGAGATGCCTATGGAAATTATCCACAATTCTATAAATTTATTTGGGAAGTGAGGGGTTAGAACATAGGTATATTAGGTCGGTTTGTTGATTTATCTAAATTGAGTAAATTCAATATAATTATATTAATTTTCAAATATATAAATTTAATTTGAGGGGACCTGTGGGAATGTGACGAGATTGGTCCGATTAATGATATGTAATCAAAAACATAGATTGAGGTGATATGATCAATGGGATGGGTATTTCCCAATATATATATATATTTTATGAGTGTTCATGATCACAGGATGCATAAAACTATCTTGGGATGAGGTGATAAGGTCATTAGGTTACAAGAGTGGGTCATTTGATGTTTAATGGGGTTTTTAATTATATTGGATTAATATCTATGTAGGGGAATGGGGTTCCATATTGGTTTGGATACGGTTCATAATTGGTTATCATCACATACCTGTGTTTTCCAATGCCCCATTTGATGTATTTTTTATATAGTAAAACATTGATGATGAGGTGGTATTGACCACTTGTGCGGGGAGATGCCTTCATCTGTTGGGACATAGGATGATTGATGGAGTTTCATGCCATAAAAATCCATATGGATGGTTAGAATCCATTTTTTTTTGTGTTGACACTATTATTTGGCTGCAAAGGATCACTATAATTGAGGAAATTGTGCCAAGATATTGGGCAGTGGGGGGAGGATATCTTCATTCCCCAGGACATTATTTATTTATCCAATGATGATATTTTCTAGAGTAAAAGTATCATTTTTCTTTAGACGACACACTATGAGTTGATAGGTTTCTTATCAGTCGATGTCATTGAGATCGTTTACTTTATTTTTATTGTGGAATCAAAATGTTAGTTACTTGATATAGTCCTAGTCTATGATTAGAATGTGGTTTCGATTGTAGGGACCCAAACCTAGAATTACTCTAACTATTGGCTACTGTCAATTACATCAGCATGATTAAAAAGAATCAAATCATGATAAACTAAGAGTTTTCTAGTCATGGTGATAGAGATACATAAACAAGCCTTGTATTACAAATTAATATAGTAATTACAACATAATATTTTTCCTTATTTATACAAAAATATCTTCGAGGATAACTCTAACCTCTATTGTAAATTCTTTCATATCATTCTTAGTACCCATAATGGAATCCTTTAGAATGAAAATTGATGATGATGATCTCAAATTATTAGTAAGACATAAATATATCATAATAAATAATAAATCATTGAGTATTGTCAATATATAATGGTAAATAAATAAACACATATGGAATGAAATCACTAAATTAAATGTAAGTGAATAAACAATATGGAATGTTAATAACAAGAAACACATTACATTCAAACAATAATATAAGGAAAAATTAAAATGTAATGTTAAAAATATATAACAAATGGACTCTGGATAACTAAAAATTTAATGTATCGATAGATATTTTAGTGGAAAATATCATGGAAAAATAAAAACTAAAACAAAATGAGGGAACTAATTTCATAATGGTATTCATGTCTACGAAACATGAGATCCTATACCATTAAGACCATTCACTATAAGTTTTAACATTTTTATAGAGTACCATTTAATTCGATGAAATTATTTATCACAATAGAATCTGCCGATGGATCAATGATCTATATAATGCCTCAGCTCCTTGTAACACCCCAGGTAAATAATGGATATGAAATTTTTATATTTATCCCTCTTTGTGAATAAAATGTTAATATTAATTTAAAGGGAACGCTATGCTCGATGGCTTACCCAATACGCAACAATGAGTTCCTTGGAAATCTTACGTTGCACTTTAATAATAAAATAATTTTATTTTAAATGGTAGTTAACACCAAGATGTTGTAATGAGTTGAATGAACAGAACTAACTACAAAATGATTATATATGTTTGTCAAATATATTTACATTTTACAATAAATGTTAGAGGATTAAAAATGCGAATGAATCCAATTTTAAGCGTAAACATTCTAATATTCTTTAAAAGGTCGATTAACCCCCTTTTGATGGAGAAACTATTTTAAATCCACTTTTTGAAATTTTTATGTGTTATATTTGACAAAATAAAATTCTTCTTTATAATCGGGACATCAAAATTCACATTGTGTAAATTTTGGTTATTTTTCCGATAAAGTTCATTTTTTAATGAATATTGAAAAATGTTGTATTTTAGTTCCAAACCTCATTTCAATATAATTTATTTATATGATTAGATTATATTTTGAATTGGTTTTAAAGTGAAAATAGAATATATTTTTTCCATTTAATCCAATAGTCTTCATTGGAATTAATTTCACTTTGAAATTGGACTTGAACTAGTGTCAATCTTTTAATATATATTATTTCTTAAAAGCACAATATTTGTTTTGAAAGAGGGAATTAATTATTAAATTAATTAACGCAACTTATATGTTTTGAATTTTGTATAATAGGCATCATTTTTTAATTTGTAATATCAAATACACCTTAGGGTTTATTTTTGGTTGTTTTCTGAAAAACTTCAATTTTTGATAAATAGTGAAACCACTAAGTGGTAGTTTAAAAATTGATTTTTCGTTTAAATGAAACATTACCTCTTCGGTGATTTGAATTTCAAAACTCTGACATAAATGGCTTTCATTACGATGTAAAATGTTTTTCAATGGGATTAAAATAATTTTTTAGTGAATAGTAACTTTTAAGTTTTTAATCGCGATTAGAGGTAATTAGTGTAATTTAAGGTAAAAATAATGTTTTAATAATATGAAATAACGTTGAAACATATCCTACCCTTATTGGTTCAGTCATGGTCGACCAAAACAATCCATGGGTAAACTTGGGGACCCCATGGAGCCACTTTGCTGGGAAAATGACATTAAAACCTTTTTATTTAAAGTTAAAATTAAAAGGTCACAAACATGTGTTGTTTTACTAAAAAAATTACATTGGGCTATACAAGTCATATTTTTTACTATAAATATTCATTAGAAAGATAAAATGATTTCCTACATCATGATATTTTTTTATAATTTTTATACATTAAAGAAATTAAATTATTTATGATACCATGATGATGTAGGGATTACCTCATTATTTAAATATTTAAATAAAATAAAAACATAATGTAAAATCTATGAACTACACTTGTCAAAATCCTATTGGATGTGTGGATTTCGAAATATTATCACCTTATCATTTAAATATATAATTGTGGGACCTTTGAAATCCGAAAATAATTTTATAATAATGTTACTTTTCAAGACATTCCAAGAGTGCCCCTCCTCTCCTCTTATAAAAGGCCCCCACCTCTACCACCTTACCCACACCTCTCAAGCCATTGGCTCGGCCAACCCCTACCCATTTTGTCTCTCCACATCCCTATCTTACTCCTAGAAGCCTCACATTGTGATGAAGTCTTTCCAAGAAAGCCTTTTAGCTCAAATAAAAAAGAGCTACCCGATTTAAAGGTAATGTCTTCCGTAGTGTTATTTTATTTTATTTTGCTTCTCCAACCCCCTAAACATTTTTTATTCCTTTCCTTTGTAACAAAAATAGTATATTAAATATACGTTGATGTTGTTATAATAAGAATTAGAGCTACACTTACACACACATCCATCTTATTGTTAAAGAACATACTGAATCTGTGGATAACCAATTACTGCCTCACGAAATGATGATTTTTAAATATTATTTTAACACCTTTAAAGGTGGACATTATGATGTAACTGTATTTTATATATCATATATATTGTATTTATGTTTTCTATATGCTTCTATATTTTATATTTAAAACAAACCTTTATTCTTTTCATGTTGTGAAAATGCGATAATTTCATATGAGGAAGTGTGGACTACCGCCCCCTCAAGTGATGTGACTCGTTCATGCAATACATGGAATGTATAAAGAATGAAATTAATGAAAATATGTGACCTATATAACATATATATTATACTTTAATTATAATATATATATATCTCTCTCATTTATTTTTAATTCCATTAATATGACAAAAAAATGAAAGTAGCGTTCATGCATACGTATGACCTACTTTTTATTTGCATATGATGATAGACCCTATTTTCTCTCATCAATCCATTTTGGAAGTTTTAAGTGGCGCCGTTAGGCTGCCGAATTTTCGTAAGAGATCCAACATCTCCATTTCTTTTTATGTACTCTCCTTTATGTCACTTATTTTAAGCTCTTCTTTGTTATGATGGGGGATGTTATTTTATATTCCTCTTTCTGTAAATTTTATTTAAATATGATGAGAGAACCTATTTGATCTCATCAATCAATTTTTGGATGTTTTAAGTGGTGTTGTTAGGATGCCGAGTTTTCGTAAGGGATTTTTCATCTCACTTTTATTTCTGTGAGATTTATGCTACATTTTCCACAATTTCATTTGAGTTGTGTATGTACTGACCATTATTATACTCTTTTTGTAATATAATATCATTTATGGGGATTTAAATATTCATTGTATTCCCCTTCTTCAATGGGGTGTACGTTTCGAAAGTTACCCAAGTCCGTAAGGGAACCTTTCACCCTCTTCTTTTTAAAAGACTTCTTTTGTTATGTCTTTTAATTCACATAATATAATGTTGGGATTTGATATTCCATATCCTTATTGATGTAAATTTTATGTCCAAGTGATGAGATACCCTTTTATCTCTCATCGTCTCATTTTCTGAATTTTGATGTGACGCCGTTATGTTGTCGAATTTTTGTAAGGGAACCTCATAACCCAATTTTGATTCTTTGGGATAAACATGTACTCCTTGAATGTGTTGTTCTATGAATATGTGTGAATAGCATCCTATTGTTTTAGACTTAATATCCACTTACATTTGGTGTATTCGTTTGTCACGCATAATTATGTAATTGATTTATCCTTAATCCAAGGATATCGTCATTGTATGGGACTTCGTCTCAATATCCTTTCATTGAGGCATATTTTGTTTTATACACAACATTATTTTATATGATGTATAAACCCCTTTGACTTTTATGTTTATCCAAAAGGAATATTTTTTATACGAAGCATTTTACTAAATGACAAAAGGGAATGTTTTTGTCGTACGTATGCAGTGACAACGACTTCTCCGCCACCGTAACCATTTTTTGAGTTTTGACTTCCTCTAAAAGCCATAATTTTTTTAAAATGAAAAATAAATACCATGTTTTACTTTTATTTTATTTTTGTATTGAAAATTGTTTTCATAATGTTTTTATATCAATGTGTTGTATTAATATCTTGTGATTGAAAAGTGGAAATGTTATGTTTCTTTTATGTAGGTTTTATGTGAGACGATTATGTTATGGTTCATGGGCATTATTTTGAAGACAGGTGGTTCCTTGATAAACAAAGGTCATGTGATCCCGTTATAGCTCTTCAATGCAATGGGTAACAGAAAGGGGATAAACAATAAGGTTTCTTCGAAGTGATTTAGGGAATATACTATGATGGGTATTCCAAACGTAACCAAGAGGGTTACTACCTACGTAAGAATGTTATGAATGACTCAAGTTACCTTTATGTCTTATGATTTATATGATTTATTCATGTTTTGATGTGGTATGTTAATGTGCTTATGTTTTATGAGTAAAGTATGATTTCATTGATTCTTATGTATACATTACTCATGTTTCCTTTCCATATTTTTATATCCCTTTCTGAGATTTTTATGGTCATCCCAAGTTTTTGAAATGTTTTTCACATGTCAAGGGAAAGGTACATTATATGATTATAGTGTCAAGGAATTGTCAAAAAAGAATCCATGTTTTATTTTAAATTTTTTTCCGTTGTTCGAAAAAATGAATACTATCTTTTATGTAACCACTTTGTTTAAATGTGGAATGTAATGCATGATTTAAGATCTAATTCTCTAAAACTATAACCCTGAAAAGATCATCAATGTTAATTATTCATTTAATTCAATATTAAGTAAGGTATAAGGTCAGGGTCTTATAGATGGTATCAAAGGTCAGTTTAGACAACTTTAGGGTTTATGAGTTTTTGTTAGACGCATTATTATTCCTTATATCTATTATTTTAGTTAAATCCTTGTTTTATAACTTTTTTCAGGTCAAGTAAAGTTAGTTACGAATGGAAGGAGAAGGATATCAAACGAAATTCCTATCTCTTCCTGATGACATGCTTGCAATAATTATTTCAAAGTCATGTTCGGATGATTGTGAAACTTTTTCTAGCATACACTCACTTGCAAGAAGTTGTTTGAGATATCAAACACCACCACTATACCTCGTTATCATCGTGGATCATGGGATGTTTTTAGACAAATACTATTTTCACAATATTTTCATATTTTCAAGAAAGGTAAATATTATCAAGGTATTTTCAAATATTTTACCTTATCACAAGAATTTGAAGCATATTATGATTTTAAAAATGGTGCTGAGGAAGGTGACCCTTGCGCAACCTATTTATATTTGATTTTAAAATATAGTCTCTCAGAACATACTTATGATATTTTAAAAGGACCAATAATAGAAATTTTTAACTCAAATTATGTCCAACTATTTTATAGAAATCATGTTTTATTAGATGTTTTCGAATTATATATCGTACATGATTATTTTCTAAAACTATTTTTATGTGAACACCCATATGACCCATGTTGTAGAAGTTGTATTTAGATGGAGGAAGAAAATTATTTTCAAGGATCCCTAAATCATTGTTGTAATGCATGGGACATCTACCTACGTGAGCAAGATGACGATGAAACCGAGTGGACGCCATGATCAAGTTATGCTGTTATTCTTTTGGGGAATCGTTTTATTTTATATTATGGTGATGAAATAAGACTTCAAGAATTAAGATGATGAGATCGTAACGAATTTTGATGAAAATGAGAGGTATAAGAAAACTATTTAGGTTAAAACATGTTAGGGTTATTTTTATAGTTTTATAAAAAGGACAGCGCATAGACAATGTGACAACCTGTCGCATTGGACAAAGCTGCGGGAATCGAACCCACAACCAAAGTGTGACTAGTATTTATCGCCTACCACTGGTCTACGTGAAGTCCCTAGTTAGTATGACTTATTCTTTTTAGTTAGAAGATTTTATGAATTAAGAGTAAGTTGATTTTGGGTTATCTATGGAAATTATTAACCTATCATGGAGGATATGTGATTAGGTTAATTACGTTTCAATATGATACATTAGGAGAAACTGATTTTATTTGGAGATAAGTGTTAATTTATACCTTGGAAGACTATGTGATTAAATCCTTCAAATATTTGGGTTTCAATCTTAGTTTGGTTTACTTTGTTGAATTTTATGGAAAAATTGTTTATCGAATGGTCTTCGTTGAACCTTTGGTTTTGTTGGACAGATTTTGGAGATTAAGAATAGATTTTCTTTTTTAAAGGGTTACCCTTTTGTGTAATATCTGATCTTGTTCTAATAATTTTGGTTTTGGTAAGGGATTAAAGACATGGGAAATATATAGTCCTATTTTATGGATTAGGTGATTCTCTAGAAGTTGATTATAATACTCTTGGTGTGAACAAGTCTTCCTAAATACTCATCATTTAGGGAAAGTATGAGTTTGTGTACAAAATATAAAAAAAAGTTGAAAGTCAACATGACAAGAAAATATGTTTCCTTAAGATCAAAAATAAATTCCACAATGAAAAGTAACTTAAAACAAAATTTTTTCTATTATCTTTTCCTACCGGGGAATCGAATACTGTTTAACCCACCACAAGTTTGTGATTTTCCTGTGGTTAAATTTCTCCTAAACATGTTTTCTTTCACTCTCCCTCAGTACATGAACCTTTTCTTTTTCTTCCATATCCATGTTTTCCTACATGGAATTCTAGTATGGGTTAACTCAGGTGACATCTGTACTTCTCTTTCTTTCTTTTAAAGTAATTTTTTCACCGACTCTTGTTCCAATGTGGGACTTTCAATGATGTTTCCGAGCCCAATTTTAAAATTGATAGGACGCAATTCCCAAAAGGAGGGAAGGATGTAACACCCCAGGTAAATAAAAAATATTGCATTCATATATTTATCCCTATTTGTGAATAAAATGTTAATATTAATTTAAAGGGAACACTATGCCCGATGGCTTACCCAATACGCAACAACGAGTTCCTTTGAAATCTTACGTTGCACTCTAATAATAAAATAATTTTATTTTAAATCGTAGTTAACACCTAGTCATTATAACGAGGGGAATGAACATAACTAACTACAAAATGATTATATATGTTTGTCAAATATTTTTTACTTTTTACAATAAATGTGATAGGATTAAAAATGCGAATGAATCCAATTTTAAGCGTAAACATTCTAATATTCTTTAAAAGGTCGATTAACCACCTTTTGATGGAGAAACTCTTTTAAATACACTTTTTGACAATTTTATGTGTTATATTTGAAAAAAAATAAAATTCTACTTTAGAATTGGGACATCAAAATTTAGTTTGTGTAAATTTTTGATATTTTTCCGATAAAGTTCATTTTTTATGAATAGTGAAAAAATTGTATTTTAAATAAAAATATATTTTTAATATAATTTATTTATATGATTATATTATCTTTTGAATTGGTTTTAAAGTTAAATTAGAATATATTTTTATCATTTAATCCAATAGTGGTCATTATAATTAATTTCACTTTGAAAGTAAACTTGAACTAGTGTCAATCTTTTAATAGATATTATTTCTTAAAAACACCCTATTTGTTTTGACAGCGGGAATTAATTATTAAATTAATTAATGCAACTTATATGTTTTGAATTTTTTAAAATAGACATTATTTTTGAATTTGTAATATCAAATATATCTTAGGGTGAATTTTTGTTATTTTTCTGAAAAACATTAATTTTTGATGAATAGTGAAACCACTAAGTGGTAGCATAAAAACTGATTTTTTTCATTTAATTGAAACATTACCACTTCTGTGATTTGAATTTCAAAAATTCGACATACATGGTTGTCATTAGTATGTAAAATGTGGTTCAATGGGATTAAAATAATTTTTTGGTGAATAGTAACTTTTAAGTTTTTAATCGTGATTAGAGGTAATTAGTGTAATTTAAGGTAAAAATAATGTTTTAATAATATGAAATGACCATGACACATGTCCTACCCTTACTGGTTGAGTCATGGTCGACCACGAAAATCCATTGGTCAACTTGGGGACCCCATGGAGCCACTTTGGTAGGAAAATGACATTAAAACCTTTTTATTTAAAGTTAAAATTAAAAGGTCACAAACATGTATTCTTTTACTAAAACAATTTTTAAATGGGGTTATAAAAGTCATATTTTTTACTATAAATATTAATTAGAAATATAAAAAAATTTCCTACATCATGACATTTTTTTTATAATTTTTAGACATTATAGAAATTAAATTATTTATGACACCATGATGATGCAGCGATTACCTCATTATTTAATGATTTAAATAAAATAAAAAGATAATGTAAACTCTATGACCTACACTTGTCAAAAACCTATTAGATGTGTGTATTTTGAACTATTATCACCTTATCATCGAAATATATTATTGTGGGACGTTCAAAATCCGAAATGCATTTTATAATAATGTTACATTTCAAGACATTCCAAGAGTGCCCCTCCTCTCCTCTTACAAAATTCCCCCACCTCTACCACCTTACCCCCACCTCTACCACCTTACCCACACCTCTCAAGCCGTGGCTCGGTCAACCCCTTCCCATTTTGTCTCTCCACATCCCTCTATTACTCCGAGAATCCTAACATTGGGCATAAGTCATTCCAAGGATGCTTTTGAGCTCAAATCAAAAAGATTTACCCGATTTAAAGGTAAAGTCTTCCCTAGTGTTCTTTTGTTTTATTTTTCTTCTCCAACCCCCTAAACTTTTTTATTACTTTCTTTTTTAACAAAAACAGTTTCTTAAATATACATGGATATTTTTATAAGAAGGATTCAAGCTACACTTACACACACATCTGTCTAATGGTCAAAGAACATACTATTTCTGTGGATGGCGAATTACAGCCTCACGAAATGATGATTGTTCAATATTCTTTTAAAACCTTTAAAGGTGACCATTATGATTTCACTATATTTTATATATCATATATTTGGTATTTATGTTTTCTATATGCTTCTGTATTTTATATTTAAATCATACCTTTATTCATTGAATATTGTGCAAATGCGATAATTTCATATGAGGAAGTGTGGACTACCGCCCCCTCAAGTGATGTGACTCGTTAATTAAATACATGGAATGTATAAAGAATGAAATTAATGAAAATATTTGACCTATATAACATATATATTATACATTAATTATAATATATATATATATATCATTTATTTTTAATTCCATTAATATGACAAAAAAATGAATGTAGCGTTCATGCGTATATACGGCCTACCGTCTCCATGAACGGTGCTTTTCGTTTTTTATCTCCAAATGATATAGAATAGTATAAACTGAATATTTACTGTATATATAAGATATTTTAATAATTAATAATATTCTGGAAATGATTTACTTATAACTACATGGGAAATCATTTTTCAAACAAGTTCATTTTTGACTCATGTACCAAACATCGGCAAAAACGTCTGACATGAACTAATATTATTAAACAATTATTATAAAATTATAATATGTGATATTAACTGAATAATAATCTATAATGTAGGTCCTTAGGAAATAATAAATTGAAAAAAGTTTATTATTTAGGAATATAAAGAAATGAACAAGACAAGTCAGACTTGAGGTAAGAGATCATACCCCTCTCTTTCTTTTTAAGTACACTCTTTTATGTCATTCATTTTAAACTCATCTTTATTATGATTGGGTTGTTATTTTAAATTAATCCTACTTTAATTTTTATGTTCATATGATTAGTGACCCTATTTTATCTCATCAATCCATTTTGTAAGTTTTGAGTGGCGCCGTTAGGCTGCCGAATTTTTGTAAGAGATCCAACCTCTCTCTTTCTTTTTAAGTACTCTCCTTTATGTCACTTCTTTTAATTTCCTCTTTGTTATGTTGGGGGATGTTATTTTATATTACTCTTGATTTAAATTTTATTTAAATATGATGAGAGACCCTATTTTATCTCATCAATCAATTTTTGGATGTTTTAAGTGGGGCTGTTAGGCTGCCGAGTTTTCGTAAGGGATTTTTCATCTCACTTTTATTCTTCTAAGATTTATGCCACATTTTCCACCATTTACATTGAGTTGTGTATATACTATCCATTATTATACTCTTTGTTTAATATAATTTCATTTATGGGTATTTACATATTCATTGTATGACCCTTCTTCAATGGGGTGTACGTTTCGAAAGTTACCCAAGTCGGTAAGGGAACCTTTCACCCTCCTCTTTTTAAAAGGATTATTTTGTTATGTCTTTTAATTCACATAATATTATGTTGGTATTTGTTCTTATATATCCTTCTTGATGTAAATTTTATGTCCAGGTGATGAGATACAGTTTTTATCCCTCATCGACTCATTTTCTGAATTTTGAACTGACGTCGTTAGGCTATCGAATTTTTTCAAGGGAACTTCTTAACCCAATTTTGATTCTTTAGGATAAACATGTACTCCTTGAATATGTCGTTATATGAATATGTGTGAATAACCTCTGATTGTTTTAGACTTAATATCAACTTATATTTGCTGTATTCGTTTGTCAAACATAATTATGTAATTGATTTATCCTTAATCCAAGGATACCATCTTTGCATGGGACTTCGTCTCAATATCCTTTCATTGAGGCATATTTTGTTTTATACACAACCATATTTTATATGGTGTATAAACCCCCATTTAATTTTATGTTTATCCAAATGGAATCTTTTTTATTCGAAGCATTTTACTAAATGGCAAACGGGAATGTTTTTGTCATACATATGCAGCGACAACGACTTCTCCGCCGCTGTGACCATTATTTGAGTTTTGGCTTCCTCTACAAGCCATACATTTTTTTAAATGAAAAATAAATACCATGTTTTACTTTTATTTTATTTTTTTATTGAAAACGGTTTTCATAATGTTTTTATATCAATGTGTTTTATTAATATCTTGTGATTGAAAAGTGGAAATGTTATGTTTCCGTTATGCATGTTTTATGTGATACAATTATGTTATGGTTCTTGGGAAATATTATGAATATGGGTGGTTCCAGGATAAAATAAGGGCAGGTGAGCCCATTATAGCTCTCCAATGCATTGGGTAACGCAAAGGGGTCAAACGTTAAGGTTTTTACGAAGAGATTTAGGGAATATACTGTGATGGGTATTTCAAACGTAACCAAGAGGGTTACTCCCTACATAACAATGTTATGAATTCCTCAAGTTACCTTTATGTCTTATGATTTCAATGATTTATTCATGTTTTGATGAGGTATGTTAAAGTGCTTATGTTTTATGAGTAAGTCATGATTTCATTGATTCTTATGTATACATGTACTCATGATTCCTTTCCATATTTTTATATCCCTTACTGAGCTTTTTATGCTCATCCCAAGTTTTTGAAATGTTTTTCACAGGTCAAGGGAAAGGTACATGATATGATGATAGTGTCAAAGAATTTTCAAGAATGAATCCATGTTTTATTTTACATATTTTTCCGTTGATGGGAAAAATGAATACTATCTTTTATGTAACCACATTATTTAAATGTGGAATGTAATGCATGATTTAAGATCTAATTCTCTAAAACTCTAAACCTGAAAAGATCCTGAATGTGAATTATTCATTTATTTCAATATTAAGTAAGGTATAAGGCCGAGGTCTTATACTCCTCTACTAAATTCTCGTCCAATTCATTCCTCATATGGAATAATTGATAGATTAAATAATCTTTATCAAATATCCATATTGATTAAATAATAAATAAATATGAATATCTACCAAATAATAAAATGATGGTTAATGTAAATAGAAAATGTTAAATGGTATATATCTTAGGAAACTCTTATATCGATGATAAATGATATAGATAATTAGTGGAAATTGAAAACTCAATGATCCTATGAAATTGAATATATCATGGGGACTAAGAAATTAATTATGGAAGTGAATATGAATATGTTCCATAGAAAAATAAATCAAAAACCATTTGGAGAAAGCATATGTATCACATCAATATAGAATATCATAATTGGATTAAAAATAGAGAGTTTTGTTAATTGATTAAATAACTGAATAACATTTATAAAAAATTACTGGGGAATGTATCATATTCAATGGAAAAAATATGAAAATAGTTTTTACTGAAAATGAATTTTTAATACATTTTCATGAAAATTAATACTTTTAAAATATCAAGGTATTTTTAAAATAATGATAGTTGGAAACTTCATACATGTCGTACATGGTAGAAATATATATTCCATTTGAAATTTTAAAAGGGTTATAAAAATACATTTTTCAGAAAGAGACAACTATATTCATCTTAAACATTCATGAATGACAAAAAGGGGTAGAAATTCATTTTAAAAATATATTTAAAAACTTTGGAAACATTTTTTTGGAATCCTTTTTAGACAAAATGATTTTTTTATGAAATTAGGTTCTCTTACTAAATTGATAAATGAATTCTGGTTGTCATAAAATCATTTAATAAAAAATTTTAGTACCAAAGAGTGTGAATATTGTACTAATAATTGAAAAATATCATGAATAACTAGAGAAGATGAAAATGAAGGGTTCTAATGAACAATGCTCAAATAATTTCCTATAATGGAAATTCAAATATAAACAATCCTATGTTAAATTATATTTCAATGCAATCACATAGAAATATTATGATGTTGGGGATAGAATCAATCATAGAATAGATTATGTGTATCAACTATAAATCCACATATAGAATTAGAAACACAATGATAGATTTTAAAAGATATTGTAAACATAATAATATAATAATAATAACCAAGAGGATGTAATATAACCTAATGAGAAGAAAAGGGGTTATGAAATTCTTTACAACTAAGTAACTTTTAAATCAAATATCCTTAGATGAAATAATTAAAATTGAGACAAAACCATCATGTATAATGAATGAATCATTATAATATAATATAAATTGTTTGTATTTACAAAGTATTTATTTATGTAGGTGAGACATAATAAATTATGTCTCAATGAATGGGTATACAATTAAATTGATTCAGGGGAATAATTAAATTTAAACATCCTAAAGTGTCGTGTACGACATTAAAAATCCAAATGAAAATACCAATGAAACAGTAAAATTAAATAAAACATATAATATCCTAAGAATATTGAAATTCATTATATAACATGTTAATTTGAAATATACACACCATATAAAGAAACTAGGTGTATAATAACAAATAAGTCACAATGGAATGTACATTGATACAAAATCACTTACCTTTTATTAACTTTAAGATGCACATCCTTTAGCATCATGTATAATTAAACTATGTTAATTATCTAATTTCATGATAATAGTATATATTTTTATCATTTATTTTTCTTTAACATATTACAATAATTTATAAAATTACATAAACAGTTATGTTTACGTCAATTGTTCTTTTACCAAATTCAGATTTTCGGTTAGAATCATCTTTGGTTGGTAACATGTGGTCAATCGGGTAATTATATGACTTAAACAAAAGAGTAATAGTTAAATAATTATCATATTTATAAATCAATTATATTTTTAAAATAAATCAATGAAATATGGTTATTAAAAATGAACCAAATTTACAATCATGTAGATAGTAGGTTGTACATATGCATGAGTAATGTTTCCATTTTTCAATAAGCATTATGGAATTAATGTAAGTATAAAAATTATTTCAATAATTATAATTATATAAAAAATATATTTAAACATATTTATTTATAATTATAATTATTCTGATGAAAAATATATCACATCACGTCGAGGAGGCAGTAGACCCTATGTCCACTAACATCATTATCAATTTATTAGTATGGGAAAGGATAATAATGAAAATGGTATATGATATATATAAATAACTATAATTATATAAATAATATAACATATAGATATTTTATTTAACATATTTTTTTTGAAACCCATCCATTACATAGTCTATGTATCGTGTGAATGAATCACATTGCTTTAAAGGGGCGGTAGTCCACGCTTTAACAAATGATGTTACCATATTTACAATAAATGGAAGGTATAAGGGTATATGTTTTAAAATAATAATAATGGACTAAAAATAATAAATATTAAATATAACATATATAAAAATAGTTTCCCTCATAATAGACACCATGATAGGTGGTAACATAATAATGAACAATCAACGTTTCATGAGGCAATACATCACCATACATAGAAATAGTATGTTCATTTCCCATTATATGTTTGTGTTTCTAGGTGTTGTTTTAACCCTTATAATAATGAAACTATAGTATACATAGTATATTGGTGTTTTATATGAAAATTATAGAATAATATTAGAGGTCATAGAGATGTAATTGAATGAAAAGTGATCGTTGGAAAGAATTACCTTAAAATTTGATAACTCCTTTTGGTTTGTACAAAATGGATTCCATGAAATTATTTAGGATGAAATGGAGGATTAAAATAATATTTAAGGGGTCATGTTCTGCTATTTTTTCATATATTATTTGACACTATGTGGTTCCATAGGTGCGAGGAATGGGGAGAGGTGGCTTCCATTCATAATGAAGGTGTAGTTTCACTCTTGTTATATTCTGACAAAAGAAATATTGCTATGTTTTTCTTGTTGAAATTGGATCCAATAATTGTAAAATTTAGATACAAGATTTTATAGGATTTATATATGGACATAAATTATCTCTTATATAATTGTATAAGTCATTTTGGGCCTTACCATTAATTTTTTGTCCCTTAATAATTTTAATTTTACTTTATCACCATATTTAATTTCAATCATTTTATTTCATATTTTATTATAGAAAACTAAGTTGGTATTATTATAAATTATTAATTACTATTATTCAAAATAGTTATTCCATTTTTTAAAATTACAATAATATGAGAGGTATAAAATGATTTAAATTTAATCCCATGGGTCGGATGAGAAATAATGTTTTTAATGTAAAAACATTCCAATGTTTTCTCTATTTCTATAATCAATATGAATGTGAAATGGATTTAAATGTAATAAATAGTACTAATTAATAAAAATATGATATAATTAATTATTAAAACCAATTAAAACTATAATTTACCCTTATATATAAAAAAGATGAAGTATCATTTTTGAACTAAATTTTAGCATTTTAACTATACGTTAAAAAATGAAATGTTTCAGAAAAATATCAAAAATTCACCCTAAACAAATTATTTTGTTTCTATTTCAATTATGAATTTTATTCTTACATATTAATTAAATTAATGTGTCAAAATTAATATTTAATATGGGTTCTCAATTAAATAGTTGTAATCTTACTTTAATATAAATATATGTTTTTTGAGTAAAATAGTTTTTGTTAGTATATTATACCAATAAAACCTAATGGATTAATATAAAAAATATTTTATGTATCATATAACATATATATATCATTAAAAATATTAAATAATTATAATTAATTTTCTTTTATTTTGATAAAACTCATTTGGATGCATAGAAATAATAATATTTCCTTTTATATCTGATTGGTTCTTCTTTTCATTTACAATTAATTGGAAAACAAAGAATTTATTTTATATTTATTTAAACCATAAATTTTCATATTTTATTTAATAATATTCACAATGTCTAATTTATATATTATTTTATTAAATAATAATATTTTAAAAATACCTTTTAATTTGGAGAAACATAGTCTTATATGTAACTTATGTTACTGAGGAACATCACTATTGCGTATAATACAGGCTATCATGGAAGGTCGATCATGCGTACGATGAAATATGACATAATATTTTTTTTATTAAAATATATTGAATATTTTATATTTAATTTTTATTTTAATGAATTGGGTTTATATATTCCTTTTTTAATCATAGTGTTCCATGACATAAACACTATTGGATAAAATGTTTTACTTTTGAATTTTTGGGTTTTAAATTCTACCTAACATAATTAATCTGTGTTTTATAATTTAAACAATATCTTGGTTTGATATTTCCAACATTTAAATCCCATATAATGGGAAGGTTCGTAAAAATCATCTATAAATAAATAATAGGAATGAAAAAGATGACATGGACTATCATATAACTAGGAATCTATGTAAAAGAACATTAATACAATATAGTGATCAAAATTATGACGAGAAGTATAAATAATAATATTGAGTGATTAAGGTCATAAATAAAATAAATTCAAGGATAAATAGAAATTTGCAGCACTAGAAGCCGTAAATCTATGAGGATTTAGAAAAAAATTTGTTCAATATAAATTAAGGTATTAGGAAAAAATTATAATTACATGTAATTTTCGTAATGTTGGGTAATTAATTTTCTTGACTATGGAAATATGAAAAATTATATAGTTGATATATTTATATATATTTAATTTCATAGTTTTTTTTCTATGATTGGTTTCCTTATTATTCGAAAAATTAGTTATGATTTCTTAAGCATCAAATTAAATTTCTAATGGATCTTATAGCCCGTAAAAAAGTGAAATGTCAAACTATTTGTCATTAACAATATTCAAAAACCAATATGGTTAACATATTAATATCTAATACTGAAAATTTATTCTATAGGTTCAAGAACAAATTTGTTCATCATATTTTTAAACTAAAAACAATAAAAAATATAACAAGACACGGTGTAGGTCAGGGGTTGGCGTAAAACCCTTTCCATCCATCGGTCATGTGTTCAATAACAACATTCCTTCTCGATTTGATAGGTTCTAACATGAAATACAAATTTTATATTTTTAAAATAATTTTAATTTATATTTTTTAAATAACTATAATAGACAACATTGAAAATCGGGTAATTACTAAATAGACTTTTAAATGTAGTTTTCAAAGCATCATCAATACATATATACTTCAACCTTTTTTATTTTAGCACAATTCCTACATTAGTCTACTATTTAGCCACAATATCATTTACAGGATTACTAAACCATGGCATAGTTTCTTAAATGTAAAAAACTGTAGGTTTAACCTTGTTTATTATTTGTCATAATCCATTCAAATTCTTCATTATGGTTTGTAAATAAAAAATTGTACTATAATAATAAACTTCCCCATGAGTGTCAAACTAGGTGTGCAGTAAGGACTATTGTCATATAACAGGTTACCCAGAATTTGAATCAGAATACATTTTTATATTTAATACTCCCATGAACATTTGTGTCAAAACCACATCAACATGTAGTATCTATACATGGGTGTATTTCATGGAAGACCCACATAATCTCTGCCTAATCAAAATTCTAGTATGTTCATCTATAGTTATCCTAAAAATTTCACAATAGTATGTTGTTCTTTAATCTATTTTCCATAAATATAGTTCTATTTATATCTACTAAACATCCATTGATACTAACTATAGAGACCAAGCCCTTCAAATAACATAGAAAATGTTAACTAATAATTAAATTGGATTGATTAGAATGAATTAAATCCTGAAGGATACAATGTTTAATAATATTGGTAATCCATATACCTAAATTTTCCCTATATAATAAATTAATATACTAACTACAAAATATATTTTCCTTCTTTATAAATTAATAACATTGAGGATAACTTCAACACATTTTGTAAATTCATGAAAATAATTCGTACTGAAATACATGAATTCTTGGATAAATAAACATAATAAGTGTAAGATCAAATGATTATTATAGTAAAAATATATGGAACCATTAATTAAAAATTAAGAACAATCACTATGGAAAGGTAAATAACTGAACACACATTCAATGTAATCAATAAACTGAATCAAAGTCTGTAAAAAACATGTTAAGGTAATAACTGGAGACACATTACACAAAAATAACATGATATGGAAAAACAATTATGGTAGGAAACTAAACCACAAGCCCCCAAAATAACATAAAATGAAACGTATCCATAGATATATCGACACAAAATCTCATTCATGAATAATAAAAGAAACTTAATGGGGGACGTTATTTCTAATGAATTTCATGTATAAGGTATATGAAAACCAAAACCATCAATACATTTCACAAGATGGTTTCAATCTAAGGATGAAGACACATTTAATTTTTGAAAGTTATTTTTCAAATGAAACCTATCGATGAATCGAGGAGTAAGGTAATGTATACGATCCTCCCGTCATTCAATATCAAATGCATTCCTCATATTGAATAATTGAAAAAATAATTTTCTTATCATATATAGATTTTGAATAAATAATGTTGAATTATCAATATTTCCCTAAATAATCAAATAATTAACGATGTAAACACCATATGTAAAATTTAATAATGTTTAGGAAATAGTAATATCCACAAAAATGATATATATAATTAGGGAAAATTCAATGCTCAATGGTCATAAAAAATTGAATATTTAAAGATGAATAACAAATTAATCAAGGAAGATAATATAGATAAATTACTTTTGAAAATAAATTAAAAATAATTCAGAGATAGGATATGTATGGTATCAAAACAAAATGACCCATGTTTAATAAAAATAGAGGGTTGCTGTTATTGATGAAATAAAAGGGTATCATTTAAAAAAAATCTTGAGGAAAATATTCTTTTGTTTTTAATATATTTTTAAAAAAATTATATGAAAATAAAATTGGAATATATTTTCCTTAAAAATAACCCTTTTAAAAATTCTATTGAATCTACAATGAAATTATGGCAGATAAATACTTACATGCCATTTGTGGTAAAATGATACATTCCTTTTGTAATGTAAAATGGGTTATAAAAAAGAATTATTCTGAATGTGAAAATAAGATTCCATATAACCACTTTTAAATGAAGAAGTTGTAATAATTTCCTTAACAAAACATTTTTAAAAGTTCAAATAAATTTTAATAACCATTCTAGATAACATGATTTGTAGAAAAAAATAGGTACTCCGACTAAATAGAGAAATGAAGTAAGGTTTTCATAAAATAATTCTCTAAACCATTTGTGTATTAAAGAGTATGACAAGGGTAGTAATATATTAAATTTATCATGAATAACAATTGTAGAAAAAAATGATTTTTTTTACTGAATAACGATAAAATAATTTCCTTGACTGAAAAATAAAATATAAAAAATGACAAGTAAAAATAGATTATGGAGAAAACCCTTGAAAAAAGTATTATGTTGATGTGAAAATCAATCAAATATTGGATTTTGTGTATAAAATTTAAATCCAAATATAGTTTTTTAAAAACATAGATAGATTTTCAAATTCAGTAGACATGTAATTATATAATATTTATGATAAAAAGAATATAATATATCCCAATGGGATGAAATTGGGTTGTGAAATTCTTTTCCACTAGGTAACTTTTAACTAAATTCCCCTTAAAAATTTAATTCAAACAGAAACACCAAATATCATGGATAATGAATGGATAATGAAATTACATGTTAGAGTGGAAACATTTACACCATATAAAATAAATTAGGTGCAGAGAAATAAAGTATGTATTTAATAATGGATATACCAATAAAATTGTTGTTGAGTAAAATAATATTTAAATATCCCAAAGTGTACCATACCAATTTGAAAATTTTAAATTTTAATCCAATTGAAGAATAAAATTAAATTAAACTTATAATATATTTATTATATGGAAATTGATTATATTACATTTTAATGGGATGCATACACACTATATGAACATACTAGGTGCATAACAATGAATAAGTCTCAATAGAATGTAATTTTAGATTAAACCCCATAAATTTTGTTTCTATTATAATGAAAATAGTTTAAAATAATATAATATTTATTTATTTTAAATATATAAATGATTTATAACCCAATTATTTCTTATAACCAGTTAAATTTCACTTCTTTAAATGTTTTATACAACTACTTAAACAATTATGTTTATTTGATTTGTTTTGATAAAATTCAGATTATGTTGGAAAAATAAAATGTCACAGATCAACTAAGATCAAAATTTAATTATATATAATATATATAAAAATAATAATGAATTAATTCCTATATATATACATAAATAATATTTTTAAAACCAATCATTAAAATTGGTTATAAAAAATGAACCAACATAACAATCAGAGAGACGATATGTCGTACGTATTCATGAGTAATGTTCATATATTTCAATGATCGTTATTGAAAAATGTTAAGTAACAATAATTGTTATAAAATGATAAATATATAATAAATAAAATATTATTTAATAATATATATATTTATAATTCTCATGATGTAATAAGAATCACATATTGTTGAGGAGGTGGTAGTCCACACGTCCCAGAATGACGTAATCACTTTTTATGTGTGTGGAAGGGTAATAAAGAAAATTGTATATAATATATTTACATAAAAGAATTTATTTCATGAATACCATATATAGGTTTATTATTTCATAAATTTTTAGTAATAATAATCCTTTATACCATCCATGAATCATGTGATCTAATCCCATCCCTTTGACGGGAAATAGTCTATAATTCCAAAAATGATGATATCGTATTTAAAGAAAATGGAATTTATAAGTGTATATATAGTAAAATAATTAAATAAAATTAAATAAATATTAAATTATATATAAAACATATATAAATAAATTTTCCTCCAAAAATTCCACAATGAGTGGTGGTAAGGGAAAAATAAACAATCATCCTTCTGTGAAGTAGTGGTTTGTTGTATACTGAGCGAGTTTGTTCATAACTAATTAGATTGAAGTGTATGTTATTTTAAGTCAAGATTATCACCTAAAAACCCCTTTATATTGATGATACCTTTTTTATATGTAAACATTGCAGAAGATTTTCTTAGGTGTTGTAGAAGTAATTTAAAGAAAAGTGATTGTTGGAAAGCATTACCTTAAAATTTGGGAAACTCGTTTTGGTATATAGAAAAGGGAATCAGTGGAAGGATTTATTAAAAAAGTAGGATTTAAGGTATGGGTGAGGGATGTGGGAAATATTTTTGTGATGACACAGGTGGAACCTATGGGGTTTTATAGGTGTGATGGATGAGATGATTTGGTGAACTTTTATAGATATGTGGATTAGCCCTTTTGTAATATTTTGACAAATGAATTCATCCTATTTATTTCATGATGAAAATGGGTCCAAAAATTGTCCAATTTATATCCAATATAGGATATGATACATATATGGTAATCCAATTTCTCATTGATAATTTTATATTTTTTTGGTCCTTAAAGTTAAAGTTTAGTCCCTTATTAAAAATAATTTATCCTTAATCGCTGCAATTAATATTAATCGTATTCATGAATATAAGTAAAAAATAATTTTGGAGTAATTTTACATGTTAAATTATTTTGATTTAAAAAATGGAATATATTTTTATGAATTAAAATCATATTACTCGATAAAATGGATTTAAATTTAATCTTCTTGGCGGGATGACAATGTGAGTTTTTAGAGAAAAAAATATAAAATATTTCTATGTTTCTATAAAAAATTTCAATGTGAAACTGATTTCAATGAAATAAATTGTATTATTTGAAAATAATAATAATATATTATTAAATTTTAAAACCAATTAATAATATGATTTATCATTATAAATAAATAATATTAAAATATGATTTTGAACTAAATTTCTGTATTTTTAACTTTTTATTAAAATTGAAATGTTTCATAAAAATATCAGAAATTAGTTCTATCCAAATTATTATGTTTCAATTTAAAATATTAATCTTATTTTAAAATTTTAAATTAATATATGCTTCATAATTCAGATTTATAATTTGATATCCATTAAAATGCGGTAAAATTGACATTATAAAAATTTATGTTTTTGTGTCAAATAGTGTTTATTCTTATCTTATTACATTCAAACCTAATAAATTCATAAAAAAATTAATTTAAAATAAATCATATATATTTAATTAGTACAAAAATATAATTTTAGTTAATTAATTTCACTAAGATAAAACTCATTTAGAAGATTCCAAATAAAAATATTTATTTTTATATCCAATTGGTTCTTATTTTCAATTTTCATTCATGGATAAACCATTAATTATATTTATATTTATGTAATACATAAATTTTCATAAGTTACTAAATATTATTCATAACCATTGTTTTATATCCTATAATATTGAATAATAATATTTTAATAGTAAATTGTTATTTGGTGATCCTCAGTCAAGTGTGTAACACAAGCTATTAAGAAATGTTTCTCTTGCATGTTACACAATCTATCTAGGAATATATCCCTTGCATCCAATAGAATATAATGTAGATTATCAATCACAAAAAGATATATAATATATTATATATATTTAATATCATAATAAATATGTTTAATATATTTCTTTTTTACACTTGGTGTTGCATGTCATATACACTATTCAATACAAGGTTGTAATTTATAATTTCTGTGGGTTACATCAAGTGACATTACTAGAGGTGAAATCTATGGGTTTACCAGGAATGTTTTATAATAGTGTATTCCTTTGTCTTAGGATGAGGATCTCATCCACTGTATTTTATTTGTGTCACCAAAATAAGGAGAAATATTCCTTGTGGATGTTGAAATAATGGGAATCATGTTTATTTTTATGACATGAATGTAATATATTAAATACCCTCTTCTTACGTGCACTATTAATAAAAAAATATATGATATATCTACTTTTTTGTTGGCCTACTTAGATTCATTCTCACACCCTAAACGGACACTTCATGATGCATATAGACAATATGGATTTTTTATTGGTTAATGGATCATTCCCAGTAGTTATATCTCAGTCATTCAATTAGTATGGGTTAAAGGAAGTGGTCCATGCATTCTTGCATCATCTCGAGTTCCCTTTTGTTTTAATTTACTATATCATCATGATATTATAATTATGTTATAAGGTCATCCATTTTAAACACATCATAATATTTTAAGTCGTGAATTGAAATCATGAAATTACAATTTTTGTAACGTAAAAAGGAAGGTTGTATTTTTTTTATCTTATCTTGCTGTTATTTTTACTTCTATTATTTCATGATATTTCATGTGATGTTTCCATCAGTGGGTTACATTTCTAGTGTTTTTTGTTCTTTTATTACTGATACATAGTATATATATACATAGACCATTATTAAATCATTATCAAAGTGTATAATGTCCCCAATATCACCACATTAACCCATAATTCCTATTCTTCAGACGTTGGTGTAGGGGAGGTGCAACTACGGACTAAATGGGTCTAATTGCTACAAATAGTATCCTAGTAGTTTATTTTACATTTTTATTGGTCTTAATATTTCTTCTATGGTAAACCCGATATTAGATAGTTGTTAGAACTTGGTTTGTAGCTCCTGTTTAGCTGTTTTTAGCCCATGCACAGTGGGAAAACCATGTTTCTATGGGTGAGAATTATTGTTCTGTATCACTCAATTTATATTTTATATTTTATATAAAACGATTAGGGAAATTAGAATGTGATTATTACAAGTACCGGAATGTGACCATTTTCCAGATATGGAAAGGGAGGACATATTATACACTTCTCACAGAATGGATTGGGATGTTTTTTATTAATGTTTATTATTTTTATAGGAACAAAATAGGATTGTGACATATATATGCATGTTATTATAGAAAATGAATTTTTATATAAGATATTTGATACTTATATTTATGGTCAGGGCTTATATTAGAGTAATAATGGATGATTATGTGTGGTTATACTGATCACTGGTTTGGATGATGAGGTCGTTGGATCAAGGAAACATTGTCTTCATGAAGAGTGTAGCCCAAACCTGCATTGTCAAATTACTTATCTCATTTTTAGCTCGTTCTTCTTGGATTTGAACTACCTTATGTTCCTGTAAGGGTCTCCTTTGTGACTCTAGGGCTCCCCATCGTAGCCTTCCAGTTTCCAGTCGGCTGCGGCTATGCTCTTTGGTTCTCGGCGAGTTCAGGGTGTGCTCCTCCTGCTGTGGTGATGTCGAGGTTCGTTTCCAATTTTCAGCATCGCCAAAGGATCGGGCTCGTGGTATCGAGGGTTTTTGGGTTCTCTGGCGGCATCGTGAGTTGTAGCCAAATATCGGGGATCTATGGCATCTAAGGCTCGTGATCTTCGGTGGGCTCGGCATTCATGGTGACACCATGAATTTTGTGGACATGCGCTGGTCTGGTGCGGTCTGGGGTTGCAGCTGCGTGTCTCGCCTATGTGCGTTGGGAAGATCTGTCGTCTTCTCGAGCGAAGGTGGCATCAGGTCTCGTCTCGATTCTTTGAGGTGGTCGTTTTTTGGCATAGATATGGTTTTATGGGTAATGGGTTTTTGGTGGTTTCGTGGAGTCTCAATATTCATTGTGGCTCTGCTTCTCGCTAGTATTCCTCCTTCCGTTTGTTGTGGTTTCCTCTTCTTGGACTCCAGTGATGGTTCTTTCGGGGTTCAGATCTACTAGTCTCATTCCCAGAGCAGTGCTTCTGGCTCAACTAGGATCGGTCCCCCGCATTGGCGACACTTCTTGGAATGGTCATTGGTCCTTCCAGCCCTGGGTGGCATTGGATAATCTTCTTGTTCCTTGGTGCGTCTGCCTCCTCGGATTTCTGCTGTGGCTGTGGTTTCAGAGGATGTCCTGGGAGTGGTGGGGTCTTCGTCTGGTGATGGTTCATCATCTTGGTGTGCAGTTGGCAGGGCGAGGCTTTCCCTTTGGGTTTGTGAAGGCTTATGAAAATTGTGAAGGCTTTTTATTCATTGATGGTTTTGTGCAATGCTGCAATATGCTGGTTTGGGTCATTTTGTTGTGAATTTGGTCTTCTGAATTTGGTTTGTTGCGGCTGGTTTACCCTCGCACCTTCTCGGTTCTCTTGCCAACACAGGCTTGCTTCGAAACCCGATTGGGGTGTAGTCTTGGTTCCTATTAGAGTAGATCCAAGTCATGAGTGACGTTTCTATTGCAGGAAGATACAGATTCCATCATCGGTGGCATTCCCTTGGTGCAGGTTTGGTCCATCCAGCCCTATGTGACGATGGATTGGATTCATGTCCTTTGGATTGTCTTTCAGGCTTTTTCGGCTGTGGTGGTTGGGGTGTCTTGTGGAGTGTGGCGGGGTTTTCCAGGATGATGGTTGATTGTGATGTTTGGAATCTCGTATGCTTGGAGCTTTTTAGATATTTGTTGGGTTTGTTTTTGTTTCTCAGATTTTAAAGATTCAGCTGGACTTGACCTCAAGGAACAATCATGAGAGAAGGATTCAGAGCAGGCGATTCACTTATGCAGGCTGCATAGATTTGGATGTTTGAGAGGGTATGGAATCATCCATCGGATCGGGCCTGTTCCTTGACATAGGAAGGTTGCTTTCCGTACAGTTTTTCAACGGTGGAGAGCCTTATCATGTTTAAATACTGGGGAGAGTCATATCCAAGGTGTCAGTGTGGGTTTTATTTTCTTGATCTTTGAGTTGTGTTTGTTTATTTCCTTGAAGTCTATTTGGGTTTCCCCCCTTCTTCCCTTAAACTGGGGTTTATCATATAATAAAAAAATCTAAGGCCTACGGGCCATTGGAGAGATGAAGTAGGTATCCCAAAGAATATTTGATTCACTGATCTGATTTGATAGGGTAATGGGATAAGAATCTATATGTTGTCTAAGATGGTTTTAATGAGGGAGGTTAAGTGTAGTTGGACACAAATTATGATACGTTTTTTCCTTTTTGGGTTATATATATATTTTTTATCTGAGATGTATAACTAGGGTATTCGTGTTTAATGGGATGCCCCCGATATGCGTTCCAATACATCTTCATGCAGGCAGTGACTTGACCCCAAAGGCGAACACAAATGTTGATACCAATATTATTCTTTATGAGTCCCTAGAGGGTTAGATAGATCATGATTAGAAGGTATAGGATGAGGTACAAGTTATTGTGAAGGTTGGTCAATTTATAGTCTTACAACTTTTGGGAACTAACTTGATGAGTATTTCAAAGAAGGCCTTATACATGTCATCCAATGAATTGATATGGGTTATTATTGAGTAGATACCTCCTTGGAATACCTAACTCAAGTGTGATAGTTGAAGCATCCTTCACTATTTCATGGTGATGGTTTACCATAGGTGTCTAATAAATGGATCAAGTCAATGACGATGATCTTCATGCATCTTTATATATTCCTTGGGTGGAGGGATAATATAACTACATACATGATATGGGTACCAGAAAAGAAGTGGTGGGACATGTAGGTCTTCTAATGATGACATGGGGGGATGGTATGGAAGTACATTGATGGTAGTTCTATTGAGAACATCATCCTATATATGCTGTGGGAGGAGAGAGCTCAAGCGTTATTGAGCCTCTAGTCGGGATACATTTCCGTCATGGACTATGTAGTGACATTCCTCATGTTATCTTATTTTACACCCATTATGGTTGATTTTGACACCTCTAGGGTGATATGTTTTGGGTATGGTCTATGAAATTCCATTTGAGAGAATGTAATTTTTTTTAGGTTGTCCTCATTTTCATATGTTTTGAATCAGGAACTCATAGCTGAGGAAAAACATGACAAGTCAGTCTTACATGAGCTTGGTGATAATATAAGGGGACTAAAATGGAAATGATACTGATAAAATGATGATATGATGAGAAGCCATCCAATAGGTCAGTACGACCAAGGACCCATGAAGGCCACAAATGAGTGGGTTTTGAAGTTATGACTCTTATGCGGGTATCCAGTTTATTTATAAACAGTATGTTGTTAGTTTCAAATGAGTGTGATCATTACAGACAACTTCGGCATCCCGAGATGTTCTACACGGACCCTTCCATGACTGGCAATAGCAGAGACTTTTGTAGATACAGGGTTCAAAGTGAATAATATATGTAGTCCTAGGGGATTTATGTTGGGATACAACTCCATGAAGAGGCCATGAAATAGATATTATGACCTAGTTGTGGGCTTAGTGGCTAGTGGCTAGTATAAACCTATAGGTTGGTTAGGCTCTAGGATGTCGAGCATCAAGACATGTAAATATAGTGGATATTTCAGGTACTGTGTAGGTTATAGTTATATGTAATTCGTGGGTATATGCACATTTAATTTTAGTTTTATTTTGGCAAGGACATCATAATGTCATTTCAATATGGGTTGTATGAGATGCATTCCATGTAACTTTGACAAAACTATAACTAGATAGTCTGTTAGAATCTATTCAGAAAGATTATATATATATATATATATATATATATATGGTTCACGGAACCATGATATTCTGGGATAATGTTTGGATGTGGGTCCAATATGAGGAGTGTTGGTATCTATTCATTATTGCGATATGGTAATTATTTGAGGTTTGAGGCACTGATACAGATGTCGGGGAACTGATGTGATATGGGACCTCTTAGAAGATCTTTGTGATATGGAAACTAGGTAGGAATATGATGTGATACCAGACATGATAGGTTTCAGGTTTGAAACTGGGGAACCTAATGAGGTGTGGGAGAGAAGATTCATCACGAGAGGACATTGTGACATGGGATGGTTAGTGGAACATCTATTTTATTTGGTTTTTTGGTCAGGACTCGACCGGGGAAGGTTACCCAAATAACAGGGATCCCATGAGGGATTTTACCTATGTAATTAGTAATCTAGGAAATCTTGGTTAGTTTTAATGAGTTGGTTATTTTATATACTATCCTCATGTTTTGTTTTATATTTTGGAGAAGATCTTTGTTAAGATGGAGGATATTTTAATATCCCATGTTTTTTTTGGAGCGGTTTGAAATCCAAAAATGTTTTTTATATTTTGATTTTAATGGGTAGACAAACCCATTTCTCAATTAAAAAAAATTACATCATTTCCTAGGACCCAATAACATTTACTTGGATGTTTATTGATTCATAAAAATTTACATGCTATTATGGTAGGGTATCAGATTCATCAGAGAGATAAAACCCAATAATTTCATGATTTATAGTCTTTGATGAGTAGTTTAGAAAAACCAATTGGCCTCTTCAAATTATTTTTGGGGCCTTAAACGTATACTAGATATGATTCAAAATACCAAGGTGGAGGGGTTCTTGGACATGAAACCATGTCTTCAATTTTTGACAGAGTGATCACACACAATTTGTTCATGGTTTGGAAGACTATACGCCTAAATCATTCTATCATTGAGATTGGATAGTGAGTGTTTCATAGTTGGATCATTGGTTTTAAAACCATTTTATAAAACATTAAAACCCATTGAAATTATGAAATTATGATTTCCCTTCACCTATTTATTATTTTCTATTCCATTTTCCTCATTCTTAACCCATATAATGTATTGGGGAGCACCGATTTATTCATACCCTATATGTTTTGAAGATTCTATTATATAGACTATGATCTTCAAGTTTTCAGTTGTATTGAATTCTTAACAATATTCCCTTGAATAATTTTACCTATTTAATTCATTGATACCTCTATATAGGGATCTAAATCCATGTGAGATGATTTATTTTATTTATAGGGTGTTAGTCTAAACCACTACTTTTGTACAAATCAGTATGATATAACAACTAATATTGGATGAGTGGACATCCACATATATGCTTTCAGTGATGCATCCATTTATTTATGATTTGATTATTGTTTTGGGAAAAAATATTTTATTTTACCATTTTCTAACCCAATTTATTCCCTATTAATTAATTGGATTAAATTAATTAATTAATTTTAACCATTATAGATACCTATAGGAAAAATCCTCAATTATAAAAATTATAGAGGCTTGGTGAAGTGCCAAACATTGGGTTGAATAAGATGGAGTGATGGTTTATCTTAATTGAAATTTTTGAAATTTAATTATTTTTAATTGTTAAATATATATTAATTTCATGGGATGATATCCAGGGTGTATGATCGGCTGACCTGAGAATTGAGATGGGGTATGTCATCTTGCCTAAATATATATGAGTGTCAGGTTAAGAGAGCCCCATGATCTATATAATATTATTAACTACTATTGATCCTTGATTGGATGAAATAGTCTTGGGATGATGTGATAAGGTCATTAGGTTTCTAGTGTGTCTTGTGTGGTGTTGTATTGAGATGACCATCAAATTTTAGTGATATGATCATAGGGTGTGAGGCCTCAGATTAGTGTGGCTTAAGTTCATAATTGGTGATGACCACTCACCTATGTTGTCGAATGGGTTCAACATAATCAGGATATTATGTTTACCTTTTATTGAAACTTTTGTGGGAAGAGTCATTTTTTAGATGAATAATGGGATGATGTTAGGAGGTTCATTGCATAAAAATACATGGGGATGGTGAGGAACCATTAGTTGGTAGTGTTGAGCTGGTCGGTTTAGGGATATAGGTTTTTGTACGTGACCCTATATTCTAGGACATATTTAGGGTTAAAGACATTATAATTAATTAGTATTTTGACTATTCATATGATGTTGGTAATATTTGGAGGAAAGTTGTAGATGTGACTTAGTCATAATGGTATGAGCCAACATGTTTTCTTTTGAGAAGAGTTCCTTGGCATCAGTTACTTGATTTGTGCACTCTTTTGACATGCCGGTTACTAGATTTGGAGATGTAGTGTTGGGTGTAATGTGGTAAGAAGTGAAATTACTAGAGGGGGATCCTAATAGTTCATCGAGAATATTTTACATTAGATGACTCCTTGGGCTTAGGCTATGGTTCCTCTTCTCTATTGTTTTTTGGTATTGCCTGAAGAAGATGAAATGAACCATATGGATGCGGATCATAAGGGAATCATATTTAATATTGTGGCACACATTTACTATTTTAATTATTTTTTTTTCATATGATCCTTCTTAATAAAAAATGAATGATAAGAAAAAATTGTTAGTGGACAACGTAGATTTTTTCTCACATCCTACACATTCCCTTCTATATGTTCATTGAATTTATAGCATTTTCACCAGGTAATGGTTTTGGATCATTGGATGGATCATAGTGGTAGATATAGCATGGGATACAAGGTATGAGACCATGGGTTGTTTCCCCATCTAGAGATTCCTTGTGATTTTCTGCTATATCAATATGTTATTATATGTATGTACTAAGGTCATACAATGGATATCTTTATACAAATTTTATTTTATGACTTTAATTTATTCATGTTATATTTCAATAGTTACATATGGAATGTTGTATTTTCTATATTTATTCCTATTACTTTTTTTATTGCTTCGACTATTGATTGATATTTCTTCTTATTCTGCCTTGGGTTGGTTAGTGGTACAATGACATTTATTCTTTATTTTTTAGTATAGTTTATATATAATTATTCCATTATTATATGAAATATATAGGGTATAGTCTCCCCACAATCATTCGGTTATACCATCACTAAAATTCTGAAGCCATTGGATTATGTGGATGTGCACTTAATTCTAGTGTTACTCTACCAGTGACACTTTTTGGAAGGATAAATGTGTCCGAGAGCTGCATCCTTAATCACTGATTTTAAAATATTATTATATATAATTATTACCAAAAGTTGATCAATATAGTCACTAAATTATATATTCAATATATTCATAAATTTAGGGGTGTAATTAATTAGATGATAGGAAATCACTATATATTGATAGTGTCTATAACATGTATAAAATACTATATTAGGTGTATCCTACACTAAATTAGTGATATCCAAAATGAATTTCAGTCTTTGAAATGTATTGATCTTCATGCGATTGATGAACGATTCCAAAATACATGGATTACGATACTTATTCTTTATTGGGATCTTGTATTTTAGTTTATAATAAATGAAAAGTCGCATTGTAACATATTTATACTTAAAAAAGAGATAGTTAACAACATGGTTACACACCATTAAAAAATAGCCCCGTATCAATGTTATCATGGTTTTATTTATTCAACATTTTCAACTCAATAAACACTATTATAGGTCAGTCACTTGGTATGGGACATATTAATAACTCAACATAATGATTTGGTTGATGATAATATTATTACTTTTGATATTATTCAATGAACTCTAACATAGTAATAATTTCATCAATGATGTGTTACTAACCAACCATCTGTGATATAAATCCCTTTTCAATAAGAAGAAAAACCCATACAACAGATGTGATTTCCCTCATATGTTTATTTTTATCATCAAACTGATAGAAAAACATAATTTGGTTTCAAACAAAGGTCACTTCGCTGTCTCTAAAATTAATGTGGGATTTATGTAAGTGAAATCTAATTAAAGACAAGGATTACATAAAATAATACCAAAGGGATAAAAATATTATTTATATGATGAAAAATTCCCAAAAATATTAATTGATGAATATTCAGAGGCTTGAGATATGATCATCATACTATTCGGATTTTTATTGCTAATTTAACTTTTAATTGTTCATTTGGAATCTTGATACCATTATAAAATTATTTAGACACAAATAATAAATAGATATATGATTTAATAAAACAATAGATGTTGACAATTGTACCTTTTACCATGTCTTTGTTATACCCATTATCAGAAAAACTAATCCCATGAGATTTTACTTTTCCTCTCAGCTTATGAGGTTTTTGATGTTGATCATCATAATTATCCATAAAAATTGAAAACAAGATACCATCATTCTGATAATCCTTTCATTTGAAAGTCGTGATTGGGGGATTATAATTCTTTGGATATTTCCCACTATTCACATCATTAACTAAATTATTCCTAAAACATCATCATTTAGCTACATGATTATATTCCTTTTCACAATTAAAACAATTTTCAATCCCCCTCTGAAAATATCCTCCACGCTTCCTTCCACTATTAAAGAATAATGGAAAGAAAACCTTATTGTATACATGTATTTTAGAGTTTTTATTGAATTTTACATATGTTACCATATCTAATCTATGTCTTTTTTTAGTAACATGAATCTCTATTTCCTCCATGAGTGTACAACAAAGCATTTATTCACTTATAATAAATCCCCTTATAGATACCATGATTTGGAGACACGGTATTATTACAATGAATAATTCATGAATCATAAATTCATTTTTGATAGTAACACAGAAGAATACCAAAAAAGATCATATATAATTTTCGTCGTATGTACCAGCAGATTCATCATCCTTAGATTTTAGCTCAAGTGTATCCATATTCCAAATTATACTAAGAATACAAGAAAAGTTCTATTTAAAATATAATCTCTTAAACACATCCAACTCCATGGATTTTTTTATCACCACATAGATATATATTCTTTATTCAACCATTGATCTAAATCACCATTAAAAATATAGATATAGAAAATAAAATTTTAATGTTAAAAACACTACATAATGGAAACTAAATTCTCTGTGGTATTGATCCATATATCAGTAACCTAAATCATAGAAGAACCACTAATAGAAGGTGGTTCATTCCTCACGAGACACTAAACATAATGTCTTTATATCATTTTTTCATTTATAATTTTTGAATAATTAATATCTTGATAGAGTTTCTTGAGAAAAATAATGATATTTTTCATTATAGCTCCAATATTATTTCATTTCACTAGTGGTGAATCATTATATTATCCATCTAATTAATCATTAACATTAATCATTTGGATTTTAGTTATATTTTAAACATAAAATCATAGTTTAAGAAATAATAATCAAAATCCAGGACTAGATAATCATAAGAAATCATTATCATGATGTATAAATTATTACTCCTTCATTAAAAACTATAATACCTTTGTTTTAACAATGGATATTCGGGGAAAATTTTCAAATAATTCTAAATGGTTCATATAGTTTTGGTAAATTTACAATTCATATTCATTGGGAGTGTCAATATAGGTGTACAATAAAGTCCAATCTTGTGCACTGGTTGTCGATCGAGTGTAAATAAATACAACCATTTCAACGTTATTACTCATAAATAAACTTTTTATAGAGAAACATCCCTTGGTAGTATACATATAGGGATGTAATCTCAGGGAATCTAATCTCTCTACAAATCACTAAAATTCAAGGATATTTTCTTATACATAGATTTATCCTTAGGATTATCCCTAAGAGTTCTGATAAATTTATCTCCTCATATTTTCCATGTTTAGATAAACATTTTTCAAATACAAACTATACCATCCCACACTTTTCATACATTGATGTTATATCTTATAAGATTAATAATCATCACATAACATAATGATCCATGTTTGAACCATTTATTTATAGTGAATGTCGAAACATATATACATAAAAATTCGTTAATAAGTGAATTTTATCATATCCCATTATGTTCTTCATAACAAGTAACCTTCATTGACATATCATACACAACACCATTATTAATATCCAATGGATTAAAAACATAATAAATGGTGATATTTGATGATATTTAATGGTAAAAAAGGAAGATATAAACATAATGTTAGTGAAAATGTATGACAACAGGAGAATATTATTTAAAAACCACAAACTACTAATCATTGATTACACACATGATATATGGAATAAATCCTTCTAGTTAAAAATACAATAATAATAATGGTGAAAATGTATATATTTTAATAGAGAATTACATCATCATAAGTCATATTTTTTGGAATACACATTAGCATAGAAAATATTGCTTCAATGATATCCAAACAAACATTCATTAGATGATAGTTTTGTGATAACCAACCTTTTACCCCACACATGGATTTGGATAACCTCTTTTTATATTATTTCTAACATGGGATGCCCTCTCGTATACACTCTTTCACTCTTGGGATAATATCCCATGTACCCTATTTCATGATTGAGATAACCACCTATATACCCTTTCATCTCATTGAACATTAATCATTATCTAGTGCATTGTAGAAAGATATATATACCACCATTCCAAATCTATAACAAGACCACATTTCTAAGTTATCACATAACATCCTTCCTTAGTTATAATGTAACAATCAGTTATGGTAATAATGTAACAAATGTCATCAGATATATATTTAATAAAATATCATAATGAAAACCAAACATCTATGTGAAAAAATATCATGAAATATTTATTATATTAAAACCCATTAAAATAAGTGGATTTCATAAACATTTCATCATAGAATAAAACATGGAAAAAATGGGTTTTGTAAAAAAAATACTCATTTAATCATAGCATAAACCATGGAAAAGAGAATGAGATTCATTAATATCTTTTCCTCATAAACATACAATTCCTAGAGAAATAAGATTGATGGAATCATTAGATCATATCCCCATTAAGGATTATATAATTTTATTTGATGTCATATTATATAGAAAATGATTTTGAAAGAAAAAAGGGACATTTCATAATTAAGAAAACATTACCTCGTTGAAAATCACATTTTTAAACCATTAATTACTCAAAATATAATAGAAGTAGTTTTTTTTGGAAAATTTTATTTTCTACTTAGTAAATAATCAAAAAAATTTGAGTTTTCTAGATGGTGGAAAATATTGATCATTCTGAACATGTTAAAATAATTTTATGTCTCATATTTCTTGTAAAAGTCAAATTACCTTGATTGGAAAATTAAAATAAGAATCATGTATATTTTTTTTTGAAAAAAGTAATATATTGTTAATAATAACTTCAAAAGTTTTTTTTAAATAGAAAAAAACAATATTAAAATTTTATTTAGTGAACATGGACATGGAAGAAAAAATATTTTCAAATGAAGAGATGAATAAAATTGGTTTTCATTAAAAAGATTATTTTGCACTCCTTAGTATATAAATAAAGAAAAATCAATGGAAATAAGTTATTTTTATGTAAAACCAGAGGATAATAAAATCCATGATTTTTTTGACTGATATATCACATGATGTCAATATTAGAATCATAGTCATAAACTATTATTGTAAATAATGAGGTTATAACATTAAACCATTACCACGTATTACAATTTTATACCAGAATAAAAATTTAAAAATTAACATTAAATAAAATTTAAGTCAATAAAAATATTATTTTAAATATAAAAAAATACATATATATTTTTTATATATAGAAAAAAAATTATAACAAGGGATGAATATAGCATGTGTTTTCTAGAAATAAGAGAGAGACAATGATCCATTACCTGATGTCTAGATATACTTTCTACATAATATAGCCTAATTTATATCAAATATAGGTTCATTATAAATATATTACAAACATATAAACATCATTCCTAGAAAATATTATTTACCTATATCATTTTATCTCAGGTTTATTAACAAATCATTGTTAAAATTACTCTTTGGTTAATGTATAAATTTAATTTTAGGTATGTTCACATTTTTCTATTTTAATTCTTTTTAAATTGATAATGGTTCTATAATATGAATAATTTTTACCATGATATAGATATCATATACATTAAATAGATATATATTTATAGTAAACCATTAAATATAATGATATTATATGAATTATACTATTCATTGGGACAAATGGTTGTATGCATGCAAGAACGATGTTTCAATATTCTTGATGAATAGAATAAAATAAACTAAAATTTTAATTCTTATATTTTGAATCATTATAATTCTATATATGTAATTAATAATCATTAAATCCCACTATATTATAATCCATGAAAAAATAAAATGAAAAACATCTCACATTTCAACGTAGATATGGTTTTCCCATTATATACTATAGTAATGATATCATTTTATATAATATTGTAAGGTAATAAGTTATATGAGATATTATAATTATATATGTATAACAATTTCAGAAATATTATATATTAACAGTAAACCCATCGTTGTTTTATGCCATGAGAGATAGTGACAGAAATTAAACGATATTGGTTCGTGTGGTGGTTGTCTCGCTGATCAAATGATCGATAGTTTCATTTCAAACCTGATATAAGAGATGATAAATATAGATAATGACATTATCCAATTAATATATCATTATATTTGAAATATTTATTTTATTATAACAACATGGTTAAAGAATATTTTAAGGATTTAGAGGAAGAAATTAAATGAAAATGCCTTGTTATGGTCTATATTTATTCTTGGGAGAACCCTTTAGGATTTAACGTAAAAAATTATTAAGTTTGTTTCCTAATGAAACTATGACCTATAATATGTGGGTAGAAAATTATTTTATTTATTTTAATAGTAATTTTTAGATCCAAATGGTTTTGTATGTGTTTTAAGGATAGAGAGTAGGTTTCTTTTTTAAAAGTGAATGAGAAAAAATTTATGTAATTTATAAAAAAATGGTGTACCCTTATTTTGAAAATTCCCAAAGGATCTAAAATGGCTCATTAGAAAAAAAGGTCAAATTATGGATACAAAATTTCAACTAATGTTCATTTAATGTAATATTACCCCTTATGCTTTTACATTAATAAATGATAATCTTATTTTAATCATAACCATGTTAAATGATTTTTTTCACTCATAATTTAGAATTAAAATATAGTATAAATTAGTACGTAATAGTAATTATTTTTTTTACAAATATTGAATCAATTTTAAAAAATTTCAATTTTAAAAAGTAGAAAACATTAATTTAATATTAATCATGCATTCCTGATGAATGTTTTTTCCAAATTGATAATGTTTATCAGAATGGAACATTTTAATATCAATATTCCAAATTAATTTTATTAAAATTTCCTAAATTAATTTAATAATAACAAAATTAAAATAATTTTACTTTTATAAATATTTTTAAACAATATGGTACATTTTATATTCCTTAAATGAAAAAGTATTTTTTAATAAAAAATTTTATTTTTCACTTTAGACAATGAAATTTACCTACAAAAAAAATATTAATTTTGTTTCTAATATAATTTTTACAAGTTCATTACAAAGAAGATTTTATTTTTTCCAATTAAAATTTATAAATTTTTCAAAAAGTAAATTTATTTTTCCTTCACAAAAGTAAAAAAATATTATTATGAGAATGATGTATTTTCAAAGCATAATAAGACATTACTAGAAAATTTATCACTTATTTATAAAAATATATTTTTTAAACAATTCCATTATTCATAAATTTACAAATTTGTTTATTCATATTCATTCCAAAAAAACCAATTTCAAGGTTATGGTGGTCATGTTTGAATAGTAAAAACTATTTGTATATCATGGATTTTTAAAACTCTCTATCAGGTGTAACACAAAATATCATGGAAAGTAAATTAATTGGAAAAACATATTCTAAAAAATCTCTCTGTCTTACAGTCCTATTACATTTGGTTTGTTTTTATGAATTTTAATTCTTATTTCATACCACTATCATTATAATGTGTATGTTCAACTTTAGTGACAATGTGTGTATTGGGAAATGATATGGCCTCCATTGAGTAAGGTTATATGGGTTAACCGTGAATTATGTGACAACCCTTGCGTCAGAAGTAATGGGTCATGTTTGTGTGGAGTGAGCTCTGTGGACTGAGAAGGGATATGTTGGTTGTTCATTATGAGGAAATGTATTTAGTGATAAGTAACATGTCATGTGATTATTTGGATATTGCGTTTTTGATAGGGACATCCTTCTATAATGGGGACAATGTTCATATCCCTAACAGTTCATGGATTAATAGTCATAACATGATTTGAAAAATGAATTATATTGATTTATTTTTTTGTTATATTGTTTCATCCACAATTATATCATCAATTACATTATACTATATAAATTTTGATGATTTAAAACATGTTTTATACTCATTCTCTACATTTGAATCTTAATGGTCATATATACTTCCTGGTCATAGATCTATCTAAGGGAGTGCACATTATGATAGACTATTGAGTAGATTCTGATGGGTGGGATCGAGGTGATACTAGGAATGTCCTCAGGATCATTTGAATTAGTTCTTAATTTCAAATTTTTTTCAATTATATATACATTGATCCACCACACATTAGTATGCATTTTTACATGATATACTGGTTATTTTAAACAATTATGGTTGTTCATAGAGTGATTTAATTATTTTTTCACTGATGTTCTTATACCACATGCCTTTATTTTTATTTCCTCATTTTTTATGTTACTCACATGGTTATCTGATAATGATGGTATAGTCTACCCAAGGATCCATTTTTTCACACCCCCCTTTTTATTTAATTTGGTTTCTTTTTTTAATATTATTTTTCTTTGTTCTGAGATCAGGGCTGAGCCCTGGATTGAATTTTTTTTCATTTAGTGTGCGTGGTCACTACGTAGTTGGCGGACACCGCACGGTCGGCCCTATTGTCAGGCAATTGCGATTTCTTTTTATTTTATTATTGATATTATTTTTACTATTATTATTATCATATATATATATATATATATTATATAACCCCTCTAACCCAGACCCTATCCCCTCCCACCCGCCTCCCCCCTCCTCCTGCGCTCTCCCCCTCCCCTCCCGACCATCCCGGCCTCTGTCGCTCCCCGCTTGCCTGTACGACCTCCAGCGTCCCTCGCTCCTGCACCAGCCTCCTCCCGGCCTAGCTCCCTCACCCCGGCCTCTGCGCAACCCCTGACCTCTACCGCTCCCCTCTCACTCCGACGACCCCACAACACCATCCCGCCACCTCTGGTATTCCCTTGTCCCGGCCTCCCGACCTCCGGCGAACACACATGCCCACCGGTTGCCTCCTCCGGTGACCTCCTGCCCATTGGGTGCCTCCACCGGCAACCCGGCATCCGGCGCCCCACTCTCACACCCCTGTAAAAGACGCCATCGTTGACCGGTGCCATTTCGGCGCCCCCAGCCCTGTTTCGGCGACCTCTCACTGTTTTCTGGCGAGCCCGCCGCCGACCAGCGGCCTCCGACCCCCACCGATGTCACCACATCACATGACCCCTATCTAGTATGCTAATCGTGCTAGTGGGTTTTTTGGTCCCATTGACTATTGCTCTGGATGTGGTTGTCAAAGGCGACGAGTTTTTCCACTTTTTCTATAAGATATTTTCAATATTTTGATTAAAATAAATTTTATTTTGAGGCATTGTGATATTCGTGTTTCTGGTAATGTTTTTTTGTGTGCGTTGGACCTCATTGTGGTTATTTTGGGTTTTTGTTGATTTTGTTTAAGTGTATTTATTGTTTATTTGGTTTTTGTTGTTGTGTAGTGTGTGTACGAGTAGAGCGAAGTGACTTCGAGCTGCTGTCGTATGATCTTTGTGTTTAAGGTAGGTTTCCCTATGGCCTTACCGTTAATTAGAAATTCCATAATGCTTGTTATTTTTCTAAAAATGTGTCTTCTACCATTACATAATATGAATATGAAATGTGTGTATATATATATATATCTCCTTATTAATAAATTGTCGAGGTTCTTGAAAAGTGGTTTCATAGACTTTTGAAAACGAGATGATATTTCTAATGACATGTTGTTTTTCTTAAAAGGATCTCCCCATTTTAAGAATGATTTTAATCTTTTTTTGAATACATGATACCTTGGTAGTGCAAGTGTGCTTCTAATTGATTTATAAAACATAGAGGTATTGAGAAACATTGTTTTTCTAAAATGATAAAATTCCTTGTAAAGTAATGAGGTCCCCTAGGAACTTTGATAATGATTTGAAAATGTGAAAAACCCCTCTTAAGGCATGACCCATCGTTTTAGTAACACGATGTGTGTGTTTGTTTGTGATTCGTGAGATGTGTTACATGGTATAAAATAAGAGGATGCGTTTAAGGAGGAAGAACAGTGGCGATGTTGAGTGAGTTTTTGGATAAAGAATGTTTGGTGTTCATTTCTTTTCATTAAAAAAAACTCTCCACTTTTTTTTTAATAGAGCACAAGGGAATGCCCGGGTATCTAGGTGGGAAGACTAAGACTAGTACGTTAGATGACACAGCAGGGTTTCATCTCAGTTATTCTAGTAGGATTGATGCAACAACATTAACTAAACATGTGATGATGTGGGGTACCGCTAGGTTATGGATGATCTCCTACTAGTGGCTCATGCACTAGAACATATAAATGTTATGGTTACTTTTCACCGAGGTACGAGGTCTCTATGGTCCCAGATGTACTAGTTTCCTTTAAGGATTTCCCATGGTCCTCATCTGTGACATGTTACTTGTGGTGTTATTTCCATTTTAATTGTTTCAAGTCTAATGCATAAATTGTGAAAAAAAACATTTTGTTATAAACTAATCTCTTTTCATTTCAAAAGGTTATTGCATGATTGTTTCCATTTTTTAAAAAACATATTGGAAATGAAATGTTTTCCTTAAAAGTGACAGCTCTTTTTTTGAATTTGAAAATGCAGAAAACATTATTTTTAATAATCTTTATTTTCAAACTTGAACAACTGGATTTCTTTTTAAAGTTAAGGGTATAGGGAGTTGGTTACTCTTGGATTTCCTACTAAGTATGTTTTTTACTCATGCCTATTTATTTACCATTTCAGTTGCAGGTTTTCATTTGTTCAAGTTTTTCTGGTTTTATTCGCTCAGTCTTGGAGTAATGTTGGTTTTCCATTGGGTGGTGACCCTCGAGGTTACTTGGAGGTACATTTTTTTGTTTAGTTTAGTTTCCTTTTCTATTATTGATCCTGGTTTTTTTGGGCTGAAATTGTTCCCAAAAATTGAATATTGATGTCTGGCACGTAGTTTCCATCCCGGGGGGATCAGGAACGCCCTTCCGGACTTCCCCGGACTGGCTTGGGAGATTGGTTTAGGGTTGAACCAGGATGGTTTGTGAAAAAATGGTATCAGAGCTGGCCCTTGTTATTTTGGTTGTCATGTAGGGTGAGATTAGGACTGTTTGGACTCGAGAGGTAGGTACGAGAAGGATTTCATGAACCCCCTCATGTTATGCACCTTGAGTCGCCAAGGGTAGTTCGAGAATTGGGTCTTTTTCAAATCCTGGTTTTTTTTTTGAATTGAGGGATGACAACGCATGAAAACTGATGTTACAACATGATTTCACATGAATTAGTGACCCATGGGGATTCTAGGTACACGGTTTTAATTCCTCCTAGTGGTCGACACTTACTTTGGACATGGCCCACTACCATGTCACCATGTTAAGCGTGATTACTGGTCCCTCACTCTGGTGATTGATTCAATTTGAGTTCTGTTTTCGTTTTGGTTGGTGTAAGTGCGTTTTTTGGAAATGAAAATGGTTTTTGAAAATGGGACTAATTTATTTTAAAGGAAATTAATTATATGAAATGGTTTCAAAAACTGAAAGCTCTTGATTAGGAAATATTTTGTTTTCTTGTTTTTTGTTGAAAATGTTTTGGGGTGAAACCTCATGACCTCTTTATGAACAATCTCACATGTGTTAGAATGAATGGGAAGTTCATGTTGGTGCATGTATAAATGGAAATCAGATGAAGAAATGTGCAATGGTTCATGGGATTACTAAGGTGTGTATTTTAAATAAGAGGTTTTACCTTGTTTTCTGAATTACTTTTTTAAAGGGGAAATTGTTATGGATAGTGATTTTTGTATGAAAGTGGATTGGTATTTGGAAAGTTTTCTTGAAAGAAGGTGGTTTTGAAAACAAAAATGCAAATGGAATTATAAAAGGGGGATTTTATTTGGGGTTGTGTTTTTTGGTTTGGATTTGATTGTTATCGATGGATGAAGGTGTTTTATTGATGTTGTTTTAATTGATATCGTTTTCGGCTTTGTGTTTTATACGTTGATCCTAAATGCCGCCCAGAAAGGTTCCCAGTGTTTGGATGAGTCATGCACAGTTTTTGGTCCTTACCAGATGTTGACTGTCCTTTACGGGGATCAGGGTCTGTTAGAGATAGTAGAGTGATTTGAAGAGGTTAAACACATCTTCTGAGTATTGGAAACTCCCTAAGCTATTAGAGTACATGCCATTTTGGGTTTGTTCGAAGGTCCATCTTTGGACGAGTAGGAGTGGTTCGCCCCGCCATCACGGTAAGTTGGGGTTACATGGGATGCCATTAAAGTTGTCTTTGTCAAGATAACTAAGAGGGAGTCTTCCCTTTTTTGGAGCATCACTTTTGAGATGTTGTTTCATGAAGTGTTTCAACTGAGTTGGTCTCCAGAGTGAAGACAGTTGTCAATCCACCGTATCCAATTGCTCATGATGGTCCCCCATCTGATGAACAGAGTGTGTCAAAGGGATCTGTTTCCAAAGAGTCCTCTGCAGTGGATCTCACTTTTAGTTCGTTGGACCATCTAATGGTGTACTGTCCGTATGGATTTTTAGGGTATAAATTGTTGTCATACCACACACCTTTAATGACATGTCATCATTGTAGTGGTCTGGATCATATAGAGAAGTTTTTCTGTAAGTGTCACTTGAAGAGGATGCTGTGATCGAAGAAAGTCAGTGCCTGACTGTGGGGCAGGAAATGCTTCAGCCATAGGGGCCCCAACCACAGGTCTCGGGGTGAATCTACCACACAGTCAGGAGTTCACAGGGGTGTGATGCCACAGTTCGGATTTTGTGTTTGGTGTTGGAAACAATGAATTAATTGTTATTCAGTTCTTATTATTACACTATTAAAGTTTTGGCATTGTCATAGGTTTATTGTGTCGTCATGAAATTGGGATGAGTATGTTCATTTGTAATCTAAACAATCTCATTTGTCTGATTATGGTGTTCCAGATCGTGCATTTTTCATAATGGTGTGTTTGGATCATGCATGAGTTGATCTCGGTTTGACTGTGTTCGTTTAGAGATGTAAGTGTCTTTGGAAGAAAAGACGTTGTGAGAATTCTTGGGTTTACATCATGGGTTAAGTCTTCACATAGTCTTCTTTTTCCCTTGTGTTCGGGTTTTTGGTATAGTTCCAGAATTCCAGGTTTTAGTGGATGGTTTGTTTCGCTCGGGCTATAAAGGTTAGTATTGGATATCACGCGTCGCCCCCCCCCCCCCTTCCCGAGGTGGTATGGTCGAGTGTTAAATTTCCACACTAGTTGAGTTCTTGTGGTGCAGAGAACCATCCTGTGTTATCCCATCCTCTCATATTGTGGTTCCTTTTTCTTTCAACTGGGCATTGAATCAAATTTCGTCTATCATTCATTGGGGTGACTTTCTGAGGGCAGAAAGTTCTTGTGGTGGGGATAATTGTAACACCCACCTTTTTATTTAATTTTTTTAATTTTTTTATTTTATTTTTCTTAGTTCTGAGGTCCGAGTTGAGCCCTAGATTAAATTTTTTTTCGTTTAGTGTGCATGGACACCACGCAGTTTGCAGACGCCGCGCGATCTGCCCTGGTGTCGGGAAATTTCCCATTCTTATTAATTTATTATTGTTATTATTATTTTTATTATTATGATCACATATATATATATATATATTATAACCCCACATACCCTAACCCTATCCCCTCCCATCCTACTCCCCGTCCCCCCTCCTCAAGCGCTCTCCCCCTCCCCTCCCGACCGCCCCGACCTCCACTGCTCCCCGCCTGCCCGTGCGACCTCTTGTGTCCCCCGCTCCTTCACTGGTCTCCTCACAGACCTGATCTCGCAACCCTGGCCTCTAGAAGACGCCCGAACTCCACCGCTCCCCTCCCACTCTGGTGACCCCACTGCGCCTTCCCTCCGCCTCTGGTGTTCCCTCGTCCTGGCCCCTCGACCTCCAGTGACCCCGCCTTCCAGCAGTTCGCCTCCTCTAGCGACCGCCTGCCCTCCGAACACCTCCTCGATGACCCCACCTCCGGTGCCCCACTCCCACACCCCTCACGCCCTACTTCTGATGTACTGCACCATTCTGGTGCCCCCTGCCCGGTTCTGGCCACCTCCCACCGTTTTCCAGCGAGCCCACCACCGGCCAGCGGCCTCAGACACCCACCGAAGACATCGCCTCACGTGACCACTATCTAGTAGCCTAATCATTCATGTGGGTTGGTTGGTCCCTTTGACGATTTCTCTGGATGTGTTTATTAATGGCGGTGAGTTTTTCCACTTCGTCGGTAAGAGATTTTCATTATTTTGATTCAATTCAATTTTAATTTGGAGGTTTTGTGATATTTGAGTTGTTGGTAATGTTTTCTGGTGTTTGTTGGACCTAATTGTGGTTGTTTTTTTGTTTTTGGTGATTTTCTAAAGTGTATTTAACATGTTTTTTTTGTTTTTTTTGTTGTGTAGTGTGTGTATGAGTAGTGAAAACTGAGTTCGATCTTCCACCGTATGAGCTTTGTGTTTAAGATAGGTTTCTCTATGCCCTGACCTTTAATTATAATTTCCATAATGCTTGTTATTTTTCTAAAAATGTGTCTTCTGCCATTATATAATATGCATATTAATTGTGTGTGTATATATATATATATCTACTTATTAATAAATGCTTAGGGTTCTTGAAAAGTTGTTTCTTAGAATTTTAAAAACAGGATGGTATTTCTAATGACATGTTGTTTTTCTTAAAAGGATCACCCCATTGTAAGAATGATTTTAAAATTGTTTTAAATACATGATACCTCGGTTGTGCAAGTGTGCTTATAATTTATTTATGAAACATAAAGGTTTTGAGAAGTAGTGTTTTTCAAAAATAATAAAATTCCTTATAAATAAATGAGGTTAGCTTGGCACTTTGATAATGATTAGAAAATGTGAAAACACCCTCTTAAGGCATGCCCCTTCATTATAGCAAGATGATGTGTGTGTTAGTGTGTGATTCGTGAGATGTGTTACGTGGTATAAAAAAAGGTGATTCGTTTGAGGAGGGAGAATGGTGGTGAGGTTGAGTGAGTTTTTAGATAAAGAAAGTGTGATGTTCATTTCTTCTCTTAAAAAAACTCGCCACTTTTTATTTGGAATAGATCACATGGGAAACCCCAGGTATCTAGCTGGGTAGACTGACTATTACGCTCGATGACACTGCAAGGTTTTGTCCCGGTTAGTCTAGCAGGATTGATGCAACAACACTAACTAAACATGTGAGGATGTTGGGGACAACTAGGTTATGGATGATCTCCTACTAGTCACTCATGCACGAGAACAGATAAATTTTACGGTTACTTTTCACCAAGGTACGAGGTCTCTAGGGTCCCACTTGTACTAGTTACCTTTAGGTATTGCCCATGGTTCCCGTATGTGACATGTTAATTGTGGTCTTATTTCCATTTTAATTGTTTCACGTCTAATGCTACATTAGTGAAAAAAAATTATTTTGTATTAAACTTCTCACTTTTCATTTCAAAATGTTATTTTATGCTTGTTTCCATTTTTTAAAAACATATTAGAAATGAAATGTTTTCTTTAAAAGTGAATTCCTGTTATTTGAATTAGAAAATTTTGAAAGCATTATTTTTAGTAAGATTTATTATCAAACTTGCACAACTTTTTTTCTTTTTAATGTTGAGGGCATAGGGAATTGGTTACACATGGATTTTCTACTGGGTGTTTTTCAACTCACACCAATTTTTTTACCATTTCATTTGCTGTTTTTACTTTTGTTCAAGTTTTTCTAGTTTGAGTCACTTAGGGTTGGAGCGACGTTGGTTTTTTGTTGGGTGGTGACCAATGAGGTCACGTGGAGGTACGTTTGTTTGTTCATTTTTGTTTCCTTTTTTGTTTTTGATCCTAGTTTTGTTTGGGCTAAAATCGCTCCCAACAATTGAATCTTGATACCCGAAAATTTGTTGTCATCCTGGGGGGATCAGGATCGCCCCACAGGACTTGCCGTAGACCGGCTCGGGTGACCATTTCATGGTCGACCCGGGTTGGTTTATGACACATTTAGTCACTAACTACTTGTCAAGGAATAATTATATATGAGTAAGGAAAAACTGATTCCATGTATTACATTGGATCATACCAAATGATCTGGATGGGAACCACATGACTAGTTTTTAAAAAAAATTCTTTTGAAATATTGGATCTTTACGATTGTGGAAATATATTGGACCAATTATAAAACATAGAGATCATTTTTAAGTGGCACAACCATATACCATCTTTTTGAAGTAGATAAATATGAAGAAACAATGACGAGTCTTAAAGGTGAAAATAAAATAGACACAATGAGTTTTTATAAGAGTCAAATATTATGTTATGTAAGAATTTTCTACATTCATGAAGTTTACGTAAGGTTTATTTAAATGTAAGTATAAGGAAAACACATGGAGTTTTTTGTTATTCAAACTATTCATCTAAAAATTCATTTAAGGTGGTAGAACTCATTCAATGGTCATTATTTGGTGGATGAAAACATGAAACACCATGAAGAAAAATAATCCAATTTAACATATTGTTACCTACTACAATTATTGAGGAAAGGTTATTTATGTTTTAATATTTTAACACTATAATATTCTTATACTTCTTTAATAATAATTCATCACATCCCCTATAGAGTAGTAATATACCTAATCTATATCAAATACTTATGTTAATGTTTAGTTTTATTAACATATCACTAAATTTCAATTGTTCCTGTTGGTTTTGTATAAAAAATAACTATGTTTCATGGATGGTTTGGGTTTCTCTATTTCTTCATGATATACAATAGAACAACATATTTTTTTAAAATGTATTTTTTAGAAACATGTTCTACGTTTTATTCCACTTGAGGGCCATTATGTTGTATAATTTTTTGGACCCAAAAGGTAATGAGTGGTCCCTTATCAATATAGGGTCAAATGATATTAATACAGTAATAGTGGAAACATTATATAAAAAATAACAGGTAGTTTAATGTATTTTTAAGGTAATAGATTCTCTAATAATTTAAGATTAAGAGACTTGGAAACCATACCTTTCACAATTTGATCCTTCCTCTAGATTGATCTTAATATCATTAAACATGGGTATTCTATTCATAGAAATTATTAATGAAATTTATACAAAATAATAAAAAAAATATTATCATATGTTTTTGAAAAGAATTTTTTTTGAAGTGAGAAGAATTTGGTGGAGGATGGATTTTTATATTGCAATGTGAGAAATGTAATTTAGAATAATGTAATTATTATTATTTTATTTAGATATTTGAATTTGAATTTTTGTTTTATATGGATTTCATTGGTCAAAAATTAATAAAATTAGTTTTTAAAAACATTTAATCCCAACAAAAATTTAATTTATTTCTAGAAATAATTTATTGATGTTAATGAATAAATACACGTTTTCTATTAGAATAAAATATAATTTAGGTTTTAATATTAAAAATATAGTATTATAAATTCATCATGTTTATTTTAAATGAATTATGTTACTTATTAAATATATATACCATATTTTGAAAAAATTACATGTTTTTAGGTTATATTTATATCATGATTTTGTAATAAAACATATAATATTTGAAAAAATGAGTTTTTTACTACGAAGAAACTAAATTTCAAAAAATTAAAAATAATCAATATAATATAATTTTTTTGCATTAACTTAAAAAAATTAAAAACATAAAATTTCAAATATATAGAATAACTTTTTAAGAAAATCATATAATAATAAAAAAACTCTATATTTTAATTAAACAAAACTTCTTAGTTTAGAGTGAATTAACTGCAATTTTATATTATTATATATTTTTATTCTTTTTGATAATTATTTAGTTATAAATTAATATAAATTACAATTCACAAAATTCAGTAACTAAATAAGTGGAATATTTATTTTATATATATTCACATGGAAACAGTTTTGGTGTATGCTCTGAAAAATACTATAATTAAAATTTTACCTGAATGACCATTTTCCTTTCAAAAAAATAAATTTTCATAATTTAATAATCATTTTCTTATAATAATACACTAAAAATATGTGTATTTAATTTTTTAATATAAAATAAATACTACATAAGGTTATTTATAGTGTATAACATGTTATTGAATGTTTATAAAGGGAATTTATAGAGTAATAAAAAGTGTATAGATAAGGTGATAAAAATCATTTATCACTTAAATTATTTATTTATTAAATCAAAAATATATTATAATGTATTATTTTAAGGTAAAATTTATATTTAATTACATATTTAATAAATTTCTCTTTTAAATTGTCATATGAAATTACTTTCAATGGTTATTTATTAAAATTTTCTGACAATAGAAAAATTTACCTTACATTGTCAAAAATTACACCATGGTAACCTAATTACCATTTAAATGATGATTTGAAAATTAAAAATAGTAAAAAATTATTTGGTAGTATATAAAACGACATAAGAGAAAATTATCATCAATATAATAAAAGTAATTTTATAAAACCAATTGAAAAAATAATTACTTCTTAGATAACTAAAAATAATTCAATTAATAATTTGAAGAAAAACATATAATAGAAACTACTCGGGTCATATATACATTTAAAAACACATGGTTTAATGCATGAAGAAACATTTAGATATTTCATATTTGAATCGAATAATTTAAAAATATTTTTTATAAATATTACATCATTAAATAAACTATTCCCTTGATATTTTACTCACAAATTAAACTTTTTATTGGTTTTACCCGATATTCAGCAAAAATTATTGTATAATTACATTATAAATTTTATCACTATTTTGTTGAAATAGTCAAACATAACCTAGTAATATGAATCAAATTATTATCACTATACGGACTTATTCCTAAATTTTACGCAATCATAATTCATGAAGATAAAATATCTTTTCATTATTACCAATAGTGAAATTATAGACCAATAAATTTTCATTTTGAACTAAATATAAAAAATTTTACACATATCTATATGTAAAAAAACTCCCATAATAAAAAATTTGTTGTTTTTGGGAACTAAGTACATCTAATATCTTCAACCTATAAAATTTTATTAATCCTTCCTTACAGATCACAAAATCATTATAATAATCTATTTTTCTCCTAGGATCTCAAAGTAAATTGAATACCATATTAAATGAAATAGGTCAAACTAATTGTATGGGAAATAACATTACCAAAAATACATAATGTCATTCCAAATATATCATAATCAAGATAGATAAATGACCATGAAAAAATATTGATTAATAAAATAAGCTTAGGAAATAAAAATATGTTAAAATAAATCACAATATCATAATAAAAAACCATTTCTTATAGTTTTTAGAATAATAATATTTAAATAATGACATATACCTACTATATATTTATAATGGTTATTACACCTCTAGTGTCTAGATCCTAACACTATCCTTTGTGTCAACCCTTTCCTTATGATACCAAAATTTCGAAAATATATAATACATGTTATCCAGAAAACTATTTTAAGGAACTATTCAATGATTACATAACATTTAAAACAAATATAATTGTACATGTACAACATATATTATTATTGTAAAGGATAATTATACCTATTATACACATCAAATCATAGGAATGTTAACTTCACATGACCAAAGTATAAAATTGAAGAGAAGAAAAATTGAACCCATCATTTTAATTATTATATCAATGAGATATAAATAATCAAATATCATATTATGGGTTATATGACTTCAAGTCCACCCATTTTTAAAATATTTCTGGATTAACTGTGCCACATGAATACAAATATAATCATGAATTAATGAAAATAATACCATAATGTCCCTATTTAGATGAAATTTAATCCTAATGAAATAATGTTTCAATATAACTAAACAGAACTTAAAAAATGTAGTTAATTATAATGTTTTCAAATTATATATAAAATAAAGGTCATATGATCTACTCCATAATTATCCTAGTAAATCGAATGTATTACCTTCAAGGGGAACTCCCATTCAAAAAATGAATGATGTATAATGTATAAATAAAAAAAATCTAATGTAATTATTGTTATTTATATACATAGTTGATGATAAGGTAATATAAAGGTAGTGGTTGATAATTTATCTCATAGATATTTAATGCACACCACACATCAAATTCATAATAACTAGGATAATAAATCAAATAATTATTTTGACATAGTATCCATTTTTGAGAAATATACCATTCAAGTATGTACTACATGAGAAATGGTTAAATTAGATGAATGGAAAAGAGTATTAATATGTATGAATAATCATTTAGAGGGATATAAAAAAGTTAATATTTTTTATGAAAACAATTTATTAGTTATTATCCATGGTTAAAATAAATAATTTAAATAGATAAATCAAGTTAAAAAATTAATATAAGATTTATTTTAATTTTTTTTGTTTATTAATAATCATTAGAAAATTTAATATAAATAACTTATTTTAAAAAGATTATTTAAAAAATTAGAGTACAAAATAGAGGATACATCATTAAAATGATTTGGCATGAATTTACATTAAATTTTTTAAAAAAATTATGAAATTGGTCATTTTCAAAACAAATTTTAATATAGTAATAATTGAGAATTTAAATTTTAGTTTTCAAACAAAATTTTCCAATAACGGATACATTAAAATTCCAATAGTAAATGTTGACGAAATTTAGAGATAATTATAAAAATTAAAAACATCCATTATAAATATCGTATAGTTTTCTACAAAGAATATATAAGAAGGGATTTATAAATACATGGGTATCCCAAGAAAGTGAATGAAAATAATGGATAAAGAATATAATTGAGAAATAATTTATATAGGAAATTTAAAATGAGATATATAGGGAACATATCGTTATGAATGAGAAATAATGGAAACGATCACATACAAAAAGAGTTAGGTATGAAATTTAAAAAAATAATAAAATAAAGAGACAAAAATAAACCTTAAATAATTTTTTAATAATTTTTTTCAAAATTATAGACAATGGATATAAATTATATAATTTATTATTAAAATGTGATGATAATTTATTGAATGTAATAAATATTTGGAAATAAAACCTCTCCCCGAGTCCAGTCGAGATTATTATATTTGAAAACATAACATATAATCTATTATTGTTAATTAATAATTAGAATATTAACCTTTTTAATGTTTATTTCATTTTTTTAATTTCTACCTCTTTTATTACAATATATTATTCAGTTATTAAATTTACATTTTTATACATCTTTCATTTTGGGGTTGTTTGGTTCATTTTTATAGAATTGATTCAATTTTGTTGTTAGAGTTTCAAGTCACTATCAAATTGGTCAATAATATCCATAACTCTAAATTTATACAATTCATAACCTTCTAAATGAAATTGCATCAACCACATTAGTGAACTGTTACAATTAATTGAATTTCCCTTGTCATGTTTCATTTAAATAATTATGATAAGGATAATTTACATTTAAATAAATATTATCATGAATATTATATCACTATTTTATAAAATAATTAATTTATATTGTATCAATGCAATATTTTATTATAAAATCAATTTTTAATAATGAAGAAAATTCATAATTGAAAAGTAAACAATATCACTATATTGGGTTGTCTAAAACCTCCATAATTGATAAATGTTTTTAAAAAGTTTAAAATTAGGAAATTTACTAAATATTTATGGTTTTTAAAAACATTAGTTTATAATTAAACATATTTTTATTTTTTATTTCCAATAATTATTACTATTTTTTTCATTTTAATTAATAGAGACATAAAACAAAAGGATTTTTTTTTTGAAATCCATATTTTGAAACAATAACAACTTATGAAAAATTATTTAATGATATTGAATTAGTAATATTACATCATTAATTGATGAAAATTTTTATAATACAATGATTATAAAATCATAAAATAACTCTAAAATACTGATGAGAGATAATTAGAAAAAAGTAATCTCAAATTTGGAAAAAAATTACCCGGATAAGAAACCAATTTTTTGACATGGGAATGTGTTTTGAAAAATATTTTGATATTTTTGAATTGGTGAGGTATAATTAATAATCAATCAACAATATATTAAAATAATATTAATATAATGATGGATGAAAAATATTAAAAGTTTCAAATAAGTATTACATTAAAATTAATAGAATTTAGAAAGGATGAAGATACTTGGAAACCATACCATTATCTTTGAGACACCTCCGTTGGGTGGAGACTTATTCCATTAAATTAAATTTTAGTTACCCTAGGGGATTTAGAAAATTTATAAAGGAGTATATAGTGGTCATTCATTAGAAATTTTTAAAAGGAAATATTGTTGGCAGTGAGGAGAAATGGGTGTAAGAGGGTTTGTTCATCTTGAAAAGTATGAGGATAATTTTATAATAAACTATTGATTATTTAATTATTTTTACAAATTAATAATTTCAATGTTGATACCTATGAATTTTCATTCTTCATGATTCCCAAAACTGACTATTCATTGACATTTAAAACCACCCAAAATAGTTAAAAATATGGGAAATACATTATTAATGTCAAATAATAAAAAAAATTTATTATTATAATAATGATCACCTATATATTTAAATTTTCAAATATAGGTTAAAAAATTTATGTTAGTATTTTTAAATTAAAAAATCTAATAATTAAATATATATTTACTCATGAATATATTATTGATAGTTTTTAAGTCATATTAATATCACGAAGAAATCATGAATATTATGGTATTCTAAAAAACGGGTTTTGGTATGTAGAAAAAAATAGTTTTTTTCAATGATACACAAAAAAACATATCCAAATATAATATTAAATATTTTATTTAAAAAGGAAGTCAATTTTATAAAATTTAAAGAATAAATATTGAAAAAATTTCTTTTATATAGATCATTTAATACAAAGGACAAAAAAATTATTTAGAATAAAAAATATTTCTTTAGTTATAAGTAACTACATTTTAGTTTTATTATATTCCATATTTATTATATGTTTGACAATTAATATTTTCATACATGTATAAAAATTTTATTTCATGAAATAATTCTATTAATTAAGATGATTTATTTCTTAAATTCATCATTCTGAAAATATTTTTGTATCTTTAATTATTACACATTAGGCATACAATGTTGTGACAAAAAAAATTTACATTTATTATATCTAAATAAGAAAAATGAAATAACCATTTTATCATAATAGGGAAATGTAAATTTTATTAATTAAATTTTCAAATAAAAATAATGGATACTTCATAATATAATTTTTTGGGTAAAACATGTTATTTAAAAATTAAAATGAAAATTTATAACGTAATTGAATTTGTATATAGAATATTTTAATAATAATTTGGAAATTATATGAACAATACTATAAACTAAAAAGGAATAATATAATATATTTTTTTTGGAAAAAGATACCTAATCCTGTTTATCACGTTTTCATATAAAATACAACAGGACATTAAATTCAATGATTAATTATTTGAATTTTGGGACCATTAAAACATATTTTTTCTAAATAATTATTTTAAAATGGTTTAATTTCCATTTAAATGATGGTATTAAAATAATAATATTAATTAAAATAATTTAGAAATTAAATTAAAATAAATGTATAACAAAAATCAAGAATATTGTAAAAATATTTTATATCATCATTTAAATAATTAATTATTATTCAATAAAATTTATTATTTTTAAATTAATATTTTTGATGAGAAAATTTAAATGAAACCACTTAGGATATTAATTTTTATAATAATTATTTGATAATATTCCATGAAATAATAGAATAAATGAAAAGAATTATTGGTCTACATAATTAATTTATGAATGAAAATTAATGAATATATTCCTTAGAATTCAGGTCCAATACACTAAATCTAATCCCACTCTCAATCACACTAATAAAATAAATTCTAAAATATTACTATGTTTAATATCCACACCATCAAGACCCCACCGTGGAAGTCTATTGAAATCTAAATCAGTTAATCACAATGACATAGTGAACTTTTAAGGGTCCTTTTCATTAGTTATTATATATAATGAATCTTAATCACATTCGAATAGAATGTGTCTATACTCACTAATATTACTCGATCAAAATACATAACTCACCTTTTCACGAGACACATCATAGCCATTCTCAGCTCAAATTCCTAATTATAAAAACATACTCTCCCAATTTACTAAAAATTTTACACTAGAATAACTCACTATTATTTCCTTTCCAATATACCCATGGCATCCCTCTAATGAGGTATCCAATAACATGATCACACATATTTGATTTTTATAGTTAATGTGATAAGTATAATATCAAAATATACTCAACTAGTATTTGAGCATTTAGGGTTACCTCTCAGTATTATGGGGAAACCAACTCACTGAGTCAATAATGTTAGGCATCTATCTAATCCAATGATATAAACATACTGAAAACAATAATTACTAAATATTATTTACATATTGACAATAAGGAATCTCACATGCCTTCATCTATCCTCTCAAGGGCATCAGACTCCCTAATAAAATATGTGCACGTTCTTAACCATACCATATTCATAGGTGGCCTAAATATATCCATGAATAATTCATCAAATATGAGAAATTACCCATGAAGGGTTGTTTCATATCACATGAACCTAGGGAATGTATAATCATACTAAAATTCCATCCTATGTTAATATCTACCCATATAATCTTTGATAAATACTCAAAATCATGGAAGAATAAAAATAAATTATCTAAATGAGTATAATTCTAGTGGTAACTTATCTATAAAAATATTGTATAACTTTTTTAACACATTCGAAAACTATATGCTTTCATCATAACAATTAATTAATTTCCCAAATCCAATAAATAATAAGTAAATCAAATCTGAAAATAATAATTCGTGTTGACATCCTCGTTCCCACACCAATTAAAGAGTAAAATAATCTATAAAAACCGTAACAAAACACATCTTTATTGTATTAATATCTCAAATATAATAGTTAAAACTAAGAACTACTATAAAAAAGCCATGGAAACCTAGGATTTTAGGAGAAGGTGGTTTTGAAACATAATCCCAACAACCATCCCAATCTTCAAAAATCCTTATCAAATACAACCATGTCCAACATATTAATATAAAAGTAAAAATGACAATATACCATTTTATAGTATGACAACCTCAGTCTCCCTAAACTGTGACCATGATGGTGTTGTAATATAACCATAGGAATACCTTGTAAGATAGAGGATAAAAATAGTGATGGGTGTTTAAAAAAAAGGGATTGATTATACTTGTGAAATCATTGAATTAAATAATAGGAAGAAAGGATAATTATCATGCATAACAGACAATTAGATTATGAATGTTGAATTATTTATAAAATAATGCTATAACAAATATAAACTCAGCCTTTTTATATCAATTAATACAATAGGAATACATCACAAACATACTAATAAGTTTATATACTATAATGTTCATACACAATACAAAATAAAGGAAAAAAAGTTACTTAGTGTCTCCACCTTAATCCTTGGTATCTAACTCAACCTCAAATTTAACAGCATTGAGTAACTCCTACTTGATTAATTGTATGAACATCACTCAAACCAACATTTCATATATATGGTCGGTACATACAGCACGTTCCACATATAGGTTGTGATAAATATTTCATAATGGGGAACCAACTATGGGTTACATAATATATTCCATAATATAACAATATACTCATGAGAAAAATAAATAATATAAAAGGAACATGGAATTCAAGATTCATTTCAAGACTCATGTGATCCTTAGGAACCCAAAAAATATAACCTTACATGGTTGATCAAATTTAGATAGTTACATGTTTCACAACATAGAATAAAAAAATGTAAAATTTCATCCAAAAATAATATCAGGCTAGACCATATAATCTATATAATGCCACATGGCATCCCAAACTGTCATCTAATCATACAATGGGTGGTACATATTTCATGATGGAATCTTAAAATCTATATTATTATATATTTAAATGGAATACAAGGGACTCTTTTTATTTTAATATTGTAACTACACAATACTAAATGATATATTACACATTATAATAGGCTAACCATTGGTGATATGGAAGTATTTGGATTGTTGTACGTGGTTCTATATCAATTTAACTATGTGTGATAAATAAATCAAGATCTCATCCAAGATTCATTAAATAAATAATAATGGGTTCAAATGCATAAAGATTCCATCTAGTGTGACCGGTTATGATATAGCATAAAGAACTTCTATGTCAACCCCCGATTTTATAAACACCCTAACAAATTTCGGAAATAGTCATCTCCCTTGAGCACACTACATGACATCAATAATAGGATAAAAAGAGGGTATATATTTCCAATGACCCATACCTCTACTAGAATCTCATATCACTAAGACATCCCGCTACATAGCGCTAATCCATAACACTCATAAAACATAATAATTTTCGATAACTCATTATATATATCACAAAATTCATAGCTAAATAGGCTAATATATTTATATTAGGTCCTATCACAAAATGTACTTTAAATATTTATTAATCGAATATTTGTCTATTTTATAGTTTAAATTATCTCAATTTCTTATACATAGAGAAGACCACTCTAATTGAAAAATTATATCCTTCAAAAAATTATTATATTATATACCACATATTTTACTTGTTCTATACCCAAGGGAATTAAAAGTATTTATTACAATATTACTCATAAATTATAAATTTCATAGTGGAAAATGTATTTTTCATATAGAGTCTAGTACCAGGCCCCTTGGGGAACCCGTTTCTATGAAACATCAATGTCTTCATGGTACCCCTTAGGAGAACACAAAATTAAGAAACTAATGTTATAAATGTATAAGAAACAATCAATTCTCAATTCCTGGAGTCTATAACAGATTCCCATAAACCTAACCACATGCGATCAGATTCCAGTAAAAACCATTGGAAACATATTTCATGTTTAACTATTTATGGTGAGAAACACTACACTATCACACCATAAACTCTATAGTTAGCACATAATCACATTAGATAACCCATAACACATATTCTCAAGGACCATTCTATCAATTGAGATCTATCAACATATAAAATTATCATATGTAGAGGAGCAGAATACATGCATAAATATGCACCTAGAGTACACATACATTATTTCACATACAAACATTCAGTTGACTATCACCTAGACCGTATTCCTCCATCTCATAGTTAGCACCCTAAAGCATGATTTTTTTCCAATCTAATCCCATAATAAACCTACCCATTAAATGGGATTCAATATCATAACACAATAATAATATGATTATTTATAATTATTTAAAAATAATTTATTCAATTATTCATTTAGTATTAATTCATAAAATTCTACAATGTGACATCCATTTACAAAAACCATGATTTATATTATAGTAATGTTCCATGAAAACACCCAATCATCCTCATGAAAAAATACATATGAATCAACTCAAAATTTATTTTCAATTTTAAATGTAATTTTTTTTAAATAATTAGAAAAACTCACCATGTATCATTCCCTTATTGAAAATAATTTATAAATTTCATTTATTCAACATCCTTAAACATCCTATGGCCTCTAAATAAAAAATATTTTTCATTCCAGATGTCATCGGTATACTCTAATGGAGTAATAATCCAAATCAATTCCCTAAATAATCAAAAATTGATGGAAACAATTGATATGAAAGACCAAAATGTTCAAAATTGATGAATCATAACTAGATTAACCATTATTGAACCCTTATATCTATAACAGTTCAATTGGATATTATGATGAGGGAGATATAGAAAAAAATTCCCTCCCATAACTCCATTCACTTTTTAATCCCAAGAGGTGAAAATTATATAATGATGAATACAATTTAGTTCTCAAAAAGAAACCTAAAACCTACAAAATAATCATTTTCCAATGACAGTCACACAATGTCCCTAGAAAGGGACCCTTGATTTTTTTATCAGGTACTCGCTACACCTACACTTAGTACTCATTTCCCTCGTGTTACTATAATTTCATAATATTTCCCCCAAAGCATTACCCCTCAATTGTGTAGATACATGAAACATATAATCACAAAAATATCCAATTTAGCAAATCAAAGGACAAAAAATTACATCTAAATCATTAAATTCCAAAACTCATATTCATTCCAAATCCCACATATTCAAATTTCCCATTAACTAATCAACCTATGACCATATGGGTTGTTCATTGAGGTATTTGAATTAGTGATGGTACTAGTGGTAATGTATTATCATGTTATATTACCAGTAGTAGTTATGGATTATAATTATGTATATTGATAAAAAGATATTGATAAACTAATACTACATGATTGGAATTCGATTTTGAATATATGTATATTCTTATAATAATATTTTTTTCTCATTTACCATATAAAAATATAAATATAGTAAATGATTAGATTCCCCCATTTTCCCATCTTAGATATGAAGCATACTATCAGAGTAAATTTTGATAATATTGGTGGCGTGGGAGTTATCCATTATTATTATATTGTATAATATATATAATTATTATAATTTTGTGTTCATTATCTATTTACAATAGATAAATTAATATATATATATATAATCGAAACTGACACATTCACTTAAATTCATGCGGTTATTTTCAGTTATCAGAGTCGAGAACTCTTGGGTTTTTCTATTTACTCTTCTTATTCATAACCAATATATATCTACGTGAATATTTAATTTCACATGTAGTGATTCGGGTTGGAATAATTACATGGATAAAATATTATATATTCTTTGGATATCCTCAATATTGAGATAGTGGAGTTGGACTCCACTATGTTGTGGAAACAATTTGCACAACATTAACATGAGGAATTTTCTATCATATAAAATAATTGTTTTGATCAATTTAATATTTAATAGAATATTTTATATATTTATAACATACATATAGATGTATTATTTGATGCTAATTTATATTCATTAATCATTAATCTTAACATACAAGTTTTATATGCTTTTGTTGTTTTATATAAATACGGGAAATGCTAAATTTTCAATATAATCAAACATTAAAATATAATGGTACCAAAATAATGTAAGTCATCCAAGATTAATTAGTATAATATAGTAGTGTCATTTTATAATCCTTATTGACCATTTAAAAAATATTTGACCTACAGATGTCATTCTCATGTTCATAGTATATTCTGGTTGGGTCATTATAGAATCATGCTCTAATAGATTATGGTTTCAATCTATAACATGTTTCTTATAAATTTTTTACAAATGTTATTATTTTATTTTTTTAAATCATATAAAAATATAAAATAAAACACATCCATATCAAACATCACGACATAAAATATCATTATAAATAAGGTGACATTTCATAACCATTTATCAATACTTTGTAATATATAGTCAAAAACCTATTATTTTGGGTTTTTTCTATGTTTAACAATATTATGTTAGTTTTATTTAATTTTAGTTGAATATATTCTTCTATTAAGAAGTATATTCTATTTTGAAGTTGATTTTCAGTTTTTAAGATTTACATTTGATATTTACATAACATTTCTTCTATAATTCTGAATTACATGAGTAGCTGAAAATAATATTTAATTTGTTTCAATATTGAATTGAATCTTTTGAATCCTTTCAAAAATCTAGTTGAATAATATTGAGTTTCAAGGGTAATTGAGTTATTTATTAATATATATGAATGAACATAAGTATACAACTTCTATGGAATATTTATTTTTTTAGATACTTTTTTTATTTGTTATTTTAAAATACCTAGTTTTGATTAGTATTTTGAATTTCTTTTATATGTTTGATTTAATTCTTATTATGTTAAATTTTTTAGGTTTATCAATTTTTAACATCATTAAATATAAATATTTAATGTTATATTATTTTATTATATATATTATTATTATCATGTATGGTATCATTTATAACTACTATGATCGTATCACTTTTTGGTTAAAAATCATTTTAAATAAAAACATTTCCTATTCTTAAATTTCAAAATAATTATCTCTTCCCTTTTATTGTGTAAATAAGCTAAGAGTAATAAAAAATTAAATTATGTGTGCCACTTATCCTTTATTATCTTATTCATTGAATAAGGCTAAAAGGTCTAACACTTGGGAAAAATTCTTACCATGTGTTGTTTTTTATTTTTCATGTTTGTGTCACGAAATCCTATAGTTTATAATGAATAAAAATTTAATTATTATGTTTATGTTTTTTATTCTAGGAAAGGTAATTATATTTATGACAAAATATAAGGTTTATATGAAAATATTTCATTCAAATAGGAAAACACATGGTAAATATTAAAATATGTTGTGAATAGAAAATTCTTTTAATTTACACCAAGAGATATATGGAATGTTTTATAAATTATTTAAATGGATTATTTATTTTTAGTAATAATTTAATCAATTAAAATGATATTAATGATGTAGATATGATATATTTCATATTTGGTACTATTTTTACTTGAATACATTTATAAATTTTAATAATTCAGAACTTATTTTTTGTTACATTTTTTCAAACAGAGTTACACAGGGATTTATATACTTTTCGAATGTCTTGTTTCATGATCTATACATACTATGTATGTTATTAAATTAAAAATATAATAAATATTTTCTATAGATTCCATGAGAGTAATGGAATTTTATTTCCTTGAAAAAAGTAAGAATTATTAACCATTTAGGAAGAAATTTACTCTGTTATATATATGAAAAAGGGTGCCCCTTGAAAGGTAGAGATGCATGTAAGAATAATCATAAAATGAATTATCTTAGTGTTGTACCAAGTAAGATGTGATAAAATGGTCTCCTATGAATACTATAGTTTTTTTAAATTACGATTAAAATAAAGAATATATTATTACTATTTTAAGGTAATAACTTAATATATTTGGGAGATATGTTAAATTACATATTATAGATTTTTAGTAAGAGAAATCATGAGAAATCTATATGGTTGATGAAGGTGAGTAGTTAAATCATAATAATGATGTCAATAATAATGTTTCAACTTATTATGTAACAATTAATGATAATAAATAAATGATTTTTTGAGGAACATTCATACAAAAAATTATTGAAGTATTTTAGGATGAAGAAAATAATGTAATTTCATTACTTGATGAAAAATATAATGATATCAATATTATTTTTAATAGGAGGGATGATATATTTGGTTGACCGAGATTTCTTGTTTTGGATTATATTATTATTTATGTAAATATTAATGTTAAATCTTAATATGTTGGAAATTATAGAATGTTGGTTATCAAAGATACTAATAGAAATTTATTTGAAAGTATTAACATATAAATTTATGGTTAATTATGGGATAACATTTATAGTTTTAGTCAATTAATTCATTTCATTCAAAATATATATAATTATATTTTTTATATTCATGTATAGATTCAAAATTTCATGTATTTTGGAAAAAAATATTATTAAGTCTATTGATAGTGATGTTAAACTATATAGTGATTCAAAATATGAGTATATTAATTATTTTTATCTTATGTTGAAAATATTATGATGAATATTCTCTATGAATTCTATTTTTTATTTGAGGGGGTCATTATAGCTGAAAAAATATATTAATAAAATTGAAACTGATATTGTAAAAAATAAAGAATTTCTATATTTGTTTATCTTTAGAAAGATAGAATTTGAAGATATTGATAATTATTTTCTACTAATGCATTTTGAATAATTAAGAGCTATTTCAATTAGTAATGTATAATCAGACAAAATTTTAAAATGAAAAATCAAAATAATATTTCTAATGTCCAATCGAATATAATTTCAATATAGAGTTTAAATTAATGTAAAACTATTACGCCCATTGACATATGGACTGATTTGATACCCTTGTAACCACATCTATTTTAAATTTATCGATATGTTTTTAAATGTTGATGTAATATAATGTGTTTTATGGGGTTCGGGACCAAGAGTTGGAGATACAACATGATTTTACATCACTATTAGTTTATGGGTGAAAAATAACATAAAACTGGTTTAGGCTTAGACACAATGGCTAGCTAGTTTCCTCTAATGGTTTTTTATTTAGATGGGGGAAGTAGACCCTTCTTCATTTTCCCTGCGAGATACCTTCCCTGAATTATCTCCTCCATTTTTCTAGTAGCAACCCAAACATGATCTCTTACTATTATCTTAGTCCAATGGTGTGTCTTAGACATTCATATCCAAATTCATGTACCAATGGATGCGTTGGAGATATTTTTCAAGGATATGAGTTTTTCTCCCTCATATCACTAGTTCAAAATTTTCCTAGTTATCTTTCACTAATTTTAATTTGAATTTTCTATATTTTATGATGTTTTTATAGTTTCTCAATTTATTAATGTTTATGAAGAATTGGTGGATAATACTTGAAGTGTATATTCTTCAATGGATAATGGTTGTATTCATTAAACGAAATTATTATTCATTCCATTTTGAGTTCATTCATGATTCTATCAAGACGAACATCTGATGATTTGAACTCGATTTAAATAAATGTTTTAAATTTTGTTTTAGATATTTTAATATAACTTTCTAGATTACTTAAACCCCCAAATAAGATAATTCCATGTGATATGACGATATTAGATATTTAAACATGATTGGTATAGGTGCGAACCATATTTAACTATTTTTAAATATTATATGTAAAATTTTATTTCGAATCTATGATAATGAAAGTAAAGTTTACTATATTCAATAATATTGAATGGATTGAGTCATGAAACGAACCTTTTAGAATGTGAACATTAACTTATAAAGAGATGTATTTAGATTTATCATGGTATTGATGAATAAAATGGAAAATAAAAATTTTTAAAACTAAATTTTAATTGGTTGATGATGAACAATGTTGTGAAATTTAATTGTGGCCATAGGGTATTTTATAATGTATTTATATAATTAGATCAAATGTATAAAATGAATTTTTGTATAATTGGAAGTAAGTGTATATAAATATGAACTTTATACTAATGTGATCTATAATGAATTATGATGAGAAATAATATTTTTTTGTAATTAATGAATGTGTAATACTATTTTTATATTAAAATGATAATGAATTTGTAGATAGTTGGAAGGATTCTATTGGGTAAATGTTGAACTTTTTGTTTTGTAATTTATTGAGTTCACCTTTTATTCCAACATGGTAATCATGTTGACTCAATGTTGTAACATCCTAATATTTTAATAGGTAATAATATGTTCGATAACATAGAAGATATGTATTATTGATTGTAAACAAAAAACATAATCTTATTATTTAAATGCGACTATTATAATCTTGCTATTAAAATGATTTGTATGATAATTTTTAATTAAATTATTTAATATATAATTTTCTATTTCATTTCCAATTATTAATTAATAATATTTATATAATAACTCAATTTTTTTTGAAAATCTATTTTATTCATCAAAAATACATTTTCATCAAAAAATGTGTTCACTGGTATTTTATGAAAGAATATAATTAGTTAATATTTAATATTTTAGAGAACTGATTTCATAAAATTTATTTCATTTTTAGTATATGACTATACTCATTTACATTGGGTGAAATTTTGAGATTTCTCAGAAAATATTATCATTTTATTGAATTGTGAAAATAACGATTTTTTTTTAAAAAAGTATCATTTTTGTCAATAAATTTAACAATTTGAAGGTAACATTATGTTTTTAAAGTTATTGAATATAACATAAGGGATAAATATTTATATTTTACCGATTTAGTTAAATTTATTCAAATTTAAATTTTATTTTAAAATAAATTTACATTTGTGTTTACAAATGTGATTTATCTGAAAATTATGATTGAGTACATAATGTTTCTAATTTTTTTAAATTATAATAATTACTAATGTATTATTATTTAAATTGAATTTATCTATTATATATTATTAAATATTAATTAAATTTTAAAAAATTATTATTATTATTCAATTATTTAATATATAATCATATTTTCCTTAAAAATACACTTTTTGAAAACTTGTTTTCTCTGCCTGTATGAGTTAATTTATAAAATTAAATTTTTTTGTTATGTGAATTGAATTTATTATAATGGATTAAATATTTTCTATATTAAGGTCCAAATAACATATTATGTTCATTTTATATTTTTTACATTAAAACGTTATCATGTAAAAAAATATTTTTCTCTATATAGGTAAAATAATGAAAATAGATAATGTAAAAAAGGTAAAAGATTGAAATTTTAAAAAAAATTAAATTTGAGGTTGAAATGTTACTAGAATAGAAAAATACTATATTACATTAATTACCATTATAATTTCTTTTAAATTAATTTGATAAAAATTTGATCATCATTAAATATATAATAATCATTATGTAATTAGTTAAAACCACACCTCCTAGTGTAAAAATACCACTCCTCACCACACCCTTTCTATTGAAAAGAATTTTTATTTATTAAATATTTTCAATTACCAATACATAAAACTCTCTTTCAGTCTATGTTATTGGGTTCTCACCAAAAACAAATCCATGATATTTTTGGGATTCTTAATGGAGGACATATTCAAGAGGTATCTTTGTCAAACCGCTATTAATTTCTTTTCCTCTTTAACATTCTCCTCAAATCCTTCATCCATATTGAATGAATAAAACTAGAATCATTTATATCATTCAATTTTATATTTCTAATGTAATATTCTATATCAATCCATTATATTAGCTTTTCTGGTTCAAATAAATGAAATTGTTGTCTAAATAATATAGGGTAAACTTATATATGGATACTGAGTTTTTTTAAGTAACACCTTCAAGGATGGTCATAATACTATTAATATTGTTCAATGATACTTTAATAGGAGTATTTTATCTTATTTCATGATCTAGAACTAATATATAGAAATAATATTGAATAAAATGAAAGTAGTTCATGATGGTTGGAAAAACCCCGAAAATAAACACACTGTCTGTGGATAAATTTTTTAATCATTTGATTCAAACCAATACAATAAATAAAATTATATTTCAGAGAATTTAAACTTTTAAATGAACATTAATACAATTTAATTCCATTTGTGGTATTTTATTCCCTTCTTACTAGGAGAACCATATATATACCCATGTGAACAGACTATGAAACATTAATACGAATGCACCCTGAACAACAAAATTGATATATATAACTCATCAAAAATTATCATATTGAACATAATAAAATTAAAATAATTAAAATATAGATTTAAAATGTTATTATTTATATCATTAAATAATTTAAATTTATTGGTTATGGAATTAGTAGTATGCGACTAACTTCAAAACCCTATGTAAGGGACTCTAAAACTGAAAAACCACATTTTAAATATTTTAAAGATTTATTTTCATAATAATTATATTTAATTTATGTAATATTTAAAATATTGTTTTTCTATTTTTATATGTAAATTAATTTTTTAAAAATTATAATTTTTTAATTTCCAATATATTTTTTCATTAAAATATATTTTTATTTTTTTACTTAGGGTATTCTTTTTTTTGGAAAAATATTATTTTGATGTTTTTTTACAAAAGTCAAAAGGAATATATATATATATATAATTAAATAAATTCACCACATTCATTTTGTATTATTGTTTTGAAACATAATATACATGTTTTTATGGTTACATTCAAACAAAATGATTTCAAATGTACCTGAGTAGTTTTTCAAAACAAGTTACTTCAAAATGAGATGTTTATCTTCATCAAGGATTGTTTCTATGATGCATGTTTTCATGATTATTTTTTAAGGATCATTGGAATTTTTTTTGATTGTGTTTTGTGACACTATAAACCAATTAAGGGTGGATCGATGATAATAAAATTATTGGTTGTAATTTTATTAACCAATGACAGGTGGATCCATGATAAACCAAGGATATGTGGTTATTTACAACCTCTATTGAATTGGGTACTCTAGAGTTAGGAGTTGAACACATTTGTTATTCCATTAGGGTTGATCCCCATAATATATTATAGGTTATATTGATATAACATTTATGGATGGTTGATCCCCATTATAGTTGTTGGATAATTGGTGAGGTAAATATAGCGTATATTAAGGGTTAATCCCCTTTATAGATCATGGGTGAGAGTGATATACTATATATGAAAGCTGATCCCCATTATATCCCTCCAATATATTGGTTATGGACTATATTAAAAGTAATATAAATTGTTATTCTTATTATAAGGATTTCGAAAAGTTTTATATATGGACCTAGGCTTGACATACATGGATATTATATAATTTTATATGAATGTTCATTAATTTACAAAAATACATGACTGAGGACTGAAAAAGTTTTGTTCATTTGGAAAATTGGAATTAATATATTCTATCCTTGTGAGAGATACTTCGAATCTGCCATAAATATCTCCACCTTTAGTATATCTACCTAAAACCCTTTATCATACCCTGTGGAAATTTAATATATGAAAGAGGTGAGATCAGATTCTCAGTAAGGGTAAATATTGGAAATGCATATGAATAACATAAATGAATTTTTTTAAAACTTGATAATAAAATTTTTATATCCTACTAGGCATACAAGAGACCATATAAATTAATTTATATTCCTAATATATAAATCATGTGAAAATAAATAACATATTCGAATGAAGAATAAGATAGGAAAAGTCAGGGAATTTTTGGCATCCATTTTTCTTTATAATGATATGAACATGTATAAGTAGAGACATGTTTACAAAATAAGTTAAGGAAATGAAATCATGAACTAGCATCAACTTTGGGAAATGAAACTAGGTCCATTAATAACACTATGAACATTTAATAAGGATCAAACATAACCTTGTGAATGTGAAATAATGTCCATGAATAACATTGTGAACATGTAATCAAGTTCACTTTTTCACGACCCATCCTCCCGGGCCGGTATCATGGCTACCCCAAGCCGGCCTTCCATAGGCCATGGTCCAACAACTAGCACAAAAGGCGTAAATCCTTAAACATGGAAGGAATTGACTTTAAAAATGTAAAAAAACACATCAGAGTACACAACTAGAACTAAAACACTAAGTACAAATTTATACAATAGAGTTCTGAAAAGTAATGGTGTTGGAAATTCAATCCCAATAGTGAAGTTCACGGAAAATTGAAAAGTACAAGTACGACTGATATAAAAAATTAAAGATGCTACTAGTTTGTCCTCTGGGGTTCCTACCAGAAGGGTTGGTATAGATGGCCTCCTCAGCACTCCATGTTTGTCCTTCTGCACCATGTACCGTCACACCAAGTTGTCCACCTCCGGGTACCGTCTAGTCATACTACTCTCTACCTCTGTCTGCGATGTCTATATTCTATAACTAAAACAATGAGGTGTGGGCATAACCCATGTAGGGGTGAGTATAATGATACTCAATAGGGACCCCGAGACCCTCAAGGTCTCACTAAATCTAACAAGAATAATCCAAGAAGTATGAAATCATCGGATAACCATTATATAGGTATATTCCTATACATATACCTATGTTATCTAGTAACCCATCTCAGTAATGAAGAAAACACAAAGGTCATTGAATCAGCTCAAAAGCATGATTTTATTCTGGAGGTGGTAACATTTAACACTTCCAATCAAACTGTAAAACCTCAGCTGCTGGTGTAATCTTCCTTTATAGAGTACTGTGGGCATGCCGCAACACACATAGGTACTTCCCACTATCCTGGAATACTGTGGTACGCCTCCTGTTGACTACCATGGGTCTGCTGCATCACATAAAAGCACTCCCCACTATGGTTATGCGACATCACACAGAGGCACTCCCTCATAGCCTATAGACATACTCTTCTTGTCGAGTACCGTGGGTCTGCCATGTCACATAGAGGCCCTCCCCACTATGGGTCTATCGCATCAAACAGAGGCTCTCCCCACTAGGCCAGTCGATACACTATAAGTTGAAAGGTCAGTAGTCGTCAGGTATTAACGAGCTACTAGGTCTCCATACTCACCTCACTTGTCGCTTGGGGGATCTGCTCCATTATCTTCTGGTCGATAATACAACTATCATGAAGTACCATGTAGAAGTATCTAAATGGTCTTCCTCATCAAAGGGGTCTCAACGCAATAGACAACATGTTAATCGAATGCTCGGTTTGTGAGTTATTGGAATTTCCGTCTCTTGGGCCCAGTTGGATTTTCTGTTCAAACAAACCTGACTATACCCCAACTATGTCCAAACTTTAAGTGGTGTTTTCCAAAAGAACAATCTCGCACTCTGCTTTCTGTTGCCATAGACAGTTCGTCGATCGGAAACACATAACACGAGTTATGGGCGAAAAGGTGTATTCGGGCAAACGGGTCCGGACTTGGGTCCAAACCTGTCCCCGGGTCTGACCTGGCCTGAGGGAGGCCCGACCTGAGGGATTTCCGACCTGAGGGGGCGGACCGGACCGAGGGGTCGGCCCGCCCTGAGGTGGCGGCCCCGCGGCCCAGCAGCCCCGCATCCCCACGACCCAGTGGCGCACGAGGTCTGCCTAAGCCGCGCCCAGGGGGAAACCATGCGCCCCCTGGACTCCCGAATGGTTGAACCGTTTAGGTGGGGACCCAAACTGGTTCTAGGTGGCACCCGTCCATCTCATGCAGGACCCAGCAGGGTCCCGCTCCTCCTGGCTGGACGAGTAACCAGCCGCTCCACACCGCCGCCGGCCATCCCGACGCCGGTCGTCTTGGCTCCACCACTATGGCGCGATAGTGTGACAACCTGCCCTGGATGTATCTCTCCTCCCCTATGCGGCATGATGGCGCCACACCACTTCCATCACAGACCACCCTGGTTGTGACTCTCCTTTTGTGCAGCACAATGGGGTCTCTTATTTTTGGTGACCCGGCGGCCTTGCGCCGCTGGTTTCTTCACGGCTAGCCCATTTCCAGTCATCGTTGCTCTACTGTGGTTCACTAATCCGGAGGTCCCGTTGTGCCGCCGCCATCATCAAAAAAATGATGAGAAAGTGATGGATGAAAGTAGGGCTATGTTCGTGCGGTCCGAGCCATCCTCGTTATGGTGATATCAATCAGCAATTCACATTCCATAAATTGAACAACGTAGAACGGGAACAAAATCAACTCAAATCCCCTACCACAAGATCATTATTCGTTAACGATGTTGAGGAAAGGACGGACATCAATTCATTGACGCTGAAAATGATGAAGCTGAGTATTTCCTTGTTGACATTCTTCAAGGACGGTGCTCCCTCCTTTGTTCTGATTGAAGAAGGAAGAACTATTCCAACATAAAAATAGTGTGAGAATCCTATTAATTTTTGTTGGCACCAAATTTGAATTGGACTCATTAATAACCCGGTGCCACCAAATTATTAAACAAGTGTGGGAATAATTAAAACTAGAGGATTCAAGATGGTCTCCCTCATTAATGAGGGAGAGTTGAGAGGTTTCACCCTCAGGTGGTCCCCACCACTTTTAATCCTCTCACGGGAGGTTATGCTCAAGTAGCCCCCACCACCATAACATTTCATAGTATGTTAGTGTGTGGCGGTCCGACCACCAACTCCCATGGGGATGTTATAACTACCATCTCACACACACAAGACAGCCTAGAATAAATTAAAGTGTTGAACACTTTAATTTATTATTTTAATAAAAATCCAAAGACTGACTTTTATTCACGACCATCCACCATTCAGGTGAATGTTTTCTTTAGCGAATATTGGCGCCACGAGTTCAATTGTGCCCTAGGATTTCAATTCTGAGCACTGGTTAAAAATATATAAAACCCCGCACTTATGTTTACTGAACGTACATGAAAACAACATCAGAAATTGATTCTAGGCACATCGGGCCACAGAATCAATCGCCATAAATTTTCACAGACCTGTAAATTTCCCATGTGTTAAATTTTCTTTTCTACGGGATTTCCAGGTCTTTACACTCTCCCCACCTTAGGTTTTTACATCCCCATTAGCTACAACTCGAACTATGGAAACAAATGTGGGTACAAATCACGTATTCGAGCTTCCTGCTCCCTTGTACTCTCATTGAGGTTCCCTCGCTGCCAACGAACGCACACCAGAGGTATTGACCATCCACGTAGGACCCTCTGCTGGAGATCCTCAATCTCTACTGGAACCACCGTGAATGTCACACTGTCATTGATTTCCAGCATTCCATGGTTGATGATGTGGGAAGGTTCATCCACGTATCTCCTCAGGAAAGATATATGGAAGATGTTTTGTACCTGATGTAACTAAAGTGGAAGATCCATGTGGTAAGCCACAACGCCTACTCTACTGAGGACCTGGAAGGGTCCGATGAATCACAGAGATAACTTTCCACCTCATCCAAATATTCATAGACCTTTTCGTGGTGAGACCCATAGGAAGACGTGGTCGCTATACTCAAACTAATTAGGCCTCCTCCTCGTGCCTTCATATGACTTATGTCTACTATGTGTAGTCTTCATCCACTCCTGGATGATCTGCATCTTCTCTGAGGTAGCCCATACCATCTCTGGTCCCACTATTGCAGACTCCCTTAGGGTTTTCCAGCACAATGGTGATCTTCAAGGTCAACCATACAAGGCCTAAAAAGTTGTAATTCCAATGGTGGAGGGATAGCTATTGTTGTAGGAATACTAAAAAAATAGTAAGTGATCTTCCCAGCTGTGACCGAAGTTGAGGAAACATGCACGGAGCATGTCATCGAGGGTCTGAATGGTCTGATCGGGCTGTCCATCTGTCTGAGGATGGGAGGCGGTGCTCAAGAGAAGCTGTTTCTCGAAAGCCACTTACAACCCCTTCCATAGACGATAATTAAACCATGCATCATGGTCAGAGACAATAGAATAAGGTACTCCAGGTAAATGCACATTCTCCTGCACATATAGGTGTCACAAGCTCTCTACTAGCACTACTCTATGATCGGTACGAAGTGGGTTGTCTTCGTGAGTCGATCAAAGATCACTCATATCGATTGGTTTCTCCTAGATGTACGTGGAAGAAACAAAATGAAGTCCATGGATATCCCATCCCACTTCAACTCTGGGACCTCTAAGGGTTGAACCTAGCCTACTGGTACCTGTTGATCTGCCTTCACTGGCTGACAATTGAGGCACTATGAGACAAACTCTACTACCGCCTTATTCATACCTAGACACTAGTGTTGTCGTCGAAGGTTCTAGTACATATTCGCCACTCCTAGAAAAACCGAAAGAGGGTAAGTGTGTAACTCTCTCAATACTTCCCCGTAAATTGAAACAGGTACCAAGGTACATTCTCAGAAGAGGATGACGTGCTCCCCACCTTCTGATAATCTGTCAGCTGTCTGCCCTATGGATATCTGAGCGTGTCGTGTCTCACAATAAGCATCTCCTTGTTGTGCCTCCCTAAATCCCAAAATAAGTGGAGGAGTTACTGTATGAGACTGAAGAAAATATGCTCTATCTCATTCCACATATGAAATCTATAAAGCAGCAACCTGCTCTGTCACCTCTCCTAGAAAATGTTTACCAGATCTCCTACTGTGTTAATCTTCAACAGCATTCCCCTTCCTAAGGGTATAGACTATCGGAAATTCATAGTCCAGGAGGAACTCAAGCCAACATCACCGTCTTAGTTTCAGGTCCTTCTGAGAGAAGATATACCTGAGACTCATGTGATCAGAGTAGTCGGTGAAACGCTCACAATCAGATAGTGTCTCCACATCATCAAGGCGAAGACCACTGTTGCTAACTCCAGGTCATTGGTAGAGTACGTACCCTACGCCTTCCTCTGAAAGCCTCATGATAGGGGCACTAGTCTTCCTCTGCCTTAGCTCCTGAAAGCTCGGTTTTTATCTCTCCAACCACACGAAAGGTTTCCCCTTTTTAGTCAAGGCTGATAGTGGTGCTGCAACTCTAGAGAGGTTTGGAATGAATCTCTAGTAGTATCCAGCTATGCCTAGGAAACTTCGTACCTCCATCACACATCTAGGTGGCTCCCAAGAAAGTACCGCCTCATTCTTCACTAGATCTACAGCAAATCCAGCCTCCGAGATGACATGTACCAATAAGTGAACCTATCGAATCCAATAATGGAACTTTGAGAGCTTACCATAAATCTGGTGCTCTCGGAGTGTGTCCAATAATACCGGGAAATGGTAGGCATGCTCCTCCTCAGTAATGTAGTTGATCAGAATGTCATCAATGAAGACCATGACAAAGAGATAAAGATAAGGCTGGAAGATCCTGTTCACTAGACTCATGAACACTGCTAGAGTGTTTGTTACACCGAAGGGCATAACCAAGAACGTGGATTGGTTGTACCGACACCTGAAGGTCGTATTTTGTACATCCTCATCTCTAACATTGAACTGGTGATAGCCTGATCTGAGGTCTATTTTCGAGAACCTCCTTTCTCCCTTAATCTTTTCAAAGAGGTCATCAATCCACAAGAGTGGGTACTTGTTCTTCACGGTCACCTGGTTTAGGCAATGGTAGTTGAAACAAAGCTTCATGCTCCCATCTGCATTCTTAGATAAAAGAATCGGGGCTACCCTAGGAGAAACACTGGTCCGGATGAATCCCTTTATCTGCAGGTCCTCCAACTATACCAGCAACTCATGAAGATCAGTGGGAGTTATCTGATATGATGGAGTAGATATCAGTGTCATCATGGGGTATAGGTCTATGTAGAATTCTACCTCTCTATGAGGAGGTAGTTCTAGAACATCATCCGGGAAAATATCAGCCTACAGGTCCACCACTAACGGATAAGTTGGACTCTATGCATCAACTACTGTGTGGGAAAGCCACGACAACTGGATCGTGATCGGCTACACCCTCCTCCAATTAAGTTCTTCATGTGATGCAAAGGCTCCCTTCTCATTGGTGAAGGTAAACCTGGTTTCATCCATGCATACACACCGTAATGTTTTCCTAATACAGTCAATCTGAGCATGGACGGTAGATAACAAGTCAATACCCAATATGACGTCGTAATGACTCGATGCCGCTATGAGGAGACCCCAGCCGAATCTCTCACCTCCTAGAGTAAGATCACACTATAGGAACTAGTGGGTAATCGTAGATTCTACTCCCATAGGAGTCTCTAACCGCAAAGATCGAGCCAACGGCTCCGTCAGAATCTCTGAGCTCCAAACGATGGCAGTGGAAATGAAATAATGACTGGAAACAGTGTCTATAAGAACTGCAACTAAGGTGGATAAGACATATATCATACATCGAATCATCTCTGGAGCACCAGGGTCATATTTCTTAGCTACCTGAAGCTGATCACTCCAATGTCCATCTGCTCCCTATGATCAGGGAGGACCTCCAGGTGGGGGTGGTGGTTGCACATTGTAACATCTTCCACTGCCAGCTACTTGACCAACTCCTCTGCCGCATCCGCCTGTGCCCTACGGACTGCCTCGATCGAGCCTCTGCCTTTACCTGGGAGGTCCCTCAACTGTCTACTGATCATCAAAGTGGAAGGTTGGACAGTCACGAGCCATGTGACCTTTCCCACTGCATGAGTAGCACTGTATGATCCTGGAATGTATGTCACTACCCCAGGTGCCCTGAACAACTTATTCTGAGTCAATAGGTCATCCACCCGTGGGACTGGTTCTCCTGGATCTCTTCCTCATCTGTGTACTAGTAGCTGCATAAGACTTCAATGTGTGTCGACTAGTGGTGGGTCTCGCTGCCGGAGACTACTCAGCAAGGAATCTATCCACTAAGAGGGATCTATCTAACACACCTACCTTTTTCGGGATGCTGAGGGAGATCATCGATGCCCTGATATCTTTCATGAGCCCCTGCTCGAAGGTCTGGGTCCTAAAGAATGGGTCCCACAACATATCTATGTAGTAGCATGAGTGGTTGGTGAACCATGATGAGTATTGTGCCACCAATTTGATACCATGATGTAGATGTAGTATCTTCTATATCTTTACCGCTCATAGGGTCGCTAGAACAAACTCAACCAGAAACATGCTCTCGAAGTCTGTCTAGAGTAGTGTTGCCTCATCATGCACCTGGAGAATTAGGCTCCACCATCTACCTTCTGCTGTCTGAAGGAGACTCGTGGCAAGGCTCAACATGTAGCATACTGGTGTCCCTACTAGCTTGAAGACTCTCACCATTGCCTCCATCCAATCCTCAACCGCATGTATGTCCATTTCTCCACGGATATTGGGTGACCACTAGAGCTAGAACTCATGCAACGTGCTCAATATGAGTTTATCGTCTACTGCTAGGGTTGGTGGCATTGGTGGCCCAAACAAAAGTGGAACTACTAGTTCCTCCACTAGTAAAGGGACATGAACCGAGGCCTCATCACTTGGTGGGATGTCAGAGAGTACGACTCTCGAGGCTCAATGGGGAGGCATCCTGAAAGAAACAGATCTTCCATAGTCAATAGATTATACTTGGTGAGATGACCTGGTTCAGCTAACTTAATAAAACATTTAAATACATGCACGTAATTAGTGTTTTCGTTCACTAAGTTGGAAATCAGTTGTTAGGGTCTTCGTGTATGGATACGTCGGCCGCTCGCACCAACACTGGACTCACTGAACTGAAAACCACACTTAGTACCCTTACCACTATTTCATCACAGAAAATAAATATTAGAGTCACATGTTCTGCGGTAGAACCGACTCCTATGATACCAATTTGTCAAGACCCATCCCCTAAGGGCCGTATCATGACTACCACAATCACACCTTCCATAGGCCAAGGGCCGGAGACTAGCACCAAAGGAGTAAATCCCTAAACATTGAAGGCATTTCCTTTAAAAATGTAAAAAAAACACATTAGAGTACACAACTGGAAGTAAAAAATGAAGTTAAACTATATAAAAAAGAGGGATGAAAAGTAAATGGGCTGAATATTGATGCCCAAAAGTAAAGTACATGTAATATGGAAACGTACAAGTACAACTGAAAGAATAAGTAAATCCGCTACGAGGTTGTACTCTAGGGTTCCTACCTGATGGGTAGGTATAGGTGGCCTCCTCAGCACTCCACGTCTGTCCATCCGCTCTGTGTACTGCCACACCGAGTGGTCCACCACCTTGTACCATCCAGTCCTACTACTCTCTGCCTCAGTCAGCGCTGTCCATTGTCTGAATCCAATACAATGAGGTACGGGCATAACCCGTGCAGGGGTGAGTATAACGATACTCAGTAGGGACCCCGATACCTTTATGGTCTAACTAAATCCAATAAGGATAAACCACAATGTACAAAATAATCGGATAACCATTACTTAGGTATATTCCTATACATATACCTATGTTATCTATTAACCCATCTCAATCCTGACGAAGAAACAAAATGTTCATTGACTCAGCTCAAAATCAGGATTTTATTCTAGTGGTGGTAACATGTAATACTCCAAGTCAAACTATCAAAACCTCATCTACTAGTGTACTCTTACTCAATAGATTATTGTGAGCCTGCAGCGAAACATAGAGGAACTTCCCACTATTGTGGACTGTTGTAGTACTCCTCTTGTCGAGTATCGTGGATGTGATGTTTCACACAAAGGCACTCCCCATTGTGGTTCTGCCGCATCACACATAGGTGATGACTCATAGCCTACTGATATACTCCTCTTGTAGAGTATCATGGGTTTTTCGCGTCACACAGAGGTTCTCCCCACTGTTGTTCTGTCGCGTCACATAATGTCTCTCCCTACTGGGCTAGTCGAAACACTCCGAGTCGAATGGTCAGTAGTCATCAGGTATCAGCCAGCTATTAGGTCTCCATAATCTGCTCTCTTGTCTTCAGGAGGATCCTCTCCACGAGATACTTGTCGATACTCCAACTGTCACGAATTCCAATTTAGAGGTATCTCAAAGGTCTGCTTCATCATAGGGGTCTCAATGCAATAGACGGTGCGTCAATCGGGCGGCGGGTCTTCGAGTTATTGGCATTACCGTCCCAGGGGCACTATTGGATTTTTGGTTCGAACCAACCCGACCATATGTCGATTGTGTCCAAACCTCATATGCGGAATGCCAAAAAGAGCCTTCTCGCTCTAAGATTTCTATCACCGTAGAAGGTTCATCGATCAGACACCCATAGCCAATGTTACAGTTGAAAAGAAGTATTCGGGAAAACGGGTCTGGACCGTGGTCCGACTTGGTCAGCGGGTCTGACCCGGCTTGAGGGGGGGCGAGCCCAAGGGGGCCTCCCGGCCCAAGGGGGCAGCCCAACCCTAGTGGGAGGTCCAGCCAGAGGTCGTCCTGGCCCGAATGGGGTGGCCTGGCCCGACAACTCACGGGGTCCCCCTATGCCGCATCAAGGGGGGAAACCACACACCCCCTAGACTTTTGAATGGTGGAATAGTTTGGATGGGCACCCAAAACGGCCCCAAGTGGTGCCGATCTAGCACACGTGGGACCCAGCAGATCCTGCTCCTCTTGGATGGTTGAGCGGCCCACCGCTCCACACCACTAGGGGCCAGCCCAACGTCAGCCGTCATAGCTCCCCCACCATGACGTGACGACGCTGCAGTTCTTCCCCTTCGCATGGTGCGATGGCGCTACGCCGTTTCACCGTAGTCCTCCCTGGCCGTGCCTCTCCTAATCTGCCCAGCGCGATGGGGCCGGGCCCGTTTCACCACAGCACACCCTGACCGCGACTCTCCTTCCTCACGGTACGGCGGTGCCACACATTTTTTGCGACCCAGCAGCCTTGCACCGCCAGTTTCTTCATGGTCGGCCAGTCATCGGCCGCCATCACTCCACTGTAGTTCACTCTTCTAATGGTGCCTTTGCACCACCATTGTCGTCAACAAATGAGAAGAAAATGAAGGGGGGGGGGGTCATGTTCATGTGGTATGATCCCTCCTTGTTATGGTGATATCAATCGGCAATTCCCATTCCATAAAATGAAAAATGTTTATCAGGAACAAAATCAACTCAAATCCCCTACCTCGGGTTCGTTATTCGTTGACGATGTTGAGGAAAGGGCAGACGTCGATTAGTTGAAGTCAGTAATGAATAAGCCTTGTATGGCATCATCAGCTTTCTCTCATGACAACGCTCCCTTCTTTGTTGCAGTTGAAGAAGAGAGAATATGTTCACTATTCTTTGGTGGAGAGGGGTGTTCTTTTTTTGGAAGATGATGTTCTCCAAGAGTTCTTCTCCTCCCAAAGATCCAACAAAAGGATATGCCAACAAAATGATAGAGTGAGAATCCTATTAATTTTTGTTGGAACAAAATTTGAATTGGACTCATTAATAACCTAGATCCACCAAATTAATAGACCATTGTTGGCATAATTAAAACAAGAGGATTCAAGAGTCTCTCCCACATTAATGAGGGATAGTTTAGGGGTTTCTTCCTCTTGTGGTCCCCACCACTTTTAATCCTCTCACCGGAGGTTATGCTTGGGTGGGCCCCACCACCATAACCTATCATGGGTGGTTAGGGTGTGGCGTTCTCACCACCAACTCCCATGGGGATGTTCCAACTACCAGCAAACACAAACAATAAAGACTAGAATAAATTAATGTGTTGAATACTTTAATTTATTATTTTTATAAAAATCCAAAAACTAACTTTTATTCATGACCTTCTGCCATCAAGGTGAAAGTCTTCTTTTCCGAATATCGGCGCTGCGAGATCAATGGTGCCCTCATATTTCAATTCCGAGCACCAGTACAAAAGATATAAAATCACACTCGTATGTTTACTGGACATACCCAAACAAAACATTAGAAATTGATTCCGAGCACACCAAGTCTCAGAATCAAGGGCCGCAAAAATTCACGGACTTGTAAAATTCTCATTTATGAAAAAAATCCATGGGATTTTTGGGCCATTATAGACTCATTGCACAATGGACAATAAACATGGTCCTTGCATAATATTGTGAAAATCTAATCACGTTCAGACATTAAATTGTTAAAAATTATCCAGGTTCATTTATAAACATATGGGCATGCAACAAGGTCAACACATTACATTGTGAACACATAATAAGGTTCACTCATAAGATTGTGCATATGTAATCAGGTTAACGTATAATGTCATGTACTTGAAACCAAGTCCATGCATAAAACCGTGAACATGTAATTACGTTCACGCATAACATTTTGAACATGTAATCTAAATCAAGCTTAACTTTATGTACATATGATCAGGTACATGAAAAATATTGCATACATTCAATAAGGATCACTGTTTCTTATGGAAATAGGGATGACCTTGTTTTTTTAAGGTTCAACCTTTCCAATTGGTTTTTAATGGGTTAATACGCAGAACCAGAAACATCCAATGATTCTATATCCATTTGGACCTACATTCCAAAGATAGGTTCTCATTAGTTGTGGACCGATGAGGCTTAAAAAATTTCATTGGTTGATAGGATGGGAGGTCAAGCTCATCACACAATTTTTTGAGGGTAATTATTACCTACTCTAGGACTCTCTTATAGATTTAAGTTATGATCCTGAAACCTTATTAATTCGCGAAGTATGAAAATGAGTTTTCCTTTAGATTAGTCAATAAATGATTGATATGTAGGGGATTTAGAGAATCTTTTATATTTTTTTGAGGTTCTTCATTGATAGAGAATCATACATATGTATTGTAGATACTTAGTCAATGGTATCATTCAATAACATATATAGAAATCTCCTGGTCATTATGATGACCATACTAGTTTTAAATCCATTCAGTGGGGCACTTGAAGTTTATTATCATTCACAAAGGCAAGGATTATTTCAGATTTGGGATCATACCCACAGATGGGATACCTACATATCCTTGTTAAAAAGAAAGGAATCAGACCCCACGTGGTTCGATTGGAAGGATATAGTTCAACATCATATAAGATGAAAAAGAATTAATGAAATATGGGCCTGAAACATATAAAGGCTTCCTACGTACTCTACTATTGAGGAAGAGATCAATGTCCACGTAGTTCATGTAATGAAAAATAGGGTTTATGCATGGTTAATGTCCCAAAAAGAGATGTCATTATTACTTTTACACACTAAACCCACATAAGTCATGTTCAGTGTGAGAAACAAGAGGTATCTGTAAATTTGAAAATGGTTCCATGAACAATTCAGTAATGATAAATGATGTAGGGATTACATAAGTATGACAGCCCTTGTAAATGAAGATCAGGACTATATTCAGGAAATAAGCCCAGGAGCAGGGTCCATAAAGGTATTTGTACTTTATGGGGGTTTGGAACTTTTACTTGGGACTTACTCTAGAAAAGGAAGCTCAAATTAAGAGGGACTTATGATTGGGTTTGATTCTTGAGAAGGAATCCCAATTCAAAAGAAAATACGGTTGGGGCTTACTCTTTAGGAAGATGCCCAATTAAAGGGAACTTATAACCTGGGGCTTAATCCTGAAGAGAAGGCCCAATGTTAAAGGAACTTATGATTGGGGCTTAATCCAAAGAAGGAGGCCCAAAGTTAATGGAAATTATGATTGGGGCTTATTTATTGGGAGGAGGCCCAATGAGTTTCACTCAGATAAAGAATCCAAAAAAGGAATCATGCTATATGTGGATTTGAAGAAGGTTTTGAAGGCAATGTCTTGAAAATGAGAGGTGAATTTGAGTAAAGGAGGTGATTAGGAAGTAGGCACGCAAGTATTGTTTTGGCGTGATAGTCCGGGTCATGCAAGTATATTTGCACGACATGAGTCACCTTGGGCGACAAAGAATCTATAGGGTAGTACTTGGGTGACATTGAACTAAATCCCTTTGTATCATTCCTAGAGGCTTCCAAAAGGTTGGCATGCAAGTTCCCTTAAGAGGGAATGGCAGCATGCATGTGTTTCCATTTCGCTTATGGGATTGACACATAGGAATGCAAGTATTGATGAGTTCTAACACTTAGGCATTATTCTTCCTCTTTAGAGCATCCATTCTAGGTAAATAATTACCTTTGAAGTGTTCAAAAGACATCAGAAAATGACTTGGGTGACCAGAGCATGAATCTGAGTTTTGGAAAATTTGTCCTTGAAATGGGGTGCCCATAGGGGCTATTTATTGGACACAGGGCACCTAGGGAGAAAAAAATAATAGGGCACTCAAGTGACTAGTGCGACCCATATGTGGCGCGCACGTGACTTGCGTGGCATGAATGAAACTTGCGCGACACCATCCAAATGTGATCCCGGTTCATCCCTTTCTCAATTTATGATTTTCGTTAAATGGTGACCCTCATTGGGCTTATGGTATTCTCCTTTCCCATTCGTTGGACTCTGTAATGGAAAGGAGCTTCAAAAAAAGTCACCCCCCTCAGATTTAGATCCAAAAAATGAAAGAGGATTTGACTCAGAGGAAAATGAGATACAAGGGTTTGGAAGCGCGTAGATATTGGCGCGCAGGTTTATGTGTGCAAGTTCTAGCACGCAGGTTTTCAGGATCGCCTATATATATGGGTGTCACATTGCGCTAACCATCCTACCTTCAAATCATTTGATCTCTCGTCATGCATGTGTCTTCATTTCCCCAATTGATCACTTTTCTTTGTGTCATGCTTCTTCAGTAAGGATTTTTACTTGTTCGACAATACTTGCACGACAATACCTACACGACAATACATGTGCAACATGACTTGTGTGATATGACTTGTGCACCTTAATTCCATGGCCTTTTTTTTTCATCACATGTATTTCATAAAAAAAGAATTACTTAAAAGTTAATAGTTTGATCCTTGTGTAGATTCAATGGCTCCTAGAAGTATTGGATCAGCTAATGAGTTGGCCAGTAAGAGAATAGATGATGTGATGAACATCATTATCCATGAATATTATGATATTTGTGATAGAATGCTTTCGGATTTGGATAAGTATTTGAAGAAATATCTTGTCAATTTCCAACAGAGTCTCTAGTTTCCATTATATGTTTATGGTCATGTACAGGGAGTCAACGTTCAAGAAGAAAAGAATTATATTCCTCATTCCTGGTTTTAGACTTTAACCAATTTCTCTTCAGAAAATGTCTCAACTGTAGGATCATTTGGAAATGCTAGAATAGTAGAGAAAGTAAACATAATGCATCATAGCCCATGTGCTCTGGATTTGAAGCCTCACAAACCTGAGCTGTAGCTGCATTTCTATCCCTATATTTTCTAAAATTCCTAAATGGATCAATCAATGGGATGGAAAAAGAGTTGGGATTTCCATCCCAGAGGAGGTGTGAAGCCAACTTGGATGTGGGTATATTTGCTATGACGAACCTATGCAGTGTTTTTCGGGGATCTGAAGGGAGCTGCAATATATGAATCTATCTAGGATGGGAATACATATGTCTACAGAAATGATAATTTTGTGCCGGAGCTAATCTGCTGCGGGATCGCAAAAACCAATTCTTCCAATACGACTCATGGTTAAGTAAGCATCAACTTGAGGGATGTCCACAAGATCTCGAGGGCTCCAATTTTGACAGATATGTATGATTAATTCATCCCCCCTCCTAAGGATACCTGGAAGGATTCGGAGAAGACTCCATCTTTGGCTTGAGAGTTAATGAAAATTATCAAAAATATCAAGGATTTAAAGTCCACCAAAACTCATTCTAGAAATGATATTCATCCAGATGAGTGGATGGATATGTTTCTAATCAAGAAGAAGTAGAAGGGTCCCACCTGCACGCATCCTACCAGCTTCCCCAGAATAGAGAAGAGGTGTGCTCTTGGCACATTTAGGCCAACTCTAGAAGCATGAGAGTTTGAAAAGTGAGGGTATTAAGTGGATCAAATAATCACAGAGAAGACTCATCTGGTGGGATTTTTATCATTGTGGCTCATTGTTTATATTTTTCTAGTTAGGGATTCGAAGGGAGGCATCTAGCCAGGGACCTTCGTTTTTGCAGCCAAGTTGGCTGGGAGAAATATTATTTGGTTGGCAACCCCAATTTTGGAGAAGATTCAAAGGAGCATACACCATGTCTATATGGGTAAGTCTCCTTTGAGAATAGTGGGGACATTCCCTGTTTTATGGGGATGGATCACCACTCCGTTCAATACATATGCTATACAGAACATATTATAAGTTCTGAGATGTTCTTTTAGGCCATCAGTGTAGGCATTTTCAAGAATTTCATCGTTGTTCATCAATCCATATGATCTGTAGGTGAGGATGAGCATGTTCAAGGAATTTCATTTCATTCCTTATGGAAACACACCAACCAGGCGGCATGTTGATGATGGAACATCTAGCCTGGAATTGATGTCATATATGCTGTCTTATAGAGATGGTTTATTGGCCACCGGAATTGACAGAGAGATTATTTGCGAGGCCTATGCTCCATATAGATTTTCACTCCAATTCATTGTATGTAGCCGATTGTTGTATCCCCTCCTGTGCACGTTAGGTCAGAGAAACATCCAACGGTTTCTTGACAAAAATGGTTGCTGAAAGCTATGGAGAGAACTAGGGCAATGTTTGAGTCAATTGATAACATGGTTGCTGGAGCTGTGAGTCAATTGATAACATGGTATGTCGAGAACCGGGTAGCATCATATCCTGAAGGGCTAATGAATCACCTGGTCCCTTGGGTGGGGAAAAAATAGAAACATCATGAAATAAACCCTTCATCTATAAGGTTATTCTTCCCCACCTGGAGCTAATTCACTAGGTTCCTCACCTTGGGTTGATTCACCGAATTCCCAAGATGGGGATGATGAGGCACGACATGCATCAAAGAGGCCTCATGCCTGATATAATCCTCTTACCAGATTCAAGAGACTCACTTCGTCGACTCCTGGTGAGTTATATCATTGAGGCAATTTAGTAGCTATTTTTTTTATAGAGAAACAAGATTCAAGTTTCATTTTATTATTTGTTATCTGTGATTGCAGGAGAAGGGAAGAAGTTGAAGTATGATATTGTACGACCCTCCCCACGGCCTTCTGGTGCACATGCATATTATTTATGACTAGAGGCTATCAAGACATGGTGGAGATTATATTGTGATGTTGGAACCACTTGGATGGACTTATGTGAAGGGCTACATATCCCTGGAGAGGGGAGTCTCTGAGATTCTACTGATATATACATCGATGATAACCCCGATGAAGTGCGGGCTTTCATCAGATAGCAGGAAATGATCATATATTCCACTGATGATTCCATTCCTATTACCAAGTGGATGAAAGAAATGATGAATCGTGGCACCACTGAGGGGATTGGTGCTTTAGTAGATGAGGAGTGGAACGATTACATGGCTCCTGAATATTTATACTTTTTCCTAATTTTCATTGCAAACTAATTTCATTGAAATATTTTCTACTCATGTAAATTACATTCTTCATCACGATGGTTGTAAAGAAATGAACTACTTAGGTCCCTTCACCGCAGTACAGCCATGGTGGCACCGCTCATGGAGCCGTTGAATCTCCTCGCAAGCAGGGTGAGGTATCTCCAGGCCGGCAAGCCATGGACGAGGAGTTAGAAAGGGATTTTCACTCTCCAATACCTGTATTTGGTGGTAATGATGTCAACACACCCAAAAATTCAAAGAATCAAAGGCATTGAAGGAAAAATTCCACACCTAAATTCTTTATCAGTAGTGGTAGGTCCATTGAATTGTCATGAATCCTAACTCATGAAAAGATTTCTCATACTTCTTGGGATTGCATGGGCTTCTTAAAATTTCCCATTTAGGGAGAGGACTAAACCTCCTCTAAGGATGATGGAGGGTGATGGTGAGAAGACCCAAATTCATGCTTACCTGGCTGCTCCTCAAGAAACGAGGAGAGAAGAAGAGAAATCTTATGTTCCCAGTACTACTAATGTTTCTACTGTAAGAAGTGAGAGCCTTCTTCTAGTAAATTAAAAAAGATTCATAGAATGTTGAATGAAGACATAAATTGACTACTCTTATGTGATGATTTATTTTCAACAACTGCACCAGAACATTTGGATTCCACTTCAACGGACTCTGCAATTTTCTATGAGGAATTTTTTCGGTGTCGGAGGCAGCACAAGGAGGTCAACCAGGAAGACATGTCATATTATCTCACTGGTGAGACGAACCAGGAATCTGAGATATCACTGGATGAAATGATGAAACATGACGCGACTTTTGAAGAAATTTTATATAATGTTAAATTACCATGTGATTTGGAATATTTTGGACGTGAGTGTTATCCTTCGTCATGTTAAATTTTTTTATTACATTTATGACCATGATTGGTTGAAATGTGAAGTTCAGTCTGAGAAAGTTGCAGATCATCCTAAGAATCAAGGGGGTAGAGAAAACTCGATCATTGCAGATACCCTAGCTCAAGTGGAGCTCAACCCAGCCGAGCTTCCTAAAATCCATCCTAAAAATCAAATTGAAGATAAGAATGATGGGGAGGAACCTTCTCATGCTACTGATCTACCATTGGGTAAAATATGATAATATTTTTGGTTGTATTTAAATTTCAAGATATAAAATAAATTTTTTTATCCTTTGGAACTTACCAAAGCTTTCTATTAACTATACTGGGCCATCAATTTCAGTGGCTAGATCCGTAGGTGAAGCCTCAGCCTTCTCCCCAACGGGAGTAGAATGTGGAGTACCAAGGGTAAGTGGGGAAGGAGCAGAACATTGAACTACCATAACTGCATTAATCCCAGAAAATATTCCCCACAATCATAGTGGTGCTGAATCAGTCCCAGAGGTGAAAAAGGTGCTCTAATTATCACGTCTCAAGGCATGTCAGAATATATGGAAGATCATATCTAATGTGCATCTTGAAGAGCTATCTTTGAAGATCCCACAACTGTTATCCTTATTCATCATGCTCGGACTTGGAGTTTTTTTATATCAAGAGATCTATACCGAGGTAAAACAAGTCATCTTAAGGAGGGAGAAGGAGAAAAAGTGCCATCATGATCTGACTAGAGCGGGGCTATTGACCAATATCGGCGAATTTTAGGATTCGGTGTCCCGAGATGAGGCTGATCATGCTGCAAAGCTGAAGGATCAGAAGCATAAGATGATGGTGAATTTTTTCCACCCGATGAATCTTCAAAAATAGTTATATATCGTTACGGGGTAACTTGACAAGCATAACAATTCATTGGAAGGTGTCAAAATGAATGGTATGAAAGCCATCGTAGATGCCAAGAAGGTACTCCATCAAGCTAAAAAGAGTGATTCTGGTCGAATTAATGAACTACAAGTTGTTGCTGATGAAGCTCAGGATTCCTTAAATCAAATGAGAAGTTATGTTGAAATACTCTTTTAATTCTTTAAAAAGATAAGATACTCCAATATGTGGTTATTCTACTAATCTTGTGCATCAATGGAAAAGACATTTCATCTTCAATCATTTTTACCTGCATTCTCTTGCTAATAACATATATTATTATTTTTAATTTTCACCTAAGTCAATGGGCCTAGTAAGCATATTTTGATTTTTCAAGGATTATACAAACAACCCCACAAATATTGCTTCTTTTGTTTCTCAATATTGCTTAAATCATACAATATGTACGATTAGCGAGCTGGGACTCAAATTTTGTTCAATGTTTCATTTACATGTTCCCATGTTAATGAGTACCATGTATTTTGTTGGTAGTTTAATGTCATGCATGTTGGAAATAAAAGGATTATGGTTGAGGTCAAATAGCTTTGACTGAATGGATTAAAATTGACTCAATTCATTGATAATGTGTTTAAAAACTTATTACCACATTCAGGTATGGGGGAAAACATGTAAACTATGACTTAAGAAATTTTTAATCTGAGGGATGATATGAAAGAAGGGATAAAAGGAATTAGAGGAAGTATTTCCTAAGAGTGAAGTTACCACTATTTGACAAACCCATTTGGGGTTATGCAGGGCCATATAAGGGAATTGGATGCATAGTCAAATAATAGAATCCTTTGGATGATAGGTCTATTATGTAGACTACATATGCAAGGCCACCTGGGGTCACTTACTGCATAGTCAGGCAATAGAAATCTCAGAAATTTTACATTTCTATTGCTAAAATCCAGTGGAAGTTTATGGAGGTTTAAATTTTCCAAAGCACAGAGTCTGCTATATGGATAGATGTACTTGAATATGTAGAGGATATTCCCAATCAAGATTGTCAAAAAATTGGATGAATATAAATCCTTTGAAGGTCTGACCCAAATGTCGGGAAGATAAATATAAACCATAGAATTGAATACTTTCAGATCATGAAATTAATATGGGAAAAATTTGTTAAGGATGGCTATTTTTGCGGATCCCTACATATCGTCGTTAAGACCAATAAGGACAAAAGATGTTTCCCCCCCTTGAATGAAGTTATGACTGTTTGAAAAACCTGTTATGGAGTTTGAATTATGAAGGGACACTTAAAGGAACTAGATACATTTTGAAATAATAGCATCTTTTGGATTACTAGTCCATTATATAGACTACTTGTTCAAGGCCACCTAAGGGCACATGCTGCATGGTCAGGCAAAAGAATTCCCGGGTATCAGACATTTTGTGACCATATGTCCAGAAAAGCATTATGAATATCTCTAAGTATTTAAGGTTAGAAATATCACACATAATAAATGGTTATTGTCCAATTCATGAAGGATATACATAGGCCAATGCTGTCCATAATCATGTTCTGGCTGGGTCCTGAATTGAGATGCTGGACTTCACTATATATCTCATTAGGATGAGAATCATGCCATATGTAATTCTTGAAATATATTATAACGTCATGTAGGATGAGAGCATAGGATATCATAGTTTAGGGTCATAGTGTTCAGACGATAATGAGGGAGACACATTTAGTGTTTTTTATAAACCTGATGTGAATAAAGACATGGGATTTCATACCACATTCATTAGCTGACAAGGGGACTTTTCAGCCAAGGGACTGATAGTGGAGTTTGGGGTTAAGCCCAAAGACTTGGGGCTGGGTTAGAGGGATGATCAAACGTTCATACATATCCCCTAAAGATGGGAATCAAGCCATACTTAGTTCTTGAAATTCCCTCTATACAGATTTGGATCGTACAGGTGAAGGGTGAAAGGGGACATTAGTGCAATGATGGTAGGATCCAAGATTAATGGTTCATGCACTGTAAGTTATTTACATAGTCCTTGTAATATAACATGATTGGATTTCAATGTCAATAATGATTCCCTCTCAGGTGAGGTTGTCAGAAACTATTTTATTTTATTGGCATATAGGACAAAATTGTGAAATGTTTAAGGTCATATGCATGGACCAATGATATATAGTTTAGCATCATATAGCAAGGACGATGATGAACCAATGTGAATATATTGTTTTGGGGAGGGGGGTTCATGGATCAGAATTGTATGAGATGGAGGTGAACCGATATGATGATATTGGTTTTGGGCTTGAACGTCGGGAGGTTTCCTATGTACCCAGCTTAATAGGAATGGATCAAAGTCTGCGTAGTTTGATTTAGAATGAATTGGTCATCTATTTGTACTTGAGGACAACCTGAAGATGGTTTTGGGACTTACGCATGGTTAGTAGCCCAAAGAGGTTTTTATGGTTGAAGCATACTCTAAGCTCATGTGAGTAATGCTCAATGTGAGAAAAAAGAGGTAACAACAACCCTAATGATGCCCAATTTAACGTTATGTGGGGGAAAAGGGTGATATATAGTTTAGCATCATGTAGCTCGGGCATATTGTAGTTTAACTTCTTGCAGGACATGTGCATAGTTTAACCTCATGTTGGACGACAAATGGGATATGTTGATTAATTTACTATAGTGAGGATTGAAGAAATTCTTGCAGTAAGGACTAATGGGTGAATTTGTGTTACACAAAATACTTCTTCAAAAATCATGCATTGGTTGGAGTTGTAATGAGTTCTCCAAACATTGAGATTAAAGAATAAGCACCATTGGAGTAGACCTTATGTATTGAATAAGGTCCTTCCCACATTCGATCAAAATTTAAGGGTTTATTTCCTAGTATCATTGGAGTTTTGAGGACCAATACCAATTCTCCTTGAATGAATGAATGAAGATGATCATTTTTATTGAAATCTCGTGCTATTCGATTCTGAAAGACTTAAAAGTGGTGCATGGTGCACAATCATTTTTCATCTAATCGTTCCAATTAATCAAATCACTTCTGATATTGTTCATCTATAGATAACTGATAAAAAATGGATACTATGAGCTATGGTAATTGAATCTCAATGGGCAAGACTTCTTCTGTTCAATATACCAATGAATTTGGAGTTGACCACGTAGTAGTGCGGGTGGTGGCCCTCTAAGCCCATTAAGCATGAGAAAGTTTATCAGGACATGATTTCTTATCTTTATCCACCATTTTTTCAAGTATGTTTGAAAGGGTATTATTTAAGGATTCTACTTGGCCATTGGCTGCTGCATGATACCGAGTTTAATAGTTGGATTAGATGTTGTATTTTTGATACAACTTTCTCACCTCGGATGAATAAAAGTTAGTACCATTTTCCGTCAATATGGTATGAGGGACACCAAATATGGTAATGATGTCAGACTTGACGAAGCTGACAATGACTTTAGAACTAACTGTTTTTATTGTTATTACCTCTGCCCATTTGGAAAAGAAAATAGTAGCAGTAAGAATATACTTAAACTACTTGGATGTAGCCGGAGGATAAGGTCCTTCTTCATTCATTCCCCATGTGGAAAATGACTATGATTATTTAGTTGTATGAAGAAACTCTGGGGGTTGATGGACATAATTTTCATGAATGACACTTCTTAGTGAAATCAACCCAATCTTGCATAATTGAAGGAAAGAAGTATCCAAGCCTTCGAATTTGACCAGAAAGTCTATGTCCAAACTGGTGGCCACCCCAAACTCCTGCATTTACTTCATTTATGACAACCATTGTATCTTCACCATCAATACATCTGAAGAGAATTCCAACAAAACCTACCTTGTATAGAATATTTTGATGATCTAGGCTATCATAAAGAGTAAAATCGACCACACATTGCTGGACTTGTTTGTTACTATATCTATCAGGTGGGAGTGATAAATTTTGAAGGTATTCCCTGATAGGTGTCATCCATCATGTAGTATGAACATATGGTTTAGAAATTGGACTAATTTCAATGATTTTCTCTGTTCTGATTTGAAAAAAAGGTGAAACTACACCACGATGGGAAATACTGATGATTGTTTCATCCCAATTTGGATCTACCAGGGCTATGGATATAGTAGCCATTGCATCAGCTTGGGAATCTTGTGATCACGGGACATAAGAAAATGTCGATTCTGAGAGAAATTCCCCCATTAACTCTCTCAAGTAATTACATAAAGGGATTAACTCTTCTTTTCTGATGGCATAAACACCATTGATTGGTTTGATTACCAAATGAAATCATATTTTACCCTCAAGTGATTCACATATTCCTGACGCGGAAATTCCAAGCCTGCAATGAGTACGTGATATTCTGCTTCATTATTTGTACTGTCTTCCAAAAATAAGAATGAATAAGGTACCACTGCCTTTTCTGGGGAAATAAGCACGATTCCTTACCCAAAAATGTTGAATTTAGTATCTTTCATTTTATTTCATGTTGGACTGCTGGAGGCACCATCAAAGTACATTTCCTATGTTTTAGGATTATCTTGAATAGAGAAGACATCCTCATCAGGAAGTTCGATATTTAAAGATGTATCTTCTAAAAATGGGTGTGAATCAAAGAATTCGGCCAGAGCGTGGCCCTTTATTGAATTTTGCGACACATACTAGATATCAAACTGCTAAAAAATAACTACCCACCTTTCCAGACGTCCAGTAAGCATTGGAAGACTAAGGATAAACTTGAGAGGGTTTTTTAGAGATACAATTGGACCTCATGATGTTGCAGTTAGTGTCACAATTTCCTAAGTGCAAATATTAATGCTAGGTATCAATTTTCGATATGTGACTATCGAGTTTCTACCTCAAGCATAGTCTGACTGAGATAATAAATGTATTTTTCATTCCCAGCATTATTCTTTTGGGAATGTAATTCACCCAATGATCGCTCTAAAGATATCACATAGAGAATTAGTGGTCGTCCTTCAATGGACGGTATTAACACCGGTGGACTCAAGAGATATCTCTTGAGAATATCGACTGCTTCTTGGCATTCTTTAGTCCACTGGTAGGTGACTACCTTATACATTAATTTGGTGAAGGGTAAACACTTGCCAGGAAAATTGACAATGAAATACCGAATATTGGCCAAGTGAACTTGAAGTCCTCTAAATTCATTCAATTTCGAGGAGGTGACATACCAATTATTGAATTTATCTTCTTAGGATCAACTTCAATACCACGATAGCATAAAACAAGGCTGAGAAATTTTCTTAAGGTTACGCCGAAAGCACATTTCAAGAGGTTCATCTTCAAATTGTGTTGATGAAGTTTGTTGAATATGATTTCTAGATTTTCCAAGTGATCAGAACGTTGTCTGGATTTAACCACCATATCATCAACATATCATTCAACAAATTTCCCTAAAAAGGGTTTGAGGATATGGTTCATGGCACGTTGATACCCTGCACCTGCATTTTTCAGGCCAAATGGCATTAACAGATAGCAAAACACACCTTGAGAAGATCTAAAAGCTGTAGAATCCTCATCCTCTAGGGAAATTCATATTTAATTGTACCTATAATAACCATCCATGAAGGAAAGAGCTTCGTAGCTAGCTGTTGATCAATTAAGTGTTCTGTGATCGGAACTGGAAAATCATCATTGGGACAATACCGATTAAGATCTCTGAAGTCAATGCAAACTCTAATTTGTCCATTCTTAATTTTTACAGGGACAATATTAGCTAGAAATTTTGGATGATGAACATCTTTGATGATGTTAGCTTTGATAATCTTATTAACATCAGCTTCAATTTTGGAGACATAAGTTGGGTGTGTTCTTCTTACAGCTTTCTTGAATCCTTAATGTTCTTCTGGAAAACCCAAATGATGAGTGGCAACATCAGGATCAAGACTTGGCATTTCTATATAATTTCAAGCAAATAAATATCGATTTTCTCTAAAAAGGAAGTATATATTTCTTTCTCTTCAAGATTCATTTCTGCACTAATTAAAGTGGGGCGTGGATCTTCTATTGTACCCAAATTTTTTTCTCTGAGCTCATCCACAGTGGTAGAGATACCCTCTTCAAATGCTAGATGAACATCCCTAAGGTCCTCCTCTTCCTCTTCAATTGGTGTTACTTATTCTTCTTTCACTTTCATAGTATATGACGAAGCAGAATATCCATGATCAAGGGATAAGTTAAAATTTGAACATTTTGAAGAAGAGGCTGCAATTTTGGACCCTATTGACAATGAATGGTCTTCCTGGGTAGATAGAGAGGAGATGATGGATTGAGAATCAACATCATTATTTTATTATGGTATCCCTATAACTTCATATGGCCTAGTTTATGGAGTATAGAATTGCTATATTTTAGCAGACGAAATGATGACATATCAATTTTAAGCTTTCATCATTTCTTGGCCAATCAAAAATTTCTCCCATGCTATCTGGCTCGATTGTTGTAATTGAAATTATGGAAGTTTCTATAAGAGTGTTTCGAATTTTGTTTATCCCGTCAATTTGAATGATAGGAAACACATAATATGTAATCACATGTATGAATGGGTTTACTGGAATCTTTTCCATACCATGTGGAGCATTAATTTTAGTGACCTTCTTCGCTGTGGATTTTTTCTTTTCTTCCATGTGATAAAACTCAGCCTCAATGTATTGAGATTCTCATGATTTGAATTGGGATTTGTCACCATACAATTTCCCAATTTGGCCATTGAAACAATATTTGAGACATTGATGGTATGAAGAAGGTACGACCACATGTTTATGTAACCAAGGTCTTACAAGAAAAATGCTGAAAGTTGTGTCCTGACGAACAACATTGAAATCTGAATTAGAAACAAGGTCAACAAAATGAATTCTGAGTTTAATTTCGCCAAGAGGTTCTTGTTCATTCTTTTCGTATCCTTGCAACGTCAATGTACAAGGAGATAAATCAGATTCAGTGATAGCCAATCGATGGAGTGTATGAATAGGAATGATATTTGAATCTCAAGCCATTATAATTGAATTCTCGTCAGATGTCTATATCATTGACTTTGCCTGATAGATACAAAGGTCTGATATGTCCATGTACAATATCATCTTCATCCTCATCTATAAAAGATATCACTTCATGGGATTCTGTAGTATCATTATCTATATAGTAGACTTCAGCCACATCAATTTCAATTTTGAATTCATGAGGAATTGGAAAAGCCTCAATGAGCACCTCTGGAAGATATTTTGATTGAATCAAGGAATCAAGAATTTATAACATGGTCGGTACATGGGAAAAATGTTTCAATACATCAGAATTTTGGTCTAACGGTCAATGTTTCCCATCATGAAAATGTGTTTTTGCATGTGCCTTAGAAGTTGATGCTTTGGAAATAGATGCTTCTCGTATCGGGGTAGGAATTGGAAATACTCCATGATTCAGCAGATTAGATAGACTAGAACTATCTATTTGCTGATAGGAATAAGATGGGACCTCTAACTGGTCCTCCAAAATAATTGCACCATGACCGAATCTTCCATATGTCAAAGAAGTTTCTTTTTCTTGTTGAGCCCGCTGAAGGGCTTTTCCACGAGTTTCTACCACATGTATAGTTCTAGAAGGGGTAGGATTGAAATAGTGGCTTCTGGAATATCCACGTCTTCCCCGGTATCCTAGACCTATGTCACTTCCTCCAATTCCTCTATTAAATACAGGGAAATTAGGAGCATCATAATCAAAACTGTCATTGGAATACGGAACAGTTAAATGAATCATATTAACAGAACCTGAGATTAATTCTTCATCTGATGAAGATTATGCTCGATTAGCCAGTTCAGGATGTACTGTTTGGTGGGGCGGTGCCCGTGCTTTCAAAGCATATGGCATAAAATCTGCTAGAGTCAAAGACAATTTAGGCTTTGACAAGAACTCGTCTTCTTCTAACTGCTCTTTTTTCCTTCATATTACATTCCTTCTTTGATGATTTCACTTCTAATGATGAGGGTTATGATATAGCATTCATAGAAGAAGAAATAATTGGTTGATTCAATTGTGTTTGTAAAATGTAATGTGTTCGGTTGATCATTTTCATGAAAATCCAGTCAATATATTTCTGCACATTTTTACTTTTGACTTCGTGCCACTCACCCTCTTCCTCTGGATCAGTACCAGTAACACATGCTACTTAGGCTGAAGAAACTTTCAGTTTTTTCTGTCCAGAATCCACCATCTTTTGCAGGAGTTCATTTAAGAAAAAACACCCCTAAATGGGATGACCCAACATCTGATGAAAGGGGAAATAATTGGTGATGTCTTCATCTCCTTCCTTGTTTATCCTTTTTGGCCTTGGAAACTAGACCATGTAGTTTTCCAGAGCTGAGATGATGTATCCCGGAAGTTTTTCATTCAGGAAATAATAAACATTGTTATTCAAATCTTCAAAATATTTCCGCCTTTGAACTTTTTGATCATCTTGAAGAGGAAACAATTTTTTTATGCTCAGAAGGTGGATCCCTTCAATATTATGAAGTTCTTGAAGTGGAAGCTGGTATAGGTGCTTGTTTAAGTGTAATTGTAGTATTCTCTACTTTCCCTATTATCCTTCCTAGAACTGATGGAATTAATGACTTTTAGCCTTAGTCTTTGTAAGAGAGTCTTCGATCTACTGAGCGATTGAAGTAAGGTCACGATATCCTCATGTGTATTTCACAAGGATCAACATTGTGTGTGATTCATCATGCAAATTTTACACACATATTGGAAACATTTATTCTTGAGGGAGTTCTATGATTAAGGGATATGTTAATCCCTTCTAGCGAGCAATGAAATCTGAAACTCATTCATTCTCCCTTTTCCTACAATTGCTATGATAAAAAACTGTCATATTTGGAAATATTGAGTGGAATTGAAGAAGAAACCTTTGATGGAGATCTTCCCTCACAGAAATTGACTAGGATTGAAAACTTGTATACCATACAAAAGTAGGTCTTTGTAATGATTGTATAAAACACCTGAACTTAACTGCTTCATGGTGTTACGAAGTTCCCATCATAGGATCACAATAAGAAACAAAATGTATTAAGTGTTGTTTTGGATCTCCGGAACTATTAAAAATTGGGAATATGGTACTCCAAAAATTCGATGGGGGAGGAATTTCATCCACCCATTCAAGGTAAGATCTCTTTTCTGGTTGAATTTCTGCATGATTTCGATGCATATCTTCCAACTGAGCTGTTAATGAGTCAGTGGTGGTCAATAATTTTTGAGAAACATCTGGATGATCTTGGACCTGATCATGTGAAAGAACTGGAGTTTGGACGGGTGTATCAATGAGGACTGCCACTGATGGTTTTATTGCCAGTTGTTGTTGCGTATGACCCATAGGATTGGGCCTGTGTGGGTGTACTAATATGGAGGGATATTCTTGATCCATCCTGGTAGCTGCAGCAAATTTCTTTGATTTATTAACTCCAGCATGCTTAGGAGGAAGAATACCCTGATGTAGTTCAGCATTTAACCTCCTTAATTCCGTCATTTCTTCTTCTTTCTTTGTGAACCTTTCCTCTAATGTGATTGATTGGAATTCTCTAGAGGAAGGGTGAAATGTAACCTGAATTTTACGATTTTCCATGGCATGTTCCTTTATAGAGTACGAAAGGGCGTAACCCAAAGAAAAGTATTTCCCCTGGGAAACCCTCTTTCTACTGGTACGTACACCTCCTTCCTTCATTTCTGTGTGTACAACTTCTAGAAAATGAACTTATTTATATGATCTCTTCGAGTGAACCTCATGTTCTTGGGGGATCAGTGACAATGACATTGAAGACATTTATCAATGCATAAAACATTATGGCCCTTCTGTCAGCACTTCTGTGATACTTTATTCCCTCATGTCCTTTATGAGACATTTCATTTCATTTATTTGATCCCTGAGGAACTTTTTGATGATCTGTAATTTTGAGGGAATTTCATGATAATTCAGCTCCACATTCTACTTATGGATTTTTCCCTAATCTAGAGATGACTACCTTTCATTGAACAAGATATTGAGAATTTGAAAATGTCCCCAGTCTGGTGGACTGGGGAAGTTCATGTTTTTTCTGCTCAACTCCTCAAATCATATCTATTGATCCTAAGGGTTGAGTTAAAAGAGTCCCCAATCTGGCAAGGTGAGGTGGTTCTTAAGCTGCTAAATATGAAACATTCTTAAAAGCCCTCCTGATTTTGTGGATTTTAGTCCTGAAATTGGTAGGATGCATTAACCAACATCCACTAAAAGCACCTGGCTCAGATGACCACTGGATTATTTCTGACACTTTTGTCACTTTATGATGTGCCTTCTCAAAATGAGAATCCTATTATATATTCTTAGTTTCTTGATGCATGAGTAATTCGAAAACTTGTTCATTATATGATTGACTTTGGGAATAACTAGTTGAGGCATGTTCTTGATCAAGCCTTTGATTACGCACAAAACCAGTTAGATGTGGCCATCCACTGTCAATAAAATTGCATGAATCCACTTTTGGTGGGCTTTGTTGACTGCAGAGCCTAGTGAAATGAAATGCTCCATGAACACCGCATCCCTTGATATGAATACCAGATGGGGCATTGATAATTAACTAGTGTAACCTTTTCAACGCACCAAGGCATGAACGCTGAAGGGATCTTTGTTGCTTTTCAACCTTTGGATGTCAAGAAACTAAGAGAGATGTCATGTTAATTTGGCATTGTAACCCTTCTATTATCTTGACATGAATTTTATATTCATCATATGATAATATTTTCTCTTTTAAGTGTCAAAGAATTTTCCATATGTTGAGAAAAATATCGTGAATGCAATCTTCTGTCATTGTTTTTGGAATATCATATTGAGAGTCAGCCAAAGGCCAAAACATGACTGGTATTTCACCTTTCTCCATTAGTTTTCTCATATTCAGCACTTCATCTTTGTCATTCGATCAAGATTATTCTACCTAATTGAACCAAAGATGGTGCTTCTGTTTTTTCTTCATCAGATTCAACAACATTGGTAGAGAATTCATTTGTCAAATTAGAAGATGAATGACCCTTGGGTGGTTCAAATAATGAACTACACCCCGAGCTATCTTTTGATTGAAAAATATTTCACCTGATAGAGGTAAGGCATCAGACATGACTGGCTTTGCATTTGTAGGTTCCTAATGATAAGAGTGATCTATCTTTACAACATTGTCCATTGAAGAAATTTCCGGGAAATCCGAATTACTACTACAGAAAAGACTTTCGTAGCTAAATTCATCATCATGGGGAGGACCACCATGGTGGGTTACTGCAAAAGATGAAACCTCTTGCTTCTTGGTATTTTGGCCACACAAAGAGTTGTTGTAGCTCTCATATGAAGATAATAATTAGAGATTGATTGAATTTTCCTGAATCAAGACATCCTGAAGAAGTGTATGATTAAGTTATTTGGAATTCTTATTTTTACTTCCAGAATCTGGAAATGAGAGAGACGAATCTTGAGTTGCAACAGAAAATTGTCTGAGGGCATCAAGAACTCCAGCATTGAGCAAGTCCTTATTGCAGATTGGCTCTTGACTTTTCGACTGTGTTGGATGGGTCTTCTTCTTGGATGTCTTATTAATCCCTTTGGAACCCACTTTTTGAAAAATTAGTTATAATGGGAAGGTGTATCTGCCTGCATATGAGAAATGGTCAGGTTAGGCTGATTATCTCCATTTAAATTGGGTGTATGTACCCGAATTGATTTTCCGTATGATATTGGTGAGTATTCCCCATGACCCTCACAGAATGGAACAAAGGTGTGTATCTACTCCTAAGTGAAATATTGATGAGTCCCTTCACTGATAGGGATATATTTCGGTTTCTTTCCCTCTGATGTCACTAAATTTGTTATAATATTCTTATAGGTATCCATAATATGTGCAGGGATTTGATGCTGCTCTTTAAGAATTTTTAGAATGTGCTTGGTGACTTCAGCTTCTGGAATGGAAATATACGTCCATTCCATGTCTGGATTAGTTGCATATGCCTGCTACTTTCCTCCTTTCATGTCAATAGATATTGATAGTACTTATGCTTAGGGGCAGAGAGTTGAGTCTGATAAAGATTTTTCATCGGAGATTTCCGACTGACTTCTCCTGGTGATACCAAATGAGACTGTTGGTAGGCTTGATGAACATTGGATGGTGTATGTGCCTGCTGTGTATGCTCCATCAAGTATGGTTGATGGGTTTCCTTAAATAATGGTAGACAAGACTGCTGACAGAATTTGTGATTGTAATCATGTGTATGGTCCTGCTTACTAGTTATCACCATATTAGATTGGCTAGCTTCTTTGGATGCAATCAGAAGAGCCTTCTTACTGGATTATGAATTATATATAGGTGTATGTGCCTGCTTATAGTACTCCACCGGAATTTCTTAGCAGGATTTATGTATTACTACCAGGCGAGTCTACTGAGCAGTGAAATCATGAAAGACATGTGTATATGCCCGCTCGTTGTTTGACATCAAGTGAGATTGACAGACTTCTCTGGAGGGGGCAGAGGTAAGAACCTACTCCATGTTGACCTAATTTCTCCTCTAGAGGTTTGTTTTGAGTTATCTGATCTGAGGAACTTGAGCTGGAAACCTATAGGTGAAACCCTCATCATGATGAGAGTGCACTGCCACACGATTCTGGAAGAGATTGTTGGTAGGAGTCCTCATGAAGGACTCTTTCCTTCTTGAACCGAGGCCTTGATTGACCTATTCATTCACCTACCTATAATATGGGTGGTACTGGTTGTTGTTTTCCAGGGATAATGACTTGAAATGTTTTGAAATGGTGTTTGACACCACCTGCTTCTTGACCACTGGTGGTGGCTGTCCGGACATCCAGGGTGAGTCATTAACTTGGAGGGCTTTTCGAGCGCCTCCAGATTCGGGTTAGTACCATTTTTACAGTACTCCCTCACCAATGCATTCGAGACCCAACATTGCAGACGCTAAGTAGGTGATGTCATCCTCATATCGGACGAGGATCTAGAATGAGTAGCAGCCAAGGCATTCTCAATTGTGAAATTTAAGGAATCCACTTCTGTATTGCAGAGAGATCTTGGAAAAGAGTTCCTGTTTGATATAACAGACATAATCAAGATAATCTTCTTTAGACAACATCATTGGGATGAACACATTTTTCTTTGATTGATTTGTTGTCCCTCATATTGAATTTAATATGGTCCTAAAAATAAGTAAAACATCATTTAACATGGTTAAGGATTCACGTCGTGTTCACCCTTTTGTGTTTTTCTGGAAATGGGTATTTCCTTATTTGTTTGAGGTTCAAACATTCCAATTGGTTTCTAATTGGTTTATTCATAGAACAAGAAACATCCAATGATTTTATATCCATTTGGACCTACTTTCCAATTGTGGGTGCTCATTAGTTGGGGACCGATGTGTCTTATAAATTTGCATTGGTCGAGTGAATAGGTGGTCAGGCTCATCACACCTTTTTTTAGGGGAATTATTACCTACTCCGGGACTCTCTTATAGATTTAAGTTATGTTCCCAAATCATTATTAATTCACCAAGTATTAAAATGAGATTTCCTTTAGATTTGGGAATCAATGTTTGATATGTATGGGATTTAGAGAATCTTTTATATGTATTTGAGGTTCTTGACTGATAGAGAATCATTCGTATGTATTAGATATTATTAGTCAATGGTATACTTAAATACATTATATAGAAATCTCTTATTCATTATGATGACCATACTTTTTTTAAAGCCACTCAGTGGGGCACTTGATGTTTATTGTCATTCTGAAAGACATGGATTATTTCAGATTTGGGATCGTACCTGTAGATTGGATACCTATGAATCCTTGTTAAATAAAAAGGAATCTAAACCCACATAGTTTGAGAGGAAGTATATAGTTTAACGTCAAATAAGACAGAAAATAATTAATGATAGATGGGCTTGAACCTTATAAAAGCTTCCTACGTACTCTAATTTTATGGTAGAGATCATAGTCCAAGTAGTTCAGGTATGAAAAAATGGGGTTTATGAATGGTTAATAGCCCGAAAAGAGATGTCATTATTACTATTACACTCTAAGCCCATGTGATTCATGATCGTTGTGGGAAACAAGAGGTATCAGTAAATTTGTCAATGGTGCCATGAAAGATGCAGTCATGAGAAATGATGTAGGGATTACATATGTATGATGGACCAAGTAAATGAAGATCAGGAAATAGTTCAGGAAAGAATCTCAGAAGCAGGGTCCATAATGGTATTTGTACTTTATAGAGATCTGGAATTTTATCTCGGGACACACTCCTGAAAAGGAAGCCCAAATTAAGAGGGACTTATGATGGGGGTTTATTTTTCTGAAGGAAGACCGAATCAAAAGAAAATATGGTTGGGGCTTACTCTTGGGGAAGATTCCCAATTAAAGGGAACTTATAACCTAGGGCATAATCCTATGGAGAAGGCCCAATGTTAATGGAGATTATGATTGTGGCTTAATCCTGAGGAGGAGGCCCAAAGATAGAGGAAATTATGATTGGGTCTTAATATTGAGGAGGAGGCCCAATGATAAAGGAAATTATAATTGGGGCATAATCCTTAGGGGGAGGCCCAATGAATTCCTCTTATATAAGCAAGCCATCAAAGGAATCATGCCATAAATGGATTTAAATAATGTTTTGAAGGCCACATCTTGAAGAGGAGAGGTGAATTTGAGGAATGAAGGTGATTAAGAAGGAGGTGCATGAGTATTGTTCTGGCGTGCAAGTTCTAGTTGCACAAGTAGACTTGCACGACACGAGTCACCTTGGGCAACGAAGAATCCATATGGAAGTACTTGGGGATACTTTGAAATTAATCCCTTAGTATCATCGCTAGAGGATTCCAAAAGGTTGGAGCACAATTTCCTTTAGAGGGTAAGGTGGAATGCAAGTGTTTCCATTTTACATAAGGGCTGGACACTTAGGCAGGAAAGTTTTGATGATTTCTAACACTTAGGCCTTATTTTTCCTCTCTAGAGATTCTGTTCTAGGTAATGAATTACCTTAGAAGTGTTCAAAAGACGTGAGACAAAGACTTGGGCGACCCGAGCTTGAATATGAGTTTTGGAAAATTAGTCCTCAAAATGGGGGGCCCAAATGGGGTATTTATAGGCAACTGGGATCCTTGGGTGAAAAAAATAATAGGGTGCACATGTGTCTTGTGCGACCCATATGTGGTGGGCATGTGACTTGCATGGCGCGCAGGATAGGTGGGTGATGCCCTCCAAATGATTTTCCAGTTCATCCCTTTATCAATTTTTTATGTTCTTAAAAGGGTGACCCTCATTGGGCTTAAGGTATTATCCTTTTCCATTCGTTGGACTCTTTGATAGAAAGAAGCGTCAACATTCACTCATAATATTGTGAACATGTAATCATGTTCACGCATAAACTTATGGACATGAAACTATGTCCACACATAACATTATCTATATGTTATCAGGATCATGGAAAACATTTTTAATCATGAGTCATCCATCATTACCCAATGCATTGGATAGTGATAGAGGTCCCACCCATCTCATAATAACATCCTTCAAACATGTTCCACTAGAAAATAAAATATTCATCATATCATGACCCATAAGAAAACATAAATTTTATAAACATCATATCATGACATAGGAAATGAAATGGGTATCATTAAAATTTCATCAAATAAAAACCAATTTACAAGATAAAAGTTCCATAACCATTTCATTAACAATGATGGAATTATTAAAATAAGTGGATGTCATCACAGATGGAAAATAATTTTGAAATATCATTGAAATATTTTATAATGAAATCATTCATTCTTCTTTAAAATCTTGTTTTTATAGAGTAAAAGTTTTTAAAAACATTTTAATTTGAAAGTAGATCTGAAAAATATAATGGAAGATATAAAATATTAAAAATTTCAAATAACATTTTTCCATTAAAATTATCTTCAGGTATCCTTTAAAAAAATTATAACATTTTCAAAAACATTTTTTTTTCAATATAATAGATTTCTATCTAAAGAAATAGACCTTCGGAATTAACATAACAACATTATATTAAGTACCATGGGGTGAAAAAATTGTATTATAACCTGGAGATATATTTAGAAAATATTTAATAAATAATCTCATGAATGATATTGATATATATATATATATATCATACAATTTCATCAAAGGAAGCATAAACATAATCAACCTTAAAATAAGGTGAGATTGCCGCAATAGAATCCTATAACTCGGAAACATGAGATCATACTCCCCAAGTTGGATAATTAAATTAAACTAATCATAATATGTCTTTAAAATAAGTATATTCATGATATAACATGGAAAATGTTAGTATATAATCCATAAAAAATAGTTTAGGTGCATAAAGAAACATGATTTCCATGAATGAAAATTAAGAAAAAACATTTTAACTGATTGAGTAAATTTTAAAACCTAATATCCCTGAAATTTATATCATAAAATTTACATTTGAAAACCAATTAATTTATGTATATGATACATCTAATACAATCAGGGGAATTACATACACCAAACAAAAGGATATAGTGGTGAACATAACATGTATGTCAGAGAAATTACTAGTGAGATGAAATACACCTACATTGTGTATTGACATTCTCCATAATTTTTCAAACCATATGTTTAATATTTATCAATTTAATATAAATAGTTTAATGAAATATTTTCTTATATATAATACAGTATATTATTTGATTACTACTTTTTTTACGTACTTGTTTACAATCATATGTTAAGGTTTCATATCGGGTAATATTTTCATTGTTTTTTGAATGTGTTTTAATCTTAATATAATTATTTCATATAATTATATCATGATTTAATAATGTGAATAATTATATAAATATCATGTATACCATATATATATATATATTATAATAAACTACATCATAATGATGTATGAAATGAAAGACACCTATCATAGAGACGGTAAGGTGTACATATGCATGAAAGACATTTTCCACTTTTCTTGTCACATTGAATGAAAGTATTCAAATTATATATATATATATATTACACTAGAATTATCATACAAAATATATCATATAAATTCCTTAATCCAATCCTTAATATATTCCATGTGGTGTATGAATTTATCACATCGCTTTGAGGGAGCAGTAGTCCACACATCGTCAAACAAGATTATCGTATGAACATCGCAATGAAGGTTGAAATACGTGTATTGAAAAAGGAATAAATAACATTAAAGACATAATAAATATAATATATAAAAAATATTAATATATTTTCATTCATAATTTCCTCCTAGATAAGTAGAAATGTAGCAATGAATAATCAATGTTTCTTGAGGTAGTAGTTCATCATACACAGAAATAGTACCTTCAATATCTATTATATGGAGTTATGTGTATTCATAGGACATACACTTAACAAAAAAAATTAATACTATATGTAGGATACTTTTTCTATAACATAATAGTAGAATAATTAGAGTCTATGGGGTGAATAATGAAAATAAACTATTGGATTTTTAAGGAAAATATTATCTCTAAATCAGGTAACTTCTTTTTGTTAGGGAAAACAGGGTTCCCTAATAGGATTAAAGGCCAGATTGGGGATTTAAGGTATAATGGAGGATTTTTTGGAATTGTATTGGGATGTAATTTTCTGAAAATAAGATTTTTGAGAGGTGTGGGGAATGGGTAGAGGTGGTGGTATTTTATAGGGAAGGAAAAATACATACTTGGAATTTTTGGAAAAAAGTTTGGATTGCACAAGTTCCTACCTAAACAAATTCAGAAAAAACCCAAACCAACCAATAATTGGAGGTTTATGGACTAAATATGGACATAAATGGGTTTTGTACATGAGTATAGGTCGGTTTTGTTCTTATATTTACACTTTTGTAATTTACTGAGCTAATTGTTCTCTTAAACGATGTAATTAATTTTAATCACATTCAGCAATATTTTTTGTAAAAATTTACATTATTAGGAAATATAAATTATGATGATTATAAATATAGAATCCATTTTTACCAATTCTAATCACATAATTTTCAGTAATTAATTTAAATTTAATCGTTTTAATAGGATGACAATATTGTTTTTTAATGTAAAAACACCCAAGAGATTGATATGATAGAATATATAATTTTAATGTGAAATTTGTCCAAATAACAAAAATTAGATTAATTTATAATAATATTATCCTAATCAAATATTAAATAAATTTATAATATAATTTATTTTTATTAATAAATTATATTAAAGAGGTGTTTTGTAATAATATCTAGTATTTTTATCAATTCATATAAAGATGAATCGTTTCATAAAAATACCAATTTAGTATCATAACCTAAATTTTATGTCTGACATAAAAATATGGTGTTAATTTTGAAATATTAAATCTATAAAAGTTCTAGAAATAGGATTTAAAAAGGGTTATCTATTAAAATTACATAAAAAGTTATTCAATAAAAATATAGGGGAGTGAGTATAAAATTGGGTTATTCTTTATATTAAATATATATAATGTATTGGATGAATATAAAAATTATTTTATTGAATATTTGACATCATTGTTACCTTAATATAACTTTTAAATTTTAATTTAATATGATAAAATTTCATTCTTCCTGTAATAATTTTTTTATTTTATATTAAATATATTTCCATATTCTTTTAACATTATTCGGCAACCCATGAAGTCATATTATATTTGAGTAAACCATATATTTTCATAAAGCAGTTAATATTAATCATATTCTTCATAATAAGGCCTATTCAATATTCCATTATAATTATATATTTTTTAATATATTATAGTTAAGTAACACATGATATTTTTTTTTACCCAACACATCGAGGAAGGTCAGTCTTGAGTTTAATATATGATACGTCGATGATAGATGTATTATATTCCATGTTGGTGTTTCATATAGAACAAGAAATATTGGTTCATTGTTAGTGTAATTTTTGAAATTCTATTTAATATATATATTAAAAAACTATTTAGAGGGTCATCTGAAATGAAAAATATAAAAAAAAAGAAATTAATTAGAAAAAAATCATTTCACAAATTCTTGAGGTGTTACATTCTACCCACCATAAAATTTATTTCACCCACCAAATTTATCTTATATATAAAAGTTATAACAATTTGATGTTCCATTCATTCAATCACACATCATAAAAATTCATACTAAAACTTCCCTCAAATAGGGAAATTTATAACCATAACGGTTACCCAATGAAACTTATAACTTATTGTCCACATAGGAGAGCATAGGACAAGAGTGATTATTTTACATTGAGGAAAAGAGTAAATATTTATAAAGAGTGATCATGTTCTTCAATCACAAAAAATTGAATAATCAATGAAAAACTAAGGGAATCAAAGTCGTAAATCTATGATGATTGTAGAAGCCACTAGTTTAACTGAATTTAAGGTATAAGTAAAATATATTTTTTTCTTATCATTATATTATAATTGAGTAATTCTATTTAAAGACAAAAAATATAAGTAAATATACATACATTGTGTTATCCCTTTTTTATGAGAAATCTAAACCATTAGTTATGCCTCAATAGATATCCACTAAATCTCTTTCCTTAAAAAATGACAATAAATTATTATTATTTTTTCTAGTAAAAAATTACAATGAGAATCATGATATTTCATACCATTTGTCAATAGTTTTCATTAATACCACATTTTCTTAATAGGATATACAATTATCATAAATAATCATAGTTTTACACAATACATTATTCTCAAAAACATCCTCCAAATTCTAATTTAATATTTCAAAAAATGGTTAACATTATAACTCTTCCAAAATATTGAAATATATAACATTATATGGCAGTCAAAAAATAAGCATAAAATTGATCCCTCGTATGTCTCAATGTACCTCTTTGTTTTCACACTCCAAACATGTGAATAACCTAGACACATATTCCCTTGAAACATGGCAATAACCTTAATTATCATAAATCATTTTGGAAAATATGCAGTCCTACCAATTCATAAGGTTACCAGATATATTAATTAATTACAACAAGTTATAAACATTATCCATGATGACATAGGCCATATTTTCGAGAATTAGTTCCATGATAATCAACTCTATCAAATTTACATACTCCAAACCATTCATCTATTTATCCACGTGAAATATAATTTTCTTAACATCATGATCACATTAATGGTTACCATCCCTATATCAAAATACCACTTTTATAAGACTTCATGACCATTAAAAATATCCATTTCAATCTTTATAGAAAACATATACTAAAAATTATTATATATTTCAAGATTCATATAACATATTCTTTGAATTCCAAAACGAATTACTTCAATCATCCAAATATTTTCATATACCATTAATTAGGAACCATCATCATATTAATTAATATACCATTACTATAAAATGAAAAATAAATAATTCATTAATGTTCCTCAACCTCAATATAATAATTTTATTATGTTTAATATAAAAAATAATATAAGAACATCACATACCGTCCACTTGTCGTTTACGGTGTTTTTTTCTTTAGATGGATAACCAATACTTATACCACCTTCATGATCTACATTATGATATTTCCACTTGATAAATTGATTATTATTATACACATACATTTCATATCTAAAACATAACTGTTAATCATGAACCATATAGTTAACCAAATTAGTAAAACTGTAAAAAAATGGATGATAAAAACATATCTTATAAGAAAGACATGTGATAATGAAAAATAACTTATTAGATGTATAAATAATGAAACCTACCTTAATATATGACAACCTAGGTATTTTAAAGGAAAAATATATTTAAATCCTTAATTATGGTTCATTAAGAGTTTTTGAATTCCCAAAGAATATTTCCCAAGACTATCGAACCCAGTGTCTACTAAGGCCGATTTTCATGTACCATATTACCCATAGTTTGGCCCAGAACATCTTCTTTGAGTTGTTACCCATAGGGAAATTGGTTCTAAAGAAACATACACTTGTATTATCTATATAGGTTTGTATTTATAATAAACCACACACTCTATTATTTTCCAAAATTATAGGATATTTTCATAATCAATGATTTATCCTTATAATTATCCTTAGAAGCACCCATAGACATATCCTTAGTAATATAATTAATAATACCACTAAGGCGTCATCATCCATGATTTTAAATCTTGACTAATCCTTAATATGACACCAAATATAGTGACCCCATATTTATATACATTCATATTAAATCATTTTAGATGAGTATTCAGTACATAATAAAAATTGATGCCCATGGACCAGAAAATTTTAGTGTATTTTGGAAAATCAAAACTACAATTATTTCCTAAAAAATGATATTCAAAATCTCAAAATTTATGTATTTATAAGAGATTAATGTCATTTTGGTAGATAAGATTTATAACTGTAATTTTTTTAGGTATACAGGAATCCAATTTTTAATTATTTCAAGGATTTTATAGGCACCATATTTAAAATAAATATTCTTATTTTATAATTTAATAATTAATTTCATGTTTTAATTATTGTAATTTGTAAATTTTACATATTTATAATCATGATGGGGTGAAATAAATAATTTATAATCTTAAAATCTATTCTGGATGATTTTATTATCACTATTATTGTAAAATCATATTCATGTAATATTGATAAGTTTTTGAGTATTCAAGTAACTGAAAAGTATTTTTTTCAATTTACTAATCACATTTATTTTTTACAAATTCTTTTGGGTTATGGTTTTTTTATTTCAAAATAAAAACCTTACCAACCTTCTTAGAAATGTCAATAAAAAAGGACATTACCATTTATATTTTGGAAGTAGGTAGTCATGTGAAAAGATAAATTGTATATCAATGTAATCATGAGTTCATGAAATACGATATTAATTAATATCATATGTTCAATTAACATATCATTAATCAATATATATTGATGAATCGTAAGGATAAAATTCGACTTATTGATTATTGTAATGAATTATAAAGGAATAAGATGATGAAGTATGGTTAATGTTTTAAGAAGTGTGTTAAATGAAGGAATTGATTATATATTGTGTTTTAAAATTTATGATATAGTGGTAATGTATAAATATTTTTGGAATAAAAAAATTCTTATGTATTTTTCTATAGTAGTTTTTTATTTCATAAATTTGGAAACATATGCTAGATGAAATCGATAACATTGAAAGGTTGTAAAATTGTGAAATTTTTTAAGGTGCACGTAATCCATTATTTTATGAATTGAAAAATAATGTATGAAGAAAAATGACATTAAATTAGTTGGACATATGATTAAATCTACTGGAAGTATTTATCATTTTTTGATCTCTAAATTTTTAGTAATTATGGGTTCATATTTTCGAGGTTGATAAATGTAAGCATCAGATAACCTTTGAGGATAAATATATTAAGGTAATTATTTATGATTTCTCTTAAATATTTTTAATTTCTTAAGAACTATATTAATATATATTAATAATAGGTCGTCCCAAAAAAATTGCAACAACCCATCATATCTAGAAAGCCTGCGATGATTGAATCCACAATAAAATGGATACAATGTTTAATCACCTACCATTGAACTACATGAAGTCGTAGTTATTATGATATTTTTCGTATCAATTATGCAACGTGATATATGAGAAATATTATTATTTTAGGAAAATATGATTCATCCTATAAGGACTCACAGGATTGGAAATATTATCTAATGAATATGTATTTAATGTTATTTTAGAAGACATTCACTATTTTGGTAACCTTATCAGATTAAGGTAACTATAATATTTTATGATTTTAGTTTCAAAATAATAGTTGAATTATATTTCATAAACATATATTATTTATGGAAATTTAGTTTATTTATGGAAATGATTATTATTTCATGAAGATTATGTGATATAAGAATTAAATATTTTAATGAGACAGTTAGAGTAATTGATATTTGACGTTGAATATTTAAATTATCTTGGAATACTATGTTATCAAATCCTTCTAATTTTTGGGATTCATTTTTAGTTTCGAATATTTTTATGCATTTTATGGATAGATATTTTTTTAATAATCATTTTTTAGAAATGGGTATTACTAATTAATTTTTTATATTAATCTATATTTTAATCATATAAATGAATATCTCTTTTGAGAATTAAATTATATTTTACTGACCATTTAATATTCCTTTAATTACATAATATAGGTGGACTGGATAGTGTTAATTTTTGGGATTTGTTTTCATTTGAAGTTGATTCTCATTCTTATGGTATAAAAAACTCTTCTTTAATACTCATCATATAGATAAAATAAACTGATGAAATTATTCATTTCATGTAATTTTATTTCAATATATTAGTATTATATGTAGGAAAATGATTCCACAACTCTTTATAAGATTTTTTAAACAAAAATTTTATTCATTTACTACTCAGAAAAATAAATTAATGGGATTTTAATCTATCATATTCATAAAATATTGTGATGGTAAAATTTATCCTAGCCATGTTATATTTCACAATCTATTAGTATATGCGAATTATATTTTCTTTTCAATTTCCCTTATTTCTTATATTTAAACCATATATGTCTTATTCCAGATAACACTCTTAAAATTCTTTTCACTTTTCAAGTGAATGTTTTACGGAATTTTTATGTGGGATTTAAAAAATGTATTATGAATGGTAAAAAAACATATATTCATTTTATATTAATAAATTGATAGGATGAAATTATTATTATGTGTGGGGAGAGTGTGACATCCCATGGTTTTAAAATAAAATACTATTTTTAGAGTGTTCAAGAGACATAATATCGACCATAAATAAATAGAAAAATAATATTATTTTAATGTGACATTTATAATATAGCTGTTAAATTAAAGGGTCTAAATAATATTAATGGAAAATTGAAATATATAATTTTCATATTAATTTATAATTTATTAATTAATTATTTTCAAACAATCACTCAAATTTTTAGTAATATCAAATTATTCATAAAAAATTCCTTTTCATAAAAAATTTAGATTCCTTGACTATTATGAGTGGATATTATAGTTAATATTAAGAAAATTTAAAAACATTAATTTGATATTATTTAACTAATTTCTATAATAAAAATATCAATTATGACTATGGTTAAAATTTTATGATTTTTTAAAATATATTGGGGTTTTAGTGAATAATGAAAATACCATTTTTAACAAAAAAATATGATTTCATTTGAATAAATTAAACAATTAAAAATTCCTATTTTGTTTTTATTTTTTTTATAAATTACCTTAAGTATTATTTATTTATATTTTTCCAATTATATTATTTTGAATCAAAATTATATTATATTTTAGAATAATAGTTTTTTGGGTTAATAACTTCATTTTTCTAAAAACTATTTTAATGCACATAATGCATATAATTTTTAATTAATTAAAATAACCCAAAATATGGATTGTTTTTAATTATATTTATAAATTAGTTATCGTTAAAAATTAACAAATTATTTTAATGTTATTTTTATTATAGAGATTTCATATAAGATCATGCCTTTATTGAAAATAAACTTTTTAAAAACATTATTATTTTCAAATTTGTGGGTTTTTATTCAAATGTAAATTTTCAAATTATATAAATTTTATTTTTAAAATAGTATAAATATATTGAATAATATGTTACCAATTAAGATTTAGGGTCATTTTTAATTTTATGAATAAAATAGTTACCATGCTAAAAGAATACTTATAGGGATATATGTAAAATAATGAAATCAGTTACAGGCAAAAGGTACAATATTTAAATACCAATAAATAGATAAATTAAAGTGATGATTGATGGGTTTAATTACAATAATTATTCTTTATAACATTAATTATCAATCTAATTAACTATTATTATTTCCACTGAAAGGATTTTTTTCTATAAAAATAAAATTATCATTATTTCATAACATGAAACCATCCCTCATCAAGTATAAAGACCACTACTCACTACACACATTCTCAAAAAAATAATTTAATATCATTAAATATATACCAAAAACTCTAACATTAATTATAACCATGTCTATGTGATGATAATCTCACCCAAATTCCAATTCCACATTTTATAATGGACCCTTCAAGGAGGTGATATTCAAGAATAAACATTCTAAAACTACATATCTTAATTTATTTCTTTTTCTTCTACCTTATCCTCTCTCATTAAAACATCTTTTAATAATTAATAATATATCTGGTATAAATTTAATTATATTTAGATAATTAAATATATTATATCAATCCCCTTTATTATCCACTCTTATTAAAAAAAATGAAATCATTTTATAGATTATGCTGGTTATCCATCTTCGTGGATAAAAAAGTTTACATTTTCCATTTTCACCTTCAAGGATGGTGATAATACTATTATTCTAGTTTAATAAATTTTTAATATGTATAATATATATTATGTTCTTTTTTAAACTAATTTATCATCATAAAATTAAATAAATTGAAACTACATCTTGATGATCATAAAAAATGACCAAAATAAACTAACCATTAGCCATTAACAATATTAATAAATGAATCATCCTCATATAAGAAATAAAAATGATATATGGTACCTTCTATGTCATGAGAACCCTACAAGGGTCGGAAATGTGAGAAGAGAGATAATGACTAATGAGTCTGGCCTCCGGATGTATCCAGGTTGGTGACTAGCACTGAGGGTAGAACGAACACACATATGGGAGTCATTACCCTATATGAGAATATATTCTAAAGAGATATATATGACAGAAACCAACCAAATCCATGTAAAATTGAAATATAAAATAATACCTATGACATGTACATAATGTAATACAAAAACTACTACTTCTGAATGGAATATTGAAAGTACCAAAATGAAGAAAAATAAAATCAACCACAAAGCCCAAAATGCCCCTTAAAACTACAAGCTAGTAGTAACTAGCTCGATCTCCAACTTTCTCCAACTTACCTAAATAATAGTTTATATAGTGAGGGAGATTATTTTCGAATAAATTGTATTATTCAACCAGGTGACTCTCGTGAAAAAGTAAATAAAGAATGCTAAAGCACAGTGAACAACATGTGAAACTTCCTCATCACCTTAACATGTATTCTTTGTTCCCAGCCTCACCATGGATACTCTCCCCAATTATCGCATAAAAAAGTATATTATATAATAGAAAAAATATCAAGGGTACACCACTACCACTTCCCCACTGGTTCTCTTCTATGCTCCAACATCGCATGACCAAAGCCATATCTCCTCAAAAATTCCTGTGTGAAGCCACTTGGGAGAGCACCACCAAATGAACCTCATGCCATACAAAGGATTTCCCACAGACACCTAGGTGATGCACTAATCCATTCTCATAACCAAATGTAACTAGTTAGTTTTCAATATCAACCAAATATCTCATAATTTGTATCATATATCGCGTATTAAACATCAAGAATTTAAAACCTATACACTGTGTAAAGATCCTTAATCCATCACAACTAATACATGTTTCACTTATAATAGTCCATAGGAAACTATAACCAGAATATACGTGTATGAAAAACAAAAATCCATTATAGCCTTCTACACACATATATGTGCAAGACTAACACTCAGGCCTTCCAATACTGGTAACTACTGATAAAATTTAATAGGAAAATTAGTTTAGTCATCCCTCCAACCTACTACTTAGATATTGGGGAAAGAACCCCTCATGGATCAAAATCCATGGGGTGTCAGTCACCCAAACCAATATGGTGGGGTAGCATATGGAATCACAAAAACTATAGGATATAATATAGATTAGAACCAAACTATGGGGATATCATTGTCTTAGACTCAACTACAGATAAAATCTATATGAATCCCAATTTACACTTCTAATCCTAGATATCCAATAAGAATAAAACCATTTAATGTTTCTCATTAAATTAATTTTTTCTCTTATTATCAATTTCAATTTACGTTAATTAATTCATCAACTATTAATTTAACATTTCAATTCCTCATTACATTTCATTAGCATCACAAAACCTCCATGACCACTAATAATAACCCAACTAATCCAACAAATTCCTAGAAAGAAAACCTCATCCATGTATCCCTGAAAGCTCTAATCCCATATTTCAACACCATTTGTTCAGACATTTATTTATAGAATCATCAAATTTACATAATTCCTTGAATTTTATGAAATCATTTTAATCTAACAAACATAACGTGATCAACATAGTGAGTAGAAGAACTTTTCATTGAGTCCTTGTAACCTATAGTAGGAGTGTTGAACTATCAATAATTGTGAATCTATACAAAGAAAGAACATGTAATATCCCACACATATTTTTGTATTAGGAAAGGATGGTATGAAATACTATATTCCACCATAAGTGGGGACATTAAATAAGATAAACAAACCACAAGATTCATCAAGCTTCCAACATTCACAACCACCACATTTCACCCTCCCTGGTGTCCTCCCTAATAGTCACATGCATAAACCAATGCATCTCACTTCTCTTGATGTCAACTACTACCAAAACCACATGAACTCTCTAGTCCATGTTGAAAAACAACTATCCAGGCTCACATCACATTAGAATCAGTAAAATACAATAAGAAAATGAGATATTATCCCCAAACAATGCATTCAACCTTCACCCATATTGAAAACTCAGGACTCTAAAGTATAATGCTCTTGAACATTACACGAAAGATGGTAACTCAGAACCCTAACATACATTATACTTTATAAAAATTATTCCAATAATCCATCATGAAATAATATATTCATTATTAGTTTGTTCCAAATATGGGAATCCAATACAACATTCTATCATAGTTATCAGATGTAATTAAACAATTAAGTTGACTTTCCATTAATTAATAAGCATCAAAATGGTTTTGGTTTTTCATTCAATTCAATTAAAAATGACCCTCTACATTAAATTTGTTGTCTTCAACAAACAAAAATAACATGATTTTGTGACTTTCATCATTATCTTTGGCCGATTAATTTACAATTAATTATGTCTTTATGTTCCTCACAAATTTATAAAATGAAAAATTTTTAAAAAACAAAACATATATTTCACACTATCATTAAAAATAAGTGGAAACAACTTATGACCATTTAAAATTGTTTTAATATATATTGAATATTTATTATGTTAATTCAATTATGATCTAGTGGAATAAAACATGATAACTCTACTACTCCATGTAAATAGAATAGTGAATCACAAAATCCCCTACCTCAAAATGTTTCCAAGGTTATTTTCATGGGAATAGTATAACACAATAGATCATGATCACCTCTCCCACAAATACTGAATTCACTCAAGGATGTCGAGCCATTACTACACCAACCAACACTGAGGAAGTTTCTATTAGAAACCTAGAGAAAATTGGATGTCACATTGAAAATAGAAATGGTAGGAAACAAATAAAGAACCTATAATAACTGTGGTATCACATACCTTCTAAGAAAAGGATTGACACTTCATGTATTCTCTAAAATATGGGGTGCTCTTTGGATGTATAAAAAACAACAAGGGGAAACAATCCAAGGATAAAAGTTTGATTGCATGAACTATATGCTAAATAAAGGTCCATTCATCCCATACTAGGGGAAAAAGGAGGAAGAATAATGAGAAGGGTAACTCATCCAAAAAATGATCTAAATAGAGTAGTTTTTTAGATACTTTTTTGATTTTCCATTTGATTCAAATGACATTTAACCACACTATTTCACCAATTAAATACCCCCATATTTTTGAATATAAATGATATTATTTATATCCCATGAAAAGGATTAAAACCCAATTAAATATGGAATTTTACTCATTCTATGTTAATGATATACATAAAGTTGGAAATACTATTATATCTGAAAAATCCTGAAAATTTACAAACTATTGGAAATGTATCATTGTTATAGAAACACTATTTATGATAGTGTTACAGAAATTTAGAAAAGGAAATGACTCACCATTCTGGAAACACTGTTCATGACACCATTAGATGTATCACAATTCTGAAAATACTTCCCCTGAAATCATTCAAGAAATTTTACAAAGGAAATGACTCACTATTCTTGAAACATTATTCAGAACACCATTAGTTATCTCACCGTTCTGGAAACACTGTTTATGACACAGTTTTGTAAATTTGGAAAAGGAAATGACTCAATATTTTGGAAGCACTACTCATGACACTGGTGGATGTCTTATCATTTTGGAAACACTATTCGTGAAACATTTATAAAAATATGGAAAAGGATATGACTCACCATTTTGAAAAAGACAATTCATGACATCGTTGGGTTCCTCACCATTCAGGATACACTATTCATGACAGTATATGGAAAAGTTTGAAAAGAAAATAACTCACATTTATAGAAAAATAGTCCACAGAACTAGAAATTTAGAAATCTATTGGGGATATGTCACCTTGACCTCCTAGAAAATCTCAAACAATAGATTTTATCAAAGGAGTATAAAAGAGTGGTTTTGTATACTATATCAGATACCTCTCAAAACATTGTAATCCTAGAAAATACAAAACCAAACCAGAGGGGATATAAAAAATGGGGTACGAATGACTACCCTTTGAGACACCTCTTAAGTCCCTATCCACAAAAGGAGATCAACCACTTCAAAATGGAACATTCGAAACCACACAACAACCACAACTACCTCTCAAACACTATCCTTGGGAATGTCACTCAAAAAGGTGATCATGCCACAATAAGAAACAAAAGAAATCCTTATCATAAACAATAACGGTATATAAAAAATAGAACATCTTTATAAGAAAAATAATACATCAAAAAGCTTAGGGTAATAAATGAGTATTTCCAAATCACATTCCCTGGTAAGTTCTTCCATACTACTAAAAAAATCAGTCTCTCCAGACCTCCACCTCAATTTCCCCCAACTGGGAATCTTCTACCTACTACAACAAAGATGGATTCACAATTATCTATAAAAATAAAACAACTTCTCACAAATTATCTCATATCTGGATTTATCTGTGATATTTATTCCATCAGTATCTAGGAATCACCAAATTCACACATTATGTCACTACGTGACTTTTTTCTCAGCTCATTTTTTAAAACATTCCCATTATCAGGTTTATACTATATTTTATAGCCACAAAAATTTATGAACTCCATCCACTGATGATATCTCAAGTTCATGTCATTCTGGAATAATATGTAACTTTTGCTTTTTTTATGGGCAAAGACCCCAAATTGATATATGATGCGGTGCTGTCGCCAAAAAAACATGGAAAACCCCACTACTACCCTCTCAAAATCCTAAGTGGCATAGTTATGCTCATAGAGATGTAATTGTTGAGAACCATATGAAATGACTGATCTATGATGTATTAGAGAAAATCCTAACCACGGATAGGAACCATCAAAGAAAACAAAAAAAATAGCCCTTTTTTTGGGAAGACAATGAATTGTAACACTGGACAACTTATCATTCTGATAATCGAATATTTTTCATAACAGTTCATTTCACATTAATGACTGAATATTCCTAGAAAATGATGTTAGAGTAGTCACAATCAGAGAGAAATTAGCGATGAACCTTCTATTATAGCCCATGAGACAAAGGAAAATTCTCACTTCCTCCACAATCTTGGGGCCTACCCAAGAAAAAAAAGTAATCTATCTTCGAGTTATCCCAAGATAATCTCATTTGGGAGAAAACATCCCCCAAGATATGGACTTCTCGAGAACAAAAATCACACTTAAAAACATCCCAAATAGTTGTTCTTAATGAAGAACTCCCAAAATGGCACACATATGTTCTGTGTACTCCTCCTCAAATACAGACTACCCAAGTATTTCGTCAATGAAAACGACCATGAACATATATTTGAACTCACGGAACATGGAATTAATCAACCCCATGATAATAGATGGATAATTAGTCACACCAAACATCATTGCCAAGAAATTTTAATTCCCATAACAACAATGAAAATCTTTCTTTAGGATAACCTCATACTTCACACAGAGATAATGATATCTTGACTGAAATTCAATCTTTGAGAACCAGCCTTCACCCTTCAGTTCCAAGAAGAAATTATGAATTAGTGAAAGGGGATATAAGTTCTTCACTTTAACTTTATTCAAGTGATGATAATTTAAACCCACCACAAATTGTTTTCAGTCTTCATCACAAACAAAACTGGTGCAACACATGATGAAAAACGCAACCAAATAAAACCACAATGAAATAAACAATCGAGCTATATACAAAGCCCCCATAACTATTATGGTTTTATCAGATACGAAGAGATCGTGATTGGTGACACACCTATATACAAATCGATCTAGAACTCGATGTACCATCGAGGGGGTAATGCAACAAAAACTTCTTGAATTAAATCTTGGTACTCTTCAATGACTCTATTAAACACTAATAGCTAAACATCCATTGAACCCATCATTAATTTAACCATTATGAATTAGAAGCAAGGAACACGTCTATGAACCATTCGAGGGTCTTTCTCACTAGCAAATGAAGATGGATCTCCAGTAACATCGAAGAACACTAAATACCTTTAGAAGAAATACAAGATAACAAGCACTAAATATATCCAATACATATGGAGGATTACATCATATGGTTGTAATCATAAACATACAAAATCTATACAACAGTGGTACACACACATTAATAGCTCTTAGTCAATATATACTTCAATCAAGTCATCTCGACCTCCAACTATAATTGTCAGTGATAATGATTGTGGAAGTCTCTATATCTCAATTCCCAAATCAGGGAAAATGGTAGGTGATACAAAGGGGTAAATCTCAAATGAATCAATTAAGGTATACATCAATGTTGAAAATAGGAAAGGGGTACATAGAATGACTTCTGGATCGCCAGGAACTCAAAATTATAATGCTTGTAGCATAACTTGAACTACTATATGATCCCTATAACAAATATGAAAACAACCACCATGGCCACACTCTCCTATTTGAGAAGGGAAAGCATCCCGAGGATGTCGTAGACCAGCCCCATTTGCTATATAATGATCCAAACCTAGTGAAATTGCTGCTTCTACTGCCTCTGCTTGAATTTTGTCAGTGGAGGAGGATGAAGCAGAACACCCAATGCATGATAAATACTCTGAGAGGTTAGTAACTCTCACTACTGATAGACTCACCTCCACAAGAAAGAAATCACTTAATCCCTTAAAATATTTATAAGAGCCACCACCACCAGATAACCAGTACATTGAGGAAGGAGACCTACCCAAGATGAAATAATGCTTCTCATCCCTAAAAACTGATAACCTCATACCACATATCTACTTTTTTTAGGAATTTGGATGACTCTCCTATCATTATGATACATTTCTTCTTATCTCTTCTTGATAACCACTACCTTCTCCAACACCTCCATATATATCTTCAAAATATATGGGGAGTCATAGCGTTTGATCTCTGGATGCAATGACTTCTCAAAATTCCTCACATGGTCCTCCTCATTAAGACATAGGTTCGAATCATATCATAATAGGTTACTAAAATGGATTCCAAATTCATGCATAATTGATAAAACTTGTTGAAAGTTAATTAGCTCATGGAGAATGGCCTCATTTATGGTCACTAAAAGATGCTCCACTATAAATCGGTCTTGAAACTCCTCCCATGATATTGCTAACTCCATGACATCCTTATCAATAAAAACCACAACATCCTCACTTCCACAAAAAACATAGTCAAAACCAATACCACCCGATGATCCTTCCAAGAATATATCAAACAATATATATCTGACCCACCTCTAACTAGTCTTCTGTGAAAACATCTAAGAGTAATGTTTCGTTATTCTATACACTATGATGATAAATCTCTTAGAAGGTCCTTCTATATGTGTCATTGAAATCAACCTCTACTAGGAAGTGATCTACTAGTGCAACCTACAAAATAACTTCTATGTGAACCTGACTAAGAGGTCGACCTATAGCCAGACCTAAAAAAGGAAAAATAGTTACAATACCTAAACATAGAATATTGAATTATTTTACATTTATTAATTATTTTATTTTATCCATTTTAGGTTATCCTACCCGATGGTCCACCGATTCCAACCAAATTGAAAAGAATAATAATGAATGATCCTTCAAAATGTATCTATCCAACAACCAGTATCATCTCATTAAATAGAAACAATAGAATTATTGGTCCGTGAGTAAGATGACAGGGTTCCCTAAATACTTATGCATCATCAATATCCATTGATTATAATTCCTTTTAATTTTATGTGACCTCGTTTCCCTACCATCCCATGAAACATCACCAATTCTTAACTCCCAAATCATAGACATCCCTCAACCAGAGCTCTGATACCACTCTGTCACAACCACCTAAACACTATGTGAACCCCTCACAGATCAGAAATGTTAGAAGAGGGATAATGACCCTTCATGTGATACCTCTAGTAAGCCCCAAGTAGGTTACTGCACCGATGGTATAACAAACACATAGATGGGAAGCATTGCCCCCTAAGAGATCACATGTGAAATTGAGAGAGAATAAAAACACAAAACAAGTCTAAAGAGACTACAATATAAGAGAATCCACAGTACATGTATGCAATGAAATAAAATAAATACAACCAATTAATGGGAAGACATCGAATACCAAAATAAAGTAAAACATCAACATCTATAATGGTCAGGTAGCTCCCATAAACCCAAAACCAATAGTAACTAGCTTGATCACCAACGAGCTCAATGTTACCTAAAAACTAGTTTATATATGTAGAGTGAGTATAACAATATTCTTATTAGGATCCTCCTCTGAGCCTCTCGTGTAAATTTAATTAAACCTGGGAGATGAACAATGAACAACAATTGAAACTAACTCTTCACATAAATAAGAATTCTATGGTCCCAACCTCACCATAGATACTCTCACCATGTATCTCTTACAAGATTATATATTATAATAACAAATATCAAGGGTATCCCGCTTCCACTTCCCCCATGGTTTTCCATTTTCCCCCATGTTGTACATCCTAAGAAATCTCCCTCACAAAATGCTATCTCGAAGTCACCAGGGTGATCATCACCACATGCACCTTGTGCGACACAATTGAGTTACCGTAGACACATGGGCGAAAAACCACATCATCATCACATCTAAATGTTACTATGTATTTTTTTTATAGAAACCAAATCTCATATAATGTTTTTCGTACATCATGTAATATACCTCAATCCATTATATATCATACAGAAAGTAATGATCCTCAATATATCACAGCCTATGCACGTTACACCAATAGTAGTCCATAATAAACTATATCCATAATATATTTCTATTAATTTCCACAAGCCATTTCATTCTTCTACACACATATATGTGTAAAACTAATTTCCATGACTTCTAGCAGAAATATCTAGAAAGAGAATAGATTGGGGGAAATGAGGGCAGTCATCCAACAATCCTCCCACTAGGAAGTTGGGGGAAATACTACAAGGGCTCATTATCCCTTGGGTTTCAATCACCCTTACTGAAATTTTGGGATACCATATATAAATAAAGAAATATAAGATACAATATAGCATACAACCAACCTGTGGACATATCTTAGTCTTAGACCCAAATAAAACTAACATCTCTCTGAATCATGGTTACCACTACCAAGACTAGATATCCTAAAATCATAATCCATTTAATGGGAATTATTAATTTTAATCATTCCCATTCTTCAATTAAAATTTACATTAAATAATTCACAAAAAATTAATTATCTATTTTGATTCCACATTACATTTCATTAGCATAACAAAAAACATCCATGCCCATTAAGCACAACAAAACTGAGTCCATGACTTCTCAGAAAGATAACCCTAGCACAATATCCCAGTATGTTCCAAACCCATTTGTTCAACTTCATTTATTAACCAATTTATTAATAGAATTATCAATTTTCCATAATTCCATGTATTCTATGTAAAAATTCTATGCTACCAAACACAATGGGCTCAACAGGGTGTGTATACAAACTAATAATAGAGTCTTTTCCACCTATTATATAAGCATAAACTCATTAATCATCGAGAATCTAATAATGGAAAGCACATGGAATACCTTGCATGTCTATGAATATTTTGGATGGAGGGTAAGAAATACCAGCAACCATAATCAGTGGGGGATTTAAGGAAGATTAAAAGGATTAAAAGATTTATAAGAATCCCACATTCACATCCAAACCAATTTCAATATCTCTAGTTTCTTACCCAACATACACATGTATAAACCAATGCATCTCACCACCCTATGTGAAAACTGCTACCACAACCACGAGGCCATCATACCCCCACAAAACCATTATTTCCTTTCAGCCTCACATTAAATCATATGAAGTAGGAAATAACAATGCAACTGGCTCTTAGCCCCCAATAAGGAATTCATCATTCACTCATAACGAGCACTAATGGATTTAAAGAATAAGGCTCTTGGATTTTACAAGAAATAAGTAAAATAAGAACCCAACTGGGCATTATCCTTTATCAAACATCTACTTCATTAATCCTTCTTGAATTAAACGATTAATTATTTGTATGTTCCAACTATTGGAAACCTAAATATCATGTTGTCATATGTATCATAAATAATAGTACATCTAATTTGATATACCTTTAATGAACAAGAATTTACATGCTTTAGGTTTATCAATAAATTCCATTAAACATCCTACTATACATTAATTTTATTTACAAAAATTACAACAACAATCAAATTCATTTACATCCCGCTTTATCTTTGGATGTTTAATTTAATATTATTTAAGGCTTTATGATATCTTCCAATTTTCGTTAAGAACAACATGCTAGAAAATAAGGAATAGATATCACACTTTCTATAAAAATAAGAGGCCATAACATACGATTGATACCAATCCCTTTAATCAAAGTTGCATTTTTATTCTTTAAATTAAAGTGTGATATCGTTGGATAAAACAAGATAACTCTACAGCTGCATGTAAATAGATTTTATAATCCATGAATTCCTTAACTCAAAAGGATTAAAATGTTCTTTTCATGAGAATAGGCTAACACAAAGAATCCCAATAACCTCTCCCACAAAAACTACATTCACTCGAGGTCATAGAGGAAAGACTACTTCAACCAACACCAAAGAATAATGAATTAGAAACATGGAGATCACATGGAATTACATGGAATGTTGACATAGGAAGAAACATATTCAGGAAGCCAAATTAATAGTTGTAGCACATACCCTATCGAATACAAATCAAAACATCCTTATTTCACCAAAATAGGGGGGGTGAATGAGCATCAGTAAAATCTCTAAGGGGAAAAAATAAAATGGCCAATGTTTGATTGCATAACTTCTAATGAAGATAATGGTATGGGTGTCTCATACTTGGGAAAAATAGTAAAGGATGAAAATGGAAAAAGTCATATTACCATCCAAATAATTTATATAGTGCAGTTATTTAGATATGATTCTGATTATAAATTAACATATGGTCACATTAAACCATGTGGTCTTACCAATGAAATGCCTTTGGATTTTAGGAAAATCAATGATATGATTTTTCACCCTTGAAATGGCTTCAAAACCATGTAAAAAAAGAAATTTAATTCATTTTATGTCAATTAAAGTCATAAAAAGGGATGAATTGGGAAATTTGGAAAAATATTGGAATTTGAAAAACTATTGGAAATGTCTCACCATTCTTGAAACAATATTAATGAAACTGATCTAGAAATTTGGATAAGGGAATGAATCACCATTATGGAAACAATGTTCATGAAACTGTTGGATGTCTCACCATTCTAGAAACATTATTCATGTCAATATTCATGAAATTTATAAAATCAAATGTTTCACCATTTTGGAATCACTATTCATGAAACATTTGGATGTCTTTCCATTCTACAAACATTTTTCCAGACAACATTGGATGTCTCTCCATTTTGGAACACTATTCGTGATGTCATTCTAGAAAATTGGGAAAGTAAATGAATCACCATTATGGAATCACTGTTCATTATACCATTCCAAAAATTTGGTGATGAAAATGCCTCATCGTTCTGGAAGTCATGTTCAAAAAATAGGAAATTTGGAAATGTGGTGGGGATAAGTCACATTGACCTCACAGAAAAACTAAAACACCGGATTTCATTAATGGAATGGACCGGAGAGGTTTGGTACATTACAATGTAAACATTTAAAATTGTATTAATAACATTTCATTCAACATCTGGAGTTGTATTCCCTATTTATAAGAATATCAATTATTATACTTAATTGAATCAACCATCACCCCTTCAAATGAACTCTCCCATAACGATGAAATTGATATTTATAACTCATCAAAAATTCCATAAACGAACAATATAAAAATTTAAAAAATAATATGTTGATTTATGGGATTCATAATTAAGTATTTAATGAATCTAATTTGATTATCCATGACGTTAAGAGTATGTAAAGAACTTTCAAACACAGTTTAAATAACACCTTACATAAAAAACCACATTTTAAATTGCATAAATATATAGTTTTTAAATATTTATATTTGATGTAATTTTTTTTAATAATTTTAATGTATGTATTTATATGGAAATGAGTGAATCAAAAATATAATTTTCTCATTTTTCTTAACTGTTTTCCAAAAGGGATATTATTAATGTTTAACATAGGGGAAATTATTTTAAAAAAAATCTACTTTTAACGTTATTTTTTTGAAACATAAAAATGTAATATATATATATATATGGAATAAATATAATTTCCCTACATCATGTAAATTTAATATTTCTACACAAAATTACAATTTTTTTTATTTTAAAATAATTGTATTTCCATTGTACATAGGTTTCTTTTCATAGTTTGTTACTTCAAAATTGGATGTTTATTTTCTTCAAATAATTTTTTTATGATTATATATTCTATAATTTATGTTTATGTTATGGTTCATTGTGTTTCCTAATTAAAATGGATGGTTCTATTGTAAAAAATGACAATTTATTCCATGATAAACCAAGGATGAGTGGTTAAGTTATTAAAAAACGATGGGTAGTTCCATGATAATACAAGGAACAATGTTTAGATTATAATCTATAATGAAATAATAAATCTAGATATATAAGTTTATCATATTGGTTATTCCATTTATTTGAAGGCTTGAGACCCATTATAGATCCATATTGATCTTAATATGGCTTATATAAAGGGATGAGCCCCTTTATTGCTTGTGAAATATGGGTGAAGTATATATAGCTTATACGAAGGATTTATCCCCATTATAGCTCAAAGGTGATCCTTATATAGATAAAAAGAGGGTTGAGATCCATTATCTATATCTAATACATTCGGTAGTAATTATATTTTTAGTCAGACTTATTGTTTCATCAATTAACTATTTTTTAAAAGGGGGTTATGAATGTGAATCTCTATGATTCCAAAAATGGTATTATTTTTCAATCAATTTGGTTTTCTGATTTTCATAGTGATAAAAGTGTTTATTTTTTCATGTAAAAATTAATTAGTTAATTTTGTCAATGATTATTGAAAAAAATGAAAATATTTCAAAGGCTATATAGTTTTTATATTCATTAAATGATATTTTTTTTGATGTCCCTTATTGAAATTTTATGGATCATTCAATTTTTTAAATGTGTTTCATAAATTTTAATGATGAGCCGAGAAAATGATGTTGTAAAGATGATAATTTTAATGATTGATCATGAAAAGAAGAAAAATTATTTTAATTTTTTTTATGTATATTGAAAAATGGGATACTATGATGAAGTGTTCTATTTTTAAAATATGCGATTACTATGTAAGACTTTTCCTAATTATATAAATATATATTCAAGAAATATCTTTCTAAATGAATGAAATAAAATTATAGTTTAAAATCACTATTATATATATTGATTATGGACTGGTCCTCACACATAGTATAACGAGTCATTTCGATTCAATGAGGTTTGATGATAAAAAATGTCCCATGAAATCCCTTGGATTAATCATAGATTCATTATCATTATTATTTCTTGCATTCCCACCCTTGGATTCAAGTAATTTATATGATTTTTTACCTCATAAGATTTATTTCATGGATTATAGCAAGGTAAGTTAGTAAATATTTTGAGATAAGCTCTTTGAAGTTGTCTTGATTTATTTTGTGTGGAAGGAATTTGGTGTGAACCATTGATTCCTATCAAGACATGCTTCTAAATGTTAAGGACAACTCCTTGAGTTCAGACATGTTAATTGACTCTGATAAACTTCAATGGACACCCCTTATTTTCCCTATGTGATATATTAGAAGGGAATGGTCAATTGAACTCCATGGATTAACTTTAGTTATTCAGATTTTGGTACCTTTATTTTAGACATTGGAAAATGTTGAGATATACTATATATTTTATATAGAGATACATTGACACTACACAACGCATGGAGGTCCAACCATGGGTGTCCCTACAAATCATAATTTCACTGTCTTATGTTTATTTTTTCTGTTAAAATTTAAATTTTTATCATCGGAATATCTTCAAACATATGTTATATAGTCCGGTTACTTTAGGGAAATCATTGTTGGTGGATGATAGAGTTATAATCACACCATACTAAGGAATTCAAGACACATAGGTGCATTGAAAGAAGACTATCTAGTGTCAGGTTCAGGTATGGATAAGTAACAGAAATTATTGATTTCATTATATTTTGATGACAATATATGAGTGTGGTATGGTAAATAAGACATGGCAGTGCATGGAACATTCTTGTGGGGGAATATATATTTTATTTTATTTTATTATTTTATTATCATTTTTGGTGATCCATCCACATGATATTTTTAATGGAATGCATATCATAATAATTATTACAGCACATTGATATTGTAGATATTTTTTGAACTTTCCACGACTTATCAATGTTGTTCCACTATTCCAGTTCTTGTGATTTATTGTAATTACACTTCAATTTCGCCTATGACTGGAGGATATACTATCCTTGTAGTATCCTTATGAACCCACTAAACTAGTTAGTATCAACAAGAATATTGGGAGGTGTGATTGAGGCCATATAATTCTATTGGTCCAGCTACATCACTGATTGAGACATGGAGGGTAATTAAAAAAAATGTAATTAATGATATTATCTATTAATATACTATTAGTCCACAGTATATAATAGAATGTGTATGTTTCAAAATGTTTTCATTAGCTCATTTCTCAAAGTGATCAAACCACATATAGGGGAATCTAAAGTATCTTATATGGGATTATTGTTCCCATAATTAGTTAGTATAGTTATTATACAGTCACTTCAAGTGGGAAAAATAATTTATAATTCCATGATTTATTGTATTTTTACCACCTGGATGATGTAACATGAGAGTGTATGGTTGTTGATGGAGCATTATAAGAACATAGAACTCATTAATCATCTACATGTTTTCAATGATTGATATGTTTTTCTATTATTTTTAGAATACTAGGATTTAAATTTCAAAATTATACCTTCTAATGACATATATTTCTATTTAGTAAATATGGTTTTGTTATATAATGTTTCCAAAGATTTTTATATGGTTGTTTTACATATAATACTTTAGTGAAACATTACATAGCCAATTTCTTAGGGGAATCATTAAAATATAGGATGATTGAAATGGGATGTTAAATAATGGTCTTCATGAAACTTAATATGTGATTAATAAATCTTCACAGTGTTTTACCTTAAAATTTTGAATGAAATAGTATATAATCATGTTTTTACAAAATAAAAACATTATAGTGTTTAGAAAAAAATAATTTGTAACATTTATATTGATATAAATGAATTTATAAGGGATTATATTTTTTAAAATGGGTAACTATAAGAAGACTATAAGATGTTTTCCATTATATATTGTGAATGAAACCCTAATTAATTAATCCTTATAAATGTGATATTCTTAATAAAACCATGAACAAGTAAGTGAAAAAATGGAATGGAAGCATCATAATCCCTAATGAAAATGTGAACACTAATTCGAAAAAATAATGAAAATAAATTTGAAAATTTTGAAACACATATTTACCATACTGATTTGGAATGAATTTGTATATATTGTTTAACATGTTTACATGTTTTTGGGTCTACTTTGAGTATCCAACAAAACATATTCCATTTTATTTTGTTGAAGTGAACAAGATATTGATGGTGTGATTTTATAGTGGTGATTGTGAATGCCATTGTGAGTATGACTATGATATGTAGAGAACATTATATAATAAAAACATTGTGTTTTTTTGTGCATATAGTAGTAGTGTATTAAAAATAGATGACCTCATTTTGAGTTTGACATTGAGGTTGGAATTACATTCACTTAATGTTATGTGACATTAACATGGGGACATGTATTATTCTAAGAGTGGTGACCCATATGGGATTATATTAGGGGATATGTGGTAGGACTTGGTGATCCTAGAAATCAACACATGCTTCATGAGTTTGTGGCATAAGATGTGTGAGAGTTTCCTATGATATGGGTTGTCATTGTTCTATAAATTTCGTCAAGGCATAAATTAGTCTTGAATGGTTATGATATTTTTTAGGTCATGGTGTTCTTTGGTCCATGAGTATTAGGAATGGATAAATGTCTCAAGCACTTTGGTGTGATCAAAAGTGACCATGAGAGATTCATATCGATATTATATAATGTCTTATGATGTGCAAAGAATATGATGATTATTTTTCCTATGTGATAGATTCTAATTTGGTCCTACTAAATTCTGGTGTGTCATGGTTATGAAACCAGAGTTCTATGTTTTTTACATATACTCCAAAATATAAGAGAATTATCATTCATATGAATAACCTTCTTGTTTGTGTATTTTCTTTTTATAATTTTTAGTCTCATAGATAAGCACTATGAATTTAGGAAATATTTCTTGAGATAACGTGTAGTTGTGAAATTTTTCATGAAACAAGTAAGGTGATTTGCTTATTATATGAGATCATATATGATACTTGAGGTTAGATAAAGTGATTTTGTAGTAGTATGATATATTTCTCAACTATGAGGGTAATCCTTGGATCAATGATTATTTAATCAATTATGGATGAGTTGGGTTATATAAATTTGAAACAAAAGTGAATGAGATCATTTGGTTTTCGAAATATTAGGTTGTGTGAGGACGAGAACTCATTATTATACAATAAAATAAAGGGGGTATCAATTGATATTATTATATTGTATTAGTTTAACCTGGATACTATGTTTTTTGTTGATGCAATCAGGTTTTATAAAATATCTTGTATCATTATGGCAGAAGTTCCATGTTGAGTTGTGGTCCGAAAATCCAATTTATAGGGATATGAGTAACTAATGCTTTTTGATCACAATGTCTCTCTTAGGGTGAGGTTAATGGGATATTTCTTATAGATTCATGGTTTTATATGGAATCGTTTGGTGTGAATTGTGACATCCAGTTGTAAGGGATAACATCATTAAGTGGACTCAGATGTGGTGGCATGGTTTACCCACGGCTGACCCATGATACTATCATTAGTTGATATATAGTGATGGTGGATGAGATTGGGAAACACAAATTCCATGGATATGGAAAATATTCAGGCTTCACTATAAAAGTGGTTTATATTAAAGCTATTTTTTAAATATCCCAATAAATATATTTAATTGAATATTAGTGAATAATTATAATTCCATTCCATGGTATGGAAAATGATGAAATTTTACATTAGGAGTGTCACTCCATTATATGTATTGTGGACATGTCCTATTATTTTTTTCAATAACAAAAATGATGTCAGTTTCTGAGATAATATTTTTATCCAATAGAGGACTGGTAAGGAAAATCATTGGGTGGGGAGTCCATGTAATTAATTTTCTGTGTCTCTCATGATTATATTGGACATTAATTAGATTAATCAATCATTAGATGTGTCTTTATCTTATCATGACAACATCTAGAACTAGTATACAAGAATTATTTATTTAATATTGACACACATGAAAATTCTATAGATTTATATATGTTAAATGTTCTTGAAATTCAAGTTATTTTTTGGGCTTGAGGTAATATTATGGGACCTGAGTAGGATTTTTTGGATGCATGCCAATGAATATGTGACATCATGATGAATAGTGTGGGGTTGGGGATTCCCCAATGGATAATATTAGGAATCATGTTGAAACCTTGTAATGTGTGTTATTTAAAATTTGATTCATCGAGTGATCAAGTCATTGATACATTATTTCCTAATGGTACATCAGCTGTAGAAGATTAATATTCTTGAGTTGGGTCAGCCAAATGAGATCTGAATAGTCTTTTTTCATGTAATTCAGTGTAGTGGGTGTATAATTTGTTCGTGACCATCCATTGTCATTCAGTAGGATTGGTTTTAGTTATACATGGTGATTTACTCTGAGAGGTCGGTGCATTAAATCCAATTTTTAGGGTGAAAAATAATCATCTGGTTTAATTTGGAAGAGGTAATTAATGTTACTGAATGTGGTAAAACTACTGATATGTTGTGTATAATGGAAAATGGTAATGTATTCATTATGGGTTTGATTTCAGATTAATGAAACTACTTGAATACTATTAGGTTAGGTAAAGAGGGATATATTAAATACCTAAGTGATGGTATTAGTTATTGGGTTTGGAAATATTTTTAATGGATAGTTAATTTGATAATTGCTTATTTGGGATGGATTATAGATAATATGAATTGGATTGATCATTTGGAAACGTACTGATATAGATTACAACATTGTAGATATTTATGGTTTTAGAATAGATATCTATCATGAATGATGATAAAAAGGTTTATTATATGAAAAAGTTTAGGAGTGATACTAGGTATTTTGATATGAACATTCAGGTGGATTAACAACTATTCTAGACAAATGAAATGTCAGAAATGTTCTAATATCAAGAATATAGTGATCTTTAGAGTGACATAAAAAGTGGATCCCTGTGTTTATTTGGAATTAAATGTCTTTTTTATACTTGGTACAAATCTAAGGATGATTATGCGGAAGAATAGAGTTATTGTTTCATGTTAGAATGGAATTGATTGGATATAATCCAGTGATTTGTTTTTGTCATTAGGGTTGTTGGTTCTTGAAGATTCAACTCTATGAAGAGCTAACATATTATGTGAATATTATAAATCCGCACACTTTATAAAGGTATAAACCATATAATAACATTTTATGAAAATGTAATTATGCTTTATTAATGAATTATAGGGGTAAATGGTTTACCAATATCATTCTTGGGATTTGGTATATTTATCCATGAAATAAACATGATACTACAGTAGTGATGGATAGCCAATATAGGGCCACCGGCTAACCCGTGCTCAAAACATATACCCAATATTTTTCCTCGAGCGACCAGGTAACTAGTTTCCAAGGGTTAGATTTATAGTAGTGGGATCCATCTTACTGGTAGCTTTTTAGGATATTCTATTTCAATTGGGAAATTGTCATCAACAATATTTTCCTTTAATAAATCATACCCAAATTTTCACTCATTTTTTCATACAGTATCCCATATTTCTCTCCCCCTATTATACACTTCAAAAAATTTATTTTAGAAAAATCCTCAACCAATTGAATTTTATCAGATGTGATGGATATCATATAGAAATTCTATAAGGTTTTCATGAGTATATATATAGTTAAGTGAAATTATATTTCTCTCACACTAATTATAATATAATTTACCATATTTTGTTATTGTTATATAGTTTATTAATTTAAATTGATTTAAAAAGAATCATTGTCTGATAATAAACATGTCGACTCTTCTATGGAATTGGTAGGTGGTCCTTAAAGATAAATTATACTATCAATGATTTTTAGTGTTTTCAAGATGTGTTCAATCTCTCTATGAATTTATTTAATCTCAATTTTGATTTCTTATTTTAAATTTATTTTTACTAAGTTGAATGTATCCTTTGAGATTCCATGAACTCTACAAAATGATAATTCCATACGAGGTGAACATAATATTTTATCCTTGATTATGATTAGTGTGTTCAATAATTAATTGAGTTTATTCTTTAAATACTAAATTAGGATTTTAATTTATTTAAATTTAACAAAATTTCATAACCATGAATATTTTTGAATGGATTAGACATTTAATTATTCATATTTGAATGTGAATATATAATATTAATGTTATATATTTTGATTTAACATTCAATTATTGAATAAAAATTTCAATTTATAATGTAAAAAACCCTTCAACATTATTAGATGATAAATAATGTTGTATAATTTAATGGTTGACTTAGGGAATGTGATAAAATATTCTTTTATTGGGATATAATATATAGAATGACATGATTTTTATTGATAATTTTTCGCAAGTATCCATGAATATGAACATTGGATTTATGTAATAAAACATATATTATGATATTAAAAAATCAATTTAATTTAATCTAATTAATTAGATAAAATAGTTTCTTATTGAAATGATGATGAGTTTAGACTGCCTTATAATGATTCAATTATGTTTATGCAGACCTCCTCGGTGTGGAATGCACAATTCGAGTCTTGAATTTTTATCGATGACTCATATGAATCCAATGGTGTAATGATACCCTGTGATTTCACAAGTCTCAATTATAAAGAAAATAATTGTGCAATCTAATGAGTTTCACTTAGATTCAATATCATTAATTCCATTGGAAATCACCCATGTGTTTTCAAGTAATAATTATTTTCATTGAATGACGCATATTAATTATTTTGATTCCTATAAGTTACATTGGTGAATGACAAGGGGTGAGCTCCAAGGATATAGATATATATCATTTTTGGTGGAATACCATAGGTCTGAAATTAATATTGTTAATAGTAAATTATTCTAGTGTTCATAGATGGTTTAATGATTTAAAACTGGTTGACTAATTCTATTGAGTTCCATCACCCCATGGATTCAAAATAGTAATAATTAGAATGTAATACATGGTAGAGACACAGCTTTAAATTATTAAATTTTTATTAAGGTTTTTATAGTGGTATAACATGTAACTAAATGATCCAAACAATATATTTTCTATACACATATACTAATACTAGTCAATGTGGATAGGTCTAACCATTTGTGTCACTGTAGAGAATGAGTTTGTATTTTTTTTAAATTTATTTTAATATAATAATAATTCTTTCAAAATAACATCATTTTTAACTATTTATATATTTTTTTGGGTATTCATATGGAGGATTCCTACTATATTGTTCTGAAACACTTATTAAACTTCCATTAAACTTGGGTACTTGTGAAAAAAAACTGAATACATGTATGTTCAGGTACATGAAAATGAATAATTTTTTTGATTGGTTTAGTTTTTCATGACATGTTTGGCATGGGTTTATATGATGGGACCTGGTATTACATGGAAATAGTATCAGGTGGAGTTTATTTTAAGTTTAATTTTGTAATTTTATTATATTGTTGTGTTGTTTTCTCTCAGGTAATTAGTTATGACATGAATGCCATAATACTTTTTATCAAACATCCTTATTGTATTTATTATTTAAACATTCAATGATATATACACGATGTTCCATTTGACTAATTCATGGGATTTATTGTTATTCTTCTATTACTGGGACTCTAACTTGATGTTATTGACTCATCATTATATCTTTATCGACCCTCACCACAAGTCGGTAGCCATTCATGAATGGAGAGGTTCACTTGGCACCACCTTTATGGATACGACGCAGATTGAACCGACGTGGGTAATTAAGATGAAAAAATATAAATTCAGTTTGTATAATTATTATAATATAATTTAAAATTAAATATTTTATAAATATGTTATTAAAAATATCATTAAAACCCCATTATGTTATTCATAACAAATAACTGGGCATACATGAGAGATGTTGCACTTCATTTTTAATATACATTAAATAGATTTAAGAATATCTTCATTGAACTAAAAATGGAATATAATATATCTAAAATAATTCTAATAAGTAAAGAAATTGAAATTAATGAAATTTTGATAAAACTAAATTAAATATACGCGACGAAATTTTATTCCCAATCTCATCAATATTCAAATAAAGTAGAACTAAAAAAACATGGGATGAAAAGTATTTTAAAATAACCGGTTGATAAAAATAAATACCATATTTTTATAGTGATTATAATTAGAAAATATTAAATTGATATATAACCAATTTATATTAATTATTGGATAAAATTAGTTGTATCTACTTTTTTCCATTTGTATTTAAAGATTTTAATCTAGTATGGGTTTGATGAAAAAAATAAGAGATATTCAATGGAAAGATATGAGTCAGGCCTTTCAAAAGTAACTCTTCATCTATCACGAAGGAAATCCATTCATGAAATATATTTATCCACCTACCCATGTTAAGTGGACTTTTTATTTTGAACTATTAATATAAAATCCCACACATGACACAAATTAACATTCATACACTTAAAAAATTAACACATATAACCCACACCCAGTTCCTCTTAGACATAAAAATCATTTTATCACCGTAAATAGTGTAATTTTTAAGTTTTATTTTTGTATTTTGTTTAATCCTATTTCTATTTATTTGTTTTTTATACATATCATGTTTTATTTATTCCATGACAGTTCCATTTCAAAAAAAATTAATGCATATATTCATTTAATTGATTTCATTATTCCATATTATTTGTGTAACTAAATTTATTTTAAACCTCTTTGATTTCAAAAATATGGGTTGAATAATTAAATATATAAAAAATTATAATAAACATGTTAATTTTTATAAAATTAATATTTCACGGATTTTCAATCAGGAAAAGTAATAGATTATTGGATGACTTTATTTGTGGTATTATTAATCATAATATGTCATAGTTATAATTCCCACATGTACTTAATACTAGTGTTACTAATGATTTAATTTTATTTTTATAGGTTATGGTCAATTTTCTTGATTAATTTTAGATTTTCATAGATATATGGATTTATAAGGCATTTTATGGGTTAATAATGTTCATAAAAATAAATTAGTTTTCAATGTGTTTCAATAGTTATAAAAATTATAGATAAGTTGTAGTTAATTGATACATAGTTGTAGTATAAATTTTCATATTGGATTTGTATTGTAAAGATAGAATCATTCCAATTAAATTATTCTATTTTTAATGTCTTCATGTTAGTTTTAATTAATTTATATAATTGAATAAATTTTGAAGCAATTAAAGGAAAATAAGAAAAATCACGGTATCCATGAAATGTCTCATTATTCGTTTTCAATAACATGGATGAATACCTTGATAAATAAACCACTATATGAGGGTTAAGATCCAACGTTATGGCTAATGCCTAGGATATGACTATAATATTTTATATATAAAATATCCATCACATAACAGTCAAAATTTGATTATATTATCACAGTATAATTCACAATAAAATTTATATTCACAATAATTGGTTTTACCTATTTTAAAAAATCATGAAAATATAATCCATCACATTTATATGAACAATTTTAGAATCGTACTATAAATAGAATCAAAATTATATAATATACCGTCATATTAAGACTGAAGAAATAATAAGATTAAAAAATTATTTTTTGATACTACTAGAAGGTCATTAATGAATAAAGAAGTTACAATTAAGTGTACATATAGGGGTAATGTGAAAATTTTAAGGGTAAGATGGTTATAAGAATTAGGCTGTCGGGGATTAAGAATATTATAATATTAAAAAAAATTATACATAGAAGATCCAATTAAATAAATAAAATTCATTTTAAAAAAATAACTTGTAGTTAAAAATAATTCAATTTAATTTGTTATTCCATTAATAAAAATATAATTACACACATATGACTTTGAAAAAAATAATATTTATTGAAATTTAGTTTTTAGTTTTTTATTTCCAATGGCATGATTTTGAAATACACTAAATCTTTTATTAAAAAAAATTAATATATAATATATATAAAATAATTCCCTTACAAATGATTTAAAATTTTGATTTATCGTGATGAAATTTTCCAATAGTCAAATTTTATATATTTTCTGAGATATTTTGATTTTTACCTAATTCAAGAAAATACATTATGTGTGGATAATTAGAATTATTTCATAATTATAAGTTAGAAATTATTTAATAAAAATATAAAGAATTTATTGATAATTACTTTTTTATTTATCAAAATTAAAATTTTAAAATTAATAAGACTAATTTAAAAATTCTATATAGATTTCTTCCATGAATAAAATGTTTTATAATATTTAAAAAAATTTGTGTAAAATGTCATCCTTATCTATAATATTATAATTTAAGTGTTTATAGTTTTAAAATTGTTAAATAAATAACGGGTTCCTAATTTTCAAATAAAAATGACTAAAACCATTGGAATTATAGTGTTTTTCTATTTTTCTACAAAATAAAATCGAATTCCTTTGTTTAGAAAATAACCCACAAAATTTCCTCCATTTACTAAAATAACCACCCATAATCCCATTCTAATAAAATTAGAAAACAATTTAGTATAGTTTTTTTATCATTTTACCTCTCTCAAATCATTGAGTGGAGACATGGAAAGATAAGGGTATCAAACACAGTCATTATCTCTCTATCTCTCTCTCTTTATATCACGCAAACTATTCTTAAGAGATTTTGTTACGGGAAAAAGTGATGTAAGAAATTAAAAATCATTATCAACATTTCAATTTTGAATGATAGACACATAAGGATCCACTTATATAATATAAATAATCAAGATGGAATACAAAAATGTAATCATTTCTATACATTTATCCTCATTTCTCTTTCTAATGTCATTTAAATCACCTACACATTCATTTGTAATGATGTCATATTTCATTATTAGAAAACCATGATTTTTATTTTATATAATTAAATAATATTTAAACCTATTATACCACCCTCAATAACAATTATATTTTGATATAATTCATTTTCTCCATGAAGTTATTTTTCTGTAATTATTTTTTTCATTATCTAATGAATTAATTGATTTATTTCTACTGATACTATTGTATGATGAAAACCTACCAACCGACTACACTGTTATCAAGGATAAAAGTTCCTGAAATTTTGAATATAAAAAACTACCATTTTATTGAGGTTCATTCACCTAGGTACCCATGAAATTCAATATATTGTGGGAAATTTTTTAATATTTATACCTATTACTTCTACACTACAACGTATTTTTTACTATGAAATGAATATAGAAATGATTACTATTGGAAAATTAAAATTTATATTGTTATCTAAACCATATCATGTGATTTATGTATTTTAACAACTATGTGATTGGTGGGTAACATAAAAATATATTTCATAGATGCATCGACAGGTCATGTGAGACAAATTATTTCCAGGTATTTCAGTTATTCCCACCCTATTATGTATGCTGTCTTGGGAAAAGGATCTATTGATATTACTATGTTTCATTAGTTGAGTACATTAAAATAATATTAATATATAAATAATTATGCATTAAATCAATGTGAATTCTTTTTATGTTATTATTGATTCCATTTATTATATATTCTATTTATATAATTTTCTCACCTCGAGTATAGTTGATTAGTTTTTCATTTTATATTATAAATTCTATGATTATTCTATGAAAACTTATTTTATAAAATACCCCTTACTGAGTATTTAAGGTAATCGATTTATTTATTTTTCCTTATACAAATGAATCATATAAGGGATTTTAAAATGATATTTTTAAATATGTTTATATGATTAATGATGTTGAATTGAATTTTAATGATTTATTAATTTCTTATAACATTATTTAATGTTTATGTATATATATCTAGTATGAAAATAAAAAAAAATAAGTACTGTGTGATATGATATCTTGAATTTCGTACCATTATAATAAAACAATAACCAACTATAGTTTACTAATATTGGCTTTATTACATTAGATATAAGAGAAAGTTTAATTAAAACCTTAAGAACTAGATTTAGAAATGAATAACAAGATGAAAAAACATTATGAAGAACCCATAAAATTATTTCTATTAGTATATTTTATATTCATTGAGATCATATACTATGATTTATAATTCATGGCATTATTTAAAAACTAATTATTTATATTCCTTTATTTAGAAATGGTATCGAATGGATGGAATATAAACTATATCAAAATGGATAATAAGTTTAGGTATTTTCCTACCAATAAATCAATTAGATATTATGATAAAAATAATAGAATTATATTTATATTAATTAAATTAAATTAGGATACAAAAAGTCCCATTTCATGTATATAGAAACTATTTATAATCAATATGTTGTAACATTATTGGACAACTTCATATGCAATTAATATATATATATATGTATATATCAATATAAACTGTAATCCACTAGTAATTGAAAAACGAATCAATCCCTTATATAATATATTAAAATTTTTGAGCTGTAGTGAGAGGGAGAATGTTTTCATGGAAGTATATCATCAACAGAGATATACAAATCAACAGTGCATATTTATTCAAAACACTAAAAAATGATGAGATTGTGTGTATTGTATGGTATTATTATAATGTTATATTTTTTAAAAGTATTTTACTCCTTATAAATGTTGTCATATTTTAATGTTATTAAAAAATTAAAGATTACTCGTAGAGAAACATATTTCTGAGTATTGGGATAAAATTATTGGGCTTGGAGGGTATTCCCTGGAATACATATATAATCTAGGAAACATTATTTATCAAATTATTTATAGGGTAATTTTAATCCCTTCAAAGGAATTAGTTTCTCGAAAAATTAAATATATATGGAGATGAATTCAAATTCCATGAAAACTGTGAAATATTTATCCATGTAAAATCTTTTATGTGAAATATTATATAAAATGATGGTTATATACAAAATGGGGGAAACGTTATCGAATGAAAATATTAAAATTTTTATATTACCAACTTGTAAGAACCATTAATAAAAACAGCTAGTGATTTGATTGAATGCAATGTAAATTTTCTACAAGTGTCACGATAATTTCTATGTAGATGATGAATGAGAATGCAAGATAGAATTTTATATTTACCAATTCTTTAAATGTAAGGAGAATGTAAACTATATGAATTAGTTATCTATGATAACTAGATAATATCTCAAAATATACCTTGGGAGAAAGGATAATCTAACAATATTACTATAGAATAATTTGAATTCCCAAATGATGTGATTGTAGAAATGTATATAACAAAGTCATAATTAGATAAATAATTACATGATTCTGGATCTATAAATTCTTTTATGTCTTCAATGATTTAAAATATTATTGATTAATACAATGATACAATATATAAGGTGTTTTCAATCCAAACACATATTGGTATACAATTTATAATAAGCATATATTATGTTGTATTTATTTTGATGAAGAGTGAATATATAGTTTCAAACCTAATTGTTACCCACATGGTTAACATTTACATAATATATAACGTATATTTTATATAAAATGGAGATAAAATAATTTTTTACTAAGCGAGTAAGATAAATATTTGAGATATTGGCATAGAATAACTTGTTTTTAGTATAGGGGAATCATAATCTATGTCTAGTATGGGAAAACATTAAGTGGCTCATCATATTAATATTTTGTGGGAGTAATAAAAATAGATGTAATATATGGATAAGATGAAGGATCAAGAATATATTAATGTTTCTAACTAAGAATTACCTTCATACCTACCAGATTGTGAATTTTGATTATTGAATTAAATTATTCCATGAATAAAAACCTACATTTAATCCTCCAATATAAAGGACCTAGTGGAATTGGTGGAACTAAATAAAGAACACTAAGAGGTATCTGATAATATATTCATATTTTTTAGTGTCTCTATATCTGAATACCAAATTATATTTTTTTAAAAATAATGATGAGTAAATGAGTTTGGGAATATATTATAGGGAACTAAATGAAACTATTATACAAAATATATATTTTATCACACATTTATGAATTTATTAATCATCATAAAGATGTTAAAATCTATTCAATTGTTGATATTATTTATAGTTATCTTCAATTATTTTTGAATATGAGTGACATATAAAATATTACATTTCATATGAGTTATAAATGATTGAGATTAATATTATTCTATTTGGATTTACTAATTCCCCCTTAGTGTTAATGGACATGATAAATATATATTTTATGGATTATATTGATTGTTGTTTAGTGATATAATAATTAAAATTATAATATTTGAATATATTGAGAACAATTTGTGAATTATTCTTAAGTATCTTATAAAAGTATGTTATAAGGAAAATTAATTATGCTTGATTTTGGAAGGATGAAGATTCATTTACTAGTCATATTATCACTATGGATAGGATATTTATAGACTATTAATATAATAAGGTTATTCAAAATGTAAAAAACAAGGAAATATACTATGAAACATAATTTCATTAACTTATCAAGTTATAATGGAATTTGATAAAATGATTCCCAAGACAAGTAAAATGAATAATGAAAAATGGTTTACAATAGTTTTGATGAAATTCATTACCAATTTACTATAAATAAAGAAAAATATAACTCTATATTGTCTTTAACTACTATATATTAAGAATTGTTTAAGGATTTACTATGATCCTATATAAATTGAATCTATTCATGGCCTTTATTTCTCATCGAAATTTTGGAGGTGACTTCCAAAGTCATTGAACTCTTTGACATATTTGAAGACCATTTATTATCATAAAATATGTGTGTAGTAAAAATGGAATATTAAAATATTATAGTCTATTTTGATTTCAAGCTCCCTTGAAATCTAAGAAAGTAGTGACTAGTATATCCCTCGTACAGAACTTTCATACAATGATATATTTCATTTCAAAATAAATATGGATCTATATAGAGCCTTGTATAGGAATATATTTCATATTACAACCTATTGGGATGATGTTTATGAAATAGTTATAGTTAGGGAACAAAGTATTTAGGTGATAATTAAGAATATATGATCCATATAAAATCACACCAATATATATATAATTTAAAAACATTCTTTTATGATAGTCCGAGGAAAAACATTTAATTTAATGTATGGTATCATTCTCTTTGTAACACATATCATTGTAAGGGAGATATAAGGTTTCTAAAAAGGGTAAGTTAAATACATGGTACATTGGTCATTATGAGATTACAGAAAAATAAGAGATTGTAAGAATCACTTGTCTCTGTGACCCAACCTATAAAATGTTCATTATGTATTTCATGGATCAAGATTTATGATGTATATTTTATACCCAACACATATACTCACCATTGATCAAATAGAATTATACCATGTCCTTTACTATTATAATAATTTATATATACTCATTTTAATAGAGATAAAGTGATATGGAAATAGTTCAATTAAACAATAAAATTACATTAGATGAATCAAATGTTTGGGGAAGTAAAATGGGATAATTATAATGTAATGATAAAACAATTACCCACTTTTTTAGGGACAAAAATATATAATAAATGTTGAGGATGGGAGAATTTAAGGTGAAAATAATTTGAGGCACAAGATAGTACTACAATAAATAAATATATTATTATAATATCCATCAAGTAACATCAGATATTTTGTTACATTATAATATTTTAATATTCTCAAGAAAATTATATTTTTTCACGGTGACTAAAACCGTTGCGACAAAACACATAACAATACAGTGAAACACAATATCATTAAACTCAATAAAATAATTATATAAAAATAAGAAAAATTATATAATACATATTGTAATTATATAGAAAATAATAAACAATGTAATATATATTTTTTTTGAACTATGTAATTGATATGTATTATTATATTTGTTATAATATTGTATGAATATATATATATATGGGGTAATATTATGTTAGGATGAGTAATTAGGCCATTATAATATGGCTGTTAGAATATTAATATATTAGCTATATAAAAAAAATTCAAAAAATTTGCATTAAATAATTTTGGAAAAACATAATAATATACAATTAATATTAATATTAATCAATGATTATTAACCTAACTACATACATATGTCACATAATAAAAAAATTAAATAAGTTTTCAAATTTTATCACCAAATATATGATTTTATAAAATTCTTCGAGTTCAAATTAATAATTAAATTATCATATATAAAAAAAAATTCATAAAAGTACACCTTTATTGAATCATCACATTGAATTGATCAACTTACGAAATATTAAATTTTCTCCACGGGAGATAATTTTTTTGTTAAATCGTAAGATATTTTGTGTGCAAAAAATAAGGATTATGTTTATATTATTTCAAAAAAATGATATAATAATTAATATAACAATTTTTTAGACCAAAAACCTATTGATTCGATAAATTTATTATTTTAAATCACTAAAACTAATTTTCATAATATATAAATATGATTTTAAATCATAAAATAATATATTATGATATTAAAAATTATTATTGTTCAATAAAAATATTGTCCATGTACAGAAATAAAATTAGTAGCCTCCACATCGCCACTACACAACATGTGTGTGGCATTGACACGGCCAACACATGGCCTTGCGCGGCAGAAAAGTACACGGCATGTACTCATAAAGTACACGACGTGCAATTAAAAAATTTCCAGATTCTTTTATTTTTGCTCTTTTTCTCAAAAACGACTAGAAAAGGAAAAACATACCTGAAAAGAATGTTTGGGTTCTTACAAACTTCTCCCCTTAATGAAATTTGGCCTCAGATTTCCCTAGCAAGGCGGTGAAGAAGAAACATCGAACAACTATCGCTACTATGATAGCATATCAGCCTCCCTCTCCCAAGTCTTGTCCTTTACATGGTCATGCTGCCATAGAACCCGTACCAGAGGAATAGACCTGCCACGGAGTGCCTTTTCACTATGATCTACAATCTTGATAGGATGCTCCTTGAATGATGCATCCTGCTCCATCTCAACCTCCTCGGGTCGAAAAAAATGATATTGGTCTATTAAATTGAGTCGAAGCTGAGAAACATGGGAGACATCGTGCATAGCCTCATATCTCTGAGGTAACTGCAACCTATAAGAAACCGGAATGACTCTCTCCAGAACCTCAAACGGCCCGACGTATCTTGGTGAAAGCTTACCCCATCTCTTGATCCTCTTGTGTCCTAACCTCGGGGTAACACGTAAGAAAACCTGATCTCCGACCATGAATTTCATAGGTCGTCTCCACTGATCGGCATAATACTTCTGTCGAGAATGTGATGTAGCCATCCTCTTCCGAATCAAATCTATCAGCTCTGAGGTCTCTTGAACAAGATGAGGTCCCATAAAAGCTACATCTCCCACCTCCAGACAGCACAAAGGTGATTGGCATGGCCTACCGTATAAATCCTTATAAGGGGCCATCTGAATAGTCACCTAAAAACTGTTGTTATAGGAAAACTCCACATGAGGAATATGATTCTCCCAAAAACTTCCAAATTCTAGAATGCAAACTCGGAGCATATCCTCAAGCTCCTGGATCGTGTGCTCTGACTGGCCATCAGTCTGGGGATGGTAATATTTACTCAGAAGTATCTGTGTACCCAAGGCCCTCTATATCCCCTACCTAAAAAGAAACGTAAAGAGGGTGTCCCTATCTGAAATGATAGTACTCGGAACCCCATGCAAGTCCACAATCTCATGGATGTACAATCGTCTAAGATCATCGACACCGAAGGTTTCCTTTATCGGAAAGAATCATGAAACCTTCATGAGCCTGTCAATGACAACCCATACCACATCATTAACTAGAGGAAATATCAGTAACCCTATCACGAATTCCATCACAACATCATTCCACTTCCACTAGGGAATGGTTAACTGCTACAAAAGCCCTGCCGGCCACTTGTGTTCTACCTTCACCTGCTGACAGGTGGAACATCTCATGACAAAACCAGCAACATCTCTCTTCATACCAGCCCACCAATACTGGTAGTTTAGATCACAATACATCTTGGTGAATCCAGGATGAACTGCTCAAACTGTGTAATGAATGTCTTGCATTAGCTCCATGCGTATATCTGTTTTCACCCATACGTGTCCTAAGAAGCGCAAGATCCCATCCTCACCAACGGTCCATCCGAGAAGAGGGTCCTCTCCTAAGACGCTTTCCCATATTACAAGGCCTTTTGAATCTGACAACTACCTCATCAAAACATGGTCGAGAATTGTAGAGGTAACTGCTACAGAAGATAGGAATGTCTACCCCGGTCCATCGTGCACCTCCAAATGAATCTCAGAGAACAGATCCATAAGCTTCCTCTCACTGCTGGCCTCCTGAACTGCATGTATCTGATTCCTCCTTCTTAGTGCATCAGCAACTAGATTTCCATTCCTAGGTGTATAAAAAATATTGAAATCAAAATACTGTAGGTACTCAACCCACCTTCTCTATCTAAAATTCATGTCACGCTACGTTAAGATGTACTTGAGGCTCTTGTGGTCAGTATACACCACAAAATTCTCTCCTAGAAGATAATGTCTCCAACAACGCAATGCATGGACAATTGCAGCCAACTCCCGGTCTTCCGTAGGATAGTTCCTTTAATGTGGCCCCAACTATCAAGATCCTTATACAACAACACGATCCTCATGCATAAGCACTACCCCAAGCCCGATGCCAGATGCATCAATGAAAACTATATAACTCTTTCCCGGCTCTGGCAAAACATGAATCGGTGCTGAAGTCAATCTCCCCTTCATCTATTGAAAGGCTCAATCATAGGTTTATGACCAAAAAAACATCACCCCCTTCTTAGTCAAGCCCATCCATGGAACTGCTAAGTGTGAGAAGTATTGTATAAGCCATCTGTAGTAACCATCAAGTCCTAAGAAACATCATACCTCAAAGACATTATTTGGCTTCTCCCAGGTTACTACTTCTCTCACCTTCTCCGGGTCTACTAATACTCCTGTCTCTATGATGACATGAACCTGGAAGATAATATCATCTATTAAAAAGTGGCACTTTGTGAGATTAACATATAAATGATGCTCCCTTAGTGTACTCAAAATGATCTCACGATGGGTAGCATGGTTGTGTCGAGTGTGAGAGTACACCAAGATGTATTCCATGAAAACCACCACAAAGTAATCCATGTAAGGATGGAATACTCTATTCGTCAGTTCCATGAAGATAGATGGCGAATTCGTGAGACCGAAATCCATGAATGTATACTCATAGAGACCATACATGCTCCTGAAGGCTGTAAGAGGTATATCTGATGGTCTAACACGTAACTGATGATAACCGGACCTCAAGTCGATCTTCGAGAACACCCGGGCTCCCTAAAGCTAATTAAAGGTTTCATCGATCCTCGGAATGGGATATCGGTTTTTGACCGTCAACTGGTTCAGCTTCTGATAATCCAGATAGAGTCGAAGGGTGTCATTTTCCTTCTTCGCAATCAGGACAGGAGAACCCCAAGGATAATTACTAGGTTGGATGAAACACATTGCCTGTAACTCCTCTAACAGTTTCTTGAGCTCTTTCAACTCAGGTGTATCCATCATATAAGGAGGAATGGACACCGGTGCCACTCTGGGCATGAGATCGATTGAGAAGTCTACCTCACGCTCTTGAGTCAAATCTGAAATATCCTCTGGAATGATGTCCCTGAAATGATCCACCACTAGAGGAAAGTCTAATTGTGATGTCCCCTGGTCATCCAGATATATACTAGAAATATAGGCTATAACTCTACCTAGCCCATGATGCTCGTGTCCAGCTCTACCTGCCAGGACATCCCACTCGCATCTATGAAGAAAGGACCCACCTTCTGGTGATACGAAACTCACCCTGTGAAGATAGCAATCGACGACGACTTGGAAGGGAACTAAAAAGTCCATCTTGAGAATGAAATCATATCCTGTCATCTCTAGTAAATAAAGGTCCCATATGAAGTGACACACTGCAACCTCAAGATGACATTCTTTGCACTGACGTACGTTATATGTCCTCGTTCTCAAGGGTGTGTCAAGAGTCAACACGTCAGCAGACGAAAAGATACATAGCCCAAGGCTCTCCACGACAGAAACAGAGATAAAGCTATGAAAATCACCAGTATAGAAAAGAGATGATGATAAAACTGAGGCTACTAAGATCATACCTCGAACTGTAGAAGGTCCATGATCCTACTCCTATTGAATCTGCTCTACAGAAATAGTCTGGCATATACCGTGGCCCTGCGTAGCAGCCTGAGATTCATGTAGTGCTCCTCCGTGAGCCTGACAACTACATCCATGGCCTCTACCTTGTCCTGAATGGCCAGAAGAACTCCATCTCCTAGTCTGTTGTGGAACTAGTAATCCTTCTCTTGTACAAAGAGTCGAAACTGATCCTCCTTCACTAGCCGCTGGAAGGGGAAACTTGCAGAAGCGTTGTAGATGACCCATCTTGCCGCAAGATCGGCACTCCACTGGGTCTCTCGGGCACTGAGGCTTATTATTCCTGATCCTTCCACACTGATAAGAAACCACTTGGGTGCTACAAGGAGGATCTAGTCTACCTTAAAGAACACATCGCTTCCTCGGATCACCACTTGTAGGCTCTCGGTGGTGCTTCCTGCTATGATCCTGAAAAGAATCAGCCCTGGATGCTAAACCACCCTAGTCCAAAATTCCAGTATCCATCAAGTTCCATTACATGATGAGATCCTGGTTGACTGTCAGAGTAATAAAATTCAACTGAAAGACATTCACCTGCGATCTGATGTCCGGTCTGATGCTGTCCTCAAACAACTTTGCTAAAAACAGCTCGTCATTCCCCAGAACGGGAGTGAAACACTGTAACTCAGTGAAGCTGGAGGAATACTCCATAACTATGTGAGTACCCTACTACAGGCTCATGAACTCTCAGGCTCTGCCATCCCTCAACGTCGCCGGGTAGAAGTAGTCCTAGAATGTAAGCTGAAACTCATCCCAAGCCATAGCATGTTGGTTCCATGTCTGAGAAACAACATCCCACAATCTATTGGTGGAATCTCACAGAATATAAGTCACGAGTTTCACTCTCCTCTCTGGAGGTGTCTCCAGATGCTCGAAGATGGATATCATGGCTTCTAGCAATGATTCCGCAGCCTGCGGTCCTCCATCCCCTGAGAACGTGGGAGGATGATGCTGCTGAAAAACCCTCGTCAACTCTGCCATAGTTGGGGCATAATGCTGAGCTCCCTGGAAGGTCTGCATGAATCCCATGAGACCCTCTTTGAACTGAGAGTCGACACCAGTTTCTAGAATCAATTCAGGGGCCATGTCCCGAATGATAGGCATAACTACTAGTAGTCCCTGATCTTCCATATCAGACGTACGGTCACTGCCTGGTCCCTGACGTGCAACGGGAGGATGTCTTGGTTCCATAGGTCTGAAATATCAAAAAAACATACCTTCATTAATGGCAATCATAGTTTCAACATAAGATAGTAAAACGGAGCTAGAGGGAAAAGCCATTAAAATTTGGGATAACATGACTACACGGTGTGTAGTTCTATTACATGACATGTTTCTTAAAATTTTACCCTGGGTGTGTACCTAGGCCATACATGGCTGTGTAAACCACCCGGATACACGGCGTGTTCTTAACATACATGGCGTGTACTAACCCTTTTCTCCTCTCCCATTCAATCCTATATGACTAGGATCATAGACTGCCCCAGCAAGAAATTACATGGAGTGCTTGTCCACTAAACATCGTGTTTCATAATATCTCTCCCCTATCTGTTTCGTTAGTCACATGGACGGGTACATGGACCACTACTACACAGTGTGTAAATGGAGACATGGTGTGTACTTGACATCACTTAGATGGCCTGTGTTGTTAGAGACATGGCCTGATACACTATCGACAATACATAGTGTGTTCTAGACAGACACTACATGTACATTGAGGTATAACACCAACCCGTGTCGTTGGCTACACGGCCGACTACATGGTCAACTATACACAGCGTGTTCCCAAGGGACACTACGTGAACTTGATGAAAACCCACATCCCATGTTGTTCATGACACGGTGGGATACCTATTCCATACTACACGTCGTCCTAAGCTGGTACAAGGAGTTCTCCTATAAGATTTTCTAGGACCCCGTGTCCTTACCCACACGATTAGTGACACTGTTAAAAAAACTAAATGGTGTGTATTCATAAAGTACACACCGTGTATTCTGGGTTTTTCCAGACAGTAACCTCAAAACTACACCAGATCCCAGAAAACACAGAAAAAATAGTGTTAAGGTGCCAAATTCTAATCTGTGGGGGCCCATACTCCCCGTGAATCAAATCTTGGCATCATAACCATGAATATAACAAGTAAACTGTATAACAAACTCACGACCCACCAAATTCCAATCATCAGGGGCCGATAACACTTATAAGACCAAATTTTGGAATCCATGATAATGAATCTCTAAACAACTAATACCCTATCAACATAGTAGGTATTCTATCACAACAGCTATCACAAAAACATGCATCTTCTATCACAAATTCTATCACAAAAGCATTAAAATTCTAATTCAATCTAGATGGAATGAAAAAATGCATGACATGTGATTTTCTAACAAGTACCTATATCATGAATGAGATGGCATACCCTCATCTCATCGGGTTGAAACAAAATAGAACTACAATCATACAAATAGTAATAGCACAAAACAAGTGCACCACCCAACGATGAAATCAATTACACTGTATCATTTTCAAAACTCAAAAATTGAAATATTCCAGGTAATCTGGATTTTTCCCTGTAAACAGGTTTTAGAATGACAGAGCACAACTATTTACCATCTACTTATTCCATCATATCCTTGTCTAATTTCGCTAAATAGTAAGTCAATAGAAAAGGCAAGAACCTTCCTCTGATACCACTTTTAATGACTTGAATTCGGAGCAACTCAACTGGTGCCCCATGCCCAATCTGCCACATGACCTCACAAAAATTTCCCCAAATGCCAGAGGCTTCCGACTAACAGCGGGGGCCGTGGTAAGTTATTGGGGAAACTATTCCCTCATTTGGTAATGTATACAAGATATAGGAAATAATAGTCAATAATAGAAGTAGTAAACAGTATACAACAACTAAGACTAAAGGGAGGAAGAAATGTATAATATAATAATGATGCAAATGATGCAGCAGGTACATGTGTCTAAACAAATAAGAAAACACAACAATATGCTAAAATATAACTGAGAACAAGTACAAAATGTAAACTGCAACTCTAGCATCTTCTCAAGCCTAGGCTCGGTCCTATGCTCTCCAGCTCGAACCAGCAATCATGTACCTGATGTAGAAGGGCCACAATCCCTATCCACACCTGTAACCATATAACCTATTTGGGAACAAAAGCATGACCCAAAGACGATGTGAGACTAATCCTTTAGGCAATCACCACATGATTTGGGCCCTACTTTCAGTGAGCAATATAGCAAAAATAAAGGAAGTAAATGCATTAGAGAAACCAGAGTACTCTAAAGTAAAAAATCCAACCAATATCCATTCACATTTATTTATTAATTTAATTCACTCATTAAATTATTTACCAAGGAATCTGGAAAACAAATCTATATTCTCAAAGCATTACAAGTTACACAACAGGTATCTCAGCAGACTACCTAAATTAAAAGCAGTACAAAACACAAGCTTGTTCTTTGGCTTGGTGGACTCATCAAAACCAACAAAACAATAATCATGGTGACACTCTAGGTGGATCACACTAGCAGAATCCTCTAGTCATGTAATATACAATGGCACAGACACACTGGGAAGCTCTCACCATCAATTCCCCCACGGTCTTCCAATGATAACTATAGACTCTCTAAGGAAGCACTTACGTCTATTTCCCCCTGTAGTCTCAATACGTAACTAAGGACACACTAAGGCAGAACAATGTTCCATTCCCATTGGTCCTATTAATAATACTAATTTATAATAGACTCTCTAGGGTAGCTTTGATTGTCAATTCCCTCTTTAGTCTACCACACCAGGTTCCCACAGCCCTGAGTACTGTAGTCGTGCGTAATCAACTCTTAACCACCCAAAGTAAGCTCAAAAAACTACTTGGCTAATAGGTAAAATGCTTCAAAAGCATATAAATAGAAGGTAATACATAGAATATAATATATCAAGGGAGGAAAACAATACAACACGTTATGCCTCATGACTAACCTATGCCAAATGACAATAAACATCCAAATAGGGGGAAACACCCATGGGGTGATCCTCAATCATGATAACAAGAAATTATCAATCATCTAATAACATCAAGCATACATGAAATCTAAGGCAGATAAAAATACAAAAAAACCCTAACCAGAGATACCCGATACATGGGTATCCAACACATTTCAACAAAAACTCAAAAACATTCAACATAGCGAAAAAAACCTCCGACCTCGATCCTAGAAGATTTATATAATCGAACCTTGACCATTGAATTGGAATAGAATAGAGATGATCTGTAAAAACCTCTAAAACATTCAACCTCAGATAACACTCACAAGAGAAGGAATCTGGAAATGTGTCCAAAGAAAAACCAAGATCTCACCATTGTGATTCTATTGCACTGACAACATTCAATTTGGATTACCGGTGACAGATCGGTGGCTCGGAGAAGATTTGGCCTCCTCGGATGCTCTCGGTCAATGAATCTAGAGAAGAAGACGTATTTGGGGTTATGTCATGACACCGGTCTGTTTAATTAAATAAAAAGAAAAGTACACGACATCTACTTCATGAGTACATGGCATGTACTTCATGAGTACATGTCGTGTACTTGCCCTTTCTATATACTGCATTAAGCAGCCTCCACATCACGACTACACATCATGTGTGTAGAATGGATATGACCAACACACTACCTCACGTAGAAGAAAAGTACACGACATGTACTCATAGAGTACATGACGAGTACTTAGAAAATTTCCAGATTCTTCTATTTTTCCTCTTTTTCTGAAAAATGACTAGAAAAGGAAAAACATACCTGAAATGATAGTTCGGGTTCTTACAGTATCAAACAGTAGAGATTTTAGTATGTTGAAATGAAAATAGCAATATCACACAAACTCCAAATAAAGGGAATAAAACTACTTTCACATATTTCTTGGGTGATGAGATAAAATTTCTATGTGAGTTATGTTGAAACATGTTTCTTGGGTAAACAAATGATGTAGAACAAATTCGAACATGAGAAAGGATATGTGATTGAAAAATTGATTTCATAAATTAGACATGAAGAATTTAATTTCAGAATGACCTTGTATGTTTTATAACATTTAATTTTGGAATTGGATTTTATTAGGAATATAAGACTTTACATAGGACTAATATTTTTTAGTTTTGGTGGTGTGATTGTACCATCATCCATAGTTTTATTTTACCATTATACTGATGTATTTAACTAGTATTTTTTAGAAAGTATAAGTATAAAAATTTCACTTCATGATGTATTTAATTATTTTGTGTTTTTAGTGTTAAAAATTGAAATGTTTCTTATTTTGATAATTTGGTTGAAGGTGGAGGAGATTTGGAGGTCCCATGTTGATGTCCAAGAAAAATGGACTAAACTACGTAGGATCCAATAACACAAGTGAAAAAACCAAATATTTAGACATAGTTGTGAAACCAATCGGGAATAAATTTTGAGGATTAGTCCAAAATTTAATGGGAAACATTTCATATGATGTAACTCTTGCCCCATTCGACCTCTACAAGGAAAATTTCTACTAATATGCCTCGGTAATAATATTTAAGCAAGTAAAAAGTTGTGTTATGTTTTCAGACAGTATCTCAAACTGTCGTTATCCAAATGGTTCCAAATATTAAGTGGAGAAATTAAAGAGGTTATGTTAAAACATTTATGATTTTTTAAATAGATATAATTCATTATGGAGGTCTACAATAATGGTCCATGTGGTTTTACATAATCTATGTTCCCAAAACCACCTTCCACATTGCCTATATAATGCTACCTTTGGCAACTCATTTTGAAGTTTGAATCGGAGGAAAGGTGACAGCATTTGGGAGTCCCAAAGGAGTCCTATATACTGTAATAGTAGTTATGGATTCTATTGGAAGTGTTAATTTAACATATATGGCTTCCTTCAATTCCATGGGGTTCTAAGAACCTTATGATCACCCGGGACGAACATGATGTAATCCCAAGATTCATGTTTGTATTATTTTGATTGATAATTTTAATTATAGGTAATATTGGGTTTTTATTAATCCTATATTCTTATTTTATTGAGTTATCTACTGGTATATCATTCTAAAACTCATATGATCATGTTTACAGGTACCATTTCTTGTGATGTTTCAAACATCATTAATCTATTTGCCTCCAATTTTCAATTGTGAGTTTTGTGTGGTTCATATTGATCAATTGAAATATTATAAAATATTCAATGTCTATGAAAATTTATTTAACGGTATCAAAACAAATAACATACAAACATGTATAGTAAAATGAGTTCGTGTGTTTCCTTGGTGAATTTTTATAGTGAAGTGAAACACAAATCACCGAGTCATCAGTGATATATGATGAATCATTGTCTATTTTTTGACTAAACCCTAGGTGGTATCCTAGTTTAATATCAGTAATATAATGGTTCTAGGTTTTAAAAACCATGTACTAAAAGATCATAACCCTATCACCCGAAGTGATGAAGGATGTACATCATGATATTTCCCTGGGATGATCATGCTTAATTAATTCTATCAATTTATGTTTTCGTGTATTTCATTATTTTATATGATATCAACTTAAATAAAGATAATAAAATTTTCATAAAATCTCATTCCCATGTTTATTATTAAAAAAATTATTTTTTAAATAATTATATAAGGTTCTATCAACAGACGACCGATGGTCCTCAATATACTGTAGTAATTCTAGAGAAAAATATACATTTAATTTTACATTCTGGACAATGCAATCAATAACCTTTGTTATGAGCTACAAACAACATTCATCCATGTAAAATATATTATTGGGTTTTAGGATTTACCATCCACTTCTATGTGGATATAATATTCCTTACATCGGATTAATCTCAAATATTGGGAAACTAAATTGGATTCTGGAAAAGGAGTTGGAAGAGTTGAAGCAGCTTCTATTATGATTAATCCTCCCTGACACTATCCCAACCTCCAAGGCCCACACCAAATCATTTAGGTCCCCTTAGACATCAATAGAATCGTTTGTCTCTTCATAATGAAAATAGGGGACCTAGAAAAAATCAATATGAGGACTAATGGAAAAAATATTTATTCATTCCGTGATGACCAAGTCTATTGATACTTCATAGCTGCCATGAAGTGAAACTGTCTCCTCAATCCAGATCCAATGAGTGATGATGAAGAAGGTCTCGATAATCAGGTATATTATTTTACTCTCAACAAGATACTAGGACATTCCAATCATGTGCATTTTCACTTCAAGGACCTCCTAAAATGAATGACAGATTCTAGGAATGTAAAATTGGGCCCACCACTAAAAAAAGTATCATATGATCCACCCACAGACCTAGATGATGGAGGTGAGTGGAAAAAATTCCTTAACAAAATGAAATATAATTTCGATACTTGGATGACTCGTAAAATAGTCAATCAATCCCATGGCATGCTCCATGCCAAATTAAATAATTCTATTATTACACCAAAATCTTCTGATGCAATGCTACTAACATCCTTGACTCCACAATCCTCCATGAAATAGTCAGACCAAGTGCAAGAGATTAGCTTTTTCTAAGGCCAATTATTCCTTCAACACTCTCAAATTGTATTCTATCTAATCTAAAGAGACATGAACCACACCAACAAATAGAACCAATAGAAGAATTTTTTTAGGCAATGTTATCATTATAAGAGAGATATATCATTAAACCCTTAATGTCAATCACTTAGCAGAGCCCTTATCTGATGAAGAGTATGGATATGAACCCAAATTATCCACATCCAATTGGGGATCTGGAAGAAGAAACTGCAGAAGACAAGGATAACTCGGAATACGGTGTCATTTAAAAAAAATTACTAGCCACAATATAGATCAATCTATCAACAATAAAGAAAATAATGGAATATACCAATAGAAAAACCAATTGGAATACGAAAATAAAAATACCCCTAATGAAATAATCTCTTGCCTGATCATTAAATAATATCCATTAGAAAAAAAACAAATGTCTAATAACCCATGGCCTGGAGGAAGACATTCCTTGTAAACGTTTCATTGAAAAAAAATCACCACTAGCTGTTATCCTATGTACCAGTATGTCTTAATCTAATGATAAAGGCCCTAAATCGCCGTATAATGAGCATCTCCAGGTGGGGTAGTGCCAAAATTTAGACCAGAAATATGTAATTATAAAACAATTGGATTCATTACAAACCATTTAATCAATACAGGATGCCCTAAATTTGTCAATAGATCATAGAGAAGTGTCGTAATATATTTTATAGGTCAATATGAGCTTGAAGCTATTGTAACCACTGCTTATGTCTATCAGACAAAGACCAATTAAGAATAACTTCATGTGATTATCTCTATCGTGAATTGATATGAGGATGAATTATGTTGTCACACATCAAACACTTATTTGTGACTGGAATGATAAATGATGTTGATATCCAAAAAGTGGTCATCAATGATTTTTACATTGTTAATATTTTTTCCCTTTGAATACAATTCTTGTTGGTTTTTAATTTTAATAGAATGAAACTCATAACCACAACCATGCTGGGATATTATTGAATTGATTGTAATATACTAGTGAAAATCAATCTTAATACATCATTTGGAGACCTCATTGATGAATTAGAATTTGTGTTGGTCCAGAAAAACACATCCTTCAACATCATTCTATGAAGGACGTAGTTGCATTAGCATGAGGTGATTCCCTCATCATACCATCAACAAATAAAATATTGTACCAATGGATAGAGTGTAACATTGAATACTGATATGGAACCATTCAAATATTGTGAGTCACAATATATTAATGTAGGACTGTATGACTAGGAATATAACAAAACCTCAATTGATTGGTCAGATTGTATAACTACCCCAAATATTTTTGAATTTTCCCTTCACATCCCCATTAGGATGCTCAGTGAAGAATATGTACAACCCATCCATTAGGAGGAGTACATGAGACTAAATTAGAAAATTTATTCAACATTCCACATGATTTTTGTCTTTGATGCCAATCCTCAAATTTTTTAAAGTTCAATTAGACCCTGACACAATGGAGAATTCTCAAAATCAAATTCTTGTAATCCATCTCCAGGGCTCTAGGTGATCCCTAAATCAACCAATAAAGAATATTATAGAGAAGATATTCTTCATTACCTTGCTCCATCCTATCTATAATATTACCCATTTTTAGTCAAATTAGAATAAGTCTCCTCAACATCAAAATTCCAAAATTGTGACACCTCCCTCAACTCTAGAGTGCTCATCACAAGAATAGTTTCATAATTAAAAGATTAATAAGATGATCTAGAATAATAATAATAATATAATATGGATTCTCCTCCATATTATGAGGAGGGTTTCTATTCCCCCATTGATTAAATTAGATAAATAAAACTGAGTATCAATGAATTATTTCAACTAAATCAATCAGTGTGGCCATGTCTTATGAAGTGAAAGTGGTTTAAAACTACTAATTATGGAATAATAAACATGTTTTCTCCTATAAAATCAAAAAAATACTAGGATTCAGTTTCGAGGTGACCACTTTCCACATGGTGGGTGCAAGAAGATTATCGTGGCTACTAAAAAGATGATAGAAGTATATAGCCAATGCATGCATCAAAATAGAGGTTGGAGTCCACATATTCATGAATGAAAACCTTATTTAAGATGTCTAATACACATTTAGATAGATAATATTTTCCCCAAAAAAATGTATAATGATAAAATCATTGTTTTCATTAACTTGAGGGATCTCAGTCGGCACTGTTTGAAATATGACTTTCTAGACCCAATTATAGAAATGATGATGGATGCAACAACCTAATATCAAGATCTCCCTTATGGATGTATATTCAGGGTATAGAAAAATTACAAATTTCCTTGGAATATGAATATGCTGCCATCTTTAGTGCCCCCAATGATTTTTTTTTCAACAAGGAAATTCCCTTCGGTCTAAAGAAAGTTGGCACAACATATTAATGAAACATGTATTGAATACTAAAACCATTATTTATCAGATTCATAGAATTCCATATTAATGATAAGTTTGTTAAATAAAAATAATTCTTGGAGCACATGGATGATATTGAAACCATTTTCAATAAATATTGATAGCATAATATGAAAATGAACCCCTTAATATTTCATTTCGGTGTTACCTTTGGAAAATTCCTTGGATCCATCATACTCCACCATGGAATCAAAATATACCTCAATAAAACAAATGATATTGTTGTAATGTAACCATTTCTCAACCAAACACTGTTGAGAGGCCTTCAAGGACATTTAGACTACATTTTTCATTTCATAGCCTACATGGATGGAAGATTCATTCCCCTATCTAGATTGATGAAATAGGGGGTCAAATATTAATGGAATTTTGATTGTCAATAATCATTTCAAATTATCATTAAATATATCTTTAGTCCTATTGTGGTAAGTTCATCTATCGATGGAACTACATTAATTATATATTTCCCAATCATGGAGCAATCTCTGGGCACCTAAAACATGGAAAATAATGACACTGACAGTGAGAATAATCTATATTGTTAAATCCAAACTATGATTAATGGTGCGACAATTTATTCAAATATCACGAAGAGTTGTATGTCTCCAATCAGTGTGGTACAAAAGTCACGACACTATCTACAACACCACAAGGTCCATTTGAAATCGTGTGGCAACCCACTCAGGAATATTAATAGTTTTCCAATTCTCATCTAACATCATTCATGGTGGGTATTCATTCTACAATAAGTAGAAATATTTTACTTACCAAGGTAATCATTCAATGTCTAGGAATTGGCAGGTTGTTTTGGAAAATCACCCCTCTACAAATATGAATTCAATGGTTGTTGAACTACTTGATGAGTAGGTTTTCCCTATTCAAAATAAATCCCAAACATGGGTGATTAATTTTTATAGTGAATCTTGATATCTCAGATGGAAAATTATGGAATAAACCAAGTATCAAAATGTAGGGATGGGAGTCATTCACATATATTTAGAAAAAGAAGACACGCCCAATTCCATCTTACTGGAAGAGGGGTTAAAAAACAATGAAGTAGAGTACTAGGCCCTCATTTTAGTCTTGGAGATAGAACATATTATAAAAGTAGAACACATGAATATAAATGGTTACATGTGTAGTAAATCAAGTCAATGGTGAAAATTCTATCAATAAGGAGGAACAAATACCATGATGGACCATGTCTTAGAGTTGAAGGCACAATTCCCATCATATTTGATGTTAACTCACGTCCCCCAATCCAAAAATGACATGGAAAATTATTTTTCAAATGAAAAAATTTCATTTGATGATATTGAATGTCATTAAATAATATTCATTATTTCCCATCATCAGATGGTCTTATAGTTTATTTAGGGAAAAACATAAGAAATTGATCAGATCAGTCTCATCCCTGAACTAAATGATTCTACCGTCGACATGATGACTCCCATAATGTTTTACATTTAAAAGGTAAAAAAAAAACTAAACATATTTAGATAAAAACAAATCCATATATGAACAATTATATTTGTCATTTACGAAGGAAAAATCAAAAAAATGAACTTTATAAGCAATTCCTTGATGGGAACCTTCTCAGATTCATTGATAGAGAACAGATCAATTCCATTATGAAACAATTTCATGATAGAGCATGTGTGGAATAACATTCATGATCCATGATATTCCATAAAATTTAAAAACATGGATACTACTAGTTCACTATGACTATATTTTTCTTTGAATTCACCAAATAGTTTCATTCCTGTCAGTTTCATGGAAATTTCATCCACCAACCCCTAGGAATACATCACAAAAGTAGGTACTAATGGCCTTTTTTGAAATGGTGAGTTCCTATTGTGGGACCATACACACCCTTCATGTCAAAAAAATCATGTATATCATCATAGCAACCAATTTATTTTCCATACGCGAAGAAATTTTAGACATAAAAGAGGTCAAGGAAAGAAGCATTGGAAACTTTGTAAAATCCAATATTATGATGAGATGTTGTGTCCCTCATACAATATTTATGTAAAATGGCACTAATGTTTTCATTATTAAGTTAGAAAGACAATATTAGGAGTATGGTACCAAGGCCAACAATTCATCTCATAACAATATGGTGGCCAACAGATAGATAGAGGCATTTGATAAGACCCTGCACATAAATCTTCCAAAGATGGTATACAAGGAAAATAAATCAGGGTCAGAAAATATCATCCATTCTCCATGGGATTACCCTACCATGACCCATATTTCCACACAATCAAACCAATACACATTTTTTTATAGGGAATATGTAGTTTTTTCCATCAATGTTGACTAACATCACTCTATATTACTGTTCGTGATCAATTATCCACAGAAAATAAATCCAAAAAATAGCTCTATGAGTTGGAGTGACTAGACGATAATATTTTCACACTTTTCCCATAATGATGTTTACCGAAATTGGATTCCATGAGCCTTCAAAAAAAAGTTTCAGCTATAGTAATTCCTTATAATAGAAATGGTGAGGGTTCATAAAACATGGATGATACTTGGGAAGAAACCCCTCAAACTAGATTCAAAATGAGAACCGAATTTCATACCCAATTTCTACTCTTGAGGAGAATATTCAATGATTTTAGTATATGGGAAGCTCACCATAACTCCCACAAATGAATAGTTCCTGATGAAATATTTCTTGTAGATAAAAAAAATTCATCATGTTATAATGACACTAAACTACATGTTAAACATCCTAGATGAAAAAACATTAAAATGAATAGTATGTATTTCCTACCCACAATAAATCAAACTGGAGGACATAACATGACATTCCTTTCACATCAAATGATTTGTATCTTAACTACAAGACATTAAACATCCTGTAAAAGGTGTCTTGATCACACGATGTTAAACTGTGAGTTGAATTTTCATTACCACACGACATTAAATTTCATGGAATAATTCATCCTAACAAAATGATGATAAATTGTATAGGGGTAATTATGTTCCAATCAATGATCTATCACACATGAGTTAGATCTGTGATAGAGAATGATTATGTCCCCCTTTTCTTATATAATAGTATGGTATACTTTTGAACCCTATTTTCTTCAAAAATAAATGTGGCTTGATTCCTTACCTCCTATGATACACAGTGACACCTAGAATCTGTGTACCAGTACTAGCCACCATCCCCCAAAAACCAAATTCCACCTCTCCATTTGCGGACCATGCCAATGTGAGGAGGCCTTTTCATAAATATTTTTACAACATAATACCACTGTATAAATGGGACATGTAGATACACCTCGATCCTAGACCTTGGTCCAACTGATACATGATACAAAATTCCTATGTAGTACCTTCAATTGCCTCTACATTGTGAGAGATGTCCCTTATAGTCCATGTTTCTCACACACAGAATTTCTCTCATGATCTTATGAATGTTGGGAAGGGATTTCCCATTCGCAAATAAAGTTTAAATGTATATAAAAGGCCAACTACATTTAATGAATGGTTTAAAATTATCCTTGTCCTTCTATACTGATGAATCCTATTTTGGGAGAATACCTTTTTAAAATTGTGTGTCTTGATTCCAGTCCTTATGGGATATGTATCGACACATTGATTTTATATCCTGATTTATCAACCACTATTCTATATATACCTCCCTTTTCACTTTTTATGGACTAAACCAACGTAGGGTTCTTTCTATTAGAACTACATGAGGATTGATTCATTTCTAAATATTATATTTAGTGATTCCCATACTCTTCTTCAATGTATTGACACCATTCCAAATAAAAATTCCCACATCTCAGTTATAAAAATGAGTAAAAGTGTAAGAGATCCCAATCCATGATTCCTAACTCCAAACTCTAATAAATGATCATTACCCCTTCATATGAATCAAATCTATGAGGTGGATTCCATACATCAAAACTAATCATGGTCTGGATATTTATTTCTTTCCTAGATATACCCTTTCAACCCATAAAACTCCACACTGCAAGAATCCATGGATCCCCATGAACCTCCCCATCCATTAGAAATTATAGTATTGTGTCCCAAGAACACCTTTTTTGACTATTCAAACAATGCTCAAAAATATATTCATATCTATCCCACAAGAATGCATGTCATATAATGTAAAAGTCATCCTCAGGAGAGGATTTTCCTACCTTAGTACGCCCAACGAAATATAATCTATGTACCATTTCTCTCAATCTAAGATCCCTTTCATCCATGGTTTAAGATTTCTTTTTCCCCCTCATGATCATGGAATGGTAGGTTATCCTTCTCTGATTGGCCCATACATACTCATGTTTTTTATGACAATTCATCTCTATGACCTGGTGTTAGGCTGTTTTGCCAATTTCCTCAATCCAATACATTAAACAACCTAGAATAACCGTGTGCTCACCTAAGAATACCTTTATCCAACAGTGGCCTAATACAATATTGAATCAAAGATCTACGTATGGACATATGATGGATTATTTTATCGAATAATTTTTTTTATTACTATCATCCCATGTGATGCGTAGTGGTTCTTGGATCATTTGACCTGGATCCGACCATTAAACACATGACAATGCTACCTTATCTTCCTGAAATCTAAATTAATGAATGGGGCTTCCACACATTCTCTATTTATGAAACCATTTTAATAAGAATGGAGTGACAATTCATCCATGTCCAATCATCCACAACTTCAATGCATGATGATAAATTGCAAGGAATCTATGTCCTCTTGACATGACATTAAACAATGTAGAAGTTTTTCGAATATCATGACAATAAAAGGAGTGATAAAAATACTTATTGTATGATATTAATGTTTCAAAATAGCACCCCAAGAGAAAATGATCTTTTCTCGTGATCATGGTATCCATAGGTGGTGGATTAAATTCACGATTCCCATCATTTCTTAGACCCCGCATAAATCACGTGTGCTTAGCCACCTCGATTTGTGATTCCCAACAAATCCATGGATGATCAACCCATGATAGTTGGTTAAAAAGACATGACATAAATAGGTAATATAGTGTCCCCCACTCTATATTGGGAATCCCAAAGTCATATCTACCTGACATTAAACTATGAGGTACCCACGAGAACTATGTTAGGCTTGATTCATATGCTTCTAGGATATGAAGTGACACCTCTATTACTTATTCTTGGCCCATCCAACACCATTAAATGTAACAAATATAGGTAAATTTCCCTTATACCATGTAAAAACCAAACCTATATAGGGATTTTAATTTCGAGGTGCCCCAATCATCATAACATGGTATAGCTCCAACAAAAGAATTAGAATCACCGACCCTACAAACGAGTCAAATTTATGTAGGTAAATATTCAATTCCCTGGGTAAACATGGATTTAATATTTCCAAATATGTCAATACACATCCTTCACAATAATAAAACCGTACAATTTGAGCAATATATAATCCCCATAATCATACCTGGCCAGCAGAGATGGAGAGTCAGTGTCCTGCAGAAAATATTTTTTGAGTATGCACACAATTTCTTCGGGACTCTGTATAAGTTTCCCACAGAAAAGTAATATTAACCAATGGAAAATTATTCCCCATGAGAAGATTCTACTATACCTATATTTGAAATGGATTCTATGCCCTGTACCATTTCGCATGATCCAAAAGCCCTTGGAACTATTGATTACACATTCCTTCCAACCCACATCTTGGACATGTTGAGATATCATATTCCGATTATCCTCATGTAACTCATTCTGTCTATATCGATGTATAAAGTGAATGACATTATAATATCATGATTCTTGATACTCATTGTTCACTCTTTGGTCTAGACATAAAATAATATATTTCCCTTCATGATCTAGTGTGTAAAATAAACAATCATTGGAATGTTTATTATGCATACAACATTATTGGTGAGATCGTATACATGACATAAATTCCCCATTCATGTCCATGAACCAGATCCACATAAGGATAATATTTATTCTGTACAAGTACTACATATATCATGAATCCTATAATAATCGGATATATAGTGAAACATGAATATCATATCTGGTGTCCAGCCATGAGAGAACATTTCTCTTCCTTTCCAACGCAAGGGTTAGAACTACATAGGGAACCTCCTCACACATGTCGGGGAAAAAAATTTGTACCAATTACTAGGAAATATATTCCTAGAAAAGGAAAATATATGTATCTAGAGGTTCAAATCACCATAACCATCCAAGGACCTAATAAAATGGAAGTTCAGTATCTTGAGCATTCCTTTTTTTATTGTGCACAAAACTTCCCATAGTCTCTGCATAAGTTTCCGACAAAAAAATGGCTTGTGAACTTCAAGAAAATTTATCCTCATAATAGGGTTTCTCTACCATAATAATACCTTGTGAAATTTATGTCCCATGTAACTCATGGTTTTGAAAACCTTCAGATTATGGTTTATATCCTCTCCCCTAATTCATTCCAAAGCATGATTGAATATTTCTAGTCAGACTACCATGGAAAGGTTGTGTTGATTTCCCCCTTTTCGATAAGTGTAAAATGACCATAAATCATATGTCTCAAGTGTCCTTGTTTCACAATGTTAATCTTCAACATGCTTGATGTTATTAATATTTTCAGGACTTATTATATACTCACTTTACTTATTTTATATGAAATGCGCATAATTTGTGTGAAATATTAATGTTTTAAAATTAAGTATAATTTTTGAGCATTTTTAGAAGTAGTCCAATTGAGTTAGTTTACTGTTTTAATTATAAAAATCCCTATCCAGATCCCAATTGTGTGGTTATTGTTTTTTTGGATTCCCCTTTAAATTTAAAACATTTCATTAGAAGGTACCATGAGACAATTTTTCCATTTGAAGGGTCATATGGTCCTCACAAACAAGATCAATGAATCTGTGAAGAAACTAGACTATTCATGAAGATTGATTTATTGGGATAAATAAAGAATTAAAAATTATATTATTCTCTACCATAGTTCGGGGGACAATGTAAGGAGTCTTGGATAAAAATTTCAAGTCCCAACTCAAAAAACAAGGGGCCCAACATATGCTTTAAAATACAACCCACCATTCTAGCCGAGAATTAAAATCAGTATAGTATTCATGACATATCTCATGATGTAAGAATTCAATTGATCTTATCATTTGCAGTGTGAAAGAGGAGATATAGGTGGACGAGTTTGTGGAATAAATAATTCTTATTTGAAGGCATCTTCATATTCCAAAACCCATTCACATTTTGGACTTCAAAAAGACTGGATTGAAATGGACAGTTTAACTTTATTTAATCAACCGACCATAACTTTTGATCCTTAACTCCAAATGACTCCAAATATTTAGAGTATTTGGCCAACAGTATTAGCTACAACTTTTTAGAAGGAGATATGTGGATATTTGGCTCTCTGAATAGCCAAATTGGCGATGACATTGGGGGGACAGATTGGGAATCCAAACAGTCCATTCCTTGGGCAATAAATACTCTCCCCTTCTCTCCTTGAGAGGGGTTGCAATTTCATAATAGGGGAGATAATATTGGCACGAACAAATACTTTAAAAAGGATTGGGAGGATCTTCCATACTCATGTTTTCACTTTAGAGACCTTTCCTCCTCTCTATGTTTTAACTTACTTTCGTGTTCTTCATTTTTGTAATTTTGTAAGTCCTTTCTTTTGTAATTCTGTTTTAATAGAAGTTTCTTCTTCAATATATCTTATTCTCATCCATCTTATGTAGTTTAATATTAATTCTCTTAAAATTAGTCTAAATTCAGTTAAATCTCTTTCCATTATTTTGCTTCCTCATTCAATCAAAAATCCATTTTTATTTATCCTCATTGTTTGTGTGTGTGTTCGACGTACCACTCTTTTGTAATCCCTTTATTTTTCTTCTATTATTAATTTATCATCATAATTATTATAACCAGAATATTAAACACCCAAATTGATGAGTAAATATCTCATTGGGGTGAGTCAAAATTTAGGGATGTTAAGTGATTGAGATTATTTTCTCGATGATTATTAGTTAATTTAACATTGTGCATGTTGGACTTAATATGTCATAGATTAATGACATATTTTGTTTAGCATTTGATTTACATGGATTATTGGAACCATAAATACACTAACATAAAAAATTACTGATTGATTTTAGAATCCTAGTTAAGTTAAGGCTAGGATGAAAGCCTTAACACTTAGGAATTTTAATCAACGTCAACTTGTGAAGTGGGTTTTAATTTAAATGCAATATAAAGAAAAGATCAAGGATATCACAAGATTAACTCCCTAATAATGAACTCACCCCAATATTTATCAATTTGTTAAATGAATTATAGTCAAACAATCATTTCAATTAAACTCTTCAAACAAACCCCCTAATCAAAATAAAATCAACTAAAAACAAATGACTATTACAATGTATCATCGCTGAGGATTCGACCCGAGTGCTGCTATACATATTAGAATAGCATCGGAACATTGACCGGTCGATAGGTGACAATTGGCCGTGCGTTTCCAATGGCTCCGTTTCCAGGGATGGTGCTTTAATTATTCGGTTGTTTCATGTTATTGTAATAAAAAACCAAAAAAAACAAAATTTTAAAAATAAATTGACAAAAAAACACAATAAAAACTCCATATTCTCATAAAAATCATAAACTGAAATAAATACAAAGAAAAAACCATATTCCTCTTTCTTCCAAAATCTCTCTGAATGCCCCATATCCTTCCAAACAATCCCTAATTTTTTTTGACCCTAAAATTGAGAGAACTCTTTGCCAACTTAGGAGGAACTTAAGAGATAATAAAATAATTCATGAACCAGTCCTTGTCCAACCAATTGAATTAGAAATGGAAAATCCTAGGGAACAAACCCTTAGAGAACATGCTGCCCCAGATATGAATTACCAACCTCTTGTATTCAATATCCAAACATAAGGGATGACTTCGAACTCAAATCGGGTTTGATTCATCTTCTTCCTCATTTCCATGGTCTAGCCGGTGAGGATCCACATCTCTACCTTAAAGAGTTTCGAGTGGTGTGCTCTAACATGAAACCTCAAGGGGTTTATGAAGAAAAAATCATTCTTCGAGAATTCCCTTTATCCTTAGCTGACACTGCTAAGTCATGGCTCTACTACCTTCCTCCTGGTTCCATAAACAAATGGAATTTCATTAAGCGACTCTTCTTAGAGAAATTCTTTCCTGCTTCTCGTACTGCTTCTATCTGAATGGAAATAAGTGGTATCCGTCAATTCACAAGTGAATCACTCCATGAGTACTAGGAGAGGTTCAAAAAGCTTGTTGCAACCTGCCCACACCACCAAATTCTTGACCAAATCTTGATCCAATACTTCTATGAGGGGTTATTGGATATGGGGAAAACGCTCATAGATGCCGCAAGTGGCAGTGATCTTGTTGATAAAACTCCTGCAGCAGCAAGAGATATCATAAGTAACTTGTCTGCAAACACACAACAATTCCATAATTTAGCACATGCTCAAGTCAAAAAATCCCTAGATAATTAATCAATTGACAAGAACAAGATGACCGAGTGGATGAGTGAACTTACAGGTCTTGTGCGACAACTAGTTATGGCTACCAAATCCCCAACCTCGTATTCTCCACAATCAATGTTTCCTGGACCTGTCAAAAACTGTGGAATCTTCCACCCTCCATCTCATCCAACTGACACATGTCCACAACTTCAAGAGGATCGATCCGACTCATCTAGACCAATGGTGCTCAATGCAGCATATGCTCAGCGGAACACCAATCCTAAACTATCAGGTCAGTTTGTTAGAAACTTCAACCAACCTCACTCTGAGCCATTCTCTTCTTCCTATAACCAAGGCCATAGGTATGGTAATCCCATATCTCACCCCCTCAATTCCCTCCTCAAAACCCAAACCAATTCTAATATGGTCAAGGTGGTGGTGACTTCCATCAACCTTATTATTTTCTTCCTCAACCTAAAAGGAAAAATCTTCCTCCTGGATTCCATTATCCTTGTGAGCCTTCCCAATTCCAAAACCAATACAATCGATTACTCAGGAACCAAAATCAAGGAAATCCCAATCCGGGACAAGCCTCTTCTTCCATGAAACCATGGTAAAGTGCAGTGGAAGATCTTGCCTCCTTCACCCGTTCTAGCCTTACAAACATTGAAACTCAAATAGGTCAACTTGCATCCCACCGGAGCCAGCAACAACAATTCAATTCTTCCCAACTTCCTGCTCAAACATTACCCAACCCCAAGGCTAATGTAAGTGCAATTACACTTAGATCGGGAAAGAAAATTTCTATGCCTCAAGATAAGTCCTCCAAACCTCCTTTTAATGTTGACCTAGAAAATGAAAAGAAAAAGAAACTTGAAAATCAACCTGAAACCATTTCCTCACCTCCTTCCATTCCACGTAGGAATCCAATTCCTTTTCCACAAGCTGTCTCTAAACCAAATAATTCATTTGAACCTGATCGTGAAATGCTCGACATGTTTAAATCTGTTGAAGCCAACATTCCTCATTTAGATGCCATCAAAAAAATTCATAAGTATGCCAAGTTTCTTTGGGAATTGTGCACCCACAAGAGGCAACTTAGGACCTTTGAAAATGTTTCCACCCAACAGTCTATTCCCATATAGTGCACAGATCCAGGGACCTTTATGATTCTATGCCAAATTGGATGTTCTAATTTTGATGATGCACTCATAGACCTAGGAGCCTCAATTAATGTCATGCCCAAATCCATATTCTCTGACCTAGGACTAGGTCACTTGCACCCAATGGGTACTATCATTCAGTTAGTCAATCGAAGCCCAACTAGTCCTGAGGGAATAATTGAGGATGTCCTTTTCCGAGTTAATGATCTTATCTTCCCTTCTGATTTCTATGTCCTTGACATGGGAGGTGAGACAAACTCTTCTCGATCTCCCCTAATTCTAGGAAGACCATTCCTCATGACTGCGAGAACCAAGATTGATGTCCATTCATGAATCCTATCCATGGAATTCGGTGACCAACTGGTCAAGTTCATCATTTTCCAATCCATGCGATACCCATCTGAGGATCACTCTGCATTCTCAATCCATGCTTTTTAGGACCCTTCTAAGAGTCAATTGAACCCTATTCAATCATGTTCATCCTGTTCTGAAGAGATATGATCTTGTGAAATATGCACTAGGATTAACCAAGTCATAAATGGTGACGTTGATGTGGACCTTTCATTCATAGACTCCATCAATTTAGAGGATCTTGAAAACTCTCTTGACTATCATCTCACCTCTGATCAAAACTGCTCCACCAGGGACAGTATTGGGAAAAATGAATTTGAAGCAACTGAAGTCCCTTCTTCCATTCCTACGTTGTCTAGCCCAAATGTGAAAGATGAGACTGATCTGAATCCTCTCCTTTCACACCTGTAATATGCATCCCTCTTCCATGATCACTCATATCCTGTCATTATCTCTGCCACACATACTGAAACCAAGGAGTCCAAACATGTTCAAGTGTTAGTGGAAATCGGAAAAGCCTTAGGTTGGTCCCTAGATGATATATAAGGAATCAACCATGCCCTTTATATGCATCACATCCATCTGGAGGAGTCATACAAACCAATTAGACAACCACAAAGAAGACTCAATCCACTCAAACATGAGGTATTTAGGGAAGAGATCACAAAGATTCTTCAATAAGGTATTATCTACCCAATTTCTGATAGTGAATGGGTTAGTCCAATTCAAGTTGTACCTAAGAGGGGTGGGATAACTGTTGTCACAAATGAACATGGAGAGGTAGTCACAACTAGAGTGAAGAACAGATGGCGTGTGTGCTTCGACTATAGGAAATTGAATGTTGAAACCCGAAAATATCACTACCCTATTCCATTCCTTGATAAAATGCTAGAATGATTGGTCAGAAAGTCACAGTATTGCTTTCTTGATGGATACACTGGCTATTTTCAAATCCCAATCGCACCTCAAGATCAAGAAAAGAATACTTTCACATGCCCCTTTGGAACATATGCATATAGAAGAATGCCTATTAGACTATGAAATGATCCCACAACATTCCAGAGGTGTATAATGATTATCTTTTCAGAATTCATTGAACACTGCATGGAATTCTTCATGGATGACATCACCATTTATGGTGAGTCATTTGAGTCATGTTGCATTCACTCTCTCTAGTCCTTCAAAAGTGTTTCAAGTGTAACCTTGTGTTAAATTTTGAAAAATGTCACTTCATGGTTGCAAATGGGATTTTTCTAGGGAACATATTTTCAAAAGATGGTATTGAAGTGGATCCTACCAAAATTGATGTGATCCAATCACTATCTGAATCCACTTCTGTTCGAGACATCCGTTCATTCCATTATCATGCTGGTTTTTATCGGCGATTCATCCATAAAATCAGTAAAATTTCCCTCTCACTCACTCGTTTGATCCAAAATGATGTCAACTTCCATTTCGATGAGGTTTGCAAGAGAGCCTTCATTGAACTCAAAACTGCTCTCACATCTGCCCCGATAATCCAACCCCCTGATTGGTCCTTACCCTTTGAATTGATGTGTGATGCTTCTAATAGTGCTATTGGGGATTTTCTAGGTCAAAGAAGAGAAATAATTTCCTATGTTATATATTATGACGCAAAAACATTGGATAAAACTAAATCTCACTATAATGTCACGGAAAAAACTTCTAGTAGTTGTTTTTGCCTTAGATAAATTCTGGCCCTATCTCTTAGGTGCCAAAATCATCATCTTCATAGACCATTATGCTATAATGATCTTACTCAAGAAATGTGATTCCAAACCGAGGCTAATAAGATGGATCCTAATTCTCCAAGAGTTTGACCTTGAAATCAAATATAGACCTGGAAAAGTAAACACTATGGCTGATCACTTGAGTAGAATTTCTAATTCTTCTCATTCTGAAATCATCGATCCTAAATTCCCCACATAGATCCTTTCCTCTCTCACTCCAAAGATACCATGGTATGCCCCAATTGTAAATTATTTGGTTTCTGGTGTTTTTACTGAATATTTATCAAAACAACAAAAAATGAAGTTGAAAAGTGATTCAAAATAATATTTTTGGGAAGGGAATAAACTTTGGAAAACTGGGGCAGATATGGTAATTAGGAGAAGTGTTGAAGAAATTGATCATTCTTCCATCTTATAATTCTACCACTCACTTCCCGGAGGTGGCCACTTTGGCCCAAAAATGACATCCCAAAAGGTCCTAGACTCTGGATTCTTCTGGCCTTCACTCTTCAAGAACTCACATGAGTTCGGTCAATCATGTCTTAATTTCCAAATGTTTGGAAAAATCTCCAAAAGAAATTAAATGCCACAAAAGACCTTAATATTTTGTGAAATGTTCGATGATTGGGGCATCAATTTCATGGGACCATTCCCCCCTTCCAATGTATTCTCATACATCCTTCTTGAGGTTGATTATGATTTTAGGTGGGTCGAGGCCAAACCCAGTAGAAAGGATGATTCACATACTGTTAGTGAGTTTCTAAAGGCACACATCTTCCACAGATTTGGAACGTCTCATGCCTTGATCAGTGACTAAGGAACCCATTTTTGTAATAAAACCATGGAATCTCTTTTGAAAAAGAATGAGGTTGTTCATAAAACTTCAACTTCATATCACCCACAAAAAATGGCATGGCTGAACTTTATAATAGTGAATTGAAAAGAGTTCATGATCGAATTGTAAAACCCACCAGAAAAGACTGGCCTGAAAGACTTGGTGAAACACTTTTGGCTTATCGAACTGCCTATAAAACAACCATTAGGATGTCTCATTTTAGGATAGTTTTTGGTAAATCATGTCATCTACCAGTTGAAATCCAATAAAAGTCTTTTTGGTCTATGAAAACCTGCAATTTTTTTTGTGAAAAATCTGGTGAAGAATGATTGTTGCAATTGGCTGAACTGGAGGAGATACGAATTGAATCCTATGAGAATTCAAATCTATAAAAAGAGAAGGCTAAGGTACTCCATGACAAACACATCCTGAGAAAGGTATTTCATGAAGGTGAAATGGTAATTCCCTTCAATTCTCTATTTCTTCTTCACCCAGGTAAGCTTAATTCTCGTTGGGATGGTCCTTTTGTTATTACTAATGTTTACCCATTTGGTGTAGTGAAAGTCCAAGACCCCTCTTCCAAAAGGACATTCACAGTTAATGGACATCAGTTAAAGCATCACCGTGAGTGGACGCACAATCCTGGATCCACATCAAATTCCATTGGATCCCCACCTTCTGTATTCAACCTACCACTATATAGATATGGAAAACTGCCAAATCCAAACCAGGGGGTACCTCTTTACATTTAACTCTCTCTCTATCTCTTCACATCTCTACCTATTTCTTCTTCTTATTCTATCCTTCATTTTTTACCACTTTTTTTCCAAATTTGTTTTTCTCTATCTATTTTGTGTGGATGTGTATTTTAAAGAACTAAAAAAACTAAATAAATAAAAAATGTAAAATCCCAATCCAAAAGGGTCATGATTACTCACCATCGAGTTTTGATATTTTTTCTATCCTTTTTAGGGAGTCAACAGGATTGTTTTCATTTCCAAAATTTTGTGTTTTCATCCTAAAATTGGATAAAAAATCTTGTGTCAAAACCAACAAATTTTGAATGCTCTATTTTTTATTTAGAAAATGGTTTTCCCAAACTGTGAGGAACAACATCTGCTTCCATACCAAGGCCACCAATGGCCAACTTTTCAAAATGTGTGTTTTCACCCCCATTTGTGAATCTTGAATTTCTGGACCTTCAAGCTGAATTTCCTACCTTAGTGCGCATTAATATGATAAAGGCATTTTCTGAACCACATGAGAATCACAATATCCAAATAGCCTCCCATTTACCTTACATTAATCCTCCTTTTAAAGGCCGCTTAAAGCCTATGTAAACCTTTTCTTTGATAGCCACATTACAAGTCCAATACCTTATCCCACCCAATACCAACATGGGTTTTCATTGCATAAGTTTTTGAAATTTAAGTGTGTTGGGGGGGGATGGATTTCATTTTTGGGTATCATTTCCTTACGTTCCAGTGTGTTATCATATGCTTGATGGAAATCATCCAATTTAGTGTGGGGGGGGAGGTTGTCATTCAGTGGTCTTTGGGAATTTATTGTACAAATGTTATTGACGACTGTTCAAAAAAAATGATGAAAAAAATAAAAAAAAATATGAACAAATGGGTTGTGTCTTGGGTAGGTCAAAAATCACTCTTCCTAAACCATTGATCATGTTATAACTATTACAATTAGTGTCATGAGTAGATCAATCATGGGTTGGTTTATGAGTGTGAGATCTTTTCCATGTTCAACTTTCCAAAAAACCAAGAAAAAAAGGAGAAGAAAAAAAAAGAAGACTTGCATTATAATCTTATATTATTGGGAGAAGTTTTGTGTTTTGTAAATATTTCATCTTCTCATTACCTTCATATTTTATTCCACTATTTTTTCTTTCATAACACAATCATTCCCTTGTAAATATGTGTTTTCATTTCCTTCCATGTTTTATTTCAAAAAAAATGTGCACTGCTTTTTCTATGTTGGTATTTTAACCCTCTTCTTCTCTCTCTTGGACATTATATCCCTACCATTCCATAGCCACAGAAAAACCCATTAAAAATAAATCTTGATTCTTGTTGAATTTTGATTGGGATTAGAAGCTGAGTGCTCTTTTGAAACTCTATGATTTTCACTTTTGGTTGGTGAAAGAGTGAACCTCCACATATAAATTTTATCATCTTGAGAGGTGTGAGTTTTGAGTGTCCACATTTTCCATTTCTAAATTTGATCATGAAAAAATGAATTAGTTTTGGAACATTTTTTCTGTAACAAGTTGTGGTGGATTTCAAAATGGATGAGTGAAAGATTCTACACCTCCCCTAATTGGAGAAAACAAAATTTTAATATCTATTGGTGAGTAAAAATGATTATTTCATGTATTTATATTTGTTGCACATGAGGACATGCACACAACTAAGTGTGGGGGAGTTGATGTTATTAATATTTTCATGACTTATTATATACTCCCTTTACTTATTTTATATGAAATGTGCATAATTTATGTGAAATATTAATGTTTTAATATTAAGTATAATTTTTGAGCATTTTTAGAAGTAGTCCAATTGAGTTATTTTACTGTTTTAATTATAACTGTCACTATACTGATCCAAATTGTGTGGTTCTTGTTTTTAAGGATTCCCAATTAAATATAAAACATTTTATTAGAAGGTACCATGACCGAATTCTTCCACATGAAGGTTCATATGGTCCTCACAAACAAGACCAAAGAATCTGTGAAGAAACTAGACTATTCATGAAGATTGATTTACTGAGATACATAAAGATGTTCAATTTCCATTATTATATACCATAGCTCGGGGGCCAATATAAGGAGTATTGGGTAAAAATTTCAAGGCCCAAATCCAAAAACAAGGGGCTCAACATATGAATTGAAATCCATCCCACCAATCTGGCCGATAATTAAAATCAGTATAGTATGCATGACATATCTCATGATGTAAGCATCCAATTGATCTGAGATTTTGCAGTGTACAAGAGGAAATATAGTTGGCCGAGTTTTTTTAATAAATCATTCTAAATTAAAGACATATTCATATTCAAAAACCCTTTCACATTTTGGACTCCAAAAATACTGGATTGAAATGGACAGTTAACTTTGTTTAATAAGCCAGCCATAACCTTTGATCCTTAAGTCAAAATGACTCCAAATTTTTAGAGTAGTCGTAAAAATTTATTATCTACAACTTTGAAGAAGGAAATATTTGTATATTCATCTTTCTGAATAGGAAAATTGGTGATGCAAGTGGAGGGACAGATTGGAAATGAAAATAGTCTACTCCTTGGGCTATAAATACTCTCCCCTTCTCTTCTTGAGAGGGGTTGGCATTTCAGAAGAGAGGAGACCATATTAGCACGACCAAAGACTTTCCAAAGTGTTTGGAGGATCTTCCATACTCATGTTCTCGCTTGATAGACCTTTCCCCCTTTCTTGGTTTTAACTTACTTTCATGTTCTTAGTTTTTCTAATTTTGTAAGTACTTTCTTTTGTAATTCTGTTTTAATGCAAGTTTCTTCTTCAATATATCTTATTATCATCCACCTTCTATAGTTTAATATTAATTTCCTTAAAATAATATTAAATTTATTTGAATCGCATTCCCTTATTTTGCTTCCTCATTCAATCAAAAATCTGTTTTTAATTATCATCATTGTTCGTGTGTGTGTGTTCGATGTACCACTATTTTCTAATCCCTTTCTTTTTATTCAATTCTTAATTTATCGTCATAATTATTATAACCAGAATATTAAACACCCAAATGGATGAGTAAATATCTCATTTGGGTGAGTAATAATTTAGGGATGTTAAGTGATTGAGAGTATTTTCTCGATGAGTATTCGTTAATTTTACATTGTGTATGTTGGAATTAATATGTAATGGATTAATGAAATATTTTGTATAGATTGTGGTTTCCATGGATTATTGGAACCATAAATAAAATACCATAATCAATTACTTATTGATTTTAGAATCCTATTTATGTTAAGTCTTGTAATAAAGCTTTAACACTTAGTAATTCTAATAGATGTCAACTTGTGAAGTGGGTGTTAATTTAAATGCAATATAAAGCAATGCTCAAGGGTATCACAAGCTTAACTACCTAATAATGAACTAACCCTACTATTTATCAATTTTTTAAATCAATTATAGTCAATCAATCATTTCAATTAAGCTCTGCAAACAAACCCCCTAATCAAAATTCAATCCACTAAAAACAAAGGACTATTACAATGTATCATCATCGGTGATTTGACCCGAGTGATGCTATACACATTAGCAGAGCACCAGAATGTTGACCAGTCGATAGGCGACAGTTGGCCGTGCATATCAATGCTTTAACCCTTCATCAAAAAATCCAAATTTGTGGAAGAGTGGTCTCTCATTCAAGATCATAGTTGATATAAATTCCCTCTTAATTCTATACACCACTTCATTACCAAGACAACAATAGTAGTATTGAGATTTCTGAATTCCCATTAAATTACTAGGTGATTGGAAGTTGATAGTTAGTGTTTTAGTGACACATTTTATTGAAAATATTCCAAATTCCTAGGCATCTCAACATTAGTTTCCCACAAAAAATCATGTCAACCTCTGAAAATTTCTTCCTCCTTAGAGTATTTTATAACATATATATTATCCATGAATTCTATGCTCCATATCATATCCTATATCTAGAAACCACAAAATATTGTTAAAAAAGATCACTTGAAAAATATTTGGAAAACCCTGGTCAATGAATCAGAAATTGGGGCCCCTACCCAGAAAATCATTATCAAATCCGTTTGACCTAAAACATCTGCCTCATTAAATTTTTTTCAACTTGGAACATTAGTAATGATTGTATTGTTTGTATGACATTAATCTACCCATTAGAAATAGATGAAGCTCACTAGGATAAAACACCATAAAGGGAAACCTATGATATAGTTATTTAATTTCTCACTAAACCTACACATTTAATAGTATTGGATAAATTCTGAGTGATAAATAATATTAATGTACAAAAATCTTGTTTTCTATAAAACCTGAAAATAGTGGCCTATGAAAACATCATGTTATACCAGATAAACCAAAAAGAAATTAGGGTTTGGAAAAAATTACTATGGTAATGGAAAAAGATAGAAAATTTTGAAAAAAATTCATACAACCCAAGAAAATATTCAAACTACTCACTATAGGTCTCTAAACACAATAAAGAATTAGGTCATGATTTTATTAATTTAATTTATCTCCCCATATCATGATTCTAATCAAAATCTAGTGAAATATTATCATTAGAAATTTCTTTAATAACAACTGATTGACATTTCAAGATAAGATTAAGGAGAAGCACTAAATAGAAACACATTCTCACTTAATTTAATGAAGATAATAAGGTAATAAAAAACATAGAGCCTCCCCATATGATAAGGGCATGATAATCATAAAATATTTATAAAAGGTACCCAAAATCATATTAACGATATATTTTAATTGTCGATGGATTGGTGGAGCATCTGTAATGTTTTGTATCACCTTTAAATCCCACCCACAATGAATCTACCTCATTCACTACATTATATCAAGAATCCCCATCCTCTATTAGTTACTACACTTCGTCATCTAATGCATTGGGTAGAACCCATTTTCACTTAAATACCTCCTGTTATTTTCTCCATTTCCCCCTTGTTAATAGAGCTTCTCCATTAGAGACCTATGATTTGTGAGTTTTCTCTATAACCCGATGATTTCCCAATCTTTTATAGCATATCCAATAATAAAGATTTTTCATGTTGGGGTAATATGAGTAGGGGACTTTTTTTAGAAAGATGAAATTCGATATGAGCCATGGAATCTATAGTTGATAGTGGGGAAGTGCCAGTTTCATCCATGGTAGAGTCCACCTACATTTCTATGTTTTGAATGCCATAGTAATTTAACTCCCCATACCAATAAACTAAATACATATTGAGTAATATAGGAGACCTTTCCTTCCTATTTTTAAGGGGGTTTGTGAAATCAACCTCTATGTGTCTCCCCACTCTTTCTGTAGAATATAATAGAGGCTAGATAAGAACTATAGGTATGGTTAAATATCTCTCTCAGAGGTTGAAATGTACTCTGGATTGAGTTCATCCAGAGAAGGTATTGATTCAATTTCCTTGGTGATATTGGTCCTCGTAGTCTTCACTTCTGTTGTATTCTGAGTATGAGGTATGATCTAACCATAATCCATAGGCCCAGGTTCTTATGAATTTAATATTAAAATAAAAGCTAAATTAAAATCATTGTTTGAATCCCAAGATAAAAAAATGAAATGATTGAAGAATAGTTAAACTATCCTTAGAATGATGATGTACCAATATCTCTGGTATCCATTATGGAATGACAACCATAAAAAATTGGCGTCTCACCCTCAATGTGTGAATTGACCACTGGATCATCCAAAGATGACCATAGGGAAGAAATAATCTTGACCAGAATGGTAGACCCTAGAAATTCACACAATGGGACTCGGCCTATAGGAATAATCACTATGGAATAATGGATGATGGTCAGTTTAATGCTTCCCTTAGTATGAACTTTCCCTGATTAGTGGCCAAATCCCGGAGTGGATCCTGATTGGTATTCTCCACAAGGGAATTGAATCCAGTTGAAACCAATTCTAGGAGGGAAAAAACCATTTGTTTTTGGTATATGATATCTCGAGACTTGGACTCTTTATCATGTTATGTAATAAATGAGAGTCCCCACCCAACTGAACTGTTTCTGGTATGTTTTTCTTAGTTGTCTCTGTAAGGGTAGGATTCCCATGCACAGCTGAACACTCTACCTCCAAATATTTTCTCCCCAAAGGGATAAGGTCTGATTCATCCTAAACCAACACCCAAATAGGGCTAGTGACACACGGAAAAGACTCATTTGACCTAAAATTTGTAGCTATTCTGGTCACAACTACTGATGGTACCTCCACCTCTTTAGAAAGTGTAGGGGAAAAATGCCAAAGCAGAAACATCCTGGTTACAAATCGGTCCTACGTTATGACAAATGTATTATAATTAAATGAAAAATGGAAAAGAATGAGTATGAATATAAAATAATATTTCCTAGTAGTTATGGGAAATTCCCAATTGTATTGTTTTTGAGATATGATTTTGTTTTCAACACTTTTTGGAATGCTATTGTGTTGACCCTATGGTAGGATCAGTGAAAATATTGATTTGGAAATACTTCGGTGGGTTTCATGATAACTTCTTCCATATACTCTCAAGATCTAATAGATCACTCCCTAGAAGCCCCCACATCTGAAGGGGAACACTCCACAATTGTAGTTCCCCTAGGGGTGTACCCAGGAGAAGGTATTATCTCATGATCCTCCTCCAACCCCTAAAAAAGAAAGTTATAATGTTTAAGATCCTTATAATGAGAGAATTTAATGTTCAGGTTAGAAAAATAACAACCTCTCCTTCAGTATCGACTGACTCTAGGATTATTGTCATGTTTTCCACCCAATTAGACTAATAAGGTTATTCATTTGTAGTATGATGGCTGGTTTTCATCTATTACAAGTTCATGTCAACTTCACATGGATTTTCCTTAGAATAAATCTTTGTAGGGGAAATGGATTCTACAAAACTTGGTAGATCAAGGTATTCTTTTTAAAGTATCTTCTAGATGTCCCCATTAGAAATTCTTTCCCTTATATCATCCTAGACCATCCTATACTATGGGTATATAGCTGTAATGGGAATGGATAATGTCAGGGTATAGGTCCAGTTAAGTGAATACGTTTTCATTAACAACTATTGCCTCATAGGTACTTCTATAGCCTTGGAAATCTCATGGGCTAGATGATGGTGGCGATCTGGTCATGGGAGAGGAATTTAAACTACTTTGGTTACCAAAGGAAAATAAAAAATATCTTCACCCTTCGATGATTGATCATCATCGCCATCATCATCATCAATCTCTAGCATGCTCGTGCAATGTACTCAATGAGCGTATTTACAAAATATTTACCAAACATGAATAATTGTTTCAAAATCCAAAAGGTAACGATTCTCTCTATCAAGATCCTCATCGTAGAAAATTTCATCAAACACTGACACATAATAGTGATTGGTAAAACTAACCTCCCTTCCATGAAGAAACTTCCATAAGGTGATGGTGGTACTCGATACAAAAAGACTGACTACAACATAAAAATTTCCACTAGCCCCACCCATGATATAGGTAGCATCAGAAGGGATTGGTGTTTTTTCCCTTAGTAGTAACACCAATAGCTCATGAAGTCAAACCCTATTATTTTAAAGACACACAAGGAGTTTCATAATAGAGATACTTGTGAGGATATTTCCCTTGTCATGAATTATAAATGGTTTTTTTGGATTCTTTTATCTCCAAAAACTTTATGGGATGTGATAATGGGAGCCCACACTCAGAACTGGCCATTTTGGTTTGATTGAATACAAATATCGGCATAATAATTTGTGAGGGAGAGTATAAAAACACTAGGATCGGGAATTTTAATCCTACACTATGAATCTTTTTGTGTAAATATTAGACACAAAAGTCAAGCTATCATGATTATTTTTTCATATGTGCACTATTGATTGTAGGAGGATGCAACATCTAAACACAATTATGTTGATGGAAGAACCATCATGGTGTACGTCCCTCCAAGATACGTTCCCCATAAATACCTCCAATTAAGATATAATATCTCAAGGAAATGATGTATACCCATTTAAAAAATCCCTCAAATTCCTCATTCACTAAAACATATAAATTTGATGAGTAAGTACTAAAAGTAATGTTGTTATGATAGTTGATTCTGGACATTAATTAATTTAAATTCAATTCATTTAGCTCACACTACTTATCTTGTGTGCCCTGTCTTTTATACAAGACCCCAATAGTACTCTAAAGACACATCTAGAACACAGCTTCTGGAATCAACAGTGGATTTTTGAATGTGTTTCCCACTATATGTGCTCATATGTAGCCTGAATTGATTTAGATGTGTCCACCCAACTGGTCAGGTTGATTCCCCTTTTTTATGCAGCCCAGTGAGAAATATATTTTTCCCAATAACAAAATTTCTATGTTGATAAATTTACCATCTTCCAGTGGAGCTACCATGATAAAGGTAATAGCATTGGCCCTAGGACTAGAATCACAAATCAGTAGAAGTAATCCACTTACAAATATGGGTCAAAGGGCCACTGGTTGAAACATAAGGACAATAAAAGGAATAATTTCCCATCCCCATTCATGAATCTGACCATCCTCTAAGAAATGATAGTAGGAACATTTTTTTCATTAGGGGTCCATAGTTGGGAAGGACCTGGGTCTGCGGGCATGGGTCTCTATACAACATTTCTTAGAAAAGGCATTTGTCTAATCAAAAAATAGGTTGTAATGATTTGGTCATGTTTCAACATTCATTGAAAGTAATTTCTATTTTTCAATAATATTATTCGATAGGGGAGGATCCCTATCATCCTCATCCCAATAGAAGGAGTGGTAAAAACTCTTCAAACATATCTTCAGTGATAGGAACCCCCAATATCTACTGAATATCCCAGTATATAAAATTGAACTCCCCATTTACTAACTGAAATTTTGTTAATTAATATCCACCTAATAAAAATCAAATTAATGAGGGTGTTAGTTTGATTAGTATAGAATTAGAATACCTAGAAAGCCTTATAATGCACCATTGTCTGCAATTCAGATTGGAATTCCCCAAAAATTTGATGAACTTAGAAAATTCATCCCCAGTACAAGACAAATGAACTTCCACAAAAATATCCCCATTTATATTACCAATAATGATCCTTATTGGACATGTTCTTCCATGCAATGCTAAGATAACCAAGATCATTTCATATAGGCCTCATCATGTATCCTATGGTGACTAAGGGGTATATTTAAATAAGGTTCTTCCAGTGAATTATATTCTTATTAAGAATCCCTTTGATGAATTAATATTCTAAGAAAAACAATTAATATCCATAATCTATTATGCAAGTTGGTCAGTCTGATGTGCCTCTATAATTTTCAATGAGATAGTAGTCCAAATCAATAAATGAGAAGCCTATTGGACGTTGGATATTCTCTCAAACCCACACTAAAGAGTTAGGAAAGAAATTGATATAATAGGTCAATTGGGATCATATTTTCAAAATAATATACCATGCTTTTTCACTTTACATCATTAGATGAAGGGAAGTGGGGGTAGGGGGAGAAGTCTATGAAGGGTTAGAAACCATCATGATCTTTCTAAAAAATCCAGGCAAGAAAAAGAAATATCCAATAAAAGTTGGAAATGGACTATAAAAATTAATCATATTGAAGGTCCCAAATATGAATTGTCTATGGGAATTTCCATCAGTGAACCTAATGGTTCATGGATGAATTTCAATCTGATGCCCTGTGAATCGTTTTCCAGCAAACCAATAGTTTATGGAAGAAGATAATTGTGTACAAACTTGTGCAATAAGGAATCCTGAACTCAATGTTCATAAAAAAGGAGTTTCTCATTTTGTGGATGTATGGTTCATTTCGTTGGTGAAGGTCCTGACAATTGAGAAGATATGTGAAAACTAAGAGGTAGAGTGAATTGATGGAGGAAAATGTTCGCAGATAAATTTAAAAAAGGAAAAGTACCCTGGTCCCCTTATATATAGGGATGGTCGCCATATAGTTCCACCCTTATACAACAAGATAGTTCATGTCAACACCACTATGTACATTATAATTTCATAAAATTCATCTTGATCAGATCCCATTTAGATGGGGGCATTTATTTGGTCTGAAAAATATTGAGAAGGAAAATAAATTACTCTAATGAATTTGCAAATGGAATAAAACCAAATAGAAAAATGATTGAAATATTTTTTTAATGGAACATAATCAGCTAAATGAAAATATGTACTACGAAAGGAAGCATCCTTTGTAGACTATCCCCCAAAATTATTATCCATAGAAACTCAAGGAATATACATACTATAATGGTCATGGGACTTCAATGATATCCTTGACCCCTCAAAAATTATGTTGTTTAACAAAACAATGGAGTAATTTTTTCCACTATGGATGATAACCCCATGCCCCCACTGAATGAGTTGTCCATGTGTCAAGTTTCTATATTAGGTTTCCATAGAATATTTCAAGTGACCCATCGATGTAGCTCATCCACCTTTCAATAAAAGGAACCCAAGGAGGGCATAAAAGGGAAATGGTTTTTGGAAGAATTTAAATATTTAAGGCATGAATAAAGAGATCGCCTAAAAGGAAGTACTCTTTCAATGAATCCCTGTAGGTATAACCCACATGTCGCATATCATTAAATAAGAAAAGATAATAATAAATGACAAACAACAATCCTAGTTCCCTTCAAGGTTGAATTTTAAATGAATTTCAGAACCAATGCCCCTTCTTCAAACAATAATCATGCATAGGAAGATGCTACGTTGATGGCACACCGTTGATACATGGTTATTAACCTATGCTCATAACATCATGTTAACATGGGATTGGATATTAGTCCACTGATGATACATGGAAAAATTACTCCATAATTGGATCCCAAATGTTAAGAAAATTTCATCATTTATAAGGTATATTTGAATGAAGAATACACATTGATCAACATGGATTATGAACATATCACACATCCCACCGAAGTCATGTTTCTCATATTGTACAATGTGTTTGGATCCTCGAGGACTGAGCAATAATATATAAAATTGTATGTGAATTGTTTGAGATTAATGAAATAAATCTAATAGTATCCTCGTGGTTGAAGTGGTATGGCCTTAAACTATTACTATTTCGATAAATATACATGACTATAAATTGATGTATCCCTAGCCCGAACACTATGACTATAAAATAGGAGTCAAAGTTCAAACAACATGACTTGGAAAATTTCATCCACTATAGGATGAGATTTCTAAATTGAAACATACAAAATCCGAAGTCTTATTTATCAGACATTAAACAAAAAATCATGATGTCCCCATTACATGACATAAAAATGCGTTATTATCCCATTTAATACATGAATTACTCATATGATGAGAATGTGATGATTCAAAAAGTAGTACACAATATAAAATTAGGATACCTCCTGAAATATGTATGAGTAGGTAAAAAACATTTCCCTGATAAGAATAGGTTCACTCATATGATATGAGATGTACCCAAACCATCATCCTCAACACATGAAACTAAACTATAGCCTTACCTAGTGTCATAGATATGATATTTCCCATGGTAGTAATGGGATATCATAATTTAATTATTAATGAGGGTGCCACCAACATACAATGTTAAAGTTATTACACAACATATTCCATAACTATTTGTGGCTCCATTACCACTTCCATGGGATACATTGTGATTTCTCAATGACCTATATTTGGGGCCAAACATAAATTTACCACAATTATTCATCTTGGATACATTTACTTTCTAAAAATTATGAAACTAAACATTGTAGAGTTCATATCAATGTATTAATCTGGTGATAGGGCTTGCATTCCGTCATTTAAAGTTGGTACTTACATATCTCATTCCCCATAGACTCCTTTGAGACCATCCTTCAAAGTTCATACATCATGACATTAAATAGTCTCCCACCATCACCCCATTCCATGAATTGTGTTCTTTAACTATGAGATGTTTCATCCATGGTATTTATGTGGTACATTGTCTTACATGATCTACTTGAACGTTATATTCTATTTTTTATACCACAGATATAAACTCAAAACAAATAGACATCCTAGTCAACAAATCTTGAAATTAAACTATTTTCCAATATTCTATGAATCATGACTTTAATATATTTTCCTTGGTGCATGATGTATGACATTAGGTTATGTGAAACCATAATAATATTCTCTTCTTTTGGTGTAGGGCCTAATTGACTCATTTCATGTTGGGATTATGCTTTGACAAATGGTATCTTTGATTAGAGTAACCAATATGGAAAAAATGGATTGGATGTAAAAATCAGGATACATAAAATGATACTCTCATTGTGTATGGGGGAAAAGTATTTATTAAGATAAAATTTATTATTGTGGCACACCTAGCATCTCTAAAGAGAGTAGCACAAAAAATAAATGTTTTTCGTTAAATTAGAGGGAAAATATTTGTGTTTTGGAATCTATTTAATATAAAAAACAAAATAACTAAATGAAAAAAATAAGAAAAAATTGATTGGGTAAATGATTTAAAATATAAATGTGAAGAGAGAGATTAGAACAATTTCTATTCCCAAAATGCAACACTATCCTTGATCTAATTTATCTAATCCTCTTCGATAAATTAGAATAAATAGATATTCTCTAACTTCTACCTCTGATTGCCTCGGTTAATTGGTGATAGTGAGAATAACCCATGAAAAAATCTCAGTTTGGTCTCTGATATTTCCAATTTCTGAGAGAGTTGTTGAAAATAAAACCAATTGACTTAGGTTAGAAAATAAGTTCTTTTTTATCCCAAATATCCATGGGTGTCGAACACTAATTTGACATGTATTGATGATCAGTGAGTAGTTTACTAGTAATTTTTGGTTTATTTTCTCATATATAAACTGGAGACTAGTGGAGGGAGATTATTATCATTGAAAAATTAATCAACAATGATGGAATATAAAACAAAATAAGATTCTACTTGATAATGATAGTATTTATTTTACAATTTGAATAAACATCCCAAATATTAGAATTTATTGATTTCTTTATGTGAAAGAACTCAATTATTACAAAATAAAAATCCTCACATTCCCTAACTACTCTATAATTTACCCCTTTGTGGATGGTAGCAATGAAGAATGGGGAATAATAATACATTAAAAAATAAAAGAGAAAAGGATGAACAAATGGTGTGTGTGCAATGACTATAGGAAATTGAATGTTGAAACCTGAAAAGATCACAACCCTCTTCCATTCTTTGATCAAATGCTAGAAATATTGTCCGAAAAGTCACATTATTGCTTTCTTGATGGATACAATGGCTATTTTCATATCCCAATCGCACCTCAAGATCATGAAAATACTACTTTCACATGCCCCTTTGGAACATATGCATATAGAAGAATGCCTTTTGGACTTTTCAATTCTCCTACAACATTCCAGATGTGTATGATGAGTATCTTTTCAGAATTCATTGAACATTGCATGGAAGTCATCATTGATGACTTCACCATTTATGGTGAGACATTTGAGTCATGTTGCATTCACTCTCTCTTGTCCTTAAAAAGTGTGTCATGTGTAACCTTGTGTTAAATTTTGAAAAATTTTACTTCATGGTTGCAAATGGGATTGTTCTAGGGTACATAGTTTCATAAGATGGTATTAAAGTTGATCCTGTCAAAATTGATGTGATTTAATCACTAACTAAACCCACTTCTGTTCGAGACATCCATTTATTCCTTAGTCATGCTAGTTTTTATCGGTGATTCATCCATATCTTCAGTAAAAAATTCCTCCCACTCACTCGTTTTCTCCAAAATGATGTCACATTCCATTTCGATGAGGTTTGCAAGAGATCCTTCATTGAACTCAAAACTGCTCTCACATCTTCCTCGATAATCCAACCCCTTGATTGGTCCTTACCCTTTGAATTGATGTGGGATGCTTCTGATAGAGCTGTTGGGGATGTTCTTGGTCAATGAAGAGAACGAAATCCTCATGTCATATATTATGCCTCAAAAACATTGGATGAAACTCAATCTCACTACACTGTCACTGAAAAAGAACTTTTAGCAGTTGTTTTTTCCTTAGATAAATTCCAGCCCTATATCTTAGGTGACAAAATCATCATCTTCATAGACTATTCTTCTATAATGTTCTTAGTAATGAAAAGTGATTCCAAACCGAGTCTAATAAGATGGATCCTAATGCTCCAAGAGTTTGACCTTGAAATCAAAGATAGACCTGGAAAAGATAACCCTGTGGATGATCACTTGAGTAGAATTTCTAATTCTTCTCATTCTGAATTCATCAATCCTGAATTACTCACTGAGCACCTTTCACCTCTCACTCCAATGTTACCATGGTGTGCCCCAATTGTAAATTATTTGGTTTCTGGTGTTTTTCCTGAAAATTTTTCAAAATAACAAAAAATGAAGTTGAAATTGATTCTAAATACGATTTCTGGGAAGAAAATAAACATTGGAAAACTGGGGAAGACATGGTAATTAGGAGATGTGTTGAATAAAATGAGCATTCTTCCATCTTATAATTTTGTCACTCACTTCCCGGAGGTGGCTACTTTGGACCACAAAGGACCTCCCAAAAGGTCCTAGACTCTGGATTCTTCTGACCTTCACTCTTCAAGGACTCACATGAGTTATATCAATCATGTCCCACTTGACAAAAGATTGGCACAATCTCCAAAAGAAATGAAATGCCCCAAAAGCCCTTAATCTTTTGTGAAATATTCGATGTTTTGGGAATCGATTTCATGGGACCATTTCCCCTTCCAATTGATTCTCATACATCCTTCTTGTGGTTGATTATGTTTCTAGGTGGTTCGAGTCCAAACCCACTAGAAATGATTATTCACATACTGTTAGTGAGTTTATAAAGACACACATCTTCCATAGATTAGGCACACCTCGTGCTTTGATCAGTGACTTAAGAACCATTTTTTGTAATAAAACCATGGAATCTCTTTTGAAAAAGAATGGGGTTGTTCATAAAACTTCAACTGCATATCACCCCCAAAAAATGGCATGGTTGAACTTTCTAATAGAGAAGTGAAAATAGTGCTTGATAGAATTGTAAAACCCGCAAAAAAAGACTGGCCTGAAAGACTTGGTGAAGCACTTTGGGCTTATCGAACTGCCTATAAAACAACAATTGGGATGTCTAATTTTAGGCTAGTTTTTGGTAAAGCATTTCATCTACCATTTGAAATCCAAAAAAGGCTTCTTGGACAATGGAAACCTATAATTTTGATTGTGAAAAATCTGGTGAAGAAAGATTGTTTCAATTGGCTGAACTGGAGGAGATTCGACTTGAATCCTATGAGAATTCCAATATATACAAATAGAAGGCTAAGGTACTCCATGAAAAACACATCCTAAGAAAGGTATTTCATGAAGGTGAAAAGTTAATTCAATTAAATTATATATTTAGACTTCACCCAGGTAAGCTTAATTCTCGTTGGGAGGTCCCTTTTGTTATTACTAATGTTTACCCATTTGGTGCAGTGAAAGTCCAAGACCCCTCTTCCAAAAGGAAATTCACAGTTAATGGACATTTGTTAAAGCATCATCGTGAGAGGACGCACAATCTTGGAACCACACCAGCATACATTGGATCATCACCTTCTATATTCAACCTACCACTATATAGAGATGGAAAACATCAAAATCCAAACCAGGGTGCACCTCTTTACCTTTAACTCTCTCTCTCTCTCTCTCTCTTCATCTCTCTACCTCTTTCTTGTTCTTCTTCTCTCCTTCATTTTTACCACTTTTTTTCCAACCCTTTTTTTGTCATTCTATTTTGTGTGGATGTTTATTTTAAAGAACAAAAAAACTAAAAAAAATAAAAAAAAATGAATAAACACAAACAAAAAGAGTCATTCTTACTCACCATCGAGTTTTGAAAAATTTTCCAACCTTTTTGGGGAGTCATCAGGATTGTTTTCATCTCAAAAATTTTGTGTTTTCATCATAAAAATGGATAAAGAATCTTGTGTCAAAACCAACAAATTTTGAATGCTCTATTTTTGATTTGGAAAATGGTTCTCCCAAACTGTGAGGAACAAAATTTTCTTTCATACCAAGGCCACCTATGTCCATATTTTCATAATGTGTGTTTACACCCCCATTTTTGAATCTTGAGTTTGTGGACCTTCAAGCTGAATTTCCTACGTTAGTGTGTATTGATATGATAGAGGCATTTTCTGAACCACATGAGAATCACAATAGCCAAATAGCCTCCCATTTCCCTTACATTAATCCTCCTTTTGAAATCGCATTCAAGCCTATGAAAACCTTTTCTTTGATAGACACATTACAATCCCAATACCTTATCCCACCCAATATCAACATGGGTTTTCATTGCATATGTTTTTGAAATTTATGTTTTGGGGGGGGATTGATTTCATTTTTTGGTAACATTTCCTTACATTCCAGTGTGTTATAATATGCTTGAGGGCAAGCATATATTTTAGTGTGGGGGGAGGTTTTCATTCAATGGTCTTTGGGAATGTATTGTACAGATGTTATTTACAAGTGTTCAAAAAAATGATGAAAAAAATAAAAAAAATAAAAAAATATGAAAAAAATGGGTTGTGTCTTGGGTAGGTCAAAAATCACTCTTCCTCAACCATTTATCTTGTTATAACTATTACAATTAGTGTTGTGATGAGATAAATAATGGGATGGGTTATGAGTGTGAGATCTTTTCCAAGTTCAACTTTCGAAAAAACAAGGAAAAAAGGAGAAGAAAAAAACACTTGCATTATAATCGTATATTATTGGGAGAAGTTCTGTGTTCTATAAATATTTCATCTTCTCATTACCTTCATATTTTCTTCCTATATTTTTTCTTTCTTCACACAATAATTCCCTTGTAAATATGTGTTTTCAATTTCTTTTATGTTTTATTTCAAGAAATATATATGCATTGCTTTTTCTATGTTGGTATTTTAACCCTCTACACCTCTCTCTTGATCATTATATCCCTAGCATCCCATAGCCACAGAAAAACCCATTAAAAGACCTCTTGATTATTGTTCACTTTGGATAGGGATTAGAAGCTGAGAGATCTTTTCAAGCTCTATGATTTTCACTTTTGGTTGGTGAAAGAGTGAACCTCTACAAACAAATTTTATCATCTTGAGAGGTGTGAGTTTTCAGGGTCCACATTTTCCATTTCGAAATTTGAGCATGAAAAAATGAATTAGTTTTGGAACATTGTTCCTATGACAAGTTGTGGTTGATTTCAAAATGGATGAGTGAAATAGTCTAAACCTCCCCTGATTGGAGAAAACAAAATTTTAATATCTGTTGGTGAGTAAAAATGATTTTTTCATGTATTTATATTTGTTGCACATGAGGACATGAACAAAACTAAGTGTGGGGGATTTGATGTTATTAATATTTTCATGAATTATTATATTATCCCTTTACTTATTTTATATTAAATGTGCATAATTTGTGTGAAATATTAATGTTTTAATATTAAGTATAATTTTTTAGCATTTTTGGAAGTAGTCTTATTGAGTAAGTTTACTGTTTTAATTATAAATATCACTATATGGATCTATATTGTTTGGTTATTCTTTTCTAGGATTCCCCTTTAAATATAAAACATTTCAATATAAGGTACCACGAGCCAATTCTTCCATTTGAAGGGTTATAAGGTCCTCACAAACTAGACCAAAGAATCTGTGAAGAAACTGGACTATTCATAAATATTGATTTACTGGGATAAATAAAAAGTCCAAATTACATTATTCTCTACCATAGTTCTGGGGAAAATGTAAGGAGTCTTGTATAAAAATTTCAAGGCCCAACTGCAAAAACAAGGGGACCAAATTATGCTTTAAAATCCATCCCACCAATCTGGATGAGAATTAAAATCAGTATAGTATGCATGACATATCTCATGATTTTTTCATCCAATTGATCTGAGATTTTTCAGTGTGAAAGAGGAGATATATTTGGGCGACTTTGTTAAATAATTAATTCGGAATTGAAGTCATATTCATATTCAATAACACATTCACATTTTTGACATTGAAAATACTGAATTGAAATAGACAGTTTAACTTTGTTTAATAAACTGGACATAACTTTTGATCCTTAAGTCCAAATGACTCCAACATTTGAGAGTAGTCGGGAAACTTTATTATCTAAAACACTGAAGAAGGAGATATTTGGATATTCGGATGTCTGTATAGGAAAATGTCCGATGCAATTGGAGGGACAGATTGGGAGTGCAAACAGTCCACTCCTTGGGAAATAATTACTATCCCCATCTCTCCTTGAGAGGGGTTGGCATTTCAGAAGAGAGGAGATCATATTGGCATGACCAAGTCCTTTTAAAAGGCTTGGGAGGATCTTCCATACTCATGTTTTCAATTGAGAGACCTTTCCTCCTCTCTTTGTTTTAACTTACTGTCGTGTTCTTCATTTTTGTAATTTTCTATGTTCTTTCATTTGTAATTCTATTTTAATGCAAGTTTCTTATTCAATATCTATTATTCTAATCCGCCTTATGTAGTTTAATATTAATGTTCTTAAAATAAGTTTAAATTCAGTTGAATCTCCTTCCCTTATTTTTCTTCCTCATTCAATCAAAAATACGTTTTTAATTATCATCATTGTTCGTGTGTGTGTGTTCGATGTACCACACTTTTCTAATCCCTTTCTTTTTCTTCTATTCTTAATTTTTCATCATAATTATTATAAACAGAATATTATACACCCAAATGGATGAGTAAATATCTCATTGGGGTGAGTCAGAATTTAGGGATGTTAAGTGATTTAGAGTATTTGCTCGATGAGTATTCGTTAATTTAACATTGTGTATATTGGACTTAATATGTCATGGATTAATGATATATTTTGTTTAGCATGTGGTTTCCATGGATTATTGGAACCATTAATACACTACCATAAACAAGTACTGATTGATTTTATAATCATAGTTATGTTAAGGCTTGGATTAACGTTTTAACACATAGGAATTCTAATCGACGTCAACTTGTGAAGTGGGTGTTAATTTAAATGCAATATAAAGCAAAGCTCAAGGATATGACAAGATTAACTCGCAAATAATGTACTCACCCCAATATTTATCAATTTGTTAAATCAATTATATTCAATCAATCATTTCAATTAAGCTCTTAATACAAACCCCCCTAATCAAAATACAGTCAACTAAAAACAAATGACTATTACAAAGTATCATCCCTGGGGATTCGACCCGAGTGATTCTATACACATTAGCAGAGAACCGGAACATTGACTAGTCGATAGATGAAAATCAGCCATGCCTTTCAATGCTTTACCCCTTCAACACACAATCCACATTCATGGAGGAGTGTTCTCTCATTCAAGGTCATAGTTGATATAAATGCCCTCTAAATTCTATACACCACTTCATTACCAAGACAACAGTGGTAGTATTGAGATTTCTAAATTCCCATTAAATTACAAGGTGATTGGACGTTGATAGTTAGTGTATTGGTGACACATTTGTTTGACAACAGACCAAATTCCTAGGCATCTCTACATTAGTTTCCCACAAAAAATCATTCCAACCTATGAACAATTCTTCCTCCTTAGATTATTTTATAACATATATATTATCCATGAATTCTATGCTCCATATCATATCCTATATCTAGAAACCACAAAATATGGGTCAAAAAAGATCACTTGAAACATATTTAGACAACCCTGGTCAATGAATCCAAAATTGGGGCCCCTACCCATAAAATAATTTTCAAATTCGTTTGACCTAAAACATCTGCCTCATTAAATTTTTTTCAACATAGAACATTAGTAATGATTGTATTGTTTTTATGACATTAATCTACCCATGATAAATAGATGAAGCACACTAGGATAAAAACTCATAAAGGGAAACCTATGAAATAGTTAATTAATTTCTCACCAAACCTACACATTTAATAGTTTAGGATAAATTCTGAGTGATAAATAATATTAATGTACACAAATCTTGTTATGTCTGAAACCTGCAAATATTGGCCTATGAAAACATCATGTTATACTAGATAAAACAAAAACAAATTAGGGTTTGGAAAAAATTATTGTGGTAATTGAAAAAGATAAAAAATATTAAAAAAATGCATATAACCCAAGAAAATATTCAATCTACTCACTATAGGTATCTAAACATAATAAAAAATTTTGTCAGGATTTTATTAATTTAATTTATTTCCCCATATCATGATTCTAATCGAAATCTAGTGAAATATTATCATTAGAAATTTCTTCAATAACAATTGATTGACATTTCAAGATGAGATTAAGGAGAAGAACTAAATAGAAACACATTTTCAATTAAATTAACGAAGATAATAAGGGAATACAAAACATAGAGCCTCCCCATATGATAAGGGAATGATAATCATCAAATATTTCTAAAATGTACCCAAAATCATATCAACGATAGATTTTAATTGTTGATGGATCGGTGGAGCATCTATAATGTTTTGTATCACCTTTCAATCCCACCCACAATGAATCTACCTCATTCACTACATCAAGTCAAGAATCCACCTCCTCCATTAGTTAGTGCACTTCATCATCTAATGCATTGGGGAGAACCCATTTTCACTTAAATATCTCCAGTTATTTTCAAAATTTCCCCCCTTGTTAATCGAGCTTCTCCATTAGAGACCTATGATTTGTGAGTTTTCTCTATAACCTGATGGTTTTCCAATCTTGCATAGAATTTCTATTCATAATGATTTTTCATGTTGGGGTAATATGAGCAGGGGACTTTTTTGTAGAGTGATGAAATTCAATATGAGCCATGGAATCTATATTTGATGGTGGGGAAGTTCCAGTTTCATCCATGGTAGAGTCCACCTACATTACTATGTTGTGAATACCATAGTAATTTAACCCCCCATACCAAGGAACTAAATACATATTGAGTAATATGGGAGGCCTTTCCTTCCTGTTTTCAAGGGGGTTTGTGAAATCAACCTCTATATGTCTCCCCACTCTTTCTATAGAATATAATAGAGGCTAGATAAGAATAATATGTGTGGTTAAATATCACTCTCAGAGGTTGAAATTTACTCTATAATGAGTTCATCCACAGAAGGTATTGATTCAATTTCCTTGGTGATATTGGACCTCGTAGTCATCACTTCTGTTGTATTCTGAGTATGAGGTATGATCTAACCATAATCCATAGACCTAGGTTCTTATGGATTTAATATTAAAATAAAAGGTAAATTAAAATCATTGTTTGAATCAAAAGAGAAAAAATGAAATGATTGAATAATAGATAAAGTAACCTCAACATGTTGATGTACCAATATCTCTGGTATCCATTATGGAATGACCACCAGAAAAAATTGGTGTCTCACCCTCAATATGTGAATAGACCACTGGATCATCCAAAGATGACCATAAGGAAGAAATACTATTGACCAGAATGTTAGACCCTAGATGGTCACTCAATGAGAATTGGCATATATGAATAATCACTATAGAATAATGGAGGATGGCCAGTTTAAAGCTTCCCTTAGTATGAACTATCCCTGATTCGTGGCCAAATCCCTGAGTGGATACGAATTGGTATTCTCCACAAGGTAATTGAATCCATTAGAAACCAATTCTATGAGGGAAAAACATTTGGTTTTGGTATATGGTATCACATGACTTGGACTCTTTATCATGTTATCCAATAATTGAGACTCCCCACCCAAATGAACTGTTTCTGGTAAGATTTTATTAGTTGTATCTGTAAGGGTAGGATTCCCATGCACATCTGAAAACTCTGCCTCCAAATATTTTCTCCCTAATGGGATAAGGAATGATTCATCCTAAACCAACACCCAAATAGGGCAAGTGACACCCGGAAAAGACTCATTTGACATAAAATCTGTATGTACTCTGGTCACAACTGCTGATGGTACCTCCGCTTCTTCAGAATGTGTAGGGGAAACAAATGACAAAGTAGAAACAACCTGGTTACAAATTGGTCCTACGTTACGAAAAATGTATGATAATTAAAATATAATTGGAAAATTATGAGTATGAAAATAAAATAATATTTCCCATTAGTTACAAGAAATTCCCAATTGTATTGGTTTCGACATATGATTTTGTTTTCATTGCTTTTTTGAATGCTATTGTGTTGTCCCTATCGTAGAATCAGTGAAAATCTTGATTTGGAAATACTTCAGTGGGTTTCACGATAACTGATTCCATATACTCTCATGATCTAATAGATCCCTCCATAGCAGCCCCCACATCTAAAGGGGCACACTCTATAGCTGTAGTTCCCCTGGGGGTGTACCCAGGAGAAGGTATTATCTCTTGATCCTCATCCAACCCCTATAAAAGAAAGTAATAATGTTTAGGATCCTTATAATGAGAGAATTTAATGTTGAGGTTATAAAAATAACAACCTCTCCTTCAGTATAGTTTGACTCTAGGATTATTGTCATGTTTTCCAACCAATTATACCAATAAGGTTTTTCATTTGAAGTATGATGGCCGGTTTTCATCTAGTACAAGTTCATGTCAACTTCACCTGGATTTTACTTAGTAGAAATCTATGTACGGGAAATGGATTGTACAAAACATGGGAGATCAAAGTGTTCTTTTTGAAGCATCTCCTAGATGTCCCCATTAGAAATTTTTTCCCTCATTTCATCCTATACCATCCTATACAATGGGTATGTAGATGTAATAGGAATATATAATGTCATGGTATAGGTCCAGTGAAGTGAATATGTTTTCATTAACAGCTATTGCCTCATAGGTACTTCCAAAGCCCTGGAACTCTCATGGGCTTGATGATGGTGGGGATCTGGTCATGGGAGAGGAATTTAAACTACTCCGGTTACCAAAGGAAAATAAAAAATATCTTCACCCTTCTAGGATTGATCATCATCGCCATCATCATCATTAATCTCTAGCCTCCTCATGTATTGTACTCAATGAGAGTATTTACGAAATATTTACCGAACATGAATCATTGTTTCAAAATCCTGATGGTAACGATTCTCTATTTCAAGGTCCTCATTGTAGAAAATTTCATCAAACACTGACACATTATCGTGATTGGTAAATTTGACCTCCCTCCCATGAAGAAACTTCCACAAGGTGATGGTGGTACTCGACACGAAAAGACAGACTACAACATAAAAATTTCCACTAGCCCCACCCATGATATAGGTAGCATCAAAAGGGATGGGTGTTTGTCCCTAAGTAGTCACACCAATTGCTCATGAAGTCAAACCCTATGATTTTAAATACACACAAGGAGGTTCATAATAGAGATAATTTTGAGGATATTTCCCTTGTCATGAATTATAAATGTTTTTTTGGATTCTTCTATCTCCAGAAACTTTACGGGATGTGATAATGGGAGCCCACACTCATAACTGGCCATTTTGGTTTGATTGAATACAAATATCAGCATAATAATTTGTGAGGGAGGGTATAAAACCACTAGGATCGAGAATTTGAATCCTACACTATGAATCTTTTTTTTGTAAATATTAGACACAAAAGTCAAGATATCATGTATTTTTTTCAGATGTGCACTGTTGATTGTAGGAGGATCCAAAATCTAAACACAATTAAGTTAATGGAAGAACAGTCATGGTGCACATCTCTCCGAGATACGTTCCCCATCAATACCTTTAATTAAGATATTATATCTTAATGAAATGATGTATACTCACTTAAAAATCCCTAAAATTCCTCATTCACTAAAACATATAAAGTAGATGAGTAAGGACTACATGTAATGTTGTTATGATAATTGATTCTGGACATTAATTAATTTAAATTCCATTATTTTATCTCAAACTAATTATCTTGTGTGGCCTGTCTTTTATATAAGACCCCAATAGTACTCTAAAGACACGTCTAGAACACAGATTATTGAATCATCAGCAGATTTTTGAATCTATTTCCCACTTTATGGGCTCATATATAGCAAGAATTGATTTAGATGTGTCCAACCAAAAGGTGAGGTGTATTCCCGTTTTTGATCCAGCCTAACGAGCGATATATTTTTTCTAATAACAAAATTTCTAGGTTGATAAATATACCAACATATAGTGGAGCTACCATGATAAAGGTTATAGTAGTGGCCCTAGAACTAGAATCACAAATCGGTAGAAGTAATCCACATACAAAAAAGGAACGAAGGGACAATGGTTGAAACACAAGGATAATAAAAAGAATAATTTCCCATCCCCATTGATGAATCTGACCATCCTCTAAGACATGGTAGTTGGAACATTGTTTTCATTAAGGGTCCATGGTTGGGAAGGACCTGGGTCTACAGGCATGGGTCTCTAGACAAAATTTCTTAGAAAAGGCATTTGTCTAATAAAAAATAGGTTGTAATGATTTGGTCATGGTTCAACTTTCATTGAAAGGAATTTATATTTTTCAATAATATTTTTCGATAGGGGAGGAGCCCTATCCTCCTCATCCCAATAGTAGGAGTGGTAAGAACTCGTCACACATATCATCAGTGATAGGAACCCCCAATATCAACTGAATATCCCAGTGTATAAAATTGAACACTCCATGTACTAAATGAAATTTATGGTAACTAAAATCCTCCTAATAAAAATGAATTGAATGAGGGTGTTATTTTGATTAGAATAGAATTGGAATACCTAGAATGCCTTATAATGCACCATTGTCTGCAATTCAATTTGCAATTCCCCAAAAATATGATGAACATAGAAAAGTCATCCCCAATACAAGACAAATGAACTTCCAAAACAATATCCCCATTTCTATTACCGATAATGATCCTTATTGGACTTGTCCTTCCATACAATGCTAAGATAGCCCTGAGCGTTTCATGTAGGCCGCATCATGTATCCTCTGGTGACTAAGGGGTATATTTCAATAAGGATCTTCCAGTGAATTATATTCTTATTAATAATCCCTTTGATGAAATAATATTCTAAGCAATACAATTAATATCAATAATCCATGATGCAAGTTGGTCGGTCTGATGTGCCTCTATAATTTTGAATGAGATAGTAGTCCAAATCTATAAATGAGAAGCCTATTGGATGTTGTATATTCCGTCAGACCCACAATAAGGAGTTAGGCCAGAAATTGATATAATATGTCAATTGGGATCAGATTTTCAAAATAATATACCATTCTTTTTCACTTCACATCATTAGATGGGGGGAAGCAGGGGTAGTGGGAGATGTCTATGAAGGGTTAGAAACCATCACGATCTTTATAAAAAATCTAGGCAAGAAAAAGAAATATCCAACAAAAATTGGAAATGGACTAGAAAAATTAATCATATTAATGGTCCAAAATATGAAAGGTCTATAGAAAATTCCATCCATGAACCTAATGGTTCATGGATGAATTTCAATCTGATGCCCTGTCAATCATTTTCCATCAAACCAATAGTTTACAGAGGAAGATAATTGTGTACAAACTCTTTCTATAAGGAAGTCTAAACTCACTGTTCATAAAAATGAGTTTCTCATATTGTGGATGTAAGGTTCATTTTGTTGGTGAAGGTCCCATCAATGGAGACGATATGTGAAAACTAAGAGGTAGACTGAATAGAGGGAGAAAAAGTTTTTCCGATAAATTCAAAAAAGGAAATGTACCCTGGTCCCCTTATATATAGGGATGGTCCCCGTACAGGTCCACCCTTATACCACAAGATAGTTCATGTAAACAACACTATGTACATTATAATTTCATAAAATTCATCTTGATCAGATCCCATTTAGATGGGGGCATTTATTTGTTCTGGAAAATATTGAGAAAGAAAATAAATTACTCTAATGAATTTGGAAACGTTATAAAACCAAATAGAAGAATGATTGAAATATTTTTTTAATGGAACATAATCAGCTGAAAAAATATGTACTGCGAAGGGAAGCATCCTTTGTGGACTAGCCCTCAACATGATCATCCGTAGAAACTCAAGGAATATGCATACTATAATGGCCATGGGATAACAATGATATCCATGACCCCTCAATAATCTTATTGTTTAACAAAACAATGCAGTAATTTTTTCCACTATGGATGACAACCACGTGCCCCCACTGAATGAGTTGTCTATGGGTCATGTTTCTATATTAGGTTTCCATAGAATATTTCAAGTGACCCATCGATGTAGCTCATCCACCTTTCAATAAAAGGACCCGAAGGAGGACATAAGAGAGATATGGTTTTTGGAAGGATTTAGATATTTAAGTCATGGATAAATAGAGAACCTAAAAGGAAGTACTCTTTCAATGAATCCTTGTCGGTATAACCCACATGTCGCATATCACTAAATAATAAAAGACAATAATAAATGGTAAAAAAATCCTAGTTCCCTTCAAGGTTGAATTATAAATGAATTTCATAACCAATGCCCCATATTCAAACCAGAATCCTGTATAAGAAGATGCTACGTTGATGGGACACCGATGATACACGGTTATTAACCTATGCTCCCAACTCCATATTAACATGGGATTGGATATTAGTCCACTGATGATACCTGGACAAATTCCTCCATAATTGGATCCCAAATGGTAAGAAACATTCATATTTTATAAGGTATATTGGAATGAAGAATACACATTGATTAACATGGATTATGAACATATCACACATCCCACCAAAGTCATGTTTCTCAAGTTGTACAATGTGTTTGGATCCTTGAGGAATGGGAAATAATATATAAAATTGTATGTGAATGGTTTGAGATTAATGAAATCAATCTAATAGAAGCCTCATGGTTGGAGTGGTATGGCCTTAAACTATTTCTAATTTGATAAATATACATGACTATAAATTGATGTATCCCTAGCCCGAACACTATGACTATAAACTAGGATTCAAAGTTCAAACATTATGGCTTGGACAATTTCATCCACTATAGGATGAGATTTATAAATTTAAACATACACAATCCATAGTCTTAGTTATCAGACCATAAACTAAAAATATTGATGTCCCCATTACATGACATTAAAATGTGTTATTATCCCATTTTATACATGAATTACTTATATGATAAGAACGGGATGATTCAAAAAGTAGTACACCATATACAATCAGGATACCTCCTGAAATATGTATGAGTAGGTAAAAACATTACCCTGATTAGAATAGGTTCACTCATATGATATGAGATGTACCAAAACCATCATCCTCAACACGTGAAACTAAATTGTAGCCTTACCTAGTGTCATAGATATGAGATTTCCCATGGTAGTTAGGGATATTATAATTTAATTATTAATGAGGGTTCCCCCAACATACGATGTTGATGTTATTACACAACATATTCCATAACTATTTGAGGCTTAATTACCACTTTCATGGGATACATTGTGATTCATTAATGACCTATCTTTGTGGCCAAACATAAATTTACCACAAGTATTCACCTTGGAAACATTTACTTTCTAAAAATTATGAAACTAAACATTGTATAGTTCATATCAATGTATTAATCTGGTTATAGGGCTTGCATTCCATATTTTAAATTTGGTACTTACATATCCCATTCCCCATAGACTCCTTTGAGGCCATCCTTCAAAGTTCATACATCATGAAATTAAATAGTCTCCCACCTTCACCCCATTCCATGAATTGTTTTCTTTAACAATGTGATGTTTCATCCATGGTATTTATGTGTTATATTGTCTTACCGGATCTTCTATCAATTTATTTTCTATTTTTTTTATTCCACAGATATAGACTCAAAACAAATAGACATCATAGTCAAGAAATCTTGAAATTAAACTATTTTCCAATATTCAATGAATCATGACTTTAATATATTTTCCATGGTGAAAAATGTATGACCATAGGCTATGTGAAACCATAATAATATTATCTTCTTTTGGTGTAGGGCCTAATTGGGTCATTTCATGTTGTGATTATTCTTTGACACATGGTATCTTTGATTAGAGTTAACAATAAGGAAAAAACGGATTGGATGTATAAATCATGATACTTAAAATTTTACTCTCATTGTGTATGGGGGAAAAGTATTTATTAAGTTAAAATTTATTATTGTGGAACACCTAGCATCTCTAAAGAGAGTAGAACAAAAAAATAATTTTTTTCATTAAATTAGAGGGAAAATATTTGTGTTTTTGAAACTATTTAATATAAAAAACAAAATAACTAAATAAAAAAAATAATAAGAAACAATTGATTGTGTAAATGATTTAAAATATAAATGTGAAGAGAGTGATTAGAACAGTTTCTATTTCTAAAATGAAACACTATCCTTGATCTAATTTATCTAATCCTCTTCGATAAATTAGAATAAATAGATATTCTCTAACTTCTACCTCTCATTGCCTTAGTTGAATGGTGATAGTGAGAATAACCCACGAAAAAATCTCAGTTTGGTCTCCGATATTTCCAATTTGTGAGAGAGTTGTTGAAAATAAAACCAATTGACTTAGGCTAGAAAATAAGTTATTTTTTATCCCAAATATCCATGGGTGTCCACTACTAATTAGACATGTATTGATGACCATTGAGTAGTTTACTAGTAATCCTTGGTTTATTTTCTCATATATAAACTGGAGACTAGTGGAGGGATATTATTATCATTGAAAAATTTAACAACAATGATGGAATATAAAAAAATAAGATTCTACTTGATAATTATATTATTTATTTTAAAATTTCAATAAACATCACAAAGCTTAGAATTTATTGATTTTTTATGTGAAAGAACTCAATTATTATAAAATAAAAATCCGCATATTCCCTAACTGCTTTATAATTTACACCTCTATCGATGGTAGCAAAAAATAATGGGGAATAAGAATACATTAAAAAATAAAAGAGAAAAGGATGAAGAGATAATTTTTTATCTTTAATCTATATGCCATAACATTTCTATAGTTTTTCACACGATAAGGATGAAAATCACCACGATTCTTTCATTATGGCTGTTAGAAATTAATCTTTATGATAAATATATATATTTCAATGAAATTGAAAATGTATACATAGATTATTCCTCCTTAATTAAAGATCAATTTTATGGCTGACATGACTCTTCATATTCCACCACTTTTTTAACACCCAATGTTTCTATAGTACGCATCTTCTTTATAATTAAATAGCATGTGATATACGCACCATCGAGTTCAAGCGCTCAATGACGTGTCAAACTAGCCATTTAAAAAATAAGTTTTGAATATTACTAAACTAATTTTGAATTTTATATATCCCATATAATTCAAACCTTAATATTTCTCATTTCATAGATGTAATATGATGACATTTTTTTTATAAAAGATGTATTTTTCAAAAATGCAAGTTTTGCTCCTTTTAATGGAGAAACCTTTTTAAATCCTATATTTGACACTTTTATACATTCAATTTGATGAAATTAAATTCTTATTTATAATAAGGACATAAAAAGGAATATTTGATAAATGTTTGGTACTTTTCTGATAACATTTATACATTGATGAATAGTGAAAATACTAAATTTTATTTGAAAAATAATTTTTTAATCAAAATAAATTATAGTGTGAAATTATGAATATGAGTGGTTTTAAAATATAATTATATTTTATTTTTATCATTTAATATAATTATTGTCATTTTATTTAATCAAAAATTTAATTTGGACGTAATCACATGTCAATATTTTGGTTGTTTTTATTTCTTAAAAACCCGCTTTTAGTTTTGACAGGGCGAATTAATTTTAAATTAATTACTGAAACTTCTGTGTTTTGAATTTTGAAAAATATATTGTCTATATATAATCAAAATTTCCATATTTTGTATGTAGGTACCTTTAATTTATTTACATTATGAATAGAAACTTCTGTAGTCATTTTTACTTACCATGGTTAAAGGGTAAAATAGGTAAACAAGAGTAAAAACAAATATTATAATAATATAAAATTACACTAACACATATCAGAATCCAATTTGATGAAGATATATTCGACCATGATAATCCTTATTCCGAATGTTGGGAATTTGGGGACCACATGGGTGTGTTAATGACAAGATATAAGAATAAATTCAATATAATGACAATAATAACATTAACATATATCATTAACTTAATAAATTTTAATATGGGGTTGTATGACTTATCTCATTAACTAGAAATATTAATTAAAAAGGAAAAAATATTTCCTACATCATGGTATTTTATTTTAAATTTTTAGAAAGTAAATAATTAAATTTATTTCAGACACAATAATGATGTAGGGTTTTCGTTATTAATGATAAAAATAAACTAAATGATATTATAAATATTAAAATAAATATAATTTGATTGGTTGATTCCATCACAGATTTTTCTATATGACACTCTCATGTGAGGTATGATTCAATTCCTTTGGTTTGAATAAATAAAATTTTAATGACTTTAAAAAATTTCAATTACTAAATATTGTCAAAATGAACATAAATGATTTCTAAAAAAATACTATTTTATTAAATGATAAAAAAATAAAAAAAGTATATTATTTGTCCAAATGATATATATAATGTTAATAAATTTATTAAGGATCCCTATTAGGTCCTATTGTAATTTTATAGTAACTAAATTAACACAATAGTTTAAAAATACAAGAAGACAAGGTAAGAGTTAAATAATTTATCTAACGGTTAATCCCAAAAGTTAAGGGTACTTTTATGACCTAAACATGTATAAAACCAATTGGATGAGAGTATAGAGACTCATACTCACCATATCTTAGAAATTAATCTATTTTGATCTATTATAATCATATAATCATTTTTTAATAAATTAATATTTCAATATTATCCTAAATTTCCCTGCAACTCTCTTATAAAATGTTACTGCCCATTCTCTTAAATTCACACCTCCAAATCATTTTAGATATTCTATACCCTGGTCAAATATGATACCAACTACCCTCAATTCAACGTAGAGACCTTACATTGATCATAAAGAAAACATATGGAACCCTTTTGTAAAAATTTTAATGATGCTCCAAAAGAATAGATAATAATATCATCACATCTTTCAATGTTCTTTTCTTCTTCTACATATTCATCACTTGTTGTTTCCAAACTAAAATAATTAATCTAGTTACTTCTACATACTATGATAAAATTGTAAATATGGTAAAACAATATTCATTATTCTATCTATCCTATGAATTACAAAGTAAACATAAATGCGTACATACTACTTACCATATCCACATCGTGGTGTAACATGTTTTTCTTGTACACATTATTTCTATGGGTATAAAATTTAATTTAATAGATTTAAATAATAAATATAAAATGATATTTATTTTTAAAAATTCATATTACATCCAACTCCATACAATATTTCTATTAATTAAATGATATTTTCCCTCGTGTGTACGTATGACATACTGTATCTACAATGCGATGAGCCTCATCTTCCATGTTCAACATCAATGAATGATTATACGAATAAATATTATTAATAATTATGATATATATATTATATAATAATGCAATTGGGATGATATATATATATTTTATTCACTTACTACCATTCAATATGATAAGAAAACTAAAACAACGTTCTTGCGTACGTGCGGACTACTACCTCCATGATGGGTGTGTTACATTTTTTATCTACATATTATACATATATACAGAATATATATTATATATAAATCCTATTTTACATTATATGAGTAATAAAATTATGATCTATATAACATGATCAAAAATAACTTGTCAAAACACATACAATAAATAGAGCGATTATTACCTAAAATGTTGCATTAACATGGTTTTGTTAATAAATGGGAAATATGATGTCATAAAAGAATCTTATATGATGCCATAAATATTTTTATTATTCTTTTATAATATAATAATATGATTAGACAAATTATACAAGAGTTTCATACACATATGGTGAGTATCGGACCTAAGGTAAGGTTTAATTCATCTATCTCATTAGAATCCGAGATTATGTATTTTTAAGTATTTACTAGAAAATATTTATCATCCATTTCCTTGATTCATAAAATAATTTCAAAAGAAATATTTTAATGTTTTATGGATGTGAATATTTAATTAGATCATATTTTTTAATGTTTTAAAATTTTATTTTTTAATCTATTAAATTAATGCCTATATTTTCAAAATGATTTTAATGATTTGTTTATATGGACATGATTGTTTTAAAATATTAAAACCATTAAATAGTATCAATGTTGTATGGGACACCTTGATTCAAAAATATCTTTTAAATGACTTCCATTATAAATTGTGGGAGTTTTAAATTCTTTCATGAAAAATGGATATTTCTCTGAAAGAGTTTTACTGATCATTTTTAACTATGTCAACATCCTTACTAGATATAATTATTGATTGAGGTTGATTTATAATAATACATTATTCTATATTCTATTGAATTACTTATGATATGTTTGACTTTTTGTTATCTATTTCAATACCATTCATGGATTATAGTTAAATTATTGTCATTTTTATGCTGGTTTTAATATGAACGATTATGTTATGATTTTACCATTTCATATGAGAAAAGCATTGGACTTACTAAGTGATGGGCATGGCCCTCTATATCCCCTCTACACATCTTTATGTCTCATGATAAAAACTAGTGTCTTGGAACAAGGCCTTAATAGATTATTTGTGAATGGTATTGGACCAAGCATTAACGTAGTAGTAATTATGTCCATCATTATACATTACCTCTTTAAGATATTAGTTATTACATGTGATTTTTCTATTAGTTGAATATCCATGTGCATGTTTATATGGTATTTTTTAATTTATGTTTTCCATATTATGTTCATGTTTGTGTTTAAAAGGTTGTTGTTTTTATTATACTTATTTCTTTAAAAGTTTATGGCTTCCACTGAACTATTTACCCTTACTTAGCAATTGTTACCACACCTTTATTATTATTTTTTCTTAGATGCCAAGATGTGTTTTATTATTGATATTCATGGATGATATAAGAGAATAATGGAATTATAAAAGGATTATTTATGTTATATTTTATGTTAGAATGTGTAATGTAGCATTCATTTATGTGATTTATTTTCTAAAACTACTAAACCATTCTGTACTTTGAGACATGATTCCTTGTAATCATGAATTTTTTATAAAATAATGTACTATCTCTCAGATTCTAGCGGTGGGGTGTTATAGATGGTATCCGAAGAATTTTAGCAACAACCTTTGAAATAGATTAAGAAAAATAAAATTAGGGATCATAACCCTGAGATAGAATTTGAGGATATGTATTGAAAAGAATCTTATTGTTTTAATATAGATTATGTCGGAATTTTTAGAAAATAAATCGTTGTCTAGATACTATAATTTAACATTGATCTATAACAGATGTACCTAGGGGTTAATGCTTTGACAAGGTGTTCTGACCACGACTCGGGAAAACCTGGCACACAACAATGGGCCTTCCTACCCACCTAGTTTAACACTCCCATGTGATCTACTTTGGATAATTCAAATATATTTACTAACCATTATAATGTATTTATGAGTAAATATGACCTCAAAAGATCCATATTTTTTATTATGGATTATATATATATTAAGATTTCTTTTTTTGATAAGTATTTTACAACTCTGGAGTTATGAATTAGGATTAAAAACCCAATATATTGTATGTCATTGTTTAGAAATGGACCCTAGTGGAAGAAAAAGAAAAATTATAAATGCATGTAATCCATGTAGGGATTTTCTTAAAATGAATGATAATGATATTGTAGATGGAGACACAATGGGTTCGAAACAAATTTTAACCATATTGGTACAGCTAAATAATGTTATGAATAATAACCATATCCATATAGAGCATCCTAATCTATATCATGGAGGATCAATGTTATTTAGCATCATGAGGAAACAGTCACCAACATTAATTGGGACTACAAATCCTTTTGTAGCCGAGCAGTGGATACGTTCCTTAGAAAAAATATTTCATTATTTGAAAGTAGCAAAAAAAATGGTTTTCATGGTAGTTTATCATCTCTTAAGTGATTCATACCAATAGTGGAAATTAATTAAAAACACAAAGGAAGATGAAGAATATTGAAATATTGAATGGAGGGAGTTGAAAAAAATATTTTCTAGAGAAATACATTCCTCGTGACTAGAAAGCTGATATGGAAATGAAATTTTTGAGCATGATGAAAAATGAGGATGATAATGTTGCAATGTATGAGGTTAACATCACAAGGATATAAAGGAATGTTATATACTAAATAAGTAACCCATGAATTATTATTTATCAATTCTCTAATGGGTTAATTCCATTCATCAGACAGGCATTGGTACTTTATTCTTTCTCATCATACGAAGATATAATCTTGTGTGTGATCAAGACATAAAATTAATTATCTATGTCCTATGACATTAATGTAATGTAAGGGATGAAGAGAACGATGAAGAAATATAAATATAAAGGGGGAAAGGGAAATAAGTAATTTCACTTATGTGATAATTTTGGGAAGCAACAACCTGGTGGTTTCCTAAAAAGAATGTGATTTTGTTAAAAATGTGCCGATATAGGACATCAGGCTCGTGATTTTGAGGGAATGAATGTAGTTTTGAAATGTTATAACTGTAAAAATAGGGGACATAATTAAAAATATTTTCCAAATTGTTAAGGAAATATATCTTAGAAAAAATAAAATTGATTTTGGTCATGCTTATGTTGTTACTATAGTCAAAGAGGAATAATTAATGTATTTGTGTTTTTTGATTCAAGAATTATATTATGATTATAATATGAATGTGATATATATAATTATTGTACTACAATTCATTTTGTATATATTAATTTTTAACAGTATGAATCTAATCATATAATAGAAAAATTATGTTTTTAGGGGAATCTAATGTTATAATTCATTTTTTAAATTTAGAGATCTTTTTTACAGATAATGGAAAAATGTATTTTGGATTACTATAAAGTTTGGAATGGATTAATTTAGATGTAAAATAGATTTTTTAAGGATAATAATTTTCTTAATATCATTTTTATAATGTTATAATACAATATATTTAGAAAAGGGACAACCTGCAGGTCCAGCGATAACCCGTTGCATCGAACAAAGCTGCATGAATCGAACCCATAGCTGAAGTTCGACAAGCCTTTATCACCTACCACTAGCCTACAAGAATTTCCTAGTTATTATAAAATAGTTTTCTTCATTTCAATAATATATCTTTTTATTTTCAACCTTATACAATTGAGATAAATAAAATATTTTTGAGTTTTATATTTAGACGATATTCATGGGTTGTGGTTGGAATTAATTAAAAGATGAAAGTCTATATGTACATAAAGTGGTATTCCATGCATTCTTAGTATATGAATTAAATTATTTATATAACTCTAGAGAAATTATCATTGTACCAAACATGATTTCCTTATATTTTTTTCAATGAATTAAATGGTCCCTTCGATCATCATAGATTTACAATTTTCTAGTTGTTTACTTTCTCCTAATAATATTCTCTACCACTCTCAATTAAAACTTGATGGTTTATTTTCTCTTACAGGTCCATGTTTTCATATATAAAACCATATACTGTTTTGTCTCTAGTAACTTTCATACATAACACTGTTTATTTTAAAATAGAGGCATCATTAATCCATTTAATGATTTGGGATTTTCACTATGTTGTTTTAAAATTTCAAACACCTTTTTTCATTATTTAGTTTAAATTTTGAGTAAAAAAGTTCTTGAAGGAGGCGATAATGCAGGACCCAATGTTTCGATGTTATGATTCTTCTTTATAATTCAATTGTGTGTGATGTACACAATGCCGAGTCCACGTGCTCCACAACCTATAAAACTAGCCGTTTAAAAACTTATTATGAATAATACTATCCAAATTTAGAATTTTATATGTACCATAAAATTTTAACATTCATATTTTGCATTTAATAGATATAATATAAGGAAAACGTTAAATTTTCAGATAAAAGAAGTATTTTTAAAAAACAAATTTTTTCCCTTTTAATATATCCCCTTTTAAATCCAATATTTAGCCCTTTTATATATTTCTTTTAAGAAATTAAATTCATCATTATAACTGGGACATAAAAATCATGTTTGGACAATTTTTTGGTACTTTTCTGATAACATTAATATTTTGATGAATAATGAAAAATACATAATTTTGTTTGAAAACATAGTTTTAAATCAAAATAATATATAGAATTCAATTATGAATATGAAGGATTTCAAAGTATAATTATATTATATTTTAATCATTTAATAATATTTGGATAATTGGATGTAATTTAACATTTAAATTGGACATAAACACTTGTCAGTATTTTGATAGTTTGTATTTCATCAAAACATTCTATTTGGTTTTTACAATGGGAATTAGTTTTAAATTAATTACTAATAATTCTAGGATTTTAATTTTAAAAAATGGATTCCATATTTGGAATCATAGGGTCTATATTTTTTAATTGGATACCTTTTATTTTTTGGCATTATGAATAGTATCTTCTGTAATTATTTTGATTTACCATGGTTAAAGTATAAATCATGTAAATTACAGTAAACAATAATATTATAATAATATAAAACAATAGTAACATATGTCCTAATCTTATTAGATGATGAAATCTTTGACCATGAGCATTCTTATGTTTTAAATTTTGAATTTGGGGACCACTTGGGTGTGATAATGACATGTTATAAGAATTAATTTAATGCAAATATAATTATAACATAAACATATAACTTTACTAAATAATTTTTAATATAGATTTATATAAATTACCAATTTGACATTAAATATTAATTTTAAATCTAAAAATAATTTATACATCATGGTATTTTATTTTTAATTTTTATACATTAAATAATTAAATTTATTTTTGACACTATAATGATGTAGTATTTTCAATATTAATAAAGGAATCAAACGAAGGATAATAAAATATTAAAATAAATATAATTTGAAAATTTTAATTCCATCCACAAATTTTAGTGATTACATGGACATATTATGTATTTGTTAATTCCTTTGGATCTATAGAATCATGTTGTTATGACTTTAACAAAAATAAATTACTAAATAGTGTCAAAATTGACCTAACTATGGTTTTAAAAAAATTCTATTTTATTAAATGATATAAATATCCAAAAAAATATAATATTTTTGAAAATGACCTTTAAAATAATAAAAAAGTGATTAATTGTCCACTTTAGGTACAGTTGTCATTTTATAGTAACAAAATTTACCCTAATGCCTAAAAATACAAGAAGACAAGGTAAGAGATATACTATTTATCTAAGGGTTAATCCCAAAAGATATATATAATTCTATGACCTAAACAAGTCAAAAAACCTATTGGTGGAAATTATTTCAACCAATAATCATCTTATCCCCTAAATAAATTAATTTCTAATGAATATAATACAAAATTGATATTATAATAAATTAATATTTAATGTTTTTTCTAAAGTTCCCCTCACCTCTCTTATAAAAGTGTACTTCCCCTTCTCTTCAATTCACACCTCCAACGCCTTGTGGTTCAGAGAAACCCTACTCAAATATCCTCCCAAATTCAATAAATTCAACCTAGAGTCCATATTTTTATCATAAAGCCAACATAAAGATTCATTTTTTTCCAATCAAAATAAATCACCCAAAGCAGAGGTAATTATTTCAGCACCTCATTCAATGTTCGTTTCATCTTATTCTAACTGGTTCTTTGATGTTTCCATATTAAAATAATAAATATAGTACCTTCTATATACTATGATTCTATTGTAAATATGGTATAACAATATTCATTATTCAATCCATCCTATGAATGAAAATGTCACCATACGTGCGTACGTACGGCTTAACGTCTCCACGTCATGGTGTAAATAATCTTTCATGTGCACGTTGTCTATATGGGAATAAATATGAATATATTGGATATAAATAATACATATAACATGATATGGTTTCTGTAAAATTCATATTCCATGCAATTCCATAACATTTGACCATTAATGAACTGATATCATCACTCGTGTGTACGTATGACTTACCATCTCCACGACATGATGGGACTCATCTTCTATGTTCACTATCCAAGAATGATTTTTGGATAAAATATTATTAATAAGTATGAAATATATTTCATAATAATGGTACTAGGATGATATATATAAAAATATTTCATTCACTTATATATATTCAATATGAAAAGAAAATAGAAGAAATGTTCATGTGTACGTGCAGACTACCACCTCCATAAATGGTGTGTTGTATTTTATTTTTCTATATTATATATATATATATTATATTATATATTATATATTAATCATATTATACTTTCTAAAAGTTATTTAATTATAATCTAAGTAATATGATCAACAATAAAACGTCAAAACACATACGATAAACAAAGCTATTATTACCTGAAATGTTTCTATAACATGGAATTGTAAATAAATTGGTAATATAAAGTCATAAAAATATCATATATGATATCAAAAATATTAATATGATTCTAATATAATTTAATAATATTTCTATACAAATTATAATTGAGTTTCTAACTGATACATATAGTATCTGAGCTAAGGTAAGGGTTACTTCCTCAATCCCATTATTATGTGAGATGGTTTATTTGTAAGTTTTTACTCAGAAATATTTATCATCCATGTACATGTTTAATGAAAAAAAATTATAAGGAATATTGTTTTTTTTGTTTTAAGGTATTTAATATTTACCAATATCATCATTTTAAATGTTCTTGTGATTTATTTTTCTAAATATTTTCAATTAATGTTCATATTTTCAAAATGATTTTAATGATTTATTTATATAGAAAATATTTTGTAAAATTTTTATTCCTTTTCAATGTTTCAAATCAGTATGGTACACATTCATTAAAAAATCTATTTTGAATCAATAATTTATAAATTGTATTCCTTTTAATTGATTTCTTGAAAAAAGGATATTTCTCTCCATGACTTTTACCGATCATTTTCAATTATGTCAACATCCTTTACTATATATTATTATTGAATAAGGTTGATTGATTATAATAAAATAATATATAATCTATTGAATGAGTTATTATGTGTTTCACTATGGAGGTGATATTTTTATACCATTCATTGTTTATGGTTTTAGAATTGACATTTTTTATTCTAGTTTTAAAAAGAATGATTATGTTATGTTTCAAATTTTTCCATATGTGGAATGCATTAGAGTTAGTAAGTGAAGGGTGGGGAACACTATTTCACCTCGATGCAAAAGTATGCCTCATGAGACAGACTAGTGTCTTTCCCCAAGTCCTTTATGTAGTCGTTATTATTTCAAACATTCTGCATTCCCTCATTAAGAAATTAATTATTACATATGATTATTATTTTTATAGAATATCCTTGTGAATATATATATGGTAATGTTTAATTTATTTTTTCTCTATTATGTTCACGTTTATGTGTAAACAGATATTGTTTTGTTATACATCTTTTTTAATAGTTTATAGATTCTATAGAATTGTTTACCCTAATTGAGCATATGATCTCACCACTTTCTTAATTTTTTATTTCCTAGGATGCCGATAAATTTATTATGATTGATATATAGGGTTAATAAAGAGGAATAATATCATCCTCAATGGATTATTTATGTTGTTTTTTATTTTATAAAGGGTAATGTATCATTAATTTATCCAATATAATTTACAAGAATGCTAAACTGATCGGTCCTTAGAGACTTGATTCCTTGTAATTAGGCCAATGTATTAAAATAATACACCGGCTCTGGGATTCTGGGGTTAGGGCGTTTCAAGTTTGAAGAATGAAAAGGTTTCATTAATAAATGATTTATCTATAAAATTTAAATTTCACATTAATATTATTCACTATTTGATATATATCTATATATATACGTATTAATTATGTTCCATGTATTAGAGGAATTTTATCATTTAATGTGGGTTGGTAAATTCTGTCATCCAAAAATATTACACACATTGACTGGTTTATATTGGAACACTGTATTTTGAATTATAAATTGGCCTTGTGAAAGAAGTGGAAGAAAAAAAACATATAAATCCTAAAACACAATATATCCATTTACATAAATATTGAAAATATATATTATTCAAATACAGATGTAATAAATTCTGTTAATATTCTAGAAATAAATTGTTTTTGTGATTTTGCACAAAATATCACAAAAATAAATTAATGATGTAATTCAAATAAAATTGATAAATTTGGACTGGGATATAATTTTTTAAATGAATATGAATACATTATAATTAATATATCAATAAATTCCCCCAAACATAGCACTTGGACTCACGGAAAATTAAGAATAAAAATAAATGAAATGAAAATTTATAAAACACACAGATGAGATTCACGAATTAAACCCCATTAAACATAAGATATCACATATTATAATACAAAATTATTTAAATATTAGCACTCAACTTATTCAATACATTTACACTTCATTTTTATCACTTTCAACAAAAACACTCACCCTACATGAATTTTCACTCATATAAAAAATTACAATTTTTTATAAGGATTTTCTTTTCCAATATAAATATAGAGTCACCCTAGGATTGATAAATTACTACATCCCCACTCTACATATTTCATGCATATATATTTAAATATATATCATGAATAATTATTTGGTATATTTAGTTCATTTATTTGGTTGGTTTCATATGTCAAAAAACATAATGAAGAATAAGAAGGTTTTTTATCTTGATTAAAGAATAATATATTGATTCAATATTCAATTCAATTATGGCATCCTCCTCACACCACAAAAGAAATTATCTAAAATAACCAAGGAAATTTTATTTATATTAAAAACTATTTATCTTGTTTTTAAAAAACATGATATTCATTAATCTATGTTCTATAAAATTTGATTTTTTATGATATTTTAAATTTCAATTTTGCATGATATTTGAAGGATCTATGTGGTATTTGAATTTAAATTAGTTACTATGACGTACAGTCCCATATCATAATTTAAAATAAACATTTTCAACATCAAAAACATAATTATTTATTTATTTTTTCTAGAACATTCTATTCTTCTTATGTTTTTATTGAATTATAACATTGAAAATATATATAAAGGATCTAATTGTAGAGGAATAATTATAGATAAAACAAAAATTTATTTTTGAAATTTTATATTTAACAGAAATAATCACTCAAATTTTTTTCAAACCAAAATATGTCTTACCCACACTAATGATAAACTATATCATTTAACATCACTTCCAGAGTAGTCCAAATTTGGAATATTTAATTTTAATTTGGATAACCTAATTCTATGTTCATAAACTATAAGGGATAAAAATATTAAATGTATAATAAATTACAAAATTAGAAGGACAAAGTTAAAAATTTTGTATTATAAAAAATTAATTAATTCATCAATCAATTAAAACATTTGTCACTCAGACACTAAATATTTTATAGAAACAAATTAAAATTATTTTAAGAATGTATTTATTAGTTCTATCATTAAATCAATTGAATATACAAAATATTTCAAAAAAATATTTAATAGACTTCAAATAATTTAATTTTAGAGAAAATATCAATGTCAGGTGGAATGAGATAAAAAAATGCGAGGTATAATAATTAAATTTTCAATGTTTTAACTTGAAATAATGTCTTTTTTAGAAATAATTTTATTCAGTTTAATGAGATGAATTTTTTATCTTTTTTACATGGGTCTCAAAAATATTAAAGACTTTTATTTACGATCACAACTTAAAAACACACATAAATTAAAAATCGAATGTATAAAAATTTAATAAAATAGAGACATATTTTATTTTAAATATAAAAGTTCAAATCCAAAACTAAAAAGGATACCACTACCACAATTGAATAATTTATTGTCCCCAATAATTTTTAGTAAAAACAACAGGTATGTTTATTTTTAATTGAATCATAATATGAAAATAATGTTAGGGTGAGGTATAACCTAAGAGAATTAATTTATAAAAAGGTTAGAGGAGTCTGATCTTCTCCATTATATTTGATGGAATGTTCACATGGTATTTATTTACCATATTCCAATTATCAATTAATGCCTTGTAAAATCCATCATATATATTCTAAAAAATAATGACTGGATAAAAAGAAATAAATATAAATGGACCATCCCATTTGGAATGTATTTTACTTTGCCTTGTGTTGATATGTTAGTTGAATAACAAAATTATGTATCTATGATTGAATTATTTTGAATGGAAAAACATTTCATAAGACACCATTATTCAATCTTTTCAAATCAATGAAACTTTTAAATCATCCCTTCAAATAACATACAAATCATGTAGTTGAAATATTTACTCTTTTCATGCCCTTTCATGTTCATAATTCATTACTCGGATACTTGATAATTCCTTATGTTCCAATTCCAAATGAATGTGACATATTTTATAATAAATAATCTTATCTAGGATCATTAGTATTTGTGTTTTTCTAGCTTTACTATAATCCCATATGATTTATCCTAACCCTTGACTCATATACTTCCTGTTGGGTTTGAATTCATTCCAAAATTCAATTAATTTACCACTTGGACACTTCAATTTAAAAATTAGTATGTGGATTTTTGGTAGAATATTTTTATGATATACTTTATAAAATCATTATGAATACTCCATTATTCTACTGAAAATTGAGTGTCTAGTTTACTTATGATAGATTAAGGAACACTCTACCTAAAAAATATGGTATCCCTATATAAATTGGAATCAACATCAGCATAGCCAATCCAACCGGATTTTTTATCAATCTATTTTGATACTTAATCCAAATAGTGGAAAATATATTAATTTACAAATGATATTGGGAAGGTTATAATAAAATCTATACAATATATATTAATAAATTAACAAAACAAACAGGTGTATTTTCAAGCATTTCCTGTATCATGGAAATATTTCTGAAAAACTAAAAAAATTAAAACCATTTTCAATATCCATGAGAATATTTACAAAGTATTCTCTAATAAATTCCATATTCTAAAATTATATCTATTATATATTTAGGTCTAAAGTGGCCTCCATAAGCTATTGTGTTCCAAAATTCAAATATAAATCTAGTTTTAGACTTATGAATGAATTTTCTTATCACCTTAACATTTTATATTTTCCAATGAAAATGATCATTCAAAATGATATATATAGATTAATATGTCTTATAATTTTCATTCTTGAGGGAATTTAAATGATGAGTGTCCTATAATTTTACCAAAAAATTACACATGCCAGCATACCAATAAACTATGAAATTCAATTATGTATAGATTATCTCTACGAATGTTATCATTTTATGGTTCGTGGTTAAGAATATCATATTATATATTTGTGGGTAGTCAACTAAACTGATCAACCAATTATTTTTCATCTCCTTTTCAATATTTTATTTCCAATTTTGTATCCTACTATAATATATTGTATCTAAATTTCCTCAAAGTAGAATAAACCTTCATCATCATGTTCCTATGAGATACAAGAACAGAATCCAAATGACGATAATTCTAAAGATATATGTTCTATAACATCAAAGATAAAAATAATATTAAAAAAAGATTATATTGTTGTTTAATTAAATTGGGCCACATATAATTTTATTGAGGTATAGAAAATGACTTTCGTTTTGTCCTAAATTATCTCATAAATGGATATAAAAACTACATAGTTTGAAGCATCCCACAATTCCTCAAATTGTACTCCCATTTTTTTAGAAAAATAATTGGTGGATTAATCAACCTCCACATCGAATAACATAATATTTCCAACAATTTACATTAAAATAAAAAATCCGTGAAATTTAAAATTAATATAGAAAGTGGGATTGAAATATTTATAATATATATGATAAACCTTTTATAGAATACAAAACTACATAAAAATTAACTATCATGTTTCAAACAGGTTGGGTATGGAAAATAATTTATCACATTTATTTTATATTTTTCATGTTTAATGCCTTTTTGAAAAATAATGATCAAGTAAAAATCATCTCACAACCATTGAAATAAATTTTTAGAAATCTAAAATAATATTCTTTTCAATGACTATTTTCTAATCATTTTCCATATTTTTAAAATAATGGTTAATATATTTTCCAAAAATTATGAAATCATACAAGAAAATCTCCAAGAAATATTCAATGTGATAGAAAAAATATACTTACCCAACACCTCAGAAATTCACAAGGTTCACTTTGTAATCCAAATTGAAATATTTTTAAAGAAAAACTACTGAAGGGACATGTATTGGTATTATTATCTTGATCCATAGGTGAAATATTATGCTGAATATTTCCTGAGAATCCATCCAATTGAAATAAAGTGTCATACTTGAAATTAACTATAACATCACATAAACGAATAGAATATGAAAATTATATTTTTTGAGTGACCCGATTCAACTTGTTAATTAATATACACACTCTCCAGCAATTCTAAATATGAAAAAGAATTAACTCAATTTTTATATTATATATAGTTGTTAACCTAATTTTATTTGGGACTATATAGATTTGGATAACCAATTGTGAATTTGATCTGGGATTTTTATCCTTATATCCAAGAGATTCATAATCTTCTTCTTCATTATCTATATAAATTTGGGATTTGGCATCCTTTTGGGTTGTTTGATTGTTTTTGATTTCCCTCTATATGAATTTTATATGAGCATATTTCTGGTTTTATTATAGGGATATCATTTATAATCAACCGAATTCCCTATAAATAACCATTCAATATATTAATCAAATGTCTTATAAGTGTTTTATATAAATTATTATCAATTTCAACTTGTAATTTATACTTTTCAACAAGGTATATATATTTATAACTTTTTGGATGTGATTATAATTCTACATTTTTTGTTATCAAGGGTTAAATTAAACAGTTGTTCCCCAAATCCCATGCATGGATCCCTTATGTACCAGAATTAATGGAATATTTTCATAACTTAAGAAATAAAAAAAATAATGAGATAGTACCTTTTCATCCAATATGTAATTATAATTTCCAAATATTTGTCCAGTCTAATTTTCATAGTTATATTGTATTGAAAAATGATATCCTAAGGCTAAAAATTCATTGAATATACCAAATTCATCAATTATTTCTATACATTATTAATGGGAATGTGAAAAGTGTGAGATATTATCGAAAGGGTTCCTCATGGAGTCAAAAAAATTAAAATTGAGATTACAATACAAAAACCCATGCTGGGTTTTCCATTATGGATATTTATGACGGTCATAGCTATTTACAATAATGGTTCCCCCAAAATGATTGCTGTTTGTGATGGGCCCATATATTTTCCATTTTCAATTCATATAATTCATATAGGAAAAATAGATCTTGGATTTTATAAATGACGTCAACTTAAACACATAAAAGGATTAATGTGGAAATATTAGAATGAAGGAATTCCACTCTTATTGGATTAAAACTCTCCCACATGAAAATATGTGTATCATGTCTGAGGATATGAATTAGTTAAATCATGTATATAAGATAAATCATTATATAAATTTAATCGGATAATGGTATGTTGAATGAAAAATGTATATATTTCATAAATGTTAGTTGGAAATACTAGAGTTACAGGGGTTGATTATCTTCATCCAAAACCAATCATCCAATTCCCTTAATCTCACCAATTTTTGGTACAAATATCCTTCAAAATAATATCTTACCTTGGGATTTTGATTAGTTCTTCATGAAGAAGTATATTAATTTTTACATTCTTTAAGGGGTCATTAATTAGTGTTTTGAAGTTCATAAATCTATTTTTTATTAATTATATTGTCCAAGATGGAATTAGTTGAGGTAATTATCTCTTCTACAATTTTGTATTAAAAATTGTGTTTATTTTTTCTTCCTCTATGGCCTATCATTACCCTTCTCTTCTTTCTTTTATTTTTCAAGAGTAATTTTCATAAAATTTTCAAAATTACAAAAACAATTCATCCCATCATGAGTTGAATTTTTTCATTCTCTTGGCTGTAATGTGTTGGAACATATTTTCCCCTTCATTTTTGTATCATAGAAATAATATCAATGGGTTTAGGACTATTTGGGATAGTAGATTACTTCAGGGTTTGAAAATAATATCCACAAAACTTTCCGTAGTGTTTTCAATATTTTCAAAAATATATTCTTGTCCCCAATCCTTGGATTGTATTTATTTTATATGATTCATGGAAATATAGGATTAATTCTAATAGGGTATTTGGAAAGATGTTGGTTATTGTTATAAGGCTAGTTATAAGATTTCTATTGTTGGAATGGTTGTGATTTTTGCATATGATGATGAAATATGGGTTAGATTTGGATCTGATTTGGGTATGGGGTTCTATCCTGATTATTCTAATTTCAAAAACCATTTTATACATTGTTTGTCTCTGTACATTCTATTTTTTGTTGGAATTTCTATTTTATAAATCTATTACATGACATCCCCATTCATTTCAATTGAGTAAATTTTTTAGTTAAATCATTAGGTGATGTGCATAAACCCCAAAAGTTATCTAGTGTTGGTTGTTCACTCACTTCATGGAAATATATATTACCAAATATTTTTTCTATGAAAAATATTATATTCAAATAAGGGATATGTATAATTAGTTCTTTCCTTATGAATACTTATTTTTTATAGTATTACTAGTACCAAACTAATGAGATTTTTGATAAATATTCTCAATCAAGCCCTCAGAATCTTCTAGTGAATTTTCTATCATAGGTCCTCTAGAGGAATCGTCTATATGGTTTCTATCATTTGATATCAAGACATTGAAATAGAATATAAGAATTTGATACTCCTCAGTTTCTAGATATGGGAAACGATCACATATATTCTCTTAGAACACCTTGTACTCAAAGAGAGTCTCTCTAGATGACTGTCTAACGAAATATATAACCTTTATAATGGATAATTTTTAATGGGAGATGATGAGTCATTAAATAAATAATATCACTATGTTACACCAATTATAAAAATATCATGGTTGTAGGCCATAAATCATTTTTTAGAATATTATTCTCCTGAAAAGGGTAATTCCGACAACATTACCTACTCCCCAGCTACACCTCATGGTCAGAATGTTGATAATACATTGGTTAACACATTAAAATATTTCTTGTATCTTGAATAGTTGTGAAATGATATTTATTGAGTAATTAGATCATTTTATTTTTCATCTGAAAATAATTTTTTATCACTCTAATTACAGGTATATTGTATTGATGTAGGAATTATGGAACACAAAGGACTCTAAGGGTTTAGTTGGGACTGCAATAGTGATAGTGTGATCAGAGTGCATACATGAATAATTAGTCAAGTCTTAAAGATAAATTTCATAAAATTATTATTGAAAATTAATGTTCATAATTCTATTCATCAAGGTTCAGTCTATTTAATGATCTTGATAAAAAGTATCAATGTTACTTCTTATAGTCATGTAAATTGAAATTATGACTATTGGAACCACCTTCTAGAAAACAAAACCTGGTTTTGTTACATTTTTTAAATGGATTGTGGATGAAACTATAATGTTATTTGTTAAAATAAAATAGATTGGTTAAACAATGTTGTCTATATGGATGAGCACACTTAAAAAGTATTTATACAAATATTTGACGAAAAAAAGTATGTTTTAGAAATTTAATTAATTTGAAAATGAATGAATAAAATCAAAAAAATTATTGAAACAAAAATTTGATGTTAATTAACGAATAATAATGATATGATAATGGTGAGTAGGTGAAGTTATGTTTTTCAAATTTATTGATCAAATAGTTCCATTTCATCAAATCCAATTCTTCTAAGTCGACTAAAGTGACATTACATAATTCATTACACCTTTTTATTATTAAAAAATAATAATAGTGAGAATATAACCTTCCATAATATAATCATGGTTTACACTATTTTAAATAAGTGATATTATTCTAGAAAATCCCCATAATAAACATTAGATAATACGCAATCTATTCATTTTTATCCTAATCAATCATGTGGGTCCACATCCTCCCCCATATTAAATGATTTTAATCAAGAACACCACCACTAAGAACTAGTTTATTCCATAATATAGACACCAGTACCTAGCATATGGAGATAATGGTCATTGAACAACGTAATAAAAATAATAATATTTAAAACCAAATATGATTGTATATGTTAATTAAAACTACAATCAAAATTTCAAAATAATATTCACAAAAGATATAATAGACTTATTTCATGAATTAAAATAAAGTAACAAATAGTGAATGAAAAAACTTATCTTCCCCAAACACTCAAAATTCTTCCCGTCTATCTGACGAACAACTAAGGATAATGCCGACGAGGAAGACATTAATAAAAGAAAATTTAAAAGGAATAAAATAAAATTTATTCTACAAAATATATATCATAATTTAGTTCACTATTTATTGCCAACATAATAAAAAAACATCAATGAATCCTTATTATGACATTTTATATGTAGTTTTATATGTAGATAGAAAAAATATCAATTACTTTGTAATACTTCATTGTTACTTGTTATTCGGGTGTTTATTTCTTTTTGTTATTATGCATCTTTTGTCGAATAAATTCTTATTCTTATTTTAGGTTATATATACCTAATTTTCAGAATGGTATTAGTGTAATATATATCATATTTATTCATTAAATTCATTTTTATAATCATTATGCATTGAAAATCATGTAGAACACGTCGCATCACATCGTGGAGACGGAAGGTCGTACGTACGCACGAGCGATGATTCCATTCCCATGATCATGTAATTGTATTGAAGTTTATGTATAATATTTCAGAATAAATATCAAATTACATTAATCATATATGGTTATTATTTAAAACATTATACCTATCCAAGTAAGGTGGTGGTGGAAAACAGATTACACCACGGCATGGAGACGGTATTCCGTACGTACGCAGGCACGGTGATTTTGTTTTCCATAGGATGGATAGAAGGTGAAATGTGGTTGTTTAATATTTATAATAACATATCATTATATGATTGATACTGATGTTATTACTTAATAATTAAAAAACTAAAGAAGAATAAGTAGAAGAAGAAATAAATTCGGAAGAATCGGTAACATATTTTTCCTCTTCTTCGACACGTCTGTTTGAAACCTCCTCTTAGGGATCTAAAATTGGACTTTGAAGAATACCAATACATATATGATGTTTCTAGGGAAGTTGATAAGGTAAATGGGGTGGTTTTTGCCGTTCTTGAATGCTCAATGTGGTGTCAGGAGGAGAGGGAGGAGGTTCCCTTTTATAAGGGAGGACAGGGGCACCTTTGGAAAAACTAAAAATATTATTTTATTATAAAGTCATATTCGGGTTTTAATACCTCCAAATTGATTTATATATAAGCTAAGGTGTGGATGGGTCTAAATCCTCTCATCTAATGTAATTTATAAAAGTTTAGGTTTCTATTTTAACCTTATCATTTAGATTTAACTTTAAGTTAAATAATTTCACTTTTACCGTGTCTTCTTGTTTTCTTACACTATAAGGTTAATAAACATACTATAACAAGCCAAAATAAAGCCAAGTTGTTCATTATTAATATATATAACATTATAGAATTCATTTGGCTGATCATTAGATTTTTAGTAATAAAATAACAATTAATAATATAATATTTGTTTTAAAAACTATTTTATGTCAATTTTGACACTATTTGGTAATTTATTTTTGTGAAACTCATAACAGCATTATTAGTTCTAAAAAAGTTAATTAAACAATACTAACATGTCATTGTAACCTATAAAATTAGTTTAATTCATAAAAAGTCTCAAATTAAATTTATTTGGGTATTTATAACAACAATTATGTTAATATTTCATTAATAAGGTAATTACGACATCATCATTGTGTCAAAAATAAATTAAATTATATAAAGTCTAAAAATTTAAAATAAAATACCATGATGTTGTAAATCTATTTATATTTCTAATTAATATTTATAGTTGAATTTATCTTCTGTATAACCCTATATTAAAAATGTTTTAATTATTAAACATTGATTTTAACTATTTTAACCCTTCTTTGATTAAATTAAAAATAAATGTCCTAATCTAATCCAAGTGGACCTAAATGGTCATATTTTATTCCAAAGGTTCTTTTTGGTCGAATTAAACTTATCCAATAGAATTATTACATGTGTTAGGGTAATAATAATATCATTTTTACGCTTAATTACTCTATTTACTTTTAACCGCGGTAAATAAAAATAAAAACTTACTATTCATCAAAAAAATTATATTATTGAACCATATTTTAATCCATCATGTTAACAATGTCTCTTGTATTTTATAAATATCACTCAATGAATTGGTAAAATTATGTTTTATGTAAATTTTCAAATTCTCATATGAGGTGGGTTAAAGACGCTGAAAAGTTCAATAAAAATTTTATATGTTTAAAGTTATTATAAAATAACTCCAATTAATTACATTGAACTTATATAGGTATTCTGTATCAATTTTCAAATAAAATAAATTTAAATAAAAAAATAATTATTTAAATAAAAAGTTGGTTTTTAAATAGTAACCTAGTGTTTTCACTATTCATTAAAAATTGAATGTTATTAGAAAAATACCAAAAATTCACCCTAAGCTAATTTCGATATTCTGAATCCAAAAATTAAGTCCATTTTGAAAGATAAAATTTATAAATTTTCAAAAAGCGACTATTACTATTCATAACGGCAAGATTATATAATATTTTAATAGTATATCACTGTTTAGTAAAACTCGGTATTGCGTACAACACACGCTATCATGGAAGGTCATGGTTGCATATAATGTAAGCCAAGTCGGGGTTTCATGTTGTGAACGACTCCCTCGTTGTTTTGTATAACAGAATCCAACCAAATTTCATTTATACATTGAATATATATAAATATATATATATACACTCAATGTTGCGTAGAATGACTACTATCAAACGAACTTGAAATTGTGTGTAACACAATCCAAGAATAGTGTTGCGTATACTACAAGCTAATACGGTGTTGCGTATAGCGCAAGATAATCTTGGTGTAGTGTAAAACACAAGACAACAATGAAATTAAAAATAATAATCCTCTTAAAATCTCAAGTTGTTACATTCTACCCCCTTAAAATGAATTTCTCCCACGAAATTCGTTGGAGTTATAAATGGTTTACTACACGAATTATTATTTAATAGAAACCCACATCCTAAAAAGGAATACCAAAATTTATCATTAAAAACTAATGTATGAAACGTAATGGTTACCCAAATTAACTAATCACTGGGTTTCCACATAGGAGAACATAGGTGAAAATATGGATATGGAAGAGAAATCTAACCATCATGTTCTGATGGTGAGTGGTAGAGAACATGGCTATGAAAAATACAACAATCACAAAGCATTAAATTTGTGATGTTCTAAGGTACGATCTAATTAATCGGATATAAGGGCACTAAGGAAAAAAATTTGGTTTTCAAGATCATTTCCCTACATATGAAGAATTTGAATTAGAAGAAATACTTACTTTATTTTGGTATAATCTCACCGTTTTTGTGCCTTGAACAATTTCCACTTCACTTCTTAATGAAATAAAGTTGGATTTTTCATTTGTGAGGTGTTAGCAGATCATGTGATAGAATGATGGGTCATTCCATCTGTCTCAAATAAAAGGTTATCAATTGTTATCAAATATACATAAGTCTATATATGGTGAGGTTAATCATATATGATTCGAAAAATGGACTTATACATCAATTATCATACCGTTTTATATAATAATACTAGTTTCTAATAACCAGGGACTTCTTGTTGGCCAGTGGTAGGTGATAAAGGAATGTCACACTTTGGTTGTGGGTTCGATTCTCACAGCCTTGTCCAACGCGACGGGTTGTCACCCATCCTACAGGTTGTCCTTTTTGTTAAAATATATTATTAAAACATTCCATTAATAATATCTAGAAAGTTATAGCCTTAATAAATACTAACTTATGTCCAATATAGTCCATTCTAATCTTTAGGCTTATCCAAAATACTATTGTCCAATCTTAAAGAAAACGATTACTAGAAATGTCATCTACCGAGCATGTGAATACAATCATTTATCCCCCATATAAGATATATCTTGTTGGTCACATTCCAAAAATGTGAATACCATAATCATGTATTCCCTTGAAAAATGAATACCCATTGAATCTTAGTGAAAACATTAATGATGTCGAATGTTAACTCTTTCCACATACCAAATCCAAAAATTCTATATACTCATACCATAATTTATGTTTTTCCCTATATCAGTCATGAGCTCATGAATACTATCAAACATTTCATTTTCTCCTTATCCTTTCATTATGCACATATCATATTCTTTCCAAAAATATCTCAATCACTTTCCATGGTTATTGGTACCATAAAATTATTGAAAACCACAATAGACCAATATTTAAATATTCCAATATTCCATGATACTATATACGACATTATTTTTAGAATCCCATTACATAAACACTTAATCATTCCACCACATCTTTGTCCTATTCAACATCGCCAATAGTGATTGTTGGATCAAATATGTTGATGTATATGTATATTATATGGAACAATACAAGAGGGGGTGAATTTTATGTTTAAAAACCTTTGAGCTTAAACACTTAAGTGATTAGTTTAAAATATATTTAACTAATACAATTCATGAAACCACAATTGTATGGAATATAATAGTTATGATGTAATGTAATACTATTAGAAAAGTAAAGTAATTGTATTCATGATGAATACAATAATCAGAGTAATACAAGTGTGAGAGATTCGACCATAAAGCGTATAAAATCTATTAATACAAAATGTAATAGAATATTTGTAATTGAAAAAATTACAATTGAATATGTAAAGAAGAAATGAAACAATACAAATTACTTTCTAATACAAGCAGCATCGGAAATGTAAAAGTATTATAGTTCTTTTGACCCAGAGAGAATGGCTATCCTTTCACCTAGCATAAGAGGTCTGTCTTACCACCACCTTGTTAAGCCCTCGATACGATGATCAGTTCGTTTTTCTGCCTATCCCCAGCAGCCCTCGATACGATGATCGGACCATATGTCTGCATATCCCTAGCATCCCTTGATTTTGTAGGTAATCAGCAACTATGTCTTTAAATTACTTGAAAGCCCTCAATATGAAGATCAGATGCACAAAGCACAAAGCATGAGAGAACTCACAGTGTCTCTCTCTAAAACTTGATGGAAATAAAGTATCAAAGTTGTATTAGGATCCTATTTCTTGGATTCAAATGACCTCATATTTATAGGTCTCAGGTTCCAATGGTCACATTTTCACCAACGATCATATTTATATGAAAATCTCGGAGTGACTTGGACATCTGGCATTATAACAGTCATATTGAAAGAGAAAGAACGACATCGTTTCGATTTGTTTGTAACTAACTCAATGACATCGTATTGGTTAAAACGAAAGACGTATGAAGATGATAAACATGAGTATGATTAATATAAAACATGTGTTTTTACTATGTACCAAAACAATCAAGTAATGAAAGGATGAGTCACCGAGTTAGTACGATATGGTTGACATAGTCAGTACAATACGATTGACAGAGTCAGTACGATATGATTGAAAGAGTCAGTAGGATACGATTGACAAGATAACAGACATTTGTGATTTCCAAAACATTATATACACGTCAAAAGAGAACTTCTGACTCAACAATCTCCCCCTTTTTGGAAATAACAAAACAAAATGTAATGACATAATGAAATACTTATCTCCCCCTGAGTAATTAGAAACTCTTATGAATATGAATTTGAATACAACTAACTCCCCCTTAGGTATATACTTTCTTAAGGATTGTATTCTTAGATTTTCCTTGATTTTGAAGTGTTTGTTCAAAACATTCTCTCTTTTTAAAACATTCTCCCCCTTAATAAAACCTTCTCCCCCTTTGTGATTTAAAAAATGAATGGGGTAACCATGGATTGCCTGAAAGGATTAGAGAATAGGATTGTAGGACAAAAGGAAGAGTAACATCAAAAGTAATTCCAAAAAAATACAAGTTCTATTAGAAAAGAAAAAAAAATACAACAGTAATTTGTTTTCTCTTTCCTTTTCCTTCTTTATCAGCTCATAAAGAATATCTTTCATCCTTTTTATTTCTTTCTTGTCTTCAGAGATTGAATCACCCTGAGATCTGAGAAGTTCTTGTTGGTCAGCAAAAATGTGATCTTGATTTCTGATAGTCTCCTCCTGGACTCTAATTAATTCCCCAAGGGTATCAATTCTATCTTTAAGATTCTTGTTATCTTTGGATAACACAGAATTTTGTTTCTTCAACAAAACCATTTCATATTTGAAAGATGAAACCTTTGATAATTCAGACAGAAAATCAATCATTCTCTCTTGCAATTATTTTACAGAAAGAATATCAGCTCCATGAGTTACATGATTTAGCCTTTCAACGGTTTCTTTATCATGATTATTGAAAGAAATTGCAAGATCATTTGATAACCTCCTTATATATTCAATTGATATCTCATGGTCATTTACCGAGCATTCTGTTTTGTATGACCACTTGGTCATCCTGTTGGAAGCCTTCTTATGATCATCCAAAGTTTCAGAAAGAACATTCAAATCGGATTCAACTGACAAAACTTTCATTCTTAATTCACTTACAGAACCAAATTACATTTTCTAATTATTAGTAATAAAATAAATTTTCCCTTCCATCCTGGGAATGTAAGGAATAGTCTTTTAAACTCTTCTTAAAACATGAACAATGTTGTCACTCTTATTAAGAGAGATTGTGTGTTCTGAATTAGTTCCCTCATCGTATGAAGGCAATTCAATTGACCGGCTTGAGTCAGCAACTGGCTGTTTTCCTTTTTCTTTTTCTTTCTCTATCCTTTCTTCTTCTACTTTTTCACTAATGACAATAACTTCTTTAGTATGAAAGGATGGATCACCTTTCTTTGTTTGAGGGGGTGTTTTATCCGGCGTTTCATAAGCTTCAATAGGTGCTTGATCGGCATGAGGAACTTATTGAATACCTTCACTCTGCTTTTGAAAAGATTATTCTCTACTAATTTTCAACCTCTGAAGGAATTCTAAAAGAAAATCTCCTTCCTCTTCTTAAAATTCCTCTATCTCTTCCATTCTCTGTTTTCATTTTTCATTCTCTGGAAGACTCTGTATGATTGATTCTTGATGCACTTCTTCCGTTAGTTGAGCACTAGAATCTTCAACCATTCTAAGTACTTTAGAGATATCAATGTCTTGATCCTTTCTTTTCAAAACAGTATTCTTTTTCTATTCAGCTTGAAGGGTTTCCTCTACCCTTATTCTTTCTGCAAAAGCTTTAGCTAGGTCAAGACCGAACATTGGATCACCTTCCATTCATTGTTACTTATCCTTTCTCCATTTCTCTACAACCTCCTTAATATACTTTGGCTTCTTCTTTGGCTTTGAGCTGGTTTTCGGATCAGACTTTTTAGTAAATCCAAAAGAATGATTGTATTTGGTTGGCATAGGTGTTGATTGATTCTTAGCCGATTCTTCTTCTAAATCTCGTAATAAAAGTTTTGAATTCGGGTCTAAACAAACATTCAACTTCTTCGAAGTACTTTTCCTAATCTAGGAGGGCTTCAAATCTACCAGATTTCCTTTCAAAGGAATATTACAAAACTTCATACTCTCGAGAATAAAATTTGTATGAATATCTGGATACATAATCATTTGGGACTTAATTCCTCCTGTCTTGAAATTCTTGATAGTTTAAAAAACATACCCCATGAGATTTTCTTTTCTCATATTTACAAGATATTAAAGCATAAAAATATTAGAAACTTTCAGAGTTTCTCTATCTCCTTTCCTTTGGATAAGAAAACCTTGCATCCAAAGAGCCACAAATCTATTGTTCGGAGAAGGATGAGATACTTTCCCCTTTTATTCATTTACAATAAACAAATACTTTTCAGCATTTTATTTGTTAAATATACCAACTTGCTCTGGTAGTTTCTGAGATGGACAGAAAGAGTCACCTTCTATCAGAACATTCAGAAAATGAGCTGCTTGACTCACAGTCATAGAAATCGTTCTATCATACACAGCAAAGTTGATAGTAATATTCTTATCAAACGATACAATTTTACAAAACCGAGTGACATCATAAAAAAGTACTGGATCTTCAGACACTATTTTTTCAACACATAGATGTTCCTAGCCTTGAAACGGAATGATTCTTCTTATTGTAGAATCGTACGATTCAAAAAAGCCCCGAGAAACTAACCTTTCTATGAAAAAGTCTTTCTCTATAAAATTCTTGGAAGACATTTGGGCGGGAGTATTAGCAGAGGACTAAGACATATGGGTGAAGCCGCTTGAAAGACCATACGATGCCTTAAATCAGTGGAGCAGGGCTTCGCCACAAATCCTAAAAACCCGGTGTGGGTTTGGGGAGGGGGGGTCTATTTATAGGCGGAAAAAGGGTGACCGTTTATCTTCTACAGTTGATATTAGAAGAGAGGAAATCAATGGTTAGAATTAAAAAGGGAGGAGTAAAAAAATAAAAATAAAAAGAAAAGTATGTACCTGCCGGAGATCATAAGGTAATTATTGATTTTAGATAGTATTAAGTGAATGGAAGAAAAAACACAGGTGTGCGAAGTAAAAGAATACTATCAATCGTCATACTAATGGAAAACAAAATCATTACCATTAAATGACATGCCGATTGAAAACAATCTTGTTACCATGAACCGAAAAGCCGATGGAAAAGAATCTCATTACCATGAACTTACATGTCGATGGAAAACAATATTGTTACCATGAATGGTCCTTACAATAGAAAAGAAATTCATTACCATGATCGGTTGATACGATAGAAAAGAAATTCATTATCATGATCGGTAGATACGATGGAAAAAAAATTCATTACCATGATCAATCGTTACGATGGAAAAGAAATTCATTACCATGATCTGGCAATATGATGGAAAAGAAATTTCTTTACCATGATCTGATGATATGATGGAAAAGAAAGTCATTACCATTATATGACGATACGATCGAAAAGAAATTCATTACCATGATCGGTTGATATGATGGAACTGTCAATATGATAAACAGAAAAGTAAATGATACGATAAAATTGTCAATACAATAAACAGAAAACACATAACAAGAGAATAAATAATTAAAGATCATAAGATAAGAAGAAACATAGTAAGAAACATAGTAAGAAATGTTCTCCCCCTTTCTAGAGGAGTTGTTTGATGTAAAGAGATATATAAAACAGGAAGTGGATATGAATCCTAATTTTAATGTATTAATTCCTAACTTCTATTTTATAAACTCAAATATATCAAAAGGTAACGGTTTTGTAAAAACTTCAGCAAATTGTTCTTGCATTCCGATAAATTGTAAAATAATATCTCATTTTTGTGTGTGATCCCTAAGAAATTGATGCCTAACATCTATGTGTTTTGCACAAGAGTGATGTGCTGGGTTCTTAGTAAGAGTTATGGCACTAGTATTATCACATAGAATTTGAGTTTTGGAAAAACTCAATCCATAGTTAGTGAGTGTGTGTAGCATCCACAACACTTGAGCACAGAAACATCCAGTTGCTACATATTCAACTTCAGTAGTGGAAAGTTCTACCGAGTGTTGTTTCTTGCAGGACCAAGAAACCAGAGAATCTACTAAGAAATGGCATGTTCCTGAAGTACTTTTTCTATCCATTCTACAACTGCAAAAGTCAACATCTATAAAACGTTTTAAAACAAAATCATTTCGAGAAGAATAAAAGTGACCTAGATCCATAGTGCCTTCTAAATAGTGAAAGATTCTCTTTACTGCTTTTAAATGGGCCTCTTTTGGATTAGATTGATATCTTGCACATAAGCATACATAAAACATTATGTCTGGTTTACTAGCTGTCAAGTATAGCAAACATCCTATCATACCTCTAAATCTTGCTTGATCAACTGGTTTCCCAGTTTCATCAAGATCAAGTGAATTTGAGGTACCAATTGGAGTGCTGAGACTATTATTTTTGTCATAACAATACATTTTGGGTAAATGCTTAGTATACTTATGTTGGGATATATAATTTCCTTCTGGTTTTTGAGAAATTTGAAAACCTAAAAAGAATGTTAACTCATCCATCATACTCATTTAAAACATGGATTTCATTAAAATAGCAAAAGAAATAGTTCAAGACTTTTGAGTCGATCCAAGTATTATGTCATCAACATAGATTTGAACAATAAAAACATTTTTATTTTCCATTTTTATAAAAATAGTTGGATATTTTTTACCTTTTGTATAATTGTTTTGTAAAAGAAATATTGTATGTCTATCAAACCATGCTCTAGGGGATTGTTTAAGACCATATAGAGCCTTGGTATGTTTAAAAACATGATCATGATGTTTTGGGTAAAGAAAACCGGGAGGTTGTTCAACAAAAACTTCTTCTTGAACAAAACCGTTTAGAAAAAAACATTTTACATCCATTTGAAAAAGTTTTAAATTAAAGTATGATGCAAAAGATAATATAATACGAATAGATTCAAGTCTTTTTACAAGAGAAAATGTTTCTTCATAGTCTATTCCCTCTTCTTGATTATATCCCTTAGCAACAAGTCTTTCTTTATTTCGTATAATGATTCCATTTTCATCACATTTGTTTCTGAAAACCCATTTCACACTAATTACAGTTGTTTCTTTAGGTCTTTCAACTAAAGTCTAGACCTGATTCCTTTCAAATTCATTTATTTCATCTTGCATTTCTTTGATCCAATCTTCATCACCTAAGGCGTCACTTGGACTTATAGGTTCAAATTGGGAGAGAAAATCAAGATGTTCTATTGAATTTCATAATGAATTTCTGGTCTTTACAGGTTGATTTACATCACCGATGATGTTATCACTGGAATGATTCCTAAGAAACAATTGATTTGAGTTTTTTAAAACATGTTCATCAATATATGGTAGGAAATATTTTGTGGTAAATGTTTCAGAAGTATCTTTTTGAACATTTTCTTTATCAGAATGATCTTCTATCAAGGGTTGATAAACAGTTTTTAAAAACACATCTCAGGATGTTGGTTGGGATTGCTTAAAAACAAAAGGATCGGTTTCATCAAATTTTACATGTACTGTTTCCTCAACAGTACAATTGTTTTTATTGAAAACACTATAAGACTTAGATGTTGTAGAATAGCCTAGAAAGATTCCTTCCTCAGATTTTGGTGCTAATTTGTGAAGTTTATCTTTTGTGTTTATAATGAATACTTTACACCCAAAAACGTTGAAGTATGAAACTTTAGGTGTTCAGCCAGTCCATAACTCAGAAGGTGTTTTATTAAGAAATGGTCTAGTTAAAACATGATTTATAGTATAGCAAGTAGTATTAACTGCTTCATCCCAAAATTTCATAGTTATTGAGTATTCACTCAACATGGTTCTAGTCATTTCTTGAAGAATACGATTTCTTCTTTGAGAAACACCATTTTACTGAGGAGTTCTTGGAGCTGAGAAATTGTGAGTAATACCTTTCTTTCTACAAAAAGTTTCAAAATCTGAATTTTGAAATTCACCACCATGATCACTATGAGTAGTTATCAATGGTAGGTTTTTCTCATTTTTATCTTGGGATCTAAAATTTTTGAAATAGAAAAAGGATTCATATTTCTTTGTTAGAAAATAGACCCACGTAAATCTAGTAAAGTCATCAAATAAAACAAATACATAGTATTTGCCTCCAATTATTCCAGTTTTTGAAGGACAAAGAAGATCCATATGAACTAAATTTAATACATTTGAAGTTGAAACTTCATTAATTCATATAAAGATAGTTTTATGTTTCTTGCCATATTGGCAAGGATCACAAACTTTTGAAGAATCATATCTAATATCTGCTAGTCCCTTAACAAGTCTTTTCTTTGAGAGTTTAAAAAGGATTCTTAGATTGCAGTGACCTAGTCTTCTATTCCATATCTATGATTGGTCTTCTATAGCACTTAAGAATTGTATTTTATGGCTCTTAAGGTCTTCTTAGTTAATAGTGTATACATTCTCTTGCCTATGGGCAGATAGAATGAACTCATCCTTGGAATTGTGAACTAGACAATTATCGTTTCTAAAATTCACAAGGTATCCTTAATCACATTATTGACTTATGTTGATTAGATTGTGTCTACGACCATTAACAAACAAAACATTTGATATAAGAACTTTTCCAAGAAAAACAATATTACATATACCAACAATCTTCCCTTGAGCATTACCTCTGAAGGTAACTTTCCACCTTTTGTTTTGATAACCTTTTTAAAGAAATCTTTGATACCCATCATGTTTCAAGAACAACCACTATCCATGTACCAAATATTCTTGTTGGTACACTTCTCATTTTCTTGAAAAAGAAACAATTAGTTTATCAGAATCCAAACCTGTTTGGATCCAGAATGGTTAGATAACAGAATTTTAGGAATCCACATTTTTTATGCAAAATGAGATTTATAAAATCAAAAAGATTGAGTTTTATTGAGGGAACACTCCCTTTTCCAGTGTCCACCACATTGTCACTTAGAACAGAAAGATTTTTTTTTTGGAAGAAAATAGTTATTACTAATAATAGGTTTGTAATGAGTATAACCATGTCCAGAATTATTTCTCAACGGCTGTATTTGGGAAAAAAATTTGTCAATGTTTTACTTTCCATAAGTAATGTTCGAAGAACACTTTTTCAAGGAAAATATTTCTTACATTAATTTCGCAACCAAGTTTTTATCCTCCAAAACATTTTATTTTGAGCTAGAGTTACACACAAAAAAAATTTCTTAGAAAGTTTATTTCCCAGATCCTTAAAAGGTTTATCCTTATCAGATTTTCCTTTCTAAAGGGGTTTTAAAATATTTTAAAAATCATAAGTTTTCATATTATGATCAATAGAATGATCTGATAATTCTTTAGTTAAAACCGAAATTCTAGAGTTTCCCTTCCCAAGTTTCTTCTTGAGTTTGGAATTTTTTTTTGATTAATTTAGAAAATCTAGATACTTCTTCAAAGGAAGGTAACATATCATATTCTGATGATGAGGATTCATCATTTGAAGATTCATAATATCTATTATCGGTATAATTTTCATTTAAAGAGACATTTGTAATAGCTTCAGTATTGTGTACCTTGGCCATGAGACAATGATCTTCAATTGGTAGTCTGGCTATAAGTCCAATATATCTCTGTCCTGAAGACTCATATTCTGATGAATTATCTGAAAAATCACTACCACTTTCACTCCAAGTATCATTTTCCTTCATGAAATTATTTTTCTTAAAATAGATTTTCTTGTTTCTTTCAGAGTGATTCTCCTTTCTATCATTTCTCTTTAGTAAAGGACAATCAGGCCTTATATGTCCTACTTTCTTACATTCATAACAAGTTACCTCTAAATATTTCTTATCCTTCCTATCTTTCTTTTTCAATTTATATTGGAAGTATTTTTTCCGCACATTCTTGTTCATCCTTCGAGCAAGACTGGCTAACTCATTATTTGAGTGATCACTATCACTTGATTCTGATAAAACAACATTCTTGGATTTGGATCTTGTAATCCTTTCTGGTGTTTTAGCTTTAGATGTAAAGGCTAAAATACCATTTCCATTCTTCATCTTGTTGAAATCAGTGTCTCTTTTCATTCTTGTTTCATGCTTTAAAGGAGTTCCAAATAGTTCATCAAGAGTAATCTGGGAAACATTTCTATTTTCATCAATAATTGTCCTTTTTGACTCCCATTCATTTTTTCATTATATCTATAATCTTATCTACTAGAGCTTCATCATCAATTCCTTTTTCCCCCATGGATTTTAAGCTGTTTACAATTGTCATAAACATTTGATGCACTTTACATACTAGATCTCCATAAGGAAAAAAAATCCATGATACTCTGCTCGAAGCATTGCTCTTCTTGTTTCTATTACCTTGGATGTACCAAAATGAGTGACTTCTAATTTCTTCCAAATACAATAGGCTACTTCACATGAAGATATTTGACTGTATATATTCATGGTCATAGAACATAATAAATTATTGTGTACCTTGTAATTTAGATGATATTATTGCTTCTCTTGGTTAGTGAAAGTACTGACTTCTTTGTGAGGGATTTTATAACCTCTAGTAAGCATAATAAAATTATCTACACCAGTATTGATCACAAAAGTCTTCATACAAACTCTTTAGTACTCATAATCATTCCCATAAATGATAGGTGGTCTAGAAGGATTTATATTGCCTATTGACCCAATATTTATTCCTTCCATCTAAAGAAACAAAACCTTTTCCACTCCACACGTTAGTGTAGTATGTAGTTAAAATAGTATTATGAATGAAATAGAACAAGTAATAAAAATCAATGGAAACCCCCTTTGATACCAATTGATGGATTAAATATTTATATGTATATGTATATTATATTGAACAATACAAGAGGGGGTGTGAATTGTAGGTTTAAAAACCTTTGACCTTAAACACATAATTGATTAGTTTAAAAGATCATAAACTAATACAATTCATACAACCACAATTATATTGAATATAAAAGGTTTGATGTAATGTAATACTATTAGAAAAGTAAAGTAATTTTATTCAGGATTAATACAATAATCAGAGTAATACAAGTGTGAGAGATTCTACCATAAAGCATATAGAATCTATTAATACACAATGTAATAGAATAATTTTAGTTGAAACAATTACAATTGAATATGTAAAGAAGAAAGGAAACAATACAAATTCCATTCTAATACAAGCAGCAACAGAAATGTAAAAGTGTTACAATTATTTTGACCCAAAGAGAAGGGATATCCTTTAACCTAGGATAAGAGGTTTGTCTTACCACAACCTTGGTAAGCCCTCGATACGATGATCGGTTCGTCTGTCTGCCTATCCCCAGCAGACCTTGATACGATGATCGGAACGTTTGTCTGCCTATCCCCGGTAGCCCTCGATACGATGATTGGACCGTCTGTCTGACTATCCCCGACATCCATCTATTTTGTAGGTAATCAGCACCTCTGTCTTTAAATTACATGAATGCCATCGATACGAAGATCAAAGGCACAAATCACAAAGCATGAGAGAAGTCACTACATCTCCCTCTAGAACATGATAGATGAAATGTATCACAGTTGTATCAGCATCCTATTTCTTGGCTTCAAATGACCTCCTATTTATAGGTCTCAGGTTCCAACGGTCACATTTCCTCCAATGGTCATATTTCTCCGAAACACTCGGAGTGACTTGGACACCTGGCATTATAACAGTCATATTGAAACAGAAAGCACGGCATCATTTTGATTAGTTTGTAAATAACTCAACGACGTCGTATTAGTTAAAACCAAAGATGTATGAAGATGATAAACATGAGTACGATTAATATAAAACATGTTTTTTTGACTAAGTACCAAAACAAGAAAGTAATGAAAGTATGAGTCGCAGAGTCAGTATGATACGATTGAAAGAGTCAGTACGATACGATTGATAGAGTCAGTACGATACGATTGACAGAGTCAGTATGATACGATTGACATAGTTAGTACAATATAAATGATAGAGTCAGTATGATACGATTGACAGAGTCAATACGATACGATTGACAAGATAAAATCAATTTTTGATTTCCAAAACATGACATAGAATTCAAAAGAGAACTTTTGACTCAACAATGACCACATGTGAATTCCCTTTGTACTTTTCCTTAAGTTGTTTCTCATTTCAATCATCATTAACCCTTCGATTAGGTAATTTTTTAGAATAATTCCCTATTTCCATGCACTTGAATCATTGAAGTGTTGGTGGTGCATTCTCTACAGTATTTTCTTTATTCATATCATTAGAAACCCTTTTTCCATTACTTCGACACTCAGCTGCTCGATTACCTTATTTTTCTCACTTAAAAAATTTTCTAGTCCCATTAATACAATATCCACCATGCTTATTTCCACACTTTGAGCATAAAGAAACATTTATCTTCTTTTCACCATTATTCTGAGATTTCTCCTTGAACTCTTTCTGTCATTTCTTGGCTAAACCTTGAGATTGATATGTAACACCAACTTCCATTTCATCCTTGATAGCACAGCGCACAATTTCATCATAGCTACTGATGTCTCTTATAGCTAATGCCCTTTTAAGACTTGGTTTTAAGCCACTAAAGAATTGATCAACTTTACTTTTAGGTTGGATGATAAAGCCATATGCATACCTTTCAAGCCTTGTAAAATTCACTTCGTATATACCAACAGATTCATCATCCTTTTGGTTAAGCTCAAGGAAATACTTTTCCATCATTGTTCAAATAATATGTGGGAAGTACTTATTGCAAAATAAGTTCTTGTACTCATCCCGTTCCATGGATTGAATTTCATATTGGGGCATCGTATTATTAATTAGAGTCCACTATTGATCTACTTCACCTTCTAAATAGTAAATATCCAAAATGTCTTTTTCATGTTCTGAATAGTGAAGTATTGAAAATATCTTTTCAATGGTACTAATCCATTGTTCAGCAACAAGTGGATCAAAAGACCCACTGAGAGAAGGTAGATGTTGCCTCATGATGGACTCAGTAGAATATTGTTCCCTTATCTGCTCATTTCGAAGTCCGGAATGATTCATAGCTTGTGTAAGTATAGTAATATTATTTTTCACTCCATCTCTCATCACATTGGATTGTTCAGGAGGACAATCATTGCATTGTCCATTACATTGATCAACACGGGTCCTTCAGGTTCCAACCATCATCAAAAACCCAAAAAGAATAGGGTGAGAGGCAAAAATCATGCTAGGGAAAACAATATAATAAAGGTTGAGTACCTTCAATATATAACATCTTAGGTTTAATTCTAATGTCATTTCAATAATTCTAGGACTATAACCTAAACATATACTTAACCTTAGAGACATACCTAGACATACCTTAAAATATATCTAGGGATCTCACTAAAGTCATCTCATCCTTGTTTCCAAAGGATAACTAAACCTTTCCTCTGATACCAACTTTAGAGACCCAAAGTTTGACGTACATGGACATTACATTACTTTTCTGGAATACTTAATACATAAAAAAATAGACTAAAAAAGGACCGTAATAGTTTAGTGTCTTTGGATACTTGGAATATAATCTTCTAATATTGGTGAATGATCTTCAACACCTCCCATAAAGATCTTCCCCATTTTATTTTCTTACCTAAAACCTTTCTTTAATTCTTGGGGAAAAGAAAACATAAAAAAGGGTGAGATCAAATTCTTAGTAAGGGTAATCATGGAGAAAATAAAACAAATCATATACATTTGAAATTAAATACATGAACAAAATATTTTAAAAAATCAAGAGCTTGAGAAATGACATAAAACATGGTAGTATGTATGGCATAGATCATAATGAAACATTAATCCTGATAAAATATCATGAGAATAAAACATGTAATTATTTCAACCATTAAGAACATGTTATGATTTCCATAGTGGACAAGGCATTGCTGCCAAGACAAACTTAGTGGACCAAGTCCCTTTCTGAATCAAGTTCACTCCTCGTTTCAGTCCTGTAACATTGAACTGGATTAACTTACCATTCCAGCCAGGTTTATCTCATGAGATATAAATCATTACCGAATTCATTGGAGGGAGATATAGGTCTCACCCATCTCATAATGAAATCATTCTTTCGTGTGCCACAAAATCAAATATCATACATCATAACATAACCCATGTAATAGAATGGGATTTTTAAACATCATGTCATCATAACATAATCCATATATAACATTGATATCATTTCATCATAAGAAAAATAAAACCATATAAATAATGAATACATTATAATTTCAATAAAAACATATTAAATAATGTCATTTTAGATGGAAAATAGTTTTGATAAAACACTTGAAATTAATTCTTGAGGAAAATATCCTTTCTTCTTGAAAATCATTATATTTTCACAAAATGCCATTAAATTTTAAAAGAGATGTGTTTTTTGAAAATAATCATGCAATATTGTAGTGGAAGATTCATGAAAATGAGGTGTTTTGAAACTGTAAAAATTTGTTCACGCCGTATAAGTTAAAAATAACATTCTCCTTGTACTTTTGTCTAAAAAGTCAAATAGTTCCTTATATGGTAACCAATGGAACGATTCCATTCATAAAATGTGGTAAAAAGTCAATAAAGGGTAACATTGACTATAAAAATTCATGGATGAATAGTAATCATTTTATGAAATCATTTTTAGAAAACAAGGTCATGGATGATAAACATAACCCCAGTAAATACTTACGTATAAGAAATCTCGGATAAAAAAGAGATTGAAAATTCATCCCTTACCTTAGGTCTGATATTTCTTCGTACGTGTCCAAAACTCATGTATAATGATTTAAATAATGTTATTGACTTATCCCATATTCTTACTAATTCTTATGATAACATATATGGTCATATTTATAGCTTCTTATTAGTAATATTTCATTGTTACTTGTTATTCGGGTGTTTATTGCTTTTTGTTCTTATGTGTGTTTTGTCGAATAAATTATTATTCTTATTTTAGGATATAGATACCTCATTTCTAGAATGGAATTAGTTTAATATATATCATATTTATTCATTCAATTAATTTATATAATCATTATGCATTGAAGATCATATAGAACAAGTCACATCACATCGTAGAGACGGTAAGCTGTATGTACGCACGAGCGATGATATCGTTCCCATGATAGTGTAATTGTATTTAAATGTATGTATAATATTTCAGAATAAATATCAATTTACATTAATCATATATGGTTATTCTTTACACCGTTATACACATCCAAATAAGGTGGTGGTGGAAAACAAATCACACCACGGCGTGGAGACGGTATTTCGTACGTACGCACGCGCAGTGATTTCATTTTCCATAGGATGGATAAAAGGTGAAATAGGGTTGATTAATATTTATAATAACATATCATTATATGAGTGATACTGATTTTATTACTTCATAATGAATCAACTAAAGAAGAAGAAGTAGAAGAAGAAATAAATTTGGAATAATCAGTAATGAATTTTGCCTCTTCTTCGACATTCCTCTTTGAAACCTCCTTTTAGGGAACTAAAATTGGTCTTTGAAGATGAAAAGTACCTCTATGATGTTTCTAGTGAAGTTGATAAGTGAAATTTTCATGGTTTGTCCGAGCATGAAGGATCAAAGTGGTGTGAGGAGAAGAGGGAGTAGGTTCCCTTTTATAAGGGAGGAGAGAGGCACCTTCGGAAAAACTAAAAATATTATTTTTTTTATAATGTCATATTCTGTTTTTAATGGCTCCAAATTGATTTATTTATAATATAAGGTAGGGATGGGTCAAAATAATCTCATCCAATATAATTTATAAAAGTTTAGGTTTCTATTTTAACCTTATCATTTATATTTAACTTTATGTTAAATAATTTCACTTTTACCGGGTCTTCTTGTTTTCTTACACTATAAAGATAATAAACATACTATAACAAGCCAAAAGAAACCAAATTTGTTCATTATTTATATATATATACTTATCTATGTCATTTGGTTGATCCTTATATTTTTAAAAATAAAATAACAATTAATAATATAATATTTGTTTTAAAAACTATTTTATGTCAATTTTGACACTATTTGGTAATTGTTTTTTGTGAAAATCATAACAGCATTAGTAGTTATAAAATAATTAACTAAATCAATACTAACATATCATATTTACCTATAAAATTCTTTTAATTCGTATAAAGTCTAATATTACATTTATTTGGTTATTCATAACATCAATTATGTTAATATTTCATAAATAAGGTAATTACTACATCATCATTGTGTCAACAATAAATTAAATTATTTAAAGTCTAAAAATTATAAATATAATACCATGATGTAGGAAATATTTTTATCTTTCTAAGGAATATTTATTGTAGAATTTATCTTATGTATAACCCTATATTAAAATTTTTTTAGTAATTAAACATTGATTTTAACTATTTTAACCCTTCTTTAAATAAATTAATAATAAATGTCCTAATCTAATCCAAGTGGACCTAAATGGTCATATATTATTCCTAAGGTTGTTTTTGGTCTAATTAAACTTATCCAATAGAATTATGACATGTGTTAGGGTAATAATAATATCATTTTTTCCCTTAATTACCCTATTTACTTTTAACCGTGGTAAATAAAAGTAAAAAGTAACTATTCAAGAAAAATTATTTTTATCTTATTGAACAACATTTAACTCCTTGATGTTAACCGTGTCTCTCGTATTTTCGAAATTCCACTAACAGAAGTGGTAAAATTATGTTTTATTTAAATGTGCAAATTCTCATAGGGGGTGGGTAAAAGACGGTGAAAAGTTCAATAAAATCTTTATATATCTAAAATTATTATAAAATGACTGCTATGAATTACATTGAATGTATATAGGTATTATGTATCAATTTTCACAAAAAAAATAAATTTAAATAAAATAAATATTTATTTAAATAAAAATTCTGTTTTTAAATAGTATCCCAGTGTTTTCACTATTCATCAAAAATTGAAAGATTTCAGAAATATACCAAAAATTCACCCTAGGATAATTTCGATCTTCTGAATCCAAAAACGAAGTCCATTTTGAAAGATAAAATTTATACAATTCCAAAAAGTGGGTATTACTATTCATATGGGCTAGTTTATATAATATTTTAATAGTATATCTTTGTTTAGTGAAACTGGGTATTGCATACAACACACGCTATCGTGGAAGGTCACAATTGCGTGTAATGTAATCCAAGTTTGGGTTGCGTGTTTTGAAGGACTCCTTAGTTGTTTTATATAAAAGAATCCAACCATATTTCATTTATACATTGAATATATATATATATATATATATACACTCAATGTTGCGTAGAATGACTACTATCAAACGAACATGAAATTGTGTGTAACACAATCCATGAATAGTGTTTCATATACTACACGCTAATACAGTGTTGCATATAGTGCAATATATTCTCGGTGTAGCATACAACACAAGTAATCAATGAAATTAAAAAGAATAATCATCATAAAATCTCAGGTTGTTACAAGAAATTTCTTTAATGAAATTAAATATCAACATGTCAATTCCTGTCCCTTTTAATAATAATTGAAATGACCTAATTTGACTAATTTTATTTGTCACAACCCATCTTCGGGGCCCGTGTCGTGAATTCCTCATGTCCTCCTTCCATAGGCCAGGGGATGGCGACTAGCACCAAAGGTTTAAATGCCGATAAAAAGAGAAGGCATTGCCTTTATAAAAGTAAAAAAACACAACAGAGTAAGCAATAGAATTAAGCACTAAGTAATACTGAATATAAAAGTAAGTGCTGAAAGGAATGGGGCCTAAAATACAAGCCCACCAATAAGTATAGAACCACTGAAAAATCTAGTACAACTGCAGTAAAGTAAAACAGCAACTGTTGAGCTGTCCTCCCAGAATCTCACCGGAAGGGTGGGTACAAATGGCTTCCTCAGCACCTCGGGTCCATCTGACTGATCCGTTTACGTCTCGCCATGTGGTCCACCTCCAGGTACCGTCTAGATCTATAATTCTATACCTCAATCAGTGATGTCTTCCATCTCCATCCAACACAATGTTGTGTGGGAATAGCTCATGCATGGGTGAGTATACGATAGTCATTAGGGACCCTGAGACCCCCAAAGTTCTCCCAGAATCAACGTAGGATAACCCACAAAAGAGAGATACTATCATGAATTATCAACCAACCCAACTTAGGTATATAACCATACATATACCTAATTTATCAAACATAGTTCCTCTCCATCTCTGGAGTCCAAGAACAACCCAGTCCACACAGGAAAGTAAGTCAATCACATCAATGATAATGATTGTAAGTCAATACTCAGCTCACATAGGTATACATATTTCGTGTAATGACAGAGATTATCAGTTGTAGTCACTGATTCATCTAAGTTGTCGAACACACATATAATACTAGACAAGCTAAGCTATCAGACCCACTCAAGATACAAGACTAGCTACTCTGTCAGACCCACTCAGGATACAAGTACACAAGTTATTATCTTCAAACCCACAGAGGATCCTAGTACAGAAGTCATCGTCGTCGAACCCCTAGAGGATTCCAGTACGGTAGACATCAACATCGAACCCACGGAGGATCCTAGTACAGAAGTCATCTTCGTCGAACCCATGTAAAATACTAGTATGGAAGTCATTGTCGAAAAACCCACAGAGGATCCCAGTACGGAAGTCGTCATCATCGAACCCATGGAGGATCCCAGTACGCTAGTCGTCGCAGTCGCAGCCAGCTCTAGGCTTCCCGCACATAGCACTCTCGAATCCGAGACGGTCCACTCCTAGAAAAAAGGGTTAAATACATCAACTATCATGAAGTCCAAAGTCGATGTATCCCAATGTTCAGTCTCATCATAAAGAAACCAAACGTGACAGACAGCGAGTCAATCAGACACCTGGTCTGAGAGTTATTATCTTTTCTGTTCCAGGGGCCAGACTGCATTTCGGGTGCAATCCAACCTGGCCATACACCAATCTTTTCCGAATCCTATGTGGAGTATTACAAAAGGAAATTCTCATAAAATGTAAACCAATGTAGTTAAGACACGTCAATTGTATATCCAGTCCTTAAGTTTTAAGCATTTCCACTCCGAGGGCCCGATTTGTTCCCAGTTCGAACCAACCCCACCGTATGCAAACTTCACCAAAACCTTGAGTGTAATATACCAAAACAACCATCTCGATACAAGTAATCCTACGCAACTGATTGTGCGTCAATCAAATGTCTGAATTTCATGTTATGGTAGAAATACTAAAATGGGTCCGAAGAGGGGGGTTTGGGTCCGCTCTGTCCCGACCTAACCTGCCATGGGTCGGCCCAAACTAGGTCGACCTGACCCGGGTCCGGATCTAGCACAGTAGGGACCGGCCCGACCCGGCAGCTGTGGCCCTACCCGGTGGGGCACGGCCTGGCCCAGTGGCAGGTGGCTCGGCCCCGCGAGGCGCGGCCCTGCCTAGCGACAGCCCGTGGCTCAGCCAGTTGGCCAAGCGGTCTGAGGGGCACGACCCTGAGTTTTCTGAATTGGTGGCGATGAGCGGTGCCGCACATCCTATTCGTCCGGCCAAATCCAGATGGTCATCCCGACATGAGAGGCACGTTGTTATAGGCCGCTATCCTCCACACGCAGTGCCAGGCGGCATCGCGGCCTTCAACTCGGCCGGCAGGCGGCCAGCCGGTTTGCCGCCGAAGCGGCCCGCAGAGAACGGGCCGCAGTCCTCCGCAGTGCACCACAACTTCTGGCACCATAGTCTCCCTTTCCGGCTGGTTCTTCGTTGGCTTAGAGGCCCACAGAATGCGGGCTATGGTTCTTCCACAGCGTGGCTCCCTCGTGACACAACGATTCCTTGGGCTCGGCCGGCTTTACCAGGCCAGTTCTTCTTCGGCCGAGAGGCCCGCAAATGTGGGCCGCGGTTCTTCTCTATGCTTCCGGCACACAGCCACCACTTCCTCCGTTTTCCGTCGCCTACAATTTCCACCACCAAAACAGTAAAGAACCATCGGAGGATCATCAGGCCAGGTTTGTTCAGCCCTCTCCCTCCGCGTTATGTGATAACTTAAGGCCGGAGACAATCCATGGGTTTCAACGAAGAACAAAGTACAATTTAACCACTTAAAATAATATAAACCCCCTAACTCATAATTGACATCACATGTCGTCGAGCCACGGAAGACGAGTGTCATGGAAAACAACGTTGTCCCATAAACATTGGAGGAAGATTTGTTTTCATGACGCGGTAAGCGAATCTAAAGACGACTCAGATTCCTTGATGTCGGGGTGCGTCCTAGGAGGAAGCGTCGTTGGAAGAAGTTCCGCACATTCTTCGTCAGAGATGTTCTTCATTGAAGAACTATGTTCTTCATCGAGAGAGGAACATCTTTCGTCTAATTCCCCAGTGGATTTTCCCTGAAATATTTTCCAACCGATATTATAAAAGCTACCCAACTTTAATAGAATTGCCATCCAATTCCAAATGATTCAAAAGAGGTTCCAAATAATTAATGTAGTTATTAATTAAATGCTTTGGAATAATAAATTGGTGGGATGTAGAGAGAATCCACCATAATAAATGAGTTGTGTTTTCAAATTAAATAATGGTGTGTTAAAGGGCAGTTGATGGGACGTGAAAGGGCTTGGGTTCCTGTGGGGCCCACCACACTGAATCCTCTCATCGGAGGTTATGCTGGGTGTCGGACCCACGCCTAACTTCCTCTTGGAGGAAATAACCACTTCATAAAATATAATTGTGTATCACCAAAATTTTATTTAATTTTAGATAAATCCCCATATTATAACTTTCAACCCGCATAAAACGCAACTGCGGTAAAGGTCCCCTTAAGAGAATATCGACATTATGAGTTCATCGGTTCCCTTGGCTTTCAATTCCAAGCACCGGTTCAAAATATAGAAAAAACCACATGTACGTTTTTCAAACGTACCTGAACAGAAAATCAAAAATTGATTCTGGGCACACCGGGCCTCAGAATCAGGCGTCGTCATAAACTACAGACTCGTAAAATTTCAAATAATTAAAAAACAATTTCCTTGAAATTTATGGTTTTTTACAGTTATACCAATATATCATCATTTAATTAGGTTATATTATTTATATTGAACAAAATATATTTAACATTGAATGAATTTTAAGGTCCCATTTAAATTAGAACTAGCTCTTGCATCAGACATAAAAATTGAGTCCCACTAGGATTGAAATCCGGGAAAAAGAATTACTAAATTTTGATCTATTTTTTAATTGAAATTCTCCAAATAAATAACTAATAGAAATTGATACAATGATATAATGATGATGTTTTAAAAAAATCCCAAATTATCCCTAAAATCCAAATATTATGGAATTAATATTCAATTGATTACTTGGCGGGGGTAAATTATTGAAAACATGTGAAAAATAATTTCAAAAATATATCTATCAAAAATATATTTTAATATTATGAAATGATAATATTAATATTTTTCAACTATTTCCATCATTAGGTATTGTCTATTATAAAAGGTCAAAGAAATTGAATTATTCCAAGCAAATCCACAAGAAGTGTCAAACTAGGTAGAATGTAAGGGAAACGACATCATGCAATATTATGACAGATGATGTTTACTCAATATATTTATGGTGAGGTTATTAACCCTATATGAATCTATTCCAAAAACACATTAAGTTGATTGATATATTCAAGGATAATTTTGTAGGAAATCCTAACTCCTTTCATCCCTATAGAATTAGAATTTATCTTATTAGAAGGATTATTATAATGATTCTCAATAAATTAATCTAATAAAAGTATCTAAAGATAAAGAAACCTTATTTTTATACCAACTATAGTGAATTATACATTTCATACAAAAAACACATCATACTAGATTAATATTCAATAGATATCATTAAAATAGATGCCCAAATCGTATTAGTCAACTTCCTTCAGAAACTTGGACACATAATCAAAATGTAAAAAAGAGATATATATAATATACCATATAGTTCTTAAAAAATTTCACCCTCTATATAAATATCATAATTATAATATTTATTTATATCAAGGTGATGGGACACGTAAGATATGGTGAGAAAAGTTGCTATATAAGGTTAAATAAGGGAGATACCAATGGCTACACATGATTAAAATGACGATAAGTGTTTGAGGACATGAGATTAATATTTGAAAACAATACCCAGACTATTATACAGATTAATTTGGAATCATAGACTAAATCATGATATTTTATAATACAATATTAGTAAATGAATCAAAGAACATGGTGAATGAGGGAATAACATTTGAATATGCCATAATATTTGCTGATAAACATATGAATATAAAATTAGATTTTTTATAAAGAATGATTTAAAATAAAATAATATTCAATTAGATACACTCATAATTCTATTTTAACTATATTCAACATTCACCCCCAATAATATCATAGTGGATAAAGTCGCTTATCAATCTACGTTCACAACCCATTCCGGTCTTTATTATCTCATAAAATGTCCTTCATTAAAAAATGAATTTAAGTGATTTTTAAATTTTTGACCACTAGTCATATAATCCCAATACATTCATATTAATTCCAAAAGATCATAAAACATCAATCATATATCATAACCCATGGAAATGAAAATATCTTTCATAAATATTTCAACATTTTATCATGCAATATACCATTTTGAAAACAATGGTTCCATAAAAATCTCATTATCATAATATTAAAACATCCAAAAAAAGATTCAAAATGGAATCCCTGGATTATAACACCATTAAGTAATAATTAACACCAAATAAAGTTATCATAGATAACATTACTTCAAATTATTCAGTAGAATAGTTTTTTAGAAATTAATTTTTTCAATTTGAAAATGATTTTTTAAAATCATTAATATTTTTGAATATTAATGAAAAAATAATCATTGAAAATATATTTAGAAACATGTAATGTAAGATTAAAATAATTGAGTATCGTTGAATTAATTAAAATCCATCTATTCAATAAACTATAAAATAGATATTCCATTAACATTTTTGGTAGAAAGTCAAATGTACTCTATTCTGGAAAATGAAAAGAAGATTCTATTAATACCATTTTGTAAAAATAATGAAATGGGAAAAGGTATCATAAAAATTAATTTTATTCTAGTATAAAAGTCATGAATAATTTCTAGAAAACATATATATCGAAGGAAACATGATTTTCAAATGATGAAAAAATAATGATTTTTCCTTAAAAATACTATTTGAGTCTCACGATTTCATTTGTACTTTATAATTAATGGAAACCATGTAATATATTGAAATAAATATAGTATATGAATATACATGGGATCTATGAGATATAAGGAAGATATTTTCATCATCATAAACTTTATTATAATAAATATCGACAATGAATTGGATTGTTCGATAAATCCCATAAAATAAGTTCCACTTGCTTCAAAAGTTCTATAAAATCCATTCTATTAAATTTAAATTTATTATAGGTCTATATAAGTATAATTTTCATGCATATAATAATATATATTATCCACTTATGTAATTTCAACAACTATATATTAATAATTCATTGATAAATTCATTGGATTTAAGTGTTAATCATTTCATTTTTCATTGATGGTTTCATTCAACAAATAATGGAATTATACTGAAATAATAGTTCTAAAATTACTATATTATTAACAATGATATAAGTTTCCAAAATATACACAATATTTTTATTTAGAGTCATCAATAAAATGTAGAGATAGAAAAACAAATCACATTGTTCATGGAGATGGTATGATGTACGTACACATTAACGATGATTCCATTTTTAAATGGTAGGAATAAAATAACGGTGAATAATAATTTAACATTATTTAATCATATAATTATCATAAATAAATATATATTAATTTATATCATCATTAAAACTATCCATGTAATGTGGTGATGAAAATTGAGATACACAACTAGGTAGAGACGACTAATCGTATTCATGCATGGGGGATGATTCAATTTTATGTAGGATGGAATATATGTGGATAATGGTTCTTCCATCAACATAATATAAATTAAAAATATATTGGATATATAATAAACTACCTATAAAATTATAAATTTTATAAAGCAGAGTTATATGAAAATAAAAGTGAAAATTCTCAATTAAGAGTAATTTATTTTCATTAAGAAAGCTCTCTTGAATTAAACCGAACTCTATAAAATAATGGAATTTTTTAATGAAATAAATAATTTGGTGTTGGTTAAGTAATATATGAACGTATTATTATTTCTTTAAGAACATGTGTTAGAGCCATGGATCGTAATTGAATAAATTCACTAATAAAATATGGTAATGTTACTTGTTTGTGAAATTTTAAAGACTTGTCCAAATGTTTTATCTTTTATATACTATTTTTATCCTTACCGAGGTGAAAAATATTTACCAAGGATAATATACTTGATTATAAAATAAAATGGACCAATTTAGATGATGTGATCACATGATTATAAATATGAAATCTAATTTTCAAAATTCAAATCGTAGTTGTGGAAGAATTAATTTAAAATTAAACCAATTAAATGTGATGAAAATTATTTTTCATGGATTTTTTTCATATAAATATTTTTAAATAAATGTTAAGAAATAAATTATTTAAAATGAAATTAATTCGATAATTAATAATATATATGATCTATAATTACATTAAAGACATTTTAAAACAAAATAGAATTTCTTAAATCATTTATATGAAAAATAGTTATGGAAAAAATTCATATTTTACACTATTAATAAAAAAATAACCATTCTTATTAAATTATAGAAAAATTAAAATTTAATTTAAAGATATCAATTTAAAATTTGTGGTTCATTTTAAAAAATAAATTTTATAAACGATCACAATTTAATTATTTTGTTTTTAAATAAAATTAAAACTGACCCACCTTCCAGGAAACAAAGTTTATAAAGGAAAATGATTTATTTTTTAAATTTTTTATTTTTAATAAAGATTTTATATTCTAAACATTTATCCATATTTTTTCGGTTTTTTCGGTTTTTATTACATTTCACTATTGAAATTTAATATTTTGGTTATAAAGGTTCACTGTATTACTAGTCTTTAGGACTAAGGATTAAATGTATTATAAGATAAGAAACTAATTAAGTCTATTTGAATATAAATATATCATAAAATCTCAGAGTGATAAATTTTATTCCCAATAGAGAAATCAAAGATGGTTTATGGTGTAATTGAGAGGATATTTGCATATAATATTTAAATAAATCTTTCAACATATTATGAAGTTCATTATACTTTAACCTATTCTAAATATTTTTAACAGTATTTTTAAGATTATCTTTGTTTCATTATTATAATAAAAAATTTTCATGTTAATGGAAAATTTATTTTACACCTTCTTTATATCAAACATGAAATTATAACGTTGTTGATCTGAATGTGTGAACAATAAATTCTATGAAGACATGTTATCCAATTTTCATGTCCTCCGTACAAATATGGTGATATGAATAGATTAAAGTAATATATAAGATATATATTATATAATTTTCATTATTAAATTCGAATTATTATTTACATTTATTTCAATCCATCCAATGATAATTGAAACCATCACACATATGTATGTATTGACTACAGTCTCCATGACATTGTGTAATTAAATTCCATTACCATAGTATATGAATGGTTACAAAATTGAATAAAATAAATAATTTTGTTAATTATAGAATAATAAATAAATTTTATAATGAAACCATGACAAATTTAAAAGGAATGGAACCATCGAACCAAAATATACAAGCAATATAAAATAGTTAATAACATAATGTTGATTTTACTGATGATTTTGTAATCAATGGGTACATTAATATTATGAGGCAACGAAATATTGTAATATAATTACGAATATGGGTTTTATATATATTTATCCTAAATGTTAATTTATTATATAAAATATTTAGAGTAAATTTGACGAATGTTTGGGACTGTGGTATAAGTTTATGTTATAATCGCATTCATTTTCTAAATATTATATGTCAAAATTCTAATGAGGGAAATTATGCCAAAACTGAATTTTAAACCCCTTTTTATCTTTTACATAACTCTAGGGTTTTCATGGTTTCTTTATATTTTCCTCTCTATGGTACATAAATTTTAAGAGAAATTGTTTATCAGAAAAATCAACTATATTTCCTCTTTCATAAGAAAACATATTCTTCCATTTCCTTGTTCTGCAAAACTTTTTATGAATATATTTTCTAAATCCGAGGATTATATAAAATCATATTATACCTTATTTTAAATATTTTTTAGAGTACTGAGATATATTTTTTACATTTTTTTCTAAAAAAAGACTTTAAGAATTTTTTCAAAATAGATTAGATAAATCGTTATTTTAAAATTTACCACACGAATGTATTTTCATGTCTTCTTAAATGTTGTATTTTGGTAAATATTATTTTCTATGTTTCCCAATTTTTTTCCAAGAAATACATTTGATAAATATTTTGATATTTTTAATTTAATATTTTGTCAAAACGAATAGGAATGTATCTCATGTTTTCAATTAGTGGTTTTAATGTTTTTTTAAAATAATTATTTATCAATGTAAATATACATTAATGTAAAAATCACTAGAGATATACTGTTATATAAACAGCTACATTATTTCTCTTGATGGATTTTATGATGATTTTTTCTTTTTTATTTCATGAATCCTTTTTCTTTCATGTGTTTTAATTATGCTATGATAATATAATGAATGATTTTATGATATTCTGGAATATATATAAATATGGGTTTTATAATGTTATGGGTGGGAATATAATTTTGTATGCCTCAAATTCAAATGATTATTACTGATATCTCAATAGATAATATAAAATATTATGAGGACTGAACCCATTCCTAGAATAAATACTCGTTTGGGAGTGAAGCCAATTCATTATGGTATTTTATCATTCTATATTGTTTGACTTGGTTGTGAGTCTTGAAAAATGAAATGATTTTATATGATTACAGTTGTGATAATATTCATAATATTTCCAATTTTTTGATATTCTCTCTTGTATCTTGATCGACTGATAATGAATCTTGACTCTTCTTAATCACCCCCTTCAAAATGTTAATTATTTTTGTAGTGAGTCATAATTTATTATAATTGAATAATTTTCTGAGAAATTTAGAAATTATGATCCTAATATCATAGATTTTTTCTTATTTAATGATTTTTTATCATCATCAATATATATTTTCTATATTTACACTTATTATTCACACCTTCTCACCTTACAGATATATTTCAATTTACATGGATAATAAGAAATGTATATAAATTATATATTTATAATATGGTTACATTAAGGGAATAAAAATATGGAAGTTTTTTAATATAATTCACGAATTTAGTCGATTATTTATTTTGGTTTCCCTGAAAATATATTTTTATATTTAATTACATTGAAGTATTTTTTCTTATATCACAATTTCATCTAAATTAATGAATTATGCTTATATGTTATTCTTAGTTATCCTATGTTGTTATCTTATATAGTTATATTTGATTTTGGATATAAGTTTTTAATGAATATGATAATATAAAATAATAAAAAAATGAATAACATAATGTGATATCGGGTGAACTCAGAAATGACATTAGCTGACAAAATTGAATAGAAATTTTCAAAAAAATTAGATATTTTTTCATTATTGAATGATTTATCACTGTGATTTTTGGTCTGGATTATTAGAATATAATATTTAATTATAGAAACTTTTCGGTACAAATAGAAATTGAGTTAAAAATTACTATGTAAGATAATGTAGTGATTTTCCTCTTGATAAATAGATCAATAAGGAACATAGAATGAACAATATTTTTCCTATACTAACAAAAATCAATGATTAATTGAAGCACAATGAGAATACCATGAGAAAAGGAGGAACAATGAAATGGTGATTCTTCTATGACAAAAAATAAACATTATTTTATTGTGACCTCTAATTAATTTGATACTAATCAATTGAACAATTTGACTAAATATTTTTTTCATCCATAAAGTACTTGTAGAATGAAAAATGTTTCTTGTTGGTATATCATATAGAAGGAGAAGTAGACAAATGGTAGAATTATATTAAAAATATGTGTTATGAAAACTAATTTGTCTAAATTTTATAAGATGATTTTAATATTATACTTTTTAGTAATCTCATTCCTTTTAATCTTTTCACAAAAATAGAAATCGAATTCCATATGATTATGTAGATGTATAATGAAGATATTGACACCCCTAATGAAATTTCTACAATCTATTTGATGTACACTTTAGTTTTCAAAAAAAATCTAAAAAAAGTATCAGTTATTTAGTGGTTTAAAATACTGTTTCCTAAAATTCATTGGGTACAAGGGACTTAATTATGATTTATGAAATCATTATAAGTGATCTCAATATATAAATGATTATTGGATATTTCCATAATTCTAATCATTCTGAAATTATCTTAAAGTTGAATTTTTATGTAAGTTATAATAATAAAACCCATTTGGATATTTAAATGAATAATACCTTATGAAATATGTGTAGAATGAATCCTAGGAAAATTTCCTCCAAGGGGATGGTAAATGATCTATGTTTTGAATGGAAGTACCTCGATAAATTGAATGTTGATGAAATTTTTATAAAAATATATTAAATCTAATAGTGATAAATATCATCTAAATTCATCACTTACATTTATATTCTACGACTGAATAGATTATGATGATTATTCCCACTAGTTCATAAATATAATTTATAATGCTGACAATCAACATCAACATCCATCTATAACAATAACGGATGGGAAATATCCTTAAATTAAAACTATTGAAATGAATCTTAATAATGAAGTGGTGTTGGTAAACATAGAATTCACTGTAGAATTAAAAATGTATAATTTTATTCTTTTTGTACTAATACATTTGTATCTTTAGAGTATTATATAATTATAACATCATAACCAATATTATAAGACATTGAATTACTAGGGAAAACTACTGATGATATGATTATTTCATCTCATTTTCATAGACCCATTGTGATAGTTTTTTAAGAGATTGTTCTTACTAAAAATATTATGATTATCCATTTTGTTGAATTTGATGTGATTTTTTTCATGGGATGAATTTCTTTATATATAAAATATATTAGTTATTTAGGACAGGAAATCATGTATGAAATTACAAATCAACCTATGATATTCTATATATATGATGATTTATATTACCATTAAATGGAATATAAAAATAATATATGGCTCTTACATCATATTTATAAAGATTATTTATCTCAAATAGTTATATGGATGCATAAAATTGATAATATTCCATTTAACCCCTAATATACCAATTCCTTTCTTATGTGTTTCATAATATTACTCTGAATTATAAAATTGAGTTTTAATATAACTCATAGATAGTACTAGTAATATTTGAAAGATTCATTATATAATATCCCTCTCAAAGATATAGTAACTAATGAATAATCTATAGGTTAATCATTATAATGGATTCATTTGTCCAAGTTCATTACAATAGGGGTGTACCTAAACTATTCATTAAGAAAAATTGTTATTAAAATAATTAAATTGATTATCAAAACATCAAATGATTACCACAACAAAAAATTCTCCCATACACTTTATGGATTATTTCATTTTTCAAATATAAGTAGCCTAATAAATTTTATGTATTGACAAACTTTTTGGAAACCATCACGTGATGGTCAAAAAAGTGGAAAATAGCAAGGAATCATTCCATACCATGTATGGATCCTGTGAATTTATAGTGATACCATTGGTAATTTAAAAATGACACTATTATCTTTATTGATATAATGAATATAGTATTTATATATTGACTTTAATATGTTACAATTATATTTATAAATTAAATTCGTATATATTCCATGAGAATTATTGAAAATTAATATCATTTTAGGATTATATTAAATACATTTAGGAAGAAGAATATGTATTCAAAATTTAGGAAATATTAATTATACCTATAGAAATTATTATTATTTGGAAATGTTATTTTAATAGAGAGGATATTGGTGGATCCATTAATGGTGGATGTTATTGAACATTGGACCAGACCAACATTTGTGAAAAATATCCATATTTTTATTGTATTGGATTGATATTATAAATGCTTTGTGATAATTGAGTCATTGATATAATGTGAAATATTTACATTTCAATTGAAGGGATATAAGTTCCTTTGAATAGATGATTATGAATATAATTTCAAAGTACTGAATAAATGGATGTTTAGTGCACCTGTTCTCAATATACTCTCCAGTAGAAATGTGGATGTGATTTATAATATGTGTAAAATAAAGGACATGTGTTTTTACAAATAAAAATGATATTTTAGTACAATTATATTTATAGAAACTTATGGTTTATTTGAAAAATCATCTAACTCCTTATTAATATCTTCCAGTGTTAAATGTTTCTTTGAAAATATGTGAGAATTTTCATTACAATTAAAGGTATGACATATATACAGATAATAATATATTGAAATATATATTCATATATAACAACATTAAAATAAAAACGATATAGTTTAATTTTATTAAACATTATCACTAATGAATATGTTACCCCCCCAACATGGAAAACATGGTGGACAATTCTTTGAGTGAAAATGATGAAACTATTTTTACCATTATTAGAACTGAATGAGATAATATAGTGTTAAATTTTATTGGTATTGGCCTTGAAATCATATGGAAATCATATATATCATTTACATCAATGAAAAATATTCAGAAATATTTTAATTTCAACATTAATGTTTAATAAAAGTAATATGTAGAGCCAGAAAGGAAGGTAAATATTTTCCATGAGTTCAACCTTAACCATGACGAAATGTTTAAAATTAATGAATTGGTATGTGTCCCATCAATAAGAAAAATAAATAGAGTTATTCTAGATAAAGATCATAGTTCATCATTATCTATTAATCCTAGTATTATGAAGATGTATGGAAATCAGAATAAAAAAAATTTATTCGAAAACATGAAGAGGGATATTTCATAGTATATATTTCGGTAGATGGTATAAAGTCAAGGTAATAATGTGTTAAAAATCAAAATTGATATTTTATAACCATTAACCATAGAAATGTTGAAATATAATTAAATAAAAATGGGTTTCATCATGGGACACCACCAAAAATAAAAAGGGAACACATATATTTGTGTTATAGTCGATCGACATATATAAGTGAAAAAATTTATTGTTATTGGAGAATGTTTACATACTGATTAGATAACATGAACATACAACATGGTTGGAGAAATATTGAATATATTTTCAATCTCAATCATATTTTATCATGAATAATGATTTCCCATGATGTTCTCAAGAATACCGTAAGAAGATTTGATAATATTTTTGTGATTTAGAATGAAATATCATCCATTGAATGGTGGTCAGTTTGAGAAGAATAATGAAGACATAAAAGATATGTATAGAATAGGAATAATAGGTTTCAATGGTTTTTGAAAAAAAAAACCTTTATATGGTCCAATTTTATTAAAAAATATATTTCAATCTAGTATTCATATGGCTCCAAATGAATTATGATTTGGAATTACAAGTCGAATTCAACCATGATAGGATGAAATTGTAAAATGAAAATTTTTGAGAACTGAGCCAAATGAGGAAATAAAATAAACTATTAGATCTATTCTGTAATATATTATATAGATTATAATCAAAATACAAATTACATTGAAGACTATCAATATCATTTTATATTCAATGTTTGTTATATGGCGTTCATATGAATATCTTCTTAGAATATAGTCATGAGTATTTAAAAGAAGGGTAAACTAATCCATAGTCATATTGGTACTTATGAGTTTTTTTGCATCCTGATATAATATTATTTATTGATGATTTCTATATAGATCTCCCATGTTATTGATATATTATATATATCTATTTTGATATAATACATACCTAATACTATAGATATATTGAATTAAGGGCTCATTCCATTGGAGTGTAATATTTCTTAAGAGGGGAAACCATTAAAAAAATATAGTCATAGAGATAATGTTATATATAACATGACGAATCCCCTATTTATGGTTATATATAATAATTATAAATCTATGGGTGTAATTTGGTTTCAAATGGATGTGATAAAAAAGACATGCTGTCATTTTCCTTAAACTTGAGTTCCAAATTTTGGATAGAATTTTTTTGTTTTGGTGGTAGAATTTAATATCTTATGATTTTAGAACACATTTTTTAGTTTGTAAATAAGACGTGTTTAATAGCCATAGAAGGAAAAAACCATGAACTTATGTGAATAATGATTATATGATAAATATTAAATTAGTTAATATAGTATTTAAAAGAAATATAATTTTCAAAAATAACATTTAATTCACTTAGGAAATACTATTTATCATGATGAGTTGTTTTGAGATTTTTTTAATTATGAGTGTCATTTTTTTCATTCATACTTTACAAACAAACTATTAAGGATATTAAAAATATAAGAAACTATTTTTACAAATTTAAAAGATAAAACATTTTTTTTAAAATTGGTTATTAAAGAAAATCAAATAATTTAGTTATTCAAATATATGTTTCTCTAATAAGTTGAAACTATACACTCAATGTTTTTTAATAAATTTAATTTATCATTATTGAATAATTGTTTTATAAAAATTTTATAATGATATATTCATTAATATGAGTTGACATTCTCTTAATTCATTAGTATGAAATTAAATGGAATAAATTTAATGTTATGCATGAAAATTTATTCTCTTAAAAAGTGTCTTCATTGCGTTATACACCCTTATTTTATAATTAAAATATTAATATTATAGAAAATTAATACGGTGATTTTTTTTTTAAATTTAAAAAATGAGTTTCAAATTTATTAATGTGTTCAATTTTATATTTTTCAATAAAAATATTTACCCTAATAAAATTTTATCCTTGGGTAGAAGATAAATTTATTGGGGGTGGGGGAGGGATAGGATTTTAGATAACGAATAAAGTGTATATATTACATTGATAAATTTCATTGGGGAAATTTGCCTATAGACACCATTATGTTATGTTATAATTTGGAAGACTCTTGTGCCACTTTCCTATGACTATGACTATTATATTTTAATATTTTTTTATTTACAAGATTTTCACTCCCCTCACTTAAATATTAATTACCTCTCTATGTCACTCCATCCCAAATTTTGGGAAATATGTCTTGTAAAACAATAATAAAATAGCATCATAACAAATATACCAATTTATTAACGATTTTATCTTCCCAATATAATATCATTTAGAGGGTTAATTTGGATTCCAAAATATGTTTCCCAGTGAAGTCATAATTTCATGTATCAATACATTTTAGGTTTATTTATTCATTATACTAAAAGATATAATATATAAATTTATTATCATCCTGAAATATATAGGATCCCTATATTGAAGTATTTTTATGTTAATTTTACATCATATATATTTCTCTTTTTATCATATGATAAATTATAACACCACCAATGTGTATGTACCGACAAACATCTCCATAAAGAATTTGGAATCACATTTCATGTCCTCTATAATAGTTTGTTCATAGTTATCTATTTAAGGAGTATATAAGTTTCTTACGATATATGTATGATTCCTTTATAGTAAAATAAAATTTACCTATCTTTGATTCCATTAATTGAAAAGTGAAAGCATTATTCTTGTGTGCATTTGAACAACCATCTCTTTAACAATATATAATTAAATTTTCAACACCAGTATTTATTAATGTTTATAAATTTTTTTATAATGAATAAATATGATACATAAAATATGATTATAATGATTGATATGATTAAACCATTAATAATTTTTAAATAATGTAGTTGTCAAACTAAAACATGCACTGAATAGTATAGAGCTAACTCCAAATTATATGATTTAATGAAGAAATGTTAGTTAATTGGAAATTGAAAGTTATGTAAGAAGATTATACTGTAGGATAATTATTATTATTTTTGGAGTATATATGTATAAAAATTATGAATTTGTTATATTGGATATTAAGAGTGCATATGAGTTATATAAGGACATGTGGTAAGGGTTAATGTTACAATACGAATAATTTTATAGATTGTATATTACAAACATAAAATGAATGAACTTTTATGACCATATTTTTTAAAATCCCAAATATCTTCTTCAAATTTTTATTTTTGGGGTTTATATTTTTTTCATACATTTTTCTATTTATCGTACATAAAACAATTGATAATTTTTTAGAAAAATTTACCTTTTTTTCTTGTAGGTCGGTTAACTAATTATTTTATGTCCTTATTAATTGAAATGTTTTATAGAGTTTTATATTTTATGAAATAATTATTTATAATAATAACTTTCGACCACATTTTACATTTCCTTTAAGTTTAGAAGAAAAAAATTCACTAATGCTTTCCGAATATGATATTTTTTAAATTTATTTCATGTGTCAAATGAATTTTAGTTTCAAATTCTTCTATATAAATGATTCATTTTACAATCATTGATATTATTTTCTTTGTGATTTAACATGCTATTTTCCAAGGAATTTTTCTATAAGAGTAATTTTAACAATTATTTAGTAATTTTTATTAACTATTTTATAGAATGAAAATGATATTTTTCTCCTGATTTTACAGAATGAATGAAATGTAAATTTAAATTTATTTTTCATATATTACTGCACCCATTTATGTATATTTAATTAAGGATATTGTATTATGATATAATCCACTTTATTTATCAGGATATCTTGTGATGATTATGTTTTATGAATTATTTTAGGAATCTTATTTATTTCCCATAGGTAAATTATAATATAGTGTTATGATTAATGGTTTTAGAATAATATGGGGCACATATGTATCTTTTTCATTTTTTGAGAGGTGGGCCCAACATTATACTTCCATTAAATGTAATGGTTAATTATTTATATCTCATCATATAGTATAAATTAATATGGGTATTGAAAAAATTATATAAATGAAAAGTCTTTGGGGGAGGAAACCCCATTCATTATGGTACATTTTCTACTATGTGGTGATGGTTTTGGTATGGAGTCATGAATATTGAAATTAATTTCAATTTTTATGATTGAAACAAAATTCCTATGATATGTTATTTTGTTCATTCTAAAATCCTATGGATCATGATAAAAAAAATAATGATTTCACGCTCATATGACTCATATCATTTTAAATATAAAAGATTTATGCAATGTCTCATGGTTACTAAGCTATGATTGATTTGGTATAATCTTCATAAGTTATTAAAATACACTCATGAACATATATTTATCTTCTTATAAAAAGTTATCTTTGACGTATATCTTCCAAGCTTACCATTACTGAGAACTTGAACTCACCATTTATTATTTTCAAGGGTTCTATGTTTTTTAAGAATCGAAATATGTTAAATATTTATTAGAAGAGTGCATTGAGAGAAGAACACTTTGGGATATATTTAATATCTATCAAAAACCATGTTTTTTATTTACATAGTCTTTATAGATGTGATTTGTTATGGTTACAATTTTTGAATTATTCTTTAACATATAGTTCAATATTATAAAAAGAGATATTTTTATATATGTATTTATTAAGTTACCAAAGTATATATACCCGTAATGTTTTTTTCAAAATTATCATGTCATCACATTTAATGAAATAAGTGTAGACTATGAATTTAAAATCAATTAGATATGGGGAAATTTTCATTGATTTAATAATTTATTGGTTCATGTAAATTAATTTGAAAATTTCAAGTATACATTTGAATTACTATAAAATGAGGCAGAATAATACATCATTGGGTAGCCACCAATGAGAAAGAAAATTAGAATATTTAATTTTAATAAAATCAATATGAGTTCTATATGAATTTTATCAAAGGAGGTTCTAACCTATATTTAGACCATTTATCCATATTTGATCGATCATGTAGACCGAAAACATTAAATAATGATATGATGATGGGTTTCGGAATAATTTCCCCTGACTTTAAGATATAATTTTTAAAATATAATCCCAAACTAGTAAATTAAGGATATAACACAAACACAAAAAATAATGCTCTAAATGGAATTTTCCCATATTATCTACAAATCATAAATATATACTCATATCATTATTAATATCTAATGGTATTCCAAAACCAATAACATAAACTAAAAATTCCCCATATCTACTGTTAAATCTCATGATGATGGCACATCTAAAACTTTCTATAATCATTGATATAGGAATGACAAAACATCCATGATGAGAAAAATAATGACTCTCATGCATTAACCTCATGATTTAGGGACACTTTTTCTTCATTATTAGTTGTTGAAAATGTACCAATTTAAAATTATTGGATAACAAATACCACTTCATCTCCCACATATAATGATATAGAGTACAATCAAGAGTTAGATGAAGATATTTGTTACTCTATTCAATTATTTGAGGATGTAATATCTACTAATGTTTGTGAAATTATACACATAAATCAAGGAATCTAAGAGGATGTGTGACCAAATTTGATTATCAATACTACATCTCCAACATATAATAAGACATATCTGTCCTTTATAAAGAATAATTGATATTTATTCTCATAAAATTACAAAGATAATCATAAACATGATCCAAACATAGCTACTCATCATCTGAATTAATCATATGATCACCAGGGATATAAACATACAGTCAGAAGAATACATACATCCTATCATGTGATGGTGGAAGATGAATATGATGTGATCAGAAAATAAAACATCATTCTAGTGGTTTAATACCCTAAATAGATCAAAAAATCATCATTGATGAGAATATCAATGGTTGTTGTCTTTAGATATCTAAATAAAAACATTCCAAAGGGTTATTTACTACTCCTAATAAAAATAATTTTGAGTAATAAATTTACTAATTTTTGTTTTCTCTTCTTCATTATTCGAAACTATGTATACAACTAGATCAATACGACCATTTACAATGAGAATGCCCCCATTTTATAGGAAAAATGTAATATTTTAATTCTCTGATTCCATTAATCACGATGAATGGTATCACTATATATCAATGATCCATGAACAATATCTTTAAGACATTCCTTGAGAAAACTATTGAATTCTACGTTCATGATATAGTTGTGAAATACTATCAGTGTTTCTATATTCTTATTGATCTATAATAAATAATTAATTAATTGCAACAATACATCACAAAAAAGAATCCCATAAAATGAGATTTTGTGGTTACAACAGGGATATTTCTCAACTTCATAATATTGTACTCCGACACCAATGATTACCCTAATAATAGATGGTAAATCATAGATATAACACATCCTTAAAACCTTATGATTTTAGAGGGATGCTTGTATGCCTTTATTATATTAGATATATTATATCAAACATTTTCTCTATGTTTCTCCATTAATATCCCAATGAAGAAGGTATCTACCAATTAGTGGGGTGAATATTATTAAAGAAGCATTTAATATATTGATAAATAACATTTTATTGCACTATTATTGATTCCAACCATATAAGGAAATCCTCTTATTTTATAGATGGTAACCATAGAGATATCACTGTATACCCTTCATGAGAAGAATAATTTTATTTGGGATATAAACAGTATGTACTATCCTAGTATAAAAATGATGGATTCTAAGACTAGACACTTGATTAATAATAATAATATTCTTTCATTAATCCCAAAATTACGAATAATAGAAAATACATATACAATCATGAAACTACATAGTCTATCATATTGAAACACTAAAATACATCATCAATTATCCATTTAGGGATAGACCTCATGTAAAGTGGTCATTCATCCTATAATAGTATTATATTTAGTTCATGATATATAAATTAGTGAAAGGGAAGTAATTATTATACATATTTGATGAAAATGATTCCATATAAATCATGCATTAAATAAAAAATATTTTCATGTAGATTTTTTCTCATTTTATGAATCATATCCCAAATAGGATAGAAATAATTTGATGGTAATTCAAAAATCCCGACTAGAATAAGAATGGAAGAAACATGAATCAATAGATCTAGATTAAGGATCATCTTTACCTCTCCAATGAATGTATTTACCGTAAATTTATTATTTCCATTTGATGATTGAAACACTAATGAATCATAATTTAAATCTCTCATTATTATCATGGGAATGTACATGTATATGCTGGTGGAATGATTAATTGTAACGGGGGGATAACCGTAATTTTATAAGAAGATAAATGATAAATATTCTATTAATAAATAATAATTAATTACATTAATTGATTACATTATAGATTTTATAGAAAAATTGCATTGAAAATAAACATTATCACACATTCGATATTCAAAAAACTCTCATTCTAATGAATTTTATAACATCTCTACAACCCTATAAAATATACTCTAGGATAGAAAATTCTTCAGAATAACATATCATGGCATGACCTGATAATGATATGGAATAAATTTATATGGTCCAAACCATCCAATGGAAAGGTAATCTGATATCATTACGAACTAATATTGAAATTGGATGGATATTCCCTTTAATGAACTATATCCATAGTTTAATTCTACCAAATAACTGATCCAAGAGTGAATAAATCTCTGCGGGGTATTAGAGTTTATACTTTATGATGAAAAAAATCATTGAAATTACTATATAAATGAGGTATTGATGGATTCCCCTTTAGATGAATTAATGAAGTGGAAATTCAAATTTTTTTATATGAATTACATGTCTATAAATTCAGTGATATTTATTCCTAAAAAATATTCCCCCAAAAAACAAAATACATCGATACATTTTTTAGACGTCTCACGCTGCCAAATATTATTGTTCATTTGTCATATAGGGAGTATATGTCAAGGGATTAGAGCCTCTTGCTTCGATATGGTTGTTCTATTACGTTATTAAATCTAGAAAATATTCAATCTGCACTAACTACTTTTCTCTCATGGATTTTATAACAAAAACAGTCATTAAATCTTTAAATTCAAACATTATTTACATATTAGGATTAATCACACAATATTAATGTACAGTGTATCTAATTTATAATATTATCAATTGAAATTGATATATCAAAAGGAAAATATTCCATACAAACACTAATCACAATACCCTGTAGTGGAAAATAGATTGATTGATTATTTAAATAGGACAATATTTTCTATACAATATAAAATGGTTGATAAAATGTAATAAGTCTTGTCCTATTGAAGTATGGAATTATTTTTCAGATTATCACACCACAACACATATTCTTATTCTCTTACCCCTATATTGGATTGTTTATAGGGGAAAATAATTCCTAGACATTGAGATTTAGATTACCTCACTTCACATAATTATGTGAAACTAGTTTTTTGAAATATAAAATATATTATATGTTAATATATGAGTAAGAATGGACCAAAGAGATAAGGTTGTACACATTTCATAACCCAGATGTACATAATATGCACATTATATGAGTATTAAAAAATAAATGTATCCTTATTCCTCAATGGAGTACTAGTTCTAACCCTCATAACATGAATAATACATAAGAAGAAGACTATTTAGCTTGAAATGAAATATGAGAAACTATATTCCATATTAATGTTCTAAATTAATCCAATGTATTCCATGATTACAATTTAATGAGAAAACATCACACAACACAACAATTATAGGATTAATAATAATTTCCTTTTATAATTTTATATTATGATTATTCTATCCGGGCCACATGATGTAAAACTATATGAAAACATCATCATTATAATACATAAAAACACAGAGAAAAAGTCAATGGTACATGACAATAAACTACATCACACATATGTTATCATTAAGTGATTCAAAACTACATGATTCTTGATAAAAATTCCATTGAATGTTAATATTATACACTATATGAAATATTTCTATTTCTACTTGATTTCACAATGACCAAAAATCATTTTAGGTTAGATTTACTAGTTTATTTATATAATTACTAATATTTAGATTCACCATGTCCAATGGTAGAAAACAATTTTCTGGTCAAATTTTGATAAACTACCTGATATAATGTCTTCAACAACATCCTTCTAGGATATTATTCATTGTATGAGAGTCCCCATTTTCTTACATTAGATAAAAATCCACATATTTTGTTCTCAAAACTCTTTCCCTTCATCCATAATACCACATAGTGATGTTTTTAATTATCTTTTTTCAATTACTAATAATCTATTTTGATATTAAGAAGAAACATAGTGCCAAAAATAAAGCTAGGCCACAATATAGACACATTACTTAAAAACAATGTATTTTTGGAAATTACCTTATATGAATAACTATAGTTATCATGATTTTTTTTAATTATATGCAGTGATGTATGAACAAACATAACCAACGAAAATATCGATCATAATTATATCACTAACTTGTTTTCATTCACTAACCCTCTATTAATGTTAATTCCCCAACATTCTCAATACTAACACATATTAACATTAATTTTCCCCCAATATCAAAACTATATATGGACTAATTCGTAATTCTATTGAATTTTAAATAAGTTTAGGATCCTAAATCATTGATTTATCCATACATTCCACACAAAATGTTTATTCCTTGGTGATAACAAAATCCAATTCATGTTGGGTTGTATCATTGATTCCCTCATCAGGGTTACCATTCTAGTCATACACTAATGTATATTATACACATCTATATAGATGATGAATCATTACAATAAATATGGTTGGATTTATTTTTATTAATAAAATATGTATAGTGTTTTTTAGATCTCTTATATCATTCCCAACAAAAATGTTCATCCAAATCGTCTGTTTCATTTGTATAGTTATACATTTCACTCGCAATAGGTTTCCCTCCACTAATCGTGTCCTAGAAAAAACTGTATCATTTTTTCATATTTTTTAGATATATAAAAATGTTACAATCCTAATATATCCTAAATTTACTTAATCTACTTATAGTATGACTTTCATGAAACCTCACACTCTCATGTATGATACAAATGCAAGATAGAGGATCTTTCTGGATCTTGGATATCAATCCATGAACCAAAGGATAGATAAAATGTCCTCACTACCGCCATGGTGTTTACATATTCATATGTGCATTATATTCCTTAGTAGAACTGGATATGGATAAGATAATATATATGGATGAGAATTAATCCTATAATTTTTATAGCACCAACATTCATTATCACAAGATATTAAACAACCTCAAATGTGGTTCATCATATAGAACATCCTAAAGTATCTTACATTGTATGAAATTATTCCTCCTACATAATAATATGATCTATGGTGCACTTTTTATGCATTACTAATTTTAATAATCTTTTTATATTGATAAAAAAATTATATATACACTATAAAAATATATATATCATAATTATTGTTAGAATTTGATATTTATTGACACACTAATATCATAAAATATTCCTAGAAACATGTTCTCATATTTTTCTATCACACTATCCTTTGATATGAGATATATCAACATTAGAACCGTTGGGGGATAATATTTCGATTTTCACCAATTCCTATAACGAAAAAAATAACCTCAAACACCTAAATCATAAATAATTTATATTAAATTGTTTGAAAGAAATATTCCCCATTTGTGATCTCTCTATGTTTTATAGGATGGTTTATCTATGAAATATAATTTCCCTACACAATTCATGATCTATGAATGTTTATTGATTCATAATAAGATAAAAATACCCATATATATCATAACTATGAATGTATGTATTCCTGATGTTTGGATATTCTTATTGATTCCCATATCACTTCTCCTGGACCTAGTGATATGTACCTAAATATCCAATCGCCCCTTAGACCATGGTATATGGCCCTAACCTTGAACATTATATAATATTGAGTTATGTTATTAATTTTACATTATCTCACTCTGAGAATCTTTTAATTTTTAATTATATACACAATTAGGCCACAACTCATACATAAAAACACAAATATTACATGGTATACACTTATACTAACTATCCATTTTTTCATAAAACAATAAAATATATAAAAACATGATTTTGATTCAGGTTTAATTATCATAAAAATTCATGTATCCCATCTATGGCTCTATTCCCATTTATAATCTGTAAAAACTTTTTAGAACTGGGGATGAGAATAAATAGATCAGTATCGGATATACAAAGAAGGAAAACTATTATTCTAGAGAAAACATGTAAACCATGAAATTTTTTTCAAAAAATAATACATTTTACAATTATGAATGTGTAAATACTATTCCCTGAAAATAATCTCATTTCTTACTATTTTTTATATCAAAATATTATAATAAAACCTAGAAAAACCTATTACAACTAATGGTAAATAAGGACATAATATTACTTAAATGGAATATTCATGTGGTCGAATTCAACACATATCACTCTAACAAATTGAATATCCACATGAACTAATTACATAACTAATTCATTTGGAGGTTATATCATGACCACCAATTTTTGATTTATCATGGAACTACCTGTCTTTGGATTGTCACGTAACCACCCATCAAAATGTAAAAGTTTTATGATTTAATCAAAGAACAGAAAATATTTCAATTATCAACATTTAACTCATAAAATATCATTTGAAATCAATAGAAATGATTTCAATATATTTAAATAATAAAAACATTTTGAAAACAATTTTAAATTCCAAAATATATAGAAAATGATTTATTTATACACCTTGTAAAAGAAGGTGGTGTATAACATCAACATTTGTCTCAATGAAATGAGATTGAGATGATGTCCCTACCAAAGATAGTTTTGTTAATAAAATAGTAGATTAAGTGTTTTCACAATATATCCACAAAAAAAGAATAAATAAAATATAATATATTTAAATTTCATTTCACATATATAAGTTGAAAGACACAATAAAGAAGTATATGTTTATCCAAACGAATGGAAATTGGGTTAAGAAATTCCTTTACATAGGCCATTTCCATAAAAAATACTTAGATTATGTGTATTCACTAAAAATAAAAAAAAATTATATATTAAATATATTATATTCTAAATTCATTTCAAACAACGGATTTGAACAAACATAACCATGAAGTAGATGTTTAACCCAATGAATGGAAATTCGGTTAAGAAATGCACATACCACTTGTAATCTGTAGAATTTTTTGACCCATAAAAGTAATAATTAATGAATGAAACATTTAATACCATGAAGATAAAGATACTAATTCTAATTAATGTAAAATTTAATTATATATACTCTATAAAGAACAACTATGGGGTCAATAAAGAATATATCTCACTAAGGAGAAAATTTATAAGGGACTATAATTACAAAGTTAATATCCATGAAATAAGAATTTAAGAATAGGGTGATTAAAGGTAGATATAGTATATAAACACAAAGGTAAGTTTAAATTACAAAATAAATGATAAATAGTGATTCTATATATATCCTTGGAATAATATACTCAACCAAGACATCGTAAAACCCATTGTGTGTAAATAGAGTTATGAAATTCCACTACCTGAGTCCTACTCACCTAACATGATCCTTGTTATTCATCAATAATATACATATGTTAGTTTATATTTTAATTAGAACATATAAATTTTTAGTATTCCTTTAATATCATTAATTACGATGTTATAACAATTATATAATTCTTTTCATTCATATTAGATGATTGGTGGATATTCGATATATCAGTTGATAATGAACATGATAAAATGTCAACTATCCATGTGGTCATCTATACATCATATCTAGAATATAATAAATCATATAAATATCATATATACCCATTATTGTAATATTTATCATTATAATAAAACAAAATCTAAAAACATTGTTCATGAAGATGTTAGGATGTATGTACTCATCAACGTTATTGTTTTTTCCGTTCGTATTGAAAGAATGAAATTAAATGAAATATTAGTAAATATATATAATATAATTATATCATCATTAATGTTTCGTTTATATCATATATTTTTTCTAAAGTTCTGTAATACAATCTAGGTGATGTGTGAACTAATCATAACATTTTGAGGAGGTGGTAGTCCACACGTCCCCAAATGAAGTTATCGTATAACCACAATATGAAAATCATGGAAAATTGTTTAAAATAACATTTCCAAAATATTAAATATGTTAATATATATATATATATATATTTAAATATTTATTTACCTAAAAATAAATTTAAGAAAATTCTTGATGGTGGTAACAGAAAAGAACATAAACATTATTCATAGAGGCGATTAACTAGCATAACTTGGACAAAAATTTCGTTTCATTGAATAAGAGGATGATAAAAATGAAATGGACATGAGATATTCCATTAGAAACATAAAAATAAAGTATATAATTTTTTTTATTAATCATGCATTTAGGTATGAATAACTTGAGGTGGTAGTAGAAAAAGAAAATAAGCTAAGAGAGGTATATTGAGAAAAGTTCCTATTGGATGTCCCATCCTAGAAACACTCTGGATGACATTGGATTTTATCGTTTGGTGATTCCACAAGCATTTTTACATGTATAGAGCGAGTAAAATGTGGTGTGGGTAGAGATGTTAGGAGGTAAATATTTTTTAGGACTAAATGGGGAAGTGATGGGGTGGTATTTATACTTGATGATAATCAGGTTCAAGTGATTAATTTATTGATTATTTTATATTAAAAGCTAGTAACCTTATGGTATCATTAATTTTATCAAATTAGACTATAATTTAATATCTTATAGGATGGTTAGGGTATAGCCAAACCTCGACCACACTTTAAATGTTGAAAATATTAGGAATGTCAAAAGTTTACCTTTTCTGACAAATCCTTGTCAAAATTTTAGTTGTACAACGGTAAATATTTTTTTTACCATGGAAAATATTTTATACATAAAAATTAAATATCCCATACAAATTTTTTTGGTTATTTTGATTCCAAAAATACTATAAATTGTATTTAATCCAGTTTATATAATTTAAAAAATTATTTTTAAAATTAATTCCATTTACATAATGTAAAATCATGCTTTTAACGTGAAATGTTCAAATGTTCACATTGATTTTATATACTATTTCAATTTGAAATATATTAAAATTACCTCTATTTTATAAGATTTGAAAATAATAGTCTATTTATACTATGAAACCACGTAAATGGTTGATGTAAATATATATTTAAATTAGAATAAAATATAGTTTTGAATTAAAATGCAATATTCTTACTATTCAATAAGAAAGAATATTATCATAAAAAAAATAAAAATTATCTAAATTAATATTTTATGTCCCAAATTAATATAATAAGTTTATTATGTCAAATATAATATATATAGGTGTTAAAAACTAGATTCAAAATGGGTTCTCTATTAACAACTGGTAAAACTGTATTTTTAGAAAAATACACCTTTTATCCAAAAAATTATTTTTGTTCATATATCATGTATACAAAACTCATTAGATTAATTTTAAACAACATAATAAATATATATTTCATTAATAACATACAATAAGTGTATATTATTGTTTTATAAACACAATTATTCTCATTTAGATAGTTTTTCATAAAAACACTTCTCTTATTTTAATTTTTTTATTTTAATGTCTAATAAATTTTGCAGCCATTAAATCTCTCTATATACATGTGTACACCCTATTTTCATAATATAGTTAAAAAATTTCAATATTTCCTTTCCAATTTCTAGTTTATAATGGTAATATTTAAAAAATAATAATTAATTTTTCATTTAAGCTCAATGTTGGGTATCATGTACACTTTCTAACATAGTGTATCATTCTTTGAAATCAGGATGTTACATAATCTCTCCATTAATAAATTGCTTCCTCAAAATTTTAATTTAGGTTTAGTAAATACATTTTTACATTCTATATTAATTTATTTTTATCCCACATCATAAATAATATTAATAACACTACCAATTTAAAAGAAGAAGAGTGAAGTTCAATGATAACTTGAGATAACAAATATTAGTGTTCTATATAGAAAAAACATGGATATGGAAGGGATAACTAACCATCACAGTCTTATAGGAGTGACTGAAAAAAAATCAGGAGAATGTTTACAATCACAAAACCATAAATCTATGATTGGTAAAAATTTCCATGGTTTACCATTATGAAAATAAATTTGATGACCTTATTGTTTCAAGAAATTTAGAAATACAGAATTTACAATGATAACTAATAAAATAATTAAATATATTTACTTGAGAAGTAGAGTTTCATTATTTAATGAATTTATACCACAAACCATCCTTTTCTACAAATCATTTGTATTAATGATAAAATTTTCACAATTGAAGCATGAGAATCAACATATCGAAAATCACAAAATCCAGAAAAGATGAAGCATAAATTTCTCTTGTATTTAGACATTAACAAAAACCAAATTTATAGTACAGGAGAGGTAAATTCCAAAAAACATAAACCAATGTATTATGAAAATCATATTTTAATCTCCAAAATTCAATACATATACCCATTATTAAACATAGCCATTTTGGAAAATAATTGTCCATATATTCATTAATGTAATCCAAACTAGGATTGAAACCCCAAAACTCAAAAGGATTTGATAACAAATTATTTCATAAGAAATTTTAATATTTAACTCTAAAGAATATCAATCACCCATAATGTCTTATAGAAAAAAGAAATTGTCCTAATAATCATGAATATATGTTAACTATTTCCATAATTAATTATAATAATCATAAGTAGAAAATAAAATCATATATTCATCCAAAATAAAATATAACCATTAATGCTTAAATAAAATCCAATTTTATTATATTTACATTAGGTATATAGGGTTATTCAAAATAGTGAACATCTTCTAAACTAACATCTATAACATAATGTCGATATCATTTTCTAATACCAAGGATATTTATATGATATAACATAACATCCAAAAATATACTTATTTAATTCCTTCAACTAGTTTACTAATGAATAAAAAGTAATAATAAATTGGGGAATCGTGTAGTCCAGTGATATGTGATAAATCCTTTTTACAATTTAGTTGTGGGTTCGATTCTTACAGAATTGTCCAATGTGATAGGTTTTCACTTGGTCTGCAAATTTTCCCTTTTCAAAAACAATGTAATTATTTTAACATTCCAATAAAATGATGAAGTCCTAAAAATTACCAAAACATATTTTAATATCAATGTTTATCTAATGAATATAATTATTTATAATAAATTAAATATCCCCTAATTACCTTAAAATCAAGTATCATATTATCCCTAAAGGTTATTCATACAATTATAATTTCGTACACATAATAAAAGATAAATATTCCTAAAAAAATGACATTAATAAGGTCAGGGTATCATATACTATAAAAATAGTTTCCCAAAGTTATTCCATCATAAAAACAAATTTAAAACATTTAAATATATCATTATTCATATATCTAGAACAACTCTCAAAATCTGAAAATTTAGACATCTTAATAATTCAAAATTGTTCATGATACATTCACCATTATTTTTCATATTTTTCCTTAATAATTATTTCTTAAAAAAATCATGAATCATATCCTACAATTCAATAATTCATAACATGAGCAAAGAAATAATCCATACCTTTCATATATCATTTCCAGTTTCCTCGTCATTACATGGAATAGGAATATATAGTTCCAAAACTTTATTTGTAAGGCACTGCCAAAATAATTCCCAAACCTTCATCACATGCCATCGATTTTCATAATGACCACACTCCTTAAATTTAAATCATTCAATTGATAAGTCAGACATAATATCATTCTCGTTCCAAGAGAAAACTGAACACATACTATTTTTCTTGGAATTTTATTTATATATGACCTCTATTACCACACTATAATGTCTTCTAATCTATTTAAGACATTTTCCGTGTTTTATCATTCCATATTATTGGCACTTATGTAATTGAATTTATTTTACCTTATGATCATTGTTACTTGAACTTCCACAAGGATTCATTTCTCTCTCATATGATACATTAGAAAACTCATTGTGGTTCATTTTTCTGATCATGACTCATGATAGTTGGTTTAGAATAAAAAAATAGTTCTCATTGTATCTGACATATGATTCAGTTCATTATTCAGGGAGCCACCACATTTTCCATCACATCTATTTTTATTTTTTAGGCCTACTAGATCCTTCCATTTAACAAAAATGAAAATGTTAGTTTGAGTATAGGAATAAAATCATCATATACTAACTTATGAGGATGATAAACAAAATGATATTCTTATTCCTATTATATCATACTCATTCAATTAATTTAAAATAACTATGACTATTTATAATATTATATCCATTTTTGGTTATATACCACTTACAACGTATACTTAAATAACAACATAACTTCTAAAGTTATCTAAAATCGCCTCTAATTCAAAATATAACTCTCCAGCCTTAAAATTTTCATAATTTTGAGTTATTTACGTAAATTTATTTTTTTCTCACATAGAGTATATTTTAATTTTTAGATCTTTATATAATTAGTACAGTAATCATCCACTATAACTCAAATATTACAAAGTAGTCACTTTTACTCACTATCTATTTTGGTGATTAAACAATTTTTTTAAAAAGAATCATGGGTTCGTCTAATATTTATTAATCATAAATTTTCAGTGATCCCATATCTAACATTATTCCTCCTTTAATCCTGTTAAAACCATTTCAAAACTAGGGGTGATCATAAAAATCTCATTAATGAATACACAAATAAAGAAATCTATGAGTCTTGCGAAAACATGTAAACCCTGAATACTTTTTTATAAAGTAATACTTCTCAATTTAAGGATTTAGAAAATACTCTATTTTTAATATAATATCATTTATAACACTTTTTAACCAAAATGTTACCATAAAACCCATAAAAACACATATAACATGTAAAGGAATCTTAAGAAACAAACATTCTTAAATAGATTAATCATACAGTCTACTTCCACAGATATATCTATATCAAATGGAATATCAATATGGAAAACTTATAGACCAAATGAATTGGAGGTTATAAATTAACAACAAAACTTTGGTTTATCATGTAACCACTCATATTTGGTTTATAATATAAGCACTCATCAAATATCCATGTAACATGAAATAATCATAAATCATAAAAGACTGTAATAATCTGTGTTTCACTCATAAAATCTCATTTTCATTCAGAAAAACCCATTTCATGATATTGAAATAATAAATCCATTTTAAGAACAATTTTCCTTAAAAAAAATAATTATGAGTGGAATTATTTATAAACCTAATTAAAGAATGTAGGGTAACACAGTAAAATATGCCTAAATGAATGATGATTAAGGCAAAATAACATAAAAAGGAACATTTTCTAATAAAATAGTTGATTAGGTTCTTTCATTTTAAATAAACATAAAACATTTAGGAGTAAAATATAATATATTAAAGATTCATTTAACACATAAGATTATATCAAGATAATTAAGAGGTAGATGTTTTACCCTATGAACAGAAACTGGGTTATGAAATTCCATTACAAAGATCGTATTGAAAACAATATCTAGATGATGTGTTTTCACTATAAATAAATGTATTAAAAGTATAAATAAAATAAATTATTTTAAAAATTCATTTCACACATATTTGTTGAATGACATAATCATGAAGTAGACGTTTAACCCAAAAAATGGAAATTTGGGTAAGATATTCTCTTTCCACTTTTAATATATCAAATTAAATGACCCATAAAAGTAATAATTATTGAAAAAAACATTCAATAACAAAAATATAATTATATTAATTATATTTCAAATCTAATTTCATTATATATACACCACCTAAAATATATTTGTAGTGAATAATTCATATATTTCATAGAGGTAAAAAGTAAGAAGTGAAAATAACTACAATGTTGCAATCAATGATGTAAGAATTAATAAATGGAGTTATTATGTGTGAAAAAATGTATATCCACACAAAAATAATTTTAAATTATAACATATATTTTAATAGTGGTTCAACACATAATTTTCAAATAATAAATTCAATTAGGAAAGTAAAAAATCAAATGAGTGGAAATTGAGTTAATAAATTCTCTTCTGGATCATCTATTGTGTTCTTTTTTCATAAAAAATAATGATAATAAGTTAATTTATAACATCATAAGAAAAATTTCATATTTATTATTAATTTTATATCATTAATTAACATTCTATAAATATTTCATAATTATTTACTTTCTTATCGTATTTCTTACACTATTCGGTAATTGATTTGAAAATGAACATTATAAGATGGAAATAGTACATGGGATCATATGACCATTATCTCCCAAATATGTATAATTATATAAATATTTTATATATTAATTATATAATTATTTATAATAATCATTAATGAAAAAATTACCATTAATGGAGATGGTAGGTCGTATGTATGCATTGAATCTATTTATGTTTTCCTGATGTATTAAAAGAAAAATATTAAATAAAATATATGTGAATATATATAATATAACTACTGAATAATTAAAATTTTATTCATATAGTAAATTTTTACTAAAAAAACCTTGATACATTAATTTGATGTGAGAATGAATCACCTTGTTTTGAGGAGGCGGTAGTCCACATGTCCCCAAACAAAGTTATCGTATAACCTCAATATTGAAAGCATGATGGTATGTTTAATATTAAAATTACGTAATACTAAATATGATATAATATACTTATTAAAAAAATTTACTAGAAAAACTATTTTTAGACCTTCCATGAAGGAGGAAATGGAAAACTATAGAAAACATTATCCATAGAGTTGATTAATGGGAATAATGTGAAAAACAATTTAATTTCATTGAATAAGAGGAGGTTTGAAACAAAATTGAAATGATTTATTCTTTTATAAACATAATACCCCATTATATATAATATTATATGGTAAAAATTCATTTCTATATGATGGATAGGATAATAAATTAGAAAACGAAAATAAATTATGAGATGTAATTTAATAAAATATCTTCTTGAATATCAGCACCTTGAAAGACACTTGAGGAATTTAGAATTATTCTTTATATGGGACCATAAGTACATGAATATGGGGATAGTGAGTATGAGATGTTTGGTCATATATTTTAGGAGCTAAAAGACTTTTTGGGTCATAATGGGGAGGTGAGGTTGTGGTATTTATACTTGAGAAGAGGTGGGTTCGAGAGATTTACTTATTGATTATTTTATATTAAATGATAAGAACATTGAGTTGAAATTAATCTCATTGAATTATACAATCAATTACATTTTTTAGTATTTATAGGTTCAATCTACACCTCAACCACCCATTTAATGTTTCAATTTTTACTTATGTTAATCATTAACCTCTTAACATCAACCCTTATAACAATTTTATCTATACAACAACAAATAATTTTTATATAATGGTAAATTTCATACCTAAAAATAAAATTTACATGTCAACCAAATTTATAATTTCATATTCAAAATATGAATTCAATTTTATCAAATTAAATTCCAGGAATTCAAATAATTAAATTTAAAAATAATTCCTAAGGGAGAACATAAAATATGTGTTTTAAATTGCAACCCCTAGGGGAAATAGTGATGCTAGGAGGTGAATTGGCAGGATATCACTGGGATGTGGAAGACCTAGTAATAATCCAAATTGATGATTAATGTTTAAATGATGTGGATGGAGAATGAGATGGAGTCTACATGAGGGTGACAATGATTTTTTGCTTGAGCCTCGAAGAGACCTCCTACATATCCCTATGGAAGGGAATCAATGTCTACGTAGTTCATGATGTGTAAGGACACATTAGGAGGGGATCCATATGGATGGGACCTGAAGGAAGTGGAACCATACATTTGGGGAATGAAATTAGTGTGTGTGTAAAGGACAATGATCCAATTCCATGCTGGGCCTTACAGGTGATTAACAGCCTGAGAGTTGGTCTAATGCCACTGGGATGGACCAACGACATGGGTACCAACTGAAGAGACAATAGTGGTTTACCACTAGGCATGGATTTACATCGGCTTAATGTTGACATGGTGTCACAATGGCTTACCAGTGTATGGGGTCATAAAGGCTTACCACTGGATGGGGTTATAAAGGCTTAACAATGGATGGAATCACAATGACTTACCGCTGGATGGAGTCACAATGATTTACTACTAGATGAAGACACAAAAACACGTCTATGGATGGGGTTTAACCTCATGGAGGCTTCCTACGTACCATGTCTAGGATAAAAGGATCAAATCCCACGTAGTTCTGAATGGTTGAAGCATTTTAACATTATACATGATGAAAATGGTGCATGCAGGTTAACGTCATGCGGGAACAATGTGGTCCGACGAGAAGGGCGGTCAGAACCAATAGTTATTGGGATTGATCCTTAGGGAGTATTCCAATGAACCTTTCCTTTTCAAGTATCATATCCCTTGTTATTCATGATGTTCTGTTTGGTGAACCGATGTGAAGATGGTCGGGACCAATGGTTGTTGGGCTTAATCCTAAGGGAGGCTTCCTACGTACCATGCCATGGAAAGGATAAATGTCTACATAGTTCGGGATGGAGTGTTTGGTGAACAAATGTGAATATGGTTGGGACCAATAAGTTTTGGGATTGATCCTCAGGAATACATCATATATACTGTGCCTTGGCAAGGATCAACATCCATGTAGTTTGGGATGGTGGATGTAGTTTACAACATTCAGGACGAAAAGAGGGCATACAGTTTATCTTCATGAGGGAAGAAGGAGGTCCAATGTGTGGGGGGTGGGTCAGAACTAATAGTTTTTGGGCTTGAACCTCAAGGAGGCTTCATACTTACCTTACCTTTTCAAGGTTCAAAGTCCATATAGTTTGCGATGGAGTGTGGGGATTACACTCTAGGCTGCCCAGAGAGGATGTCATGGTCGATGTTTACTCTAAGATCACATGAGTCATGCTTGGTGTGACAAACAAGAGGCAGTAAAGGCCTGACTATAATGTTGTGAAATGTGCGTACATGGGAAGGGGAGTGGGGCTTATGCATGGTTAGCAGACCAATGAGGGAACATGGACTCACACATGGTTAGTAGCCCAGGGTGATGGAGATTGGGACTTACTCCAAGGTGGAGGACTAGGTGGCTAAAATGCATAATGGGAGAGGGATAGGATAATGAAGGTCCCAATTACAATCTCTTCTCTGACCTCTAGAAAGGAAGAAGATATGAGGAGCAGGGGTATTGCCTCCTGCAAAAAAAGCTAGGGCCTTATACCCAGGTGGTTGCCCTATCCTCATTAACAAACACTGCTTCATTAAAGAGGATCTCATTCCATGGGAGGAATGATTTCGCACTCATAGAGACCAGGGGGCATAGAAAATATTTGAGATGGCGCACCACACGTATGATGCATTGGGCGAGGCCATAGTTTAATGTTATGTGAAGGGATGATGGCACTTCGAAGTTTAACGTCCTACAGCTCGGAGGAGGTGGGTGCGCTCTGCATCCCTAGGACATACATAACTGATACATTCCCACCAAGGAGGGAAGGAAGGAATTTGAAATGATATGGTGAGGGCATGTTATGGAGTGATCCTTTGAGTTTTCCACATAAGTGTGGCTATGAAAAGAAGCAATTTCCATTAGTGTTCCTATGAAAAGAAGCATGAGGTGAAGTAACACAATGTGATGTACCTCCCATGGTACATTAAAATTTATTCGTTCAAACCTAAAGCGGTGCATGATAAAATTAGTTTCATAGAATAGGAGTTCATAGGTAGAATCCTTTTGATTCAATGGTGCTCCATGAAGTAGATGGGATTCATGAAGGGATGTTCTTTGCAAAGTGATGTGCCCTAACCTAGGCCTAGGTCATAGGTGCATATGGAAGGTTCTTCATGAAGTGGTATGAAATTCACAGAGAAATTCCTCTCGAAGTAATGGTTCCCCATGAAGAGTAATATTTCCAAGAAATGTGCCTCACGAAGAATAATGACCCTACCTTAGCATGCATATCATTTGTAAATGAAGGGTACTTCACAGAGCCCAAGTGCTCCGTGAAGACTCTAGTCCCTAGGGTGGTCTCCATTCTTCACAGAGGTCCGTGGGAACCGTAAAGGGCATCCTTCTTTGAAGAGGGGCAGAATTCATGCAAAGGGGAAGGCACTTCGTAATGCAAAGTACCTTGAAAATAATATGGATCCCCAAGAAGAAATTGCTTCATGATGTGAGAGCTCAAAATGAAAATGGTAAAAAGATCTATCCTTTTTGATTGAGGGAATCATGGTATTTATATTCTAATGGAGCCGCTATGTAGATCTTGCTTAGAGTGAAGACGAAGTTTGCACCGTAGTAGGTTTGAGAACATCAAATAGGTCCACGAAGCATCCTACCTCATTGCTCTGCGGCAGGTTCGCGAACGAATAAGTGGTTCGAGGAGCATATTGTCTCATTTTTCCATTGTTGTTTTACAAATTTAAAAGGGGATTGCGGAGCATCCCACCTCCTTACTCCACGACAGGTTCGCAAATGTCAAATCAGTTTACATAGCATCCCGCCTCTTTGATTCAGGGATCTTCGTGAAGGGGGAGTTTTCTGTCAGCCAAGGGTCCACAGGGGCTCTGCGAGTGGTCTTCATGAGGCAGCCCCTAATGATATCTCCATTTTCCTGATTTTCCTTAGTTTTGGCATAAAACAATTCCCCCCATACACTTTGAGCTGTGGAGAAAACGAGGGTCAAAGTTGGAGGTCACCACAAGCTTTCCATGGTGAATAGCAATGGGGACTCTCAAAGGGGTCTTGTGATGTGGAGTGGCGCGCATGGGCTACCACCCCCAGAAGCTCATCATGGATCAGACACATTGCAAAGCACCTCAGGTCCTCACCTATAAATAGGGTAGTTGTCCTCTCTTTCATCCTTTCTCTTATACACATTTTTTTCTTGTAGCGCTCTCAATTCGTGAAGCTCAGAATAATCATCTATTTCTCTCTGTGAATCAGTCCTTCCGCTTCATGGAACCCCGTGAGCCTTTTACATCGCAGTGAAGCACTTTTAAACTTGATTTTGAAGGCTGAGGAAGGGCTCTGCAAATAGCCTTCGCAGACATTCTCCATGAACTTAATCTAAAAAAGAGATTCGTGATCCATTCCCATAGAACGCCCAAACAGAAAAAACAAATGGCACACTAGGAGGCTTCTAGAGGGGCCTTACATATGTTTCTGTAAGGGAGGATATGGTGAATATCTTGGGTCCAGGGGAGTTGATACAGAGCCACTCTGACCACAATTCACTAGTGAAGATACATTTGGAATTCTAGAGGACATATTCTCTATGTAAGAGGTTGTCACTGTATGGATTCTGTCAGAAGGATGATGTCTTCATCCCTAGAGTAAGTATGGACGATCCAACTTACTAGTTCGAGCGCATGACATGCCAACACCAATGGTTCATGGTGGCTGAAGAACATAATTAGAAGGATTTCACACCTGTAATTGTTGATTGCCTGTACAGCCATATGAACAATGTTGACAGGAAGGAATTGTATCCAGAGACATCCCCCCTATTTACCTGGCGATCATGAAGCTGGACCGGAGGAACCCATGTAATGGATGGTCTGATGAGTGGTATTTATGCCAGGGTGGCAACTTCACCGAATAATGGGCCTAGCCTACTGGGTAAGTGCCTTGTATGAAGCATTCGATGCAGAGATGAGGAGAGTGGGCATGCATGAAGAATCTTGGGCCTCCCAATTTCATATCTACTAACTAAAGTAGCTGATGGCAGTGTTGTTGAGGAGGTGTTCTTCGAGGACCAATACCCTCCACTTGCACCATGGGGAGGTTAGCATCAGTTTATGGGGCGCTCATTAGTTCAAATGGGTCCAAAGAGAAGGGGATATATATGATGAATTCCTCCCATTTATGGGTTTTTGGAATAATCTATAGCAAATTACACCACTGGCGATGTCGTTGATGGAGCTGGTGCCAGGAGAGGATAAGGAAGCAGATAGAGACGTCCACATCAGACGGTGCTTCATGAAGTTTCTGAACTTCTTATAAGATAGACATATCTGGTGAGTCCTCGAACATGCCCGAAGGGGACTCAATGGGGTAAGGATCACTCTTACTGGTGACTCTTGGAGGACAAAGAGGGGAAGTCTTATGGATTTTGTGTTTGCAACGAGCAACAACTGGTAGTCATGCTGGTGACATTCATCACGACTCTTATCTGTTGTTGGATCCTACTGGTGGGATATATAAACATGGGCGTACAAAAAAGTAAAATTATCATGGCCTCCATGTTGGAAATAGGAGGGTTGGTGAACCTCATAATCCTGATGATCGCTAAGTTGTACCAGATGTTGTGGCATATCATTGATGGGAAGAGGCCACATAGAATATTTGGACCATTCCACCTCCTGTATGGGTGGATAGCAACAGATGTTAGGTGGTCTATGATTATCCAAACCCTATCTCTCCTATGGGATCTAAATTCTTCCCATCCATTTTTAATGTTGGAGGGCACTTTCTGGACCAGTAGACTATGCAAGTGGTACTGAACCGTGTCTAGGAGGTAGAGGAATTCAACTTTCATCCATTATAGTTGCCAACATGTGATTTCACTTATGATGGCCAAGGAATAGAAGAGCACTTATTGTATCTATGTACCTTTCAAGGTGGAGTCCTCATGGAAATAGTAGAACGTGGGCCTCTTGGAAATCCATACACTCCACAAAGATTCTCCCGGAATTATTGGTGTATTTAGAAACTGGCCCCACATGTCTATTTGGGGGAACACTATGAGGAACATTTGTGCCTAATAAGGATGATGTGCCTCATGTTCACATGGGAAGATGGAAATATGAGGAAAATTTTCCTTTTCCCATGAGTGTCTTTGGGTTAGTGAAAAAGTATGCCAAAATATGGGAGTCGGCTTTCTCGAGGGATATGTTGAAGCATCCAACCATTCAGGATGGTGATGGTGTGCCTCCCTAACCTCAAGGCTGGGGTCGGAAGGCGTCAAGGACATCCCATGGTTTTGGGGTTGTCCTGACCGTGAGGCCCGTACCAACTGAGTGGGATTCAGGGGTAGTGGATCCAACAACATCAGTGGGCCTGGTGGACCAATATGAATAGTGTTATCTAGAGGGGAGGCCACCGAGGGGACTCTGTAGAATATCCACTTAGGCTTTGGGGAATCAGATGTGCCATAGAGACTTTGTGGAGAATGTTTCCTTCTCGGAGGCCTGGTACATCTGGTATGTGAACAAGAAATTCCTCATCATGTCTGAGGTGTGGAAACACATGACCCATCTTAGGATGGACATTCCGAGAATGGTCCTTCTCTAGACCGGCTTTGTAGTATCCCAAGAGGAGGAGCAATACATGACTGAGTTTGAGTATTGTTTCCACTCACGGGGTGCCCTGCATCTAATGATAGGCCTGGTGAAGGTATTTTTGGATCTAAAAACCTCTCCATAGTTATCAGTTGTTGAACTGAAAGAGGACATTCCTCTACCAGAGGAATTGGACGAGTCCTCATGTGGGAGGTGGCCGATAAAGGGAGCCCATTGGAAGAGAGAGAATATAGTGATCAAGACTTAGATCTTGAGGAATTTACAGATTCCCTAGAGGTAACATCTTAAGACCCTTATACAGGGTCTGATTCCATATAATTTTGAATTCCATAATAATATTTGAACTATGGAGGAGAACCTCATACAATAAACTTGCTCCCACCCTGCATTAGATGCAGATGTCTGGCCTTCAGGATCCATGCCCGCTGCTATGGTGATTAATGCAGCTAGTGGGGCCAGGGCACCAGAGACAGATCCCCCATTGTTTTCATACTAACCTATAATATACATCTGGTCATGCCTTTGGTTACCCAATGCAACAGATAAGGAATGATACCAAGAGTTTTACCTTTGTAAGTCTCCTTCACACAATTCATGACTGCCACTCATTGACCAGGATAATGACATTTGAGCCCCTCTTGGTAGGCATAGTTATTCAAATGGAGTGGGATACCATGGAGAAGTTGGTCAGGACATCTAGAGTCATGTTTACCAAGGAAATTTCATTTATCATGGAGGGGTAGGTCCAAACAGACCAAGTTGTGGCTCTCCCGATCACTGCTGAGACAGCTGGCAGGGCTGAGCCTGAGATCATTGAGGTGGGATCCAATAATGTGGAACAATTTGATTACCTAGGTCCCTCCATAACCGATCAAACATATGATGTGTACCCTGCTGGCGAGTCTCAGGGGGTGTTCCCTACATATGAGTCCTCCATCCATGCCGACTGGGATGAGACATCCCCTGATAAAGAGGATTGAAAAATAGTATGGTGTTGATCATTGAAGTTGATCAAGCACTTCATTGATGACACCCTCCAAGTGCAATGACTGGATGAGATGGATAAACTTCATTGGAGGATGCATGAAATATGTTTTGGGGGAGTGGGTGTCCATCATCCCCACATGCTAGTCTGAGATCTTATGTTGGAGAAGATTATGGAGTATGATCGTGGCCTCGGTGTGGGTTGGCATTAGAGGAAAGTGGTGAACATCCAGAGGCTCCATGAGGCTGAAAAAAAGGTTCAACGGCTACATTTTGGGTGGATGAGATCTCAGCATCCTTCAATTTGAAATCAATGCTAATATTGTGATTGAAGGCCTAGATTGCAGAGGCCGAAGAGCACATAATGCAATCCTTAGCAGAAATTGCCTTCATCTGGACAGATGTAGAGCGGACATGTAATGTGGATGTAGAATTGCACTCCATCACTGCTGAGGAGGAGCAGAAGATTAATTTGTGATAGAAGATCATGGTTTCCACAAGCAAGAGGGTGGTATAGTTGCAATGCCCTTTTAAAGGGGTTAACCTATCCATGGGAGTGATCGACCCATGGGTACTGTAATAATTACAGACTCTCAAACATATTTTCATGATTTGAATGTTTTATTCAAGATGCATGCATGAGTTCTATTATTTTTATTTCTTTATTTAATTCACATCATATTCATCGAGTATCCAGTGATCAATCCCTAAACTCACGTGGGTTGGGTCTGGTGGTAGAAAGGAGGGATGGCTGCCTTATTATTTCACCAAAATGAATGAGTGAAAACTAAGATTCAGGCATCTAGGGGATTTAAACAACCAATCTAGATTTCTGGGAAGAAATGGTGAGTCCCAGCTAGAGGATGATGACCTCAAAATAGATGAATCATTATATCCCTTGTGTGAACTAGTGCACAATCTTGGTAACACCTGGGGCATTGGAATTATTCTGAACATAGGGGAGTGGAATTGTGACTCACGATACCCAAAATTCAAAAAACTGTAGGAGGGCTTGAAAATGAAGAACAAATGTAAACCATGTTCGGAACAATGTATCCATATTCAATTATCCTGATATGAGGATTAAAAATGAGGAACGACCACTAACCATGTTCAAAACATGGGGTCAGACATGAAATTTCATCCATTTGTCTTCCAGAATGTTGGCCTAGGATAGTAGGCGATCCATAGAGCGAGCATCCATAATATTTGGGGGTTCCTTTATATGTGATAGAGGATGCGGTTCTAAATGAAATTCACACAAATCATGGAGTTAGAGTGATGGTTTGTTCGAATAGAGTCCAATACACTTGAAATCACACCACCGTGATGAAGGAAAATTAGGTCGGCGTATCCGTCTGATCATGGATCAAACATAATTCCGAGCAGTTCCTATTTGGTAAGGGATCTAGTGCATCCCATGATTATAATGGGGCATCCTAAACTTTTTCAGGGTAGAATCGCAGTTCAGTGTTATGCATTGAGGACATATGGACTCATGCAATTTAACATCATACGATAGAATGGTGCACATATTTTAAAGGTAATAATTCTGGGACTAAGATCGTGGTTGAGGGGCTAGATGTGTTAATGAATATAGGGCTGAGCCCAAGTCAAAATTATTGGGCGTCACTATGTATCCCATAAATATGATAATTAATCCAAACATAGTTCTTCAAGCACGGTGTGGTCAGGAACCGATGCTAGTAGGGAGAATCCTCTTTGAATAGGAAGATGATGCATAAAATGATTAACATGGGGAAACCTGAACTTGTTCAGGGTAGAACAAAAATTAATTTTCATGCATTGTGGAAATATAGATTCATCCAGTTTAATTTCATATGATTGGACAAAGAGTAAAATGGAAGATCCCAAGAAAGGATTGTGTAGTGTGGTAGCTATAAACCTGACATGAATGGGGACATAAGAAGGCAGCACCACACCATGTATCCTTGGAGAAACTTCTTTAGGTCAGGGCACAAAAAGTGAAAGTTGGGATGGGCCCATGGCGAAGTGGTAAGGTGTTCCTACGTACCCCATAAGGATGGGAATCGAGCCATACATAGTTCTGAGAGCAGAGTTTAACATCATGAAGATCGATGAAAGGCTTGTGTGGCAGGTTTGTGCCAGTACACATCCAACCATAACTACTAATCCCATGACAGTTGTGCTCGATGTTGGTAACAATGAGTAGTGATGGGGATTTCGTTGCAGAATAAGGCACATGTTAGGGGCGATGCGAAGTTTGGTGAATGATGTCCGAATGATGATGACCCACTAATATAATGCACCTATATTGGTGAAGGAGTAAGTCTTAGCATTTTGGAATTCCACTTGAATATAAGGAATTGGAAATATGTGAATTATGATGCTCCAGATTTAGACCATAATGATGGTGGCATGATGATAGGGGAAAACCTTTGACCATGTTCGAAACACAATGTCCATTTCGCGATAGCGTAGAATGGGGACACACAAAGAAGGGTTGACCGTTGAACATGTTCGAAACACAGAACCTATCACAAATGTCATCTGAGGTCCTCATGGACATTGGCCCATGATGCTAGGTAAGCTAGCGTGCCATCAGACCTGCACATAAGGGGGTCCCTGCAGATGTGGAAAATGGTGGGGATCAAAATAACATGCTCAAAAATCTTGGACATTGAATAAGGTGAATGTTCCCAGGAAAATTTCACACTTCAGGATCATTGTCAAAACCCATCTAAATAAGAAAATAATATGTATCAGATAGAGGGAGTCGAGTCTCATCCCATGGAAAAGGGTCATGGGGTCACACTCTTAGCATAAGGTCCTTGGATGGTCTATTAAGGGAGAGATTTATTAAATGGATTTGGAATAGGGCGGAGAAGTCCCAAAACCAACGTGTAGCTCCCATAGGAAGATATTAGTTTAGGTTCATTTATTTCAGACCAGATTGAAGAAAGACATGCGGGGAACATGGTGTGGCTTTTTCAAAATGCAACGTGAATGAGAACCCATGAGGTATTCACCACACCACATGCTCCTAAAAGATTTCAGGCCAAGGGGGATAAAGAGAGGACAAGATTTTAGATTCCTGGAAATGGACCTGGAGAACATTTGTATGGGTGTTCTTATGTATCCCATGACGATGGGAATAAATCCTATGTAGTTCTAGAAGATGTTTTTTAGTTTAAATTCTTGCAGAAAGGACTCAATGTGGTCTTAGTTTATGGTCATCGATCTGAGACCATAGATGTTATGGAACATAGGAGACACATGGTGAGATAATTATGTAACCCGACGTGCAAGAGGACTTAGAGTTCAGATCACCATGTGTTCCTTGTGGAGGTTTTAGGTCGAAGGACCGAAAATGATAGTTAGTTTGGGCCTAAGAAAATGTATGTGGGCATTCCTACATATCCCATGAGGATAAAAATCAAGCCGTGCATAGTTCTTAGCATGGAACAGTAATGTACCAATTCCATGGATGATAAGTTCTTGCAAGTCTAGCCTTCACAACAAAGGAAGCATCTTTTGATAGATCTTGTTTTTCCAGTAGGATGAATCAGTGTGGGTTTTTTGAGTCATTGAATCTAGGATAGAACAAATAAGCATTTCCAGAAAAATCAAGTCGTATGTTGGCACTGAAAAATGCTATGGTGTGAGACCGATACCAAACACGATGTCCCCTTGAGTGATGATATCACGTTGTTGTGCCATTTTTTCGTGCTGCCAAGATGATAATGTCACAGTTTAGGGTCATGTGATGTGACTAACCATGCATTTCGACACCATATGGTCTAGAAGTAATAGTGTAATGTCATGTGGGACCAGTTTGTGTAATCTAGAGTCATATGGATTAGACATGTATAGGTGAGGTGATGTTCAATAGAGAATGTGCACAATGTGATAAAGTATACCTGACGTCAATGAGGACATAATCCCAAATTATGCCATGCACTATTCCAAGATAGAATCCTCGGTTTGAGAGAGCCATATGATGTTAATGAACAAGGGGCAAGAGATAGGAGGGACTAGCTCCATGAAAGGGGAGTACGTGATACATCAATTCTAAACCCGACGTGTACAAATGCATAAACCCACAAATGGAATATCATGCGTTCTTATAAGAGGTAGGGCCTAGAAGGAAGAACATAAAAGTTAAATTAATATAACTTGAGCTGGACCCATGGAAATGTTTCTTGGGTGTTCTTATGTATACCATGAGGATGGGAATCAATCTATACATAGTTCTAAAAGAGACCTTAGTTTATGTTCTTATAGATCAGACCGAGGTGAGGCATAATCCTTCCATGTAGGAGCAGACCTCAATCCAATTCCTATGACTACGTGACTGAAATTAAGTGTGGGAAAAAAGGGTGGAATATATTTTTTAAATACCTAGATCACACACCAATGGGAAGTCGATGCAGTGCCCCGAATGATTCCTAACCACTACTTTCCCTCTTAACTTGCAAATGTGCACTAAGGGATAGTACCAGGAGTGTCAAAATTCCACTTATACATGATGAGGTGGGAAATAACGTGAATCGTGTAACAAACATTCAAGGCTTAAAGGTTTTGGCATGATGATGGAGGTTAACTATTGACTGTGATTGAAACACAACATCCATGTCATGTGGCCTTAAATGGGAACTACAAATGGGTATCGACTGTTGACCATATTCGCAACAAGAGACCTATATCGATTTTTTGTCTAAAATCCTCAGGGGAGTTGGACCATAATGGTAGGAGAGCCGTTAGTCCTAGAATGCAGGCCATTTGGGGGTCCCTTCACATGTGAAATACAATGGAAGCCCAAATGAAGAAGAACACGAAGCTTGAAAAATTGGTGAAAGCGTGTCCAGATAGGATCTTACACTCCGGGATCTAAGCGAAATTACACTAGAGAACATTGGTGGGTCACAAAAGAGGGTCAATGGACCCAACTTAAGGGCCACCAACGTGAAGATATGAGGGTAGGGAAAGGGAGAGAAGGCCACTTAGAAGAGAGAGAGAGAGAGAGATAGAGAGGGAGTTTTGTAGTGTGGTTTTTATTAATCCGATGTGAATGGGGACATAATCCCATGTCACACAATATACCCATATTCTGGAAGAACGTAGGCCAAAGGGCCAAAATGATATGGATGTTTCAAATAGATGGGGATATACCTGAATACTAGACGTTCGGGCGGTCCAACGTATCTCATGAGGATGAGAATCATGCCATACGTAGTTTTGGGGGTGTCATGTAGTTTAACATCATGACGGTAAGGATGAAGATAGGGGAAATGTATCTCATACAGGGGTGTGTATGGCATGGAGAGTAACTCGATGTGAATGCGGACATAATTGTACACCACACTATACAATGATAAGTGAGAACATGGCCCAGGGGCCTGAACGTCCCACTTCATGTTTAACGTCTTGTAGTGAGGATAAAGGTGACATTTGTTTAGGGTCATAGAGATCAGACCGTATATACCTAGTTTAATTTCATATGCGTGAACATAGGGAAAATCATCTTTCCTATGGAAGACAGCATAGAGGCAACAATGATAGAGGAAAACTGTTGACCATATTGGTAACATAATATCCACACTTCTCTGACCAGAATTTGGGGAAAATAATTGAGTGTAAACCATTGACCATACACGAAACACAGTACTCGTATCAATTTTTAACTCACAAAATTTGTGGATATGGGCACGTAATGGTAGGAGGGCCCTTGGGCCGAGCATCCATACCATTTTGGGGCCCTTTTGGACATAGTAGGTGATGGAAACCCAAATTATTGGGCTCGCGAAACATGACTGGGAATGTGCTTGTGGGAATGATGATAATTGAAGGGAGAGATATCTCATGGGAATATGTGTGATGCGGAGAGAAAGGCTGACGCGAATGAGGACGTGAGTCCATACCACACTACACAATGCTAAATGAGATCGAGGACCAGGGGGCCAAAGGTATCGAAGGACCTAAGGCTTGGAATCCCAGTTGACCATTCCCAAATGACCTCTCATGAAGGAATTGCCTTCATAGCTCCTAATCCAATGTGAGTAATGATAGGTGGGGGAACAAGGAGTAGGACTAGGCTCTCCCCAATATATTCAGGTCTGAAAACTGGAATCGAACTATTGCCCGCGACAGACCGTTGCTTGAAGAGATAGTGGGACTGAATTAACCACTACACTACATGTTTGAGACATATAGGTGAGGTGACAAAGACTAAAGATAGCTATTGACCAGATTTGAAAAATGGGATCAATATCATGTGACCTGAAATTGGAACAACAAATGAGTGTTGACTGCAAACTGTATTTTCAAAGGACTCATATCTTTTTTTTTTCTAAAACCCTTGAGTGCATTGGCCCGAAATGATAGGAGGGATTTTAGTCTAAGTATCATAGTCATTCATGGGACCCTTCAGATGTGAAAGATAATGGGAACCCAAATGATGTGGTGTGTGGAGCATAAATGCGCCAGTGATATTCTAAATAATGTTAGATAGTAAAATATGTAGATATCTTCTAGGGAGAGGGATACATGGTACAATCATGTTGAAGATGACGTGAATGAGGGAAAAAACAAGAACAACTCCATGTGATTTGTCACAACAGGAGGTCCCAATGTTTGGGGTTGGGCCTTCAGATGAAATTTTTGGCAGTACTACATGACCCATGAGGATAGGAATCAATCCAAACATAGTTCTGGAGATTTCGTTTAACATCGTGCAGGACGAAACATGGTTTAATGTCATGGGGGACATTTCATAGTATAAGGTCATGCAGGACCAAATATTTTAAGCTCATGTAGGATTATAATGTAGTTTAGGGTCATGTGGGACTATCCCATAGTTTGGGATCATGCAGGACAGTAAAATTTATATTTATGCAAGACTGTGGGGACTCAAGAAAATTATTTCTCGAGGAACTTCGCATTGGTGGAAGGATTTATATGTTCACCATCCATTATAACAACCGAGTATGCACCACTAGATTAATACTTTTGGATGATGTATGTCTTTCAAATTTGGGTTCTAACATGGGTGGTTTCCTACCAGGTATCATTGGTGACTTCAGGGCCAACTCCAAGTTTCCTTGAAAGAATGAGAATAGGTGGAATTTCTTGTTGAAAGCTCTAGATATATTGTTCTAATTCCTTTCCATAATGTACAGGGAATGAAGCATGTTATCATCGAGCGCCTCAAACATAGCCAGATAGATTTCAACTAATTTATTTGGCTCATGCTGATCATATACTTCTATGGGAAATAAATGATATTGAGTCTCTATGGGTAGCACGACCTCCATCCCTACACCATGGAATATGGGGTAACCTGGGTGGAATTATGAGTCATCTTCTAGTATGCCCAGAGGGCGCTCAAGAGCTTTTCTAGCCAACTCTTCCTATTATGACAATCCATTTTCTACAGAATTTTAGAGAGGGTTTTGTTAAACGCCTTGATCTGTCCATTTTCTTATGTATGATAGTGTGAGGTATGGTTATAAAGGATGTTGTACTTAGCGTGCAATTTCATTATATCAACAGCTTATAAATTTGTATCGTTATCGATGAGGATAGCATGAGGGAATCCAAATCGATAGATTTTGTGGGATCTCACAAATTCTATGATGGAGCGGGCCTTGACCTTTTATGTCTGACTGCCTCTACCCACATGGAGAAGAAATATATTGAAGTCATGATGAGTCTGCACTAGAGAGCTATTGCTAGTGGATATGGTCCCATGACATTGAGTCCACATACCGAAAATAGACCAGAGTACCTGGTGGAGTGGAGAGGCACCGACGACCGATGCATGAAGTAATAATGAATCTGGAATGGATGTCTCCTTTTGGTGAACTCGATACAATCATGGATCATAGAGGGAAAAAAATACCCCAATCTTGGGACCTGGTGAGATAGTTTTGGCCTAGTCTTGTGATCCCCACAAGAATCGACATGATCCTCTAGCGTGACTTGGGAAATCTCGACTCCTTGAATGTAACAAAGGATAACCTCCTAAAACATGCCCTTGATGAGTATTTTCTCATCAAAATTATTGTCCTGGTGGGTAAATTGTAATGCATGGTTTCAGATTCGCTTGTACTCGGCCCAATATACTCGGATTTTACCATTCTATAGATAATAAACAAAGGGAGATCTCCAGTCGGGAGTCACAGCAATCATTTCATCCAGGGGTCCTAGGGGTCCTAACATGGATGCTCTAACTGTAAGGTGGCTCACATGCTGGTTGTCGTTCTCATAGGGGGTGACATGAGCAATGACTCTCCAGTGTTCCACTTGGATAATCAGATCATCCTTCTATGTCTCTGCAAGTGATGCAGCTAGGCTTGCCTGGGCATCAGGTTAACCATTCAAGATCGTGGTACATGTGTAACTTCTAACTAAGATGAGAACTGGGCCAATAGTTGGAGAGTACGCTACAAAAATAGTATAAGCTCTGGATTTCTGAATATATAGTCACTGTTGGTCTATTTGATGACTAGTTTAGAATCATCATTCTCATGCAAACGGGGCACATCAATCTTGAGGGACAGCTTGAGGCCAGTGATGAGAGACTGATACTCTGCCTCACTTTTTGTGCATTCATCGGACAACATGAATGAGTATGGAAAAATTAATTGTTCTACGGTAATGAAGATGATACCTAGGCCAACTATTTTGACCCTGAGGTCATTGAGCCTTCTGTCAGTGGGGCTCTAAGAAGCACCATCGAAGTGCATCTGCCAACACATAATGAATTTTTTTACCAAGAGGATCACCTCATCATGGAAATCGGGATCCAAGGAATGGTTATTAAGAATTGGATGGGAAGCAAGGAAGTCTGTTAATGCTTTCCGCTTAATATACTTCTAAGGGACAATCCTGATATTTAAATTCTTGTCAATCACTGCCTATCGAGCTATACTGTCTATCAACATGGGGTGGTTCATGATGTACTTCACTGGGTTTAACCAGGACACAAGATGTACCTAATGATGCTGTATGTATTGTCATAATTTGTGTACTTAAAATACCGGTGCAAGGTAGCTATATTCAATAGGGGAGTATCTGGTCTCTGTATTGAGGATCTTGCGGTTGTGGTTCTAAAGAATTTTCTCCATCCCCTAATTGTTCTTCTAGTAGAGAAGGGCGCCGAGATATGATTCTAGGGCGGCCACATAAATGACCAACAACTTTCTGGGAACATGTGGCATTATGACCGATGGTTGGAGAAGATACTGGTTGATTTCCTTTAATGGTGTCTGACATTCTTCATCCCACTCATATAGTTCACTTTTCTTCATGAGCCGAGAATAGGTATTACACTTCCTGGCCGAATTCGCGATGAATAAGCGTATATGGGCTAAGTGACCTTGGAAACCTCGAAGCTCTTGAATATTTCCTGAGGGAGACAACTAGTTAATGGACATGATCTTCTCTAGGTCGATCTCAATGCCCCTGTATCTGAAAATGAAACTGAGAAACATTCAAGATGTGACCCTGAAGGAACATGTTAATGGGTTTATCCTTAGGTGACGTGAATGGAGGAAGCTTAATGCTCTCTAAAGGTCTTTCATATGGTCCTGATGCTAGATATTTTTGTTCACCAGGACATCTAGGTTAAATTCCTCCAACGTTATAAGGATCAGCATAAATTTTCAATGTCTAGCCAATTGATAATTGGAACCTGCATTGATTAAACCATAGGGCATGACTTGGTAATAGAAAGTACCTTGTGGTTCCCTGAAAGATGTAGAATATTCATCCTTGGGGGCCATTTGTAACTGGTTATACCCAGAGTACACATTCTGGAAAGAGAGGGATTGGATCCTATATTTAGTTTCGGTCAATATTTCTATCACAGGAAGGAGAAATTCATCCTTCAGACAATGACGGTTGAGATCCCAGATGTTGATGTGAACCCTAATTATTCTTTTCTTCTGCCTGACTGGAACAATGTTGGATAAAAATATGCATTACTAGACCTTCTTTATGAAAATGGACCTGTTGATCATATCAACTTCGGCCTCAACCATGGAATAATGATAATGGTGCATCTTTCTAGGAGGATGCTTGATCCAGCAATGATTTTTCAGGAGACTGAGGTGGTGGACCACTTCCTTAGGATCTAGTCCTAGAATCTCATCATAGCTCTAGGTGAATACATCATAGTGGTGTTTCCTGATGCCGATGTACTACTGTTTCTCCATGAGGGGTATGATAACAATGATCAATGTGTATTTCGGGTCTGCCTCACTGCTGAGGTTCACCTGTACCAAATCGTCAACCATAGAGGAGACTCCCTCCTCAAAGGTAGGGGTGAATCCTCTAAGTCCTCTTGTTCTCGTATGGAGGGGGAACCCTCGGTGGGAGGAGTCTCTTTAGAGTCGGCAGATCCCGATTGGAGGCTAGTACTATCTTGAGCGGTATGTGTCACTGCATCGGGGCACTCCACTACTGCCACGACCATGGGGACGAAGGCTTCAGATCCAATCACATCTAGTCTTTGACCCATTGGACCACGCTCAATGATATCAGAGCAATAGTGGTGTGTCAGCTTGAGCTGGTTAATTCCGGTTTGGATGAACAACAATGTATGACATATTTTCATTTCCATGGGGTGGACATCCCAATATCTTATTGGAGTAGGAGGCTATAGGATCACCAGAGCCAGATTTACATAGGAGTACGAGGTGATATTCAAGTGTCATTTAGACTTGGTAATGTCCTCCCCCTTGGTTATATAAACAACTAAGAATTGTACCATTTTCGGGGTCGTATCCTCTAATCAGTGTATTGGAAATATGTAGGAGTTATCTAGATCTGTCCACAGGTTGGTTACGGTCATGGAATGCTCACCCTCGTTAGCTTGAATCTTCATGTCTTTACTCTTGAAGTAGTATACATCATGGTAGGGGGATTCACAAGAGGCAAAGGGATACGTTTCACCATGAAGCATGCCCACTCAACCAGTAATTAGTACTTGAGGCACTACTGAAATGATGAGGGAGCCGCCAAAAGCATGTGTTTCCATGTCCTAACCATAAATGCATCGTATGCGGTGTCCTAGGAGGAAACTGTAAATTTAGTGCTGGCAAGTAGGCCACCGAACTGGGTATTCATGTTGATCTATCTGATCGATGTTTATTCTATCCTATCATAACCTTGGATTCATATGTCAAATGGACTTATATAATCTTCTGACAATGCTAGTTTTCACAGTGTTCAAGTCAGTATTTGGTAAATCCTAGAGCCTATATCGATAAGACAATGGTGAACCTACATGCCATTGAACTGTCCAGAAATGTACAGTGAGAGAATGAGGCCTTATATGTGAGAGCCTTCGTCTTATCTAGATAACGAGATAATGGTCTAGAATTTATCATTCTTGATTGCCTCCGTAGGAGAGGCTTCTGTGTTGAATACCTCTATCTCAAACTGGAGGGGGCTCCTTAAAGCCACAATGAGGGCCTCACGCATATTAGACACTAGGAGAAGGTCCTCAAGGATGTAGAGACTTGATGGAATAATGTAAAGATTCTTAATAACATTGTACATCCATGCAAGGTGTGAAATTCTACTTACAGGAGGTCACTATATAACAATAGGTATGATGGGCCCTACAAACTAGACCAGTGTGTGACTGGTACTAAGAATATCGTGATGATCACATGTCAAAACATGCGTAGTGGCTACCAGATGAGGGCCAAGAGACTACCACTATCCTGTAGCATGGCATGGCTAGTCAGGATGTAGATGAGGTGGCTCTTCCTGATCCCACAACACGAACAGCGGCACTGGTTAGCGTGATGCCACCAAATGAGAAGGCTGAGCATGCTGGCCTTTGTGCTAAGCCAGTTTCCTAGTTTCAGTAGCATGTACAGCCTCGATGGAAGTGATGCTCGAGGAACTCAGAAAACCCATATAGCCACAACTCTGTCGATGCTGAAGACGTCTAGGGATTTTGGGGGAATCCTTCTAGCACACTTCATTGTCTGGAATCATATAGAGGTTTACCAGCTCAATGGTATTAACCGAGGCATACACATGGTTGTCACTTGAATATTTGTCCACTATTAGATGGATTCTGGAAAGAATTTCCATCTCTAGGGACATGAAGTTGCTGAATGTATGAGGTGATTATGGAATCAGCGGGGAACTCTGTTTTCCCTTGCGTCGTCGGTGTTTTCTCTTCTGGGAAGAGGACGATAGATACGACGATGAAAATGTAGTGGTTGTAGCTTCTGAAGGCTATAGTCGACTCAGGAATGCACATATGACACCGTGGTCATGGGCGGATATTTTATGATCCATCCAGCCGTTATACTTCTGGGACCTACAATTCCATTCTTGATTCCACTCGCACTCGCCTTCGCTACTGCTGTATGGGCTCATGAAGATGCATTCCACCTATGTCAGAGCTGGGACTGAATGTACTATGTTGTTATCTACCTAGTCTTGAATCCAGTATTTGAACACGTAGCACTACTTGAGATTTATCCCTAGGATCTGATGATAGGGGTAATAATTTGGGTGATCAGTGAGGTTTTCCACTTATGGCCTTCTACGCTCAGGAAAATGTAGAATCCCCTACTCCAAGGAACTGAGGAAGTAACCGGGGACCAGTACCTCAATAAATGATTAGTTCTGGTTATCATATCTAAAATGGGGCCCTTGGTCCTTGACCATGATGAGGGGTTGGATGATCCTTCTAAAGAGGTGGATCTTTGCTAACTCTCCTAGGCGGTGGCAGCGCATTATTTAAGATCACCAGCTGATTCTGAGGTGGGCGATGTTGGGATAGTGGTTGCGCCTGAGGTGGAGGTCCTCTGTGGGGATATGGTAGTGGCTCCCCTAGTAACAACACTAATAACCTTGGGGGTCTCTATTTGGGCCACTACGATGGCCTCGTCCTTGGAAAATATTCTCATGGGGATTGTAGGAGGCAACAAACGTGATTTCTTAGCTTGCTGTAAGGCATCCTCTAGGAACTAGGCCTTATCATAGAAATATCAAAATCCCCCATGATATTTATATTTAATTAGAGAGTGGAATAGTTCCATATTGACATTCCCTATGCACAATGTTAGCAGTTTATCCAATGTCAGTGTCATGTCATGGGAGTATGTGAGGCCTTTCCACTGGGTAACATAGTCGGTGATGCTCTCATCAGGCCTCTGCATGCACATGAAGAGGTCCACGATACTAGTCTTCTGCGTGGTGGAACTAAACTGGTAGAGAAATTTCTTATAGAAGTCTTCCCAACCAGCTGTTGATCTCATGGGGAGCATGCTATACCAGACAAACACATGACCTTCCAATGTCTGTAGAATACACCATAGTTTAGCGGCTTACTTCTGCGCTGGGGTTCATACCAGGGAGCCACACCTTGAGATAAAATGGGTTAGGTGCTGTGGTGGTCCCCTCATCCTGTAAAAGGAATGAAATGTTGGATTTTCAAAACCCAGAGGTGTTGGCATATCATCGACCCATGCATGATATGGATTTCCCTTAGGCGGTAGCTCCACCTATCAAGTCTCTAAGGCTCAGAGACAGGCATTGAGTTCCACTATTGGATGGGCCGGGTATTCATGTATTTATGGGTATCCCTAAACAATAACGTGTTGGCGGGTTCATCAACATGATAAGGTAGCCCATCGGCTCATGGAGCAGTTGGTGGAATGACCTGTGTGGCAGCTAGGGGAATCTGATCTGTCTCCCATGTATTTTCATTCCATTCTGGAGGATTGGGAAAGACATATCATTCCCTCTTACTGTAAGTTCAAACCTCAAACGTGTCTGCGTGGGTAGGATGGTAAGTGTTTCCTAGTGGAAATTCACTGAGGGGGACTTCTTCCTACACCTACTACCCCTTCCTAGGATTACCATAGTCCGGTCATTTCTCAGTAGAATGATCATCAAGGTGGATGTCAAACAAATTCTTCTTTTGGTTGATTTGTTAATGCAACATGACTTTTTCGGGGTTGTCGTACGCCTTCCGCACTAAGCAAGATGGGTTAAACGGTTTGGAGGCTCTGAGGCATTACTTCCCCTAGTTGGGATTCTAGTTGAGGAATAGTGCTTCATTGGGCATAGGGAGACCAAGTAGATTACTTTGTTTATGTGTAATCCTTCCTAATGGATCCAAGAAATGTGAAGCTCCCTCTGGGGGTAAGTCCTCTCTATGAATCTCTTTCTCGTTCTCACCCTCCAGCAGGTCCGCTATGTTAACCACGACTCTGCCAAGAAGCATATCCACTATGTCGATTGGATACTCAGGTTGTCATCGAATAGAACTAAAGAGGAGGTTAGTATACTTCTCCCAAACATGGATATATACATGGGTAGAAGCCTCTTTGATAATCCTTTAGAGTACCCTGAAACTCTAAATGCACCATTGCTAGAGGGCCCTATAGTGAACTGGTCACAGAGGGTGTCAGGCCACAGGGAGCGCGACTAAATCAATCAGATGAAATTGTTCGCCAATGTTATTGAAATGAACTGGGATCTTAGGTTAATCCACTCACTGATAATAAATACCGATATGAGTTTCCCAGAGGGTCTGGAAGAAACACTCAACTTCCTCTTGGGTGAAGGATTTTGGAGCACAATAATTCAATGTTGCAACTAGCCCAGACATCTCGGGGAAGTGGTCCACTGCGAGGATATCCCATTAGCTCCTGGTCATAGATTCAGGGTCTGGCCCTTCATTTTCCCATTCATCTACTGGAGACGTCTATGGAATTGGTAGCTGTATTGAAGCAGACTGTTGGGACGGTAGGCTGGCCGGTGGAGAATACGACGAGCAATCTGACAAATCGCCACATCTCAGGGTATCCTCCTAAGATTGAAGTGACATAGCCATGACATTGCAGTAATAAGGAATGAATACCACAGTTTCTACCATAGGGACCACATATTCTAGTAGTGGACCACATTGCTAATCATCCACCATTGGTCAACAAAATATATCTCTATGACATCTAGTCGAGGTAGAGAGTTCTTCTGGTGATGATGGTGGCGATTTCATGTCTTAACCTATATATTAGTAAAATTTTCATCCTCATGATTATACATACAGAGGGAGGCCGGAATTCTATGGACCTCACATTATGGAAGTATGATGCTAATGCACCGTGTTCCTACTCCAGGACTCGACACAGAGGATCTCGGTAAGGGATCCATCAATGAATCGTACTCTGCCTTGGATTCTCAGAATAAATCTGGTTTCATCTTAGTATGGATTATCTCAACGTTCTTTTTATATGGCACCAACCTTCCCTCCTACCTCAAGATGGTTCATCAGGACATGGCATACTTTCGGCAAGAGGAGGACCTTCGAACATACTGGTGCTGGGGCGGAGGGGATTCCTACCTGAGTAAGATAGGTTGCGAGGATCAACAGGAAAAATATCAAATGGGATATGGGGAGGAACTCTATGCAGAATGAAAGAGAGGGAAGGACCTTCGCTTGAGCTGATATCAGGACAAGTAAGATCTCCATGCTTGTTTTTAAGGAATCATTAGTGCGAGTATGGCCCTCGTACTGGGTGAGCCAAACACAGGTAGGACCTCCATGCTAGATGGTCGTGGAGTGAATCTGGACATCATGTCTCTGATTGGTGAGGCACAGAGGACCTTTTCTAGCTATTATGAAGACCTTGGGAGGCCCCCACACAGGCTGGAGGTTGACCAAGAGTGTCACGTCCACACCCCGACGGTTTGTGCTAGGAGGAATGAATCCTTACTCTATGTAATGAATGCGAGAGAGGATTCAACCCTAAGTGTCACCATCATGGGTATTTCCTCCATTTAGACAGAGGGTAGCACGAGGCAGACCTCCATGCTGAGATCAGAAGCGGGGAAAACCCGCATTCTCCATGGTGGAAGTATGGGGAGGGCCTCTATACTAGCAGTGGCCACTACCTTCACCAGCGGTCAATAGAGTTGACACAACCTACTCTTGGGGGAGTTGGGGCCAATTTGGGCTAGGTATATAAGTCCCCCTACTCAGCATACGCAAGGTGATGATGATATACATCAGTGGTGGCCGCAGACATAGTATTTTCTGTCATCGACAACCCTTGGAGGGAATCCTCCCCGGCTTGTGCCCAATGCTGGTGTCTGATCAATTGGACTAGGGACAATGGTACAAGAGTAGGGATTACCTACTCTTCTACTCGTGTTACCAGATGGTGGCACTGGCGTGGCCTAGTGGGATCAATCTTTTGGGTCCCCTGAAATTGGGTCTCGACCGAACTAACCCAAACAACCCCTACCTCAACGGCGTAGGGGATAGAGTCATTAAGGCATTCTATGGAGAGGATCCCAAATAAATTGTACGTTGGAGGAGGGAGCAGTGGATCCCTATGCAACACATTGTGGATGTGGTGGTGAAGAGACCCAGACACCACTAGATCATAGTGGGCCATATCTCAGGTCCTGATAATCCCCTCCTCCTTGTACTGGCATACAAGGTCGTGGATCACCCAATGCTGAATGAATTCAGATGGGGATACGGGGCATGGGTGTCTGACAATTGTATATGTGGATATTATCAAAAATATAGTGGAGTTGCACTAGACTGCCGCATTGGAATTTCCCATGTAGCTATGTCAGTGGAAAGGTGGTGATCGAATTTCTACAGCATCCTAGTTCCTAAAAAGTAGAGATATTAACCCATTTGTTCTAAAAATAAAAGAACGGATGACCAGTTCATCTATGCCATTTCATATTCCATGTCTAGTAAGATGGATCCATGCAGATAATGTCACAGACCGAGATGTCCAACATTTTAACTACTCCATCTTCTGGTGGGTTTCATGTCTGACCCACTATTTTCTTGGTGGGACGTGGCACCAGATTTCTAGATCTGGTGACATAATAATCCACTAATGTCTTGAATGCTACAAATCACCATATTGAGGGAAATAAACTCACATCAGGTTCACCATTTCATATTTAGATGCTTTCTCAAGGGTGTGGGCATCCATTGGTGAAAGACGTGAAGTTGTTGCCCCTCATTACCTATTTCCAAAGGTGGGAAACATCTATATCTTATTCATGGACATTTTATCCTTGAACAAAATGAGATGATGGGATTTCAGTTCCTCCTTCCATGGATTTCTCCTCGGAACTCGTCACCTAGTCTGGGTCTCCAACAAAGACTAATATTTTGTTTGTGAATCCCTTCCCAGTGCCATGTCTTCATGGACACTGGTTAATTATGATTCCTTTGTTGGGTTATTCCAAGGGGTCTATTCAGGGCTGAAAATATCATTCGGGTGAGTAGTTACGTAGGACATCACTAGTGTGTCTGGACGTTGGGATACCAGTGCATCTGAGTTTCTTCCCCTTACTATAGGGAATCTCGAGGGTGCGTAAGCCCGAGGCATCCCACATTGAATTTGGGGAACTATTTGTCATAGACATGTATCTGAGGTTTTCCTCATCTTCCTATGTTTAGCGCAGTGTATGCCTTAGGTTTAACATCAATTAGAGATGGATTAAAATGATCAGAACACTGACTAGAGTGGATCAGATAGGTGTAACCCCTTGTGGGACCACTAATGCAAGTAGGTGAATTGACATGATCTCACCAGGATGTGGTAGCCCTAGTATAAAATAGAATAGATGAATTATGGTTAAGTTAATTAGACATAAAATGAGATGGAGTCGACTTGAGGGAGAGAGTGATGTTGGTCTTGGGCCTCGTAGATACCTCCTACATATCCCCATGGACTAAAATCAAAACCCGCATAGTTTGTGTAGAAAAGGGACACATAAGGAAGAGAAGCACATTGATGGTACCTGAAGGAAGTGGATCCTTTAGGTTTGGGAATGAAATTGAGGTGCGTTCAAATGACAGCGACCCAATGCCACACTAGGGCTTACATGTGATTAGCGGTCCGAGACTTGGTCTGACACCACTTGGACAAACCAAGGATATGGGTCCCAAAAGTAAGGACAATTGCAACATACCAGCTGGGTCAGATTGAAAATGTCTTAACATTGACATGGGGTTAAAACGACTTACTACTGGATGAGGTTAGAATGGCTTACTGCAGTATGGGGTCACAACGACTTTCCACTAGATGGCGTCAAAACGGATTACCTCTGGATGGGTCACAATGGATTACCACTAGATGGGGTAACAATGGCTTACCACTGGATGTGGTTGAACCTCATGGAGGTATCCTACATTCCCTGTTTAGCAGACAAGGATCAAATCCCATGTAGTTTGGGATGGTGGATGCATTTTAACTTCATGCAAGATGAAAAGGGGGCACACAGTTTATCATCATGCAGGACTAAGGTAGTCCGATGTGAAGGGGGGTCAGAACCAATAGTTTTTGGGCTTAATCCCCAAGGGGGATTCCAACATACCTCTCCTTGTCAAGGATCGATGTCCATGTAGTTTAGGATGGTGAGTTTCCTGAACCGACGTGATGATGGTCAGGTCCAATGGTTGTTGGGCTTGAACCTCAGGGAGGCTTCCTACATATCATGTGTTGGCAAGGATCAAAGTCCACATAGTTTGGGATGGAGTTTTTGATGAACTGATGTGAAGATGGTTGGGACCAATGGTTGTGGGACACCAAATATGGTAATGATGTTAGACTTGAAAAAGCTAATAATACCTTATAACTAACTTCTTTGAGAGGTATTACCTCTGCCCATTTGGAAAAGAAGTTAGTAGCAGTATGAATATACTTAAACTACTTGGATGTAGGCATAGGATAATTTCCTATAACATCCATTCCCCACGTATAAAATGACCATGATTATTTAGATGTGTGAAGAAAATTTGGGGGTTAATGCACATACATTTCATGAATGATACTTCCTAGTGAAATCAACACAATCTTGCATCATTGAAGGAAACAAGTATCCATGCCTTCGAATTTGACTAGAAAGTATATGTCTAAACTAGTGTCCACCACAAACTCCTGCATGTACTTAATTTATGATAGCCATTGTATCTCCACCATCAATACATATGAAGATAATTCCAACAACACCATGATTTTAGAAAAAAAATTGATGATCTGGGCTATCATAAAGACTAAAATTGACCACATGTTGCTGGACATGTTCGTTCCTTACTCTATCAGGTGGGAGTGATCCATTTTGATGGTATTCTCTGATAGGTGTCATCCATCTTGTAGTATTACTATATGGTTTAGAAATGGGACTAATTTCATTGATTTCCTCAGTTCTTATTTGAACAAAAGTGGAATCATACACGACGGTGGGTAATACTGATGATTGTTTCATCCCGATTTGGATATGCCAGGGCTATGGATATATTAGCCATTGCATCAGCTTGGGACTCTTGTGATCACGGTACATAAGAAAATGTCAATTCTGAGGGAAATTCCCCCATTAACTCTCTCACGTAATGACATAAAGGGATTAACTATTCTTTTCTGATGGAATAATCACCATTGATTGGTTTGATTTCCAAATCTGAATCACCTTTTACCCTCAAGTGTTTCACCTTTTCCTGATGTTCCAATTCCAAGCCTACAATGAGTACTTGATATTCTTCTTCATTATTTGTACCGCCTTCCTAAAATAAGAAGGAATAGGGTAGCACAACCTTTTCTGGGGAAATAAGCATGATTCCTAACCCAAATTTTTTGGATTTAGGATCTTCAATTTTCTTTCCTGTTGGACTTATGGAGGCACCACACAGTACATTTCCCATGTTTGAGGATTATCATGAATAGAGAAGATGTCCTCATCAGGAAGTTCTATATTTAAATATGTATCTTCTATAGATGGGTGTTCATCAAGGAATTTGGCCAGAGCATGGCCCTTTATTGACTTTTGAAACACATACTATATATCAATATACTGAAAATTAACTACCCGCATTGCCAGATTTCTAGTAAGAATTGGAAGACTAAGGATAAACTTGAGCGGGTTTTTGAGAGATACCAATTGGACCTCATGATGTTCCAGGTAGTGTCACAATTTATGAACAATGATAATTAATTCTAGGTAGCAATTTTAAATATGTGAATATCGAGTTTCTACCTCAAGCATAGTATGACTGAGATAATAAAGTATGTTTTCATTCTCGAATCATTCTTTTGGGCATGTAATGCACCCAATGATCGCTCTAAAGCTGTCACATAGATAATAAGTGGTCTTCCTTCAATGGTCGACATTAATACCGGTGGACTCAAGAGATGCATTTGGAGAATATCAAATGATTCTTGACATTATTTAGTCCACTGGTAGGTGACTAACTTCTACATTACTTTGGTGAAGGGTAAACACTTTCCTGCCAAATTGGTAATGAAACGATGAATATAGGCCAAGTGATATTGAAGTCCTCTTAATTCATTCAATTTCGAGGAGGTGACATACCAAGTATTTATTTTTCCTTCTCACGATCAACGTCGATACCACGATAGTGTAAAACAAGGCTGAGAAATTTTCTTATGGTTACCCCGAAAAAACATTTCAAGAGGTTCATCTTTAAATTGTGTTGCCGAAGTTTGTTGAATATGATTTCCAGATTGTCCAAGTGATCAGAACATTGTTTGGATTTAACCACCAAATCATCCACATAACATTCAACAAATTTTCCTAAAAAGGGTTTGACGATATTGTGTATGGCACGTTGATATGTTGCACTTTAAATTTTCAGGCCCAAGGGCATTACCTGATAGCATAACACACCTTGAGAAGCTCGTAATTCTGTAGAATCCTCATACTCTAGGGCCATTCATATTTAATTGTACCTAGAATAACCATCCATGAAGGAAAGAGCATCGTAGCTAGCTGTTGCATCAATTAAGAGTTCTGTGATCGTAACTGGAAAATCATCCTTGGGAAAATGCCGATTATGATCTCTGATGTCAATGAAAACTCTAATTTTTCCATTATTCAATTTTATAGGGACAATATTAGCTATCCATTTGGGATACTAAACTTCTTTGGTGAAGTTATCTTTGATAATCATATCAACTTTAGCTTCAATTTTGGAGGCATAAGTTGGGTGTGTTCTTTTTGCGGCTTGCTTGAATCCTCAATGTTGTTTTGGAAAACCTAAATGATGAGTGGCAACATCAGGATCAAGACTTGTCATTTCTGTATAATTTCAAGAAAATAAATCTCTATTTTTCTTTAAAAAGGATGTATATATTTCTTTCTCTTCAAGAGTCATTTCCGCACTAGTTAAAGTGGGGCGTGGATCTTATTTTGTACCCAAATTTATTTTTCATAGTTCATCCAAAGTGGTAGAGATACCCTCTTAAAATGATAGAGGAGAATCCCTGAGATACTCCTCTTCCTCTTCAATATGAGTTACTTCTTCTTCTTCCACTTGCATAGTATATGAGGAAGCAGAATTTCCATGATCATGGGAGAAGTTAAAATGTGAGAATTTTTAAGAAGTGGCTACCATTTTGGACCCCATTGATGATGAATGGTCTTCATGAGTTGATAGAGAGGAGATGATGGACTGAGAATCGAAATCATTATTTTCATATGGTATTATTGCAACTTCTTCTGTCCTGGTTGATGGAGTATAGAATTTCAAGATTTCAACGGACGAAATGAAGACATATCAACTTAATCTTTCGTCATTGCATGGCCAATCAAAAATTTCTCCCAAGCTATCTGGCTCTATTTTTGTAATTGACATTATGGAAGTATCCATAATTGTGTTTGGATATTGGTTTATCCCATCAATTTGAATGATAGGAAACACATAATCTGTAATCACATGTATGAATGGGTTTACTGGAATCTTTTCCAAACCATATGGAGAATTAATTTTGGTAACCTTATTCACTATGGATTTTTCCTTTTCTTCCATGTGATAAAACTATGCCTCAAAGTATTGAGATTCACATGTTTTTAATGGGGATTTGTCACCATACAATGTCCTGATTTGACCATTGAAACAATATTTGAGACATTGATGGTATGATGAAGGTATGACCACATGTTTATGTAACCAAGGTCTTCCAAGAAAAATGATGAAAGTTGTTTCCTAATGAACAACCATGAAATATGAATTAGAATCAAGGTCACCAAACTGAATTCTGAGTGTAATTTTTCCCAGAGGTTCTTGTTCATTCTTTTCATATCCTTGGAACATCAATGTTCAAGGAGATAAATCAGATTCCGTGAGAACCAATCGATGGATTGTACGAATAGGAATGAGATTGACTCTCGAGCCATTATCAATGAATGATCATTAGATGTCTATATCATTGACTTTTACTTATAGATACAAAGTCTGATATGTCCATGTACAACATCATCTTCATCCACATTTGTAAAAGATATCACTACATGGGATTCTACAGTATCATTATCTATATGGTAGACTTCAGCCACATCAATTTCAGTCCTGAATTCTTGAGGACATTACAAAACCTCAATGAGTGCCTCCTAAAGATATTTTGGTAGATTCAAGGCATCCATAATTGATAACATGGTTGGTATATGGGACAAATGTTTCAATACATCATAATTATGGTCTAAAGGTCTGTGTTTCCCATCATGGAAATGTGTTTTTTTAGGTGCCTTAGTAGTTTATTCTTTGGAAGTAGATGCATCTCTTATCATGGTAGGAGTTGGAAATACTCCTAGATTTGGCAGATTAGACCAACTGGGTCTATGTATTTGCTGAGAGGAATAAGATGGGACCTCTAACCAGTGCTCCAAAATAACTACGCTAGGACCGAATCTGCCATCTGTTGAAGAACTTTCTTTTTCTTGTTGAGCCCGCTGAAGGCCTTTGGCACGATTTTCTGCCACATAAACAGTTTTTGAAGGGGTAGGATTGAAATTGTGGCCTCTAGAATATCCACATCTTCCTCTGTATCCTAGACCTCTATCTCTTCCTCCAATTCCTCTATTAAATATAGGGAAATTAGGCTCATCATAATTGAAACTATCATTGGCATATGGATCTATTAAATGAATCATATTAACTAAACCAAAGATTAATTCTTCATCTAAGGAAGATTCTGCATGATTGGCCAGTTTATGCTATACTATTTGGTGGGGCGGTGCCCGTGCTTTTGAAGCAGATGGCATAAATCTTCCAAATTCAAAGGCAATTTAGGCATTGACATGAACTCGTCTTCTTCTGACTTATCTTTTTTCATCAAATTATATTCCTTCATTTGATGATTTCCCTTCTGATGAAGGGGTTATGTTATAGAATTCATAGTAGAAGACACAATTGGTTGATTCAATTGTGTTCCTAAAATGGCATGGGTTTGGTTGATCATTTTCATGACCATCCAATCAACATATTTCTGCACATTTTTACTTTTTACATCGTGCCACTCACCCTCTTCCTCTGGATTAGTAGTCATAACACATGCTACCTAGGCTGAAGGTCCTTTCAGTTTTTCCTGTCCAGAATCCACCATCTTTTCCTGGAGGTCTTTGATGAAAAAACACTCCTGAATGGGATGCCCGAACATCTGATTAAATGGGAAATAATTGGCGACATCTTCATCTCCTTCCTTGTTTAGCCTTTTGGGCCTTGGCAACTGAACCAGGTAGTTTTCTAGAGACAAGATGATGTATCCCAGAACTTGTTCATTCCTGAAATAATAAAAAAAATTCTTCAAATCATCAAATGTTTTCTACCTTGGAAATTTTTGATCATCTTGAAGAGGCAGCCATTGTTGTTGGCGCTGAGGAGGTGGATCCCTTCGATATTATGAAAGTCTTGAAGTGGAAGTAGCTACATGTGCTTGTTTATGTCTAACAATAGCAGTCTTTTCTATCCCTATTCTTCTTCCTAGAACTGATGGAATTACATGATTTTTATCCTTAGTCTTTGTAAGAGAGTCTTCGATCTACTGAGCGATTGAAGTAAGGTCACGAAACCCTCCTGTGAATTTCACAAGGAACAACGTTGTGCGTAATCCATCACGTATATTTTCCACACATATTGGAAACAATTCTTCTTGAGGGGGTGTTAATCTTAAGGAATATGTTAATCCCTTCTAGAGAGCAATGAAATCTGAAACTCTATCATTCTCCCTTCTCATACAATTGGTAAGATTGGAAACTGTCATATTTGGCAATGTTGAGCTGAATTGAAGAAGGAACCTTTGATGGAGATCTTCCCACACAGTAATTGACCGTGATTGAAAACATGTATACCAGAAAATAGCAAGTCCTTTTAATAACTGTAAAAAACACCTGACCTTAACTGCTTCTTGGGGATAAGGAGTTCCCCTAATAAGATCACAATAAGAAACAAAATGTTTTAAGGGTTGTCTTGGATCTCCTGAACTATTAAAAATTGGAAATGTGGTACTCCAAAAATTTGATGCGGGAGGAATTGAATCCACCCATTAAATTTAAGATCTCTTTTCTGGTTGAATTTTTGCATTCTTTCTTTCCATATCTTTCAACCAAGCTATTAATGAGTTAATGGTAGTCATTAATTTTTGAGAAACATCTGGTTGAGCTTGGACCTGAGCTGGTGAAATAACTGGAGTTTGGATGAGTGTGTCAACCAGGACGGCCACTAACAGTAGTATTTCCGGTTGTTGTTGCGTATGACACATAGGATTGGACCTCTGTGGGTGTACTTGTAAAGAGGGATATTCATGATCAATCCCAGTAGATGCAACAAATTTCCTTAATTGATTAACTCCAGCATGCTTAGGGGGAAGACTAACTTGTAGTAGTTCAACATTTAAACTCCTTATTTACTTCATTTCTTCTTCTTTCTTTGTGATCCGTTCCTATAATGAGAGTTATTTGCATTATCCATAGGAAGGGTGAAATGTAACCTGAATTTTTCAATTTTCCTTGGTATGTTATTTCTAGAGTACGGATAGAGAAAAGTCTTGCCCTTGAGAAACCCTCTATCTTCTGGTACGCACACCTCCTTCCTTTATTTCTTTGTGTACAACTTCTAGAACATGAACTTCTCATATGATCCCTCTTAGAAAGCCTCATGTTCTGGGGGATCAGTGAAAATAACATTGAGGACATTTATCGACGCATAACACATTGGGGCCCTTCTGTTAGCACTTCTGTGATACTCTCTTCCCTCATGTCCATTATGAGACATTTCCTTTTGTTTATTTGATCCCTTAGGAACTGCTTGATGTTCTATAATTTGGAGGGAATTTCTTGATAATTCAGCTATACATTCAACTAATGGATTCTCCCCTAATATAGAGAAGATTGACTTTCACTAAGGAAGAGATTGAGAATTTGTAAAAGTCCCTAGTCTGGTGGACTGGGGAAGTTCCTGTTTTTCTGTTCAACTCCTCAGATCCTATCTCTTGATCCTGAGGGTTGAGTTAAAAGAGTCCCCAGTATAGCAAGCTGAGGTGGTTCTTGAGCTACTACATCTGAACCTTTCTTAAAATCCCACCTGAATTTTTGGATTTTAGTCCTGAAATTTTCCAGATGCATTAACCTACATCAACTCAAACCACTTTTCTCAAATGACTGCTAGATTATTTCTGAAATTTATATCACTTGACGATGTGCCTTCTCTAAATGAGAATCCTATTCGATATTCTCAGTTTCGTGATGTACGATTAATTCGACAACTTTTTCTTTATATGATTTACTTTGGGAAGAACTAGTTGAGGCATGTTCTTGAGCAAGACTTTGATTACGCACAAAACTAGTTAGATGTGGCCAGCCAGTGGCAATAAAATTGCATAAACCCACTTTTGGCAGGCTTTGATGATTGCTGAGAACAGTGAAATGAAATTCTCCATGAACACCCCATCCCCTTATATGAATACTAGATGGGGCATTGGTAATTAACTGGGATAACCTTTTCATCTCTCCAAGGCATGAATAATGGAGGGATCTCTATTGCTTTTCAACCTTTGGATGTCGGGAAACTAAGAGAGATGCCAAGTCAATTTTTCAGTGCAACCCTTCTATTATCATGACATTATTTTTATATTCATCATAAGATAATATTTTCTTTTTTAAGTGACAAAGAGTTTTCCATATATTGAGACGAATATGATGAATGCATTCTTCTATCAACGTTTCTGGAATATCATATTGAGAGTCAGCCAAAGGCTGAAACATGACTGGTATTTCACCTTTTGCCAGTTGCATTCTCATATTCAACACTTCCTATTTGTCATTCGATGAATATTATTCTACCTGATTGAACCAAAGATGGTGCTTCATTTTTTTCTTCATCATATTCAAAAACTTTGGTAGAGAATTCATTTGTCAAATTAGAAGATGAATGTCTTAGGGGTGGTTTGGAGAATGACCTACACCCCGGTCTATTTTCTGATTGAGAAAATATTTCACCTGCTAGCAGTAAGGCATCAGACATGACTAGCTTTTCATTTTCATGTGCCTAATGATAAGAGGGATTTCTCATTACACCATTTTCCATGGAAAATGTTTCCAGGAAATGCGAATTACTACTACAGAGATTTCTTTCATAGCTAAATTCATCATCATTTGGAGGACCACCATGGTGGGTTACAGCAAAAGATGAAACCTCTTGCTTCTTGGTCTTTTGGCCATGCAGAGAGTTACTGCAGCTCTCATCTGAATATGATACTTCGAGATCGACCGAATTGTCATGAAGCAATACTTCATGAGGAATTTTCTGAGGAAGACCTTTTGAATTCTTGTTGTTACTTCCGAAATCTAGAAATGAGAGAGTAGAATATTGAGTTGCAACAGAAAATTGTCTGAGGGCTTCATGAACCCCACCATTGAGAAAGGCCTTATTGTGGATTGGCTCTTGACTTTTCAACTGTGCTGGATGGGTCTTCTTCTTGGATGCCTTATTACTCCCTTTGGAAACCACTTTTTGAGAAATTGGTTATAATGGGAAGGTTTATCTACCTTCTTAGGAGAAATGGTCTGGTTAGGCTGATTATATCGATTTAAATTGGGTGTATATACCCAACTTTATTATCCATATGATATGGGTGAGTATTCCCCATGAACCTCAGGGACTGGAACAGAGGTGCGTATCTACTCCGAAGTGAAATATTGATGATTCACTCCACTAATTGGGATAGATTTACGTTTCTTTCCCTGTGATGTCACTAAATTTGTTATAATATTCTGATAGGGATCCATAATATGGGAAGGGATTTGCTGCTTCTCATTAAGCATTGTCAGAATGTGCTTAGTGACATCAGCTACCGAAATGGAAATATACATCCATTACATGTCTAGAGTAGTTTTATATGCCTTCTCATGCCCTCCTTGTTTTGTCAACAGATATTCACAGAAATTATTCTTAGGGGTAGAGAGTTGAGTCTGCTCCAGATTATTATTATCGGAACTTTCCGACTGAATTCTCCGGGTGCTACCAAATGAGACTGTTGGTAGGCGTGACAAACATTGGCAGGTGTATGTGCCTGTTGTGTATTCTCCATAAATTATGGTTGATGTGTTTCCTTAAATAATAGCACACAAGACTGCGGACAAAATTGGTTATTGTAAACAGGTGTATATTTCTTCTTTCCAGTTGCCACCATATTAGATTGGCTAGCTTCTTCAGATGTAATCAGACGAGCCTACTGACTGGATGATGAATTGTATATAGGTGTATGTGATTGCTTATATTACTCCACTGAAATTTCATAGCAGGATTTGTGTATTACTTCCAGGAGAGTCTGATGAGCAGTGAAATCAGGAAGGACGGGTGTATATTCCTGTTCGTTGTTTGACATCAAGTTAGATTGAAAGACATCTCTAGAGGGGGAAGAGGTAAGAATCTGCTCCATGTTGACCTAATTTCTCCTCTAGAGGTTCGTCTTGAGTTCTCCGATCTGAGGACCATGAGCTGAACACCAATAGGTGAAACCCTCATAATGTTGATAGTGCACTGTAACACGATTCTAGAAGTGATTGTTGGTGGGAGTCCTCAGGAAGGACTCCTACCTTCTTGAAATGAGGCCTTGATTTACCTCTTCATTCTCATCCCTATAATATGGGAAGTACTGGTTGTTTTTTTCCCAGGGATAATGGCCCAAAATTGTTGGAAACGGTGGTTGGCACCATCAGCTTCTTGACCACTGGTCTTCACTTTCCGAACAACCAGGGTGAGTCATTAACATGGAGAGCTTTTCAAGCACCTACAGTGTCAGGATGGTACCATGTTGACGGTATTACCTCACCAATGCATTCAAGACCCAGTGTTGCAGATGCTGAGTAGGTGATGTCGTCCACAGAGCAGATGAGGATCTAGAATGAGTAGCTGCTGAGGCATTCACAATTGTGAACTTTAAAGAAGCCCTTTCTATATTACAGAGCGATATTGAAAAAGAGTTCCTTTTTGATATAGCAGACATAATCAAGATAATCTTCGCTAGACTACATCTTTGGGATGAACACATTTTTGTTTGATTTCTTTTTTGGCCCTCATATTGAATTTAATAAGGTCCTAACAAATAAGTAAAAAATCATTTCACTTTGTTAAGGATTCACATCGGGTTCGCCATTTTGTGTTTCTTCTGGAAATGGGGATGTCCTTGTTTGTTTAATGATCAAACTTTCTAATTGGTTTCTAACCAGTTTATTCGTAGAACGAGAAATATCCAATTGTTTTATATCCAATTGGATTAAATTTCCAAAGGTGGGTGCTCATTAGTTCTGGACCAATGAGGCTTATAAATTTTCAATGGTTGAGAGAATGGGAGGTCAGGATCATCACACCTTTTTTAGGGGAATTATTTCCTACTCTGGGACTCTCTTATAGATTTAAGTTACGTTCACAAATATTTATTAATTAACCAAGTATTAAAATGAATATTCCTTTAGATTTGGATATCAATTATTGATATGTATGGGATTTAGAGAATCTTTTATATGTATTTTAGGTTCTTGGCTGATAGATAATCATTCGTACGTATTGGAGATTCTTAGTCAATGGTATCCTTCAATACAATATATAGAAATATCTTGTTCATTATGATGACCATACTTGTTTTAAATCCACTTTGTGGGGAAGTTGAAGTTTATTATCTTTCTGAATGACATGGATTATTTCAGATTTGGGATCGTACCCGCAGATTGGATACCTACGTATCATTGTTAAATAAAAAGGAAACAGAACCCACATAGTTCGATATGAAGGATATAGATTAACGTCATATAAGACGGAAAATAATTAATGAAATATGGGCTTGATCCTTATAAAAGCTTCTTACGTACTCTAATTTTAAGGTAGAGATCATAGTCCACGTAGTTCGGGTAAAGAAAAATGGGTTTTATGCATTGTTATTGGCCCAAAAAGAGATGTCATTATTACTATTACACTCTATGCCCATGTGATTCATGCTCGGTGTGAGAAACAAGAGGTATCAATAAATTTGACAATGGTGCCATGAAAGATACAGTAATGAGAAATGATGTAGGGCTTATATATGTATGACGACCCATGTAAATGAAGATCAGGACTTAGTTCAGGAAATAATCCAAGAAGCAGGGTCCATAAAGGTATTTTTACATTATGGAGATTTGGAATTTTAACTTGGGACTTACTCCTGAAAAGGAATCTCAAAATAAGAGGGACTTATGATGTTGTTTTATTGTTTGGAAGGAATCCCGAATCAAACGAAAATAAGGTTGGGACTTACACTTGGGGAAGATTCCCAATTAAATGGAACTTATAACATGGGGCTTAATCCTATGGAGGAGGCCCAATGTTTAAGGAACATATGATTGTGTATTAATCCTGAGGAGGAGGCCCAAAGTTAGAGGAAATTACGATTGGAGATTAATCTTGAGGAAGAGGCCAAAGATAAAGAAAATTATGATATGGGATTAATAATTAGGAGGAGGCCCCATGAATTATTCTTAGATAAGTAATCCAACAAAAAAATCGTGCAATAAATGGATTTAAAGAATGTTTAGAAGGCCATGTCTTTAAGAGGAGAGTTGAATTGGAGTAATGGAGGTGATTAAGAAGGAGGCTCAGAAGTATTGTTCTGGCACACAAGTCCTGGTCTCACATGTCTACTTGCACGACATGAGTCACCTTGGGTGACAAAGAATCCATAGTGTAGTTCTTGGGGATACTTTGAACTTATCCACTTAGTATCATCACTTGAGGCTTATAAAATGTTGGAGCACATTTTCCATAGAGGGAATGGTGGCGTGCAAGTTTTTCCATTTTCCATAAGGTTTGGACACTTAGGCGCGCAAGTATTGATGATATCCAACACTTAGGCCATATTCTCTTTCTTTTGAGATTCCATTCTAGGTGAAGAATTACATTAAAATTGTTTAAAAGATGTCAGACAAAGACTTGGGTGACTAGAGCTTGAATATGAGTTTTAGAAAATTGTTCCTCAAAATGGGGGGCCCACATGGGCTATTTATATGCCACTAGGCTCCTTTGGAGAAAAAATGAATAGGGTGTGCATGTGACTTGTGCGACCCATATGTAGTGCGCATGTGACTTGCGTGGCGTGCATGATACATGCACGATGCCCTCCAAATGAGTTCATGGTTCATCCATTGGTCAATTTTTGATGTTCTTCAAGGGGTGACCCTCATTGGGCTTAAGGTATTATCCTTTTCCATTCGTTGGACTCTATGATGGAAAGGAGCATCAACATTCACTCATAATATTGTGAACATGTAATCATGTTCACGCATAAACTTATGCACATGAAACTAGGTCCACACATAACATTGTGTACATTTAATCAGAATCATGAAAAACATTTATAATCATGAGTCATCCATCATTACCCAATGAATGGGATGGTGATATAGGTCCCACCCATTGCATTATATCATCATTCAAACATGTTCCACTAGAAAATAAAATATTCATCATATCATGACCCATAAGAAAACATAAATTTTATAAACATCAAATCATAACCTAGAAAATGAAATGGGTATCATTAAAATTTCATCACATAAAAACCAATGTATAAGATAATGGTTCCATAACCATTTCATTATCAATAATGGAATTATTAAAATCAGTGTGTGTCTTCATAGATGGAAAATAATTTTGAAATATCATTAAAATCGTTTCTTAATGAAATCACCCATTCATCTTTGAAATCTTGTTTTTATAGAGTAAATATTTTTAAAAACATTTTAATTTGAATGTAGATTTGAAAAATATAATGGAAGGTATAAAAAATTATAAAAATTAAAATCCATTTTTTTTTTGAAAATTATCATCAGGTATCCTTTGAAAAAAAAAATATCATTTTAAAAAACATTGTTTGTTCAATATAATAGATTTCCGTCTAAAGAGATAGACCTTTAGAATTAACATAACAACATTATATTAAGTACCATGGGGTGAAAAAATTGTTTTATAACCTGGTGATATATTTACAAAATATTGAATAAATAAATTCATGAATGATATTGATATAAATATATATCATACAATTTCATCAAAGGAAGCATAAACATAATCAACCTTAAAATGAGATGAGATTGCCTCAATAGACTCTTATAACTCGGTAAGATGAGTTAATACTCCCCAATTTGGATAATTAAATTAAAATAATATTAATATTTCTTTAAAATAAGTATATTCATGATATAACATGGAAAATGTTAGTATATACTCCTTAAAAAATAGTTTAGGTGCATAACAAAACATGATTTCCTTGAATGAAAATTAAGAGAAAACATTTTAACTGATTGAGTAAATTTTAAAACCTAATCCCCATGAAATTAATATCTTATAATTTACATGTGAAAAACAATTAATTTATGAATATAATACATCTAATATAATCAGGGGAATTATATACACCAAACAAAAGGATATAGTGGTGATCATAACATGTATGTCAAAGAAATTACTAGTGAGATGAAATCCCCCTACCTTGTGTATTGACATTCTCCATAATATTTTGAAACCATATTTTTAATTTGTATAAATTTAATATAAATAGTTTAATTAAATATTTTCTTATATAAAATACATTATATTATTTGATTACTACTTTTTATTACCTACTTGTTAACAATCGTATGTTATGGTTTCATATCGGGTAATATTTTTATTGTTTTTCGAATGTGTCTTAATTTTAATATAATTATTTCATATAATTATATCATGACTTAATAATGTTAACAATGATATAAATATGATTTATACCATATATATATATATATATTATAATACACTACATCATAATGATTTATGAAATGAAAGACACCTTTCATAGAGACGGTAAGGTGCACATATGCATGAAATACATTTTCCACTATTCTGGTTGCATTGAAATAAAGTATTTAATATATATATATATATTATATTTGAACTACTATAAAACATATATCATATAATTTCCTTAATCCAATATTTAATATATTCCATTTGGTGTATGAATTAATCACATTGCATTGAGGGGGCAGTAGTCCACACATCTTCAAACAAGATTATCATATGAAAATCGAATGGAAGGTAAAATGACATGTATTGAAAAAGGAATAAATGAAATTAAACACATAATAAATATAATATATAAAAAAATATGAATATATTTTCAATCATAATTGCCTCCTAGATTAGTGGTAATGTAGCAATGAATAATCAATGTTTCGTGAGGTAGTAGTTCATCGTACACAGAAATAGTACGTTACATATCTTTTATATGGATTTATGTGTATTCTTAGGACATACTCTTAACATAAAAAATTAATACTATATCTAGGATACTTTTTATGTACCAAAATAGTAGAATAATTATAGTGGATGGGGCAAAGAATGAAAATAAACTATAGGATTTGGAAGGAAAACATTATCTCTAAATCAGGTAACTACTTTTCGTTTGGGACAAAAGGGTTCCCTGATAGGATTAATGGCCAGATTGGGGCTTCAATGTATAATGGAGGATTTTTTAGAATTTTATTGGGATGTAAGTTTCTAAAAATATAATTTTTGAGAGGTGTGGGGAATGGGTAGAGGTGGTGGTAATTTTTAGGGAAGAAAAAATAATTACTTGGTATTTTTGGAAACAAGTTTGGTTTGCACAAGTTCATACCTAAATAAAATCACAAAAAACCCAACCCAACCAATAATTGGAGGTTTATGGACGAAATATAGACATACAATGGGTTTTGGACATGATTATAGGTCAGTTTTGTTCTTATATTTACGGTTTTGTACGTTATTAACCTAATTGTTCTCTTAAACGATGTAATTAATTTTAATCACATTCAGTAATATTTTTTTGTAAAACTTTTACCTTATTATGAAATATAAATTATGTTGATTCTAAATATATAATCCGTTTTTACAATTTCTAATCACATAATAGACAGTGAATAATTTAAATTTAATCATTCTAATAGGATGACACTATTGTTTTTTAAAGTAATAACACCCAAGAGATTGATATGTTAGAATAGATAATTGTAATTTGAAATTGGTCCAAATAACAAAAATTAGATTAATTGAAAATAATATTATACAAATAAACTATTAAATAAATTTATAATATAATTTATTCTTATAAATAAATTATATTAAAGAGGTGTTTTGAAATAATATCTACTATTTTTAGCAATTCATATAAAGATGAAATGTTTTATGAAAATACCAATTCATTATCGTAAAAAAAATATTATGTCTCACATAAAAATATGGTGTTAATTTTTAAATATTAAATCTATAAAAGTTCTAGAAATAGTATTTAAAAAGGGTTATCTTTTAAAAGGACATGAAAATTTCATCAATAAAAATATAGGGGAGTAAGTATAAAATAGGTTTATTCCTTATATTACATATATATAATGTATTGGATGAATATAAAAAATATTTTATTAAATTTTTGACATCATTATTACCTTAATATAACTTTTAAATTTTAATTTAATATGATAAAATTTCTTTTTGACCTGTAATAATATTTTTATTTTATATTAAATATGTTTTCATATTCATTTTACATTATTTGGTAACCCATTAAGTAATATTATTTTTGAGAAAACCATATATTTTCATAACGTAGTTAATATTATTCATATTCTTCGTCATAAGGCCTATTCAATATTCCATTATAATTATATATTTTGTAATATATTATAGTTAGGTAACACATGATCTTTCGTTTTACCAAACACATCGAGAATGGTCAGTCATGAGTTTAATGTATGCTACGTGGATGTTAGATGTATTATATTCTATGTTGGTGTTTCATATAGCACAACCTATGTTTGTTCTTTGTGAGTGTAATTTATGAAATTTTAAATAATATATATATTAAAAAACTATTTATAGTCTCATGTGAAAAGAAAAATATCAAAAATAAAAATTAATTAGAAAAAATAAATTTAACAAATTAGTGAGTTGTTACATTCTACCCCCCTTAAAATTTATTTCACCCACAAAATTTATCTTGGATATAAAAGTTATAATACTTGGAAGTTTCATTCATACAATCACACATCGTAAAAATGGATACTAAAACTTCACTTAAATAAAGAAATTTATAACCATAACAGTTACCCAATGAAACATATAACTTATTGTCCACAAAGGAGAACATAGGTTAGGAGTGATTATTTCACATTGAGGAAAAGAGTAAATATTTATAAGGAGTGATCATGTTCATTAATCACTATCAATTGAATGATCAATGGAAAGCTAAGGGTATCAATGTTATAAATCTATGATGATTCTAGAATCCACTAGTTTAACTGAATTTAAGGTATAAGGAAAACATATTTTTTTTATTATCATTATATTATAATTGAGTGATTCTATTTAATGACCAAAAATATAAGTAAATATACATAATTTGTGTTATCCCTTTTTTATGAGCAATCTCAACCATTAGTTATGCCTCAATAGATATCCACTAAATCTCTTTCCTTACGAAATGACAATGAAGTATTATTATTTTTTCTAGTACTAATTTACAATGAGATTCATGATATTGCATACCATTTGTCAACAGTTATCATTAATACCACATTTTCATAATAGGATATACTATAATCATAAATCCACATTTTATTAGAAAATAGATTATTCTCAAAAACATCCTCCAAATTCTAATTTAATATTTCCATAAACTGTTAACATTATAACTCTTACAAAAGATAGAAATATATAACATTATATGGAAGTCAAAAAAATAAGCTTAAAATTGATCCCCCATATATCTCAATGTACCTCTTTTTTTTCACACTCCAAACATGTGAATACCATAGACGCATATTCCCATAAAACATTATAATAACCTTAATTATCATAAATCATTTTGGAATATATGTAGTCTTACCAATTCATAAGGTTACAAGATAGATTAATTAATTAAAAAAAGTTATAATAATTATCCATGATGACATAGACCATATTGTCAAAAATTAGTTCAAGGATAATCAACTCTATCCAATTTACATACTACAAATAATTCATCTCTTTATCCACGTGAAATGGAATTTTCGTAACATCATGATCACTTCAATGGTTACCATACCTATATCAAAATATCACTTTTATAAGACTTAATCACCATTAAAAATATCCATTTCAATATTTACAGAAAACATATAATGAAAATTCTTATATATTTCAAGATTCATATAACATATGCTTTGAATTCCAAAACAAATTACTTCAACCATCCAAATTTTTTCATATACCATTAATTAGGCTACATAATCAAATTAATTAATAAACCTTTCCTATAAAATGAAAAATAAAAAATGCCTTAATGTTCCTCAACCTCAATCTAATAATTTTAATGTGTTTAATACAAGAAATACTATATGAACATCACATACCATCCACTTGTCATTTGCGGTGTTTTTATCTTCAGATGTATAACCAATACTTATACCACCTTCATGATTCAAATTATGATATTTCCACTTGATAAATTGATTATTATTATACACATAAATTTCATATCTGAAACATAACTATTAATAATAAACCATATAGTTATCCAAATTACTAAAACATTTAAAAACTGGAAGAGAAAAAAATATCCTATAAGAAAGTCACGTGATAATGAAAAATAACTTATTATATGTATAAATAATGAAAGCTATATTAATATATGACACACTAGGTATTTCAAAGGAAAAATCTATTTAAATTATTAATTGTGGTTCATTAATATTTTTTGAATTCCCCAAGAATATCTCCCAAGACTGTCGAACCTGGTGTCCTGTAAGGCTGATTTTCATGTACCATATTACCCTTTGTCTGGTACAAAATATCTTCTTTGAGTTTTTACCCATAGGAACATTGGTGCTAAATAAACATCCACTTTTATTATTATATAGGTTTGAATTTATAATAAACCACACACTCTATTCTTTTCCAAAATTATAGGATATTTTCATTATCAATGACTCTTCCTTATAATTATCCTTAGAAGCACCCATAGACATATAATTAGTAATATACCTAATAATACCACTAAGGATTCATCATCAATGTTTTTAAATCTTGACTAATCCTTCATAAGAAACCAACTATAGTGACCCCATATTTATATACATGTATATTAAATCATTTTAGATGATTATTCAGTACATAATAAAAATGCATGCATGAGGACCATAATATTTTAGTGTATTTTGGAAAATAAAAAATAATATTATTTCCTAAAAATGGTATTCAAAATCTCCAATTAATATCTCAACATTTAGTAATTCTATCTAAAACAATTCTTCATACCCTAGGTAAAAGGACCATAAGAAATATGTGATCTTGGATAACCACTAAGGGTAAATAAAGGAAATACAAAAGAATAACATAACAAAGGGTATGAAACTTGAGCCTACCATTTTAAGATAACACCGTAAAAATTAGAGAACGTAAAAAATAATGGAATTCCATAAGAAATTAATCATAAAGAAAAAAATAACATAGGTCAAGGTAGAATAACATATGAAAAGACAAGGACTTTGTGGCATTCACATTGGTTTATAACATTGTGAAGATGTATATGTAGAGAAACGATCACTCATTTTTTAAAGGAAATGAAATCAGACAACACCATCAAATTTTGGACATGAAACCACCTCTAGGAATGACATTGTGATCATGTAATCATCTTGATTCATAACCATACGAATGTTAAACAAATTACATGAATAATATTGTGAACGTGTAATGAGGTTAATACATTACCTAATGGATATGAAACATGTTCCATGTATAACCTTGTAAACATGTAATTAATTCACAAAAAAAAACACTATGAACACGTAATTTGGTTCATGCATAATCATCGGTACATACAACTATGTCCATGCACAAAATTGTGAACATGTAATATGGTTTACTCATAACATTGTGAACATGTAATCCATTTCACGGATAACATTGTGAACATTTCATATGGTTCATGAAAACGACTATGCACATTCAACCAAGTCTATGGATAACATTGTGAACATTTAATAAGGCTCACTCATTACATTATAAAAATTTATCCATGTTCATACATACACTTATGGACATACAACTAGATCCATGAAAAACATTGTGATCATTTAATCAACTACATACATAAAATTTCTACACATGAGTTGTCCATAATTTACCAATGAATACGAGGGAAATATAGGCCTCACCCATCTCATAATAAAATCATTCATATATGTTCCACAACAAAATAAAAATTTCATAATATCTAGACCCAAAATAGATATATGTTTTATAAACATAAAATCATAAGTCATGAAATGAAATTGGTATCATTAATATTTTATCACATCATAACCTATGGAAAAGATATAGGTTTCCTAACCATTTCCTAAAATCATAACTCTTGAAAATTACATAGTTTGTTAAACATGTAACTCATGAAAGGGAAACAAAACTCATAAAGTCCATGACATTATGCATAACTCATTCTTAGAAAGGATATGAATTGAATCATTAGATCATTTTATAGAAGGAAATGAGTAATATCAACAGATTTCATTGTAGATGGAGAATAATTTGAAATATATTTTATAATCATTTATTAATTAAAATATGTTCTATTCTATGAAAACAACTTTTTTATAGCATAAAACCTTTTGAAATCATTTCTCTTTGATAATAGATTTGAAAAAAATATTAAAAAAAATTGAAAAAAATATTTAAAATCATTTTTTGTTGAAAATTATCTTTAAATATTTGTTTCAAAAAATTTTGAAAACATTTTCCAAAGCATTTAAAAAAAGAATTTTGAATACAATAAATTTCTAACATAAAAGTGAGATGGTAAAATTTGAATTAAAAACATTAAATTAAGTACCAATGGATGGAAAAAGGGTACTAACACATGAGGATATCTTGAACTCATATAAGAGAAGTAAAGTCATGAATATTCATGAGATATAGATCATAATACTTCATTCAAGGAATCATAAACATAAATATCCTTGAAAACCTATGAGATTTCTTTAATAGACTATTATAACTCAGTAAATTTGTATCCCACACACCCTCCATGAAATGGAAATTAAATGAAGTTTAATATATCAGTGAAATAAGGGGATTTATTATATAACATGCAAAATGGATATATATACTCCTGACCGAACATGTTTAGATGAATAAAAAAACATTATTATCAAATAATGAAAATTAAGGAAAATCATTTTTACAGATTTGTTAAATTTTGAAACATAAACACAATGAAAAGAAATCATAATATATACATTTAAATACCCATAAATATAAGAATAATATAAAAAGAATTAAATCATGGGTATTACATACACCACACAAAAATAAAGAGTGGTGGCCATGACATTTATCTCATGGAAATAAAAAGTGAGATGAAATCCACATACCTTGTGTATTGACTTTATCCATGCCTATTAAAACTACCTATGTAATAAATATAAATTTATTAAAAATATTTTAAAGATACATATTATTATATCTCATATAATATCTGGTTTTATTATGACATTTTATTACAATATTCTTAACAATCTGATGTAATGGTTTCTCATCGGGTAATATTTTTTTGGTTCTTCGCTTGTGCCTTAATTTTCTATATAGTTGGTTAATATACATATATCATGATTCCAAAATTTATTTCATGATAAAAACATCAATTATAACATGTATATGTTTATTATAATAATATATATCATGATTATGTATGATATGAAAGGCACCGTTCATGGTGATGGAAATTCATACGTAAGCATGAAGGTTGTTTTCCGTTTTTTTTGTCGTATTAAGAGAATTTATTATGATGAAATATGAATATATATTTATATATATATATATATAATTATTACATTATCATTATTATATCATATATATATATAAAATAACTTAAATTAAACTCATCCTTAATACATTATATATGGTTTGTTAATGAATCGCATTGCTTTGTGGTGGTGGTTGTCCACACTCAATCTAAAGAGATTATCATATTAAAACCAAATGGAAGGTAAAGATATGTTTGTTGAGAGAAAATATATATGATAAATTATTTAAGAATATAATATATAACATATATAAATAGAGTGTCTCTCATAATGGCCACCATGATTTGTGGTGAAGTTCAAATAATCAATCTTCATTTCGTGAGGCAGTAGTTACCCATACACAGAAACTGTATGTTTGATATACATTAAATGGAGGTGTGTATATGTGTAGGTAGAAATCATAGAATAATAAAATACTATAATATTTTATATTATGGTTGGAAAGGATCTTGAAGGAAGATATTACCTATACATTGGAAAACTCTTTTTGGTTTGGGAAAAAAGTTTTCTGTTAGAGGATTTATGCCCATAAAGAGGCTTCAAGGTCAAAGGGTGGATTTTTGGGAAGTGTATATAGTATTTTTTGTGCTGACATAATAGGTTTGAGAATATTGAGGAATGATTAGAGGTGGTGGCCTTTTATAATAAAGGAAATGTGTCATTTGATTTTTTTGGAAAAAAGATAGGTGTGAAAAAAGAGTTAACAAAAAAGTAATCATAAACAATGAAAACTCTATTATTTGTGGTTTATGAATGAGTTATTGATAGAAAACTTGTTTTGGATATGTTTCAAAGTCGTCTTGGGCCTTATATTCAGGGTTTAGTACTTTATTAACCTAATTTTTCAGTTAACCGATGTAATTAATTTTAATCTCATTTACTAATATTTTATATAAAAAATAATTATTTAATTATTAGAAATTAGAAATTATTCTTATTCCAAATATGGATTTTATTTTTCCATATTCTAATGACATAAGTAGTGAAAATAAATTTAACACAATTCATGTTGATGACAAGACACTATGGGTTCTTAAAGTAATGACATCCAAAAGTTTGATAAGTTTTTATATAAAATTTCAATGTAAAATTTGTTCCAATTAAATAAATTACTTTAATAAGTAAAATAAATAACTAACTAAACTATTAAATCAATTAAAAATATAACCTAACCGTATTAATAAATTATTTGAAAAAGATTCATCGAATTAAAATCCAGTGGTTTTTAGTATTCCTTAAAAGATGAGGACTTTCTTAAAAAAACAATATCCTAACATAATTATTATTCTCACTTAAAAAGATGATTATTATTTTGAAAAATTAGATCTTTAAAATTTTCCAATATTTTATTTAAAACGCTTCCCCCATTAAAAAAAGGTACAAATTCCCTTAATAATAATATAGGTTTTACGCATAAAATTGGGGTTTTTATCTTATGCCTATCAAATCCAATAAATAATATAAAAAATAATTTATTTAATATATAAAATATGCATTTCTTTAATATCTCATAATAATTTTAATTAATGAGTTCAAAATAGCATTGTGACTATAATTATTTTTTTCTTTATATTTAATCTGTTTTTTGTATTCATTTTTTTATTTGGTAACATATGAAGTAATCTTATATTTGTGTAAAACCACATATTTTCATAATTTAAAAAATAATATAGATATTAATAAACATAAGGGCTATGTTATATTTTATTATAATTATATTTGTAATATTATATTATATTTAGGTAAGAAATGGTATTAGATGTTATGGAACACATCAAGGACGGTATATCTAGCATGTAATGTTTGAAAATTCATTCATTCTTGTAATGTATGCCAAGTGGATGTTGCATGAAGCACAGGTCAAGTCAGTTCCATGTTAATGGAATGTTTAGATTAGAGTTTTAATATATATATATATACATATATTATTTCCACTATCACATTAAAAGAAAATTATAATAAATATAAATTAATTAGAATTTTTTTTCCCAAAATATCAAGTTCTTACATTTTATGAATCTTATGCTCAATGTTTAAAAAAGGGTTTTTTTAATTTCAATGGCTTGTAATGATTTTATTATAGGTATAAGTGTTTTTGTAATCATAAAAAAAGTAATTATTTTATCTTCACTAAGAACATTGAAATAGATATAATTATTTATTGGATAAGTTTTTTTCATTAGAGTAACATATTTCCTATTTTTTATATCCCTTACTAAGATTTTTGTAATCATCCAATGTTTTAAAATATTTTCATTGTAGTTAAGGATGGGTAGGGAAAAATATGAGATCATGATGAATATTTTGAAGATACATAATGAAAAAAAACTTGATTTACATAAAAATAATTTTGTGGAAAAAACATATACTAAGTTGATATTTATTAGTAATAAAATATGGGATTTCTATTCATGAGTTTGTAATAATTCACAATAACTCTAAACAAAAAATTTATTTCAGAATAACAGAAATTTAATTGTATTTCAAACTCGCTATAAGACATAATTTTAATTGATAGATCCAAATAGATAGTGTTAGGGAAGTGGTTACACAACATTTGAGAATAGGATATTTCTTTGCAAGGTTTTTTAAGAGATATAGATATAATCATGGGTATACATCTTTACAGATGATTATATGTTAAAAGTCATAGATACCCATTTAGTGGACTATATTGATGGATTTATATGAGATTAATGACATTTTGGTAGATAGGATTTATAACTATAATTTATTTAGGTATACATGATTTCAATTTTTAATTATTACAAGGATTTTATAGGCACCATATATAAAATAATTATTCTTATTTTATCATTTAATAATTCATTCTATGTTTTAATTATTGTAATTTGTAAATTTTTTATATTTATAATCATTATGGGGTGAAATAGATTTTTTATAATCTTCTAATCTATTCTGGATGATTTTATTATCATTATTATTGTAAAATCATATTCATGTAATATTGATAAGTTTCTGAGTATTCAAATAACCAAAAAGAATCTGTTTCAATTTCTTAATCACATTCATTTTTTAAAAATTCATTTGGGTTATGGTTTTTTTTCTTTTATTCCAAAATAAAAACCTTACCAACCTTCTCATAAAGGTAAATAAAAAAGGACGTTACCATTTAGTTTTTAGAAGTAGGTAGTCATGTGAAAAGGTAAATTGTATATAAATGTAATCAGGAGTTCATGAATTACAATATTAATTAATTTCATATGTTCAAATAAAATATCATTATTCAATATATATTGACGAATCATATAGATATAATTCGATATATTGATTATTGGGATGAATTATAAATGAATAAGATGATTAAGTATGGTTAATGTTTTAGGAAGGATGTTAAATGAAGGAATTGATTATATATTTAGTAATAAAATTTACGATATTGTGATAATGTATAAATATTTTGGGAATAAAAGAATGCTTATGTATTTTTATATAGTGGTTTTTTATATCATAAATTTTGAAACATATTCTAGATAAAATAGATGACATTGAAAGGTGGTAAAATTGTAAAACAATTTAAGGTACATGTAACCCATTATTTTATAAATTAAAAATCAATGTTTGAAGAAAAATTACAATAAATTAGTTGGACATATGATTAAATGTGCTGGAAGTATTGTTCGTTTCTGATATCTAAATTTTTAGTAATTATGGGTTCATATTTTCTAGGTTGAGAAATGTAAGCATCAGATAACCTTTGAGGATAAATATATTAAAGTAATTATTTATGATTTCTCTTAAATATATATAATTTTATAGGAACTATATTAATATATATTAATAATAGGTCGTCCCACAGAACATGCAACAATCCATCATATCTAGAAAGCCTGCGATGATTGAATCCACAATAAAATGGAGATAATGGTTCATCACCTACCATTGGACTACATGATGTCCTAGTTATTATGATATTTTTCCTATCAATTATAGAACGTGATATCTGAGAAATATGATTATTTTAGGAACATATGTTTTATCCTATAATGACTCCAAGGATTGAAAACAATATCTAATGAATAATAATTACTGTTATTTTGGAAGCCATTCACTATTTTGGTAACCTTATCAAATTAAGGTAAATATAATATTTTATGATTTTAGTTGAAAAATATTAGATGATTTATCTTTCATAAACATATATTATTTATTGTAATTTAGTTTATTTAATGAAATGATTAGTATATCATGAATATTACTTGAAATAGGAATTAAATAATTTAATGAGACTGTAAGAGTAATGCATATCTGTCATTGAATATTTAAATTATCTTGGAAGACTTTGTTATCAAATACTTCTAATTTTTGGGTTTCAATTTTTGTTTCGAATATTTTTATGCATTTTATGGATAGATATTTGTTTAATAATCGTTTCTAACAAAGGGTATTACTAATTAATTTTTTATATTAATGTATATTTTAATCATATAAACGAATAACCATTTTGATAATTAATTTATATTGTACTAACCATTTAATATTACTTAAATTACATAATATAGGAGGACCAGATAGTGTTAATTTTTGGGATTTTGTTATTCATTTGAAGTTGATACTCATTCTTATGGTATAAAAAACTCTTCTTAAATACTCATCATATAGATAAAATAAAATGATGAAATTCTAAATTTCATGTATTTATATTTCATTATATTCAAATTCTATGTAGGAAAATTATTCCACAACTCTTGATAACGTTTTTTAAACAAAAATTTTATCCATTTACTATTTAGAAAAATAAATCGATGGGATTTTAATCTATCATAGTCATACAATATTGTGATGGTAAAATTTATCATAGCCATGTACTATTTAACACTCTATTAATATATGAGAATTATATTTTATTTTCAATGTCCCTTATTTCTTAAATTTAAACCATATATGTATTATTCTAGATAACACTCTTTAAATTCTTTTCACTTTTCAAGTGAATGTTTTATGGAATTTTAATGCAGGATTTAAAAAATATATTATGAATGGTAAAACACATATATTCATTCTAGATTACAAAATTGAGAGATTTAAGTTAATTAAGTGTTGTGGGGAGATAGTGACAACCCTTGGTTTTAAAATGAAATATTATTTTTTAGAGTGTTCAAGACACACAATATCGACCATAAATAAATAGAAAAATAATATTATTTTAATGTGACTTTAATAATATAGCTGTTAAATTAGAGGGTATGAAAAATATTAATCAAAATTTGAAATATATAATGTTCATATTAATATCTAATTTATAAATTAATTCCTTTCAAACAATCACTCAAATTTTTAGTAATGTAAAAATATTCATAAAAAAATCATTTTCATAAAAAAAATTTGATTCCATGAATATTATGAGTGAATATTATAGTTAATATTAAGAACATTTAAAAAAATTAATATGATATTATTTAACTAATTTCTATATTAAAAATATCAATTATGACTATCGTTAAAATTTTATTATTTTTTAGAAAATATTGGGGTTCTAGTGAACAATGAAAATACCATTTTTAACAAAAACATATGAAATCATTTGAATAAATTACTCAATTTAAAAATCCTATTTTTTTATTTTCTTATAAATTAGCTTTAGTATTATTTATTTATATTTTATCAATTATATTTTTTTAAATCAACATTATATTATATTTTAGAATAATATTTTTTTGGGTTAATAACATGATATTTCTAAAAACTATTTTAATGCACATAATGCTTATCATTTTTAAATAATTAAAATAACCAATAATATGGATTGTTTTTTTATTATATTTATAAATTAGATATCATTAAAAATTAACAAATTATATTAATATTATTTTTATTAGTCAGAGTTAATATAAGATCATGCCTTGTTTGAAAATAATCTTTTTAAAAACATTATTTTTTTTTGAAAATTGGGGGTTTTTATTCAAATGTAAATTTTCAAATTATATAAATTTTATTTGTAAAATAGTATAAATATAGCGAAAAATATGTTACCAATTAATATGTAAGGTCATTTTTAATTTTATGAATATAATAGTTACTACGCTAAAAGAATATTTTTAAGGATTTATGTAAAATAATGAAATCGGTTACAGGTAAAAGGTACAATCGTGAAATACCAATAAATAAATAAATAAGATGATTTATAGTTTAATGAAAATAATTATTCTTTATGACATTAATTATCAATCTAATTAACTATTATTAATTCCAACGAAAGGATTTTTTCTATAAAAATAAAATAATCCATATTTCATAACTTGAAACCATCCCTCGTCATGTATAAAGACCACTTCTCACTACACACATTCTCCAAAAAATAATTTAATATCATTAAATATATACAAAAAAATCTAACACACACTATACCCATGTCTATGTGCTGATAATATCACCCAAATACCAATTCCACATTTTATACTGGACCCTTCATGGAGGTGATATTCAAGAATAAACATTCTAAAACTACATATCATAATTTCTTTCTTTTTCTTTTACCTTATCCTCCCTCATTAAAACCTCTTTGAATAATTACTAATATATCAGGTATAAATTTAATTATATTTATATAATTCAATATCTTATATCAACCCCTTTTATTATCCACTGTTATTAATGAAATTAAATCATTTTATAGATTATACACGTTAACCATATTCATGGATAACAAGTTTACATTTTCCATTTTCACATTCAAGGATGGTGATAATAATATTATTCCTGTTTAATAAGTCTTTAATATGTATAATATATATAATTTTATTTTTTAAACTAATTTATCATCATAAAATCATATAAAATGAAACTACTTCTTGATGATCATAAAAAATGACCAAAATATACTAACTATTAGCCATTAACAATATTAATAAAATGAATCATCCTCATATAAGAAATAAAAATGATATATAGTACCTTGTATGTCATGAAACCCTCCCTAAAAATTGAACCCCACTAGGGTCAGCAATGTGAGAAGAGAGATAAAGACCCATGAGTCTCGTCTCCCGAAGTATCTAGGTTGGTGACTAGAACTGAGGGTAGAGAGAACACACATATGGGAGGCATTAACCTCAAAGAGAAGATATTCTAAAGAGATATATATGATAGAAACCAACCACATCCATGTAATATTGAAATATAAAATAATCCCTAAGACATATACGTAATATCATACAAAAACTACTGCTTCTGAATGGAATATTGAAAGTACCAAAATGAAGAAAAACAAAATCAACCACAATGCCCAAAATACCCCTTAAAACTACAAGATAGTTATGACTAGCTTTGTCTCCAATAATCTCTAAGTGAGCTGAATAACAGTTTATATACATAGGGTGATTATTATATTAATTATAGTATACTACTAGGTGACTCTCATGAAAAAGTAAATAAAGCATGATAAAGCACAGTGAAAAACAGGTGAAACTAACTCATCACCTCAACATTTATTCTTTGTGCCTAGCCTTACCATGGATACTCTATCCAATTATCCCATAAAAGAGTATATTATATAAAAATATATCAAGGGTAAACCACTACCACATCCCCACTGGTTCTCTGCTATGCTCCAACATCTCATGACCAAATCCTTATCTCCCCAAAAATTCCAGCCCGAAGCCACTTGGGAGAGCACCACCAAATGCACCTCATGTCATACAAAGGCTTTCACACAGACACCTAGGTGATGCACTAATCGATTCTCACAACCAAATGTAACCAGTTAGTTTTCAAGATCAACCAAATCTCCCATAATGGGTATCATATATCGAGTATTATACCACAAGTATTTACAACCCATACACTGTGTAAAGACCCTCCATCCATCACAAACAATACATGTTTCACCTATAATAATCCATCGGAAACTATATCTAGAATATACGCGTGTGAAAAATAAAAAGCCATATCTGCCTTCTACACACATATTTGTGCAAAACTAACCCTCATGCCTACCAATACATGTAACTACTAATAAACGTGTATTGGAAAATTAGTTTAGTAATCCCTCCAACCTACCACTTAGATATTGGGGAAAGAAACCCTTAGGGATCAAAATCCACGGAGACTGAGTCACCCAAACCAATAGGGTGAAGTAGCATATAGAATCACTAAAACTACAAGATATAATAGAGATCACAAGAAAACTATGAGGATATCATTGTCCTAGAATCAACTACAGATAACATCTATATGAATCCCAGTTTACACTGCTAATCCTAGATAACCTATAAGAATACAACCATTTAAATTTTTTTATTTAATTAATTTTTTCTCTTGTTATCAATTTCAATTTACATTAATTAATTCATCAACCATTAGTTTAACATTTCAATTCATCATTACATTTAATTAGCATCACAAAAACCTCCATGAACACCAATAATAACCTAACTAAGACAATAACTTCCTAGAAAGAAAACCCCATCCCTTTATCCCTGAAAGCTCTAATCCCATTGGTTCAACATCATTTTTTCAGTCATTTATTTTCATTATTACCACTTTTATATAATTCCAGGAATTTTATGAAATCATTTTAATCTAACAAATATAATGTGATCAACACAGTGAGTAGAAGAACTTGTCATTGAGTCCTTGTAACCTATAGTGGGAGTGTTGAACTATCAATCATTAAGAATATAAACAAAGAAATAACAAGGAATATCCAACACATATTTGTGTATTATGAATGGATGGAAAGAAATACTATATTCCACCATAAGTGGAGAAATTAAAGAAGATAAACAAACCAAAAGATTCATCATGCTTCCAACATTCACAAACACCACATTTCAACCTCTCTGGTGTCCTCATTAATAGTCACATGCATAAACTGATAAATCTCACCTCTCTTGATGTCAAATACTACCAAAAACACATGACCACTCTACCCCACATAGAAAAACAACTATCCAGGCTCACATCACATTAGAAGAAGAAAAAAACAACAAGCAACTGGGATATTAGCCCCAAACAACGCATTCAACCTTCACCCATATTGAAAACTCATGACTCTAAAGCATAATTCTCTTGTACTTTACACGAAAGATGGTAACTCTGAACCCTACCATACATTATACTTTATAAAAAATTGTTCCAATAATCCATCATGAATTAATATATTCATTATTAGTTTGTTCCAACTATGGGAAACCAATACAACATTATATCATAGTTATCAGATGTAATTAAACAATTATGTTGACTTTCCATTAATTAATAAGCATCAAAATGGTTTTGGGATTAATTAATTTCAATTAAACATGACCCTATACATTAATTGTATTATCTTCAACATACAAAAATAACCCTATTTAGGGACTTGCATCATTATCTTTGGCCGATTAATTTATAATTAATTTTGCCTTTATGTTCTTCACAAATTTATAAAATGAAAAACATTTTAAAAAACAAAACATATATTTCACAATATCAATCAAAACAAGAGCCAATAACTTTTTATAGTTAATTTTTTTTAATCTAGTTCGAATACTTAGTATGTTAATTCAATTATGATCTAGTGGAATAAAACAAGATAACTCTACTACACCACGTACATAGATTTGTGAATCCATGCATCCCCTACCTCAAAATGTTTCCAAGGTTGTTTACATGATAATAGGCTAACACAACAGATCATGATCACCTCTCCCACAAAGACTAAATTCACTCAAGGATGTCGAGTCATGACCACACCAACCAACACCAAAGAACTTTGTATTAGAAACATAGAGAAAATAGGTTGTCACATTGAAAATAGAAATGGTAGGAAACATATATAGAAATCTAGAATAATGGTGGAATCACATACCTTCTAATAAAATGATTGACACTTCATGGATTCTATAAAACATTGGGTGATCTTTGGATGCATGAAAACAACAAGGGGAAACAATCCAAGGATAAAAGTATGATTGCATGAATCATATAGTATATAAAGGTTCATTCATCCCATACTAGGAGAAAAAAATGGAGGAAGAATAAGGAGAAGAGTATCTAAACCTCAAAATGATCTAAATAGAGTAGTTTTTTAGATACTTTTTTGATTTTCCATTTGAATAAGATGACCTTTAACCACAATGTTTGACCAATTAAATGCCTCCAGATTTTTCAATTATAAAAGATATGATTTATATACCATGAAAACGATTAAAACAGAATTTAATAGGGAATTTTACTCATTCTATGTTAATGATAGACATCAAATGCCAAAAACTATGATATCTGAAAAATCATGAAATTTTACAAACTATTGGAAATGTATCATTGTTATAGAAACACTATTTATGATAGTGTTAAAGAAATTTGGAAAAGGAAATGACCCACCGTTATGGAAACAATGTTCATGACACCATTAGATGTATCACCATTATGAAAATACTTCCCTTGAAATCATTCATTAAATTTTATAAAGGAAATGACTCACTATTCTAGAAACATTATTCAGGACACCATTGGTTGTCTCACCCTTCTGGAAACACTATTTATGACACCGTTTAGTAAATTTGGAATAGGAAATGATTCAATATTTTGGAAAAACTACTCATGACATTGTTGGATTTATTATCATTTCAGAAACACTATTCATGACACATTTCTAGAAATTTGGAAAATTAAACGACTCACCATTTTGAAAAAGACAATTCATGACATCGTTTGGTGTCTCACCATTTAGGATACACTATTCCTGACACTATTTTGAAAATTTGGAAAAGGAAATGACTCACATTTATAGAAAAATAGTTCATAGAACTAGAAATTTAGAAAACTATTAGGGATATATCACCTTGACCTCCCAGAAAATCTCTAACAATAGATTTTTTCAAAGGATTAGACAAGAGTGGTTTAGTACATTAGACCAGATACCTCTCAATACATTCTAATCCTATAAAATCAAAATTAAAACCAGAGGGGATATAAAAAATTGTGTACGAATGATTACAATTTGAGATACCTCTTAAGTCTCTATCTACCAAAGGAGATCAACCACTTCAAAATGGAACATGTGAAACCACACGACAACCACAACTAGCTCCCAAACAATCTCCTTGGGGATGTAACTCAAAAAAGTGATCATGCCACATCAAGAAACAAAATAAATCCATATCATAAACAATAATGGTCTATAACCAAAATAGAACATCTTTATAAGAAAAATAATACATCAAAAAGCTCAGGGTACTAAATATGTATTTCCAAATCAAATTCCCAGGTAATGTCTTCCCAACTACAAAAAAAAATCAGTCTCTCCAGACCACCACCTCAATTTCCCCCAACTGAGAATCTTCTACTTACTACAAAAATGATGGATTCACAATTATCTATAAATATAAAACAACTTCTCACAAATTCTACCATATCCGGATTTATCTATGAGAGTTATTCCATCAGTCTCTGGGAATCACCAGATTCATACATTATGTCACTATGTGACTTTTTTCTCAGCTCATTTTTTAAAACATTCCTGTTATTAGGTTTATACTATATTTTATAGTCATAATAATGTATGAACTCTGTCCACCGATGTTATCTCACATTCAAGTCTTTCTGGGATAATATGTATCTCATGATTTTATGATGGGTGAAGACCCCAAATCACTATATGATGAGGTCATGTCTCCAAAACATCATGGAAAACCCCACTACTACCCTCTAGAAATCCTGAGTGTCGTAGTTATGCTCATGGGGATGTATTTGTCGAGACCCATATGAGATGACTGATCTATGCTATATCATAGAAAATCCTAACCCCAGAAAGGAACCATCAATGAAAACAAATAATATAACTCTTTTTTTTGGGAAGACAAGGAATTTAACACTGTACAAGTTATCATTCAGATACTCAAATATTTTTCATAAAGGTTCATTCCACATTAATGCCCGACTATTCCAAGAAAATGATATTAGAGTAGTAACAATCAGAGAGAAAATAGTGATGAACCTTCTATTATAGCCTGTGATACAAAGGAAACTTCTCACTTCCACTACAATCTTGGGGCCTTCCCAAGAAAATAAGTAATCTATATTCGAGGAATCCATAGATAATCTGTATTGGGAGACAACATCCCCCATGATATGGACTTATCGAGCACAAAAATCACACATAAAAAACATCCCAAATAGTTGTTCTTGATGAAGTACTCCTAAAATGGCACACAGATATTCTGTGTACTCCTCCTCAAATACAGAGTACCCAAAGATTTCGTCAATGAAAACCACCATGAACATATCCTTGAACTCACAGAGCATGGAATTTATCAACCCCAAGATAATTGATGGAGAATTAGTCACACCAAACAACATTACCAAGAACTTTTAATTCCCATAACAACAATGAAAATCTTTCTTCGGGATATCCTCATACTTCACACAGAGATGAGGATATCTTGACCGAAATTCAATATTTGAGAATTTACATTTACCCTTCAGTTCCACGAATAAATAATGAATTAGTGGAAGATGATATAAGTTATTCACTATAACATTATTCAAGTGATGATAATTTACATACAACAACAAATTGGTGTCAGTCTTCATCACAAATAAAACCGGTGCACCACATGATGAAAAACTCAACCAAAAAAACCACAATGCAATAAATAATCGAGCTATATACACAGCCCCCGTTACTATGATGGTTTTATCCGATATGGAGACATGGATATTGGTGAAACACCTGGATACAAATCGATCCAGAACTCGATGTCCCGTCGAGGGGGTAATGCAACAATGACTTCTTGAATAAAATCCTGGTACTCTTCAATGACTCTAGTAAAAACCTATAGCTAAACAACCAATGAACTCAGCATTACATTATCTATTATGAATGAAAAATAAGGAACACGTCTATGAACCATTAGAGGGTATTTTTCATTAACAAACACAGATGGCTCTCCAGTAACATCGAAGAACGCTACCTATATTTAGAAGAAATCCAAGATAACAATCACTAAATATAACCTATCCATATGGATGATGATATCATATGGTTGAATCATAAACATACAAAATCTACACAACAATTGTACATACCCAATAATATCTTGTAGTGTATATATACTTCAATCTAGTCATCTCGACCTCCAACTATAATTGTGAATGTATGTGGAAGTCTCTATATCACAATTCCCAAATCATGGAAAATGGTAGGTGATACAAAGGGTTAAATATCACATGAATCAACTAAGGTATACATCAATGTTGAAAATAGGAAATGGGTACATCAAATGACTTATGTATCGCCAGGAACTCATAATGATAAATCTTCAAGAAGACCATGAACTACTCTTTGATCCCTCTGACCCATATGAAAACAACCACCATGGACACACTCTGCTCTCTAAGAATGGGAAGCATCCTGGGGATGTCCTTGACCAACCCCATCTCCTCTCTACTGATCCAAATCTACTGAAACTACTACTTCTACGGCCTCTGTTTGAATTCTGTCAATGGAGGAAGCTAAAGCAGAACACCTAATGCATGATAACTACTCTGAAATGACAGTAACTCTCACTACTGATGACCTTGCCTCCACAAGAAAGAAATCACATAATCCCTTCAAATAGTTCTAAGAGCCACCACCCCCAGATAAACAGTACATTCAGGGAAGAGACCTACCATAGATGACCTAATGATCTTCATCCCTAAAAACTAATAACTGCATACCACCTGTCTACTTTTGTGAGGAATTTGGAAGACTCTCCTATCATGATGATCCATTTCTGCTTATCTCCTCTTAATAACCTCTACCTTCTCCAAAACCTCCATATATATCTTCATCATATATTGGGAGACATAGTATCTGATCTCTAGATGTAAAGACTTCTCAAAATTACTCACATGGGCCTCCTCATTAAGAAATAGGTTTGAATAATATCATAATAGGTTACTGAAATGGATTCCAAATTCACGCACATTGGATACCCCTTGTTGAAAGGTAATTAGATCATAGTGATTGGAATCATTTATGGTCGTTGAATGATTCTCCACTATAAAATGGTCTTGATACTCCTCCCATGAAATTTATGACTCCATGAGATCCGTATCAATAAAAACCACAAAATCCTCACTGCCCCACAAAATATAATCAAAACCAATAACACCCGGTGATCCTTCCAAGAATGTTTAAAAAATATATATATCTAACCCTCCTCTAACTTGTCTTCTATAAAAACATCTAAGAGTAATCTCTCATTATTCTATACACTATGACGATAACACTCTTAGAGGGTCCTTATTTATGTGTCATTGAAATCATCCTCTACTAGGAAGTGATCTACTAGGGCAACCTACAAAATAACTTCTACATAAACTTGACTAGGAGTTCGACCTAGATCCAGACCTAAAAAAGGGAAAATAGTTACAATACCTAAACCTAGAATATTGAATAATTTTATAATGTTAATTATTTTATTTTATTAAATTTATGTTATCATTTCCCATGGTCCACCGATTCAAACCAAATTGAAAAGAAGAATAATGCATGATCCTTCTATATGAATCTACCCAACAACAAGTATCACCTCATTAAATAGCCATAATAGAATTAGTGGTCAATGAGTAAGATGACAGGGTTCCCTAAATACTTATGCATCATCAATATCCAGTGTTTATAATTATTTTTAATTTTATGTGACATCGTTTCCATACCATCCCATGAATCATCACCAATTCCTAACTCCCGAATCTTATGCATCCCTCAACCAGAGCTCTGATACCACTCTGTCACAACCACCTAAACACTATGTGATCCCCTCATGGATCAGAAATGTTAGAAGGGGGATAATGATCCTCCATGTGCTGCCTCTAGTAGGGACCGAGTTAGTTACTAGCACCGATGGTATAACAAACACATAGATGGGAGTAATTTCCCTCTAAGAGAACACATGTGAAATAGAGAGAGAAGACAAGCACAAAAAAAATATAAAGAGACTACAATATAAGAGAATTCATAGTACATGTATGCAATGAAATGAAAAAAATACTACCAATTAAAGGGAAGAAAACGAGTACCAAAATAATGTAAAACATCAACATCTATAATTGTCGGCCAGCTCCCATAAACCCAAAGCCAATAGTAACCAGCTTGATCACCAACCAGCTTCATGTTACCTGAAAAATAGTTTATATATGTAGTGTGAGTATAAAAATATTCTTATTAGGATCCTCCCATGAGCCTCTCGTGTGAATGTAACTAAACTCGGGATATGTACAATGAACAACAATTGAATCTAACTCTCCACATAAATAATCATTCTATGTTCCCAACCTCTCCATGGCTACTCTCACTAAGTATCACATAAAAGAGTATATACTATAATAACGAATATCAACGGTATCCCACTTCCACTTCCCCCTGGTTTTCCATTTTCCCCCATATTGTACATCTTAAGCTATCTCCCTCACAAAATGCTAGCTCGAAGTCACCATGGTGAGAAACACCACATGCACCTCGTGCGACACAATTGAGTTACCGTAGACACATGGGCAATGAACCACATCATCTTCACATCTAAATGTTACTAATTATTTTTTAGGGAAACAAAATCTCATATAATGTGTGTCGTACATCATGTATTATACATAAAGCTATTATATATCATACACAAAGTAAGGATCCTCAAGCTATCACAGCCTATGCACGTTACACCTATACTAGTCCATAGGAAACTATATCCATAATATATTTCTATTAATTTCCACAATACATTACATTAATCTACACACATATATGTAGAAAAATAATTGCCATGTCTTCTAGCAGAAATAGCTACAAGGATAAGAGATTGGGGACAATAGGTTCAGTCATCCAACCGTCCTCCCACTAGGAAGTTGGGTAAAATACTACAAGGGCTCATTATCCCTTGGGTTTTAGTAACCCTAACTGAAAGATAGGGATACAATATATAAATAAAAAAAATATAAGATACAATATAGATTACAACCAAACTATAGACATATCTTAGTCTCAGACCCCAACTTAAAATAACGTCTCTCGGAATCTTGGATACCACTACTAAGACTAGATATCCTAAAAGCATAATCCATTTAATGGGAATTATTAATTTAAATCATTCCCTTTCTTCAATTGAAATTTACCTTAATTAATTCACTAACAATTAATTAGCTATTTCAATTCCACATTACATTTCATTACCAACACAAAAAACATCCTTGACCATTAAGCACAACAAAACTGAGTCCATGACTTCTCAGAAAGATAACCCCAGCAATACATCCACGTATGTTCCAAACCCATTTGTTCAACTTCATTTATTAACCAATTTATTAATAGAATTATCAATTTTCCATAATTCAAGGTATCTATGTAAACATTCTATGATACCAAACATAATGGGCTCAATATGGTGTATAGAAAAACTAACATCTGAGTCATTTCCACCTATTATAGAAGCATAGACACATTAATCCTCGAGAATATAATAATGGAAAGAACATGGGATACCTTGCATGTCAATGACTATTTTGGATGGAGGGTATGAAATACCATCAACCATAATCAGTGGTGAATTTAAGGAAGATTAAAAAGATAAAAAAATCACCAGAATCCAACATTCACATCCAAACCCATTTCAATATCTCTGGTGTCATACCCAACATACCCATGTATAAACCAATAAATCTCCCCACTCTACGTGAAAACTGCTTCCACAACCACGAGGCCATCATAACCCACAAAACCACAATAGCCTTTCAGCCTCACATGAAATCACATGAAGTATGAAATAATAATTCAATTGGCACTTGGCCCCCAATAAGGAATTCATCATTCACCCATAACGAGCACTAACAGATTTAAAGCATAGGGCTCTTGGATATTACAAGAAATTAGTCAACTAAAAACCCAACTGGGCATTATGCTTTATCAAACAACTGGTACATTAATCCATCTTGAATTAAACGATTAATTATTTGTATGTTCCAACTATTGGAAACCTAAATGGCATGTTTTTATAAAAATAATAAATAATAATACATCTAATTTGATATACCATAAATCGACAAGAATTAACATGATTCAGGTTTATAAATAAATTCCATTAAACATCCTGCTATACTTTAATTTTATTAACATCAAATTATAATAACAATAAAATTCATTTACATCCCTCGTTATCATTGGAAGGTTAATTTAATATTATTTAAGGATTTATGATATCTACCAATTTCCATTAAGAACAACATGCTAGGAAATAAGGAATAGATATCACACTTTCTAAAAAAACAAGATGAAATAACATACGATTGGTACCAATCCCTTTAATCAAAATAGCATTTTTATTATGTCAATTAAATTGTGATACAGTGGGATAAAACAAGATAACTCTACAGCTGCAAGTAAATAGAATTTAGAATCCAGGAATCCCCTAACTCAAAAGGATTACAATGTTATTCTCATGAAAATATGATAACACAACGAATCCCAATAACCTCTCCCACACCAACTACATTCACTCGAGGTCATAGAGGAATGACTACTTCAACCAAAAGCAAAGAATAATGCATTAGAAACATAGATATCACATGGAATTACAGGGAATGTAGACATAAGAAGAAACATATTCAGGAACCCAAAATAATAGTTGTAGCACATACCTTATCGAATACAAATCAAAACATCCTAGTTTCACAAAAATAGGGGGGTTCATGGGCATCAGTAAAATCTCTTAGGGGAAACAATCAAATGCTCAATGTTTAAATGCATAACTTTTAATGAAAAGAATGGTATTCGTGTCTCATACCAGGGAAAAATAATAAAATAAAAATATAGAAAATGTCATATTAAAATCCAAATAATCTAAATAGTTCGGTGATTTAGATATGTTTTTGATTTTACATTAACATATTGTCACATTAAACCATGTGGTTTGACTAATGAAATGCCTCTGGATTTTAGGAAAATCAATGATATGATTTTTATCCATTGAAATGGCTTCAAAGCCATGTAAAAAATAAATTTCATTCATTTTACGTCAATGAAAGTCATTAAAAGAAATGAATTGGGATATTTGGAAAAATATTGGAATTTTAAAAACTATTGGAAATGTCTCACCATTCCGGAAACACTATTAATGAAACTGCTCTAGAAATTTGGAAAAGGTAATGAATCACCATTATGGAAATAATATTCATGAAACTGTTGGATGTCTCAGCATTCCAGAAACACTATTCCTGACACCATTCATGAAATATAGAAAATCAATTTTTTCACCGTTTTAGATACACTATTCATGAAACATTTGGATGTCTTGCCATTCTACAGACACTGTTCATGACATCATTGGATGTCTCCCCATTTTGGAAACACTATTTTTGATGTCATTATAGAAAATTGGGAAAGTAAATTAATCACCATTATGGAATCACTGTTCATTACACCATTCCAAAAATCTGGTTATGAAAATGTCTCATCATTCTGGAAACCATGTTCAAAAAATAGGAAATTTGGAAATATATAGGGGGGATAAGTCACCTTAACCACATAGAAACACTAAAACACCGGATTTCATCAAAGCAATAGACCAGAGCGGTTTGGTACCTTACAATGTAAACATTTAAAATTGTATTAATAACATTTCATTCAACATCTGGAGTTGTATTCCCTTTTTATAACAACATCCATTATTATACTCAAGTGAATCGACGATCACCCCTTTAAATTAACTCTCCCAGAAAAATGAAATTTATATTTATAAATCATCAAAATTTCCATAAAAGAACAATACAAAATTTTAAAAAATAATATATTTATTTAATGGTTTCATAATTATTTAATTAATGAATCTAATTTGATTATCCATGACATTAAGAGTATGTAAATAACATTCAAACACATGTTGAATAACTCATTACATAAAAAACCCCATTTTAAATTGCATAAAAATATATTTTTTAAATATTTATATTTGATGTAATTTTTTTATAATAATTTTAATGAATATATTTATATGGAAATGAATTAATTAAAAATATAATTTTCTTGTTTCTCTTAACTATTTTCCAAAAGGGATATTTGTAATGTTTTATGTAGGGGACATTATTTTTAATAAAATCTACTTTTAACGGTAGTTTTTTGTAAAATAAAAATTAAATATATATATATGGAATAAATCTAATTTCAATACATCATGTAAATTTAGTATTTCTACGCAATATTACAATTTTTTATTTCTATTTTCAACAAAATGTATTTCCATTGTACATGAGATTCTTTTCAAAGTTTTTGATTTCAAAATTGGATGTTTATTTTCTTCAAATAATATTTTTATGATTCTATATTCTATAATTTATGTCTATGTTATGGTTCATTGTGTTTTCTAATTAAAATGGATGGTCATATTTTAAAAAAATGACCATGTATTCCATTATAAACCAAGGATGAGTGGTAATGTTATTAACTAACGATGGGTAGTTCCATGATAATACAATGAATATTGTATAGATTATAATCTACAATGAATTATTAAATCTAGATATGGAAGTTTAATATATTGTTAATTCCATTTATTTGAAGGCATGAGGCCCATTAACGATCCTTATTGATATTAATATGGAATATATAAAGGGATGAGCCCCTTTATTTCTCGTGAAATATGGGTGAAGTATATATAGCTTATAAAAAGGATTAATTCCATTATAGCTCAAAGGTGATCTCTATATAGCTTATAAGAGGGCTAAGAGATATTATCTGTATCCAATACATTCGGTAGTAATTATATTTTTAGTTAGACATATGGTTTTGTCAAGTAACTTTTTTTTAAAAGGGGGTTATGAATGTGAATCTCTATGATTCCAAAAATGGTATTATTTTTCGAGCAATAGGGTTTGATGTTTTTATTTGAGATAAAAGTGTTTATTTTTTCATGTAAAAATGAATTAGTTAATTTTGTCTATGAATATTGAAAAAATGGTAAATATTTCAAAGGCTATATTGTTTTTATATTCATTAAATTATTTCTTTTTGGATTTCCCTTATTGAATTTTTTTGGATCATTCATTTAATTAAAAACAAATTCATAAAGATTAATGATGAGTCGAGAAAAGCTTGTGGTAAAGATGATAATTTTAATGATTGATTATGAAAAGAAGAAAAATTATTTTAATTTTTTTATGTATATTGAAAAATGGGATACAATGATGAAGTGTTCTATTTTTAAAATATGTGACTACTATGAAAGATTCTTTTCCTAATTATATAAATCTCTATACATGAAATATCTTTCAAAATGAATGAAATAAAATTTTAGTTTAAAATCACTCTAATATATATTTATTAAGGACTGTTCCTCACACACAGTATAATGAGTCATTTGGATTAAATGTGGTTTGATGATACAAAATGTGCCAGGATATCCCTTGGATTAATCATAGATTCATTATCATTATTATTTTTCCCAATACCACCCTTGTATTCAAGTAATTTATATGATTATTGAACTCAAACGATTTATTTCATGGATTATAGCAAGGTAAGTTAGTAAATTTTGTGAGATGTGCTCTTTGAATTTGTCTTGATTTATTTTGTGTGGAATGAATTTGGTGTGAACCATTTATTCATATCAAGCCATGCTTCTAAATGTTAAGGACAACTCCATGAGTTTAGACATGTGAATTGATTCTGATAAACTTTAATGGACACCCCTTATTTTCCCTATGTTATATATTGGAAGGGAGTGATCAATTGACCTCCTTGGATTCCCTTAAGTTATTGTGATTTTTGTACCTTCATTTTAGACATTATAAAATGTTGATATATACTATATATTTTATATAGAGATACACTGACACTACACAACGCCGGGAGGTCCAACCACGGGTGTCCCTAAAAATCATAATTTCATTGACTTTTGATTATTTTGTATGTAGTAATTAAATTTTTATCATCAGAATATCATCATACATATGTTATATAGTCTGGTTACTTTAGGGAAATCATTGGTGGTCTAGAATGGAGTTACAATCACACCATACTATGGAATTCATTACACTTAGGTGCATTTAAAGAAGACTATCTAGTGTCAGGTTCAGGTATGGATAAGTAACAGAAATTATTAATTTCTTTATATTTTTCATGACAATATATGAGTGTGGTATGTTCAATAAGACATAGCTGTGCATGGAACATTCATGAGGGTGATATTTATTTTTATTTTTTTTATTATCATTTTTGGTGATCCATCCACACGATATTTTCAATGGAATGCATATCATAATCATTATTACAACACATTGATATTGTAGTTATTTTTCAAACTTTTCATGACTTATCAATGTTGTTCCACTATTCTAGTTCTTGTGATTTATTGTAATTCCACTTCAATTTCACTTATGACTAGAGGATATACTATCCTTATAGTATCCTTATGAACCCACTCAACTAGTCGGTATCAAAAAGAATATTGGGAGGTGTTGTTGAGTCCATATAATGCTATTGGTCTAGCTACTTCACTGATTGAGACATGGTGGGTAATTAAAAAATTTAATTAATGATATTATATGTTAACATACTATTAGGCCACGGTATATAACATAATGTGAATGTGTTAAAATGTTTTCATGATCTCATTTATCAAAGTGATCAAACCACATATGGGTGAATCTAAAGTGTCTTAGATAGTATTATTGTTCCCATAATTAGTTATTTCAGTGATTATACATTCAATTCAAGTGGAAAAAATAATTTATAATTCCATGATTTATTGTATTTTTACCACCTGGATGATGTAACCTGAGAGTGTATGAGTGTTGATGGATCATTATAAAGACATAAGACTAATTTATCATCTACATGTTTTCAGTGATTGATATGTTTTTCTATTATTTTTAGTATACCAGGATTTACATTTCAAATTTATACCTTCCAATGACTTATATTTCTAATTAGTAAATATGGTTTTGTTATATAATGTTTCTAAAGAATTTTATATGGTGGTTTTACATATAATACTATAGTGAAACTTTACATTGGAAATTCCTTAGGGGAAACATTAAAAATAGGATGATTGAAATGGGATGTTAAATAATGGCCTTGATGAATCATAATATGTGATTAAGAAAACTTCACGGTGTTTTACCTCATAAATTTTGAATTAAACCGTATATAATCATGTTTTTAAAACATAGAAACAGTATAGTGGTTAGAAAACAATAATTTGTATCATTTGGAATGATATAAATGAATTTATAAGGGATTTTATTTTTCTAAAATGGGTAACTATAAGAAGAATATAAGGTGTTTTCCATTATATGTTTTGAATAAATCCCTAATAAATTAATCATTGTAAATGTGATATTCTTAATAAAACCATGAACAAGTAAGTGAAAATAATGGACTGGAAGCATCATGATCCCTACTGAAAATGTGAACACTTATTCGAAAAAATAATGAAAATATATTACAAATTATTGAAACACATATTTACCATAGTGATTTGGAATGAATTTGTATATATTTTTTAACATGTTTATATGTTTTTGGGTCTACTGTGAGTATCCAACAAAATATATTCCATTTTATTTTGTTGAAGTGAACAAGATATTGATTGTGTGATTCTATAGTGGTGATTGTGAATGACCATAGTCAGTTTAACTAGGATAGGTAGAGAACATTATACAATAAAAACATTATGTTTTTTTGGTGCATATAGTAGTAGTGTATTAAAAATCGATGACCTCGTTTTGAGTTTGACATTGCGGTTGGACCTATATTCACTTAATGTTATGTGAAATTAACATGGAGACATGTATTATCTTAAAAGTGGTGACCCATATGGGATTATATTAGGGGATATGTGGTAGGACTTGGTGATCCTTGATATCAACACATGCTTCATATGTTTGCGGCATAAGATGTGTGAGAGTTACCTATGATATTGGTTGTCCCAGTTCTATAAATATCTTCAAGGCATAAGTTAGTCTTGAATGGTTATTATATTTTTTAGTTCATGGTGTTCTTTGGTACATGAGTCTTAGGAATGGATAAATGTCTCAAGGACTTTGGTGTAATCAAAATTGACCATGAGAGATTCATATCAATATTATATAATGTCTTATGATGTGTAAAGAATATGAATATTATTTTTCCTATGTGATAGATTCTAATTCGGTGCTACTAAATTTTTGTGTAGTCAAGGTTATGAAAATAGATTTCTACGTTTTTCACATATACTCTAAAATATAAGAGAAAGATAATTTATATGAATAACCTCCTTGTTTCTGTATTTTTATTTTATACTTTTTAGTCTCATAGATAAAGACTATGAATTTAGGAAATATTTCTCAAGATAACATGTAGTTGTGAAAATTTTCATGAAACAAGTAAGGTGTTAGGCCTATTATATGAGAGAATCTGTGATACTTGAGGTTAGATAAAGTGATTTTGTAGTAGTATGATCTATTTCTCAACTATGAGGTCAATTCTAGGATTAGTGATTATTGAATGAAATGTGGATGAGTTGGGTTCTATAAATTTGAAACAAAAGTGCAAGTGATGATTTGGTTTTGGAGATATTAGGTTGTGTGAGGATGAGAACTCATTATTATACAATAAAATAATGGGTGTATCAATTGATATTATTATCTGGTATTAGATTAACAGGAATCCTTTGTTTTTTCTTGATGCAATCAAGTTTTATAGAAGATCATGTATCATTATGGCGGATGTTCCATGATGAATTGTGGTCCAAAAATCCATTTTTTAGGGATACGAGTAACTAATTCTTTTTTATCACAATTTCTCTCTTGGGGGGAGGATAATGGGATATTTTTTACAGTTTAAAGACATTATATGGAATGTTTTTGTGTGAATTGTGACATCTAGTGGTAAGGGATAACATCGTCTGGATGACTCGGATGTGGTGACATGGTTTACCAATGGAAGACCCATGATACTATCATTAGTAGATAAATAGTGATGGTGCATGAGAAGGGGCAACATAAATTCCATGTATAGGGAACATGTTCAGGCTTCACTATAAAAAGTGGTTTATATTAAAGCTATTTTTTAAATATCTCACTAGATATATTTAATTGAATATTAGTGAATACTTATAATTCCATTCCATGATATGGAAAATGATGAAATTTGACGTTAGGAGTGGCACTCAATTATATGTATTGTAGACATGTCCTATTATTGTTTTCAATAACAGAAATGATGTCAGTTTATGAAATAATTTTTTTATCCAATAGAGGACTGGTAAAGAAAATCATAGGGTGGGGAGTTTCATTTAATTAATTTTGTGTGTCTCTCATGATTATATGGGACATTAATTCTATTTATCAATCATTAGATGCATCTTTAGCTTGTCATGACAACATATGACACTAGTATACATGAATTTTTTATTTAATATTGATACACATAAAAATTTCATAGATTTATATATATTAAATGTTTTTGAAATTCAAGTTATTTTTTTGGCTTGAGGTAATATGATGGGACCTGAGTAGGCTTTTTTGGATGCATGCCAATGAACATGTGATATCATAATGAATAGTGCGGGGTTGGGGATTCCACAATGGATCATATTAGTAATCATGTTGAAACAATGTAATGTTTTTTAGTAAAAATGTGATTCATCAAGTGATCAAGTCATTGGGACAATATTTCCTAATGGTACATCAGTTGTAGAAGCTTAATATTCTTGATTTGGGTCAGCCAAATGAGATCTGAATAGTCTTTTTTCATGTAATTCAGTGTAGTGGGTGTATAATTGGTTCGTGAACATCCATTGTCATTCAATAGGATGGGTTTGAGTTATATGTGGTGATTTACTCTGAGAGGTCGGGTCATTCAATCCAGTGTTTAGGGTGAAAAATAACCATCCGGTTCAATTTGGAAGAGGGAATTAATGTTAGTGATTGTGTTCAAACTAGTGATATTTTTTGTACAATGGAAAATGGTAATGTATTCATTATAGGAGTGATTTTGGGTTTATGACACTACTTGAATACGATTAGTTGATGTAAAGGGGGATATATTCAATACCTAATTGATGGTATTAGTTATTGGGTTTTTGAAATATTTTTAATGGATAGTTAATTTGAAAATTGCTTATTTGGGATGGATTATAGATAATATGATTTGGTTTGATCATTTGGAAACGTACTGATATAGATTCCAACATTGTTTATATTTATGTTTTTATAATAGATATCAATAATGAATGATGATAAAAGGGTTTATTATATAAATAATATTAGGAGTGATACTAGGTATTTTGATATGAACAGTAACATGGATTACTGACTGGTCTAGACAAATGAAATGTCAGAAATGTTCTAATATCATGAATATAGTGATCTTTACAGTGACATCAGAAGTGGATCCCTGTGTTTATTTTGAATTAAATATCTTTTTTATAATTGGTACAAATCTAAGGATGTTTATGTGGAAGAACAGAGTTATTGTTTCATGTTAGAATGGCCATGATTGGTTCTAATCTTGTGATTCGTTTATGTCATTAGGGTTGGAGGTTCCTCAAGATTCAACTCTAGGAAGAGCTCTCATATGATGTAAAGATTATAAATCCCCACACTCTTTAAGATTATAAACCATATAATAATATTTTATCAAAATGTAATTATGCTTTATTGATGAATTCTAGGGGTAAATGGTTTACCAATATCATTCTTGGGATTTGGTATATTTATCCCTGAATGAAATGTGATACTGCAGTAGTACTAGATGGCCAATATAGGACCACTGGCTAACTTGTGCCCAAAACTTATACCCAATATTTTTCCTCAAGCCACCTGGTAACTAGTTCCCACGGGATAACTTTCTAGTAGATGGATCCATATTACTGGTAGCGTCTTAGGATATTCTATTTCAATTGGGAAATATTTTCATCAATAATATTTTTCTTTAATAAAACATACCCAAATTTTCTGTCATTTTTCCATACAGTATCACATATTTCTCTCCCCCTATTATACACTTCACAAGAGGTATCTTAGAAAATCTTCAACCAAATACATTTAATCAGATGTGATGGAAATCATATAGAATTTCTATAATGTTTTCACTAGTATATATATAGTTAAGTGAAATTATAGTTCTCTCCCACTTATTATAATCTAATTTACCATATTTTATTGTTTTTATCTAGTTTATTAATTTAAATCAATTTAAACAGAATCAATTTTTGATAATAAACATGTCCACTCTTCTATGAATTTGTTAGGTTGTCCTTAAACATAAAATATACGATCAATTTTTTAAGTGTTTCAAGATGTGTTCAATCTCTCTAAGCATTTATTTGAACTGAATTCTGATTTCATATTTTAAATTTATTTTTACTAAGTTTAATGTATCCTTTGACATTCCATGAACTCTAAAAAATGATAATTCCATACGAGGTGAACAAACTATTTAATCATTGATTATGATTAGTGTGTTCAATAATTAATTGAGTTTAATCTTCAAATACTAAATTTGGATTTTAATAGATTTAATTTTAACGAAATTTCATAACCATGAATATTTGTGAATGGATTAGATATTGAATTATTCATATTTTAATGTAAATATTTAATTTTAATGTGATATATTTTTTATTTAACATTCAATTATTGAATAAACATTTCAATTAATAATGTAAAAAAAACTTAAACATTATTAGATGATAAATAATAATGTATAATTTAATTCTTGACGTAGGGATTGTGATAAAATATTATTTTATTGGGATATAATATATAGAATGGCATGATTTTTATTGGTAATTTGTCACAAGTATCCATGAATAGGAACATTGTATTTATGTAATAAAAAGATATATTAAGAGATTAAAAAATCAATTTCATTTAAACTAATTAATTAGTTAAAATAGTTACTTATTGAAATGATGGTGAGTTTAGACTGACTTATAATTATTCTATTATGTTTATGCAGACCTCCTGGGTGTGGAATGAAAAATTAGAGTGTCGATTTTTTATTGGGGACTCATATGAATTAAATGGTGTAATGATACCCTTTGATTTCATGAGTCTCAATTATAAAAACAATCATTGTGGAATCAAATTAATTTCACTTAGATTCAATATCATGAATCCCATTGGAAATCCCCCTTGTGGATTCAAGTAATAATTATTTTTATTGAATGACGCATATTAATTATTTTGATTCTTATAAGTTACATTGGTGAATGATTGGGGGTGAACTCCAAAGATATAGATTTACATCAGTTTTGGTGGAATACCACAGGTGTGAAATGAATATTGTTAATAGTAAATTATTCTAGATGTTATAGATGGTTTATTGATTTCAAACTCGTTGACCAATTATATGGAATTCCCTCACCCCATGGATTCAAAACAGTAATAATTAGAAAATAATTCCTAGTAGAGACACATATTTAAATTAATAAATTTTTAATAAGGTTTTTATAGTTGTATACCATGGAACTAAATGAGCCAAACCATATATTTTCTACACACACATACTAATACTAGTAAATGTGGGTAGGTCTAACCATTGGTGTCACTGTATATAATGAGTTTGTATTTTTTTTGTTAATTTATTATAAAATAATTAATATTTTTTCAAAATAACATCATTTTTAACTATTTATATACTTTTTTGGGTATTCATTTGTAGGATGCCTACTATGTTGTTCTGTCACACTTCATGAACTTCCATGAAACTTTGGTACTTGTGAAAAAAACTAAATAAATGTATGTTCAGGTACATGATATTGAAAAATGATTTTGATTGGTTTAGTTTTTAATGAAATGATTGGTGTGGGATTATATGATGGGACATGGTATTACATAGAACTAGTATCTGGTGGAGTTTATTTTAGGTTTTATTTTGTAAATTTATTATATTGTTTTTTTGTATTCTCTCAGGTAATCAGTTATGACATGAATTCCATAATACTTTTTTATCAAACATCGTTATTGTATTTATTATTCCAACATTCAATGAAATATACACAATGTTAAATTTTAATAATTCATGGGATTTATTGTTATTCATCTATTACTGGGACACTGACTTGAGATTATTGACTCATAATTATATTTTATCAACCCTCACCACAATTCGGTAGCCATTCATGAATGGAGAGGTTCACTTACCACCACCTTTATTGATACGACCCATATTGTACCGAGGTGAGGCATTAAGATGACTAAATATAAATTCAATTTGTATAATTAATATAATATTAATGAAAATTAAATATTTTATAAATAATTTAATGAAAATATGGTTAAAACTACTTTAGTTTATTCATAACAAATAACTGGGCAAACATAAGAGACGTTGCACTTCATTTGCAATATACATTAAAAAGATTTAAGAATAACTTCATTTAACTAATAATAGAATATAATATATCTAAATTATATTTAATAAGTAAAGAAATTAAATATAACGAAATTTTGATAAAACTAAATAAAATATACGAGACAAAATTTTATTCCCAATCTCATCAATATTCAAATAAAGTAGAATTAAAAAAACATGGGATGAAAGGTTTTTTAAAATAACCAGTTGATAAAAAGAAATACCATATTAATATTGTGATTATAATTTGTGAATATTAAATTGTTATCTAAAAAATTTATATTAATTATTGGATAAAAATATTGTGTCTACATTTTTTTATTTTTATCTAAAAATTTTAACCTATTATTGGTTTGATGAATGAAATAAGAGATATCCAACGGAAAGATATGAGTCAGGCCTTTCAAAAGTAACTCTTCATCTATCATGAATGCAATCCTTTCATGAAATATATTTATCCACCTACCCATGTTAGGTGGAAATTTTATTTTTAATTCTTAATAAGGCGATTTTATCTTGATAAAATACCACACATCACTCAAATTAACATTCATACACTTAAAAAATTAACACATATAACCCACACCCAGTTCCTCTAAGACGTAAAAATCATTTTATCACCGTAAATAATGACATTTTGAAGTTTTATTTTTCTATTTTGTTTAATCATGATTATATTTATTGGTTTATTATATATATCATGTTTTATTAATTCCATGATAGTTCCATTTCAAAAAAATATTAATGCTTATATTCATTTAATTGATTTCATTATTCCATATTATTTGTGTAACTATATTTATATTAAACCTCTTTGATGTAAAAAATATGGGTAGAATAATTAAATATATAAAAAATTATAATAAATATGTTAATTTTTAAAAAATTAATATTTATTTGATTTTCAATCCGAAAAAGGAAATGATTATTGTATGACTTTAATTGTGGTATATTTAATCATAATATGTCATAGTTATAATTATCAAAAGTACTTAATACTAGTGTTACTAATGATTTAATTATATTTTTCTAGGTTATGGTCAAATAGATTTAAGAATTTTATAGTTTCATATATATATATATATATGTATTTATATATCATTTTATGGGTGAATAATGTTCATAAGAATAAATTAGTTTTCAATGTGTTTCAATAGTAATAAAAATTATAGATAAGTTGTAGCTAATTGATACATAGTTATAGATTAAATTTTCATATTGGATTTTTATTGTAAAGATAGAATCATTCCAATTAAATTATTCTATTTTTAATGTCTTCATGTTAGTTTTAATTAATTTATATAATTGAATAAATTTAGAAGCAATTCAAGGAAAATAGAAAAAAAATCTTGGTATCCATGAAATGCCTCATTATTCATTTTAAATAATATGGATCATTACCTTGATAAATAAACCACCATATCAGGGGTAAGGTCCAATGACATGTCTAATGCCTAGGATTTGACTATAATATTCTACATATATAATATCCATGACATAAAAGACAAAATTTGATTATAGTATCATGGTATAATTCACACAAAACTTTATATTCACAATAATTGGTTTTACCTATTTTAAAAAATAATGAAAATATAATCCATCAGTATTATATTAAAAATTTTAGAATCATACTATAAATAGATTCAAAATTATATAATATACAATCATATTAAGACTGAAACAATAATATGTTCAAAATATTATTGTTTGATAACTACTAGATGGTCATTAATGAATAAAGAAGTTACAATTAAGTGTACATATATGGGTAATGTGACAATTTTAAGGGTTAGATGGTTATAATAATTAGGTTGTTGGGGATTAGGCTATTATAATATTAAAAAAATATGAATAGAAGATCTGATTAAATAAATAAAATAATTTTTTAAAAAATAAATTGTAGTTAAAAATAATTCTAATTAATTTTTTATTCCATTAATAAAAATATATTTACACATATACGACTTAGAAAAAAATAATAATGATTGAAATTTAGTACTTAGTTTTTTATTTCAAAATGCATGATTTTGAAATAAATTAGGTCTTTTATTTAAAAAATTAATATATAATATATATATAATAATTCCCTTACAAATAAGTTAAAATTTAGAATTATCAAGATGAAATTTTCCAATGGTCAATTTTTATATATTTTCTAAGATAATTAGATTTTTACCTAGTTCAAGAAAATACATTATGTGTGGATAATTAGAATTATGACATAATTATAATTTAAAAATTATTTAATAAAAATACAATTTATTTATTGATAAAAAATGTTTTTATTCACCTTAATTTATATTTTAATATTAATAAGATTAATTTAAAGAATCTATATATTTTTCTTCCAAGAATAAAATATTGTGTAGTATTTAAAAAATTTTGTGAAAAAATGTTTTCCTTATCTATAATATTATAATTTAAGTGTTTATAGTATTAAAATTGTTAAATAAAAAACTTGTTCCTAAATATCAAATAAAAATGACTAAAACCATTGGAATTATAGTGTTTTTCTCTTTGTCTACAAAATAAAATCGAATTCCTTTATTTAGAAAATAACGAAAAAATTTCCCCATTTTACTAAAATAACCACCCATAATTCTATTTTAATCAAATTAGAAAACAATTTAGTATAATTTTTTATCATTTTACCTCTCTCAAATCATTTAGAGGTGACATGAAAAGATAAGGGTTTCAAACACAGTCATTATCTATCTCTCTCTTTATATCACGCAAGATATTCTTAAGAGATTTTGTTATGGGAAAAGTGAGGTAAGGAATTAAACATCATTATCAATATTTCAATCTTGATTGAGAGACACAAAAGGATCCACTTTTAGAATATCAATAATCAAGATGGAATACACAAATGTAATCATTTCTATACATTTATCATCATTTGTCTTTCGAATGTCATTGAATTCACCTACACATTCATTTGTAATGATGTCATATTTAATTATTATAAAACCATGATTTTATTTTATATAAGGAAATAATATTTAAACATATTATACCACCCTAAATAAAAATAATATTTTGATATAATTCATTTTCTCCAGGAAGGTATTTTTCTGTAATTATTTTTTTCTTTATCTAATGAATTAATTGATTTATTTTTATTGATACTATCGTATGATGAAAACCTACCAACCGACTACACTGTTATCAAGGATAATATTCCTGAAATTGAGAATATAAAAAACTACCATTGTATTGATGTTCATTCACCTAGGTACCCCTGAAATTCAATATGTTGTGGGAAACATTGATAATATTTATACCTATTACTTCAACACTACCATGTATTTATTACTATGAAATTAAAATAGAAATGATTACTATTTGAAAATTAAAATTTATCTTTTTATTGAAACCATATCATGTGATTTATGTATTTTAACAATTATATTATTGGCGGGGAACATAATAATATATTTCATTGATGCATCGACAGGTCATGTGAGACAAATTAGTTCCAGGTATTTCATTTATTCCTACCCTATTATATATGTTGACATGGGAAAAGGCTCTATTGATATGACTATGTTTCATTAGTTGAGTACATTAAAATAATATTAATATATGAAAATTTTGCATTAAATCAATTTGAATTCTTTTTATGTTATTATTGATTCCATTTATTATATATTCTAGTGATATAATTTACTCACCTAGAGTGTAATTAATTAGTTATTTCTTTTATATTAAAAATTCCATGATTATTATATGAAAACTTATTTTGTAAACAACCCATTACTAAGCATTTAAGGTAATCGATTTACTTATTTTTCCTTATAAACATGAATCATAGAAGGGATTTTAAAATAATATTTTTAAATAAGTTTATAGGATTAATTATGTTGAATTGAATTTTAATGATTCATTAAATTCATATAATATCATTTAATGTTTATGTATATATATCTAGAATGAAAATAAAAAAAAATTAAGTACGGTATGATATGATATCATTAATTTCATACCATTATAATAAAACAATAACAAACTATAGTTTACTAATATTGGAGATATTACATTAGATATAAGAGAAAGATTAATTATGACCTTAAGAACTAGATTTATAAATGAATAACAAGATGTAAAAACATTATGAAGAACCCATAAAATTATTTCTATTAGAATATTTTATATTCATAGAGATCATATAATATGATTTATAATTCATGGTATTATTTGAAAACTAATTATGTATATTCCATTATTTAGAAATGGTATCGAATGGATGGAATATGAACTATATCAACACGCATAATAAGTTTAGGTATATTCCTACCAATAAATCAATTAAATATTATGTTGGAAATAATAGAATTATATTTATATTAATTTAATTAAAATAGGATACAAAAAATAACATTTCATGTATATAAAAACAATTTACAATCAATATGCGATAACATTATTGGAAAAATTCATATGTAAATAATATATATATATATATATATATTTCAATATAACCAATAATCCATTAGTAACTGAAAAATAGATCAATCCCTTATATAATATATTACTATTTTTGAGTTATAGTGAGAGGGTGAAGGTTTTCTGGTAGTATATCATCAACAAGGACATACAAATAAATAGTGCATATTTATTAAAAACACTAAAAAATGATGAGATGGGGTGTATGGTATGGTATTATTATAATAATATAGTTTTTAAAAGTATTTTCCTCCTTATAATGTTCTCAAATTTTAATGTTATTCATAAATTAAAAATTACTGGTAGAGAAACATATTTCTGAGTATTGGGATAAAATTATAGGGCTTGGAGGGTATTCCCTAGAATACATATATAATCTAGGAAACATGATTTATCACTTTATTTATAGCGTAATTCTAATCCCTTCAAAAGAATTAGTTTCTTAAAAAATTAAATATATATGGAGATGAATTCAAATTCCATGAAAACTGTGAAATATTTCACCATGTAAAATTTTTTATGGGAAATATTAAATAAGATAATAGTTATAAACAAAATGGGGGAAATGTTATCAAATGAAAATATTGAAATTTTTATATTACCAACTTATAACAACCATTAATAAAAACAGCTAGTGATTTTATTGAATGTGATGTAAATTTTATACAAGTGTCGAGATAATTTCTTTTTAGATGATGAAAGAGAAGGAAATATATAATTTTATAATTACCAATTATTTAAATGTAAGGAGAATGTAAAATATATGAATTAGTTATCTGTAATAATTAGACAATATCTCAAAAGAGCCCTTGGGAGAATGTATAAGCTAACAACATTACTCTAGAATAATTTGAATTCACAAATGATGTGATTGTAGAAATATTTATAACAAAGTCATCATTAGATAAATAATTACATGATTCTAGATCTATAAATTATTTTATGTATTTAATGCTTTGAAATAATATTGAATAATACCATGATACAATGCATAAGGTGTTGTCAATCCAAAAACATATTTTTATTCATTTTATAATAAAGATATATTAGGTTGTATTTATTTTGATGTAGAGTGAATATCAAGATTCAACCCTAATTGTTACTCATATGGTTAACATTGACATAATATATAACATATATTGAATATAAAATGGAGATAAAATAAATTTTTACCAAGCGAGTAAGAAAAATATTTTTGATGTTGGCATAGAATACCTTATTTTTAGTAGAGGTGAATCATAACCAATGTCTAGTATGGGACAACATTAAGTGTCTCATCATATTCATATTTTGTGGGAGTAATAAAAATAGATGTAATATACTCATAAGATTAAGGATCAATAATATATTAATGTTTCTAATTAAGAATTACCTTTATACCTACCGGATTGGGAATTTTGATTTCTCAAATAAAATCTTCCATGAATAAAAACCTACGTTTAAACCCTCAATATAAAGGACCTAGTGGAATTGGTGGAACTAAATAAATAACTTTTAGAGGTATGTGATAATATATTCATATTTTTTAGTGTCTCTACATCTGAATACCAAATTATATTTTTTAATAAATAATGATGAGTATATGATTTTTTGAATATATTATATGGAACTAAGTGAAACTATTATACAAAAAATAAATTTTATCACACATTTCTGAATTTATTAATAATCATAAAGGTGTTAAATTATATTAAATTATTCATATTAATTCTAGTTATCTTCAATTATTTATGAATATGGGTGACATAAAAAATATTACATTTCATATGATGTATAAAAGTTTGAAATTACTATTATTCTATTTGGATTTACTAATTCCCCCTTAGTGTTAATGAACATGATAAATATATATTTTATGGATGATATTGATACTTTTTAGTGATATAATAATTAAAATTAAAATATTTGAAGATATTGAGAACAATTTGTGAATTATTCTTAAGTCTCTTATAAAAGTATGTTAAATGGGAAATTAATTATGCTTGATTTTTTTGGAAGGAAGAAGATTCATTTACTAGTAATATTATTTCTAAAGATGGGATCTTTATATAACATTAATGAAATAAGTTTATTCAAAATTTACAACACAAGGAAATATACTATGAAACATAATTTCATTAATTTATCAAGTTATAATGGAATCTGATAATATGATTCCCAAGACAAGTAAAATGAATAATGAAAAATGGTTTACAATAGTTTTGATGAAATTCATTACCAATTTACTATAAATAAATAAAAATATATCTCTATATTGTCTTCAACTACTATATATTGATTATTTTTTAAGGATTTACTATGATCTTATATAAATTGAATCTATTCATGGCCCTTATTTCTCATCGAAATTTTGGAGGTGTCTTCCAACGTCTTTGAACTCATTGACATATTTGAAGACCATTTATTATCATAAAATATGAGTGTAGAAAAAATGCAATACTAAAATATTATAGTTTATTTTGATGTCTTGATCCCTCGAAATCTATGAAAGTAGTGAGTAGTATATCCCTCATTCTGAATTTTCATACAATGATATATTTCATTCCAAATTAAAAATGGCACCATATAGAGCCTTGTATAGGAAGATATTTCATATTACAACCTTTTGGGATGATTTTTATGAAATATTTATAGTTATGGAACAATGTATTATGGTGATAATTAATAATATATGATCAATATAAAATCACACCAATATATGTATAATTTAAAACCTTTCTATTATGACAGTCAGAGGAATAACATTTAATTTATAGTATGGTATCATTACCTTTCTAAATCATATCATTGTAAGGGAGTTATAATGTTTCTAAAAAGGGGAAGTTAAATACATGGACATTGGTCATTATGAGATTATAGAAAAATAATAGATTTTAAGAATCACTTGTCTATGTGACCCATCCTATTAAATGTTCATGATGTATTTCATAGATCAAGATTGATGATGTATATTGTATATCAAACACATGTACTCACCATTGATCAAATAGTTGTAGACCATGTCCTTTCCTATTATGATAATTTTTATATATTCTTCTTAATTGATATAAGGTGTTATTGAAATAGTTCAATTCAACAATAAAATTACATTAGATGAATCAAATGTTTGGGGAAGTAAAATGGGATCATTATGATATAATGATAAAAAAATACCCACTTTTTTAGGGAAAAACATATATAATAAATGTTGAGGATAGAACTCTTTAAGGGGAAAATAATTTGAGACACAAAATAATACTAAAATATATAAACATATTATTATAATATCCATCACGTAACATAAGATAGTTTTGTTACATTATAATATTTTAATATTCTCTAAAAATTATATTTGTTCACAATGAGTAAAATTGTTTCTAAAAAACACATAACAATACAGTTAATCACAATATCATTAAACATAATACAATAATAATATAAAAATTAAAAAAAATATAATACATATTGTAATTATAATGAAAATAATAAACAATGTAATATATACTTTTTGTGAACTATGTATTGGATATGAATTATTGTATACATTATCATATTGTGTGTGTGTGTGTGTGTGTATATATATGGGGTAATATTACGTTTGGATGTGTAATTAGGCCATTATAATATGGCTGTTAGAATATTAATATAATAGCTATATAAAAAAGTTTAAAAAAAATTGCATTAAATAACTTTGGAAAAACATAATAATATACAATTAATATTAATATTCATCAATGACTATTAACATAACTACAAACATATGTCACATAATAAAAATAAAAATTAAAGATGTGTTCAAATTGTATCCCCAAATATATGATTTTATAAAATGCTTCGAGGTCAAATTATATAATTAAATTATAATCTATAAAAAATTAATTTCCTAAAAGTACTCCTATATTGAATCATCACATTAAATTGATCAACTTACGAAATATTAAATTTTCTCTATGGGAGGTAATTTTTTTGTTAAATTGTAAGATATTTTGTGTGTAAAAAATAAGGATTATGTCTATCTTATTTCATAAATATGATATAAAAATTAATATAACAATTTTGTTGACCAAAAACCTGTTGATTCAATAAATTTAGTATTTTAAATAACTAAAACTAATATTCATAATATATAAATATGATTCTTAATCATAAATTAATATATTATCATATTAAAAATTATTATTGTTGAATAAATTTTTTTCCATGTATAGAAATTAAATAAGTGGCCTCCACATCACCACTACACACCGTGTGTGTGGCACGGACACAACCAGCACACGGCCTCGTGCGGAAGAAAATTGCACAACATGTACTCAGAAAGTACACGATGTGTACTTAAAAAAATTCTAGATTCTTCTATTTTTTCTCTTTTTCTCAAAAATGACCAGAAAAAGAAAAAAAAATACCAGAATAGAATTTCTGGGTTCTTACAAACTTCTCCCCTTATAGAAATTTGACCCCTAATTTCCCTAGTAAGGTGGAGGATAAGAAACATAGAAAAACTCTATCCACTGTGATCAAATATCGGCCTCCCTCTCCCATCTCTCGTCCATTACACGGCTGTGCTTCCATAACACCCGTACCAAAGGAACAGACCGACCGCAGAGTGCCATTTCACTATGATCAGCAATCCTGATAGAATGCTCCTTGAATGATGCATCCTGCTCCAACTCAACCTCCTCGGGTTGAAAAACATGAGATGAATCTGAGAAATAGCATCGAAGCTGATAAACATGGAAGAAATCGTGCATAGACTGATATCTAGGAGGTAACTCAAACCTATAAGAAATCGGCACGACTCTCTCCAGAACCTCAAACGACCCGACATATCTTGGTAAAATCTTACCCTGTCTCCTGATCATATTGTGTCCCAACCTAGGAGTGACACATAAGAAAACTTGATCTCCAACCATGAACTCCAAAGGTCATCTCCGCTGATCAGCATAAGACTTCAGTCGAGAATGTGATGTTTCCATCCTCTTTTGAATCAACTACATCTACTCTGAGGTATCCTAAACAAGATGAGGTCCTAGCAAAGCTGCCTCTCCTACCTCCAGTCAACACAAATGTTATCAGCATGGCCTACCGTACAATGCCTCGTAAGGTGCCATCTGAATAGTCTCCTAAATACTGTTGTTATAAGCAAACTCCACATGAGGAATATGCTTCTCCCAAGAACTTCCAATGTCCAGAATGTAAGATTAGAGCATATCCTCAAGCACCTGGATCGTGCGCTCTGACTGGCCATCTGTCCGGGTATGGTAAGCTTTACTTAGAAGTATCTGTTTACCAAAGGCCCTCTGTAGCCCCTTCAAGAAAAGCGACGTAAAGCGGGCGTCCCTATATGAAATGATAGTACTCGGAACCCCATGCAACCACACAATATCATGGATGTACAAGCATCTAAGATCATCGACACCGAAGGTTTCCTTTATCAGAAAGAAGTGATAAACCTTCATGATCCTGTCAATGACAACCCATACCGCATTGTTCCCTCAAGGAGATCTCGGTAACCCTGTCACGAAGTCCACCAAAACAACATTCCACTTCTACTTAGGAATGGGTAACTGCTACAAAAGACCTGCTAGCTGCTGGTGTTCTACATTCAGCTGTTGACAGGTGGAACATCTCATGACAAAACCAGTAACATCTCACTTCATACCTGCCCACCAAAACTGGCGGGTTAGATCACGATACGTCATGGTGAAGCCAAGATGAACTTCCCAAACTGAGGAATGAAATTCTTGCATCAGCTCATCATGTATATGTTTTGGCACCCATACACGTCCCTAGAATCGCACGATCTCATCCTCACCAACGGTCCATATGGGAAGATGGTCATCTCCTGACATGCATTCACGTAGGACTAGGCCTTCAAAATCTGACAACTACCTCATCAGAACACGGCCGAGAAGCGCAAAGGTAACTGCTACAGATGATAGGAAATTCTACCCCTGTCTATCGTGCACCTCCAAATGCATCTCAGAGAACATAGCCATAATCTTCCACTCGCTGCTGGCCTCCTGAACTGCATGTATCTATGTCCCCCTTCTCAGTGAATCATCCATTAGATTTCCTTTCCTAGGCATATAGGCAAGCTCGAAATCAAAATACTGCAGATACTCAACCCACCTCCGCTGTCTCAGATTCATGTCATGCTGCATGAAAATGTACTTGAGGCTCTTGTGGTCAGTATACACCACAAAATTCTCTCCCAGAAGATAATGCCTTCAACAACGCATGGCATGGACAATTGCAGCTTAATCCAGGTCATGCATAGGACAGTTCCTTTCATGTGGCCTCAACTATTGAGATCCTTATTCAATAACACAATCCTACTGCATAAGCACTGCTCCAACCTCGATGCTAGATGCATCACAGAAAACTTTGTAACTCATTCCCGGCTATCGAAAAACTTGAATCGATGCTGAAGTCAATCTCCCCTTCATCTCTTGAAAGTCTCAATCAGAAGCTTCTGATCAAACAAACATCACCCCCTTCTTAGTAAAGCCCATAAATGTCACTACTATGTGTTAGAAGTCCTTTATAAACTGTCTTTAGTAACCATCTAGTCCTAATAAACATCATACCTCAAAGACATTCTTTGGCTGCACCTAGGTAACTAATTCTCTCACCTTCTCTGGGTCTACTGATTCTCCTGTCTCTGAGATGACATGACCCAGCATGTGAATCTCTTCCATCAAAAAGAGGCTCATTGTGAGCTTAACATATTATTGATGCTCCCTTAATATACTCAAAAAGATCCCAATATGGGTAGCATGGTTGTGTCGAGTGTGAGAGTACACCAAGATGTTGTCTATGCAAACCACCTCGATGGAATCCAAGTAAGGATGGAAAACACTATTCATCAGTTCCATGAATATTTTTGATGAGTTCGTGGGACTGAAAGGCATGAATGTATACTCGTAGAGACCAAACCTACTCTTTATGGATGTAAGAGGTATATATGATGGTCTAACGCGTAACTGATGATAACCAGAACTCAAGTCAATCTTAGAGAACACTCGGGCTCCCTGAAGCTAATCAAATAGTTCATCAATCCTCAAAAAGGGATATCGATTCTTGATCATCAACTAGTTCAGCTTTCGATAATCCACACATAGTAGAAGGGTGTTGTTTGCCTTCATCACAAATAGGACAGGTGAACTCCATGGAGAAGTACTAGGTCGGAAGAAACCCTTTGCCTGCAACTCCTTTAACTATTTCTTGAGCTCTTGAAACTCAGGGGTATCCATCCTATAAGGAGTAATGGACACTGGTTCCACTCTGGGCATTAGCTCGATCGAGAAGTTTACCTCACGCTCTGGAGGCAAGCCTGAAAAGTCCTCTAGAAAGACATACCTAAAACGATCCACCACTAGAGGAAAGTATAACTGTGATGTCCCCTAGTCATCCATATATATACTAGAAATCTAGGCTGTATCTTTGCCTAGCCCATGATGCTCAGGTCCAGCTCTTCCTGCCTAGACATCCCACTCGCCTCTATGAAGAATGGACCCACCGTCTAGTGATATTAAACAAACCCTGTGGTGATAGCAATCGAAGACTTCCTGGGAGGGAACCAAATAGTCCATCTCAAGAATGACATCATATCCTGTCATCTCTAGGACATAGAGGTCCTATAATAATTGACACCCGACATCCTCAAGATGGTACTCTTTGTACGGACGTATGCTAGATTACCTCGTTCCCACGAGCGTGTCATGAGTCAAAATGTCAGCAGACGAAAAGATACAGAGCCCAAGGCTCTCCATGACAGCAACAGAGATAATGTTATGTGAATCACCAGTATCGAAAAGAGATGACGATAAAACTGGGGCTAATAAGATCGTACCTCGAACTGTAGAAGGTCTAGGATCCTGCTCCTGATTTTGTTGCTCTATAGAAACTGTCTGGCCTATATCGCTGCCCTACATAGAAGCCTGAGATCCATGTACTACTCATCCCTTATCCTGACCACTACATCCATGACCTCTACCCTGGCCTGAATGACCTGAAGAACTCCAGCCCTCAGTCTGCTGTGGAACTTGTAATCCTGCTCTTGTACACAGAGTCGAAACTGATCCTCCTTCACTAGTCATTGGAAGGGTAACCTTGCAGAAGCTCTGCAGATGACCCATCTTGCCGCAAGATCGGCAATCCATTGGGTCTCTCAGACAGTGAGGCTTCTTATTCCTGATCCTTCCACACTGATAACACACCACTTCGGTTCCAGAAATAAGATCTCGTCTACCAGAAGGAACACCTTGCTTCCTCGGATCACCTCATGTAGACTCTCAGTGGCGCTTCCTACTGTCAGCCTAAAAAGAATCAGCCATGGATGCTGAACAACCCTTGTCCAAAACTCTAGTATCCCATAGGTTAATTTCTGGGAAGAGTGACTGGTTAACTATTAGAGTAATAAAAGTCAACTGAAAGGCATTCACCTGTGATCTGATGTCTGGTCTGAGGCCCTCCTCAAACTTCCTTGCTAAAAAAGCTCGTCGTTCCCTAGAACGGGAGTGAAACATTGTAACTCATTGAAGCCGGAGGAATACTCCATAACTAAGTGAGTTCCATGCTATAGGCTAATGAACTCTCTGGCTCTATCAGTCCTCAATGTCACCGGGTAGAAGTAGTCATAGAACCTACGCTGAAACTCAACCCAAGAGATAACCTGTTGGTTCCATGTCTATGAAACCACATCCCACCATCACTTGGCGGAATCTCGCAGCATATAAGTCATGAGTTTCAATCTCTTATCTGGAGGTTTCTCCAGATGCTCCAAGATGGATAGCATGTCTTCTAGCCAGGACTCCGCAGCATGTGGTCCTCCATCCCCTGAGAACGTGGGAGGATGCAGTTGCTGAAAAACCCGCGTCAACTCTGCCACAGTCGGGGTAGAATGATGTGCTCCCTGGAAGGTCTGCATGAATCTCAAGAAACACTCTCTGAACTGATCATCGACACCTGTGTCTAGAATCACTATAAGGGACATGTCCAGAATGATAGGCGGAACTAATAGTAGTCCCTGGTCTGCTATATCAGGCGTACGGTCACTGCCCGGTCCCTGACGTGCAACGGGAGCACATCTTGGTTCCATAGTTCTGAATGATCAAAAAAACAGACTGTCATTAACGACGAAATAGTTGCAAACATAAGAGATTAAATCGAAAAAGAGGGAAAAACCTTTAAATGTTTGGAAAATATGACTACACGACGTGTAGTACTACTACACGACATGTTTCTTAAAAGTTTACCCTGGGCGTGTTCCTTGGCCATATATGGATGTGTAAACCGCCCATCTACACGGCGTGTTCTTAAACTACATGCCATGTACTATCCCTTTTCTCCCTACCCATTCACTCCAACACTGCTAGGAACCCAGACTATCCCAGCATGAAATTACACGGCGTGCTTGTCCACTACACAGCGTGTTTCTTAAGTTCTCTCCCCTATCTATGTCGTTAGTCACACGGAATGGTACACTGACCACTACTACAAGGCGTGTCAAAGGAGACACGGCGTGTACATGACATGCCTTACATGGCCCGTGTTCTTAGAGGCACAACCTGATACATTGTCGACACTACACGACATGTTCCATACGAACACGGCCTGTACACAGAGGTATAACACCAACCCGTGTCATTGGCTACACGGTCGACTACATGGTCAACTATACATGGCGTGTTCCCAAGGGACACAGTGTGAATTTCAAGAAAACCCCAGCCCGTCTTGTTCGTTACATGGCTGGATACCTATTCCAGAGTACAAAGTGTGCTAAGATTGTTCAAGGTATGTTCCTACAAGATTTTCCAGGACCTAGTGTCCTTACCCACACGATCAGTGACAATGTTAAAAAAACACGGCGTGTATTCATAAAGTACACGCCGTGTATTCTGGTTTTTTCAAGACAGTAACCTCAAAACTACACCAGATTCTAGAAAACATAGAAAAAACAGTGTTAAGGTGCCAAATTCTGATCTGTGGGGGCCCATACACCTCGTGAATCCAAGCATGGCATCATAACCATGAATAAAACAAGTAAAGTATTTAACAAACTCACGACCCACCAAATTCCGATCCCCGGTGGCCCATAACACCTCTAAGACCAAAGTTTGGCATCCATGATAAAGAATCTCTAAAAAATCGATACCCAATCAACATAACATGTATTTTATCAAAACATCTATCACAACAACATGCATCATCTATCAAAAATTCTATCACAACAGCATTACAATTCTTATTCAATAACAAGTGCCTATATGAGGAATGAGATGGCATCCCCTCATCTCATCAGGTTGCAACAAAATAGAACCACAATCATATAAACTGTAATAGCACAAAACAAGTGCACAACCCAACGGTGAAATCAATTAAACTGTAACATTTGAAAAACTCGAAAATTTCAATATTAAAGGTAATCTGGTTTTTTTCCTGTACACAGGTTTTGGAATGCCCGAGAATAGCTATTTACCATCAACCTATTCCATACTATCCCTGTCTAATGTCTCTAAATAGTAAGTCAATAGAAAAATAAAGAACCTTCCTATGATTCAACTTTTAACAACTGGAATCCGGAGCAACTCAAATGGTTCCCCATGCCCAGTCTGCCACATGACCTCATGCACATTTCCCCAAATTCCAGAGGTTTCCGACTAGCAGTGAGGGCCTTGGTATGTTATTGGGGAAACTATGCCCTCATTTGGTAAGGTATACAAGGTATAGGAAATAACAGTAAATAGCGGAAGAAGTAAACAACATACAACAACTGAGACTAAAGAGAAAATGCAATTTATAATATAATATTGCTGAAAATGTTGCAGTAGGTACATGTGTCTAAAGAAAGCTGAAAATACAAAAACGTGATGAAATACAACTGATAAAAAGTACAAAAAGTAAACTAAAACTCCATCAGCATCGCAAGCCTAAGCTCGGTCTTATGCTCCCCATCTCCAACCAGCAATCATGTACCTGAAGTAGAAGGGCTGCAATCCCTATCCACACCTTCTACTAAATAACCTGTTTGTGCCAAAAAGCAATACCCAAACAGGGTTTGAGACTAATCCTAATAGGCAATCACCACATGATTTGTGCCCTACATTCAGTGAGAAATATACAAAAAGTAAAGGAAATAAATACAGCATAGAAACAAGAGTACACTAAAGTAACAAACCTAACCAATATCCATTCACATTTATTTATAAATTTAGTTCACTCATTAAATTATCAACCAAGGAATATGGTAGGCAAATCTATATTCTCAAATCAATATAAGTAACACAACATGTATCTCATCAGACTACCTAAATTTCAAGTAGTACAAAACACAAGCCTGTTCTATGGCTTGGTGGAATCTTCACAACCAACCAAACAATAATCATGGTCACACTCTGGGTAGCTCACACTGGCACACTCCTCTTGACATGTAATATACAATGGCACAGACAATCTCGGAATCTCTCACTGTCAATTCCCCTGTGGTCTCGTAGTGATAAATATAGACTCTTTGAGGAATCACTTACGTCTATTTCCCCCTATAGTCTCGATACATAACTAAGGACACTCTAAGGAAGAACAAAGAATTATTCTAATTGGTCATGTGAATAATACTAATTTATAATAGACTCTCTAGGGTAGCTCTAATCGTCAATTCCGTCTTTAGTCTACCACACTAGGTTCCCACAGCCCTGAGTACTGTAGTCGTGCGTAATCGACTCTTAGCCACCCAAAGTAAGCTCAATAAACTACTCGGATAATATCTAAAATGCATAAAAATAATATAAATAGCAGGCAATACATGCAATAAATTATATCAAGGTAGGCAAACAATGAAACATGGTATGCCACATGACCAACCTAAGCCAAATGCTGGTAAACAGCCATATAGGGGGAAACACCAATGGGGTGATCCTCAAAAATGATAACAACCAATTATCAATCATCTAATAACCTCAAGCATACATGAAACCTAAGGAAGAAAACAATACAGAAACAAAACCCTAACCCGAGATACCCGATATATGGGTATCTGACACATTTGCAAAAAAACTCAAAAACATTCAACGTAGGGCAACAAACCACCTACCTCGATCCTAGAAGATCGACATACTTGAACATCATATCGTGAGTCATCCGATAACGGAGAAGATTTTTAAAAACCTCTAAAACATTCAACCTCATATAACTCTCACAAGAGAAGGACACATGAAATCTGGCCAAAGAAGAACTAAGAACTCACCGCTATGATTCTATTTCAACCGACAATGTTCGATTCGGATAATCGATGACAGATCGGTGGCTCGGAGAAGATTCAACCTCCTTGGATGCTCTCGATCGTAGGAACTAGAGAAGAAGACATATTCAGGTTTATGTCGTGACCTCGGTCTTTTTAATGAAATACAAAGAAAAGTACATGGAATGTTCATTATGAGTACACGTCGTGTACTCATCCTTTCTGTACACTTAATTAAGTGGCCTCCACATCACGGCTACACATCGTGTGTGTGGCCTAGATACGACTAGCACACGGCCTCACACAGAACAAAAGTACACGGTGTGTACTCATAAAGTACACGATGTGTACATATAAAATTTCCAGATTCTTCTATTTTCCCTTTTTTTCTCAAAAAACGATCGGAAAAGAAAAAACATAACTGAAAAGACGGTCCGGGTTCTTACAGTGTCAACTGGTAGAGATTTTTGATTCTTGAAATGAAAATGGCAAGATCACACAAACTCTAGATAAAGGGAAATAAACTACATTCACATATTTCTTGGGTGAAGAGCTAAAACTTCTATGTGAGATATGTTGCAACATGTTTCTTGGGTGAAAAAATGACGTAGAAAAAATTCGAACGTGAGATAAGATATGTGATTGGAAAATTGATTTCATAAATTAGACATGATGAATTTAATTTCAGAATAACCTTGTATGTTTTATAACATTTAATTCTGGAATGGGATTTTATTAGGAATATCATACTTTGCATAGGAGTGAATTTATTGAGGTGTGGGGGTGTAATTGTACCACGATCTATAGTTTTATTTTACCATTATACTGATGTATTGAACTAGTTTTTTATTGGAATGTATAATTATAAAAATTTCACTTCATGATTGGTTTAATTATTTTGTGTTGTTTAATGTTAAAAATTGAAATGTTTCTTCTTTTGATAATTAGGTTGAAGGTTGAGGTGATTTGGAGGGCCCATATTGATGTCCAAGAAAAATGGACTGAACTACGCAGGATCTAGGAACGGATGTTAAAAAACCAAATATTTATACAAAATTGTGAAACAAATCGGGAATAAATTTTGTGTAGTAGTCCAAAATTTAATGGCAAACCTTTAATCTGATGTAACACATGCCCCATTCTTCCGATAAGAGGAAAATTTCATCTGATATGCCTAGGTAATAATATTTAAGAAAGTCAAAAGTTGTTTTATGTTTTCAGACAGTATCTCAAACTATATTTATCCAAATGGTTCCAAATTTTCAGTGGAGAAATTAATGAGGTCATGTAACAAAGTTTATTTTTATTCAATAGATATAAGTCTTTATGGAGTTCTACAATAATGGTCCATGTGGTTTTACATAATCTATGTTCCCAAAACCACCTTCCACTTTGCCTATAAAATGCTACCTTGGGCACCTCATTTTGAAGTTTGAATTGGAGGAAAGGTGATACCATTTGGGAGGTCCAAAGGAAACCTATATGTTGTAATAGTAGTTATGGATTCTATTGGAAGTGTTAATTTAACATCTATGGCTTCCTTCAATTCCATGGGGTTTTAAGAACCTTGTGATCACCCGGAACGAACATGATGTAATCCCAAGCTTCATGTTTGTATTATTCTGAATAATACTTTTAATTATAGGAACTATTGAGTTTTTATTAATCATATATTCTTATTTAATTGATCTATCTAATGGTATATCATTCTAAAAATTATATGATCATGTTTGGGGGTACCATTTCATGTGATGTTTCAAACATCATTAATCCATTTGCGCCCACTTTTCAATTGCGATTTTTGTGTGGTTCATATTGATCAATTGAAATATCATAAAATATTCAATGTCTATGAAGATTTATTTCATGGTATGAAAACTAATAACATACAAACATGGATAGTAAAATGAGTTCTTCGTGTGTTTCCTTGGTGAATTTTGATAATGAAGTCAAAGACAAATCACCATGTCATCAGTGATATCTGATGAATCATTGTCAATTTTTTACTAAACCCTAGGTGGTATCCATGTTTAATATCAGTAATATATTGGATCTATTTGTTAAAAACCATTTATTAAAAGATCATAACCCTATCACCCGAAGTGATGAAGGATGTACATCGTGATATTTCCCCGTGTTGATCATGCTTAATAAAATCTGTCAATTTATATTTTCTCGTATTTCTTTATTTTATATGATATCAACTTAAATAAACATAATAAAATTTTCATAAAATCTCATTCCCTTATTTATTATTAAAAAATTATTTTTTAAATAATTATATAAGTCTCTATCAATAGATGACCTATGGTTCCTAATATACTGAAGTAATTCTAGGGAAAATATACATTTAGTTTTACATTCTAGACAATGTGATCAATAACCTCTGTGACGAGCTACAAACAACATTCATCCAAGTAAAATATATTATTGGGTTTCAGGATTTACCATCCATTCCTAAGAGGATAGTATATTCCATACATTGGATTAATCTCATGTCATGGGAAACTAAATTGGATTTAGGAAAAAGAGTTCGAAGAGTTGAAGCAACTTATGTTATGATTAATCCTCCCCATCACTATACCAACTTCTAATGCCCACACCAAATCATTTTGGTCCCCTTATACATCAATAGAATCCTCCGTCTCTTCATAAAGAGAATAGGGGACCTAGAAAAAATCAATTTGAGGAATAATGGAAGAATGATTTATTCATTCCGAGATGACCAAGTCTATGGATACCTCATAGATGCCATGAATTGAAACTGTCTCCACAAACCAGATCCAATGAGTGATGATGAAGAAGGTCTCGATAATCGGGCATATTATATTACTTTCAACAAGATACTGGGACATTCCATTCATGTGCATTTTCACATCATGGACCTCCTAAGAAGAATGATAGATTCTAGGAATGTAAAATTGGGGCCAATACTAACACAATTGTCCTATGATCCACCCACAGACCCAGATGAATGAGGTGAATGGAAAACATTCCTTAACAGAATGAAATATAAATTTGATAGTTGGATGACTTGTAAAATAGTAAATCAATCCCATGGCATGATCCATGCCAAATTAAAGAATACTATTATTACACCAAAATCTTCTGATGCAATGCTACTAACATCCTTGGCCCCACAATCCTCCATGAAATATTTTGACCATGTGCCAGTGATTAGCTTTTTCTAAGGCCAACGATTCCTTCAAAACTCTGAAATTTTATTCCATAAATTCTAAAGAGACATGAACCACCGCACCAAATGGAACCAATGTAAGAAGTCTATCAGGAAAGGTAATCATTATATGAGAGATATATCTTTACACCCTTAATTTCATTAACTTAGAAGATCCCTTATATGATGATGTGTATGGATATGAACCCAAATTCCCCCATCCAATTGGGGATCCAGAAGAAGAAACTGCAAAATCCAAGCATACCTCGAAATACGATGTCATTTTAGGAACAAAATTACTAGCCACAATATAGATCAAACTGTCAACACTAAAGAAAATAATTGAATATCCCTATGGAAAAACCAATTGGAATAAGAAAATACCAATACCCCTAATGAAATAATCTCTTGACTAATTAATAAAAAATATCCATTAGAAACAAAACAAATGTCTAATAACCCATGGCATGGAGGATGACATTCCTAGTAAACTTTTCATTGAACAAAATCACCAATAGATACTATCCTAGGTACCAGTATATCCTAATCTAATGCTAAAGGCCCTAAAGTTCTGGTGAATGAGCATCTCCATGTGGGGTAGTGCCAAAATATAGACCAGAAATATGTAATTTTAAAACAATTTTATTAATTAAAAACCATTTCATCAATCCAGGATGCCCTTAATTTGTCAATAGATCCCAGAGAAGTGTCATAATAGATTTTATAATTCAACATGAGCTTGAAGCTATTGTAACCACTGCTGATGTCTATCAGAAAAAGGCCAATTAAAAATAACTTCATGTGATTATCTTCATCATGAATTGATACAAGGATGAATTATGTTAGAAGACATCAAACACTTATTTGTAATTGGAATGATAAATGATGTAGATATCCAAAAAAATTTCATCAACAATTTTTACAGTGTTAATATTTTTTCACTTTGAATACAATTTTTGTTGGTTTATAATTTGAAAATAATGAAACCCTTCACCACAACCTTGTTGGGATATTATTGAATTGATCATAATCTACTAGTCGAAATCAATCTGAATACATCACTTGGAGGCCTCATGGATGAATCAAAATTTCTGTTGGTCCATAAAAACACATCCTTCAACAACATTCTATGAATGACATAGTTGCATTAGCATGAGGTGATTCCCTCATCATACCATCAACACATAAAATATTGTACAAATTGATAGAGTGTAACATTGAATGCTGATATAGAACCATTCAAATATTGTGAGTCATAATATATCAATGTAGGACTATATGACTAGGAAGATAACAAAACCTCAATTGATTTGTTAGATTGTATAACTACCCCAAATAGTTTTGAATTTGTCCTTAACGTCCCCTTTAGGATGCTCAGTGAAGAATACGTACAACCCATCAATTGGGAGGAATACATGAGTCCAAATTAAGACATGTATTCAACATTCCACATCATTTTTGTTTTGGACTCCAATCCTCGCATTTTTAATATTCAATTGGACCCTAAAAAAATGGAGAATTCTGAAAATGAAATTCTTACAATCCATATCCAGGGCTCTAGGTGATCCCTATATCAACCACCAAGGAATATTATATAGAATATATTCTTCATTCCCTTTCTCTATCCTGACTATAATATTACCCATTTTCCATCAAATTAGAATAAGTCTCCTAAACATTTAAATTCCAAAATTGTGACACCTCCCTCAACTCTAGAGAGATCATCACAAGAATAGTTTCATAATTAAAATATGAATAAGAAGATAAGGAATAATAATAATAATAACATAGGTATTCCCCTCCATCATTTGAGGAGGGTTTCTATTCCACCAGTGATTAAATTAGATAAATAAAATTGAGTATCAATGAAGTCTCACAACTAAATATATTAGTGTGCCCATGTCTTATGAAGTGAAAGTGGTTTAAACCTACTTATTATGGAATAATCAACATGTTTTCTCCTATAACTACACAAAAATACCAAGATTCAGTTTTGAGGTGACCATTTTCCACATGGGGGGTGCAAGAAGATCATCGTGGCTACTAAAAAGCTGCTAGAAGTACATACCTGATTCTTGCTTCAAAATAGAGGTTGGAGTACACATGTTCATCAATGAAAACATTATTTGGGTTGTACAATACACATTTTGATAGATAATATTTTCCCCATAAAAATGAATAATGATAAAATCACAGTTCTCATTAACTTGAGGGATCTTAGTCAGCACTGTTCGAAAGATGACTTTCTACCCCCAGTTATAGAAATAATGATGGATGCAACGACCAAATATCATGATCTCTCTTATGGATGTATATTCAGGGTATAAAAAAAATACTAATTTCCTTGGAATATGTATATGATTCCATCTTCATTTCCCCCATTGATTATTTTTCAACAAGGAAATGCCCTTCGTTCTAATGAAAGTTGGCACCACATATTAATGAAACATGTATTGAATATTCAAACCATTATTTGGAAGATTCATAGAATTCCATATTGATGATAAGGATGTTAAATATAAATAATTTTTGGAGAAAATGGATGATATTGAAACCATATTCAATAAACATTGATAGAATAATCTGAAAATGAACCCCTAAATATTTGATATCGGTGTTACCGTTGGAAAATTTCTTCGATTCATCATACACCACCATGGAATCGAAATTTACCTCAATAAGACAAATTATATTGTTGAAATGTAACTATTTCAAAACCAAACACAGTTTAGAGGCCTTCAAGGACATCTAGACTACATTTTTAATTTCATAGCCTACACTGATGGAAAATGCATTCCCCTATCCAAATTGATGAAATAGGGGGTCAAATATTAATGGAATTTTTATTGTCAATAATCATTTGAAATTATCATTAATTATATCTTTAGTCCTACATTTGTCAGGTCATCTATCGATGGAACTACAATAATTATATATTTCACATTTGTGGAGCAATCCTTGGGCACCAAACACATGGAAAAGAATGACACAAACAGTGAGAATACTCTATATTATTTAATCCAAACTGTGATCATTGGTGAGACAATTTTTTCAAATATCACGAAGAGTTGTATGACCCCAATTAGTGTGGTACAAAAGTCACAACAGAATCTACAACACCACAATGTACATTTGAAATTGTGCGGCAACCCACTATCGAATATTCATAGTTTTCCAATTCTCAACTAACACCATTCATGGTGGGTGTTCATTCTACAATAATTAGATATATTGATTATACCATGGGAATCATTCAGTGACCAAGAGTTGGATGGTTTTTAGGAAAAGCACCCCTCTATAAATATGAATTCAGTGGTTGTTGAACTACTTGATGAGTAGGTTTTCCTTATTCAAAGGAAATCCCAAACATGGGAGATTTATTTTTATAGTGAATATTGATGTCTTACCTGGAAAATTATTAATGAAACCAAGAATCACAATGTAGGGATGGGAGTCATACACATATATTTATAAAAAGAAGTCACGCCCTATTCCATCTTACTGGGAGAGGGGTTATGATACAATGAAGTAAAGTACTAGGCCCATATTTTAGTCATGGAGCTAGAACATCATATACAAGTAGAAAACATGAATATAAAATGTTAAACCTGTAGTAAATCAATTCAATGGTGACAATTTTATCAATAAGGAGGAAAAAATACCATGATGGACCACGTCTTAGGGATGAAGGCATAATTCCCATCATATCTGATGTTAACTCACGTCCCCCAATCACAAAAAGAACTGGAAAATCATTTTTCAAATATAGAAATTTCATTATATGACATTGAATGTTATTAAATAGTATTCATTATTTCCCATCATCAGATGGTCTTATAGTTCATTTAGGATAACACATAAGAAATTGATCATATCAGTTTCATCCCTGAACTGAATGGTTCTACCATCGACATGATGACTCCATTCACGTATTACCTTTAAAAGGTAGAACACACACTAGATATATATAGATAAAAACAAATCCATATATGAACAATTATCTTTGTTGTTTCCGATGTAAAAATCAATAAAATGAACTTTATAAGCAAGGCCTTGATGGGAACCTTCTCATATGAATTGATAGAGAATAGATCAATTCCATTATGGAAGAATTTCATGATAGAGAATGCGTGGAATAACATTCATGATCCATGATATACCATCAAATTTGAATACATGGATACTACTGGTTCACAATGACTCAATTTTTCTCTGAATTCACCAAATAGTGTCATTCCTGTCAGTTTCGTGGAAATTTCATCCACCAACCCCTAGGGCTACATCACATAACTAGGTACTAATGGCGTTTTTTGATATGGTGAATTCCTGTTGTGGGACCATACCCGACCTTCATGTCAAAACAATTCACGTATATCCTCATAGAAACCAATTTTTTTCCATACGGGATGAATTTTTAGACTTAAAAGAGGTCGATGAAAGAAGCATTTCCATCTTTGTGAAATCCAATATTATGATGAGATGTTGTGTCCGTCATACAATATTGATGGAAAATGGCACTAATTTTTTCTTTAGTATGTTATAAAGACAATATCAGGATTATGGTATCAAGGCCAACCATTCATCCCATGACTATATAGTGGCCAATAGATAGATAAATGCATTCAATAAGACCCTGCACAAAAATCGTCCAAAGACGGTATACAAGGAAAATAAATTAGGGCCAGAAAATATCCTCCATTCTCAATGGGATTACCCTTCCATGACCCATATTTCCACGCAATCAAACCAATACACATTGGTTTACAAGGAATATGTAGTTCTTTCCATCAATGTTTGCTAACATCACTCTACATTAATGTGTGTGATCAATTAACCACAGACAAGAAATCCAAAAAATAGCTCGATGGGTTGCAGTGACTAGATGAGAATATTTCACACTTTAACCATAATTAAGTTCAACGAAATTGGATTCCATGAACCTTCAATAAAAAGTTTCAGCTATATTAATTCCATATAGGAGAAATAGTGAGGGTTGATAAAACATGGATGATACTTGGGAAGAAAATTCTCAAACATTATTCAAAATGAGAAGGACCATATTTCATACACAATTTCTACTCTTGAGGAGCATATTCATTGATTTTAGTTTATGGGAAGCTCACCAAACTCCCACCAATGAATAGTTCCTGATGAAATATATCATGTAGATAACAAAAATTCATCATGTTATAATGACACTAAACTACATGTTAAACATCCTAGATGAACAAACATTAAAATGAATAGTATGTATTTCTTACCCACAATAAATCAAACTGGTGGACATTACATGACATTCCATTCACATAAAATGAATCATATCTTAAATAAAAGACATTAAACTACTTGGAAAAGGTGTCATAATCACACGATGTTAAATTGTGAGATGAAATTTCATTACCACACGACATTAAGTTTATTAGAATAATTCATCCTAACAATATGATGATAAATTGTACGAGTTTCACTATGTTCCAATCAATGATCTATCACACATGAGTTAGATCTGTGATAGAGAATGATTATGTTCACCTTTTCTTAGTATGGTCTACTTGGGAACCCTATTTCCTTGAAAAATAAATGTGGCTCGATTCCATAGCTCATTTGATACACAGTGACACCTAGACTATATGTACCAGTAATAGCCACCATACCCCAAAAACAAAATTCCACCTCTCCATTTAAGGACCAGACCAATGTGAGGAGGTCTTCTCATAGATATTTTTACAACATAAAACCAATGTGTAAATGGTACATGTAGATACACCTCGATCCTAGACATTGGTCCAACTGCTACATGATACAAAATTCATATGTAGTACCTTAAACTACCTCTACATTGTGAGAGATGTCTATTGTCATCCTTGTTTCGGACACATATAATTTCTCTCATGATCTTAGGAATGGTGGGAATGGATTTCACATTCGCAAATACAGTTTAATGGTATATAAAAGGCCAACTACCTTTAATTAATGGATTGAAATTATCCTTATCCCTCTATATGGATGAAGCCTATTTTGAGAGAATACCTTTTTATAATTGTGTGTCTTGATTCCTATCCTCATGGGATATGTATTGAAACTCTAATTTTATATCCTTTTTTATCAACCACTTTTATATATATATAGCCCTTTTCACATTTTATGAACTAAACCATTGTAAGGTTCTTTCTATTAGAACTACATGAGGCTTGAATCCTGTCTACATATTATATTTATGGATTCCCATATTCTTCATCAATGTATTGACACCATTCCAAATTAATATTCCCACATCTCCATTATAAAAATGAGTACAAGTGTAATAGATCCCAATCCATGATTCGTAACTCCAAAATCTAATGAATGATCATTACCCCTTCACATGAATCAAATATATGAGGTGGATTCCATAAATCAAAACTAATCATGGTCTAGATATTTATTTATTTCCCAGATATACCCTTTCAACCCATCAACCTCCATGCCGCAAGAATTCATGGATCCCCATGAACATCCCGAGCCATTATAAATTATAGTCTAGTGGCCCAAGAACACATTTGTTTGCCTATTTAAAAAATGCTCAGAAATATCTTCATAAGTCACCCACAAGAATTCATGTCATATAATGTAAAATTCATCCTCATGAGAGGATTTTCCTACCTCAGTGCACCCAACGATATCTAATCCACGTACCATTTCTCTCGATCTAAGATCCCTTTGATCCATGGTTTAAGGTTTCTTTTCCCCCACAAGATCATGGAATTCCAGGATATCCTAGTCTGATTGGTCCATACATACTCATGTTTTTTATGACAATTCATCTCTATGACATGGCGTTAAGCTATGTTTCCAATGCCCTCAATGCAAGACATTAAACAACCTAGAATAACTGTGTGTTCACCTAAGAATCCATTTATCCAACATTGTCCTAATACAATATTGAATAAAAGATCTACATATGGACATATGTTGGATTATTTTATTGAATAACATTTTGTTGTTTCATTTCTATCATCCCATGTGATGTGTAGTGGTTCTTGGATCATGTGACCCGGATCCGACCATTAAACACATGACAATACTTTCTTATCTACCTGAAAGCTAAGTTGATGAATGGGTCTTCCACACATTCCCTATTTATGAAACCATTTTAATAATAATGGAATGACCCTTCTTCCATGTCCAATCATCCACATCTTCAATGAATGATGACAAATTGAAAGGAATTTGTGTCCTCTCGACATGACATTAAACATTGTAGAAGTTTTTCGAATCTCATGATAATAAAAGGAGTGATAAAAATCCTTATTATATGATATTAATGTTTCAAAACAACACCCCCAATAGAAAATGATTTTTTCCTGTGATCACACTATCCATAGGTGGTGGATTAAATTCATGATTCCCATTATTTCTCAGACCCCACATAAATCACGTGGGCTTAGGAACCTCAATTGGTGATTCCCAACAAAACCATGAATGATCAACCCATGATAGTTGGTTCAAAATACATGACATAAATAGGAACTATAGAGTCCCCCATTCTATATTGGGAATCACAAAATCATTTCCACCTGACATTAAACTATGAGGTACCCGCGAGAACTATGTTAGGATTGATTCAAATACTTGTAGGATATGAAGTGACACCTCTACTACTTATTCTAGGCCCATCCAACACCATTAAATGAAAAAAATATAGGTAAATTTACCCTATCCCATGTAAGAACCAAAATTGTATAGGGATTTTAATATCGGGACACCCCAATCATCAAAACAGGGTATAGCTCCAGCAAAAGAATTAGAATCACCCACCATAAAAACGAGTCAAATTTTTTTAGGTAAATACTAAATTCCATGGGTAAACATGGATTTAATATTTCCAACTATGTCAATAAACATCCTTCACACCCATCGAATACTACAATTTTTGCAATCTATAATCCCCATAATCATACCTGGCCATCAGAGATAGAGAGTCAGTGTCCTGCAAAAACTCTTTTTTGGGTATGCGCAAAATACCTCAGGGACTCTATATAATTTTCCCACAGAAAAGTCATATCAACCAATGGAAAATTATTCCTCATGAGAGGATGCACCTATACCTGTATTTAAAATAGACTCCTTGCCTAGTACCATTTCACGTGATCCAAAAGCCCTTGGATCTATTGATTTCACATTCCTTCCAACCCACATCTTGGACATGTTGAGATATCTCAGTCTAATTATCCTCATGTAACTCATTCTGTCTATATCAATTTCTAAAGTGAATGAAATTAAAATATCATGATTCTTGATACTCATTGTTCAATATTTGGTCTAGACATAAAAGAATATATTTCCCTTCATTTTCCAGTGCATGAAATAAACTATCATAGGAATGTTTGTTATGTATACAACATCATTGGTGAGATCTTATACATGACATAAATTCCCCATTCATATGCATGAACCAGATCCACATAAGGATATTATTTATTCTGTATAATAACTACATCTATCATGAATCCTATAATCATAGGATACATAGTGAAACTGGAATATCATATCTGGTGTCCAACCATGACAGAAATTCTCTCCTCCTTTCCAACGCAAGGGTTAGGACTACATAGGGAACCTCCTCGCACATGTATGGGATGAAATTTTATACCAAGTACTAGGAAATATATTCCTATAAAAGGATAATATATGTATCTAGAGGTTCAAATCCCAATAACCATCCAAGGACATAATAAAATGGAAAGTCAGTATCTTGAGAAAACCTTTTTTGATTGTGCACACAATTACACAGAGTCTCTAGATAAGTTAGCGAAAAAAATGCTTTTGAACTGAAGGAAAATTTATCCTCAGAATAGGGGTTTTCTACCATATTAATACCTTGTGAAATTTTTGTCCCACGTAACTCATGGTTTTTGAAAACATTTAGATTAGGGTTTATGTCCTCTATACGAATTGATGCCTAAACATGATTGAATATTTCTGGTCAGACTACCATGGATAGGGTGTGTTGTTTTCCCCCTTTTCGATAAGTGTAAAATGACCCTAAATCATATGTCTCAGGTGTCCTTATTTCACAATGTTAATCTTCAACATGCTTTAAACCTTCATCACAAAATCAAAATTCATGGAGGAGTGGTCTCTCATTCAAGATCTTAGTTGATATAAATTCCCTATAAATTCTATACACCACTTCATTACCAAGAAAACCATTTTTGTATTGAGATGTCTGAATTCCCATTAAATTACCTAGTGATTAGAATTTGATAGTTAGTGTATTGGTGACACATTTATTTTATAATAGACCAAATTCCTAGGCATCTCTACATTACTTTCCCACAAAAAATCATGTCAACCTATGAAAAATTCTTCCTCCTTAGATTATTTTATAACATATATATTATCCATGAATTCTATTCTCCATATCATATCATATATCTAGAATCCAAAAAATATTGGTCAAAAAACACTACTTGAAAAATATTTGGACAACCATGGTCAATGAATCCAAAATCGGGGCCCCCACCCAGAAAATCATTGTCGAATCCGTTTGACCTAAAACATCTGCCTCATTATTTTTTTTCAACTTAGAACATTATTAATGATTATATTGTTTGTATGACATTAATCTATCAATGATAAATAGATGAATCTCACTAGGATAAAAACTCATAAAGGGGAACCAATGAAATAGTTGATTACTTTCTCACTAAACCTAAACATTGAACAATTTCTGATAAATTCTAAGTGATAAATAATATTAATGTACACAAATCTTGTTATGTCTGAAATCGGAAAATAGTGGCCTATGAAAACATCATGTTAAACCAGCTAAACCAACAACAAATTAGGGTTTGGAAAAAATTATCGTGGTAATGGAAAAAGATAGAAAATATTAAAAAAAATCCTATAACCCAAGAAAATAGTCAAACAACTCACTATAGGTCCCTAAACACAATAAGAAAATTAGGTGATGATTTTATTAATTTAATTTATTTCCCCATTTCATGATTCTAATCGATATCTGGTGAAATATTGTCATTAGAAATTTCTTCAATAACAATTGATTGTAATTTCAAGATAAGATTAAGGAGAAGCACTAGATAGAAATAAATTTTCCTTTAATTTAATGAAGATAAGAAGGGATTAAAAAACATAGATCCTCCCAATATGATAAGGTCACAATAATCATAAAATATTTCTAATAGGTACCCAAAATCATAGCAACGATAGATTTTAATTGTCGATGGCTCAGTGGAGTGTCTGTAATTTTTTTATAACTTTCAATCCCACCCACAATGAATCTACTTCATTCACTACATAATGTAAAGAATCCCCCTGCTCCATTAGTTTATGCACTTTGTCATCTACTACCTTGGGGAAACCCATTTTTAATTAAATATCTCTAGTTCTTTTCTCCGTTCCCCCCCCCCTTCTTAATCGAGCTTCTCCATTAGAGACCTATGATTTGTGAGTTTCCTCTATAACCTGATGATTTCCCCATCTTTCATAGCATATCCATTCATAATGATTTTTCATGTTGGGGTAATATGAGCAAGGGAATTTTTTGTAGAAAGATAAAATTCGATATGAGCCATGGAATCTATATTTTATGGTGGGGCAGTTCCAGTTTCATCCATGGTAGAGTCCACCTAAATTACTATGTTGTCAATACCATAGTAATTTAACCCCCATACCAAGGAACTAAATACATATTGAGTAATATGGGAGGCCTTTATTTCCTGTTTTCAAGGGGGTTTGTGAAATAAAATTCTATATGTCTCCCCAAACATTCTGTAGAATATAATACAAGATAGCTAAGAACTATAGGTATGGTTAAATATCGCTCTCATAAGATGAAATGTATTCTGGAATGAGTTCATCCAGAGAAGGTATTGATTCAATTTCCTTTATGATATTGGACCCCGTAGTCGCCTCTTTTGTAGTATTATGAGTATGAGGTATGATCTGACCATAATCCATAGACCCAAGTTCTTATGGATTTAATATTAAAATAAAATATAAATTAAAATCATTGTATGAATACCAAGAGAAAAATTGAAATGATTAATGAATAGTTAAACTAACCTCAACATGTTGATGTACCAACATCTCTGGTATCTATTATTGAATAACCACCAGAAAAAATTGGTGTCTCACCCTCAATATTTGAATGGACCTCTAGATCATCCAAAGATGACCATAGAGAAGAAATACTCTCAACCAGAATGGTAGACCCTAGAAGGTCACTCAACGAGACTCTTCCTGTAGGAATAATCACTATGGAATAAGGGATGATGGCCAGTTTAAGGATTCCCTTAGTATGAACTTTCCCTGATTCATGGACAAATCCTAGAGTGGAGAGAGATCTGTATTCTCCACAAGGGAATTGAATCCTGTAGAAACCAATTTTATGAGGGAAGAAACCATTTGGTTTTGGTATATTATATCTCGAGACATGGACTCTTTGTCATGTTCTCCAATAATTGAGACTCCCTACCAAACTATACTATTTCTGGTAATATTTTCTTAGTCGTCTCTGTAAGGATAGGATTCCCATGCACAGTAGAACACTCTACCTCCAAATATTCTCTCCCTAATGGGATAAGGGCTGATTCATCCTAAACCAATGCCCAAATAGGGCTAGTGACACCCTGAAAAGACTCATTTGACCTAAAATCTGTAGCTATTCTGGTCACAACTGCTGATGGTATCTCTACTTCTTCAGAAAGAGTAGGGGAAACAAATGCCAAATCAGCAATAACCTGGTTACCTATTGGTCCTACGTTACGACAAATGTATGATAATTAAAGGACAAATGGAAAAGTATGAGTATGAAAATAAAATAATATTTCCTAGTAGTTACAGGAAATTGCCAATTGTATTGGTTTCGACATATGATTTTGTTTTAAACACTTTGTGGAATCCTGTTGAGTTGACCCTATTGTAGAATCAATCAAAATCTTGATTTGGAAATACTTCGGTGGGTTTCATGATAACTACTTCCATATACTCTCAAGATCTAATAGAACCCTCCCTAGCAGCCCCCATATCTGAAGGGGAACACTCCACAAATGTAGTGCCCCTGGGGGTGTACCCAGGAGAAGTTATTATCTCATGATCCTCCTCCAACCCCTATAAGAGAAAGTAATATTGTTTAGGATCCTTATAATGAAAGAGTTTAATGTTGAGGTTATAAAAATAACAACCTCTCATTCAGTATCGATTGACTCTAGGATTATTGTCATGTTTTCCAACCAATTAGACCAATAAGGTTTTTCATTTGAAGTATGATGTCTGGTTTTCATCTAGTACAAGTTCAGGTCAACTTCACCTGGATGTTCCTTAGAATAAATCAATGTAGAGGAAATAGATTCTAAAAAAATTAGGAGTTCAAAATGTTATTTTTGAAGCATCTCCTAGATGTCCCCATTAGAAATTATTTCGCACATGTCGTCCTAGATCATCCTATACTATGGGTGTTGATCTATAATAGTAATGGATAATGTTAGGGTTTAGGTCTAGTGAAGTGAATATGTTTTCATTAAAAACTATTTCCTCATAGGTACTTCCACAGCCCTGGAACTCTCAGGGGCTTGATGATGGTGGGGCTCTGGTCATGGGAGAGAAATTTAAACTACTTCCCTTACCAAAGGAAAGTCAAAAATATCTTCACCCTCCAATGATTTATCATTAGCACCATCATCATAATCAATCTCTAGCCTCCTCATGAAATGTACTCAATGAGAGTATTTAAAAAATATTTAACGAACATGAATCATTGTTTCAAAATCCTGAACGTAACGATTCTCTCGTTCAAGATCCTCATCATAGAAAATTTCATCAAACACTGACACATAATCGTGATTGGTAAAATTGACCTCCCCCCATGAAGAAACTCCCACAAGGTTATGGTGGTACTCAACAAGAAAAGACTGAATACAACATAGAAATTTCCTCTAGCCCCGGCCATGAGAAAGGTAGCATCAGAAGGGATGGGTGTTTGGCCCTTAGTAGTCTCACCAATAGCTCATGATGTCAAACCGCATGATTTTAATGACACACAAGGAGGTTCATAATAGATATAATTTTGAGGATATTTCCCTTTTCAGGAATTATAAATGTTTTTTTTATTATTTTATCTCCAGACACATTAAGGGATGTGATATTGGGATCCCACACTCAGAAGTAGCCATTTTGGTTTGTTGAATACAAATATCATCATAATAATTTGTGAGGGATGGTATAAAACCACAAGGATTGGGAATTTTAATCCTACACTATGAATCTTTTTTTGAAAATATTATACAAAAAATTCAAGCTATAATGAATTATTTTCAAGATGTGCACTACTGATTGTAGGAGGATGCAACATCTAAGAACAACTAAATTGATAGGAGAACCTTCATGGTGCACGTCCCACTATGATAAGTTCTCAATCAATACCGCCAATTAAGATATTATATCTCAATGAAAATATGTATACTCATTTTAAAAATCCCTCAAATTCCTCATTCAATAAAACATATAAAGTAGATGAGTAAGGACTACAAGTATTGTTGCTATTATAGTTGATTTTGTACATTGATTAATTTAAATTCCATTCATTTATCTCACACTACTTATCTTGTGTGGCCTATATTTTATGCAAGACCCCAATAGTACTCTAAAGATACGTCCAGAACACAGCTTCTGGAATCATTAGTAGATTTTTGAATGTGTTTCCCACTATATGGGCTCATATCTAGCCAGAATGGATTTGTATGTGTCCAACCAACTGGTTTGGTGGATTCCCCTTTTTGATCAAGCCTAATGAGTGATATATTTTTTCCAATAACAAAATTTATAGGTAGATAAATTTACCAACATCTAGTAGAGATACCATGATAATGTTTATAGAATTGGCCCTAAGACTAGAATCACAAATCGGTAGAAGTAATCCACTTAGAAAAATGGAAAGAAAGGCTACCGGTTGAAACAGAAGGACAATAACTGGAATAATTTCTCATCCCAATTCACGAAACTGACTGTCCTCTAAGACATGATAGTATGAACATTTTTTTCATTAGGGGTCCGTGGTTGGGAAGTACACGGTTCTGCGGGCATGGGGCTCTAGATGACATTTCTTAGAAAATGAATTAGTCTAATAAAAAAATAGGATGTAATGATTTGGTCAAGGTTCGACATTCATTAAAAGGAATTTCTATTTTTCGATAATATTGTTTGATAGATGAGGAGCCCTATCCTCCCCACCCCAATAGAAGGAGTGGTAATAACTCATCACACATATCTTCAGTGATAGGAACCCCCAATATTAACTGAATATCCCAGTGTATAAAACGGAACTCCCCATGTACTAAATGAAATTTATGGTAATTAAGATCCATCTTAAAAAATCATTGAAATGAGGGTGTTAGTTTGATTATAATAGAATTGGAATACCTAGAAATCCTTATAAAGCACCATTGTTTACAATTCAGTTTGGAATTCCCCAAAAATTTGAGGAACCTAGAAAAGTCATCCCAAGTACAAGACAAAGGAACTTCCACTAAAATGGCCCCATATCTATTACCAATAATGATCCTTATTGGACGTGTCCTTCAATGCAATGCTATGATATCCATGAGAATTTCATATAGGCCTCATCATATATCCTCTGGTGACTGAGGAGTATATTTCAATAAGGATATTCCAGTGAATTGTATTCTTATTAAGCATCCCTTTGGCGAAATAATATTCTAAGCGATAAAATTAATATCAATAATCCATGATGCATGTTGGTCAGTCCGATGTGCCTCTATAATTTTGAATGAGATTGTAGTCCAAATATATAAATGAGAATAATATTGGATGTTGGATATTCCGTCAGACCCAAGCTAAGAATTAGGTCAGAAACTGATATAATAGGTCAATTGGGATAATATTTTCAAAATAATATACCATGCCTTTTCACTTCACATCATTAGATGAAGGGAAGTAGTGGTAGTGGGAGAAGTCTATGAAAGGTTAGAAACCATCATGATATTTAACAAAAATCCAAGAAAGAAAAATAAATATCCAACAAAATTTGAAATGGACTAGAAATATTAATCATATTGAAGGTCCAAAATATGAAAGGTATATGGGAATTTCCATCTGTGAACCTAATGGTTCTTGGATGAATTTCAATCTAATGCCCTATGAATCATTTTCTAGAAAACTAATAGTTTGAAAATGAAGATAATTGTGTACAAACATGTTCTATAAGGAATCCTGAACTCACTGTTCACAAAAAGGAGTTTCTCATTTTGTGGATGTAAGGTTTATTTCATTGGTTCAGGGTCCCGGTAATGGTGGCGATTTGTGAAAACTAAGTTGTAGAGTGAATCGTGGGAGAAAAATGTTCACCATTAAATCTAGAAAAGGAAAAGTACCCTGGTCCCCTTATATATAGGCATGGTCCCCATACAGGTCCACCCTTATACCACAAGATAGTTCATCTCAACACCACTATGTACATTATAATTTTATAAAATATATCTTGATCAGATCCCATATAGATGGGGGAATTTATTTGTTCTGGAAAACAATGTGATGGAAAATAAATTACTCTAATGAATTTTGAAAAGGAGGAAAACCAAATTGAAGAAAGATTGAAATATTTCTTTAATGGAAGATAATCAGCCGAAGAAAAATATGTACTGCAAAGGGAAGAATACTTTGTGAACTAGCCCTCTACATGATAATCCGTAGAAACTCAAGGAATATCCATACTATAATGGTCATGAGATATCAATGATGTCCATGACCCCTCAAAAATGATTTTGTTTACCAAAACAATGGAGTAATTTTTTCCACTATGGATGACAACCCCATGCCCCCACTGAATGAGTTGTCCATGGGTCAGGTTTCTACATTAGGTTTCCGTAGAATATTTCAAGTGACCCATCGATGTAGCTCATCCACCTCTCAATAAATAGACCCTGAGGAAACAGAAATGGGAGATGCTTTTTGGATGAATTTAGATATTTAAGGCATGAATGAAGAGAGCACCTAAAAGGAAGTAATCATTCAATGAATTTAGGTAGGTATAACCCACATGTCACATATTATAAAATAAGAAAAGATAATAATAAATGACAGACAACAATCCTAGTTCCCTTCAATGTTGAATTTAAAATGAATTTCAGAACCAATGCCCCTTCTTCAAACAAGAATCCTGCATAGGAATATGCTACGTTGATGGGACACCGATGATACATGGTTATTAACCTATGCCACTAACTTCATGTTAACATGGGATTGGATATTAGTCCACTGATGATACATAATAAAATTCCCCCATAATTTGATCCCAAATGGTAAGAAACATACATATTTTATAAGGTATATTTTAATGAAGAATACACATTGATTAACATGGATGATGAACATATCACACATCCCACCAAAGTCATGTTTCTCATGTAGTACAATGTGATTGCATCCTCAAGGAATAAGAAATACTATATAAAATTATATGTGAAAGGTATGATATTAATGAAATCAATATAATAGAAGCCTCGAGGTTGAAGTGGTATGGCCTTAAAATATTTCTAATTTGATAAATATACATGACAACAAACTGATGTATCCCTAGCCCGAACACTATGACTATAAACTAGGAGTAAAAGTTCAAACATTTTGACTTGGACTATTTCATCCACTATAGGATGATATTTCTAAATTTACACATACAGAATCCATAGTCTTAGTTACAGAAATTAAACTAAAAATCATGATGTCCCCATTGCATGACATTAAACTGTGTTATTATCCAATTTTATACATGAATCACTCATATGATAAGTATGGGATGATTCAAATGGTAGTACACCATATACAATCAGGATACCTCCTGAAATATGTATGAGTGCGTAAAAAACATTACCCTAATTAGAATTGGTTCCCTCAAATGATATGAGATGTACCAAAACCATCATCCTCAACACATGAAACTAAACTGTAGCCTTACCTAGTGTCATATATATGACATTCCCCATGGTAGTTATGGGATATCATAATTTAATTATCAATGAGGTTTCCCCCAACATACGATGTTGATGTTATTACACAACATATTCCATAACTATTAATAGATTCATTCCCACTTCTATGGGATACATTGTGATTCATTAATGAACTATCTTTGGGACCAACCTTAAATTTACCACAATTATTCACCTTGGAAACATTTATATTCTAAATATTATGAAACTAAACATTGTATAGTTCATCTCAGTGTATTAATGTGGTGAGAGAGCTTGCATTCCGTCATTTAAAGTTCATACTTACATATCCCATTCCCCATAGACTCCTTTGAGACCATCCTTCAAAGTTAATTCATCGTGAAATTAAATAGTCTCCCACATTCACCATATTCCATGTATTGTGTTCTATAACTATGTGATGTTTCATCCATGGTATTTATGTGGTACATTGTCTTACATGATCTACTTTCATGTTATTATCTATTTTTTATACCACATATATAAAATTAAAACAAATAGACATCTTAGTCAACATATCTTGAAATTAAACTATATTCCAATATTCTATGAATCGTGTCTTTAATATAATTTCCATGGTGCAGGATGTATGACCTTAGGCTTTGTGAAACCATAATAATATTATCTTCTTTTGGTGAAGGGCTTAATTGGATTATTTCTTGTTGGGATTATGCTTTGACAAATGGTATCTTTGATTAGAGTGACCAATAAAGAAAAATGGATTGGATGTATAGATCATGATACTTAAAATGTTACTCTCATTGTGTGTGGGATGGAAAGTATTTACTATGATAAAATTTATTATTGTGTCACACCTAGGATCTCTAAAGATAGTAGCACAAAAAAATAATTTTTTCGTTAAATTATAGGGAAAATATTTCTGTTTTTGAAACTATTTAATATAAAAGACAAAATAACTAAATGAAAATAATAAAAAAAATTGAGTATGTAAATTATTTAAAATATAAATGTGAAGATAGTGATTAGAACACTTTCTATTTCCAAAATGAAACACTATCCTTGATCTAATTTATCTAATCCTCTTCGATAAATTAGAACAAATAGATATTCTCCAAATTCTACCTCTCATTGCCTCAGTTAAATGGTGATAGAGAGAATAACCCATGAAAAAATCTCAATTTGATCAGCGATATTTCCAATTTGTGAGAGAGTTGTTGAAAATTACACCAATTGGCTTAGGCTTGCAAATAAGTTCATTTTTATTCCAAATATGCATGGGTGTCCACTACTAATTAGACATGTATTGATGGTAATTCAGTAGTTTACTTGTAATCCTTGGTTTATTTCATCATAAATAAATTGGAGACTAGTGGAGGGAGATTGTTATCATTGAAAAATTAAACAACAATGAAGGAATATAAATAAAAATATTATTCTACTTGATAATGATAGTATTTATTTTAAAATTTGAATAAAAATCACAAAGCATAGAATTTATTGATTTTTTTATTTGAAGAAACTCAATTATTACAAAATGAAAATCCTCACATTCCCTAACTGCTTTATAATTTACCCATCTATGGATGGTAGAAAGAAGAATGGGGAATAAGAATTAATTATACAATAAAATATAAAAGGATGAAGAGATAATTTCTTATCTATAATCTCTATTCCATAACATTTCTATAATTTATCTCATGATAAGGATGCAAATCACTGCGATTCGATCATTATGGTTGTTAGAAATTGATCTTTACGATGGAAATATATATTTCAATGAAATTGAAAATGTATACATACAATATTCCTCTTAAATTAAAGATCAATTTTATGGATGACATGACTCTTCATATTTGACCACTTTTTAACACCCCATGTTTCTATAGTATGCATCTTCTTTATAATTAAATAGCATGTGATATACGCACCACCGAGTTCATGCACTCAACAACGTGTCAAACTAGCCATTTAAAAAAGAACTTTTGAATATTACTAACTTAATTTTGAATTTTCTATATCCCATATAATTTGAACCTTAATATTTTTGAATTCATAGATTTAATATAAAGAATTTTTTTTGATAAGAGAAGTATTTTTAAAAAATGCAAGTTTTTCTCTTTTTAATGGAGAACCCTTTTTAAATCCTATATTTGACACTTTTATATATTTCATTTTCGGAAATTAAATTCTTATTTATAAGGACATAAAAATAAATATTTGATAAATGTTTGGTACTTTTCTAATAACATTCATATCTTGATGAATAGTGAAAATACTAAATTTTAATTGAAAACTAATTTTTTAATCAAAAAAATTTATAGTGTGAAATTATGAATATGAGTGGATAAAAAGTATATTTAGATTGTATTTTTATCATTTAATACAATTATTTTTATTTTATTTAATTAAACATTTAATTTGGACATGAATAAATGTCAATATTTTGGTCGTTTTTATTTCTTAAAAACCCACTTTTTGGTTTTGACAATGAGAATTAATTTTAAATTAATTACTGAAAATTTTGTGCTTTGAATTTTTAATAATTTATTCTCTATATATAATCAAAAGGTCCATATTTTTTAAGTAGGTACCATTAATTTATTTACATTATTAATAGAAACATCTGTAATCATTTTTATTTACCATGGATAAATGGTAAAATAACTAAACAAGAGTAAAAAACAAATATTATAATAAAATAAAATTACACTAACACATATCATAATCCAATTGGATGAAGATATATTCGACCATGAGAATCATTATGCTGAATTTTGGGAATTTGGGGACCACATGGGTGTTTTAATGACACGATATAAGAATAAATTCAATTTAATGATAATAATAACTTAAACATATATCACTTAATATGTAAATTTTAATATGGGGTTGTATGACATATCTATATGACTAGAAATATTAATTATAAAGGAAACAATATTTCTTACATAATGTTATTTAATTTTCAATTTTCAGAAATTAAATAATTAAATTTATTTGGGATACAACAGTGATTTAGGGTTTTCGTTATTAATGATAAAAATAAAATAAATGATATTATAAAAAGTAAATTAAATATAATTTGAATTTTTTGATTCCATCCCCGATTTTTCTAGATGACACTGTCATGAGAGGTATGATTCAATGACATTGGTTTGAAGAGATAATTTTCTAGTGAATTTAAAAAAAAATTCAATTACTAAATATTGTCAAAATGAACATAAATTATTTTAAAAAAATACTATTTTATTAAATGATATAAAAATCCAAAAAGTCTATTATTTATCCAACTGACATATATAATGATAAAAAATTTATTAAGGATCCACATTAGGTCCAATTGGTATTTTATAGTAACTAAATTTACACTATAGTTTAAAAATACAAGAAGATAAGGTAAGAGTAAAAGAATTTATCTAATAGTTAATCCCAAAAGACAAGGGTACCTTTATGACCTAAACGTGTATAAAACCAATTGGCTGAGAGTATACAGACTCATACTCATCCTATCCTGTAAAGTAATCTATTTTGATCTATTATAATCATAAAATAATTTTATAATAAATTAATATATCAAGACTCTTTTAAATTTACCCTCAACTCTCTTATAAAAGGGTACTTCCCATTCTCTTAAATTAACACCTCCAAAGTCTTTTGGATAGGCCAAACCATGGTCAAATATCATAACAACTACCCTCAATCCAACCTAGAGGCCTTACATTGATCATAAAGAAAACCTATGGATCCCTTTTGTTCAAATTTTAAGGATGCTCCCAAAGAAGAGATAATAATATCATCACATCATTCAATGTTCTTTTCTTATTCTACATCATCATCAACTTTTGTTTCCAAACTAAAATAATGAATCTAGTTACTTCTACATACTAAGATGTAATTTGAAATATGGTAAAATATTATTCATTATTCTCTGCATCCTATGAATGACAAAGTCACCATATGTGCGTACATAATACTTACCATATCCACGTCGTGGTGTAACTTGTTTTTCTTGTACACTTTTTTCTATGTGTATAAAAATAAATTTAATATATTTAAATAATAAATATAACCTGATATTTATTTTTTAAAAATAAAATTACATCCAACTCCATACTATTTTTCCATTACATATATGATATTGTCCCTCCTGTGTACGTATGACATATTGTATCTACAATGCGATGAGACTCATCTTCCATGTTCACCATCAATGAATGATTATAAGAATAAATATTATTAATAATTATGATATATATATATGATATAATAATTATATTGGGATGATATATATATATATATATATATTATTCACTTACTACCATTCAATATGATAAGAAAATTGAAACAACGTTCATGCGTACGTGCGGACTACAACCTCCTTGATCGGTGTGTTGCAATTTTTGTCTACATATTATACATATACACAGAATATATATTATATATAAATCCTATTTTAAATTATATGAGTAATAAAATTATGATCTATGTAATATGATCAAAAATAACTTGTCAAAACACGTACGATAAATAGAGTGATTATTACCTAAAATGTTGCATTAACATGGTTATGTTAATAAATGTGTAATATAAAGTCATAATAGAATCTTATATGATGTCATAAATGTTTTTATTATTCTTATATAAGATAATAATATGTTTAGGCACATTATAAATGAGTTTTAGACACATACGGTGAGTATCAGACCTAAGGTAAGGTTTAATTCTTCTATCTTAATATAATTTGAGATTTTTTATTTTTAAGTATTTACTAGAAAATAGTTATCATCCATTTCCTTGATTCTGAAATTTTTTCTCAAATGATATATTTTAATTTTTTATGGATGTGAATATTTAATTAGATTATCTTTTTTAATGTTTTAAATTTTTTTTTAATATATTGTTTTATTGTCGATATTTTCAAAATGAATTTAAGGATTTGTTTATATGGACATGATTGTTTTTAAATATTAATACCATTAAATAGTATCAATTTTTTTGGGACACTTTGATTCAAAAATATCTTTTAAATGAATTCCTTTATAAATTTTGGGACTTTTAATATCTTTTATGGAAAAGGGATATTTCTCTCAAAGAGTTTTACTGATCATTATTAACTATGTCAACATCCTTACTGTATATAATTCTTGGTTGAGGTTGATATATAATAATACAATATTCCATATTCTATTGAATGATTTATGATATGTTTGGCTTTTTGTTTTCTATTTCCATACCATTCATGGTTTATGGTTAAATTATTAACATTTTTATCCCAGTTTTAATATGAAAGATTATGTTATGATTCGCCAATTTCATATGAGAAAATATTGGACTTACTAAGTGATGGGTGGGGCCCTCTATATCCCATCTATGCATCTTTATGTCTCATGAGAAAAACTACTATCATGGAACAAGGCCTTAACAGATTATTTGTGAATGGTATTGGATCAAGCCTTGACGTAGTAGTAATTATGTCCGTCATTATGCATTAACTCTTTAAGATACTAGTTATTACATGTCATTATTCGATTAGTTGAATATCTATGTGCATTTTTTATGATATTTTTTAGTTTATTTTTTCCATATTATGTTCATATTTGTTTTTAAAAGGTTGTTCTTTTTATTATACTTATTTCTTTAAAAGTTTATAGCTTCCACTAAATTATTTACCCTTACTGTGTAATTGATACCACCCCTTTATTATGTTTTATTTTTCTTAGATGCCAATAAGTGTTTTATGATTGATATTCATGGTTGATATAGGAGAATAATTGCATTATAAAAGGATTGTTTATGTTATATTTTATGTTAGAATGTGTAATGTATAATTCATTTATGTGATTTATTTTCCTAGACTACTAAACCATTCAGTCCTTTGGGACATGATTCTTTTTAATCATGAAAATGTATTAAAACAATGCACTATCTCTCGGCTTCTAGGGTTAGGGTGTTATAGTTGGTATCCAAAGAATTTTAGCAACAACCCTTGAAATAGATTAATAAAAATAAAATTAGGAATTATAACCTAAAGATAGAATTTGAGGATATGTATTGAAAAGAATCCTATTGTTTTAATAGAGATTATGTGGGTATTTTTAAAATACAAATAGTTGTCTAGATACTATAAGTTAGCATTGATCTATAACAGATGTACCTAGGGGTGAAAGCTCTGATAAGGTGTTCTGACCATGACTCAGGGTAACCTAGCACACAACAATGGTCCTTACTACCCACCTAGTTTAACACTACCATGTGATCTTATTTGGATAATTCAAATATGTTTACTAACCATTATAAACTATTTATGAGTAAATATGACCTCAAAATATCCATATTTGTGATTATGGATTAGATATGCATAAAGATTAAATCTTAATGTAAGTATTTTACTACTTTAGAGTTATGAATTAGGATTAATAACCTAATATACTATATGTCATTGTGTAGAAATGGACCCTAGTGGATGAAAAAGAAAAATTAGAAATGCATATAATCCATGTAGGGATTTTCTTAAAATGAAATATAATGATATTGTAGATGGAGACACAATGGGTTCAAAATAAATTATAACCATATTAGGTCAGCTAAATCAGGTTATGAATAATAACCTTATCCATATGGAGCATCCTAATCTACTGAAAAGAGGATAAATTTTATTTATGATGATGTGGAAACAACCACCAACATTCATTTGGACTACAAATACTTTTGTAGCCGGGTAGTGGATAAGTTCCTTAGAAAAAATATTTCATTCTTTGGGAGTAACAAAAAAAAACGGTTTTTGTGGTAGTTTATCATCTCTTAGGTGATTCATACCAATAGTGGTAATTAATTAAAAACACAAAGGAAGATGAATAATTTTTTGAATATTGAATGGAGGGAGGTTAAAAAACTTTTTATAGAGAAATACATTCCTCGTGACTAGAAAGATGATATGGAAATGAAATTTCTGAGCCTGAGGAAAAATGAGAATGATAATGTGGAAAAGTATGAGTTTAACATCACAAGGATATAAAGGAATTCTACATACTAAATAAGTAACCCATGAATTATGATTGATCAATTTTTTGATGGGTTAAATCCAATCCTCAGACAGGAATTGGTATTTCATTCTTTCTCATCATATGAAGATATAATCTTTTGTGTGATCAAGACAAAAAAATTAATTCTCAATGTCTTATGACCTTAATGTAAAGTATGAGATGAAGAGAACAATGAATAAAGAGATATATAAAGGGAAAAAGGGAAATGAGGAATTTCCCGTCTGTGATAATTGTGGGAAGTAACACCCTAGTGGATGCCTAAAAAAATGTGAGTATGTTACAAATGTGGAGAAAAAGGAAATCAGGCTCGTGATTTTTAGGGAAAGAATGAAGTTTGAAATGTTATAACTCCAAAAATAGGGGTCATAATTAAAAATATTTTCCAAAGAGTCAAGAAAATATATCTTAGAAAAAATTAAATTGATTAAGGTCATGCTTATGTTGTTACTATATTCAAAGAGGAATAATTAATGTATTTGTGTTTCTGGATTCAAGAATTAAATTATGATTATAATATGAATGTGATATATATAATTATTTTACTATAATTTATTTTGTTTTTATTAATTTTTAATATTGTGAAGCTAATCATATAAGAGAAAAATTATGTTGTTTACAGAATCTAATGTTATAATTCATTTTGTAAATTTAGAGACCTTTTTTACAAACAATAGACAAAAGAATTTTGGATAACTCTAATGATTGGAATGTATTAATTTAGATGAAAAATAGAATTTATTATGGATAATAATTTTCTTAAGATTATTTCTGCAATATTATAATACTATAGATTTTGAAAAAGGAAAAACTGTAGGTCGAGCGATAACCCTTCACATCAGACAAAGATGCAAGAATCGAACCCATAACTGAACTCTGACAAGCCTTTTTCACTTACCACTAGCACACAAGAATTCCCTAGTTATTTTGAAATAGTTTTCTTTATTCCAGTAATATAGCTTTATATTTTCAACATTATACAATTGAGATAAATAAAATATTTTGGAGTTGTATATTTAGATGAGATACATGGGTTGTGGTTGGAATTTGTTAAAAGGTGAAAATTTATATGTACATAAAGTGTTCTTCCTTGCGTTCTTTTTATATTAATTAAATTAATTCAATAACACTAGGGAAATGAACATTGAACCAAATATGATTTCCTTGTAATTTGATTTTCAATGAATTAAATGATCCCTTAGATCATCATAGATTTATAATTTTCTATTTGTTTACGTTATCCTAATAATAATCTCTACCACTCTCAATCAGAACATGATGGTTTATTTTCTCTTCCAGGTCCATGTTTTCATATATGGAACCCTATAATGTTTTATCTCTAGTAACCTTCACACTTAACATTGTTTATTTTAAAATAGAGGCCTCATTAATCCATTTAACAATTTGGGATTTCAAATCTGTTGTTTTAAAATTTCAAACCCCTTGTTTTCAATATTGAGTTTAAATTGTGAGTAAAAATTTTATTGATGGAGGTGATAATGCAGAACCCAATGTTTCGATGTTATGATCCTTCTTTATAATTCAATAGTGTGCGATGTACATAACGACGAGTCCACGTGCTCCACGACCTATCAAACTAGCCGTTTGAAAACTGATTATGAATAATACTATCCAAATTTTTAATTTTATATATCCCACATAATTTTAAAATTCATTTTTGTGTTTAATAGATATAATATAAGGAAAGTTTTAATTTTTCAGATAAAAGAAGTTTTTTTTGAAAACACATTTTTTCATTTTAATATATCCCCTTTTAAATATAATATTTTCCCCTTTTATATAATTATTTTAAGAAATTAAATTCATCATTATAACTGGGACAAAAAAATCATGTTTTAATAAATATTTGGTACTTTTTTTATATCTTTAATATTTTTTTGAATAATGAAAAATACTTAATTTTGTTTGAAAACATATTTTTAAATCAAAATAATATATATATGTCAATTATGAATATGAAGTATTTTAAAGTATAATTAGATTATATTTTAATCATTTAACAATATTTTTATAATTAGATGTAATTTAACATTTAAATTGGACATAAGCACGTGCCAATATTTTGATAGTTTGTATTTCATAAAAACCCTATATTTGGTTTTGATAATGGAAATTATTTTTAAATTAATTACTATAAATTCTAGGATTTTAATTTTAAAAACTGGATTCTATATTTGGAATCATAAGGTCTGTATTTTTTAATTAGATACCTTTTATTTTTTAGCATTATGAATAGTAACTTCAGTAATTATTTTTATTTAGCATGGTTAAAGTATAAATCATGTAAATAAGAGTAAAAAATAATATTATAATAAAATAAACTAATAGTAACATATGTCTTAATCTTATTAGATGATGACATATTCGACCATGAGCATTATTATGTTTTAAATTTGGAATTTGGGGACCACTTGGGTGTGATAATGACATGTTATACGAATTAATTTTATGCAAATATAATTATAACATAACCATATAACTTTTACTAAATAATTTTTAATATAGATTTATATAAATTATCAATTTGACAATAAATATTAATTATAAATCTAAAACTAATTCATACATCATGGTATTTTATTTTTAATTTTTATACATTAAACAATTAAATTTATTTATGACACTACAATGATGTAGTATTTTCAATATTAATGAAGGAATCAAATAAAAGATAATACAATATTAAAATGAATATAATTTGAAATTTTTAATTCCATCCACAAATTTTAGTGATTACATTGACATATTATGTATTATTAAATGCCTTTGGATATATGGAATCATTTTGTTATGACTTTACCAAAAATAAATTACTAAAGAGTGCCAAAATTGACCTAACTATGTTTTTAAAAAAAAATTCTATTTTAATAAATGATATAAATATCCACAAAAATATAATATTTTTGAAAATGACGTTTATAATAATAAAAATTGATTAATTTTCCACTTTATGTACACATGTCATATTATAGTAACAAACTTTACCCTAAATCATAAAAATACCAGCAGACATGGTAAGTGATATACTATTTATCTATGGGTTAATCCCAAAAGATAAGGATAATTTTAAGACCTAAAGAAGTCAAAAACTTATTGGTGGAAATGATTTCAACCAATAATAATATAATCCCCTAAATAAATTATTTTCTAACGAATACAATACAAAAATTATATTATAATAAATTAATATTTCATGTTTTTTCTAAAGTTTCCCTCACCTCCCTTATAAAAGTGTACTTCCCCATCTCTTCAATTCACACCTCCAACGCCTTTTGGATTAGGAAAACCATACTAAAATATCCTCCCAAATACCATAAATTCAACCTAGATTCAATATTTTTATCAGAAAGCCAACTTAAAGATTGATTTTGTTCAAATCAAAAGGAATCACCCAAAGGAGGGGTAAATATTTCAGCACCTCATTCAATGTTCATTTCATCTTATTCTAACAAGTTATTTGATGATTCCATACTAAAATAATAAATACAGTACCTTCTATATACATAGATGTTATCTTAAATATGGTATAACAATATTCATTATTCAATCCATCCTATGAATGACGATGTCACCCCACACGCGTACGTACGGCTTAACATCTCCACGTCATGGTGTAAATTCTCTTTCATGTACAAATTTTCTATATGTGAATAAATATGAATATAATGGATTTAAATAATACATATAACAAGATATGGTTTCTGTAAAATTCATATTCCATTCAATTCCATATTATTTGACCATTAATGGACTGATATCATCGCTCGTGTGTATGTACGACTTACCATCTCCACAACACGATGAGACTAATATTCTATGTTCACCATCCAAGAATGATTTTAGGATATAATATTATTAATAAGTATGAAATATATTTCATAATAATGGTACTTTGATAATATATATACAAATATTTCATTCACATATATCCATTCAATATGATAAGAAAATAGAAGCAATATTCATGTGTACGTGCGGACTACCACCTCTATGAACCGTGTGTTGCATTTTATTTATCTATATATTATATATATATATATATATATAAATCATATTATACATACTGAAAGTAATTTAATTATGATCTGTGTAATACGATCAACTATAAAAAGTCAAAACACATTCGATAAACAAAGCTATTATTACCTAAAATGTTGATGTAACATGGAATTGTTAATAAATGGGAAATATAAAGTCATAAAAATATCATATATGATATCATAAATATTACTATTATTCTAATATAATTTAATAATATTTTTAAACAAATTATAATGCAGTTTCTAATTGATACATATAGTATTCGTGCTTAGGTAACAGTTAATTCCTCAATCTCATTATTATGTGTGATGGTTTATTTGTAAGTTTTTACTCAGAAATATTTATCATCCATGTCCATGTTTAATGAAAACAAATTATAAGGAATTTTTTTTTCTTTTATGGTAATTAATCTTTACCTATATCATCATTTTAAATGTTCTAGAGATTTATTTTTCTAAATATTTTCAATTAATGTTCATATTTTCAAAATGATTTTAATGATTTATTTATATAGTCAAGATTGTTTTAAAATGTTGATTCCTTTTAAAAAATTAATTTTTGTATGGTACACATTCATTAAAAAATCAATTTTGAATCAATGCTTTATAAATTGTCGTCCTTTTAAATGATTTCCTGAAAAAGGGATATTTCTCTCCATGAGTTTTACCGATCATTTTCAATTATGTCGACATCCTTTACTAGATATTATTCTTGAATAAGGTTGATTGCTTATAATACAATCATATATATTCTATTGAATGAGTTATTATATGTTTCACTATGGAAGAGATATTTTTATACCATTCATGGATTAGGTTTTATGAATTGAAATTTTTTATGCTAGTTTTAATATTATTGATTATGTTATGTTTCACCTTTTTCCATATGAGGAATGCATTAGAGTTAGTAAGTGATGGGCGGGACCCGCTATTGCACCATGATGTAGAAGTATGTCTCATGAGAAAAACTAGTGTCTTTCCCCAAGGCCTTTATGTAGTTGTTATTATTTCCAACATTATGCATTCCCTCGTTAGGAAATTAATTGTTACATATGATTAATCTTTTTGTAGAATATCATTGTGAAAATTTATATGGTACTGTTTAATTGTTTTTTCTATATTATGTTCACGTTTATGTGTAAACTGATAATTTTTTGTTATACATATTTATTTAATTTTTTATAGATTCTATAGAATTTTTTACCCTAATTGAGCATATGAGTTCACCACTTTCATAAATTTTAATTTCTTAGGATACTGATAAATTTATTATGATTGATATATAGGGTTAATATAGAGGAATAATATCATCCTCCCAAGGAGTATTTATGTTGTTTTTTATTTTATAAAGGGTAATGTATCATCAATGTATGTAATCTAATTTATAAGAATTAAAAACTGATCGGTCCTTAGAGACTTGATTCCTTGTAATTAGGACAATTTATTAAAATAATCCACCGGCTCTGGGATTCAGGGGTTAGGGTGTTACAACTTTGAAGCATTAAAAGGTTCCATTAATGAAATATTTATCTATAAAATTTAAATTTTAGATTAATATTTTATCACTATTTGATATATATATATGTTAATTATGATCCATGTATCAGAGGAAGTTTATCATTTAATGTGGGTTGGTAAATTCTGTCATCCAAAAATATTATACACATTGATTGGTTTCTACAGGAACATTGTATTTTGAATTAGATCTTGGACTAGTTAATGAAGTGGAGAAAACAAACATATAAATCCTAAAATAAAATATATCGATTTAGATAAATATTGAAAATATATATTATTCAAATATAGATCTTATAAATTCTGTTAATATTCTAGAATTAAATTTTTTTCCTAATTTTACAAAAAATAGCCCTAAAATAAATTAATGAGGTAATTCAAATAAAATTGATAACCTTGGACTGTGATATAATTTTTTAAATACATATGAAAAACATTATAATTAATATATCAATCAATTCCCCCACACATAGCACTTGGACTCATGGAAAAGTAAGAAGAAAAATAAATGAAATGAAAATTTATAAAACATACAGATGAGATTCACTAATTAAACCCCATTAAAAAAAGATTTAACATATTATAATACGAAATTATTTAAATATTAGCACTCAACTGATTCAATAATTTTCCACTTTATTTTTTTCTCTTTCATGAAAAACACTCACCCTACATGAATTTTCTCTCATATAAAAAATTACAATTTTTTATAATGATTTTCTTTTCCAATATCAATATAGAGTCACCGTGGGATTGTTAAATTCCTACATCCCCACTCTATGTATGTCAAGCATATATATATATATATATATATCATGAATAATTATTTGGTTCATTTAGTGAATTTAGATGGTAGGTTTTATATTTCAAAAAACATAATGAAGAATAAGAAGGTTTTGACTATTGATTAAAGAAAAATATATTGATTAAATATTTTATTCAATTATGACCTCCTACTCAAACCACATAAAATAAAATCATCTAAAATAACCAAGGAAATTTTATTTATAGTGAACACTATTCATCTTGTTTTTAAAAAATATGATATTCATTTATCTATGTTCTATAAAATTTATTTTTTTATGTTATTAAAATTTCAATTTTGCATGATATTTGAAGGATCTGTGGGGGATTTGAATTTAAATTAGTTACAATGAAATTCAATACCATATCATAATTTAAAATAATCATTTTCAACATCAAAAACTTAAATATTTATTTATTTTTTATAGTACATTAAATTCAGTTTATTTTTTTAATTGAATTATACTATTGAAAATATATATAAAGGATCTAATTGTAGAGGAATAACTATTGAAGAAACAAAAAAAATTGGAATTTTTTTTAACGGAAATAATCACTCAAATTTTTTTTCAATCCAAAATATGTCTTACCCATACTAATGTTAAACTATATCAATTAACGTCACTTCCAGAGCTTTCCAAAGTTGTAATATTTTATTTTAATGTGGATAACCTAGTTCTATGTTCATAAAAACTAAGGGATACAATTATTAAATGTATAATAAATTCCAAAATTAGAATGACAAAGTTAAAATTTTGGTATTATAAAAAATTAAATAAATCATGAATTAATTAAAGCATTTGTACCTCAGACACTGAATATTTTATAGAAAGAAATTAGAATTATTTAAAGAATGTATTTATTGGTTCTATCTTGAAATTAAATGAATATAAAAAATATGTCAAAAAGGATTTAATAGACTTAAAATAATGTAATTTGTTTTAGAAAATATCAATGTTAGGTGGAATGAGATAAAAAAATACAAGTTATATTAATTAAATTTTCAATGTTTTAACTTGAAATAATTTCTTTTATAGAAATAATTTTATTCCGTTTAATGGGATGAATTTTGTATCCCCTTTTCATGGGTCTCAAAACTGGTAAAGACATTTATTTAAGATCACAACTTAAAAACACAAATAAATTAAAAAGTGAATGTATAAAAATTTAATAAAATAGAGACATATTTTATTTTAAATATAAAAGTTAAAATCCAAAACTAAAAAGGATTCCACTAACAGAATTGAGTAATTTAGTGTCCCCAATAAATTTTAGTAAAAATAAAATGAATGTTTATTTTTAATTGAATCATAATATGAAATTAACTGTTAGGGAGAGGTATAACCTAAAAGATTTAATTGATAAAAAGTTTGGAGGAGTGTGATCTTCTGCATTATATTTGATGGAATGTTCACATGGTATTTCTTCACCAAATTCCAATTTACAATTTATGCCTTATAAAATCCACCATAAAAATTCTAAGAAATACCGACTGGATAAAAATTAATAAATATAAATAGACTAACCCATTTGGAATGCATTTTACCTTGACTTGTGTTGATACGTTAGTTGAATAACAACATTATGTTTCTATGATCGAATTATTTTGGATGGAAAAACATTTCATAAGACACCACTATTAAATCTTTTCAAGTCAATGAAAATTTTAAATCATCCCTTAAAATAACATCCAGATCATGTAGTTGAAATATTTACTCTTTTCATGCCCTTTCAAGTTCATAATTCATAACTCGGATATTTGATAATTCCTTATGTTCCAATTCCAAATTAATGTGACATATTTTACAATAAATAATATTATCTGGGATCATTAATATATGTTTTTTCTAGTTTTACTATAATCCCATAAGATTTATTCTAACCCTTGACTCGTATACTTTTTGTTGGGATTGAATTCATTCTAAAATTCAATTGATTTACCTCTTGGACACTTCAATTTAAAAATTAGTATGTGGATTTTTGGGAGAATATTTTTATGATATACTTTATAAAATCTTTATGAATACTCCATTTTATACTAAAAATTGAGTCTCCAGTTCACTTATGATAGATTGAGGAACTTTCTACCTAAAGAATGTGGTATCCCTATAAAAATTGGAATCAACATTAGCATAACCAATCAAACAGGATTTTTCATCAATCTATTTTGATACTTAATCGAAATATTAGAAAATATATGAATTTACAAATAATATTTTGAAGGGTACAATAAAATCTATCCAATATATATTAATAATTTGATAAAAATAGGTGTATTTTGAGGCATTTCTTGTATCATTGAAATATTTCCAAAAAACTAAAATAATTAAAATCCTTTTCCATATTCATGAGAATATTTACAATGTATTCTCTAATAAATTCTATATTCTAAAATAATAACTATTATCTATTTAGGTCTAAAGTTTCCTCCATAAGCTATAGTGTTCCAAATCTCAAATATAAATCTAGTTTTAGTTTTATGAAATAAATTTTCTTATCACCTTATCATTTCATTTTTTCCTGTTAAAAGGATCTTTCAAAATGATATATATAGATTAATATGTCTTATCATTTTCATTCATGTGGGAATTTAAATGATGAGTGTCCTATTATTTTACCACATAGTTGAACATGTCAGCATACCAATAAACTATCAAATTCAATTATGTATAGATTATCTCATGGAATGTTATCATTTTATGTTTCTTGGTCAAGAATGTCAAATTATGTATTTGTGGGTAGTCTACTAAACTGATCAACCTCATATTTTTCATCTACTTTTCAGTATTTTAATTCCAATTGTTTATCCTACTATAATATATTATATCTAACTTTCCTCAAAGTAGACTAATCCTTCATCATCATGTGCCTATGAGCTATAAGAATATAATCCAAATGAATTTATTTCTAAAGATATATGATCAATAACATCAAAAATAAAAATAAAACTAAAAAAGATTATATTATTGTGTAATTAAATTGGGCCATATATAATTTTATTGAGGTATTGAAAATTACTTTCAGTTTTTCCTAAATTATCTTATAAATGGATATAAAAACTACATAGTTTGAAGCATCCCACAATTCCTCAAATTGTACTCCCATTTTTTTAAAAAAAAAATCATTGGTGGAGTAATCAACCTCCACATCGAATAACATAATATTTCCAACAATTTACATTAAAATAAAATATCAGTGAAATTTAAAATTAATATATAAAGTGGGATTGAAATATATATAATATATATTATAAACATGTTATATAATAAAAATCAACTTAAAAATTAAAAATAATGTTTCACACAGGTTGGGTATGGAAAATAATTTATCACATTTATTTTATATTTTTTTGTTCAATTCCATTTTTAAAAAGAATGATCAAGTAAAAATCATCTCACAACCATTAAATGTCATTTTTAAAAATCTAAAATAATATTTTTTCGATGACTATTTTCTAATCATTTTCCATATTTTTAAAATAGTGGATAAAATAATTTCCAAAAATTTTGAAATCATACAAGAATATCTCCAAGAAATATTCAATGCGATAGGAAAAATATACTTACCCAACACCTCATAAATTCACATGGTGCACTATGTAATTGAAATTGAAATAATTATAAAGTAAAACTACTAAAGGGACATGTATTGGTATTCTTATCATGATCTATAGGTGAAATATTCTGCTGATAATTTCCTGAGAATCCATCCAACTATAAACAAAGTGTTATACTGGAAAATAACTATAACATCATGTCAATGAAGAGAATATTGAAATTATCTTTTTGAGTGGCCTGATTCGACTTGTTAATGAATATACACACTCTCCAGCTATTCTAAATATTAAAAAGGATTAATTCAATTTTTTTATTATATATAGTTGTTAAAATAATATTATTTGGGACTATGTTGATATGTATAACCAATTGTTAATTTGAAATAGGATTATTAATCCTTATATCCAAGAGATTCATAATCTTCTTCCTCATTATGTCTATAAATTTGGGATTTGGCATCCTTTTGGTTTGTTTGATTATTTTTTATTTCCCTCAATATTAATTTTATATGAGCATGTTTATAGTTTTATTATAGGGATATCTTTTATGATCCACCAAATTCCCTATAAATACCCTTTCAAAATATCAATAAAAGGTCTTATAATTGTTTTATATAGATTATTAGCAATTTTCATTGTAATTTATCCTTTTGAACATGGTATACATATTTCAAACATTTGGGATGTGATTATAATTCAACATTTTTTTTGTTATCAAGGGTCAAATTAAAAAGGTGTTCCCTTAATCCCATGCATGGATCCCTTATGTACCAGAATGGAATATTTTCATCACTTAATAAATAACAAAAATAATTAGATAGTACCTTTTCATCTAATATGTAATTATAATTTCCAAATATTTGACCAGTCCAATTTTCAAAGTTATATTGTATTGAAAAATGATATAATAAGGCTAAAAATTCGCAGAATGTACCAAATTCTGCAATTATTTTTGTACATTATTAATGGGAATGTGAAAAGTGTGAGATATCATCGAAAGGTTTCCTCATGGAGTCAAAAAAATTAAAATTGAGATTACAATACAAAAAACCCTTGAGGGGTTTTCCATTATGGATATTTATTATGTTCATAGATATTTATAAGAATGTTCCCCACAAAATGATTTTTTTGTGATGGGACCATATATTTTCTATTTTCAAATCATAGAACTCATATAGGGAAAATAGACCTTGGATTTTCTAAAAGACGTCTACTTAAACACATAAAAGGATTAATGTGGAAATATTCGAAAGAAGGAACTCCTCTCTTATTGGATTAAAACTCTCTCACATGAAAATAAGTGTATGATGTGTAACAAAATACATTAATTAAATCATTTATATCAGATAAATCATTATATAAATTTAATCGGATAATGGTGAATTGAATGAAAAATGTCCATATTTCATAAAATTTAGTAGGAAATAATTGAGGTACATGGGTTGATTATATTCAACCAAAACAAATCATCCAATTCCCTTAATCTCACCAATTATTGGCACAAATATCCTTCAAAATAATATCTTACCTTGGGGTTTTCTTTAGTTATTCATGAAGAATTATATTAATTTCTACATTCTCTAAGGGATCAATAATTAGTGTTTTGAAATTCATACATCTAATTTTTATTAATTATATCATCCAAGATGGAATTAGTTGAGGTAATTCTCTCTTCTATAATTTTGTCTTCAAAATTGTGTTTATTTTTTCTTCCTCCATGGCCTATTGTTCCCCTTTTCTTATTTCTTTTATTTTTCCTGGGTAATTTTCATAGAATTTTCAGAATTACAAAAACAATTTATCCCATCATGTGTTGAATTTTTTCATTCTCTTGGGTGTAAGGTGTTGGGACATATTTTTCCCTTCTTTTTTTGTATCATAGAAATAATATCAATGGGTTTAGAACTATTTGGGATAGTATATTACTTCAAGGGTTGAACATAATATCCAAAAAAAATTCCATAGTGTTTTCATTATTTTCAAACAAATATTCTAGTCCCCAATCCTTGGATTGTATTTATTTTATATGATTATTTGAAATAGAGTATTAATTCTCATTAGTTATTTAGAAAGATGTTGGTTGATGGTATAAGGCTATTTATAAGATTTATATTGTTGGAATGGCTGTGATTTTTTGCATATGATGATGAAATATGGGTTAGATTTGGATCTGATTCGGGTATGGGGTTTCTTCCTGATTATTCTAATTTCAAAATCAATTTTATACATGGATAGTCTCTGTACATCGTATTTTTTTGTTGTAATTTCCTTTTTATAAATCTATTACATGAAATCCCCTTTCATTTCACTCAAGTACATTTTTTAGTTAAATCATTAGGTGATGTTCATAAACCCCAAAAGTTATCTAGTACTGGTTGTTCAGTCACTTAACAGAAATATATCTTACCAAATTTTTTTTTTGTGATAAATATTTTATTAAAATAAGCGATATGTATTATTAGTTCTTACCTCATGAATACTGATTTTTATAGTACTACTAGTACTAAACTAATGAGAGTTTTGATAAATATTCTCAATCAAGCACTCAAAATCTTCTGGTGAATTTTTAGTCATAGGTCCTCTAGAGGAATCGTCTATAAGGTTTCTATCATTTTATATCATGACATGAAAATAAAATATACGAATTTGAGACTCCTCTGTTTCTAGATATGGGAAATTCTCAAATAGATTCTCTATGAACTCCTTGTAATCAAAGAGAGTCTCTCTAGATGACTGTCTAACGAAATATATAACCTTTATAATGGATAACTTTTAATTGGAGATGATGATTCAGTAAATAAATAATATCACTATGTTACACCAATTATAAAAATCTCATGGTTGTAGGTCATAAATAATTTTTTAGAATATTATTATCTTGAAAAGGGTAATCCCGAAAATATTACCTACTCCCTAGCTACACTGCATGGTCAAAATATGGATAATACATTGGTGAACACCTTAAAATTTTTATTGTATCTTCACCTGCTATGAAATGATATTTATTGTGTAATGAGATCTTGTTATGTTTCATGTGAAAATAATTTTTTATCTTTATAATTACAAGTATATTGTATTGATGTTGGAATTATGGCACAAAGAGGTCTCTAAGGGATTAGGGACTGCCAATAGTGATAGTGTGATTAGAGTACAGACATGAAGAATCAATCACATCTTCGAGATAAATTTCATAAAATTATTATTGAAAATTAATGTTCATAAGTCTATTCAACAAGGTTAAGTCTATTTAATGATCCAAATGAAAAGGATCAATGTTACAACTTATATTCATGTAAATTGAAATTATGACTATTGGAACCACCTTCTAGAAAACAAAACCTTGTTTTCAAACTTTTTTGAAATGGGTTGTGGAAGAAACTATAATCTTATTTGTTAAAATAAAATATATTGGTTAAACTAGGTTGTCTATATGGATGATCACACTTAAAAATTATTTTTACAAATATTTGACGAAAAATGTATGTTTTAGAAATTGAATGAATTTGAAAATGAATGAATAAAAACAAAAAAATGATTGAAACCAAAATTATTCTGTAAATTAACGAACAATAATGATATGAGAATGGTGAGTAGTTCAAGTTAGGTTTTTCAAATTTATTGATCTAATAGTCCCATTTCATCAAATCCACTTCTTCTAAGTCGACTAAAGAGACATTATATAATCTATTCCATGTTTTTATCATTGAAAAATAATAATAGTGAGAATATAACCTTCCATAATATAATCATGGTTTATACTATTTTAAATAAGAGATATTATTCCAGAAAATCCCCAAAATAAACATCAATTAATACATAATCTATTAATTTTTATCCTAATTAATCAAGTGGGTCCATTTCCTCTCCCACATTAAATGATTATAATCAAGAACACCACCACTACGACCTAGTTTATTCCATCATATAAACACCAGTTTCTAGGATATGGAGATAATGGTCATTGAACAACATAATAAAAATAATAATATTTAGAACCAAATATGATTTTTCATGTTAATTAATACTACAATAATAATTTCAAAATAATATTCATAGAAGATATAATAGACTTATTTCATGAAATAAATGAACACAAGAAATAATTAATGTAAAAACTTCTCTTCCCCAAACACTCAAAATTCATCTCATCTATGTGACGAACAACTAAGGATAATGTAGAAGAGTAAGACATTAAAAAAAGAAAATTTAAAAGGAATAAAAAAAATTATTCTCCAAAATATATCCCATAAATTAGTTCACTATTTATTCTTAACATAAAGAAAAAAACATTAATGAATCTGTCTTATGACAATCTATATATAGTTTTTTATGTAGATAGAAAAAATTTCAATTACTTTGTACATATTTATAAAATGTTATCCCCATTTTATTTAATATATTTTTCTTCTTTCAAAAGACAAACTTTATCTTTCTTTATCTTGACGCATGAATGAGTTAGCATAATGGGAAATTTCATTAATGAAATTAAATTTCAACATGTTAATTCATGTCCCTTTTAATAATAATTGAAATTACCTAATTTTACTAATTTTATTTTCCACGACCCATCCTCGGGGCCCGTGCCGTAGCTACCCCAAGCCCGCCTTCCATAGGCCAGGGGCTGGCGACTAGCACCAAATGCGTAAAACCTGATAAAAAGGGAAGGAATTGCATTTATAAAAGTAAACAAACACAACCGAGTCCGCAACAAAAGTATGAACTATGTAATACTGAATTCAAAAGTATTTGCTCAAAGGAATAGGGCCAGAAATACAAGCCCACCAGTAAGTACAGAACAACTGAAAAAGCTCATACAACTGCAGTAAAGTAAAACAGAAACCACTGATTCATCCTCCCAGAATCTCACCTAAAGGGTGGGTACAGATGGCCTCCTCAACACCTCAGGTTCGTCTGACTACTTTGTGTACGTCTCGCCAAGTGGTCCACCTCCGGGTACAATCCAACTCTACAAGTCTATACCTCGATCAGTGATGTCCTTCATCTGCATCCAACACAATGTTGTGTTGCAATAAACCTTGTAGGGGTGAGTATACGATACTCCGTAGGGACCCAAAGACCCAAGAATGTATCCCAGAATACACGAAGAATAAACCACATAAGAGAGAAAAAATCATGAATTATCAAACAAACCATCTTAGGTATATTCCCATTCATATACCTATGTTATCAACCACAGTTCCGCTACAACTCTAGAGTCCATGAACAACCCATTCCACATAGGAAAGTCAGTCAATCACATCACTGATAATGATTGTAATTCAACACTCATCCCACATAGGTATACCAATTTCGTATAATGATAGAGATGATTAGTTGTATTCACTTATTCGTCTGAGCTAACGGACCCACATATGATACTATACTAGCTATGTTGTCGGGCCCACTCAGGATACAAGACCAGCTACTCTGTTGGAGACACTCAGGATAAAAGTAGAGAAGTTATCATTGTCAAACCCACAGAGGATCCTTGTACAGAAGTCATCATCATAAAACCCACAGAGGATTCCAGTATGGTAGACGTTGTCGCCGATCCCACGGAGGATCCTAGTACGGAAGTAATCTTCGTCAAAAACACAAAAAACCCTAGTATGGAAGTCATTGTTGACAATCCCATGGAGGATCCTAGTACGGAAGTCTTTGTCGTCGAACCCACGAAGGATCCTAGTATGGTAGTCATCGCATTCGTAGCCAGCTCTAGTGATCCCGCACATAGCACGATCGAATCTAAGAGGGTCCACTCCTCGATCAGAGGGATAGATGCATCAACTATCCCGATGTCCTGAGATGATGTATCCCGAACTTTGGTCTCATCATAAGAAACCCAACGTGATAGACGACGTGTCAATCAGATGCCTGGTCTGAGAGTTATTAGTTTTTCTCTTCTAGGGGCCCGGTTGGATTTTTGGTGCAATCCAACCTGGTCATACACCAATCTCATCTGAATCCCATTTGTAGTATTCAAAAAGCACATTCTCGCCAAATGTAAACTAACATAGTTTATGTCATGTCAATCGAACGTACGGTCCTTATGTTATAGTGTTTCCGCTCCGAGGGTCTGGTTTTTTCTGAGTTCAAACCAACCCGGCCGTATGCAAACATTGCCAAAACAATGAGTGTAAAATACCGAAACTACCATCTTGATCCAATTAAACCTATGCGACTGATGGTGTGTCGATCGGAGGTCCACATCTCATGTTATCGGAGAAATACTAAAATGTTTCTGAAGAGGGGGGTTTGGGTCCGGTCTGACCCGGCCCAACCCGCCATGGGTCGGCCCAAACCGGGTCGACCCGACCCGGGTCCAGGTCCGGCACAGTAGGGCGCAACCCGGCCCGACAGCTGCGGCCCTTCTCGGCGGGGTGCAGCCCGGCCCAGTGGCTGGTGGCTCGGCCTGGCGAGGCGCGACCCTGCCCAGCGGAAGGTCATGGCTCGGCCAGTTGGTCGAGCGTTCTAGGGGGTGCGGCCCCTAGTTTTCCGAAATAGCGGCGCCGAGCAGCACCACCTGTCCTATTCGGCTGGCCAAATCCGGCCGGTCTTCCAGGTGCAAGCGGCCCGCGGTTGCGGGATGCTGTCCTCCAGATGTTGTTCCATGTAGTGCTGCGGCCTTCAACTCGGCCGGCAGGTTCACCGCCGAAGCGGCCCGTGGAGCACAGGTTGCGGTCCTCCGCAGCACACCACCCATTGTGGCACCACAGTCTCCCAGTCTGGCCTATTATTCATTGGTCGAGTGGCCCGCAGATTGCAGGGTGTGGTTCTTCCATAGCACGGTACCCTCGTGGCGCAGCGGTTCCTTCGGCTCAGCCAGCTTTAGCTGGATGGTTCTTCTTCGGCTAGAGGCCCGCAAATGTGGGCCACTGTTCTTCTCTATGCGGCCAACAAACAGCCTCTGCTTCCTCCGGTCGCCATCGCCTCCAATTTCCACAACCAAAATAGTCAAGAACCATCGGAGGGTCATCGGGCCGTGTTTGTTCAGCTCGCTCTCTCCGCGATAGGTGATAACATAAGGCAGGAGACAATCCATGTTTTTCAACCAAGAAAAAATACAATTTAATCACTTAAAATAATATAAGACCGCTACCTCGTAATTGACGTCACAGATCGTCAAGCTGGAGAAGAAGAGTTTCATGGAAAATGTTGTCATCCCGTCACTATTGGAAGAATATTCTTTGTCATGACACGGAAATAGAATCCGAAGATGATGTAGATTCCTTGACGTCGGGGTGCTTCTGAGGAGGACGCGTCGTTGGAAGAAGTTCTTCGTTAGAGATGTTCTTCATTGAAGAACAGTGTTCTTCATCGAGAAAGGAACACCTTTCTTCTAATTCTCTAGAGGTTTTCCATGAAATATTTGCCAACCAATATTATAAAAGCTACAGAACTTTAATATAATTTCTATGCAATTGAAAATGATTCAAAAGTGGTGCCAAATAATTAATGTAGTAATTAATTATATGGGTTTTCATAATCAATGTAACTACCCAAATTAGGAGCCACTCAACTGGTGCCCATACCCAGTTCACCACATGACCTCAAGCTCATTCCCCCGAACGCCAGAGGCTGCTGACTAGCAGTGAGGGCCTTGGGTAAGGTAGTTGGGGGAACTATGCCCTCATAGGTAATGGAAATAAAAGTAAGGAAATGATATATAATAGAGAATGCAGTAAACAAAATTCTAATCATAATTTAACAACAGAAGAATTTATAAAATAATAAATAACTGGAAATGAAGATACGATGCATGGCATGTTATGAGTCTAAAAAACAGCCAAACCAAACAACAGGCTGGAAACAACACAGTAACAATGAAAAGGAAATACAAAGAAACCAAAAGTCTCCTCATCATCGCAAGCCTTAGCTTGGTCCCATGCTCTCTAGCTCTACAGAAAGTCAGGTACCCGAAGTAGAAGCATGTCTGCCCTTATCTATACCTGCAGCAACATAGTCTGGTTGGGCCCAAAACATGGCCCAAATAGGGTTTGAGACAAATTCCCAGTAGGCATGCTCCCAAAGATCTGTGCCTAGCAGTTAATTAATACATGGAAAGTAAAGTAAAGGAACAATAAACAAGAAATACACAGCAGCTAAAATTCACAGTTCTATCAAATAAAGTACACAAGAAAATAGCCTCGAATAAGAATAAAACAGTTAACCCTATGTGTATCTCTCACATACTAACCCCTATGGTTCAACCTGTTAGTACTAGCGACCCTATATGAGGCACACACAGTCTCACCCCTCTGGTTCAGCTATGAAATTAATAGACTCTCTGGGGAACCACTCACCGTAAACTCCCCCTATAGTCTCGTATCGTGCTAAAGGCTCTCTGGGGAAGCACTCAACGTCAATTCCCCCTATGGCCCGCGTTGATGAACTACATACTCTATGTGGAATCACTCAACGTCAATTACCCATGTGGTCTCACATCTTAATTAAAAGACACTCTGGAGAAGCCCTTCCGTCAATTCTCCCTTTGGTCTACTGCTCTAGATTCTCACAGTCCTGAGTGAAACTAAACATGCTCAGCACACGTGCATCGTCCAAGTAAACCTCTTGAACTTCTTGGCTGTCAACTAAGGCTTAATAGAAAAACAAGGCAATAGTCTACAATCCTACAAATAGGCATGGAAACTGGAAAAATGCCAAACAGATAGAACAATCATAGAAAACATCCAATGTACAGTAAATCTATCATAATCCTAAGAAAAATATCTACTCTAGCAATAATGAAAATCAGGAAATACAAGAAAGGAAAAACAGGAACACGCAATACCCCGTTCAAGGGTATTGGTGGAATTTGAACAAAATATTCATCAACTTTCTATAGAAAGGCACAAACCACCTACCTCGAGGTGAGAAGGACAATCTACTCGGATGTTGGCTTTCAGTTTTCCCTCAGAGTTGACCCATGTTAACACACATTGCTTTTCTGGTCATGTAGTCACACGTACTTGACTTTTATGAGCATATATATATGTGAATATATATATAAATATATACCTATACACATACATGTGATGATTATATATAACCTGTAATGTAAACATAAACATATGTCTATACATCAAAACCAATCCAGGACTAGGTAAAGGCCGCAAGGGTTCACAGACTCAAATTCATATTTAAATTGGGGAAAGACATGAAAAAATTCGGTATATATATATTATTACACAAACTTCGTTGATAAATGTAGTCACGATCACCCGTGTTTGTATGAGCGTGGTCCAACGGTCCCGACACGCTTCCCACACAACCTCAATATAATGTCCAAGCCAAGATTTCTAACTCAAAGCAGTAGTTCGCATACACGGGCTTCGACACAAGTGCGTACACACTCAAAGTCTGACGCGCAACCTAAAAACAGTAGTCACACCCAATGATTAGTGCGGAAAAAACCATCGCACTTCAATGTAATAATCAAGAACTCAGATAAATTAAATAGCCTTTAAATTAAGCAGTGCAAACCAAAAACGCGGGTTTTAGAAACTCACCCAAAACAAAGGCGGTAGGGAGAAACCAACTCGGACCACCTCACCTTTGGCGGTGATCACCAGAACACGGACCAATGGGTCCCGATAAATCATTTGCATACCATAAAACCAGATAAATACCAAATCCGGTTAAACCCAATTCACGGGTTTCAACCAAAACCCAATTCAGTTGATGGAAAAGAACCCAAAAACCCAAGCAATGTAGGGTAGGCCATTTAGGGATCATACATTGAAGATTTGGACTAAAACGATGGAGCAACTAGGAGAATCAAGCCGCAGATGAAGGACGGGTCGCACCTCATCCCGTCGCGCACCAAAGGGGGTCTGTCGGGTCTCACGCGATGCACAAGAGTTCTCCAGGAGAGAGGATCTCCGTTCGAGAGGGGAGGTTTCTGACATGGAGGGAGCCTTGCGCCTTGAGGAGGGAGGAGGGAGCTCGTGCTAGGGATAGGAGGCTGCTGGTCTGTGCGCCAAAGGGTGAGCATGCCGCTGTTCTGCCGAGGGAGGCCTTGTGCTGCTGCAAGGGAGAAGGGAAGTGGCTGTCGTCGTAGGAGGAGGGAGATTCGTTGGTGCACTGCAGCAGGGTAACCTGTGGGAGGATGTCCGCGTGATTGATGAAAATAAAGGGAAGGGGGAAATCACATCCCCCTTTCCTAGTGCCGAATATATATATATATATATATATTATTTTTCTTACTCATATATATATATATATCACAATATATATATAGTCAAGTATATTATATGGATCCTTCATTGTATTAAGTAAAATATTTAACCACATTAATTACCACCCTTATTATTATTTATAACAAAAATAACTCTAAATAATGGTAATTATTTTACTTATGAACGCATAATAAGAATTTAATTATTATTATTCAACTACGATTAAAATCCCAGACCATCAATTAAAAAAGGTGTCATCAAAATAATGTGTCATTAATAAATTGAAATTCTTCATTTAAAGCTAACCCAATAAGTGGGAATAATAATGTAATTAACTATAGTAATAATAATAAGAGTCAAATGCATATTATTATTATTACGACTAGAGTTTTATTAATTCAACGCTCCACATTTAATTACCCTATATTATTATTATCTATGATAATAATAACATCGATTATAATAATTATAACTTCCGATTTTAATTAAACGCTCTTCATTTAATTAAACGCTTCATTGCAAAGTCACCATAATTAAGATAATGAATTATTAAAATAACGTGCCTTGCCAAATTTTGAGATCATGAGATTTGTTTCCTGAATGGAGACCATATAACTATGACCTCTTCTTTCCTTTTCAAAATTTTTTAGTTCATGAATACAGTTTTCTGAATGGTGGTGTTCTAACGGTAACCTTTATTTCCATTTACAAATTTTGAGATTGTGAATAGTGTTTCCATCGTCCTACTGTTTCTCCCCTTTTACATTTCTATTGATGTAAAATTATTTTAAAGACTCGTTTTAGGGACAAAAAGGACGATTCAAATACCATAACTCTTATATTAACTATTATTATGGATCAGGATGTTTTTACTCTGTCAAAACACATGGTTTAATATGATATGCTTTTAATGGTAAATCAAGCGTATCATAAACTATAACTATGTTAAATATTCTAAAGGGATATTATATCTTATTCCCCAATTCTTAAACTTTTTTCTCAACTATGGGACACTAGAAAATTTCATTATATTCAATAGGAGTTGCATAATCAAACATTCATCCTCAGATTGGTTTCACTCAACTTTGATTCAACCAAGTTATATCAATCAATCTTTAATATAATGAAATTTTTATTTTTCATTCTTTTGCGGTACATCTTCTCTCCATATTATTTCATCTATTTTCCATTATTCTAATGGAGTTTTCTTGGAATTTGGTTGGTGGGGTCCTACAGTGGCATCCTCGGGTGGATGTAGTTGTTGCGAGAGGAGGATCGTAGCCTTTTGTGTGGATAAAGAACTTCATGAACTATTTGAGATAGGGGATTCATTACTTATCTCTTATTTTATGTGCAACTATTTCGTTAGCATGTTTTATCCCATTGGATGACAATGGAATTGATGTAGTAAACATTTTAACCAGAAAAATAAATAATTATCGGTCGTATGTTCTTGCGTCTTGTTTTCCTAGATATTGTGTTATCTATGCTTTCTTTGATTATCTTTTTATTCTTGATGAAAATGGGAAATGAATGTAAACATCAATTAATTGATAATTGTTTTGTTAGAAGATAAAGAGGAATGTAAATTAATCTCATTCTCCTTGTTGTAATTTCATGTTAATCAAATTGGCACATATAGCTTGTTTAATTATTTTTGATAGTATACTGATTTGGTTTCCCGAATCTAGACCCTATGAATACTATATCGGTAAAATCATGATGGATTAATGAACTGATTGTTTTATAATTCCTTGAAGGGTTCTGAGTTAAACTAAGTATTGTTAATGGGCCCAGAGCCGAATTGTTAAGATGTTTTTTCCTGATGCTTGTGTTGTAATGTGATCATGGATGGTTGTTGTGTTATGTGTTGGTAGGGGGACCTTTGGTTGTGGTAGCAGATGAGGCCTAGAGTGGTGAGATGCATCAGTTTATGCATGTAGGTGTCAGGGAGGACACCAGGGTTGATAAAATGGTATTGATGTGACTGTTGGATGCTTACTAATTCTTATTGGTTGATTATCTGCATTACTTTTTACAACTGCTCAAGGCATCTGGTCTTACTTACCCTTCTTCTGAAAGAGGTGAAGACGCATGGGGTATGCCACATGCTTTCCATGTTTAAATTCTCAATGGAGGATTGGTCTATGATCTTTATATAAGTGGTAAAGACTCGATGGATAGTACATCTACTCACCGTGTTGAGCCCCGTTGTGTTTATTTGCATAGAGAGTTTTTCTAGAATTCCTACGAATATGAGAATGTATTTTTTTAATGAATAATTAAATAAATGATGTAAACCCATGGGGCTAGAGTTTGCTGGAACATAATGATGAGGTTGTAATTTTAAAGGGACCGTGGACTTTTAGTGTGATGTGAATGGAATTTAATGTGGAATTTTTATTGGTTAGTTAATGTTTAATGAATTAATTAACTTAAAGTGAAACTAAATGAAAGAGAAAAAAATAATGTATTAATGCCCTTTAAATGGATTTGTCCATATAGGATACCTATTGTTAGAAGTAGCATCCCAGATTCTGAGAGATGTTTGATGAAGATGAATCTAAGACTATGTTATTCCCATAGTGTGGTTGTGAGGTATAGTATATTCTGTACTTTTTTAGTTTCTATACTCTAATCCATCATGTCAGTAAGGGAAACTGACACCCTAGGGACTCAGAGCTTTGGGGGAGGTTTTCCCCAATATTCTGGTGGAAGGATGAATGGTTAACTACCCCATTTGGACCCGATCTATACTCTTTGTAGTTACCTGTGCTGTATAGGGCTTTAATGGCTTGTGATAATTCACACACCAATATTCTGGATAATGTTTCATATGGTCTACTATAGGTGTAACATGTAAAGGTTGTGATTATTTGAGAATCCTTACTCAGTGTGTGGGTTGTAATAGATTTAGGTATAATACCCGATGTATGATTCACATTATGCGAGCTTCGGTGGCTCCCAGAAACAAACAAATTACATTGCGTAGGTGGATGTGGGGGTTTTGTTGCACGAGTTTCATATTGTGGTGCTTCATCCTGGTATATGATGGAAAGCCTTTTTGGAGAGAGATGCTTAGGAAGTGCGATGTTGGGGAAAAGTGAAAAACTAGTGGGGAAGTAGTATTGGGGTACCATTGATATTCTTTATTTTATGATACATTCTTGTTTGTGTTAATCGGTGAAATTTTTCTTGGTGAGGCTGGGAACATATTATACCTGTTTAAATAATGATTTTGTTTCACTTCTTGTTCACTAAGCTTTAGCATGCTTTCTTTACTTCTACACGAGAGGATTTGGCGAGGATCCTACTAAGTATACTATTATACTGAGACTATGTATATATAAACTATATTTTAGGTTACTTGGAGAGGGATAGAGATGAAGTTGGTTTCTAATATCTTGGGGTTGAAGGAGCAGTTTGAGATTGTGGTTGCTGTTGTTTTTCTTTGCTTTGGATACATATTGTTTATCCCCTTACCTTTTTAATCCATTTTTATGACATTACATATGTGTACTTCAATTTTTTTTATATTTAAAATCTGAGTTGGAGTTGGTTGGTGTCTATCTTATCTCTCTCTCTACTTCAAGTGTTCTCTTAAAGGGTAATGCATCCCATTTGTGTTTTAACTATACCGTCGGTGCTAGTCGCCAAACCGGGGCATACAAGAAGTGGGACTCAGGGGGGGGGGGGGGTCATTATCTCCCTTCTCACATTGCCAGCCCAAGAGGGGTACACTTTGTGAGGAGGGGGTCCTGACACAATTTATTAAGGGAAGATTCAAATTGCAATGAATTATTTTCAGAAGGGGAGATGATGTAATTTCCTGATAATTCATTCTAAGATTTACAACAGATATCTTTTATTCATAATTGCATCTTTTTTATATTTCACAACGAAAATTTCAAAGAATTAGAATTTTGATAAAATATTTTCCTTCTAATAACTATTATTACAAAATATAAGAACATTATAGGGATATATTACCCAAAAAATGAATTCCACACAATGGGGTACTCTATTGGGATGAACTCTCCCTGGATGATTAATCAATCCCTAGATATTTTAAAAATATAAAGAAACATTATTAATATAATAAAAATTATTAAGGGAATTTTAATTTTGGTGGGAATGATGAAGTAACTATTCAAATTTCATGCATTATATATAGGAGAACAATGAATATGTGAATGATGGGTTATGTTTATTGATCAATATAGTCCTTGGATAATATGGTTTTTATTAAATACGACTGCCGGGTGCTATGACAATTGGAAATAATATTTACATTATAACAATTGTTAATAAATGGTAATAAAAACTAATAGATAATTATTAAATGACAAATGATTTCCAAAACCAATTTAATCATACATTTTGAATCCCATTTTTCAGAACTACGGATGGAGGTTGCATTTATAGGGTTCACTATTGGCCGATATCTAGTAGATCTTCACAGTGTAATACACTAATGGAATCACTTTTTTTGAAATTTAAAGTTATTAGATATCCCTAATGGGTTAATGTTAACATAACCACCTAATAAAACTACCACCATTGAACATCTCACCAATATTTTATATACCTAAGTAAAAAAGGGGCTCCGTGTGTAGACCATGGAAGAATAAATGTGTAATTTAATTTATATTAATGAAAAATATATTTCTTTAATTAAATTTTTATTATTAAATTATTTTATAAAATTCAACTACGTATTAAAAAATATTTTATAATCTTTTTATGGAAGAAGACAAAATATATTCCTAAAATATGTACACATTAATAATCAAATCACTTATTGTAAATAAATATTAATTTCATGAAATTGGTGAAGATCAAAATAATTGAAAATTTTCATCTTTTGAAAATTATTTTGATAAAATAATAATTATATTTTATATCGTTACATAAAAATTATGTAAGGCTTAAATTATGATAATTTAATAAAATAATTTATTTTCATGTGTGTTGTAAAATTAAAGTTCTATATTTATGGAACTTTTCACAATGTCATATATATGAAATAATGATGTAACAATAAATTATATATATTAGAAAATAAAAAAAATCCTTTTTGATATTATGAATTTAGTTATTATAAACTAAATTTACAAACAAATAAATGGGTTTTATATTTTTTCAATGGAAATTATTCTTTTAAAAATAATAGTTTGTAAAAAATTTCATTTTTCATCTCCCATGTATTATTTTTAATATTAATTTTATTTCTAATGGATTAAGATGGTATAAAATATTAATTAAATTCTTAATCCCCAAAAACCCATTGGTATGCTATTTGTTATTCATTCTCCAAAACCTTTAATTATATGACATATATTTAGAAATAATTAAAATATTAATCCTATTTTACTATAACTACCCGAATCGAACATTTCATCTCTAATGAAATCCATAATCAATGATTTTATAGTATTTTTTTATAAAATATACCCTCCAAGGTGTCCTCATGGTCTTAATCTACCATTATCTGTTTCTAGTAAGTGAAAACTAAAGGTATGGTAATTATCTTCATCCCATTTCCATTCATGTACATATTTTGTGGTTTGGATTCTATATGTTAAATTACATTTTTTTCATTCCATTTATAATTATATTCTAACAACCAAAATGGATTTTTTTTAAATGGGATACCTTTTTTACCACCCATTATACCATTCCCATAATCCATGTTATATTTGATCATGATGCCAAATCCATTTATTAAATTTCAATCTATTACATGAAATATTTTTATAATTTGAATACATATAAAGATTTGTAAACTAGGAGAAGTCTCCTAGACATAGATATAATATATCTATTGAGAATATTCATTTATTAATCAGGAATTCCATTTTCATTGTTTAATTTTTTTATATTTTCCATTTTTTATGAGCATATATAATCCACAATTTTTTATGAAACCATCATTTTATTTTAATGTAGTTATTGATGACATTATTTATGATCCTTAAGAATTGAATTAAATAATATATATATATATATGTATATCCTTGATAGTATCTTAATGTATTAGATAAACAATTAATCTCTAAATATTGCATTTTTTTTAATACATATGTGATGAAAATTTTTAATTATTATTTAGGATAACTTATATATAAATCTTGGTGATATGATTATGAGACACTCACTTTTATATTTTTTAAATATTTATATTTTAGATATGAAATACTAAAGATTAATCTACTCTTTTGTCCCAATTGGATTTTTTATGATGATGATCTAAATTTTTTATCCTTTTTATCACATACTAGGAATTATTTTCACCATTTTTCCGTAGTTGTATTTCCATACAAAATAACATATAGTGAGGTGACCTAAAATGTACTAAAATATATTAATTCAAAAGGGATTAAATTATGTCAATTTTTGTGTTTCCAATTATAAATATCAATTATTATACATCTATATTTGAATAAAAAATTTATAAATAGTTCCCATGATGTTTATAACATCATAAATTCTATGAAAATATTTTAAATGTGATATATTAAAAACATAGGGGTTATAAATATATCATAACCCCAATATATTCTATTAACCACTCTATATATCATAAAAATATATGCCAATATCACACCTCTTCGACAATAAGTGAAAACTAGTTAGAATTTTTTTAATGATTCATCAACACATGAGATAAAATATATATCAATCCATAATTCTCAAGAAATATCACCACATAGATAAGATTCATACAACATTTCCCTATTAAAATACTTTAATAATTCATCGACACATATTTCAATCATCAAAAGGCCTCCATATTTAGTCATTGAGGAACAAAATCATTATACAATACTTTCATTTATAAATCCCATGAGATTTTAACAATATTCAAAAAATAGATCCATACATCCCCCTGAACTTTTTTAATGAATTAATTTATAAAATAATGAAATTTAATTACTATGTATTGATTTTTTAATTATTATAAATTTTATAAACATCCAGTCCTCCTTGAATATTTACACATCGTAGAGTTGATAGTAAAAAACAATGCATGTTTTTTCAAACCCCGTAATACAAAATCTATTACGCTTTCATGAAACATATAATGTGCTTATCCAAATCCTCCATATATCCATTAAATTTATATATCATCAAATATAGAATAATTAATCAATACTATTATTTTTCTAGCTTAGATGGTCAATCTCAATTATTGTGGGGGAACTATTGAATAAGTCCTCCATAATGTGTGTGTGAAGATACCTTTAGTGAAATAGTCTCCCCTTGATGATATAATGGTAACTAAATGATGTTTTCATAATCTGACCTAAAATCTCATAAGTATACAATATTTCCACAGAACATCAACATCATTATGAAACCTATTACCATATGGTGGTATGAAATCTGATTCCATGTTCTCCCAGTATGGTTTTCATGTTAATTTTGAAATAGAAGACATGGAAGAATCTCACATGTTGGGGTAGCTATCCTTTATGGATTGATTAATATGACTCATTCTGGCTATAGTAGTTATATAAGTGATAGTATATGAGGATTAATCCATTGGGTTGTTTATTAATTAATAAGGATGATATCAGTATACTATAAAAATGATAGAATAATTATTATATGTTAGTGACATTAGTCACTATGTTTAAATTTATAAAATGAAGTATTTTTCTTAAGTCAAAGAGATAATCAGTAATTATTAAGACTATGTTGTATGGTAGGTTTATATAAACATGCACTATATAAATATATCACCCCAACTATATGCTCAGGTATGAGAGAGTAACCATATTGAGATATCATTCAATGGTTATGTCAAACAATTTATATAACTTGAAAATAATGGAATAACTTAGTGAACATTGTGTGATGAATAATTGGGGATTAATCATGTAAAAACATTAATTCAAGTATGGTGGTCTTACATTTATTTATAGTAAAATTTTGTTAGTGTCTTCTAGACTAATAAGCTTCATTATGATCCCTGAAATGAGAATCCAGGTGTTACACAAATATAATGATTCAAAATAGTGTTAACATTTAAATTGGATCCACTAAATATTTTTTAAATCCAACTTTGAGGTCCTTTTTATTTGAACTTTATATGACATGAGCTTGAAGAGTATTGGGGTAGTCAATGGAACCATGAAGAATGAACAAATTTTAACCATATTCCAAAGCACATGCATGTATATCTATGAACAATTATCATGGAACACTCGATATTATATCCTCTATTATACCAAAAATATAAAATAGTATCCCACCTTACATTATCAGGTCTAGGAAAATTAAATGATCTTTAATTAATATAATATATTCCCAATCATTTATTTTTTCCTATAAATATCTCAAATGTGGTCACCACATCACTATTTTTAAATGAAAATTATATACATAAAATATAATCTCAACAAAGCCGCTTAACCTATTCTTGTTACCCCTAAACATACATTATTTAATATTAAAACCAGTAGATGATAACTCTAAAGAGAGGGTAATTATGTTTACTAGATGTTTAATAAAAAAATTGACCATCAAACAAAACCACCCATCTCATTCATTAGTGATTGTTTTGATGATGAATACATTGGAAAAAATTGTTTACCACCCTCATAGAGACATTTGTGGGGACTCCAAATAACTAGGTCATATTTTTACCCATGTTACATATGAAGGACGACCTCATTAACCAAGTATCGCAAGTGATTCCATGTGGTGTTCCTTGCACTATGATGAAGCTGAACCTATTCTCTTATTAATTATCAAGGTTTATAATGAACATTTACTTATCCTTAGTGATATTGATGTAGAGAATTTTGTTTTTCCCACATTTTGGTGAATTAAATTATTCACTTTGACTTATCTTGGATGAAGAGTTTATTTCACTCCACTGAATCATTGGTGATGTTGATCCCTAAAATAGACCTCAATATGGTGAAGCATAATCTAATTCTTTTATATTAGTGTTTTTTGTAAACCTTAATTAAAATTGTATAGAACCACATCTCTTAGGTATCATACATGGGTGTAGAATTATTATGACCTACTCCAGACTAATATAAATAAACATATATATATATGAATAGGGAATCTATACATATGGGAAACCCTTCTATATTATTTTTTATTAATAGAAGAATTCAACAGAATTTCCATCCTATATAGGAAAAATCAATGTTGTGGATAAAATCATGTATTTCATTAATACAGAGATTCCCTAAAAAGAGTTTATCATATCATCATGTCTGAGAGAGTTATTTTATTCCGGAATATTAATCATAATCAATGGACTATAGGATTATAGTCATTCATTCATGATTTTATCACATGTCAGCTTCCCATTGAGGAGTTCATCACAAGGATTCATCAATGATTCTTGGATATCCACATCTCGGTTTCACACATTAATCTATAAGTCCAAATATTGACCTCCTAGTTCTCTATAACTATTATGGGCCTCCTATAATGTGTAAGCATCAATCATGGACTTATTTAGGGAACATCCCTTGTCCATTAAATGAGATACTACCCCATTGGGTATTATAAATCATAAGCCTCACATAATCCCTATAATTTCATGACATTAATTTAATAAAAATAAAGAATCAACATATTAAATTTTATTTTGTTTTTTCATCACATGACCTTACCTAGTGAACCTCAAACTATGGATAATTTTATTCATATGAACCGGGACATATACAATTCCCTTCGTAGGACTAGACTCAATACAATATTATTCAAGGAACATCCTAACTAATAAATATTCTCTATAATCATGTATATCTATTATAATTGGAAAATATTCCCTCTAAATACCATTTTCCACTTTACTTTTTCTATGATCCCTATAATGTCACGACCCGTCCTCGGGGCCCGTGCCGCGACTACCCCATGCCTGCCTTCCATAGGCCAGGGGCTGGCGACTAGAACCCAAGGAGTAAATCCTGATAACTGGGAAGGCATTTCCTTTATAAATGTAAACAAAACACCACAGAGTACAAGCGGAAGTAAAACACTAAGTACAAAAGAAAGTGATGAAAAGTAAATGGGCCAGAATACAAACCCAACTAAAAGTTCAGCTACAACTGAACGAAAGTACAACAAAAAAAGACAAAAAGGTGGAAGAAAGGAAATAGCTCCTCAGTCGTCCTCATTGGATCCTACCTGAAGGGTAGGTATAGATAGCGTAGCTCCTGGATTGTCCACCACGGTCCTACTTGAAGGGTAGGAACAGATTGCCTTCACAAGGCACTCGCCCGTCAACCTCCTCCGAGTGTCATCTCGTCGTGAAGTCCACCACCGGATATTGTCTCGTCATGAGGTCCACCTCTTGGTACCATCCAGTCCTCGAACACTCGGCCTCTGTCTCTGCTGCCCGTCATCTGAATCCAACACAACGAGATGCTGTCATAGCTCGTGCAGGGGTGAGTATAACGACACTCAGTAGGGACCCCGAGACCCTCAAGGTATCTCTAATCCAACAAGGATAACCACAAAGAATAATCTCAACAGATAACCTCTACTTAGGTATATGCCCATACATATACCTAAGTTTTCAAGTTACCCATCTCAATCATGAGGAAACACAAAGATCATAGACTCAGCTCAAACCAGGATTTCCATTATCGAAACCGTAACTGCTGAAGAGCCTCGTCTCTGGAGTGTACAGTGGTCCTGTCAAGACTCTGAGGTACTTCTCACTAACCTAATACTGCTGAGGAACTCCTCCTGTCGAGTACCGCGGGTCAGCCACCCAAACATAGTAGTGCTCCCCACCGGGGTCTACCACCCAAACACAGTATTTCATCCCCCCTAATAGCCTACATAGGTACTCTCCGGACGAGTACCGCGGGTTTGAACCCAAACTCAGTAGTTCTCAGTCCTCCATGGGTCTGCACCCAATCAATGTAGTGCTCCATCCACTGGGCTAGTCAACTCACTCCAAGTCGAGTCGGTCAAGCAGTCATCAGGTCTCATCCAGCTACACGATCTTCGTACTCCACACGCTTGTATCCGGGATGGTCTGCTCCACCATCTACTCTTTGATACTTCAAGTATCACAATGTCCAACAAAAAATTATCGCAAAGGACCGCATCGTCATAGGGGTCTCAACGCAATAGATGATGCTTCAATCGGACGCCCGATCTGTGAGTTATTAGTGTTTTCGTCCCACGGGCCCGGTTGGTTTCGTGTGCGAACCAACTCGGCCGTATCATAACTGTACCTCGGACTCTCATAGGGTATACACATAGGGACCGTTACTCAATGTGATCACCAACGCCGCTGATGGCTCGTCAAACGGACGTCCGGTATGAAAGTTATTAGCTTTTCTGTTCGAGGTGCACAGTTGGATTTCGGGTACAATCTAACCCATCCATTATCCAAAAACAAAAAAAACTCAGGTGAATTATGCCAAATGTTTTGTCTCATCAAGAGGAATCCAACAAAGTCAACGACACATCAATCAGACGTCTGGAGCTCAAGATATAAGCGTTTATGCTCCAAGGCCCCGATTTGTTTAATGTTTGAACCTACTCGGCCATACCAAAAGTTCTCGGAAACCCTGAGTGTAATATACCGAATCCACCGCCTCAATCCATGGATCGCATCGCAACTGACGGTGCGTCGATCGGAGGTCTGTAGACCCAGACATGTGCGTTTGAACAAAAACTGCCTGAGAATAGGGGGTCCGGGCCCGGACCGACCCCGTCCAAGACCCCCCCTGGGTCGGCCCGAACCGGGTCCGGGTTCGGCCCACCGGGGCGGGCCGTGCCCCATGGGCCAGACCCGGACCCGGTTCGGGCCGACCCAGGGGGGGTCTCGGGCCGGGTCGGTCCGGGCCCGAACCCCCTATTCTCAGGCAGTTTTTGTTCAAACGGCCATATCTGGGTCTACGGACCTCCGATAGACGCACCGTTAGTTGCGATACGATCCCTGGATTGAGGCGGTTGTTTAGGTATATTACAATCAGGGTTTCCGAGAACTTTGGGTACTGCCGAGTTGGTTCGAACACGAAACCAACCCGGCCCTCGGAGCGGAAACGCTTATATCTTGAGTTCCGGTCGTCCAATTGACGTGCCGTCGACTATGTTGGATTCCTCTTGATGAGACAAAACATTTGGAATAATTCACCCAATTTTTGGTGGATTTTGGATAGTGGACGGGGTATATTGTACCCGAAATCCAACCGGGCCCCTCGGACGGAAAAGCTGATAACTTTCTGACCGAATGTCCGTTTGACGAGCCATCAGCGGCGTTGATGATCATGTTGAGAAAAGGTCCCTATGATTATAACCTATGAGATTTCAGGGTACAGTTGTGATACGTCCGGGTTGGTTCGCACACGAAACCAACCGGGACCCTGGGACGAAAAGGCAATTAACTCACAGACCGGGCGTCCGATTGACGCGCCCTCTGTTCTGTTGAGACCCGTATGATGAGGCAGTCCTTTGAGATACTTTTTCGTGGGACAATGTGATAATTGGAGTATCAACCAGTAGCTCATGGAGCAGACCCTCCCGGAGACGGGCATGCAGAGTACGGAGACCGTGTAGCTGGCTAAGACCTGACGACTGCATGACCGACTCGACTTGGAGTGAGTTGACTAGCCCAGTGGACAGAGAACTACTTTCCTTGGGTAAAGACCCATGGAGGACGGAGCACTACTGAGTGTGGGTGCAGTCTCGCGGTACTCGTCCAGAGAGTACCTCTGCAGGCTATTAGGGGGGATGCATTACTGTTATTGGGTGGAAGACCCCGGCAGGGAGCACTACTGTGTTTGGGTGGCTGACCCGTGGTACTCAACAGGAGGAGTACCTCAGAAGCCTTAGGTTAGTGAGCAGTACCTTGAAGTCGTGATATGTCCACTGTACACTCCAGAGACGGGGCTCTTCATCAGTTACGGTTTCGATAATGAAAATCATGGTTTGAGATGAGTCTATGATCTTTGTGTTTCCTCGTGATTGAGATGTGTTACTTGATAACTTAGGTATATGTATGGGCATATAACTAAGTAGAGGTTATTTGTTGAGATTATTATTTGTGGTTATCCTTGTTGGATTAGAGATACCTTGAGGTTATCGAGGTCCCTATTGAGTATCGTTATACTCACCCGTACACGGGCTATCTATGCACCTTGTTGTGTTGGTTGTAGACGACGGGGAGCACAGACAGAGGCCGAGTGTTCGAGAACTGGACGGTACTCGAAGGTAGACCTCACGATGAGACAGTATTCAGTGGTGGACTTCACGAAGAGGCGACACTCGGAGGAGGTTGATTAGCGAGAGCGTTTTGGAGGCTATCTGTACCTACCCTTCAGGTAGGACCGTGGTGGACGATCCAGAAGCCGTGTTATCTGTACCTACTCTTCATGTAGGATCCGTGGAGGACGACCCAGGAGCTGCTTCCTTTCTTCCAGTTGTTTGTCTATTTCTGTTGTACTTTTTTTCATTTGTAGTTGTACTTTCAGTTGGGTTTGTATTCTGGCCTATTTACATTTCATCACTTTCTTTATTTACGTATTGTTTTACTTCCACTTGTACTATGTGGTGTTTTTTTACTTTTATAAAGACAATCCCTTCCTAGTTATTGGGATTTATGCCTTTGGTGCTAGTCGCCAGCCACTGACCTATGGAAGGCAGGTTTGGGGTAGTCACGGAACAGGCCCCGAGGATGGGTCGTGACATATAACCCCATCATCATGGGACCATGTTCATAAATTAATAACATAATTAATTCCTCCCCAATATAAATTCCCCATGATCTTCTTTTTCCATTCACTAGGGTTGTGGTACTATATACCCATATCAATTATAAAATATACATTTTTAGTCTATATCCCAACTAGTAATTTATATACCCCGTTTCAGTCTATTTATTTTTCCCATAGGTTAATGTCCACAATTACAAAAAAATATACTCATCTATCCATTTTTGCTTTAAGATCAACCTGATTAGTACACTCTTCCAAAAGTCAATCACCAACCATTTCAATGTATTTATATCTTGAAATTACATCTATAATGACCCAAAAATTCTTTTATAGAGACTTTTTTCAGGAAGTTATTATACACCATGAGCTTTCCTTATAATTTGAAAATAAACTATTGATGCATCCAATTCAGTGGTACAAAAATGTGTTTTATTTGATTTCCTTAATAAAAGTATATAAGAATCACATTTCATGGCCCCAACCACTCAATCATAATGACCAAATCCCTAAATAAATAGTTCTAAATTTTAATGATCGTAAGGATTTCTAATTAAACAAAAGGATCTATACATGATTTAATAATGATAGATATCCAAATATACCAATACATTATTCCATAATCGGTGATCCATTGATACATAAGTTTTTTCACATTAAAAATGGTCCTATAATTAATGAACTTGTTTATATCCATTCATGTTAAAGAATAATTTCTACTATAATGGTAACCTTTCATGTAGTATAATTTAAGAAAAAATTAAGAAATATGTTATAAAAAAATAAGAAAGAACATGAGTGGAAAATAATGCCTCCAAAAATTGTGTTTATAATCATATATCGTCATATTATTGAACAACATACATACTAATGAGTTACTAAAATAGAAATAGTAACCACTTTTCATTAGAGTGAAGGTCTATTCAAAGTAATAATTATTATTTAGTGGTCACACATTAGAGTTTTCATTATAAGAAATCATATAGAATGGTAATCCAAGGTTACATAGTTATACTGTTTCCTCTAGTATTATTCTCAACTATAAATATTGTGTGATAACGATTATGAGAAGTTTGATCACATATCATGAATTTTTGGACATTAAATAATCATCATAAGGGTTCAAGAGGAATATTAACAAAATTAATGTTTTAGTGTTTCAATAATTTCTAATTTCTTAGAAGAAAATATTTTTGAGTTCTTATATTCATATATAACTTGGTAAAACAATATATTTAGTGTTTGATTTCATAGATTCAAAACACTAAGATAACTCATTTATACTAAGGTAATTCATATATCATGGTTCTCTCCTGGAATTTTACTTATGTTTCAATATAATCGTGTCTTTATAGATTCTCTACTTGATTTTATATTGAATCCTCTTAATCATGGATATCTGTGAGGAAGAACTCATTTATCTGAATCATAGTGATATCATTAAACCCTTGTCAAAATAATTAGTATACCATATTAACAAGGGTGTTGTATATAATTATTTACATTCTCTACATATAATGTATCTAAATGTATAGTTAGATTTAATTAATTAGGGTGTTTTAGTGTCATTCAAAAACTACGTTAATGGTGTTTAATATCCATCCAACTCCCATTAGTAGTATTATATATGTTTCGTGCATTTATAGTTATAAATTTATATATGTGTGTAAAATTATAAAAACTTATTTTCTAGAATCCATAATATAATTTAATCAAAAAAGATAATTTTTATTTACTAGGATTCAATAAAATAGAATGTTCCCTCTCGTAAAATGAAATTTGGATTTGAATTCTGACAAGACATTAAATTGTACTAAGTAAACCATCACGTCAGGTGATAAAATAAAACAATCAAGAAAATATAGAATTATATAATTATGTTTTATATCATGGTCAATAAAAATGATGACCCCTGAAATATTTTTCATGTTCTTCGCAAAATGTAATAACTCATTACAGGGTACATGTGCAAACATCCCTAATTGGTCAATTCATAGTTCATGAAAACTGAGGTTCTAGTCTATTAACAAACATAATAAAATAGTTAAAATCTTTAATTCATTGATAAAAACCCATAATGAAAATGGTAATTTATTATACATAGAATATTCATATACCTTGGGGAAGGAAAACCATTATGGAACCCATTTTAGATATAATTTTAATCATATTATATCATGTAAAATTTCAAAAAATAATCACTATCATGGGCCCATAGGGATAAAATTTAACTTATGTTGGGTGTTAAAATGAATGATCATAAATTAAGTATATTTTATCATGTTTTAATGTATATTATCAAGATAAATAAATTTAATAATGTTTCTAAATTACATAAGGTAAAATATAGATGTTTTGATATTTATTTATGTGTTGTTCATAGATTAAAATATGGAATTTTTATTTTAAAGAATTTAATGGTAGATAATTAATTTAATATAAAATATGTTTTAATAATGAAATGATCAATGGATTAAATATTATTTATAATAAGATATTAATTTATGTAAATTGTTTACAAAAAATAAATAATATTTATTATTCGATAATAATAGGGTTCTTAAAATATCTCATAATATAAAAATAATGTATTTGTATTAATACAATTTAAAGAATAATAATAAATTATTATAATGGATAAAACTAATTTAATCTTGTTTATCTAAGAACAAAATATAATGTTTTTATGATTAATTTATTATTGTTTACAAATTGATTGTACTATTGTTATATATATGAGATGATTATTATTTTTTCATTATTAATAGATATAACATGATATATTATGTATTTCATTGTATTCATAAGTTTTAAGAGTTAAATGACTTTAAAACTATAATACATGAATATAATTTGTTACCTCTTAGGCATGATAATTTATTTGGTTTTAATGTACCTTGGTATTGGTTTATATTTTGACATAAGCCCAAATGGAGATGAAAATTATGATTTATACATATTAGTTATTAGTGTCACGACTAAATTGATATCTCAATTACATAACATTTCCTGCAGTAGAGGGACATTGGGTCAGACTTTTTATTTGTCAGGATTTTTAGGCCTTATATAAAAATATTTGTGTTGAATATCTATCGATATAGGATTGAACTTCTAAATACTATTAATTATATATAACTATAACCCTTTACATGAAACAGTCTAATATACCTTTTGAATATGAGTAATTTAAATATGTATGAATGTATTTCAATTTTAATTTTTGTTTGTAACAAATTATATGATTTATGAAAATGGTTAAAGATCAATATGTATTGAACTATTAGATTTAATGGAATTAATAGGACAATAAAATTAATCATTGTTAGTATGAATAGAAGAAGATGAAATAAATTAGATATGGGTGTGGGATTAAATAATGTTTAAAAAATACCAACAGTTAGATTACTTCTAATGAACCCACATTTCCATACCTAAATCATTCAATCATGTAGGGTTATCCAAATCAGGGTTCCCATGGATTTTTTGAAGTAACACATTGTGTAAACGGAATAGACCTATGGCTAGGTATCTAAATCCCATTTTATTTTTTAGGTTAAACCTGGCTTGGAAACCCACATAAAAGAGACCATATGAATGATGTTATTTTTCCATATGATAGATAATGGAATGAATTAGTCCCCAGACTATCAAATATTTCTTTATATTATGATGATATTTTAGGGATACATAGAAATATTTCTGCTCATAAAACTTTGGAACTATTATTATTATTATGAGAAATATGGAACTAGGCCCAATAATTCATTTGATGATTTTGAAAGGTATCTACATTTTAACGAGAGTACACTAAAAAATCTATATTTAAAATATTTTTAAAATATATCAAAGACATATAATTAAAGGTATATATATATATAAAATATATATATATATATCGAATAATAATCTTATAATATGATTTAGAGATCAATAATTAAAATGGCGAAGTTAAACAATATCTAACAATCAGACTCAAAATTATATTTTATAATAACAGTTAAATAGTATGATAAAAACTATATGGTTATCATGCCAACTTTGAAGGGAACACCCATTGATCAAGAAAACCAAGAGATGAAAACTGTTTTTTATAGTAATAAAATGGATTCTCTTGATAGTTCAACATTATTTATTATCTATATGGATATAAAACTACATAGTTACCATGATACCATTGATGCTAATGAGTTAATTAATAATATAAATATTTTATATCATGATTAATCATGACTTGAAAGATAATATGTTTATATAGTAATGACCATTGTATTATTATACAAGGTATGTTACGTTCAAATCATTTACTAAATAAGATTCAATATTTTAATCATTTATACGGATAGAGGTATCCCCCCAATCGCGACATAATTAATTACTACATTAAACTATATAAATTGAGATGATTTGAGCCGTTCATTTCAAATTATGAATTTAATAAACTCTCAAAAATGTTGACTAAGGTAATAAATATACGGATTATATCTATGTTGAACTTGGTATTTCTAGGATCGGGGAATATAATTACATCGACACTAATTTTCTTACTTAACTATTACATCACATTGATGATAAACAACATATTAACATTGTAATAAACGGACTAAAAGATTAGAGTATTTGGGATATGAATACAGTACACGATTTGAACATAATAAAACATATAATTTTACTTATATTCTCTATAATAATACATAAAATATCACTTTTCATTAGTAAAAGTAATTAGTGAAATATATATATATATATTAAAATGGTGATAAAATAGGATTCTAGATGTTAAATAGGGACATGAATCAATATAAGATGGCCAAAAATAATAATAATCATCATTATTACATAACAATAGGGTCATCATCATAATCATGATGGAAATAATTTATTAAATTAATGTAATGTGGAAATTTATAAAAACGACACAACTTGTTCTATTGGTGAAACTATACATGTAGTTTTGAACAAATCTAGAATCATGTGCACTTAATAACATATATGAATAATCATGACATCATCATTATGAAAAAATAATGAATCATTTTCTCCCATATTTAATAGTATCACATGAAAATCATTAATTTTAACATTTCATTTAAGGGTTATATAATTTTGGGAACATCTATCATATCATAAAATTTACATAATCATGAAGAAAAAAATAGAACATATTAAAATAAAATTAAAGAAGTATCTCAATATGATGGGATGAGTTTCATAAGTATTTCATCAACCATGATTAATACTGGTGTTCCTAAATGAAAAAGTAAAACATTTTAGGTATATGATTATTCATTATTGATTGATGAAGAAACAACTCCATAAAAGTGAAAAAAATTCAAAGAAGAGTGCTTTTTTAAAATAATTTAATTATTCATAAACTAATATTTAATGAAATTATATAAAAAATATATAACTTATGGGCAATCAAATTATATTTTTTGAATATTAAAATAATATTTACAATAAAATTCTCCTTAAAGTCAAATAAACCACAAGAAAATGAGTTGGTTTTTAGAATCCTGTTTCATAGTGTCTAGTTGAATTCATCATTTTTATATCCAATATAATCAAATTAAATTTATTATTTACTAAATATATAAAATATTCTAAATTAATTTTAATTTATATAATTTTTTTTAATATGGTACAAATAAATTTGATGATATATATTGTTCATTTTCATTTTTCATAGATTTGTCTCATTCATTGTCATCATGATCAGTTTTCTTATATATAAATATGGATGATCATTGAAAATTATAATAATTATCCATAAGATATAATATAGGTTATTAATTATATTTTATCTCTTTAAATGTTCTTATATGTAATACTTTCATATGGCATAAGGAAGATTAATTAGATAAAATATTTATGAAAGCATTTTAAATTAATTTGGGATGTTTTAGGACTATCATGATATTTTATCATTCTATTTAATATAATATTTTATATTGGATCCAATACATGATAAATGTTATAATACTTATATTAAAAATTTGGGTATCCATAATAATGAATTTTTACTAGCCACGATGGATGTAATGGAAAATGAAAACTCTTTTCCCATTAAGAAGTTAATTCGACACATCATAGATTCGTTTATTGAATTATATAAGGATATAAGATATATGATGATGGATATTTTATTATTAGGTTAACATTAATATATATATATATATGATACTGCATTTATCATTCCACTTTGTATTAGATATTTAAGGTCACAATTTTTAGTAAATATAGTATTTTATCATTTAAATTAATGTTTTTAGTATATTATAAATTTTTCTTATATTTAAGATTGATATTAGTATTAATAATAATATAAATAATAAAAATATATATGTATAACTATGGTTTATAAAATAATATATATTTTCTATGTTAATATAAATAACATTCTGTCTAAAAAATTTATTAAATTAAAATATATGATAAACCAATTGGATAATATATCAGTTTTACATTTTCTTTAGGATTATTTTAAAAATAAAGTTGTTTATTTTGGGACTAATTAACATATTAATGTCAAAAGAAAAACAATTAAATATTCGAAAACTTGATATATTTATTACATTATGCTCTATTTTTTAATAGTAAGGTTAAATAATTTCAATTTGCAGTAGAGTTTACCACACATGAAATGTTGTGTTGAAAAAAATAATAAATTTACATTTACATTTTTAAAAATATTGTATTCTAAATAACACCCATGATGCTCAGTAAATAATAATAAAATATACTTATTAATTTTTGGAAAATATATTTTTTACCAATAATTTCATAAGATTATTTTATAAATTATAATAAGTACTAATGTTATAAAATAAGGTATATATTTGAAATGCATGTATGGTATTAAAATTAAATGAAAAAAAATTTGTGTATGAAATTTTTATTATGTGATAATTAAATAAATGATTATATTATAAATTTTTTATTTTTCCATAATAAAATTTATTTGAGAAAATACTTAATTATAAATAAAATTATGAAAATAATAATAATAATAATAATAATATATCGGTTAGAATTTATTTTAAATGATGTGTATTTGTTTTTGGTAATATTATACTTATATATATATATATATGAGAGTGAGAGTACCAACAATAATGGTGATAAAAAATAAGATGTATATATATAATAATGATAATATGTAAAAAATATTAATTAATAATCTATTGTTTTAATAATAAAAATAACATATAATAATAATGAGGATAATGTGATAATGAGTTAGGGGGAATCCATTTTTTCGGGTGGGATCGAAACCGAAGAACCCCCTCAAACCTTCATCATCCATCCACATTGGGATATAAGTTGAAATGCTACTCCAAAACATATCCTAGAGTCACGAAACCTCAATCCATATGCATCATCATTCACATGGATTAACTCCCCCTTCTGGATCCCTTAACTTAGGATGTCGTGAGAGGATGAAGCCGACACACCACTGTCATAAGTCGGTCCCCTTGAAACCATAATCAGCGACTAAAAATGGCATTATATAAGAACCTCATTTTATCACTTAGGTATATTTACATTAGATAATGGTATAAATATTTACTCAGGGATTCATAATGAGTTATACAAGTATATACGGGTGTTCGGGGCATGTTCAGAGCCCATAAGCCAAATTTTTTTTGGAAACATTTCCCATGTTGCATGGTTACTGAACATTTAATGCATGATTTAACTAATTGTGTAGATGGAAACTACCAAGAAGAAACAAATCACATGATTTTTTAACATTAATTTACCCTAATCATGAAAGGTCACATTTTTTCTAAATAATCATGAAACATTTCAACACAGTTAATCAAATCAGTTTGAAAAACCATCGACAAGATAATTTTCTGGGAAATTTTACAAACTATCTGTTTATGATCTAATGACCATCCTTAATCCTTAATATATGGCTTCTTTTGGGGTTAAAATATTCCCCTATCAAATTTGATCTTTTTAAAGGCACAATCTATAGATTTGAATATATCTATCATTTGAGATCTAATCAAGGTTCTGTTAGTCATGATGGATGTGCCACGATAAAAACTCGAGTGTGCTTAAACTGTTCTTCATCTTTCTTTGCCTCAACCATGTTATTGAGGTGTTAACATTCTTAATCTATTAATATATCTACATTGATCTGAGAAAAATCAAGGGTCTATAATGGATGTGGATATTCATACATGATCTACGTGGGTGGCATATTACTTATCTCTCAAGTTCATTGATTATGTAATTTTCTTGTGGGGCCCATAAATTTAATCATGATAGATTTATATAATTTTTATTTCATGATTATAATCATTAAAACCATATAGCTATGACCTTTTCATATATGTGATTAAATAATTTAGTTTACTACCACAACGACTTCCATCCCATGTCAGATGTTATTCCATAAATGGGTTTTTATTATTTTACATTTATGAGCCACCATTCTAGTGTGACATTTATTATACCTTCTATGGGTAAGATTTTATTTATTAAATGTATTGTTTTATATTGGTAATTGAATAATGTAAAGTTAAATATATGATCACCACTTGACATGCCTATTATCAGTGTTTCAATTGATAATGAAATGTGAAATGGAAATTGGAAAGTATTCTATGTATATGACTTGACTAGAATAATTGTGAATGGGTAATAGTTTTAATGTCTACATAACCCACCACCACATTAATTGAAGGCATTGGAATGAAACATAATTATTTAATATTCGTTAAATTGAATTAATAATGGTAACATGCTTTTGGAATTTTCAAAATAATGAAAGGAAATACTTGGTCCAAATAGACTTATTGATCATTTATGAATTGATTAAAATGATTCATGATACTTTACCATATATAACTAATTAATGGAAACAATTGAATGAAATGAAATATTACACTACTTCATAATTAAAAATGAATATACAGAAACAATATCACATTGCATTCTTCTCAGGGAATTACATGGGCACTCAGGAACCCCATTACGATTTATGGATACCACATTTTTAGGTTGTTACCCACCTTTATCCGGATCCTTTAATATAATTTGGACTCCCAAAATGAAAACATATGATAAATTAAATATTATTAAAGGATGTATTGGATAAACTATTTTGATACCACATTTATAGGCAGGTGACATGGTTAAATCCCATCATGCCCAATCATTTCTTAGCTGCGTATTACCTTAGATAAGCACCATGGACATGGTAGGGATATCATTGTGGATTCCATGACTATTCTATTGGGACTGCATTATTACACAATGTTAGTGTATATTTATTACTATGTCGGAGACCATTGTGGTATGATTCTCCTTGGTTATTACCTTCCGACATCATTATTATATATCATTAGGGGATGCCTTGATACATCTTGGAACCTTCACATTTGTTAACATGTGAATTATTTATAAATTAGTAATAATAAATTAATAGACATGTTATATTCAAACACCATATTAGGTCGGAAGAATGTACATAAGAATTTAGTTACATTGTACTACTTTACTTCATATATAAATTATTTCACACTATAACCTTTCCATTACACGAGTCAGATGATATAGGCACAATTGGTGGTCCCCACTAAGATTTACCTCATACCCTCTCCGGGAACAATTTGTTACCTTGAGTTGATTGCATGAATGATAGTGTTTATAAAGGGAATAATATGTATTTGAACAATTTATTACTTTATGTTTAGGATTGAGATTTATAGAATATTATTGAGCTAGTTCTTGACAATTTTAGGATTGTATTTTTATTTTCATTACACATTTTTGGTAAATGTTATTAGAGTAGTCATTAATCCATGATTTCTTGTTTTCTAGGGACATGAAATATCATCATTTTGTGGTGTATGCTATTATTTTATTCTATATTTTTCAGTTATTTTTATTGTTGTCTCTGTTTTTAGATGTTCCTTTAGTTTACTTCTATTTCGTCCACTATTTACCCTTGTTTATATTCATTTGATCTGCTACACTTTGATAATGAGGGAATAATCTCCCCATGGCCACACCCTAGTCCACCATTTCATGTTGAAAGAGTCTATAATTCACGGAGATGAGCTTGAGACCATCTTGACCAATAGGCTCAGGGCACACATTAAGTGGCATCCAGTTCTGGGACATCAAAATGTTATATCATAGTAGTTTTCTTTCTTGCATTACTATTTGGAGAAAATATTTTGAATATTAGGAGCACATAGGAAATGTTCGGAAACAAAGATTGGGCATCACGAATCTATGTTCGGGGGAAAATACGATTACACTAAATTATAATTATTGTTCTATTTTCCTATTACAGCTTATATTATGTCACCATTGTGTGACACACATGATGTAAGGTGTCGTATTTTTTTACATTTTTGAAGATTTACTTTTCATCCATTGCCTGATGACATGATGTCTTGGATAATTGATTCATGCATTATTATAGGCACATATAATTTGATTGTCATGAAATTTACATGCCATATTGGTTGATTTCACTGTTTTTCATTGCGTGATATTCCTGTGATTTCTGAGTGAAGCATTGATAGTTAGATTATTCATATATTATTAGTGGTTGTGATTGAGCTATTGAATGTATGAATTCATGAGTTATATGGGCCCTCATGGATTGTGATGTGTAATTTATTGAGTTGATCCATCTTTCAATAAATAAATGGGTATCATTTCCAATAATAAGGTGTTTCAGAACTAATTAACCAAAAATGGATATCCATTAAAAAGTGAATCATCAAATATTAAATGTATTTTTTTAAAATCCTTATCCTTCCATGTAATGTTTATGAAAGGTAAACGATTGAACATGGTAATTAAATTTTAAATGAAATGACACTTTTTCTTGAGGAAATTGTGATACATGGCCATATACATAGGTAGTTAGGGTAGTATACCATGGGTTTTGAGTTTTCTTATGTTCAACATATACTTCTATTGTTACATTTTTTTTCTTATGATTCATCTAAGGAGTGTGGTTGGTATTTTTGGACCATATCCACTATGAAATCCTCATATCATATGCTAGGAAGGTAGTGACCACCATGCTCTAGATATAGTGGTCCCTGAGCCAGAACTCTTTCCTCCATGAGTGCCACCTCAGGAACCCCCTTTTTTACATGATATATGAACTGATTATATAGTTAGTGATAGTTTCATATGTATGATGAATCCAATGAATGGTGCTCCACTGATTTCACCTACAATGGATGATCTGACTCATGAGTTCCAACAGCAGCAACATGCTACATTTTTTGGGGATGGTGGTCTGTAAGAAAATGAGTTTTGGATTTGATCCACCCTATCATTATTTTAGATTCTTGGTACACCACTACATAGTAGTATAAATAAATACACATACCTAATTCAAGATTCATCAAAGTGTTGGTGGGATGAAACTTCTCATGTCGTCCATCATCAGGGGATGTTATTAGTTGATTTCAAGACACAATTATAAGATGAGTTCATTCATTAGACTCTAAGAGCTAACAAAGCCCTTCATTTCATGAATCTAGAGTATGGTTTTGTGTCTGTTATAAAATTATTAGTGTATTTCAGGGGGTTTCATCACATTTCATCACTTCAAGCTAGTAATGAGAATTCACAGTCATGATGTTTCAAGGATGGGTTCTAGTATACCATTTGTTTCTGGGTGAATGTCTTTAGTGTGCATAATTATATAGATATATGAAATATGTATCTTATCAATGAGAGAAACCTGGGTGATATAAATTGTACTAATGGTTGAATACTAGTGACATGGTAGTCTAGTAGTTGTTCCGGTAGTAGGAGATGTTCAGTGAGGATTCTTATAAGTTAAATAGTTTCTATATTTCAAATTTTGATTGCTCTAATGTGTGTCATTAGTGCGGATGATGGGGTAATTATCATCCTCAATGTGGTAGAGACCCACTGGTGTTCTGGTCATGTGACCATATAGGGAATATTCATCATTTATGTTGGACCTTTCCACCTTCTTGGTGTGGAAATGAACACGCACCAGCAAAACCATTAAGAGCTAATTATGTTATGTGGCATTAAAAAGGGAGATGGAATAGTATTGGAATTTCTAGCCAAGGAGGTGGTTTTGGCCATGGTTACCTGACCCATGATCAACAATAGAAGTAATAGAGCTTTTATTATCGTGGTCTTCCATCTATTTCATAGGGAAATGGATCATATCAGTTCCATTTACTATGGCCAATACCTGAGGATTAGACTGAAGGGACATCTATTGTAAGAGGTACTATTCTTTGAATCTACTATAGTATCTACTTTATAAGATATTGGTGCTTATAATTATTTAATAAATGTGTCAATATTTTAAATTATTGGAATAAGGATACAATATTAATGTGGTTTAATGACCCTATATATGCAGTTAAGGTAATAAATAGTGGGTATATGTCAGTATCTATTTTGTGAGTGTTTTTGTGTACACAGACCGCAGAATACTCAAATATATATTTCCTTAGTGTGACTATAACCTCCAGAAATGTTGATGGGATGAATATCTAAAATCCTCTAATTTTGATTTTTAATATATGCCTCATATAAAAAATGTAGTTTTAGATGCATTGAGTGAGAAAAAAATCAAATGTTGTACCATAATCCAATAATTAAGGGATGTTAATGGCCCTTTATTATAATATTCATCTTGTGTTTTAGGATACCGATGAGCAGTCTTATATCTCAGCTATGATATTTAACTATTATACCCTTGATGAGGTGAAAAGTAGAAAATGTTTCAATCCTGGTGGTTTGGTTCTATTTGAGAGTATTTCATAAAATTACTCACCTCCTAATTGGTATATTCATAGAGATGAAATCCTAAATCCATGTGGTCGTATTTGGGTTCCTGAAGATATGAGACAAGAGTTCATGATAGAGTCCCATGATTCTTAGTGGGAAGTACATCTTGGAATATCCATTATTTCATGAGATATGTGACTCCATTATTGGTTGTCTATGATGAAACAAGACATAACAAACATTACCACTATTTGTTCCACCTGCCAGTAAGTAAATGTGGAGAACCGGAGACCTGTGGGCTTGAAATTTCAGCTTCTAGTCCTAGAATTGAAATATGAAGAAATTTCAATGGATTTAATTTTTAGATTACCTAGGTCTCCAAGGTGTAGTAATTCCATATGGGTGGTCAAAAAATGACTAATCAAATAATCCAACATAATTCATATTTGAGAGATTTTCGTAGTTTATGAGATGAGAAGATTGTATGTCTGTGATGTCATATGACAAAACATTGATCAAGATACTATCATTTTAGGTTAGGAATCTCGTTTCACTTCAAAATTCTGGAATGGTTTCAAAAAGGATTTGAGAACCCAGGTGCTTCTAAGCCTAACCATTCCCACTCAGACCAATGGAAAATCAGAACTTATAATACAGGTTCTAGAGGATATTTTCTAAGCTTGTGTCCATAAAATTGTAAATTATTGTGAAATGAATGTCCCTCTCATTGAGTTCTAGAATACAATATCCATGGTGACAATGTATATGGATCCATTTGAGGCCTTATATGGAATTCCATGTCATTTTTCCCTATGTTAGCTAGAGGCATGTGTGGAAAACCTACTGGGTCCCCATCTCATTCAATAGACTTTATAGAAGGTTTGGATGATCAGAAAGCGTATGATTACTCCAAAGCCTAAAAAATATTATGTCAATCGTCGTAGATGATCACTTGAGATTGAGGTAGGGGGTCTTTTTTTTCTTTGGGTATCACCCAGGATGGGGTATAAATGGTTAAAAATGTAGGTAGAGATGTATCGAAATTACATAAGAACCTTAGATATTGTAGAGGGAATTGGGTTGGTATCCTATCAGTTGATGCTACCTCAGAGCGACTATTCCATTCACGTCATCTTTCAAATATCAAAGATTCACATGTATCATGCAGATCTTCCCCATAATTTTGATCATGATGATGCTTATTTACAGGATGATGCTACCTTTGAATAGTATCCATTACACATCATTGAATGGGTCACAATGGTAATATGAGGGTTGATTTTACATCTATAATGAGTGTTATTGTATTAATACCGTGTGAAGGATGAGACATGGGATAGAGATATCGTTTTACATGACCTATGGGAATATTTGTTCTCAGGTAGTGTTTCTCCACCATTGGAAGGTGAACAAGGGTATATGTTCGTTAAAGGGGGAGGGCTTCAAGAACCTATTTTTTTCACTCAATTTTGGTTCCAATAAATTCCATTCTAAATCATTAATTATGGTTTCCTAATGAGTTATAAAATGTCTCATGGGTTTTGGGGGCTATTTCAGATCCTAGAAACCATATTGTTTTAGAATAACGGCTATGTTTCATGGTTGGCGTAGAGATTAGCAAACTGTGTCGATAAAAATTTCCAGAAAGAACCAAATCATGATGTTTATTACTGGATGTGAATGCCTAACTTCTCAAGCTCCACTTAAACCCTAGTAAACTCGGATAATTTTTGCATGATTTTTCAAAAAATGTAGACAAATCGTGCAATGGGTAATTTTTTCGATAATTTTAAAAAAGTTCCCTTAATGATATATTAACCCTCATTCTTCCTCCTAAATATGAGTTCATAGAGGATTAACCTATTTATATCTCAAATAAAATATTTTCTTATGTACAATTTTTGGGACTTAATTATCTCACTCTTCCAGCATCTGATCAAGCTTTAGTTTATTACGTAGGATGCACAATGGTAAGTACTAGAGTCTGTTTAATGCTTTCTATTTCTCTTTTTCTCTTAACCTTGTTATTTTGGTGTGTAAATTTTTCCAATTTTCAATGAACTACTCTGAGAACATCCAAATCAAGGGATAATATCATAGGAGGATAGGCATACGAGGCTACAGTGGGTGGTCGATAACTCATCCCTCAAGTTCATTGATTTCAGAATTCTCTTATGTGCCCCACCAATTTCAACATGAGTTGTTTAATGAATTTATATTCTATTCTTATAACCATTATAAAATTATGTATATTATTTTTCCATATATTTTATTTATTCATACTTGATATTCCCATAGCATCGTCCCCCCATGAAATATGTTCTTCCATAACAGGGGTTTTAGTATTTAACATGTTTGAGCCATCATAAGGGTGTGACTCTTATTGACCCATATAAGTGTTTGATTTTATGTATTAACTAGATTTATTTATATTGTGAATTTCATAATGGAATATACCCTAAATTCTTACAACATGACCATCATATGTTTAGTGATTAAATAGGTAATTAAATGTGAAATGGACATTTTATTGTATACTAAGTGTATGAATTTATTGATATAATTGTGAATGATTAATAGGTATCATGTTCATGAAAACCCATACCACATTGATGAAATTTAGTAGAATGAAATTTAATTATTTATTATTATTTAAAATTTATTTATTTATTTTTCATTGTACATGGCCTTGTCACACAAATGAAAGGAAAAACATTGACCAAATCAACTTATTGATTAATAATGTTTTGATTAAAAGGTTGAAAAATAATTACCCTATCACCCTTATAAAATTAAAGGAATGATACTAATAATTTTTACATGAAATAATAATTAAACAAGAATGTCTTGACTCATAATCAACATGGATTATTATTGGTGAATATCTTGAGAACTTAGTAACCCCATTCTGATTCAAGGATGTGACTTCCTAGGGTTGAGACCCATCAAGATCCCAATGCATGTCTATTCATTTGATTCCTTATATGAAACCATACAATACTTATTTATTACATGATTCCTTGAATACACTTCATGGATCCATCATTGAATGGTAGGTTATATGGTCAAATACCCTCAGGCATACCTATTTTTTCTTTGATGGATTACATGGACTTGGTAGGCAAAACATTGTTGAATGAAATTGACTATACTATTTAGATTACACTCATACAACATGACATGATACATTTATTATTAATTTGGTGACCCATGTGGACTTTGTTGCCTTTTTAATCACCTTAAGAATTCATTATTATATATTATTATATGTTTCCTAGTTATATCATGTAACCTTCAAATTTGTTAACATGTGAATAATTTAAAAATGATTTATAATAAATTAATGGACAAGTTATATTCCATTATATGTCGAGAGATGAAGCATTCACTTGGGTATTTAGTTACATTTTACTTAATTACATTATATATGCATGATTTCACATAGTTACATTTCCAACAAACCGGTTAGATATTATAGATTCTGTTGGTGGTGGCCTATTGAGATTTATCTGATACCCTATTTATGCACCATTTGGTCCCCATGGAAGATTACATGAATGAAGAAGTTGATAAAGTGAAACTTACATCATCCAAAACGTTATTGATTACTATTTAGGATTGATCTTGATAGTAGATGACTCATCCAGAGCTATGGATGCATGCGATATATTTTGATTTCCCTTATACATTTGTTTAATATTTTATGCCTCCTATATTGAATCTAGGTTTTTTAGTATTCTTTTTACATGAAATATCATTATCATTATTTTATACTATTATGTTATTCCATTTATTTTAGTTATTATTACTTTTTTCTATATTATAAGTTGTACTCTCTACATACATATATTACGTCCTCTATTTAACCATTTTTATCATCATATGATGTACTAAAATTATTTAATGAGGACATTGTATCTCTAAGGACACAACCTAGTAATTCACTACTAGTCACAACCTCTCGTGATCATGGAGACGGGATTGAGTCCAAGTGGTCCACTAGGTTGAAGGCACCCATTAAGTGGAATCTAGGATTAGGATGTCACACATTATATGTTTTTTCTCATATTTATCAACTCTTCTAGGAATAAATTAACATAAAGCTATGTAAGATTTCAAGGATGATCATAAACCGACCAGAATATCAGGTACATTAAATTCTCATATTTGGGATTTAGGTTTCAATGTCTACTACCAGTCATCTTTTAGGATCATAGATTATAGGAAAGTAAAGTATTCAAGTTGATAATGAATTAATTACACATAATAATCTAGTTCAACATAAAATATGGGGGTGTTCATTATTTTTGTATAAAGGTTATGTGAAGATGAATTTTTGAAAAGATGCGCGATGGTTCTTTGTGAAGCCTCCCTTTATTATTAGATTATATGTCACGGCCCATACTCGGGGCCCATGCCGTGACTACCCCTAACCCGCCTTCCATAGGCCAGGGGCTGGCGACTAGCACCAAGACGTAATTCCTGATAGAAAGGGAAGGAATTGCCTTTGAAAAGTAAACAAACACCACAAAGAAAGAAAGTAGAAGAAGTAAACACTAAGTAAAAATTGGGTACAACAGTAAGTGAAGAAAAGTAAGTGGGCCAGTATACAAACCCAAACTGAAAGTAAAGTACAACTGGAAAGGGGAAACAACAACTGAAAAGTAAAGAAGCAGCGTCGATCCGTCCACTGGAAGTTCCACCTGAAGGGTGGGGACATATATCCTCCACTACTCCTCGGGTCTAGCCGTCTCCTCCGATTACGTCCCGCCCGGTGGCCTACCTCCAGGTATCGTCCTGCTCCGCAACCCTCAACCACGATCAGCGCTGTCCATCGTCTGCAACCAACACAACGTAGTGCAGGCATAGCCCGGGACGGGGTGAGTATAAGATACTCAGTAGGGACCCCGAGAAACTCGAAGGTCTCCCAGAATCCACAAAGTATAATCCACAAAGGAATGATACAATCATGAAGTAACATCCGCCACTACTTAGGTTTATGACCATATATATACCTAAGTCATCAATTCCAGTTCGCTCCAACTCCGAGCCCAAGTACAACCCAGTCCAGAGTGAAAAACGTAACCTGTTCCACATAGGAAATCACAACCCAATCCACACAGGAATGCATAACGTAATCTACACAAGATATTAAGTCAAGATTTAGCTCACACAGGTATACTTCTTCGTATGATGATAGAGATGGTCAGATATATCCACTGATTAATCTATGTCGTCGAACCCAAAAAGGATCGATAGGTACTAACCCCCGCAATGACCCACAATGATCTGACCCACACAGGATCGATAGGTAACTAACCCCCACAAAGACCCACACAAGATCGGACCCACATAGGATCAGTAGGGGATGGCCCACACAGGACCACTGAGCGCTGACCCACACAGGATCTGACCCACACAGGATTGGTAGCACTGATCTACGTAGGATCAATTATTGTTGTAGTCGTCTCCGTCGAATCCACTGAGGATCTCTTTACAGTCGTCGTCATCGTCGTCGCAGTCGCAGCCAACTCTAGAGTTCCCTCACACAGCAAGCTCGTTCGAGAGGGTCCACTCCACAAGCCGAGAGGCTAATACATCAACTGACACATAGTCCGGAGTTGATGTATCCAAATGTTCCATATCATCAGCAGGAACTCAACGTCACAGACGGCGCGTCAATCGGACGCCCGGTCTGAGAGTTATTAGCTTTTTTGTCCCCGGGGGGCCGGTTGATTTTTAAATCAAAAACAACCCAGCCATACTCCACCTGCATCCAAACCATGGGTGGAGTAATCTAAAAGATTCTTCTCACTTAGAGGAATCCATCAAAGTTGACGACATGTCAATCGGACGTCCGGAGATCAAGTTATAAGTGTTTCAGCTCCGAGGGCCCGATTGGTTTCGTGTACGAACCAACTCATCCAAATTCAAAGATCTCCGAAACCTTGAGTGAGATATACCAAAATTACCGTCTCGATCCATGGATTGCATCGAAACTGACGGTGCATCGATCAGAGGCCCATAGCTCACGTTATGGCCAACAGAGCGAAAGCGGTTTGGTAAAAGGGGGTTCGGGCCCGGTCCGACCCGGCCTGATACCCCCAGGGTCAGCCCGAACCGGTTCGACCCGAACAGGGTCTGGGTCTGGCCCACCTTGTTGAGGCCCGGCCCAGTCGGCGCAGCGTGGCCCGTCCGGGGCGCAGCCCAGCCCGGCCTGGACGGCTTAGTCAGGCGCACTGGCATTGGCCGGGTGGCCAGGCGGCCGGCTCGGCCGTTGGGCCGAGCGGTATGAGGGGGGGGGGGCTTCCCCCACATGGAGAAACCGTGACCCCTTTATGTGGCCACTCAGCTGACCGACTAGGGGTTACAACCCCCGGCGCATTCCTCGATCATGACGGCCCGCACCGGCCGGCCGGCTGCTGCCGCCACGGGACCAGCAAGGGCTGGTCCCCTTGCTCCGACACCGGCGGCCCGGTCCCAGCCCCCAGTCCCGCTGCTCTGCCGCAGCCCCGCTCCGACCGCGGTGCTTTAGTGGTTCTCTGGTGCGGCACGAAGGCACCGTATCTTTGGTTCGTTTTCAACGGCGCAGTGCGACGACGCCGCATCTTGGTTCGTCTTCAACGGTGTGGCATGACGGCGCAGTGTCTTTGTTCGTCTTCAATGGCGCGGCGTGACGGCTCCGCGCTTCTTCCCCTTTCCTTATCAAAATTCTGTGCGGTGTTTCGACACCGCGTGACCTTGCTTGCCGCAACAATACCAACAACCATAAAGGGGAGGAGTGTCGGCTGTGTTTGTGCAGTCCAACCTCCTCCCGTTATCACGATAATAGGCAGTTCAATGAAAAGGAGAATGCGACAAAAGATTTCACGAACTAACAGAAAAAATAAATCCCTACCTCAACGTTGTCATCGAACAAGCGTTCGTCGCGGAATTAACCGTCGCAGAAGAAGAGGATCGCTGCGAAAGAAGAGGATCGCCGTTGGTGTTAGGTGATCTCCAAGGAAGGCATCTCTCACCATCATCCGCCGTCAGAGGTTGGTGTTCTTCGTTGGCGGTGGTGCGTTCTTCGCATTCTTCGTTGAAGAACGAAGGTCCTTCTCTTTTTCTCCCAAGGCTAAACACAACACAAACCCAACCATAATAAAATAATTCCCTCCCTTATTTTATTATCAAAATAAAAATTTTAAATTCAAAAGATAAGAAACAAACAATTAATTCAATGAATTAATTGTAATGATTTATCGGCCCAATTTAATGAGGCGTTTCTTCAACAGAATAAACGTAAGGTTTGACTTTAATAAAAAGGGGGGTTGCAGGTGCATTACGTAGAAGGGAAGAAACGATGGGGCTCGTGCAGGCCCCACCTCACAAATATCCTACCACATGCTTAGGATATTGTGGGTCACACCTTATCCTTTTAACATACGCTATGCCGCTTTAAGTGAAATAAAATAAAATGTCGCACCACTTTTATTTTATTACTTATCTTAACCCCATAAATTAAAACCCACACCTGAGCAAACGCAACTCCAGAAAAGGTGTTTCTAAGCAATTACCAGTGCTGTGATTCCATCGGTGCCCTCAGAATTTGATTCCGAGCACCGGTTTAAAAGTTAGAAAAACCCTCTCATTCATTCACTGAACGTACCTGAGATAAACTTCGGAAAATGATTCTGTGAACACCGGTCCTCAGAATTCGGTTCCATCAAGAAACTGCGTTCTTGTAAAATTCCCAGGAAAATTAAGAAAAAAAAATACCTTGAATTTTATGGGTCTTTACATCACTCACACCTCAGGGCTTTACGTCCCCATAAAGATACATCAAAAACTTGGGAAACAAAAGTGGGTACTGAGCACACATCTGGGCCTCCCCCTCCCAAGTGCTCTCCTAGAGGTTCCTGTGCTTCCATCTGATGCGTACTAGAGGAATCGACGGTCCCCGTAGGACCTGCACCTATCGATCCTCAATCTCCACCGAGACCTCTGCAAATGTCGCCCCATCATCAACGTCCAGCTCCCAATGGTCAATGATATGCGTCGGGTCGTGCAAGTATCTCCTCAGCTGAGATACGTGGAAGACGTCGTGCACCCGGTGCAACTGAGGTGGTAGAGCTAGGAGATAAGCCACCTCGCCAATCCTGCTGAGGACCTGGAATGGTCCGATGAAGCGTGGAGGCAACTTTTCACCTCGGAAAAATCTTCATAATCCTCGTCGACGTGAGACCCGCAAGAAGACGTGGTCGCCATCCTCGAACTCCAGTGGCCTCTCCCTCCGGTTATCATAAGACTTCTGCCAGCTCTGAGCTGTCCTCATCCGCTCCTGGATGATCTGGACCTTCTCCGTCGTGTCCTAGACCATCTTTGGTCCCACAAGTGTTGACTCCCAAGGGTCTGTCCAGCACAATGGAGATCTGCAAGGTCGGCCGTACAATGCCTCGTATGGTGCCATCTTGATGGTGGAGTGGCAGCTGTTGTTGTACGCAAACCCCACCAAGGGTAGGTGGTCCTCCTAGCTGCGACGAAAGTCGAGGACACATGCACAGAGCATGTCCTCGAGAGTCCGAATGGTCCTCTCTGTCTGACCATACGTCTGAGGGTGAAAGTCGGTGCTCAGACGTAACTGTGTCCGGAACGCCTCCTGCAACCCCTTCCAAAGCTGGGAAGTAAAGCGATCATCTCGATCGGAGACGATAGATGATGGCGCACCATGAAGTCGTATAACCTCCTGAACGTAGAGACGTCCCAAGATCTCCACTGAGCCCTACTATCTGATGGGTAATAAGTGAGATGACTTGGTGAGTTGGTCGACAATCCCCCAAATGGATTCGTGACCTCTGGAAGTGCGTGGAAGTCCAGTCACGATGTCCATAGATATCCCGTCCGACTTTAATTTCGGGACCTACAAGGGTTGTACAAAGCCTGCTGGTACCTGATGCTCTACCTTCACCTGCTAGCAGGTGAGGTATCGAGAAACAAACATTGCCACAACCTTCTTCATGCCCGGCCACCAGTGATGTCGTCTGAGATCCTGGTACATCTTCGCCACTCCAGGATGTACCGCCAAAGGGGATGTGTGAAACTCTCTCAGCACCTCCACCCGTAAAGAAACAGGTACCAAGGTACGTCCTCTAAAAATGACATCGTGCTCTCCTCCTAAGGAGAAACCATCGGGTGGCTGTCCTGAGGATATCAGCGCACACCGTGTCTCACAGACAGCGTGCCCACGCTGTGCCACTCTGACCCGCTGCAGTAGTGGAGGAGTTAATGTGAGTGACTGAAGGAAGGCTACTCCATCTCTATCCACAATGTATATCTGCAAAGTGGCTAACTGATATGTCGCCTCCCCGAGTAGTTGATTGCTTGTCCTCCTGCTGAGAGCATCAGCTACCACATTCCCCTTCCGAAGAGTATAGACTATCTCAAATTCATAGTCCTGGAGGAACTCGAGCCATCACCACTGTCTCAGAATCAGGTCCTTCTGAGAGAAGATGTACCTGAGACTCTGATGGTCAGAAAATATTGTAAAGCGCTCGCTCATCAGATAGTGTCGCCAAGTCTTCAGAGCGAAGACCACTGCTGCTATATCCAGGTCATGGGTAGCATTGTTCTGCTCATTCGACCTCAACTGATGTGATCCATAGGCGATCACTGCCCGTTCCTGTATCAAGACACATCCGAGTCTGGTCCCTGATGCATCGTAGTAGACTACGTACCCTACTCCATCCTCTAGCAACCTAAACATAGGTGTGCTGGTCAATCTCTATCTCAGCTCCTGGAAGCTCTGCTGACATCTGTCTGACCACACAAAGGGTTTACCCTTTTCGTAAGAGGTGAGAGTGGTGTCGTAACTCTGGAGAAGTCAAGCACAAATCTCTCATAGTATCTAGCTAGTACCAAGAAACTCCGCACCTCCGTCACGCTCCTGGGTGGCTCGCAAACTAGAACTGCCTCGATCTTCATAGGATCCACCACAACTCCCGCCTCAGAGATGATGTGTCCCAAGAAGTGGACCTCACGTATCCAGAAATGACACTTCGATAGCTTTCAATAAAGCTGATTCTCTCGGAGTGTTTCTAGTACAACCCGCATGTGGTAATTGTGCTCCTCCTTAGTCGTCGAGTATATCAAAATTTCATCGATGAACACCATGACAAATCGATCGAGGTATTGCTTAAAGACCCTGTTCATGAATCCCATGAACACTGTGGGAGGATTGGTTATGACGAAGGGCATAACCAAGAACTCAGAGTGGTCATACCGACATCTGAAGGCCGTCTTCTGCACATCCTCATCCCAAACTCTGAGCTGATGATATCCTGACCTGATGTCTATCTTTGAGAACCATTGTGCTCCTTTGAGCTGATCGAATATTTCATCAATCCTTGGTAGCGGATACATGTTCCTCACTGTCACCTAGTTCAGGCGACGATAGTCGACACAAAGTCACATGGTTCCGTCCGCCTTCTTGGCGAAAAATATCAGGGAAGCCCAGGGTGAAACACTAGGTCAGATGAATCCCTTTCCCTGCAAGTCCTCCAACTGTGCTCGTAGATCTCGAAGCTCGGTGGGAGCCATCTGATATGTTGGGGTGGATATCGGGGCTGTCTCGGGGTACAGATCAATATAAAAGTCTACCTCTCTGCGATGAGGTTCTCCTAGAACGTCGTCGGGAATGACATCCATATACTGATCCACCACTGCAGGAAAACTAGAACTCTTCATGTCAACTGCTCCTAGGATGAGGCTAGCCAACTGATGAGTGATGGGATGTCCTCTCCTCTGCGAGAGTCCATCCTGTGCTGCGAAGCCTCCCTTCTTGCCGGTGAAGGTGAACCTGCTCCCGTCGGTGCGTACACATCACACCTTGTGCCTTAAACAGTCGATATGAGAATGGACTGTAGATAACCAATCCATTCCCAAGATGGCGTCGTAAGGCCTCGATGCCGCTACATGAAGATCCCAGCTGAATCTCTTGCCTCCTAGAGTAATCTCACATTGCCTGTACCAGTGAGTAATTGTCGAGTCTACTCCCGTTGGAGTCTCTAGCCGTAAGGATCGAGCCAACGAGTCTGTCGGAATCTCCGTGCTCCGAACAAGGGCAGTGGATTTGAAAGAATCAATCGCTCCTGTGTCTATAAGAACTGCAGCACGAGTGGAATAGACACAGATAGGACCTAGAATCATCACGGGTGTGCCATGGTCGTAGGCCTCTGCTGTTGGGAGTTGTGCCTATCTCTTCCCAGCAGCTCCCTGTGGTCGGGTTGGACCTCTTGGTGGTGGTGGTGGTAGAGCCTCTAAGCGTCACCCACCACCTGCTACTCATCCAACTCCTCTGCCTCGTCCACCTACTCCCTGCTGACCTCCACGGTCGACCCTATGCCTCTTCCTCGGTGGGCCCTCAACTGTCTGCTGCTCCTCGGCATGGCGGGTCGGGCAGTCACGAGCCATGTGGCCATGCCCGCTGCATTCGTAGCACTGTCTGCCTCTCGAAAGACTGGCTCCGCGCTGTGTGCCCCGCACTACTGAGCCAGTGTCCTATGGTCGCCTGCCTGAGGGTCTAGTCTTCCTGGACCCATGAGTCATTTGTCGACTACTTTCTGCAGAAGACTCTACTACCTTCCGCCCAGCGGTAAGTCTCACTGCTGATGTAGACTCAGCAAGGAAGCTCTCGATCAAAAGGGATTGCTCCAGTACTCCTGCCTGAGTTGGAATGCTGATTGAGATCAGTGATGCCCTGATCTCATGCCTCAACCCCTGCTCAATGGTCCGGGCCCGAAAGAATGGGTCACGTACCGTGTCTGTCGAGTAGCACGAGAGATCTGTAAATCTCGCCGAGTACTGGGCGACCATCATGCTGCCCTGCCGCAGGTGCAGAAGCTCCTAGATGTGCACCGCATGGAGGGTGGCTGGGATGAACTCCGAGCGGAAGAGGCTCTCAAAGTCCGTCCAGAGGAGAGATTCCTCATCGTGCACCTGGAGCATCAATCTCCACCATCTTCTTGTTGCGGCGTGCAGTAGGTTCGCTGCGAGGATCACCATGAGGTATGCTGGTGTCCTCACTAACCTGAAAACTTGTACCACTACCTCCAGCCAATCCTCGGCTGCTTGGGGGTCCATCTCCCTGCGGAACCTGGGAAGTCACTGGCGCTGAAACTCGTGCAGTGCATTAAGGCGACGTGCATCGTCAGCGGCTGGGGCTAGAAGCATCAGTGGCTCGGCAGGTAGAGGTACAACCGGTGCCTCAGCTATCAGAGGGCCCTGTACCGAGGCCTCATCGCTCAGTGGGATGTCATCAAGCACAACTCTCGGAACCCTAGCTGGCTGCAGTCGTGGGGCCATCCTGAAAAGAGATAGGTGCGCCACGGTCAGAACAGTATACCTGGTGAGCTGAAACAAAGTAATCACAATGGAAACTTGAAACACACATGCATTCAATGCATTCGTGCATTAAGTCGGAAATCAGAATTCAGGTTCCTGGTGTACGGATACGTCGGCCGCTGCACCGACACTGGACTCCCTGGATTGATAACCACACCCAATACACTTAACACTATTTTTCACTTAGAAAAAGATCAGAGTCCAATGTTCTGTGGTTAAACCGAACTCCTATGATACCAATTTGTCACGACCCCTCCTAGGGTCCCGTGCCGTGACTACCCCAAGCACGCCATCCATATTCTAGGGGCTGGTGACTAGCACTAAGGCATATTTCCCGATAGAAAGGGAAGGCATTTCCATTGAATAGTAAACAAACACCACAGAGCAAGCAAGCAGTAGAAGTAAACACTAAGTAAAAACTGGGTACAATAGTAAGTGCAGAAAAGTAAGTGGGCCAGTATACAAAACCAAACTGAAAGTAAAGTACAACTAGAAAGGGAAAACCAAAAATGAAAAGTAAAGCCTCAACGTCGAGTTGTACACTAGAAGTTCCACATGAAGGGTGGGTACATATATCCTCCACTACTCCTCGGGTCCAGCCGTCTGCTCAGAGTACGTCCTGCCCAGTGGCCCTCCTCCAGGTACCGTCCGGCTCCGCAAGCCTCAACCACGATCAGCGATGTCCGTCGTCTGCAACGAACAGAACGTATTGCAGGCATATCCCGTGCAGGGGTGAGAATAAGCTACTCAGTAGGGACCCCAAGACCCCCGAAGGTCTCGCAGAATCCACAAAGGATAATCCAAAAAGGAAAGATACAATCACTAAGTAACATCTGAAACTTCTTAGGTAAATGCCCATACATATACCTAAGTCATCAATTCCAGTTCTCTCCAACTCCGAGCCCAAGTACAACCCAGTCCACACAGGAAAATGTAACATGTTCCACAAAGGAAATCACATCCCAATCCACACATGAAAGAATAACATAATCCACACAGGATATCAAGTCAAGATTCATCTCACATAGTTATACTTCTTCGTATGATGATAGAGATGGTCAGATATATCCACTGGTTCATCTATGCCGTCGTACCCACAAAGGATCGATAGGTACTACCCCCCTGGAATTACCCACAAAGGATCTGACCCGCATAGGATCGAAAGGTAACTAACCCCCGCAAAGACCCACACAGGATCGGACCCACACAGGATCTGTAGGTGATGTCACACACATGACCGCTGAGCGCTGACCCACACAGTATCTGACCCACACATGATCGGTAGCACTGATCCACGTAGGATCACTGAGTGAGGTAGTCGTCGCCGTCGAATCCATTAAGGATATCGGTACAGTCGTCGTCGTCGTCGCAATCAAAGCCAGCTCTAGGGTTCCCGCATACAGCAAGCTCGTTCAGGAGGAGTGTCGACCATGTTCATGCGGTCAGACCTCCTCCCGTTATCACGATAACAGGCAGTTCAATGAAAATGAGAAAGCGACAGAAGATTTCACGAACTAACAAAAAAAATCTCTACCTCAACGTTGTCATCGAACGAGCGTTCGTCACTGAATTAACCATCCCGGAAGAGGAGGATAACCATAGAAGAATAGGATCTCCATGGAAGAAGAGGATCACCATTTGCGTTAGGTAATCTCCGAGGAAGGCGTCTCTCACCTCGTCCACCGTCGTAGGTTGGCATTCTTCATTGGCGGTGGTGCGTTCTTCGCGTTCTTCATCGAAGAACGAATGACATTCTCTTTTTCTCCCAAGGCTTAACACAACACAAACCCAACCATAATAAAATAAATCATTCTCTTATTTTATTATCAACATAATAATTTGAAATTCAAAAGATAAGAAACGAACAATTTATTCAATGAATTAATTGTAATGATTTAACTGCCCAATTTAATGAGGCGTTTATTAACAAGAATAAACGTAAGGTTTGACTTTCATTAAAAGGGGGGTTGTAGGTGCATTACTTAGAGGTGAAGAAATGGTGGGGCTTGTGTGGGCTCCACCTCACAAATATCCTACCAAGTGGTTAGGATATTGTGGGTTCCACATTATCCGCTTAACATAGGTTAAGCCGCTTTAAGTGAAATAAAATAAATTGTCGCACCACTTTTATTTTATTTCATAACATTAAATCATAAATTAAAACCCACACCCGAGAAAACACAACTCAGAAAAATGTGTTTCTAAGAAATTATCGGCACCGCGATTCCCTTGGTGCCCTCTGAATTCGATTCCGATCACCGGTTTAAAAGATAGAAAAACATGCTCGTTCGTTCACTGATCATACCCGAGCTAAACTTCCGGGAAAACCGGGCCTCGGGACCAGGTGCCGTTAGAAACTACATTCTTGTAAAATTCCCATGAAAAATGAGAAAAAAAATTCCTTGAATTTTATAGGTCTTTACATTATTGACTGAAAATTAACTTTTTATTATCATAATTGTTTTGAGGGTAAAGCGACGAACCATGATATCCATCAAAAAACAAATAATAACAACTATTAAAAATGGCCTAGGGAAAACTATATAATCAATTACTCTCCAGAAATTTCATCATGATGAAATGGATTCACAAAATCATGGCCCTTTAGTAAGTAGTCCTGCATAGAAGTGCACAAGACTAGTACTGATGGAAAATGCATACACTCTCAACACCCAAAAAAGAATGGAATGATCTGCAGATGACTCAGTGCTATGATCCCCATCTGGTATGGATCCATGTAGAGATCTAGTTATGTTACACCCAACTAAACAAATTCAATAAATGAGAAACATTATATAAGTAAAATTCTCTTCCCTACACAATTTACAGGATCAAGATGACTCTAGAATGTTAGATAGTTCCATCATTGGCATTTCAAACATAGAGGACAACTAGTCCCAGGACAGTATGTACTCCTCCATTCTGATATTCCCTTTATTGAAACCCCCTACAATGATTATATAATGTTCTTCAATCAATTAGTATTTCTCATCATTAAGAGCCACTCTTAGAGACCTCCCCATAATTTTAGTGGTCCACCCATTTATATGAATTATGATTCATGACCTACTCTGTGGATTCCTCATCAGAACCCGAAAGCATATCTTAGGGGTGATGGCCCTAGTCCCCTAACAAAAGATGACTCAAAATATCAATAACTATCTTATTATCCTTTACCTTTTTTTCAAAGAGAGTCTCTAAAAGAGTTCGTAACGATGAGTAATCTGTATTCCCTTTCATCCTCCAAAAATTCATTTTACTCATCAAGAGTGAATATTCATCTATTGGGTAGCTAGGTTCACACCAAATGGGTTTCATCATGTATACCCCATCTCCCTCAACCGGGCTCTATGCTAGCACTGCAATCCACTCAAGCATTTTAATCAAGAGTAATCTATTTAATAATAGAGAATCTGAACCCCCTTTTCTCCAAAATCTATTATCCCCATCTTCATCCACAACATTCCTTTGATTCCCCTTACTCATGTCCCCACTCCTTAATAATGGAGCAGTGGAAACAACCACCTCACCATCCATCATTTTTTCCCTAAATGCGTTACTACTATTTCTTTGCATAACTATAAGAACAACCTCAATATGTGACCTTCCATCACCCTTCAGAAAACTACGGTTAGAAGGGCCCAATGCATCAATACAATGAGACTCATTCTACGTGAAACCATACAATCCATCAAGTTTCACAAAACCATGTCCCATGAATTTTGGTTTGGGATTAGTATCCTCAACCGTTATGAAACAAGAAACTTTGCCACTTTCCTACCCATCCTAGATTTTTACATTCACAAACACAATCAGCTTCAGACCAACACCATCACCCTCTTGTTGTCCATCATCATTCCTTATAGTATTAAACTTCACCAAAACAGATTTCTCATGAAATTTAAGAGTGTCTCCGACATCACAAGGATGCCTGAAAGACATGCCTTACCTCTATTACAAAAGGCACCCTTTGCTTCACTCTGCTTCAAACCATCCCCCAGATTTAGATTTTGTTTAATCCGATCAAGCACTGCAGAAACCATCATATTAGTAGCATCCCCTTAATTTTTTTACAATTCTCATCTATCCCATATGACAAAACTAGACATGTTTCTTAGAAAATCAACCACAACATACATATTCTTATAACTAATGACCTTACCCAGCCTCCCCTATGAGCCAAATGTCCTCCTCATCAAGTCTCTATAATGAAATTTTGATGACATATTCCAAAATCTACAACAGTATGAGAATTATTCAACCTATGATTCAAATACAATAGCCCACTTCTGTCTAAACACTTAACCAAAAAAAATCCAAATTCAATCTAATGGAGACATCAATATATCCACCTCAAAATAGTGGTGTGGGTTGACTGGGTGACTCACAGTAGATACGATAATATCAGAACATAACAAAACCCCACCATATTCCCAATCACACAAATAATATCTAGGTTTCGAATAGGTAAAGGGGGATGAGAGAGACTTACCAATAATGAAATAAAACCTGGGTCATGATTCATACATTGATCAAAATTATATTAGAAAAGAGAGAACATGAAACCATTTCATCGATAAGGTGAGCTAGGCCCCTCCCAAACTAGGTCATCTTTTATAGAAAACTAGATCATTATGTGGTGATTATCTAGAAGATCGATGACCATACAGTATTGTATATCCTATTTAACAAAAATGAAACAATTGAAATCAACATCTCAGGGCCTTTGATTGTTGAAACATGACATCAGTGATTGATCCAGATAACTTGAAGCTTTAGCAAAATATGATAGTGATATTGACAGGTGAGGATAACCAAGTTAAAGTTCATGATCCTTCAGGCTTAACAAATTCACGGAGAACTATGGGAGGAAGCTAGGGTTAGGGAATAAGAAAAAGGGTTTCTACCGAATCGGTGGCAGAAAAGAAGTTCATCCTCCCTCCTCTTACCTCAATGAATGTGCGGGGGGGGGGGTGGAATCTTCATCGATATTCACATTGGTATCTCTCACCGAGAGGGTCATTGAACCATCTGTTGATTAGATTATCCCTTTTTTGTTTATCAATACAATACCGAGGAAAAACCTGCTGATTAATTGACTGATATATTATGGCCATTCTATTTTTTATAGCACTTTTTTTATTTTCAAATTATTCCCAAATTTATCAATAAGATATGGCCCTTCTATATATTCCATTGTAATATTTTTTGAGAATAACTATAATTATATTCCTAGTAATTTATTTTATTTTGTGAAATATATTCATGTGTCTTATAAAATTCATATATCTTATTTCAACTAGTTTTAATCACTTTGTTGAATTACATGATAGTTAAAATTATTATATTTTAAATAAAACTACACATAATTTAGGAGTTCATATATTTTCAAAATCATCCTATGATTTTTATTTATTTAATATCTACTTATGTTCAACAATGTGTTTATTTTTTGAAAAATCGTCTCATACAGTTCTTGTGATGTATTTTTTTTTATATTATGTAAATTTGATTTTAGTAAATTAGTAATGTTTATTTCATTATTATTTAATTAATTTTTATAATTTCATTATGATTGAAATATTATTTTATCTAAATATAAAATTAATTTTTTTAACATATATATGTAATTGATATCATTATATTCGGACTCATTTTATCCTACCACCAACATGTTTATAATAGTATTTTGATCATATTTGAGGATAAAATGTGATCATTTATTGTATTCCTCCATAAATTTTCATGTTATGTATTAAATAATTAAATTGTTTTGGTTTTTGATAATTATTTATCAAAAAATTATAATGAATAATTAAAGAACCTCAACTGGACTATTATAAATATGAGTGTTGTTATCACATTTTTAGAAGATTTATTTCCATAATAATATTTTCAATTTATGAATATAAATATATAAGGCAATTATTGAAATAAAATATTCCCAGGGAACTATCTTCAATAAAATTAACTTAACAATTACTTGAATATTAAATAATTTACTATGAGTGCAAGAGAGGTAATGAAACAATCAAATTAATGTTTTATTTTTAGACATATGGATGGATACAAATTAATATATATACATACATATAAATATATATATCATTTCACATGAAATAGTTTTAGTTACGGAAGATATATATATATACACACACACACATATATATATAAATTTTGATGAATATATATGTAAATGTAAAAATATATGTGTATATGTCATTTTATGTAAACTAATTATTATCATTTCTAATTGATATATATGCATGAGTATTCAATATTGTTTTTTTAAATATCATTATTTATGTAAATAAATGTTTATATATATATATATGTATATTTTTTGAAAAAGATATATATATGTACATGAACGTAAAATTATTTATTTTAATGAGAAACTACTTTTACCATGATATACACTTGAAAAACAATGTGTTTTTTTTTTGAAATAGGTACTAAAACTAATGGTTTAACAATAAATTTCGATGTTCTATGAATGGAAAACTCAAGTAATAATTTTTTATTTCCAAATTCTCAAACGTTGAAGTTATGTAGGGGATGAGCATTGAACAAAACCCCTTATGGGACTGTTGACTAATTACATGGAGGGTTCACACTAATAGAGCTCCAATGCATTAGGTTATGAGTGAATATCATTAGATGTCATATAGTATGAATTGGAGGTTTATCCTAAGAATATTATGGTGTGTGGGAGGTTTATTCTGAGAACACTTAAGTGTGTATGAGTTTTATGCTTTCCACATTATGGGATTGGGAATTGAAAATAATCCATCATAATACAGTGTCTATAATGTCTCATAAGTGAACTCAGAATCCACACATTGATCCAACGTGATTCCAAGAATTAATTAAAAATTGTTATAATATTTTCAAGTTGAATTAGTATTACTATATGAGTTATTGAAGACATTTTTTCTCAATGATGTATATAATAATTGAAATCATTTTTCATAATTTGTTAAAAAAAATCTGTGTTCTCTGAAGAATTAACTACAAAAACACAATAAAATGTTTTATATATAATTTTAAATCAAAAAACATTATTTGGTTTCCATTTTTTTAGAAACCCCATACTGGGATATTTATCACTCACCCTATTTATTCAAAAATTTATTTTCCCATAGCATAAGGACATGTAGTAGGAAGATAGTGGTTGGGGTCTCACTAAGTTGTTTAACTATTGTGAACAATAGTTTTGGTCTATAATTTTATAGGTTGGGTGATCATAATTTCAATGGTGTATCTGAACTGTCTAAAACTCTATTACTTTTCAATCTCAGCTAGTTTTAATGAAAAAGACGAATTATTTATAAAATAATGGTTTAGGATTTGTGGGTCATCATAGATTCTATTAAATTTGATGTATATATAAGTATAAAGGTCAAAATATGGAGATACATTTTGAATCATTAAATGACTTTGTTAATTTCCTAGGTTATTACATTAATGGATGATCAGGCCCACCTTGTTTTATAATTATGAAAAAAAATTATTTAGAAATTCTATAATTGCTAAGATGGAATTCCAACAATGCAATTATTTTACATGGGTATGTTATGACATCAATAGTTTTAGTAAATATATTATTTTTACTGCTAAATCAATGTTTTGAGTATACTATTAATTTATTTGTTTTTATTATGGTTAAATATTAGTTTTTATAATTAGAAAAATAATTAATATATTTATATAAAAATATGGTTCGTAAGAAAATATATTTAGTCTGTGTATGTATATATAATATCTGGTAGAAAAGAAATAATAAATTAAAACTTATGATGTATCAATTAGTTAATTTATTATTTTTACATTTTATTCAGGATTATTAAAAAATCAAGAATTTTTGTTTTTGTGACAAATTTAAATTAATCAAAATAAAAATAAAAATAATAATTAATTTAAAAATAGGTTAAACAATAATAAATTAAAATCTATTTTTCAAATTATAATGTAATACAATTTCAATGTGAGATGATGTTTTTCTGGCATGAAATTTTATATTGAAAATAAAATATTTTTTATATTACATTTTTTTAACAAGAACATATTATAAATAATACCCTTTTCACTGAGTAAGTAATAATAAAATCCACATATAATTTTATAGAAATCATATTTTTTAAAATAATATGTCCAAATATTATATAATGAATTAAAATAATTATCTTATGTTATAATGGAATGAATATATATAAAATACAAGTATGTTAAGTGACATACATAAAAACAAGATAAAATATGAATTAATTAGTTTGTGAAACATATATAACATGTTACATAATATATTTTGGGGTTTACCCTGAAACAAAATTATTAGAGAAAAGACATAATTATACATAAGACTATTAAAATAATGATGATGATGATGATGATGATATATGTGTCTGTTTTTATTTTAGTATACAATTATTAGTTTTTTTATATAGTATACTTATGTGTGTGTGTGTGTGCGTGTATCAACAAAATTGGAAAAAATATAATAGATATATAAATATATACAAATTATAATATTTTATCATTATTATTAATTAATTAATTTTAATAATTATAAAACTAATTTATAATAATAATGAGTATAATGTGATATGGAATAGAGGGAATCCAGTTTTTGGGTTGGGATGGAACATGATAGACCTCCTCCCCCTTCGTCTTCCTCCAACTACTAGTAATCAATCTACTATCAACCCTATGTCATGTCCCTCACTCACAACACCTAAATATTCATGTGTCATCCTTCACATTGAATGACCCCCTTGTGGATCCCGTGAATTGGGATGGTCACATACAGAGGATGCCGACACACCCCTACTGGACAACAGTAGACCTACAATGATCATTAGTAACATAAAAAAGATTCAGATGTAATTTCTCCTATGGAATGACTCCCCCACGTATCAATTGACAAGATAGTGTGTTATATTTTAGGGATATAGATAAATTAAAATGCATTTCTTTTATTTTAGATTATCAAATTTGGGCTTTAGGGTTACAAAAATAATTTTTCTTATATGTTTAGGATATTAGTTTATAGGAATGTAATGATAACTTGTTGGTAAGGAATCAACAACCCACACTGATCTAGTTCTACATACATTTTGGGGTGTATATTATCTTCATATAAATGGTATATGATGTTGAATTTGGGAAAACAAGAGGGATTAAACATTGGGGAATATGCCGATAGTGATTCACACACCTCTTTTACTTTTGTTATCCATGACCGAGGAATAACTTGTTTTTGAATTAGTTTATCCTGCAAGAAGAATAATGTTTTTTTAAACTATTCTTGAATTTTTAAATTATTCCAATATATATCAATAGTATTTTACCCTTCTCTCTATGAAATTATTTTCTCTTTTGTGAATCAATAAAACCATCTACATGGTAGGTGATTTTATTTTGTTAATAGGTTCATTTATTTTATTCATTTTATGAATTTTTTTTCCAATTTGGTTTTAATCACATTTTTGTATTTCTTAATTTTTCAAATCATTATTTATTTATTGAAGAGACACATTTTTCATTTATTTATTTCAATCAAAATTTTCCCTATGATATTGAATTTTTTGAAAGATATTTATTTGAAATGAACTGTTTATTTTTTGAAATATATGCTCACACGGATTATTTGATTATTGTTGTCTTTAAATCATATATGCTAATATGGTTTTAGTAAATTAGTAATGTTTACTTCATGACTTTTGAATGATTTTTTCTATGTAATTCATATAGAAAAGATAATTTTCTTAAATATATGATTAATATTTTATAACTCTCTCTCAATATATATATACACCATATGTTTTAATTTAAACTTATTTTAATAAATGAAAAGTGTTTTTACAAAAGTATTTTGATTTTTTCCGAGATGGAAATGTAATATTTTTTATGATTCATTAATGTTTTAGGTTATCTAATTTATATTTAAATTGTATTATTTTTAGATACTTATTTTGAATAAAATAATATTTGAATAATTAATTAACTTCATTTGGACACCAATAAATACCAGTGATGTTATTAAATTTTGAAAATAATTATTTTTAAAGTAATGTTTTAAATGTATGTATATATATATATCATGGAATGGTTAAATTCACATATTCCCATGGGAATATCATTTCTAAAATAATCTTAACGAGTACATGAATTTTAGTTAATCCCTTATGATTACATGTGAGGTTATTAAACATTCAAATTACTTTTTAGTTTCTAGACAAGTTTAAGAATATATATAAATATATATATATATATATATCATTTCATGTGAAAATTATTTATGGAAGAAATTTATATATACATAAATACATACATATATATATATTACTTTTGATGTTTATATATGAAAATATAAGAATGAATATTTATATTTCATTTCATATAAATGTTTTATTATCTTTTTAATAGATATTTATGCATGACTTTTCAATAATGTATTTTTCAAATATCATTATATTTTAAAATAAATGTATATATATAATAAATTTCATAAAAAATAGTTACATACAAGTTCACGAATGTATAATTATGTATTTTAATGAGAAACAAAATTGACCACGACATATGTATGAACATGAATGTTAATTTTATGAAATGGATTTCAAAACACAAGGTATAAAAATACGTTTCATGGTTCTCAAAATGAAAAATGTAAGTTAATTTTTTTTAATTCCAACGTGTTCCAAATAGAAGTTATGATGGCTAAGGATGTAGGGTAAACCAGAAACTTATGTGATTTTTTTTCAATGACATGAAGGGTGGATCCTAGTAGCGATCCAATGCATTTTGTACTATGTTAATCTTGTGATATTTAATGAATGGTTCCTGGGAGGTTTATCATAATCAAATTATGGTGTGCATGAGGTTTATCCTAAACACATTATTGTGTGTATGAGGTTTATCCTAATCAAATTATGGTATTTGTGTGTGGGCATAATCAATCATGGGACAATGTGAACTATGTATTGGTAGTGAACTGAGAAATCATTCTATGATCCAAGGTGCCTTTGAGAATTAATTATGAATGCTAATAATATTTTCTGGTGGAATTACAATTAATATATTAATGTTTGATGTGGATGTTTCCTAATTATGTAAACAATAATTTAAATCCAACTTTAATAAAATGATTATTTTTTAAAAGTATACATGTTTTCATAATCTTGAAATAATGAACATAATAACAAGTTTTACTTATTAAATACTAGTTGAAAACATCTATTAGGTTTGCTATAGTTTTAAAAACCCTGACTAATAATTTTTTTGTTAACTTAACCCATGTATTTAAAATCACTTAACACATGGTAAAAGGATGTGTAGAAGAGAGATATTACAATAAAAAAATAAAAAAATTATTTAAAATAATTGGGTTAGGTTTTCTGGGACTATAAAGGACATGAGAGGATACAATAAAAAATGAATTAAATTAAAAGAAAACAAAAATATATTTTACCATTGGAATTTATTCACCTTGAGATCCCCTATAAGACACATGGGTTTGGCCTTTTGTTGAGACCAATAGATTATGTACATGAGGAAGTGTCTTGGGTAGTGAATTGGGTTGAATATATTCTTTTTTAAATAATTAGAATGTGTGAGTAGATTAGTTGGTGAGGAGTTGTGTTTATAGGGGTGATAGAGGTTTTTCTTGATTTATTTGTCACTTAGTTTAATATTTTAGCTCATGAATAATTATAGTAATGTTTAATGTTGATAAATAAACTAAAGGGATCCAGATAGTTCAAAATAATAGGTTCATACAACATCCAATCATCAATCAGGACTCAATAATTCAACTATTTAGCTAATATCATAAATTATCCTATTTCACTATTAAAAAAGCATATTTTTAAATAAATCCCAAAAATTCACCCTAATAATTTATTTAATTTGAGTTAAAAAAAGATTTATTTAATCAAAATAATTTTCAAAATTTTCAAAATTTCTTTTTTAATTAAATTCATCATTTTTTTTCAAACAATACTAATCATAAAACTATAATTAATTTTATGACTCATTGATAATTTAAGAAAGGTTTTATATAATTACATTATTATTAATAAAATAAAAAACATTAATTTGTGAATCTATTTTATGAATTTTATTTGAATTATAATATTAGTTGTAAAATTATAATGAACATTTATTTTTAACATTAATACAGAAAATATAATTTATCATTGTTAAAACATCTATTTACTTATACTATGATATAATAATAAAAAATTTCATTTATAAGATTTCTAAATAACATTTATACTTTAATATGTGAGGTTTCTATTCTAGAAGCCATATTACATCTTATAATAGTGATGTTACTATTGAAGTGGTCAATATTCTATTACATTATTATTTATTCCTTAATTTATATAAATATTTCTTATTTAAAACATAATTTATGAGAAATAATTTTTTATCAATCTTTGTATGTGATTTATGTGTTTTATAAATATATGAATGGAAATACCATTGATTTTTTTGGTCATTACATTCTTTCCCAGTGTAGAAATTTCTCCCTTCATGTCTTGTTTTACAATCTAAGGTGAAAGTAGGTGAGGGTACTTCTCTTTCATTTATTCCCACAGTTACCATGTTTCCTCTTTATACTTAGGATCCCCCCCAGAACACAACGAAATATTGTGGGGTCTTGTTGAATATGAAATTGTTTCTTTGAGGTTAATGAGCTTCTTCATCTGTGCTTCGAGAGGTCATTATCCAGTTACACCTCCTTTGGGTTCAGTACAAGTTAGGGGAATGGTATATACTTCCTTAAAAATTACACATGAAAATTTTCATGAACATTTTCCATATTTAGTCTAATTTCATGTTGATAGGTCAATTCTCCATTGTGATCAAGTATCTCAAAGGTGATAATGTACCTTAGGCTAAGCATACCTTTCATTCCAAACAACACGACTCATTTCCATGGTGATATACAAAAGAATATATTATCTCCAACACTGAAATTCATGACCCTTCGACGACTACCAACATAGATATTTTTTTTACTCTATACAGCTTTGTTATGCAATTGGATGGGATGAACCATCACTTTAATTTAGTGCATAAGATAATGTCCACGTATATTTTCTTCTCCATTTTCATTCCATCTTTTTCGAGTTCTACATAGCTTCTTTTATAGAGTTTTATAGAGAGTCTACCAAAAACATTAGTTAATGACATTTTTGTTTTATAACTCAACCAATGGGATATATTGATTGCATCGACTTTTTATTTCTATTTATAAGGATTCAAAATTACCCTCTATAATTATAACAATACTATTATATTAGACAATAGTTTGAGGGTGATAATCAACATAAAAATTATAATCATTATCAAAATAATGTAGAATACTTATCTATAATTTAGATGTGAACCATGGATTGCAATTAGAGATGATCAAATATATAACCCATGGAATCCTCAACACTTCCATTATATATACCATGATGTGTTGTACAAATAATAAATTTCACATAATTATAATAACATGGTCATAAGCTGTGTTTTTATTCACCACATACAATAGCGAATTATTTCTATATAATATCTTCATGAGACCAATGAGAAATTCCATTGTGCATTCTATCATTTTCACATGGGATTATGAAATGGTTTCATTATCCATATTTAATTAATTATCTCTACATTGACTTGTGGATATATTAATTACCATGATATATAATCTACAATAACTTTCTTTATTTGGTCCCACTAAAGATATATAAACGTTCATGGTACATCTTGGTAATTTTAGGATTTATGGATAAATATGAGTTATGTGAATTATCCAATAGATCTATTTTCCAATGTGATCTACTCTCACAAATCTACATTCTAAATTGATTCACTCCATCAATAACAATGTTGAACTCATGCTGACTTCCTTCCATTAATTTTTTTAATTTCTTTTTTAAATTTTGATTATAACTTTTTTCCTCCTTGGTATTATCATGGTAAGATAGTTTGGAAATCATTTTATATTTGGTGGATGTATAATCTACCATTATGATTTCCAAATAAACTATTTTCATATTCTGATATATTGTTTTGATCTCAATTGACAACATTGGTAGATTAGTATTATCGTTGTAGATAAGAGCACCATCCACCTTGTTAACATTTATGTTATATTAATAAATTGAGAAATCATAGTCCTCAATTATCTCAAACAATATTCATTTACTCATGTTGATTTCTTTATATATGATTATATACTTTAGACTATTATGATCGGTATTTATGCCACACATCACAACATAGATATAGTCCATCGAGTCATTAAATTGATGATCACAGCATATAATTATAGACCCTGTATTAGGTACTTCTTCTCATGTATCATCAAGTTTCAAGAGGAATGGGTCCCACTTTATCATTCTCCACTAGTACACCACTGAAACCCTTCATTTAAGATTCACTATATATCAAAAAAATTCTCCACCTGTAGGACGTTTGAATATATGTTCATGTATTATCCTCTTTATAGATCCTTAAATATTTTCTCGCATGGTTTAATCAAGACATACTTTACCCCTTTCTTTATTAACATTTTTTTGGATATAAATTCACAATAAATTTATCATGAATTTTTTTAGTAACCTGATAGTCTATTGAAACTGTAGATTTATTTGATAATTGTGATTGTGGTCCATTCCTTGATAACTTTTTCTTTGAATGGGTCAACTTAAAATCACTCACTTATGATCACTTTTGAATATAATGATACTTTTGAAATAAAAAATATAGACATGATGAACTTGGAATACTAATTATACTTCCATAATTTCACCAATAAAAATGTTCGATGTCATTCATGTTCCTTATTTTCATGGAGTATATGATAATATAATTGATAATCATTAACACATATTTGAAAAGGTTGTTTCTAAACACATCATTCTTCAAATCCATGTATATTATAGGGTGATTTTTATGTATGAAGGGTATGACAAGAAACTCCAAGTGACCATATATTATTAAAAAGGAAGCATTCTAAATATCTTCTATATTCACGATCATATAGATATATATATAAATAATATCCACATATGAGAAGTATTGAGCTCATCATTGTTGATTTAGTAGTACACCTATCCACCGAAGAGGACACTTTTTATTTTTGGTGATAGTACTGATCAATTCTTAATTGATACAATGATTCTTTGATAAATCGTTTTTTCATTAAAAAAAATTTTTTTGAACCACATAGGGATGCACTATGGAAAATAATCCAGTGACAAACTTCTATTGAATATACTTCCTTTAATCAAATAGTTTTAATTATGCCATCCTTTAATCAAATAATGAGATATGAGTGACTCTGTGTATATATTTTATATATAACTCTAAATAATTATCAAAGGGAAGTCTAGGAGAATCCAAATGTAATATATCTCTCTATTCTATCATTATTGTAATTTCCTCCAGGTTGATACCATCCACTAACTAAACAAAATTTAGCGAGGTATGATTCTTCAAAAGGAATCAACACCCCCACCAATGAGTGATTTTCCAAATGATATATATGGTGACCATTGAATTTTAATAGGATCATGGTAAGGTTCATAAATTGAAAAGTTATTTACATTTATGGATTATAGATGTGTGATAAATATAACGAGATCCAATCCATGAATAATATTGAATATAATTTTACCCAGGGAGGATTTATAATATTTTATATATGAAACATACCCCATAAACCAATAAAAGAAGATCCTACCACATTTTTTTCAATGATCACACCCCTTGGTATTTTAATAGATATCCCAACATTAAGGAATCATGTATTCTTGTAAATATCTATTGAATACCTTCATGATAAAAATGATTTTTAAGATCCATAATAAAATGACAAATTTTCCATCATGAGTGAATATGATGTGTATCTTGTGTGACTTTGTTTTTTATCTAATATATTAGTAGTGGTGGTATATTATTTCCCTTGATTCATCGAATATCATGGATACCAATGATTATTACCCTAATAGGGTTTTGGATTACTAAACTAGCATGCATAGATCAATTTCCCTCTAGGTTTGATGCATTCAACCATTGGTGGCACTCTCCATTAATCGATTACATTGTCCAAAATTTTCTTATATCTCTCACAATCATGAGTTGTTTCGCATTATATTCTCAAAGTGATCCAATTTCCCATCCCTTTGAGGAAATTTACAAGATTCAAATTCATTCATTTTTGACATGTTAGTGTGTGACTTTTCATTATATATTTTTCATTAAATCATATATCTTGAAATTGCATATATTATTTATTATATAGAAATCCATTTTTCTATTATCCAAAATAAATATCAATTTTTTGTAAACATTGATCATCATCTTCAAAATTCCAAATTTATTAATTTTATTATATTATTTAAAGGCTTGGATTTTAAACCATTAAATAATATATTTATTTTTCATTGATTGTTGATAATGAATAAGATGGAATACCATACAATACTTGTGATGTTTTATTTTCAATACATGATATATTCACATTTTTTTACTATGATCTAAAAATTATATCTCCATATTTGTTTCAATGGTTCAATTCAAATACTTATTATGAAATAATTTTTTAAATTTCTCTAACTCTCTCTTCAATTAAATTATTCACAGTGGTGTTCTCAAACTATGTCGACCATTGATCAACCCATACATATAAATGATATATAAAACAAGTTTCTATCTTCTTCTTTGAATTGTATTCTTCATGAATGATATTTTCAATTTAGATTGCCAAATGTTCTGCGATGAGTAAATCAAATGGATGAATGAATTTTGATGGTCATTTTAACATTATTGAATTAATATATATTTTCTCTTTCTCTGGTTAAGGGTGACATTACACATTAATGAGGACATTATTCATAAAATGAGAAAATTTGGTAAGCATCACTAATTTTTTGTACTCTAACTCACATCGAATTAGGGATTCTATTCAATAAATTCATGTAGTGACTCTCATATTGGTTGTTGGCTTGGATTCTCTTGGTTCCCTCATCTTTTTGAAATATTAATGTTTTATACCAAACATTATTAAAAAATTCATTAAAATATAATTAATTCATCTGTTTAATTAACTCAAAGTAATATTTTTTGGGATCCCTATAGTGACACTACTTTTATTACATATATGTTATATAATTTTGATGATAAAAACATAGTGGAATATTATACTATGATTCAATATTTTAGTGTCTAGTTATAATTTCGTCAATACATTATTTGATCATATCTACAGAAACAATTTTTGTTATTTCTCTATCCTTATCCAATAAATAAAACAACATCTTCAATACGTGTAATCACCTGAGCACATACATCAAATAAATGGATGAGATAAAATCATAGTACGAGGATAAATAAGGACCAAAATCAATATATCCTTAGTGAGTTTAATCATTATAATAATAACAAAATAATAGGATTATAATCATAATCATTTGATGATACAATATATAAAGTGATGTAATATTGAAATTCATATAAATGAAACATCATGTCTCAGTGGTAAAATACAATACATGTTTCTGAACAAAGATAAAATCATATCCATGCAAAAAAATTGTAAATAATAAAAACATCATCATTTCGAAAAAATATAGAATCATGTTCAACAATATTGTTCATTATCTCATGAGATACATCACATTACCCAATGAATTGTTCATTATATAATTATGGTTGCGCTAGTCATTACCTAACATTTTAATAATCATACATAACACCTAGAATGTATATCAATCACTGAAATAAATTACCAAATATAATGTAATGCATTTCATAATTAATTTTTCTATAAAAAACGACCATGGTGGTTCTTAATGGTATGTTTAAATCATCCATGATATAAGGTTCATCATTCTTGAGTTAAGAATAAATAACTGATGAGATGTCAAAATGATCTTTGGAAAGAATAACTATTTTCTAAAATATTAGAATTTGTTATAAAATCAAATTAATAAAATGTATCTCATAGAAAATAAAATTTATTGAAAATGAAATTAAATTTGTTGAATTTTTAAATAATATCTACACAAAAATTTGTCATGAAAGAGGAAGAACTCAAATAAAACAATTGTGTTCATGAATACCCTTACATTATTTCAAGATGATATTTTGGGGTTAGTTTCATTATTATTAAAATTAAATACATTAATTACTAAATAAATAACCTAATATACATTTAATTGATTTATTATAATTTTATTAATTTTACTTATTTCCATTTTGATAAATCATAGAGTTTATTTTCATTGTTCTAGTAGTGTTTTATTTCTTAGTGTTCACAATTGGTATACCTGTATACAATAACGAATATTCAAGTAAAATGATAATCATTCTCCAAAATAAATGTTATTTGTTATTAATATACATAAATAAGTGAAAATGGTATCATATATAATTTATTTACATAGTATGTGGATTATTAATTCGATAAAACATTGATAAAAAGTTTATCATTACTTTTGGTTATTTTTATGACCATCATGAGCTTGTATCATTTCAATTAATCTCATTCTTATATATTGTTTGCAGTACATAAAATAAGTAATAATAAATATATTCTAATTTGATTTAAAGAAAAAAAATTATTACCATCCTATATTGTGAAAATATAAAATTTGATCTCATCATCCATGAAGGTTGTGAATTGATTCATCACCGAAGATATTTTAAATTTTAAAATAAAAGTATGTTATAAGATATTTAATAATAGATATTCAATTTAAAAAAAGAATTACATTATATATATGATAGTGAATTTTTCATTCTTATTTATATAGGATATCTTATAATGGAATAATAAAATAAATGAAATTACAAATATAACAAAAGTGTATTTTTCCTCTTGAATTTCATCTCATTGAGAACCTTCTTTAGGAACTCGGGTTTTGACATTTCTTTAGACTAGAATATCCTGAACATGGGTAATATGATTTGAAATAGAATTAGGGATAATTTATGAATGCTTATAAACATAGAATGTGCGAGGATAATTGTTGGTTATTGTGTCATTTATATAGGAGGGGAGAGGTGTTCATTGATTATTTTATCCATTACTATATTATTTTTTCTCATGACAATAAATAGTGATGATATTTGTGACTATATATAGTAACATATTAAGGAGGGTTAAAACTAAAGAGTTATTACCTCTTTAATATGTCATCCATGAATCAATAATTAATTTATTTAGCATATATATTATATAAAAATACTTTACTATTCACAAAAATCATCTATTTTAGAAAAATCCAAAAAATATACAGTAAAAATTTATAAAGATATTTATTCTAAAAAATAATTTATTCTGTGAAATTTTTTCTAAATTAGATAACTTTTAAATTTATTTAAAATAATATTTAACTTCCAAATTAATTATTATAATATTATAAACAATTTTATACACGTTGAAAAATTAATTAAGGTCTAATAAAATTACATTATAATTAAAATGAAATAAAATATAAATTTATGAATCATTTTTATGAAAATTTATTTTCTATTAAATTATTATATTATTTATAAAATGTTAAATAAATATTTTCATTTGATATATATTCAAACACATAATTTATAATTTTAAAAAAAATATTTATTTATACTATGATATAATTATATAATATTTTAATTTATATGATGACTATTTTTTTGTATTTTAATACTTGACTATACATTTATATTTCCTCGATTACTATTTATATTCATCATGATACTAATTCAATGGTGAGGATACTATTCCTTATGTATAGGTTCCTTAATTTCTGTAAATATTACTTATTTTATTCTTAATTTATGTTAACTACATTGCTATATGGATTTGTAAGTGAAATAAGAGTTATATATATATATATATTTGAAGGAAAATTACATTGAAAATTGTCTGGATAATTAGAGTGATAATAATGAAATGTGTCAAGCATGTATACAAAATGAATAAAAGATCATTCAGAAAGTAAAATAGTCAATATGTTGACATAATTTTGAGGTATTTTAATAAAAAATATTGATTAAATAATAGAATGAATTTTTTGAAATATTGAATGCCTAGAGGGAAAGTAAATAATTGCCCAAATTACCTGAGAAGACATTTGAAACCTAGTGGAGGTTTTTAAGATATATATGATTTTATAAAAATATATACTAATATTTTTAAAATATTATATGATATGAAATCAATATTTTACACATTATATAATTATATTTGGGATTTCGATTAATAATATTTTTATAGTAGAGGACTTAATTTTCATTTTCAGATAATAGAGTATGGAGTTTCCAGATTATGGACATCGATGTGGGAATAAATTAATTGGGGGATGAATGTTAATAAAGTATTTATATTATATTACTCAATTTTTCCTCCATTTTAAAAATATTTTATTATAAAAAATAATTCATAAATTAGAAATGAGTTTATTTTTTAATGATGATATTTAATTTATTTAATTTTATATCACGTGTTGGAAATAATTTATTGATAAAAGAAGTTTTATTTAGGATAATGTTTTTATTCATGAAGATAATTAGAGTATTAGGATTATTATTCCCGCATCTTTAGTACTATATTTGAATGAATAAAATATAATTTATATAAATACACTCCCAACACATCGAATAAAATACAAGTTATATTGGTGAATATTGTACTGATTAAATATTACCAGTTTGTGAAGTAAGTTTAATTAAAAAAACAAAAGTATTTTTGAATCTATCTAATATATAAAATAGACAACAAGACTCTAAATGGAAACTGGGAGTGTATTTTGGACAAAGAGAAAATAAATAAGAAATATTATGTCAACCAGTATTATAGTTCAATAGTACTCAATATCAATATATAATTAAAAGTATAATTGTAAAATGAAATATAGAAAGTTATATATACATATTGTAATGAATTTATTATCACATTATATTATAAATGATTAAAGTATGTCTTAAAAAATGAAATAATGTATATAGTTTCATTAGTTACCAGAATGATCTATATGATTTTTTTGGAATAGTTCCAAAAAAAATGTTAACAATTTTATTAAAAGGATTTTTTAGAAACAGACACATGTTATTAACAAAACAAAATTATTTTATTCAAGTATTATAGTATGAATATATATTGATGGAAATATTTAATAAGAATATTATCACAAATTATCATCATGATTTAAACCATTATACTTCATAGATGTTACTAACTACAGGAGTTTAAATAAAATATTTTTTCATGGCATTGCAATGTTATGTAGTTATAATTCTACAAAGATAAAATAAAATAAAAAAATATTAAAGTCTAGAGAATATAAATCAATAATATAGTCTATCAAATTGTTTATGATTATATGATATTCATTATAAGATTTTCATAATACTTTTAATAGAGTATTTGAAAATAATATATATATTGTTTATACAAAAGAAACCTCCCATTTTTAAAATAGTCTACAAATATTTCATGTCTTAACATGATAATGTTTAGTGTTTAATTTTTCATATCTAATGTTTTTTACTTAATATAATATAGTGTCTATAAATGATACAATAATCATGAGAATTATCTTATGTAAATATTCATAATATTCTAATGAGGTGAAAATTGGATTTGAATACTGGATGAAACATTCATTCTATAACACTTGTAATTTCATGGAATGGGTCTTTGGTATATTTGGCGTGCTTGTTTCATATTTATATTACTCATAACTAATGTGTATGAGATAATTAACATGATGAGATTATTACATTGATACCTTTCAAACACAATCATTGAATAGTATCTAATAATGGTGTGCTTGGTCATATTGTGGATTATATTTCCAATTGGATATTAATTGATATGCTATTTCTATTTTATATATTTATTATTTAATTTATGAATTGTACTGATATAGACCAAAGAAGTGTACGAAAATAATATATAATTAATGTGATGTGATTCTCTATTGGATGACAAGAATGTGATGTATTTATCCATAAGTGTAAATTTAATGTAATGTATTTATCGACCAGGTGATTCAATACTCAAGGAATATAGAATATATTCCTAAATGTATTGGATATAACTTCTTTATGTAGAATTGTTTCATTATTTCTTGGAATAATTTTTCATATAAAAAATGAATTATTTCTTATGATTTATCTATTGGGAGTAGGTAAAAAGATATATACGGTTGATCCACAACACATCAAATCAATTTGTATCATGGGTAAAATTTATTCTTTTCTATCTCCCCTTGATTTAATTATTTGATTTAAAAATAATTTCTTAAAAATAAAAAGTCCTATAGGGAACATTTTTTAGTCTTTCAAAAGATGATCATGTTTGTGAAACATAGAAAACAATGACAAATTCGTTTTAATGGAATCATGAGGATGATATAAATTAATATTAACAATTTATTTTGGATAATCTCATACATAGTGAATTTATTAACGAATATTGAAAAGGTGTATCACATATAATTTTTTTTTTCAAGATTGATATAATATGATGTAACTTAGTGTGATACTGAATTTTATTTTTAGGGTTCTAAAAACACATGATAGAAGCAATTTAAGAGATTGTAGAATTCAATCCCAAGATAATGATTCCTAAAATATTAATCCTATATAAAAATGAAATGAATAATCTATAAAATTATGTTTCATATATTAAATATTTCATTAATCATCCTACTAAATCATAAATTATTATTATTGTGGTCACATTTTTGTAGCATGAGGGAATCATACCTTTAAATATATCAAAATGTTGTACTTAAATCGCTTGATGATTGTGTTAGAGTCTATTGTCAATACAAATTGATATTGAATTATAAAAAAATATAACAGGAAAATAAGTTTTTTGGCTAAATATGTTTTTTTATAAGAACCATAAAATAACAAATTATTACATATTAATTTAATACTCGTTATAAATATCTCATGAATCCTTCTCGGGTATTGTGATATATACTCATGCGTTATAACCCATAAGTATTTTCTAAAAGTAATTAATGAATGAATAAATCTCCCATGTTTCATCTTATAAAATCATTGGTTAATTATAGATGTGTCTGTAGGAAATCAACCTAATGTTAATGATTCCATGAATATCAACGAATTTGGAACATGTACCATGCTTATAGTAAAACATCCAATATTGTTTTTGAATATAATGTTATTTTCACCAATTCCAAGTTTATTAATTGTAATATAACAACATTTTAAATAAATATATACTCAATCAATTTTGTTTTATTTTTCATACTATATTCTAGATATATATTTTATTTTTTAATAGAGGACATAATTATATGCCTAATTTGTAGAGGATTTTGAGAATAAATCACCAAATATATTACAAGAAATAGTCTAAAAAATATTCTATTTCCCATTATATGATATCATATATAATAACAAGTGAAAAAATTTTAAAAAAATATTTGGATTTCATACCAAAATATAAGAATATTATCTCTAACTTAACTATATGAAACCTCATATGTAAAAAATTATGAGTCCATACCCTAATACTCATTTAAATTAATTCTAAAACAATATTAATGCATCTCTCTATGTAAAATTTATTCCCCATTCAAAAATATACAATGTATAATAAAAAAAGTCTTTTATAGTTGATAATTAATTTAAAAATATAGATATGTAAATTTAAGAAAAGACAATCCTCTATAAAATAATTATTTCCTCTCAACATATAATTTAATCTGTCTTGATCTACAACAAAAAAAGTATTTATATAATTATCTCAATTTTTGATATCTATTATTTTAATGGACACTCAAATAATACCTTTGTCCAAGACATCATGTATCCATAGCCAACACAATATTTCGACCCAAAATTTCAATGAATGCATTCTTGATTCCCTATGTATAAACAAACCATAATCATAAATTAGTCATGTTTTATTTATATGTATGAATGAGAACAACAAAATACCCTACCCTAAATAGATACAACATCATATACACAATCTATTTGATTTCACACATTCATTAATGAATCTCAATTGAGGGACCAAAAGTATTACTTGTCATATGAGTTAAAAAACCATCATTATTGATCTCCAATTGATGATAGGATGAGATTAATACCCAACAATCCCTAATTATGTCATCATTATGTGATCTGAAAAAATAGTATAAAATTATAAATGTCATCACATTAGGTATCGTTCTATATATAGTTATTGGGGACATATATTCAATCAATGGTATTATATTATATCAAATAAAAATTGTATGATACAAATTTTATTATACATAATGACTTACCTGGTGCATAAAATATAGATTTTGTGCATCATTATAATATTCTATGTCTTTAGGAAAGAATATTAATAAATCTAATCATATGAGTTGATCAAAACATATAGTATTATATGATCAATATAACTTAGGGATAAAATGAACCCATACATTTCAAGGAAAAACATCACTATGATTAATTAAATGTATATCAATATATTTATATAATAAACTAATATGAAATAATCAAATTTGGGTTTTTATATGATTCATTTTATATTGTACATCCCATTTATGAATATTCAATATAACCACAGAGAAGATTTTTCTCACACATCATAAATGATAAATTGTTATTTTTTTCATTAGTTTTACTAATGTTTCTATTGTTCTTATAACTAATTTTATATTTATGTAGTACTTACCATATCTCTAGGACTAAATATGATAAAATAAACCAACTAAATGAAAATTTTGTGACATATATGTAGAATGAATGATTGAAAAATTGAAGGATTTAGAAATAAAATTCTTAATTTTAATCTCCTTAATAAAATTAATACTTCATAACTCCATACCAATAAATATTATGATATAATAATTTTTTCTACTTAGATCACTTTATATTTCTTATATTGTAATTATTTAAATCCTTTCCATAATACTTTTTTTAATGAAATATTTTCAAAAAAACTAATTAATTATATTATTTTATACAATTATAACATAAAACACATTAGGATATCATAACATTATATTTTTAGATAACTAAATTTTACCATATAAAATTCTCTATACACGCAGATCCTAAATCTATTTTAGGTTATTATGTTTAATTATGTAATAATTATTAGTGGAATAATACATTAGTATATTGTGATATTATATATTTCAAGGTAACTAAACCTAACTATTTTCAATCATTTTTACCATTACATATAAAAAATATATATGATTTTATTTAAACATAACGTTTTTTTAATATTGGAATACTAATTTTTTTACATTGAGCATTATGGGAAAAATCATACTCCCACTAGACATTTAAAAAATATATTCACTTCAATATACCACTCTATACTATAAAAAAATTTACATTGTTAAATTAAACATGTCCACCTTATTGAATATATTTCCATTGATGTATTTAAATAAATTTTGTCTATGAATAATAAATTATTAAAATATTCCAGTAACGGGTGGGATGGTCTACAATGGGAAAATATTCTCCAAAATATGTACGAAAACACTATCCTAAAAAAATACAATTTTGACATTGTGTCATCATGAAATTATATTATAAAATCAATTGAATCGAAAATAATATTTATTTAATTAATTATACAAGTTAGTTCATAGTAAATATTTGTAAATGAAGGACTTCTCATATCATGTATGATAATTGAGATTAATATATAAATATTTTAGATAAACCAATATAATATTGATATACTCCATTAAATATAGTTTTATTATATAGAAACTAATTTTAATATATTTTTTATTCAAAATAAATGATTAATTATTTAATATAATTATTTTTAAATACAATATATTTACAAGAATTTAAAAATAAAAACTTTCCTCCCATACCCATAAATTTAATATAACCAATATCTATTTCATTGAGACTAAACATTGAAATTACATAGCGTTTTAATAAACCATTAAGGTATCCCATATCATTCATTCTTAGGGAATCATAAATACATCATGTTAAGACCATGTTTCATGGATGTTAATGTTAGGTCGGAAAAACAAGGAATGATGGCAAGAGGGGGGGTGAATTGCCTTTTAAAAAAAGATTCACAAATTAAAAATCAAAGTAAAGATGCAGCGGAAATAAAGAAGGCAAGACACAAGAAATTTGATAACGGAGTTCGGCCAAAACCCGGCCTACGTCTCCGCTCCCAACTCAACCGTTGAGAGATTCCTACCGCTTGCTTTTCAATGGTTATAGCAAGAAACCCACTAGGCTTTGAGGTAGCACTAGGACCTATTACAGCTTGCTTTTATTGGTTAAGCAAGAACCCAATGCTTTTAATGGTTAAGCAATAACCCACTAGCCTTTTTAACGGGTGAAGGCTAGCTCACCGACAACTCAAGCCCTTTAAAAGGAAAGGCTTGAAAAACCTCTTCACACCTTAGTGGTGGTGTGAGAACCCAAAGAAAGGGAGATGAGGAAAGAGTTTGGGGTTTGTAGGCACAAACCCAATTTTAAAGCTCACAAAATATAAAACAAGAAAAACCCGTATTTGAGGAAGACTTGGGCGCCAAAGTATGATGGAGTTGATGTAGCGTGCTTCTCCCAAGCTTCTTGAGGTGCTCCTTGGATGTGGAAGTTGTTGGAGCACTTGAGGTTCTCTTGGAACAATCCGCCGGAGCTTCGCCAAAATGATCAACAATGTGTCCGGTGGCTTGGGTGAGGTTCCGGGGCTTCCTAGGCCTTTATTTATAGGCTAGGAACCTTCAAGTATCCGTTGGAGGGCTTTGGAGCCGTTGGAAAAGGCCTCGGAGCCGTTGGGAGGCTTTTGGAGTTGACTGGTCAAAGCCAACGGCTAGTTTGACCAGTGCTACCGGCTGGCCGGTGCAGGGCCACCGGCTGGCCGGTGCCTTGACAGTGGCTGAGTCTTCTTTTCCAGGCACCACCGGCTGACCGGTACAGCTCCACCGGCTGGCCGGTGCCTTGGAAGTTGAGGAGAAGAGTCTTGATCCAGGCTCTACCGGTCGACCGGTGGAGGAGCCACCGGCTGGCCGGTGGCAAGACAGTAGCAAATACTATTTGAGCTGGGTGCCACAGGTCGACCGGTGGTAGAGCCACCGGTCGACCGGTGGGGAGGCAGTAGCTACCCCTTGAGTCTGGGTGCCACCGGCTGGCCGGTGGTGAAGCCACCGGTCGGCCGGTGGACTGAATTTCAGTCCATTTCTGCCTCTTCCTTCGGAAAAACAAGGAATGATGGCAAGAGGGGGGGTGAATTGCCTTTTAAAAAAAGATTCACAAATTAAAAATCAAAGTAAAGATGCAGCGGAAAAAAAGAAGGCAAGACACAAGAAATTTGATAACGGAGTTCGGCCAAAACCCGGCCTACGTCTCCGCTCCCAACTCAACCGTTGAGAGATTCTACCGCTTGCTTTTCAATGGTTTTAGCAAGAAACCCACTAGGCTTTGAGGTAGCACTAGGACCTATTACAGCTTGCTTTTGATGGTTGAGCAAGAACCCAATGCTTTTAATGGTTAAGCAATAACCCACTAGCCTTTTTACGGGTGAAGGCTAGCTCACCTAACTCAAGCTATTTAAAGGAAAGCTTGACAACCTCTTCACACCTTAGTGGTGGTGTGAGAACCCAAAAGAAAGAGGGATGAGAAAAGAGTTTGGGGTTTGTAGGCACAAACCCAATTTTAAGCTCAAAAAGGATAAAACAATAAAAACCGTATTTGGAGAAGTCTTGGGCGCCTTTGATTGATTGAAGAGGTTGAAGGCCGCTTCCAAGCTTCTTTGATGGAGCTCCTTGGATGTGGAAGTTGTTGGAGCAAGGTGGGTTCCCTTGGAGGAAGTCCGCCGGAGGTACGCCAAGGATGGAAAATGTGTACGGTGGCTTCACAATTGTTCCGGGTGTGGTCCGGGGCTTCCTCAGCCTTTATTTATAGGCTAGGAACTCATTGGGGGCCTTCGGAGCCGTTGGAGAGGCTTAGAGAGCCGTTGGGAGCCAAATGGACAGGCTGGTCAAAAGCCCAACGGCTAGTTTGACTGGCTCCACCGGCTGGCCGGTACAACTCCACCGGTTGGCCGGTGTTTGCAAAAGACATTGGATTCTTGTCCAGGGGCCACCGGCTGACCGGTACATCTCCACCGGCTGGCCGGTGCCTTGGTAGAGAGGAAGAGTCTTGATCCAGGCTCTACCGGTCGACCGGTGGCACCCAGCTCAAATAGTATTTGCTACCACCGGCTGGCCGGTGGCAAGACAGTAGCAAATACTATTTGAGCTGGGTGCCACAGGTCGACCGGTGGTAGAGCCACCGGTCGACCGGTGGGGAGGCAGTAGCTACCCCTTGAGTCTGGGTGCCACCGGCTGGCCGGTGGTGAAGCCACCGGTCGGCCGGTGGACTGAATTTCAGTCCATTTCTGCCTCTTCCTTGGTCAACTTCTTGGCAATCAAATGCCTATCAACACAAACACTTAAAACACAATGTTAAACACATATGAAAGTGATTGTGATCATGAAAATCAAAGAGTGTGGGGTACAACAATCTCCCCCTATTTTGATGATCACAATCACTTATCAAAGCAATGTAAAAACTTAAATGAAAGGCATGCCTAAATGATAAATTGAAAATAAATACTAAGCATGAGAGAAAAGATTCTCCCCCAATCAATCAAGAAATTTCTCCCCCTTTGTGATTATCAAAATAGCGTGGGGCATAAAACTTGATTGAGGGAATAAATTGAAAATCAAGATTTTAAACACAAGATTTGAGATTTGAAAATCAATTGAGATTTTTGAAATTGAAATGAAAAATTGAATAACAGTTTGAATTGAAAGTTTTGAATCAAAATTGAGATGAAAAATTTGAATTGAAAGTTTTGAATAAAAAACCAATTGAATTTTGAAATTTGAAACCAAGAGTTGAAATTGAAAGTTTGAATAAAATTTGAAAATGAAAAGCTTAATCAATCCTAACTCCCCCTAAATAAAAACAAAGAATCACTGGGGAGTGGTTTTTGAAACCGAAACAAATTTAGGCCCGGAGAGACTTGCCAAAAGGGATTTTTCAATCCAAATTTGTTTCATGGCGGGTCTTCTCCTATAGAATTCATCGGAAAAGAAAAAATCGATTTGGGTTGGCCGTACCGGGCGTTTTTACAATTGCACTCATAAATGAGATGCCCGGTTTTCTTGCAATAATTACAAAATTTATAATCGGAGCTCCCCCTTACAAAAACAGTGGGTGCATGGGAGGAGGAGGCTTGGTTGGTATAGCCAAGTCCATTGGTGGTTCGGGAAACCCTTTGGGAACCTAGGATATTGTTCAAGTTTTGTTCCCCTTGGGTGAACTTGGCTAAGGTCTCTCTAAGGTCTTTGATGGTTGATTCCATGGAATCAACATTTGGGAAATTTTGGATTTTTAGGGAGAGTTCCTCCTTCTCTTTAAGAAGTTGTTCTTTTTCGGAGGAAAGTTTTTTGAAAGATTTTTTCAAAGCGACAAATTTTGAAGAAAGCTCGTGAAAACCATTTTCAAGTTGATCTCGAGCATGTTGGAGTTCTTCGTATGACAAATGATTGAAAGAATTAGAAGAACTTGAAGACGAAGATGAGGAAGAGGAGGAAGATACCTCATGTTTTGCCATTAGGCAATTATTACCTTGGTCGCTTGAGGAGAAGGAGGAGAAGGAGGAGCTATCACTCCAAGATGCCTTTGAAGCCTTCTTCTTTCCTTTCTTTTTCTTGGCCCTTTTCTTGTGAAGTGGGCTAGCAGGTTTGAATTTTTCGTCGAGTTCTTGCTCTTGAGCGGGTTCTTGCTTTGGAGCCTCGCTAGTACCTTCATAGGTTAGTTCTAAAAACTTCCAAATATCATGAGAAGATGTGCAAGAAGAAATACAATCAAAAACATTACGATCTAACCCACAATGTAGAGCATTCATGGCTTTGCCATCAAGCTCGAAATTTGCAATGTCTACGGGGGTCCATTTAGATTCATCGGGAGTAGAAAGTGAATAACCATGCATGACAATTTTTAAAATAGGATAACTAATGCTTTTAAGAAATGTAGTCATGCGGGTTTTCCAAAAAGAATAATCGGCTCCATCAAAGAATGGAGCACGATCCAAAGAAAAACCTTCGGGGGCGTAAGAGGTTGAAGCGGTAGAAGCCATCAAAAAGGATCTTTAATTTGAAACCGGTTAGGGAATTATTCAAATACGTCCTCTGATACCAAATGTTAGGTCGGAAAAACAAGGAATGATGGCAAGAGGGGGGGTGAATTGCCTTTTAAAAAAAGATTCACAAATTAAAAATCAAAGTAAAGATGCAGCGGAAATAAAGAAGGCAAGACACAAGAAATTTGATAACGGAGTTCGGCCAAAACCCGGCCTACGTCTCCGCTCCCAACTCAACCGTTGAGAGATTCCTACCGCTTGCTTTTCAATGGTTATAGCAAGAAACCCACTAGGCTTTGAGGTAGCACTAGGACCTATTACAGCTTGCTTTTATTGGTTAAGCAAGAACCCAATGCTTTTAATGGTTAAGCAATAACCCACTAGCCTTTTTAACGGGTGAAGGCTAGCTCACCGACAACTCAAGCCCTTTAAAAGGAAAGGCTTGAAAAACCTCTTCACACCTTAGTGGTGGTGTGAGAACCCAAAGAAAGGGAGATGAGGAAAGAGTTTGGGGTTTGTAGGCACAAACCCAATTTTAAAGCTCACAAAATATAAAACAAGAAAAACCCGTATTTGAGGAAGACTTGGGCGCCAAAGTATGATGGAGTTGATGTAGCGTGCTTCTCCCAAGCTTCTTGAGGTGCTCCTTGGATGTGGAAGTTGTTGGAGCACTTGAGGTTCTCTTGGAACAATCCGCCGGAGCTTCGCCAAAATGATCAACAATGTGTCCGGTGGCTTGGGTGAGGTTCCGGGGCTTCCTAGGCCTTTATTTATAGGCTAGGAACCTTCAAGTATCCGTTGGAGGGCTTTGGAGCCGTTGGAAAAGGCCTCGGAGCCGTTGGGAGGCTTTTGGAGTTGACTGGTCAAAGCCAACGGCTAGTTTGACCAGTGCTACCGGCTGGCCAGTGCAGGGCCACCGGCTGGCCGGTGCCTTGACAGTGGCTGAGTCTTCTTTTCCAGGCACCACCGGCTGACCGGTACAGCTCCACCGGCTGGCCGGTGCCTTGGAAGTTGAGGAGAAGAGTCTTGATCCAGGCTCTACCGGTCGACCGGTGGAGGAGCCACCGGCTGGCCGGTGGCAAGACAGTAGCAAATACTATTTGAGCTGGGTGCCACAGGTCGACCGGTGGTAGAGCCACCGGTCGACCGGTGGGGAGGCAGTAGCTACCCCTTGAGTCTGGGTGCCACCGGCTGGCCGGTGGTGAAGCCACCGGTCGGCCGGTGGACTGAATTTCAGTCCATTTCTGCCTCTTCCTTGGTCAACTTCTTGGCAATCAAATGCCTATCAACACAAACACTTAAAACACAATGTTAAACACATATGAAAGTGATTGTGATCATGAAAATCAAAGAGTGTGGGGTACAACAGTTAACAGATTAATAAAACAATGTTTTCCAGGATTTCGCTTTTATGCAATTGTAATATCAATACAAAAAGAGAACAATGATATGTGAGGCCCAGTTAATCTTTTCACAACTCTATGGAATATCATGTACTCATTTCATTTAATTCATTCTCCTTTTTGTAATATTTTTAATTATGACCAGAATATTAATTCATCAACAGTAGTAATCCTTTTAAAACCTCTAGACATACCAATTCATTGATATATACAATTTTATTGAATATACAAGGGTACTGACATAAAATTATTATCAACATTTTGCATCCAAGTCCTTTTGATACTATATGTGAATAAATCTATGAATCTCTAAATCATCTAGATTCACCAATTGAAAAAATTAACCACATTTTTAGTCTAGAATATTTTCATCTAATACATATAATATTATTATTGATAAGAAATTTTCTAATGTAACAATTTATACTAACTTCTTACAATAATATTTTACATTCAATGATTGGTTTAAAAGTTATGATTATTTATTTTGATATTATTACCAATAATAAAATATTTTAACATGTGAAAGTAATGTTTTCTTACATTATAATATGGAAATTAATTTGATGGATCCAACTGCATTGATGACCAGTTTGAAATCACATCATATCTATTAGTTAGCCAATATCACTATTTCACTATGAAATGGGTCCATTTAAGATTTCATCTCTCTATATTTATATTTATGTAGGTACTCATCTATATCATCCTAGGATATTCATACATAGATATTACATAATTTTTCATGAACATCTATGAAATCAAATAATCATAGTCCCACCTATTGTGACGGTAGGGTGCTTTTGGTATTGTCGAAACATAGAAAATTTGTTCATATGTGAACCAAATAATATCCTAATAAGTTCAACATAATTATCTCCCTAGTTAATATATCCTAAATAATTAATTTTTGCAACAATGGTAGAATTATCATAAGAATGATTTATCATAAATGCTTAATAAAAATAATAATGGGATATATGTGAGCCTAACATCAACATATGGATTTGAGAACATGATCATAACATTTGAAATTCATATGTTGTATATCAATGACCATAATCATTTTTCACAGAATAGATATTGGTAGTAAATATGACATAGATAATATGTTAATCAATGAACATGATCCATGGAGTATTATATTGGAAAAAACATAGTTTTTTTGTCTACAATTCAGAATAAATTGTTATTTACATATCAATAAATTCCCATTTACAAGGATAACATAGTGAAATGGGATCACTACCCAAACCATCATAATAGATATGGTTCACTACCAATACCTTCATACTAGAAAAATTCACTTACAGATCCATGTTCTCTCCCCGTTCTTGTCTGTTTTATCTCTTGAGATATAATAAATTACATAAATCATTGTATGTTGATATTGGTCTCACCAAGGATATAATTAAATTCATATGTATGTGTTCCATAAGATCATAATCCATTCACCATATCATAACTAAGGAAATGAAATTACTTTCATAAAAATTTTATAATATCATAAACTGTGAGAATGTGATAGGTTTCAGAATCATTTAATCATTTAATCATATCATAACCTATGAAAAAGAAGTGAGATTAATATGGATTCTATCATGGGGAAATGTGTTTAAGATAACTAGGATTCATAAACATAATTCCATAAAAAAACCATTCATTGGAATAATATGAATCGAGACCCGTGATCATATCCCCAATATGTCACAGTTATGAGTAATGGATTATTTATTTTATAGAGAATGATATTAAATATAATTTAAAACATTTACAGATGAAAAAAACATTTCTTGTGAAAATAATTTTTTTGAAAAATTAATATTATGAAATTATATTTCTTTGAATATAATAATTTAGAAAAAAAAGAATGAATTTGAATCATTTCGTAATGATAGAATCCATTTCACATATACTATTTTTAAAATATCATTCATTGAAAATAAGCTTTAAAACTATAAATTATTCAAAAAAATAAAAGATGGTCATGATAGTGGGAATCTAGAATCTTGGCACACACATTAGAAAAATTACTCTTTTAATGCTTTTAATAAATTAGAAAAATAGAATTCCATTGAAAATGACATCAAAATTCACATCATTTGTTTTAACAAAGTAAATCATTATTAAAAATTATTACTAAAAAATATTAAATTTTTTTAATGAATAAAATGAATAAACATAACTAGAAAAAAAAATTATATGAAAATACATTTGTTGATAGAATAGATTTATAATGTCAAATTTTCATCAGAAGATTTCATACAATAAATTATGTAAAAAAGTATAAAATTTTACTATAATGTGAAAATATAATGAATAACGAAAAGATTAGAAAAGTAGTTTTTCCTAAGATATGGATCATAATATTTTATCATTAGAATTATAATCATAAAAATTCATGATAAAAAATGGGATTGTATTACAAAATCATTACCACATTGGAAAAATTGAATCTAAAGCCGCATGATGGAATAAAATAAACATAAGCTTAAAACATCATGATAAAAAATAATATATTGATATTAGGTGTTAATGGGGATGTTTATTTCCTTCCTAAAATAATATATGTGTATAACATAACATACGACTCAAAGAATGAAAATTTAGACAAAAAACCCTACTATAAGTCTTCACGTTTGTCATACACATTAAAACATCAGTTTTAATGATTATAATGTTATAATAAATATATTATATAACTAGATTTAAATATAAATCAAAATATAATTTACACATTAATTTTTATTACATGTATATTATAAATTACTTGTATGTCGTGTTTTAGGAAATAACTGCATTCTTGTGGTGTTTTTTTGACATGTTCTTTTTTCTCTACTCATATATATTATGTAATAAAAATATATTATTTAGAATTCCAAAAATATAAAAATATTATTTTTTGTTGATTTATAGGAATACATAAAATATAGAGATATAAAATATAATACCATGTTTACTGAGACTATAGGTCATAAATATGCATGAATATTGTTTTAATTTTATTGAAAAATTAAAAGAATGAAAGGTAAATAAAATATTCCCATTATAAAATATATTTTATTTCTTATATATTACATATTTTAATTTAAATATTATTTATTACCTTTTATGTAATGATTGAATTAATCACATCACTAATTGAGGTAGTTGACTATTGTACACACGAACAATGTTATCCCCTTTCTAATGGAATATATAGTAAGAAGTAAAATGCCATACAGTTATTAAATAAAAATAAAAATATCATTAATATCAAATATAAACATTAAACCCATTATTATATCTATCTATGAGTGTTTTTAATTGAAAAATCGTGACATCGGTTCATAATCCACGGTCCACATTTCACATGAATAATGAAATTGTAATCCATTGGTTAAATGAGATGATGGTTTTAGGATATTACCATAATGTTGAATATATAATTATATTAAGAATAATAATTATATAATACCATAATGTTTTAAAAACAATTTAATTAGGTGGTGTAACAAATAGAAATTGTTTATTGAGTAAATATTTGTCTTCTTCACGTATCATTCATTGGTTTTACCAGAGCTACCTTTCACGGACGTTCTATGTGGGTCGTCTCATGCTATGCTGGCGTGATTTCCAGAAGTCAGTTTGATCTCTCCTACGGTGTATCAAGAGGGATAGTGCATTTTCCTAGAGGTCTCTTCTGTAGTTTTTGATGAGGCGGTTGGGTGTCTTTGGTGAACCCTTGTGTCTCGATTCTGTTCTATGAAGTTTTATCCCCTAATCAAAGGCTTTTTGTGGACTCAAGGTGTTTGGAAGATCATGTTCACATAACTTCAGTTCATCAAAACTTCTTATTCTTGGTCTTTAGGAATTTCCAAAATGTGGTGTTCCTTAAAGCTATTAGGGAGTCCCTCATAGGTTTCATTGTGCACATGCCCTGATCATATACAGTGAAGATTTGATTGTGGATTGGATCTGTGTTGAGTTGTAATTTTCCTTACCTCTACCAGAAAACATCTCCATGATGGTGCATGGGTCGGTGGTGTGGAGGTAGGACATAATATTCCTTGTGTTTCCCAGGTTCTACCGCTCATGTTCCCTATAGGGCCACTTGGTCCAGATCTATAAGAACCAAAGGCGATGCTGTAGGAACCAACCCCTTTAAGCTAAAGCTAGCACCTCTGCCTCTTCATTGGCTGGTCTGGAGGCTAGAATTGTCTCTATTTCATCCCTGGTTTCGGGTGACTCTCAGTTAGTTCCCAAAGCGCATGAGGAAATTTTTCCTCCCCTACATCTCCCCTCCACTGGTGTCTCTTCCTATTCAGTTTAAGTGCCTTTTGTTTCTCGAGTTCCATCCCAGTTAGCTACAATGTTTTTTGAGCATTTTTTCAATCCAAGCAAGTTCTGATCTGATGGTTATTGCTGGAAAATCCATGGGGAGGCCCTTCTAGAAGACAGTATCCCAGGTGTTTCCCCCTTCCTCTAGGGTTCTCATGTAGGGGCAGGATGTTGGTATGATTCATTGTTCCATCCCCAGATGATTCCAGTCTATAGGACTCTTCCAATGGTTCCCAAGTTGGAGATGTAGAGGACACTACACTCACCAAATCTGATCACTTATCAATCTCCCTCCCAGCATGGTGAGAGGAATGTCTCTAATCTTGGTTCCTTCAGAGTCCCAACTAGTTGAATATCACCCTGCGTCTAGTCCTATCATGTACAACTGATCCAAATAAAGGCAGTTGAGAGAGTTTTATTATTTTTACCTCAGCAAGGCCGGGAATCCCGGGGTCAAAACTAGGCTGATGTGTTTTTAAATTTTTCCAATGATCATTTGGATCTCCTATGGTCTTGGTGCACAGGTGAAATCAGACTTCATTGCCTCAAAGATTAAGCAGAACAATGTGATTTTGGTGGCTGTTCTCAAACACAAACAGAGGCACGATAAGATTAATGACTTATTTATCAAGATAAAATTATGTGGTTCCATAAATGGGGATCTGATTAATAGGTACATCTGGATTTTTTGGAATAGGGAGATATCAATGGAATTAGATTCCTTAGGTTACCTGTTTCTTACGACGAGGGTGTCAATGGGGGGGATAGTCTATTGGTGTCATTTGTGTGTGGGAGTTGTGATGATCATTATAGATCCATGTTGTGGTAGGACATGAGTGTTATTGATCTGAATGACTCCCCTTGGCTTGTGGGGGTGACATTAATTTCATTGCTTTTCCTGAGGAGAAGAAGGGTTTTGGCATTTTTTCTTGAAGGGAAAGCTTTTATTATGCTCGCTTCACTGGAGAGAATGGGTTGATGGATTTGGGGTTCCTTGGAGACCCCATTACTTGGTGCAATAACCCGAGAGGCCGAAGTTAGTGCTGGATTCTGATTGATTTGTGTCTTGAAAATGTGAAATCTTAATCCATGTTTACGGATTCCAATGTCATGCACTTAGTCAGTGGGGTCTCTAACCACCCCGACTCTACTGATTTCCCTAGAACCTAGTCATGCAATATCGGATGGCTTCAGGTTCTACCACCACTGGACCAGTGCCCGCAGTTATAAACATGTAATTGATGATTTTTAGAGTGTACCAATGTAGAGACACGCATGGGTTGCATTCCATAACAAACAGAGGTGACTAAATATAGGGCTAAAGGCATGGGAAACAGATCTTCCCTTCAATGGTCAGGACGTAGTGGCTACAAAATAGGGTATCAAAGCATGGAAGAACATTTAGAGGATATCTAGAATGACTATGTGTTTGAGGAGCTCTAGGCTGGAAGAGATCTTGGGATGAGATGATTCTTTAGTAGGAACATGTGTCTTATGAAAGATCCATGGTAATGTAGTTTCATAAGAGTGATAAGAACTCAGAATACTTCCATGCCTACTTGAAAGAAAGAAGGTGAATCTGTAAGAAAAATATTTTACATGATGATGGTACACACTCAGATGATAGAGACACTTTTGGGAGCAGGTATCATTCTTATTTCAGGGATCTCATGGCTGGCCCTAAACTGATGATGAACATTTGATACACAAGTTGAAATGTGGCTTTATGGGAGGCGGTGGTTCCCTCTATGTATATCAGAGAAAAATATAGCATTGAGATTATTCCTGATGGAGTGGAGATTCATTTTCCATGATGAATATCAATCTGGAGAGTGCTCCATACCCTGATGGATCCCCTGGATCTTTCTATTCGGATTCCTAGGAGGTGGTCTGATATGTTATCACTGTTGCAGATGAAGACATCATCTGGGGTGGTAGTCTTCCAAGGTTTTCCATCACCACCAATATTGGGCTTATTTAAAATGTTCTGTCTCGCATTACAGACCAGTGAGTATGTGCAATTTCCCCTAAAAATTCTGGAAAAATCATCAACTCGAGGTAGTCCAAGTTTCTTCCTTAGTCGACATCTATTGAAAAACATGGGTTTGTGAAGGGAAAGACTATTTAGGTGTCTATCATACTAGATCGAAATCATTTGAGGGATATTAACCTTGAGATCCATGGCTCGAACTTGGAAATCAAAGGGGATATGAATAAGGCCTACTATAGGATTGAGTGGGTTTTATTAATAGTGAGATTATTAATATGGGGATTTCACATGGGGCTGTGGACCTCATTTTCAGATGGTTCAAATCCACATGGATTCCTATCTCCTAAGTTGGCAGGACTGATGGTATTTTCAAGGAAAACCACAGGCTCTAACAGGGAGACAAAATTTCTCCAAGTATATTCACCCTTGCATAAGAAACTCTTAGTCTCCTAATCAATAAATGTTTATACAATGTTTCTTTACGTCCTTATCACAGGAAATGGAACCTTACTACAATTTCCCATTTGATGTTTGTAAATGATACCATTATATTCATTAGTGGTTTAAGGGGGTCATTTAGAGGAATCAAGAAAATATTGTAGGAATACTGTTACTGGAGCTGAAAGGTCATTAATAAAGAAAAAAGTAATCTCTACTAAATATTTTCCTAGTAGGATTTCTTCCCATTGTATCAGGATGATAATGAAACATGGGACCTTCCCCACCGAATATATTGGGACCCCAATTTCATCAGGCAGACTAAAGGTACGAGACTTTGATAACATCATGAGCTAAATCACAGGTCGAGTTCTCAACTAGAAGAACTGCTACCTCTCTTTCAGGGGGAGGATTTCATTGGCCAATAGTGTTATTTCGGCCATACCCATCCATGTGTTGGCTTCAACCAATGTTACCCAAGGTTTCATGAGTGATATTAATTAGATTATGGCACATTTCATGTGGGATGCTTATTCGGAAGGGAAACAGCACTAGGTCTCGTGGGAGAAAATAGTGAAGCCTACACTGGAGGCAGGGGGTTAATGTAGGGATTCTTACATCTACGCATCGTTGTATACATGCCATGTGGGCTTGGGAAGTGCTCAAAGGAAAAAAAACATTGGGGGAAGGCTTTGTCCTACTATTTGGTGGGTGATGATGTGGCATATGATGGTCATCCATCACCTTTCTTGTCCAAAATCCTCCCCATTATCAACACCATAAATAGAATTCTCATTGGATCATCGGGGAAGGCAATAAAATGTTCTGGTTCCACAACTTTTCAGGCTCGGTTCTCGTATTCCCGAGTTTCCCATCCCCTTTGGTATTGTTCTAGGAAGCCATTCCCCACCCCATATTAATCAATGTAGTTCTGGAAACAGAACAACAAGAGATCTCAGAATCTATTTTCATCAACTCGAACCATGATTTCAACGTACTCACTGCATCCTCCACAGGAAAATTCTCTTCAAAGGATTAACGTAGGCTCTGGGCTCTCCAATACTTTCATGATAACTAGGATTATGTGGTTATGTGTAATGAAATTCCCTCAAAATATATTTTTTAACGTAGAGGATTAGGAACCATGTAGTTTCCACGGAAGAGTAGATTAAGAAGTTGGGTATCTGAATGGAATCCAAATGTAATTCTTGTGATCAACAGTATATTGAGAGTACAACACATCTGTTTTTTGAGAGCGATTTGGGCTAAGTGATATATTCCTTCTTCAAGGGATGTACTAATTTCTCCTATGGTATACACCGTAATGTTCCCTTTCTAGGTATATGGATTTATGTAATAGTTTGTTCGGGCACATAAAGGATGGTGAGGTCAGTTTTCCTAATAGCGGGGTGTTGGTGCATGTGGCAGGAAAGAAACCAAGCCTAGTGTGAAGGGAATCTCCCTACCCTGAGTTTCATTGTTGTGCACATGCGGAATCCGCTAGTGGATTTGGTTATGATAATCCCTAACTGGCATGAGGGTCCTTCACTCAGGCTTCTGTAGGTTAGTTATCATCCTACGAATCATTTCAGTACTAAAATCCAGGGGCAGTGGATCTGTTGGTGACCTCCGTCTTACGGTAACAAGCTCAATTTGGATGGTTCTAGTGTACTGTGAGAAATGAGAGTAGGGGGTGTTGTTCAAGATAGGAGTGGAAGTGTGGTTTTGTCCTTTACTACATATTTTGTTTATGGAACCTCGCTTTAGGGTGAGGCAAGAGAAATGATTGCAGGGTTATTACTTTTCTTTCAGAGGAATATATCTATTTCCCAAGCCGAGACTGATTCTACGAGCCTTCATGATTCAATGCATGGTAAGGGACGTCTTTTGTGGTCAATATCCTACATGTTTAGAAAAATTCTACACCCTTATTTACAATGTTATTATGATGCATACTTTGCATGAGGGGAACAATGTTGCAGATCACCTCAGTTCTATGGCACAACTGGGATCCAAAGACACATGCCTCCCTTTAATCAATCTATTGATCCTAGAGGGAGTTAATATAATTAGAGGTAATTCTTTGGATCTCCACTACTTTAGGACTCCTTAGGTCCTGATCTCCCTTTTCATTCTAGCTGTTTCTGAAGTGTTTATTGTTTTGTTTCTTATTTCTTAATGCTTGTCTCCATAAATTTCATTAGAATTAAATATTGATGTTTGATAGATGAGTGTATTTTTTATATTATTTAGGTTTTTATTGGTAAAAGCCTAATTTTTTTATGTTTTGAATAAGATAGGAAATGGGGTGGCCTTTTATATGTTTGGTGGGTGGAAAACATGAATATTTTTTAATGAAAAAGGTGTAGTCACTTTTTATATGAAAAAATATACAAAGTGTATATTAATAATGAATAATATATTATTGGGTATAAAAAAATAATTAAAATATATTTTGGGTACGTTTTTAGGTCATTTTTTCACTTCTCATTATAGTGTAACCACCAGTAATCTCAATTTTACATTAACTGCCAAAATCCATTTTTTCTATTTTCATTTTTCATTTTTGAAAAAATTTATGTTTAATTAATTTTTTAATATAAATTAATATTATTAAAACTATAGAATCCATTTTGATAAATTAAATTAATATAATGTTAAAAATTTCTTTAAAATTAAACCCACAAGCGATATGTGATATATGGTTTCCATAATGAATAAATTCAAAAGATTTACTGGTTTTTATATCAATATTATATGTGAAAATCTATCAAATAACCTAAAATAGTTATGTAGATATATAATAAAACTAATTTACCTATAAAACAATGTTAAACATTTATTAAACATTATATATAATAAAAATTAAATGCCTATTTTGAAATAAAATTTTGAACTCTTCACTATTCTTTGAAAATGTAACATTTTCAAAAAATTCAATGAAATTTACCATAATATACATTTGATATTAATATTTCTAAAAAATATAATTATTTCATAAAATAAATTTTTAAAAACATTCCCAAAAAATATTATTATCCAAATATGGTTTTTTTAATTTTTATTCAATACAACTGTTGAATATTGAAATATTATGTAATTTTTGTCAATATTTCTTATTTATATAATACAATTATATATAATATTTTTAAACTAGTTATTATTTATTTTATTATTATGCATAATGGATATGTTTTAATGGTCATGTTTGAATAATATTAATAATATACCATGGTTTTGATAAAACAATGTGTCAAAAGCTAATCCATGATTGCATGTAATGTGATCTGAACTTATTGTTGTGAAAATTGAATAATATAATTAAATAATATTTTTTAAAATAAATAATTACTAAAATTATAGGTTGTTACACTATACCCTTTTAAAATGATTTTTATCTAAAAAAATTCATTATAATACACGAAAATTAGGATACCTTTTGATTATGATTTCCATTTCTCCATATATATCATCCCTAATCAGGTTTCTCCAAAAGACATTGAATATGATTGTGTTCTTATTACATAGATTTTTTTGTGTATGGTCTAAAATTTCTGTAGGTTGTTTAACATAGGAATTATCATGAACTAGTGGTATAATATATATGTTTAATACACGTGAAGGGTGTGGAATTTACTTCCTCAAGAGAGAGACATGGAACACATCATTAAAATGAGAAATATTTGGTGGAATCACCAAATGATAAGCTACCATCCCAATAAAAACATGAAATTCAAATAATACTATATACCAATATCATATATTCACATTCTTCCTAACTATCATAACCATATTCCAAGAATATATTATTAGAAATACATTATATCCATCTAAATATTATTATCTCATTGATGATTATCATTAAAAATATTCTATAGAATTTTAGTTTCGTTGATGTGTTTTAAAATTGATATAACATTAAATTAAATTAAATTCGTAATCTTATATCCCAATATATTTCATTATATATTACTATTGACTCAATTTTTTTTTTCTTTATAAATATTTTTTCATAGGTCTTCATATAGATCTATATGAATACATCCGTGAAAAATATTATTATGTGAAAATAAAACTAGAGGATGGTGTGCATCTCATCATTCTTTGAGATATAGTGCATAAGACCTCCAAATTTCAAATACGGTACGGATTTTTCTATCATACATTCCATCTATTTTATGAAAATATGTATTGATAAAATTGAATTGTATAAAATTTCATTCTGAAGACGTCACCTTAACAACAAGCTAATCCTCAGATACTGATAAAAAAAATTGAATGTGGTAATCTATCAATCCATAAAAATTACATAATATATATTCTAGAAAGATAATCCATATATAAATCATGTTTGATAATGATAAATAGTTCTTAATTTTAAAAATAATTGACTAAAACCCTTATATATTTATGCCTTTTATATTTTTTAGTGAGTCCCAAGTCAAAATACATGGTGTTGTTTTCCCACTTCCATTTTGGTTTGGGTGCTGGATGTAACATCCCCTTATAGTTCTTACTCTCATACTTATCATTATAAAATACCAATAACTAAGATGAAAACGTTTATATATCTATCTTCATTTAATCCCATGATTAGTACACTATAATATATCAATACATCTTTGTTCATGTAAGATGAATAGATAATGAAGATATATGATCCTCCTCTAGAAAATATTTCAAATATGGTATGTATGGAATATATATATTTTTCATAATCCATATAAGTCCATTATTTTCAAGCATAGACTAAATAAAATTGTTTGAATTCTTTTACATCTCAACATCTTAATTTTGTGCGTCTTTAATCATCATTTGGATAGCTAGATGACTAAAAAATTGATAATTATAACACATCACCCCTTGATTTAGGATTTTCATATCCACCCTTAATAAATAAAATAAAATATTAGATCATTTTTTATCCTCATCATGGTTATTATGTCAAGATCTTTTTTATTTAATGATTCAATTTCCTTGTTCTCGTTCCTATGTTCAAAAAATAATGGGTAGTAATAATATATAATCATATTTAATTATCTTATATGCTTCATATTCAACTAATTTTATGATAATAGAGAGTTTAATTCTCAATTATCTATATATTTTTCATAAATTTTACTATAATGATAATATATGAATATTTCCTATGAAAAAATCACCATATCCAACTAAAAATTGTGGGTTGAGTTTTTTATAATGATTCATTAATTTTCATCATTAATTGAACTTGGATTTCATTCAACCCAACAATTGACCTAATTAGTGGGGTGGAAGGAAAGGTATTTTTGATCCCCATGGGTAGGAATCTAGTTAGTGGGCATCATCAATATGCAATACGAAAAATTTCCCCCATTTTGAAAACATGAATAAACAACAATAATAAATATCAAAAATAACTTATATGAATTATCAGTTAATATAAAAAAATTATAAAAGTCAATGTCTTCCAACATTAATCAAAACCAAATGTACTATAATATAATATGAATGATAAACAATATTTAACACCTCCATGCGACAAGAGATTCATCACCCCCAAGATACTGCCAACTCCACTAACAGAAAGTGGATCATAAGAACAGGATAAACCATCTCCATATATGATGAATCTTTCCATTACTTAGTCCATATATAAAAAGATACACATAAACCCAATGGTGTATGAATTGTGTGATCCAAAGACCAGTAGGATTCCACCCAATAGAAAATATTCCCTTCTATAACATTAGAAGACTAATTTATAGGGAGTTAATCATAATAACATTTTAATTGTTTTATAAAATCATTTTATGAAAAACCATTGATCAAATTATCCTTCTTAAAATAAATATTTACACAAGGTCTACCCTATACCAACAACTGACATACTATCACATGAACACCATTCGACTATAATTCCCTAATATAAAATTCCAAATGATAAAAAATCACATGTGGAAATCTAATAAACTCATGCCTCTATGTTAATAATCATCAAAACCAACTACCAGTAATGATACCTTGAATGAGCCACTACATAAGATATCATCCAATTTTTTTGTCCCACAACTTTATCATGGATGACCCATATAAATATTTTGGTTTCATAAACATCATAATATAACCCATGAAATTATATGGGCATCATAATCATGTCATATGATTATTTCATTTTGAAAATTGATAGGTATCATATTTTCAAAACAACTCATGAAAGGATTGTGTTTCATAAGCATTTAATTTTTGTATAACCTATGGATAAGAAATGGATTTCATAAAAAAATGTCTTTTCAAAAATAATCCATTAAAAGGAAGAATTGAATGGTGACGTTTGATTATATCCCTTCTAAATAATAATCTTAATTAATGGGATTTATTTTATATGGAGATTGAATATGATTGATCACTCTAATAAATTCATTATTAATATAACCTTTTGTTAAGAATCATTTAAAAAAACAAAAAAAATTAAATACAATTATTTAAAAACCACTATGATAATATTTTTTTAATCACTAAAAAGCATTAGAATCATTTTTTGAAAAATAAATCTTTTGGGAATGAATTGTTTTTCTTGAAAAAATTATTTAAAAAAATCATTTAAAATAACCATTATATATATAATATATGGAATTTTTTTTAAATCTGTATTATAAAGTCCTTGTTATAGGATCTTCCTAGAGGTGATCTATACCGAATGGGTCACATGGACTCAAGGGAATTTCCACAAATGCTAGAGGGTACTGACTAACATCAGGGGCCTTAGGTGTGATAGTGGGTAAACTATGCCATCATTATAAGAGTAATGCAGTCAAAATAAATAGATAATTATAGCAGAAGCAGTATTAATATGTAATTAGTAAACAGTTAATGATAATAAGTAATAAAAAATTGGAGCACAAATATATTAATGATGCATGACATATATGTCTAGGAAAAAATCAAATCAAGTCACAATACTGGAATATATTACTAAACAATAGTACAATGGAAAACAAGTAAATATCTCTATCAACATCTCATGCGTCAGCTTGGTCCCATGCTCTCTAGTTGCAGAGAAATCATGTTACTGATGTAGAATGGAGCTTTCCCTTAACTATATATGGATCAATATAATCTATTTGGGCCCAAAACCATGACCTACATAGATTGTGAGACGGATACCATTAGGCATCCACCCAAATATTTGTTCCTAACAATCAGTGAATATATATGGTTGGGAATAAGAAAAAAGATTTAGTAAATAAGAAATTACTCAAAATTAAACAATCATATCATTCAATTACATTCATATTCAAATATCAAGTAAGTAGCTAATAAACACATGTAATACTATGGGAATTACTCACATCCTAACCCCAATGGTTCAACCAATTAAAAACAATCATCCCTCTGGGATGTACATACAGTCTATCCACTATGGATCAGCTTTAGAAAAGACTCTCTGAAGAAGCACTCACCATTAATATCCCATTTTTTCTTTTTTTGGTAAAATACAGACACTCTAGGGATGTACTCAACATCCAATTCTCCATGGGGTCACCCAAAATGGAACTACGGAAACTCTAAGGTAACACTCAACATCCATCTCCCATATGGTCTTTCAATGGTAAAGTAAACAGACACTCTGGAAAATCCCTCAATGTTTATTCCTCCAATGGTCTAACTACACCAGGTTCCTAGTGGCATTTGTTAGTCAATTGTGCACAAAATTTTTTCGAGAAGCCAATTAAAACACAAAATAATACTTGGATAAATAACTACAAATCATGGCACAACATATCAGATAATATCAGTCCATCCTAACAAAACTAGGCATAGAAAAAAAGTATCCTAACATGCCACACTATAATACAGTAGTCAATATCAAGACAAACATGGGAAACATCTATAGAATAGAAATTATCCCATTCAAAATAAAAAAACCTATACTCAGGAACACGAGGAATATCATGCATTAACATGGCTTAAATCCGTAAACGCACAATACCCCATTATGGGGTATTGGGAACTTTTTCACATAATATTCAGAGATGAAGTGTAGAAAGGAACAGACCACCTAACTCTGTGTATGATTGATATACTTCTACATCTGCCCATGAATCAACCTAAAATGTGAAAGATCTAAAAAATTACCAAAACATTCAACGAAATATTTCTCACTTGAGATTCAAAATCATGAGATTGGATTCTATACGAAGGAATAACTCACTGTGGATAAACCAACACAACTAACAAAGTTTGATTCAGAGAAAGGATTGGGAGTTAGAGAACTAGAAAAGTGTCATTGGTATCCATCACTCCTAGATGAGATAGACCTAGAAGAAGTGGTTTTTGTAGATTAGATGCGACCTTGGTCCAAAATAACAACTAAATAGAAAATTAAACAATGATTTCTTTAAAGGTACACAATTTGTACTTGGCTTAATAGGATTTTGCTTTAGGTGGTCCCTAGGTCACCCTACATGACCATGTACTCGTCTGTTACACGACCATTACACGGTCACATATGAAAATTCGGTACATGGTGTCTCCTTCAAAGTACACTGTGTGTACTTCATAAATTTCCATATTTTCCTCTTTTCATCAAAAAACTCATAAAAGAAAATCTTGTAAAAGGTATGAATATCTGGGTTCTTACAATCTTCCCCCCTTAAATAAATTCCTCCTCTTATTTCCTTAGAAAGGAGACATATAAGAATAATCCTCAAAAAAATCCATCCACTTTGATCATTCATAGGCCTCCCACACCCAAGTATCATCATATACGCACCTGTGAAACTATAGAACATGTACCAGAGGAACAAACTTTCCATATAGAATCACTTCAAAGCGATAGAAAATTCAGATAGGATGCTCCTCAATGATTCCTCCACCTATATCTCAACCTCCTAGGGTTGAAATACATGAGGTGGGTCTGAGAAATAACATCGTAGCTGAGAAACGTGGAACACGTCGTGCATAGAATGTTACCTATGATGTAACTACAATCTATAAGAAACCTGCCCGACTCTCTCAATAACCTCAAACAGTCCGACATATCTCAGTAAAATCATTCCCAGCCACCTAATCCACTTGTGTCACAACCTCGATGTTACACGTCAGAAAACCCGATCCCAGACCTCAAACTCTATATGTCGTCTCCATCGATCATCATATTATTTATGTCACGACTCGACAATATCCATCATATTTTGAATTTACTCTATCTTATTTGTGGTCTTCTAGACAAGGTGAGGTCCCAACATAGATTCTTATCCTACCTATAGCCAACATAGTGGTGATCGGTATGGCCCACTGAAAAAATCCCTGTAATGTTCAATCTGTATTGTATTCTGAGAATTATTATTGTTGGAAAACTCCACAAGAGGTATGTAATTCTCCCCTAAACCTTCAAAATATTGGACACATGATAGAATCATGTCTTATAACACAATAATTGTATGCTTAGTCTTTCCATTTTTCTGAGGTGGTAAGCTATACTCTGATTTATGTGTGTTCCCAAATCCCTCTGTAGTCCCTACCAGAACTAAGATGTAAAATGTGAATCCTAGTCTAAAACAATGTTTTGTGGAACTCCTTGAAGATGTACAATCTAAGGGATGTACTACCTTCCCAACTCATCAACATTTAAGGTCTCTTTGATCACTAATATGTGATAAACCTTCATGAGTCTGTCAATGAAAACCCAAAATGCGTCATTCCCTTGAGGCTATTTTAGAAAACAAGTCACAAAGTCCATAATAACATCATTACACTTACACTAATGAATGGATAACTTCTTCAAAATCCATGTTGGATGCTGATTCATCTCCCTCACCCACATACATGTGGAACCCCTCATGATAAAACCAAAAACGTCTCTCATCATATGTAGCTACAAATACAGATGGTTCAGATCATGATATATCTTGGTGACACCATGATGAAATGCCCAAACTGAGGAATGAAAGTCCCAGATCTTGTCTTTGCACATGTATGTTGACACCCATATGCTCCAATGATAGCACAAGATCTCATCCTTTCCTATGGTCTGTCTAGGAATAGGGTCCCTTCATGACACACTCTATTGCAGGGCTAAGCCTTCATCATCTGATAGTTGCCTCATTCACATTCAATCATTTATAGTAGAGGTAACAGATATATAATAAAGAAACTCATACCTTAATATGTTATAATCCTCCATATTATTCTCAGAGAACATATCCATAAGCTTCCACTCACTACTGGCCTCCAAAACTACCTATATTTTTATCCTCGTGATCAACGCATCAACAACTACGTTGCCTTTCCCCTGCATTTAGGTTGGATCAAAATCAAAATATTGAAGGTACTAAACCCAAATTCACAGTCTCTAATTTAGATATCACGATGTGAATATTTATTTGATACTTTTTTGGTGGTTGAAAACCAAAAAAAACTCTCAGAACTTATTGTTTCCAACCTCAAGGTAATGCATGAATAAATACATCAAAAACTACATCGGGCATAGGGTAATTCCTCTAATGTGGCCTAAACTATAGAGACCCGTACGAAAAGACTCCTTTTCCCTGGATAAGCAGTTCTCCCAACCCTAAACCTGATGTATCACAGTAAAAAGTATATATCTTGCTCGAATCTTCAAATAATTGTATCTGTGTTGAGGTAAACCTCACATTTAGCTTATGAAATGATGACTCACTCGAATATGGCCAAAATTATTTTTCACCCTTCTTAGTCAGGGTTGTCTGTGGAATTTCTATGTGAGAAATGTCCTATATGAAATATATGTCGTATCCAACCATCCCTAGAAATTGTCGTACCTAAAATACGTTCTCTAGATTCTCTCAAGAAACAACTGCTCTCACATTCTCAGGGATTACTGATACTTTTTTCATTGAGTTTACATGACCCTAGAAGAGAATATGGTCCCTCCATATAGGAACATTGAGATCTTATAATACAACTGGTGATTTTCTTTGTACTCCAAATGATATCAAAATGTGAGGCAGGGTTGTGTTGAGCATGAGAGTACACCAAGTTATCGTCCTTATAGACTACCACAAAAGAATCCAAGTATGGATAAATACTCAATTTCATAGATACATGAAAACTATAGGAACATTCATGATACCAAATGTCCAAACCACATACCCGTATAGACTATACCTACTCTGAAAGGTTGTGAGAGGTATATCAGATGGTCTAACAGGCTATTGATGATAACCGGATCTCAAATCAATCATCGAGAACAATCAAGCTCATAAAATCTGATCAAAGTGATCATTAGTCCTTGGAAATGGATATCAGTTCTTGCCCATCAGCTGGTTCAACAACCAATAATCCACACATTGATTTATTTTACCATCCACCTTCTTCACAAATTGGGCAGGTGAACCCAAGGATAAGTACTTGGTCGGATGAATCCCATTGCCTACAACTCCTCAAACTGCTTCTTGATCTCCATTATCTCTTTATTATACATCCTATAGAGAGGAAAGAACAATAGTTCCACTCCTGGAATAATCTCAATAAAAAATAATACCTCTCGCTCCGGAGGAAAACCTGAAATGTCCACTGGAATGACATCACATAAATGATCAATCACTATAGCAAAGTTCAATTGTGAAGTCCCCTAGTCATTCAAATATAGACTAGAAATATGGGTTGTATCAACTCCAAACCAATGATGATCAGGCCCTTTTATACTTTCATATACATCCCATTCTTCCTTAGGTATGAAAAAACTGCCCTCTAAAGATTTAAAACTAACCCTATAGCGATAACAGTCAACAACATCTGAGTAGGAATATAACTAGTGAATCCTAAAAATGGAATCCTACCCAATTATATTTGATACATAAAGATCCAATGATAAGTGACACCCACCATTATCAAGTGGTAACTCCTCGTAATGGCCTAGACTAGTTATTCTTGTCCCCAACAGAAGGTCCAGTGTCAGGACATCAGCAGATGAATATATACAGTGCCCAAGGTTCTCACAACAGCAGCATATGTGAAACTATGTGAATCCCATTTATCAAAAAGAGAAGAAGCATAAATGGAGTCAACTGGAATCATACCTCAAACTGGAGAGGGTATGAGATCCTCCTAGGGCTGGGTCTACTACACAGTAAATATCTGGAATGGACAACGGCCATGTGACCCTACTTGACCACCCTGAGCTAATCCACCCTGTTGAAAATGAAATCCTGCTGACTGGAAACCATATCCCTGACCCCCACTACAATAAAAATAGCAGGATGAACTCAATTTACTAGACTAATGAGGAACTGGGGTCCTGCTCTTGTACTAGTACTCGAGATAGAACCTCTATCACCAATTTCTGGAGATAATAACTGATAGAACCACTAAAGATGAACCATATTGAAGAAATATTGGCTCTCCACTATGTCTCTCATGTAAATGGGAATTGCATTACCGCTCATTCCAAATAGGTATCATACCACCTTTCATCCTAAAGGTGTATCTCACATACTCGAATCTCCACCTGTAGACTCCCTACAGTGCTTCTTGCTATCAGAAGAAGAAGCACCAACTATGGAGGCTAAACCTCCCTATCCCATATCTCTAGAATCTCTCAAATATTGCTTTTTTATTAATGCTAGGTTGACTATAGAGGTGATGGAATTCAACATGAATATGTTCACCTAAGATCAGATGTCATGAATTATAACATCCTTAATATTTCTCTCCTGGAATATCTCATCACATCATGGGATGGGTGTGAAGCGCTACAGCTCTGTAAAGTGAGAAGAATAATCCATGGTTGAAAGCGTACCCTACTCCAAACTCAATAACTCTTAGGTTTGATCAGATCTCATAGTATCTAGGTAGAAGTAATCTTAGAAAACATAGTAGAACATGTCCCAATCCATAACATGCCGACATCCCACTTGTGAGATCACATACCACCATATCCTGGCAGAATATCGAAGCATGTATATAGTGTTCTTCATCATCGTCTATGGAGGCATCTAATGACTCTCAAGGATAGATAGCATGGCCTTCAACCACGAGTCATGAGATGGAGGTCCTCCATCCCCTGAGAATGTGGGAGGATGCTGCTACTTCAAAACATGCATCTACTCAGCCATGGATGGGGTTGGATGTAGTAATCCTCCGATAGTCTTCATGTACATCATTAAGCCTTCATGGAATTTTGCATCAGCACCTATTTCTAGAATAATGACTTGTGCCAAGATAGGCACAACAGGCGGATCTGCTAGCATTTTTTGGTCTGTTATGTCCGGTGTTTGATCACTACCCTGTAACAAGCATACAACCAGATGATATCTTGGTGGCCTGACTGCCCAATCTCAAATGCACACCTTAGATCAATATTGTCATGGAACAAAACATAGATGTTCGAAGGAGGAGTAGGAGAAAGAAATCATTATTTCTAAACTGTACATACAAAGAGTGTATGTACCCTACACATCGCGCTAATTCAAGCCTTCACATGGTCGTGTACTCTTGCCAAACATGGTTATGTATTACCCATAAACAAATCGTGTTACCCCAATACACAATGTGTAATTGGTTTCTTGTCCCATTATCTAGTACTTCTACATGACTAACCCACATGGTTCTCTAATATCTAGACTAGATGGTGTGTTTGTGCCAAAAATGACATGTACTAGAATGAACATCACAAACTTGTGTTGTTAGTCACATTTCTGGTTACATGGATGACTCTACATGGCGTGTTTTTTAGAAATGTCATGTACTAACTACACATATTCCACTCGTGCCATTGGTCACATGACTGGACACATGGTCTAAAAACATGGAATGTACATCTGGTATACGATGTGTTCCCCCAAGGATTATCCAACCCCCTGTCTTAGGCCGCATAGGTAGTAACATGGTTAGGGACTACATGGCATATACATACATTACACAACGTCTACTACATAAAACAGTTCTTTCCCAAAAAGAAGAATACATGGATTGTATTTATCAATACACATTGTGTATTCTGGTTTTTTAATGATAGTAAGCATCAAAAACAATTTTAGAACATAGAAAAACACTAAAATGAACAGTAATGAACCAAATTCCGATCTGTGAGGGCCCATACTCCCCACGAATCAACATTTGGAATCTTATAAATGACAGAAATAAGAATAATAAGTCAAAGATCCTCCAAATTCTGATACATGACGGCCTATAACACCTCAAGAACCAATGATTGGTGTTAATTCAAAAAAAACCATACTCAATAAAATATCCCATAAAAATAGGTATTCAATCAAGGCATCTATCAAAACATCAATCACAACAAAATGAGATCAGTAAAACACCATAAATGGAATGGAAATATTGAATGACATATGATCTCTAGTAAGTGCATATATGATGCATGAGATGACATACCCTCATCTCAATTTGTTTCAACAGAAATAGAACCACATTTATATCAAAAATAATTTCACAAAACATGTAAATCACCTAATGATGAAATCAAATAAACCATAATAATTGAAAACCCCTAAAATTTACAATAATTGAGGTAAATTATCTTTTTCCTATACATAGGTTTCCTACTCCTGAGTCGAACTTATTACCCACTACCTATTCTGTCATATCCCTAACTATATGCTTCAAATAGTATGTTAGTAAGAAAATATTTCCTCTGACACCACTTTGTAATTTCCCTCTTATGGGAGCTGCCCAGAGGTGCCTCTTTGCTGGTTAATCACATGACCTCAAGCATATTTCCCCAAATTCTAGAGGCTTCCCATTAATAGCGAGGGCCTTTGGTGTGATACTGAGGAAAATATGCCCTAATTGGGAGAGTAATGCAAGAGAAATAAAAATATAATAATAATCGAATCATTAATTACACGGAATAAGTAAACGGTGGAAGGTTGGAATAATAAAAAACTATAGAAAACATATATAATTGATTCATGATACATATGTCTATGAAAGAATACATAAATGTAGAAATTCTTGACACAATACCAACCCAATGTACAAAGGAATGCAAGAAAATAACCCTAGGAGCATCGCAAGCCTCAACTTATTCCCATTCACTCCAACTACATATAAATCAAGTAACTAAAATAGAATGGCACTTTACATTGTCTATACTAGAAGAAATATAATTTGTTTGATCCCATAATCATGTTCCAAATAAGGTGTGGGACAAATCCCACTAGACAACCACCCAATGATATGTTCCTAACAGTAAATGAATATATAATGTAAGGAATACGCAAAATGAAGATGTAAATAAGGAAGTACTCATAAGTAAACAATCATACCATTCTGTTGCATTCATTTTAAAATATCATGTAAGCAACTAATCATAAACTTGTATCCCTATGGGATGTACTCAAATCCTACCACTCTAGTTTATGAAATTAAACACAAGAAACCCTCTAGGAATTACTCATAGTCTATCCCCTCTCGTTCAAAATTAACAAAGACACAATGAGGAAGCACTCATTTCCAATTCCCAATGTTGTATTTTATCAGTAAACTATAGACACTATGTGGAAGAACTCAATGTCCAATTCCCTATGTGGTATCACAATGTAGAACTAAAAACACTCTGAGGGATAACTAAACGTAAACCCCCCTATGGTCTCGCAACATGAAAGTAAGTAGACACTCTAGGGAAGCACTCAACGTCGATTCGCATGATATTCAAACTACAACATGTTCCCACAACCCTATGTATGCCAATAGTGCACAAACGATAACCAACATCCATGTAAATCACAATACACAACTTGGCTAAATAGCTACAAATATTGGAACTACATATATGATAATATCACTCCATTCTAATAACACTAGGTATGGAAAACAGAGCATCTTAATTGGAAAAGCTAGAACAAATGGTCAGTATCGAAACAAACATGGGAAATACATCAATAACATGGAAATTAACCATATTCACAATCAAGGAACCTCTACTCATACACACAAGGCATAACAATAATTATAAAGGATAAGACCTCAAAACACACAATACATTATTCAAGGGTATTGGGAACGTTTACACATAAAATTAAATGACTAACAACGAAACGGCACAAAACACCCACCTTGGTGTTTTACGATTGAAGTACTCCAACAACTGTACTTGAATCGTCTTAGAAAGAGATAGATCTAAAAAAACATCTGAAACATTCCACCAATGATATCTCATGATAAATGTTAAATCATGATAGGACGTTCCAAAAGAAGGATGAACTCTCTGTGGTGATTCCAATGTAACTGATGAATCCTGATTCGTAGAATGAACTATGTGTTAGGGGCTAGAGAATATTTGTTTGTATCCGTCTCAACTGGACGAGACTGACCTAGAAGAAGAGGTTTCTGATAATTAGATGCAATCCTGGTTTGATATAACAATTAAAAAGAAATGTACGTGGTGTGTTCTTTAAAAGTAAAAAGCGTGTACTTTCCTTAATCAACCTCCTCATTAAGTGGTCTCCAGATAACACCACATGGCTAAGTACTCAGCCGTTACATAGACAGTACACTGTCAACAGTGGTAATCAGGTACATGGTGTGTACTCCTAAATACATAGTGTGTAGTCCTTAATTTTCCAGATTCTCCAATTTTCATCAAAAACATCATAAAAGAAAAACACATACTTGAAACATATATTCAGGATCTCATATTATCTTTCAAAATATATTTGAAAAAATATAAAGGATTCTTGAAAACATTTTGAATCATTTTTTTATAATTTCTTTTATTAATTATAATGGATGATTGGAAATTTTTTTAAGTAGTTTTCTTTGAAAATATATTTTGAAACTTATAAATGAATCATGGAAATTTTTTGAAATAACTTTTATTTAAAATAGCTTCAAAATTTATAAAGATACATAAAAACATTTGCAATAAAATTCAATTGAAGGTATCATGGAAAAATTATATTGAAAGCTAAAATTATTTTGAAAATAATTTTTATCAACATATATTTGATACATATAATATAGGAATGTAAAAATATGGAATCCCAATCCTTGAAAATATATTTGAAAACATATAATTATTTATCAAAAAAAATTGATTTTTTTTTCTAAAAATGACGAACGTCCCTTTTAAACCATAAAAAGATAGAAATGATACTCCATTAGAAAATGAAAATGTGATTAAATTTTAAACCAATATTAAAAGGTAAACAATTTCTAAAATATTTTTTAAAAAATAAGGATAATAGTATTACATGTTTTGAAATTTTTTGGAAAATGACCGAAAGTTGAATAAACTCTTCTTTTCTTATAAATAATTTATTTTGTAACATAATTAAAAAACATAATAAATATGGTACAATTATACGATCATATCACTAATAACCTTATCATAATAAACTTTAGGATATACTCTGATAGATAGATCATAATATTTTATCTATGGAAGCATAATCCTAAATAATACCCATATACTATAAGATTTTAAAGGTAAATAGTTACCACATTGGTAACACAAAATCATAATACCTATGGGATAATTACATTACATGACAATTAATTAATCATTCATTAAGATATAATAATGAAAAAAAATATTCCAAATAACACTATATATACCTTATAAAAGATATAGTTGAATAAAAAACATATATTTTCTTATAAGGAAATTTGAGAAATAATTTCATTTATAATTTTTAAAATTTGGAACCATAATCACCATGAATGATTTAACATATAAGGGATATGTAAATAAAAGTTAATTTAATTTTAATTATCATTTTATAAATTAATTTTCATTATATACACCATGAAAAATAAACGAGTGTGGAATTTGGATTATGTCTTGTAGAAATAAAAGTCGGTCTACAAAACACTTTCTTTTAGTCTTGACATTATTGATACATGATAATAATTAAAGTTTAATAATTATATGGTTATTATAAATATAAAAAAGAATAATATTCTTATATATCATTCCATATATTATTTTAATATTTCATTATATTAAGTGTTTATTTATAACTCCATTGTAATTTAATGTTTCAGGTAATAACTTTGTTGTTTTTCGTATATGTTTTAACATGTTATTTTTTGACCCTCTATAAAAGAAAATGATTTAATTATTTCATGAATGAAAAATGATAAAAATATCCTTTATATTCTTTATATATTTATTTATTATAATATATTAAATAAATTATATATTAAATTGAATACAATGATCATGTAGATGGTATGACTTATTTATGAATGTATATTAATTCCATTTTTTATTTTAATGAATGAATTATAGTAAATGAAAAAAATATATATTATAATTCCAATATATTTACTATTTTATTAATACCATATATTATTCAAATCCCATCCTTTATACACTCATTGTATACTATGAACAAATCACATCACATTGGATTAGTTGTATGCCACATGTCCATAAACAAAGTTATCATATTTCCACCAAAAACAATGAATAAAGGTACATGTTATTTAATAATTGTTGAATAATAAATACATCATTACGTTCATATATATCATATATAAATAATAAAAATATTATTTCCAACCATGAATGATAGATATGGATGAAGGAATGGCAATAGTTTGTGAGGCGGTAGTCTATCATATACAAGAATAATGATTGTGTATCCATGTTTATGGAAGTGTGAGAGAGTGTAGGGTTAACCCTTAAAATAAAAAAACATATCTGGATATTCATTATTATTATTTGATTATTTAATCAATTACTTATGATTATTTTTTGGATTGATAAATAAATAAAACAAATGTTCCTGTTGATGGATATTACCTCTTTATGAGGTAAATCATTTTGGTTTGCATAAAAGGGCTTAATTCATTGTAATTCAGATGAGTTTTATAAATCTGTGAATAACGAAGAAGATTTTTAAGAATATTCAGATTTGTTTTTGATGAGATTCATGGCGTTAGATATGTAAATAGAGGGGAAACGTGGTTGGCTTTTATATGTCAGAAAAAGGATGCACTTGGATTTTTTTAGAGGAATTACATTCTCCATATATTTTAAATGTTTTGAAAATGTTGGAAATGATCCATTTTAGCTACTAAGTGGTTTAGTGGTAAACATATTCCCATTAAATAATTTTTATACATGTTTTAAGAACATTTTACACCTATTATTATATTTTTTGTCATTAATTATAGTCATTTTTACATCTAACAAATCAAATAATTTAAATTATATTCACTAATATTTTTGTTAAAACCCCAAATTAACATCAGTAAACATTATAAATTTTAATTATTATAAATATAAAATACATTTTTCAAAATTCTAATAATAAATTATTAGAAAATTAATTAATATTTACTCTCACAAACGGGATGAGACAACATGTTTTTAAAGTGAGAACATTCAAATGTATAAATTTTTTTATTTCTAATATCAATATGAAAGAGATTCTAATAACTTCAATTGAATTTATTATAGTATAATTGAACTAATTATAATTTTAAATTATTTAATATATTATTTTTATATTTAGAAAAATTATATGAAAAAAAATCAATAAAAAGTTTGTGTATTTCACTATTCGTCCATAATGAAACTTATCATAAAAATACCAATAATTATCCAAATATATATTATGATATTATAATTTAATAAATGATGTTTATTTTTTTCAAATTAAAATTATAAATGTGTCCATAATTGAGTTAATATAGTTTCACAATAAAAATTCTTGAATTTGTTTTAGATAAATACATCATTTTATTGATAAATTTTCATTTAATATTATATTATACAAATAAATTATATAAGATGATATTAAATTTACTTATTTATTATATAATATATAAATTTTTTGGAAATAATTTATCAAAGGTGTTATATTAAACACATTTATATAAAATTATGCTTGTACATTGAAAATTTGTTTCGCAGAAAAGGAATTTCTTTTTTAGATAGTTCTTGCATCCATTTATATCTAATTAATAAGAAAATGTTAAATTTTATATTAATGTGTAAATAATATTTTCACAATTTAGATAAATTTATTTTTATAGTCCATTACAATGGTTATGTGGTAACTATAGTATTATTTTTTTAACATTATGAATAGCATATTGATGTTCAGTAGAAGAAAACCATTTGTGTAAATTTATCAATAAAGGAACTCAACATTGAGTGTTAAAAAATCCAAAAATAGTTCTTCATATACCAAATTCGAATATATATTTTACCCGTAGTAAATAATTATCCTTTTGATTTGTGAAATTATAGAAAAAAATTGGTCAATCATTTTAAACTACATTTATTCATTATTACATAAAATGAAGAATATTTAAATGAATAAAATATTTCATGAAAAAAAATTAATAGAATATCAATGTGTTATATTGGGGGGGAGGGGGGAATGAAAAACATGAATGGATGTATGCATTTAGTCATACGTGATTTATGATGGTCTATTTTTTGATTAATTGTTTCAATGAACGAATAAGGATTGACGCATTTTGGATAATATTAAGCAATTTTGTGGTTTTCCTATTATATTTGAGGGTCATAGGGGTTCCCATTAAAACACCACAAATGTTTTTTAAAAATATAAAAATAACCACATTTAAGAAGTAATTATATCATAAATACAATGATTATAAAAACCAATTATATTATTAGTTTATTTGTGATGATTTTTTCAAAAGATAATCAAATATATGTTGATAGAAATTTTTTTAACGTCTATAATAATATGGTGAAAAATTTTGGCCTCTCCAAACTGAATATTATTACCAATGGTTCTCAAAATCCATGATATCAAAACACCATATTTAATTATCCTTATAAAAAATTAATTATTCAATAAAATTAAATAATTTACATAATTAAAATATTTACTTAAAATTAAATATCAATCTAACCCCATAAATGATTAAAAAATGTAAGAATATATTTAATTCAATAGTATTTTATCCACTCTAAAACATTTTATCATTTTTTGAAAAAAAAATTAAAAGTAAACAATGACTCGTTCATATCATAAAAAATTAAATAAGTTTAATCAAATCACCTTACATGGCTTAATAAATTTTTTTTACCTTATCAATTCCTTCTCATATTTGAAATAATTAATGTAAAATTAAATAAAAATTTTATTTTATTTAATATAATTTTCTTATTTATTGTTTTATATTATCAATGTTGTTTTTATATTAATTATTATAATTATAATATATTTATTTGAGATGTTCCCTCCATGACAACATCTTTTATTAATTGTATTTAATCACTAAAATATTTGTTTTATAGATTATTATAAGTCTCAAACATTTTCACTTGATGATTTATTTAAATTTATGGGTATGATACCTTAGTTTGGTGTTCTTGTCATTGATTTGTTAGAGGCATTTTAAAAGAGAAACTAAAATATTTGATTTTAAATATTCCAAAAAACCAATATGTTTTTGAAGCATCATTATTTGAATGAAATTATATTATTTCGTGTGTTTTTGCATAACCTTATTTTTGAACTATAATGGTATAATGATAGTGATTCCTTTCAATATTCATTATATTGAGAATTATGAGATTCTAGTGCATTTTTATAGAATATTTTTCATTCTATATATTCATAATTTCATTCATTCCATTAGATGTAACTGTACGTCTTTATTTTTTCCCACCATATTTATATTTAAATATAATTTTCTTCAAATATAAATCCTCATAAAGCTTACCTTAATTTCAAATATTAATATATTTATCACATTTATTCCTTATTGTTAATTGGACTAGTCAATAACTCTTTTGATTTCTCAACTATAATCATATTTGAATTATTTATAGTCTTTCTGATGAACATCAATAATTTTAATTCATGGATATTCAATCACATCAACGATAATGGTGATAGTTTAAGTTATCTCCTTGCATGTGTTCCTTTTATATTTATTCCACACCTTATAATTTTATCATATTTGAAAATACATTGTTTTCTTATAGGAATATTATTTTTTATCTAATTTATTTATGAGGTGGGAATATTAATATAATATACTTCAAAAATCATTCTAGAACATAATGATCTTCATTATACTATTACAATACATTCCCAATATAACATCTACAATGGAATAATCAAAATAGGTTTGAGAACCATCATCCAATCATTCAATCACATGTTCCTCTAAATTCATATATAAAATTTGAGAAATTTTTTTTGGAGTCTACTCACCATTATAACTCTCTTAAAATTGAAAATTCCTACCTCAATTGAAAAAGAAACTTCACAATGAATTTAATTATTGTTTTAGTAAAGGCATTATATTGATAAGGATTCATATTTAAATAATACAATTTCATTAGTGGATGACTGAACACCATTACCATCTTAATTAATATTTCTGAGTTTCATAGGAAACATATACGAAAAATGATAATTTTTTTCATTGTTAAAACATATAACTTGTATATTTATTGAATTATTTATTATAAATTATTTAATCATTATAGAAATAATAGTGAGGGTTTTCGAAAATCAATCTATATTTTCTTATTTATAATAATTACTATTTTCATCCTCAAAATTAAAATTATAAAAAAATTTAATATCAATTTCCTTCTCATTCCTAATATTGTCTTTATATAAATTCCAATTATCACCTCATAATCATTTAATGTGTTATATATATGATAAATTATATAGTCATCAAGATATATATACTCATGTGTATAAATATGTTCCCTATATTTTTAAAACAATGATATTATGATTTTTTATATATATTGTATATTTTAATAGTTTCTCTATAATTTGTGAAAAAAGTAATTACCATGTAAACAGTATTAATGAAATCATCAATAGATTAATCTATATACATTCTAATATAATAATATTGAATTATAAATTTTTTTTACTGATCTTCCTTTACATTTAATGTATATCATATAAACTATTCCATTTATGTCGAATCTGTTTAGTAGTTTTATGACTAGAAATGCTTTAAAAAAAATTTCATAAAAAAGAAAATAATTCATTCATTTACATTCCCTAATTCTCAACATTGTTCATATACATTACAGACTAGTAATTATATTTCATTTGAACAATATATCCAGTAATGATTGAATCATACACATCATGTCCAAGTGGAACAAAATATTATACAATTATATAAATCCCAATGTGAATTAATTTTCGATATATCATTAGAATAACAATTTTTCTTATTAAATTATATTAGTAGGTCAAAATAATAGGGGATGTTTTTACAAGAAAAGTTTTCATCATTAACAATTTTTGAAAATCACATGGATATGTGATTAATAAAAATAGGGGACAATCAATGTTGAAACATTTTCTTTTCAACCTTATTTACAAATGTGGATATTCAATGGTTGCCTCCCAATCTCACTGTTACAAAATAATTAACAAATGGTAACATAAATTAGTTTATAGGGTTTAAACATGTATTGATAAATATTCCCTTATTTTATAGTAGTTTAATATCATACGTACACATCTCTAATTTTATTTTCTTGATAAATCTAGAGTAAAGGAGATATAATATAACATACTATAATTATTGGAACCATTTAGTTCAAAAAAACCATCAAACCATTACTCAATTTAATTATATAAAATTTATTGATGAATGTACACTGGCATATGAACATTCCTCCAATAGACTTATAGATCCAAATCATCCTCATCTATTCATATTAAAACAATATGTTTGAGTTTTTTATATCTACATATTACTATTTGGAGACATTATGGTATCTAATATATAATTTTTATTCCTTCATTTTGTTATGATAATCCAGACATATCACATATATTTTTTTCTATAATAAATTATGAAAACAATATAATGTGGTCTATTTAGTTTTTTGTTATTTAATGTCATAATAAATCTATCAATACCACCATATTTTATGCTTTCATAAATCATGGTCTCAACTCACATTAGGATAATGAAAAATATTACATCATTCAATATTATTAAATCACTTTTTTAGTTTCAACACACATGCATTAACACATGAGTTTTTAAAAAAAAATGTGTTATCATATATATCCTGATTCGAAAATATTCTTCTTATTTAATAATCATATATAAATGGATTTAATTACGATTAAAATAGTAATTTTTTATATTAATCATTAATGAAAACCAAAAATCATGGAAGACTGAAATCATCTATTATATTATTATTTAAATCTGAAAAGAGATTATTTATAATATTATAATATATGTAATCCCAATATCAATACAGAGAACATTTACAAACATCACTATGGTAGAATATTTCATTATTTATTTGATATATTGTTTATATTCTGAAAAAAAATATGTTTGGTGTAATTATATTTCAAATATTATAGTTTTTTTATGTTATTTTTATTTTTGTATGATCCTAAAGACATGATATTTATATAGTTATAAATATATTATATCATATTGTCATCGTTATCTAGAGGTCATTCAATCATACTGAGATACTGATTAGAGGGAGTACTAGTATAACTGACATTTATATTGTCAATATTTCTTTCTTAATTATCCTATATTATACTCGAATTACATTTCTAGCTATTAATAATGGATAAATTGTTCTATATATAACCGTTACATTTTCATGTAATTTGTACCTATAGAAGAATAACATCCCCCAACATTTAAATGGTTTCCCTTTATATGAAAGCCAAATTTTTAAATGATCATATATTTCTTGGGATATATATTTTATTATAACCTTATATTTATAGTGATAATAAGTCAAATTCAAAAATTAGAAAATGGTGTGTTTGGAATTTTTTAAACCCTATAGAATTTATCATCCAATTCATGTTATGTCTAATTGTATTATTTATACTATGACTCATAGTTAATCATATGTATTTAATGAAACCATACTAAAACCACACAATTTACATTATATTCCACAATAAAAATTTAATGAGACATTCTCCATCATGAAATTATATTTTTAATTCCAAAAAAAATATTTACAATATTATATGTTGAACTTCTTTGTTAAATCATCTAAAACTCACTAGGTAAAATAATCACTATGATTTTATTTTTTTAAGGGTCTCAACACCGTGATACTAAAAAGTATCAATAGGGATAGTACCTTCTTATATAAATATTTTATTATGTTTAATTCATATAAAATTTTATATTCAATATTTTTTATATATCAGAGGATTTAATATTATTTCTTATTCGATGATGATTTTTATTTATTCTAGGTTGAACTGTTGTTGTATGGTGTCAATATTTATTTTACTCATATAATTATATTGTTTTTAATCAAATTTTCACTATATATTCAACACATTTTATCTTAATTAGGTATATATATTCACTGAAGTAGTGAATATTATTTCTTAACTCAAACCTGAATCTCTATAATTATTGTTGTGACACTTTCATACGTTTAAAAATAATTCCACATTACTTTTAGAGTATTATTTGATTCATAAAAAATAATATATAATTAAATATTAACTTGTTATAAAATATCAAAAATATTCCTTGATATTTGATTCATTATAATTTTTACAGGTCAACATGAAAGTACACATAATTTTAATGGTGTGTAAACCACTTGGTTCTACACAAACATTATTTTCCCCTATTCATATCATTGTTTTATAATCCATGATAAGGAATGATATAAAACCAGTAACATACTAAATAATATATTATATGATAATTATGCTATGTTAATTCTTTATAATAGTTCATTAGCATCGTATGAATAGCATAATAAAATTCCATCTTTTATATTAGTCTTTATAGTAACATTATTTGTGTTTCTTTAATAAAACACAGATTGTAATTTTTTCATAAAATGATATTTCATATCTCAATAAAAAATTTGGATTTTAATACATTTTTATCATTACTATGTAGAATTTTATAGCATTTTATAATCCTTTCAAGAAACTATGAGAGGTTTTGTGATCTGTAATTGTTATTAATTGGTTGGTGATGGATTAGTATATACTAGTATCATAATGAATTCTATAATAGTTACAAGAATGTTATTACAACATGAATAACTAGACATATAAAGAGTAAAAATAAAAATATTTTCATTTATTTTATAAATGATTTATGAAATTTAAAAGTAGGAATAATAGCTTTATCAATTGAGTAAAAATTATGATATCTAATTATAAGAACACTGAACAATAAACTCTTGTATAGAATTGTGAACTCATAGATATCCCTACATACCCCACCCCCTAATATTTGGTAACCTTTGTGTTTACTTAGTCAACAATTTTTTCCTTAATTCAGACCAGTTATACATCCTTCATAGGCCCTTCTTACTAGATATCACTTCATGTGACTGATAAGTATTTTGTTGGAAAATTTATTGTGAAAAAATATTTTTCCATATGCAATTGAATAATTTATCATATGTAGATGAATTTAAGTTATCCTAGTTAACTCTTATCATTATAATTATCTCACTATTATCCTCACAAATACCCATGTCTGACACTAATTATAGGCCAATTTCTTATGGATTACTCTTACAGAGCTATTTAAAAAGTACTTTATAACATATTTTTCATCCCCTATCAATGTAATCTCTATATTTTAAATATACAACCATAAATCCATAAACTAAACTTATGGTATTCTCAAATATATCCAATTAATTACAAAATTTGTCATGGGTAACAATATACTCTATACACCTTATGAATAATCCATAGAGAATGACTACTTGTCCATATTAATGTAACATAGTGAAATTAATTCTTAAAAATCATCATTGATAAATCTATATTGAGGAAAACATAAAAATATATTTTACATGATGAACATATTATTATACCATTCCAATCCTCATAAAAATAATCTTATTTATATATTTATATCATCTGTATCATCATGAATATCAACTAATTAATAACAACCAAATCATTAATAATTTGATCATAAATCATAAAAATTATGTTTACTTATAATAAGCCTCTCTTAATCCTTAATTGTTATAAAAGTGAATGATATTTTTTTTTCATGTACAACTTATCGATAAATAAATTCATTACAGGGGTTAGATCTCACATGTTCTCAAATATATTCCAGTTGCACTACTATTTTTTCATTTATTGTAAATTTATAGAAAGATTAAAAAAACATTATTTATTATATATTTGCATCTAGTTAATAAAATATAAATATATATGGGATTATCTATTTTATAAAATTTGAGAGACTAACCAATGATTTTTTATCTATCCAAAAATTATAATGTATGTGATACAAGTCCAATTTAATCAATTTAGTGTATTTAAGATCAGTTTTATCAGGAATTTTCTCATAATATGATATTAATTAATTATTTAAAATATTTTATGTGAAATTTGTTGACCTTAATTATTTTAGAACAATAATAAAACTAAAAAATCAAATAAAAAATTATACGATCAAAATAGAGGTAGATACATGGATTGGAATATTGAATTATCACATTTTGAGGGAACATTTTTGAAATACAACATTTCTATAATGGATGTGTTTAACAAATATGTTAATGGGAATCCCTGTAATGGATGAAATTCATAAATTTCCAAAAAAATATTATGAAATTTTTAATATTGAATCAAGAGGTGGAATTTAATTTTTATTAATGTGATCATGGGATTCAACAACCAGCATCCCCACACTTACATCTTAAAATAGGTTTAGACATTTTTGTACAAATAGAAGTTTGTATTTTCAAAAATTAACAATAAATATTCATAAAAAATTATCATTCATATCATTATTTAAAATATAATAAATTTTTTGTTATGGACTAATTTTAGAACCAATCCATAAAATAATATGAAAAAAATTTGTTTTAAATGGTATTTAATAAATTACCATAAATAATATCTATTTACATGATTTTAATAGTTTATGTTTTCTATTAATGGCCTTATCGTATTGTTTCATCCTCCAATATACAATTTAAATTATCTTCTTCAAGAAAGATCTTTTAAATAAATATATATCAAGATTAAAAATGTTGTAAACCCTCTAAAATTTATAACATTATTAAATAATTAAAATTTCAAATACTATATAGATACTCTAGTTCTCTCTTGAAGAATATGATCTCCTTCAACAAATAATATTAAAATCAATCCAATAAAACTTATTAGTTATAGGATATGGTATAAAATTTTATTAAATAATATGAATATAATGGTTGATAATGTTTTGCGATATAGGTTCTTCTTTTCCCCATGACCTTTAATTAATTATTCTTATTGCATATTTTATATTTCAAAATTTTTCATTAATTCCGAGAGCATGAAATTCATCTCCTAATAATTTAATTTGTTTTTGATACCTCTTTTGAAAATCCCTCAACACATATGTATCAACTAATTTATTCTTCATCTTCTTTATGAATTATTTTTATTTTAGTTGGAAAATTAAGAAATTGTTATCACAATTTCGAAAAATATTTCATCTTCCACACAATTCTAATAAAAATATTATGTTTTAATTTTTGATATACCATCATGAAATTAAAATTCATCTTGTTAAATTTCATCTTTCTTGTTTTCAATTACGTTCATTTATTATTCATTCATCATTATTATATTTATAAATAATTTATCATTATTACCATACATTTATGAGTTTAATATTCGAACCTTATCAAAAATCTACAAGGACTTTTGTTATTTCATTTCACCAAATATGCCTTTTTAATTTTATTGTGAACATTTTATTATTCTTACATCAATTTACATATACATCCCTTCATTTGTTTCATGATTTCATTGTATATCCCCCTTTAATACATTTGAAATATCTGATCCTTTATATTTTTAACTCCTCATTGAAATAACTTATCTTCTACAAAAGGATATCGAATCAAATCTCATATTAAACAAATGTGGAATAATATTTCATGACTCATTTTTTATATCCAATAAATTACTAATTTTATCTTATTACTATCTTATTTTTCTGTTGTGGTCATATTTTTATAATAAAAGGAGATTTATATTTTGTTGGAACATAAATTCAACTATCATAATTGTGTTACTATATGATGTAATAGTAATTAAATCATTATAGTGATGAAAATAAATTCATGATGAACATGTTACCCCATTTATATAAATTCTTCATTTTCAAGTAACTTCTATTACTGTTCCAAGTCATCACCTCATAAAATGTGTCTTTATTTAAACTTCCCCCATTTATTTATAATTAAAACTAAATAATTATTTATGCACGCAAAATTATTCATTACAATAATGGATTACAAACCTTTATTTTTCTATAGTCATGTTTGAAATATGTTTTACATCTAGGGGATGGTTATCCTGGGAATGATTCTCAACTACTTTGACATATATTTGAGAACTATCTCTCTCTTACATTAGTTTATATATCCTTATTTTGGTTGAAGTAATTTCTTTATTTCACATAAATTTTTTTAAAAATATTATATAAAACATATATTATCTGTAGATTTCAATTTTGTTTGATCAAAATAATCTTATATGGATAATAAATTTTTCTAATTGAATTCTAACAACCCTGGATCTAGTATCCTTGATTTGGTTGTAACATTATTATAATGGAATATATATTTGCGGTAAAATACCAAATGAATAATTATTATAGTAGTATTGGAGATCTATATACATACATGAGACCCATTATAGTATGTTTATAGAATATTTAACACACTGAGGAGAAAAAAAATTAGCATCTATAAATACATTCGAAAATACCTACATTATAATGTGGGAAAAGGAATAAAAAAAGATTATGCTCAATTGGATGATAATGATTATATATAAAAAAACTATCAATAAATAAAGTGATATAAATATAGAAATGTCAATAAATAAAATCATATTTTATTTAATCACTAACGTCACATACATGAATAGAAAAATAAAAATCATTTTGTAAATGTAAATAATTGAACACACCTTCCATATAATTAATATGATAATCCAAAAAATGCAGTGATGGATTATATCAATTAAGTAATAACATGAATAAAAATAACATATATCTTAATTATGGAATATGCCTAATTTCTGGAGGTCATTATATCATACATCATGATATTTATATTGTCATCCCTCAAGTAGTATAGTTTATGAATATGGGTAAAACCAAATTACATTGGCCTACTAATTTTTCCCATTAAACATATGTACACACTTGGGGATATATAACATTAGGCACCTCCTGTCACATCATGTATAAATAATTATTATTATATAAATAATTGAAATAATTTATGGGATGTATTTATTATCAATAAATATCTATGTTGAGTGAAGATTAAAGATTTAATAATATTTTTTTGTTAATTGAATAACATTCTTTATTAACATTATATGTAAAAATGAAATATGAAATATGAAATAATCATATCATTGATACATTGAATATATATATTTAAGGTGGAATTAATATATATATATTTTTTAAAATAATTTGGTTTTCTAATTAGAATATTTACAATAAAAAAATATATCATGAAATGAATAGTGACCATCAGTTCATCTAGAATATTGTTTTTCGAAATGATATCATTAAATTTTTGAATAATAAAGGGAATCGAAGTGAGATATTAACAAAATATTTCAAAATGAAATTTTAATTTTAATACCAATGATGAAATATAGAATCTGTATTTTTTAAATTGTTTTCTTTTGAAGGGATGTATATTATTAACATACATGTATTAAAGAACACTATTTTCTCTTTTTTTTTTCAAAAACAACCATTTCGAAAAATAGTAGAAATAATTATTTAAAACCATTCATAAAATTAAAAGATAAAGTAAAATTTTATTAATAATTAATATTAGTGAATGCAATTAATTTCCAAAAATTATTTTAAAAATAATTACATAGAAGAAAAATATATCTGATTTAAAAAGAAATAATTATTATCAAATGAACATTTCTTCACATGATTCAAGTACTATAGAGAGTGAAATATTTATGAAAATATAGAATAAAATTAAATAAATATATATATATATATATGTTAATAAAATAATTGTATCATATGATGGATAAATAGAAATATTTCATTACTAAAAATGAGAGAAACCCTCAAAGAATATGAGGTTTTAAAATAGACTATTACCTCATTAGTAATGTTTAATTTGTAAATAATTTTATAAAAAACATAAATTGAAAAATTAAACATAATTATTAAATATGTAATCATGTTAAATAAATAATGGTACATTACATACATCACATAAATTTTTATTGGTTCACATTAACAAATATGACACAATGAAATAGAAATAAGGATAAAATCTATTAACTCATTTTTACATTTATTTGACCTTATTGTAACATATTTATAATGGTTTAAATCATGTTAATAATTTAATATATAACCATATTAAAATTTTAAATATCATATATGAACCTTTTATTACATCATACGCCCTATTCATTAATAATATTTTATTATTTTCATTGTTTCGAGTGTAAATTGTCATGTTTTCTCATGTGTTTTTAGTCATGATTTTTTGTTCTAGTTTATAGGAAATATAACCATGATATGATGAATTATATTAATATTTAATTTTTTATATTATATAAATAATGAAAATATTAGATCTATTCTAGACATATATACATGATAAAATGATGACATCACATTGTGCAGACAGTTTTTCGGACACACGCACAAGGGATGATTTAATTTCATTAATGGATGAAATGGTATAGAAGTGGATTATATAGTAATATAATGATTATATAAAGAATTAATAATTATCATATATACACATTATTTCATTCATTAAGAATTTCATTGTGAGTCTCTGTTCAAAAACATTACATTGGTTCATGTGGAGGATGATTGTCATACACATGATGGATTGATTTTCTGCAAATATAATGGAAAATAATTTAGAATAATATTTTTAAATAATCTTATATCATCTAATTTTATTGTATAAACATGTTTTACTATAATTTATGTGTTATGTGATAATTTGATTTTGTAATAAATGAAATAAAATTAATGAACTTCATTCAATTGATTACCTTATTAATGTGAAACCTTCTTTGGTTATCTTTTTTAATACCCTGTTATTGGTAATTTTTTTGAAAAAATCACTATATTGTAGATAATTATGTTTGCGAGTTATTTTTGTTTGTTTTTTTCAAGCCTAATGGATTAGTATGTTTAAAAAATTAGTGTAGGGAGTTCCCTTTTATAATTGAGGTGGAGTTACATTTCTATAAATATTAAAAACTATTCAGTAATGGGATGTCACTCTGACATAAAGTTACTTAAAAATCTATAAATAATTAATTTGTGGATTGTTTTTCTATTAATACCTATAACACTTATAATTAAACATTTTTTAGTAATGTTAACCTTTTATCATCTATTTTTACATAGATTTAGCATTGAGTTTTACCTATAATGATTGTTTGTAACAAAGTTAAATTAATAATTTTTTCCTAAAATGAAAGGAGATTTATTATATATTATGGAATCACTAAATATAATTATTAAATCTAAATTATCAAATTAATAGTTTATAGGTCTGAATAATTAATTTTAATACATTCCCATGAGAGACACAAAACCCCATTTTAACTATAACTACGGTAATTAATTTGAATTGACATTACATATATCTGAGAAACAAAGTAATTTACCCATATATTGTATTATTAAAAAAATTAATCCCAAATATGGAATACATTTAATTAAATGGAGTTACAATAAGTTAAAAAATTTATATTAAAAAACCCTCAAATCATGCTAAAAAGCATTTTTTCAAGAAATCCATTTTCAAGAATAAAATGATCATAAATTAAATATATGACTACCAATAATAAATTGTTTCACATAAATAAATAATGATATATATATACTATATATATTTAAATTGTATTATTTTAAAGTAGTTTTTATTTTAATTAATCAAAATGAGTAGACATTATACCTTAAAATAGTTTTTTGAACAAACTTATTTCTCTATAAAATATAGGTTTTCACCTACTAATGTCTTATATTTATTTTTATAACTTTGTTAAATAATATAATTTTTTATAATCCATATTATTTAACATTATCATTAATAAAATTGGAAACTATTAAATATTAAATGTTCAGTTATTTAAAAGATCATATTTTTAAGTGGAAATTTTGAAATTTGTTTCTTCGATGAATTTGAAAAATATTGATAATAGTGATATTAATCATATAAAAATATAATTATTCATTGTGAAATATTGAAAATTTAAAATTATTATAGTTTTTTAATATAATTTTTACTTATTATGATTGATGCTTTCAGTGCTATATCCTTATATCATACAAAAATTTATTCTTAAACATTTCATTGATGATACCTCTTAAACATGTGAGGATACTTCTTCATCAAAAAAATATTAAGTTTACCATGTTTCCTCATTTAGATTATTATTAATATAATGTATCATAACAAAATGATTCATATTATTACTGAAAAATATTTAACTAGTATCGTGATTCTAGATTGGATCTTCATAAGTTGAAAAACCATGGTCCAATGCTATTTCATCTTAAGGGAAAAATTTCTTTGGGTTGGGCATTTTCATCCATTATAATGATATATGGATAATATAATTTATGTTATAGTTTCATGGGTTCATTTTTCACTATTTAGCCAAAGGTCCAATCTATTCAAAAAATATAACGGTTCTGATGTTCCTAGAGATCAATGTTCTCTTATTAACCAACTTTTGATGTGCCTTCTTGGGGTTATATTCATGGAAATAGTATCCCCAACATCAAATTACAAATCTATATTCCAATTAACCACATAACACATTTTGGTTATTTGAATTTATTTAATATATTAGGTAGTAATTTATATATTTTTCATTTTATCCTCAAACTTATAATAATCTATAAGTTTCTTTTCAACCACATCATTCCAACAAGTCAGAGAGTGAAATATATTTCTATATAATTATTCATATTGTTCCATTTAAACAAATGAATGAAAACAATTTTTAGTCGAGAAACATAACATGGTTAAATAGTAATATTATATTCCATTAAATTCAAGTGGTAATGACAAAAAAATCTCTATAATGTTTAATTATTTCATTTAGAACATCCATCAGTTTGAGGAAATTTGGAAATGATCAAATATTTCACAATATCAATAGCCTTATAAAAACTATTCTAGAATTTCAATGTAAAACATGGGATCATAATCAGTTATAATCAAATGTTGTGTTCCATGAATCCATGAAACATTGTTAATGTAAATATTTTAGCGGTTGGTAATTGTTAAAACTTCTATTATCGAATGTAAATGTGTTATTTTCTCATTATATCGATAGTGACCCATATAAAATTATTTTTCTAGGAGTATTTGGTATTCCAGTAAGCAAGTCTTCATTAATTTCATTTCATGTCCTAATAGTAATTGTGATATGATATGTGACTCCCCTATTATTACCTCCCACATCCTACACATGATGTGAAAAATCATCCGGAAAAATATTTATCAATTTCATAATTAATATTATCCCACTATATATATTCCCTCAAATCACAATATATATTATTTCTACTAGGGTGTATATAGAAATTTGAGATATGATAAGCATCCAACAATTTTTTATTCAGAATAGGTGCATATGGAAGACATAAACACATTCCATATTTTTCGGTGTTCTCTTCAAAAATATATTCTACCAACATCCCATCACTCATGGAATTAATATTCATCTGAAAAATAAAATCATTATCTTGAGATCATTTTTTCCCTTAACAATATTTTCTATTCCTAAATAATTTAAAACATGATTCTTGTAACCCGTACCTATTTATTTCCATATCCTTATTTAATATATCATTGAACATAAGTTTCTTCTCAATCATAATTTGGTTCATAATAACATGATCCTTACAGTTAAGTGTGTCCACTAAATTATTATCTTTCCATGGGTTGTGTTTTATTGAGAAATAATGTTCCACGAGTTGATCGAAAAATTACCAATGTCTTATTTTTTCATAATTCAATGAAAATTATTATTTTAGGCCCTTTGGTTAGGGAATATTTCACATATTTCAATATAGATATAGTGTCTCAATATATTTAAAGAAAATAATATAACATTTAACTCAATATCGTTAGTTGAATAGTTCTGTTAAAATGTTTTTAAAATCAGTAATGCCTATGTAATAACATAATCATTTTTAAAAGGACGCAACCAAATCACTCTTTAGATGCATCACCATATATAATAAAACCATTATATTGTGATGGAAAATTCAAAATCTGATAATCGACCAATATTATATACAATTGATCAAAAAATATCTTCACATTCCATTTCACATATGAACATAACCCCAATACATGTAATTGTTGCAAACAGTTTATATAAAATAACAAAAATGTTGGATGAATCACCAATGGTAAACTACCAAAACAATGAAACTTTGTACCACAGTTATATTCATTGGTAAGGTGAATTATCTATCTATATTTTCAATAAAAATATCATTGTTATTATATCCATAGATAAAATCTGAAAAAAGATAAACATTGTTGATTCTATAATATATATTTGATAAATTGTTCATATAAAACATTTAATTTATGACAATCATGAACATGTTGCATGTAAATTCCATGGTATTCCGTGATCATAGAATACAAAAATATAACAACATTCTATTCCAAAAAGTATTCATTAATATAGTCCTTGAAAATTATTTCATTAAATCTATAAATAATTTCAGTGAATTAGTCTATCAAATTGGCATTTCTTTTAATTCATAATGTCTATAATATATACAGAATATGATCTTCAAAATTTATACCCTCATTACAAGTTATTAATGATACGTAAAAGAAAGGAGATTGTGTGGAAAATTTCATGTTGTGAGGAAGTAGATTTAATAGTTTATCAATGGAAGTTATAGGGAAATTTTTCATTATTATAGAAAAATTAATTTCCCTAAAATCATTTCCTTCCCTGAAGTATGAAACATTATTCTCCGGAAAATCATCATTGGGACCCCATTGTGACAAAATAGGGGGAATAAATCACTCATCACACAAAATCCATAGTTTTGTGATCATATCCAATTATTCCAGAGTGAATATTCTATAGTGAGTCTATTATATTGGGCATGCAACTAATATAAAATCATTGGAAAACATAACATAACACTTATGTAGATGATGATGTAATTCCAATATATATATATATATATATATATTCCACTTTAATAGTAACAATCATAATGTGATGATCATGTTCCCCATACATTGACATTTTTTTATATTTTCACAAATATCACTTTTAAAAGAGAATATAGAGATTGATGTAGATATGACTCGGATGATGAAGTCATTACTCTAAGGGTAAATATCTTTACATCGATATCATGAATAAAATTTTCATTCTATATGTAATATTTATTTATCACATTCTTAAATATATTTCATACCATGGATTATATTGTACTCAAACATGCTTATGACAATAAATTTCATAAATACAACATGTTTTGAGACGAAATGGTAACTTTGTGACACAACCATGTTGTAGTGATACATCCAGTATGGGTCTTAAATTATAGCTCTCATATTATGTATCATTGGAATAATTTAATTTTAATAATTAAAAAGAAAGATATAAATGAGTTTGATGATCATGAATCAAATAAATCCTTGAATATGTATTGGTTTATAACTTATGTACCTACCCCAACAACGTTGGGGACATCCACCACAGGAGTATAGATCTTATAGTTTTAGTAATCTCCACATGTCCTCTTCATTAGTTTATTGTATTGATGCTTGGGAAAATGTTTGGAATATTGTCCCATTTCATTTTTTATAAATAATATAATGTCATTGGTCTATTTCATTTTCTCACATTTATGATCCAAATGATCCTTTTCATTACTCTTTTTTCACATGACCATTCCCTCCAACAATTTTTTATGATGTTTCCTCCCAAACATTCAGATGATGTATATTACAACATTTTCATATTCATATATATGCATTCATCTTTTTATTTTTTTTAAATGTAATCTTATTCTCGTGATTACCATGAATATTTTTGAGCTATAAAATTCATTCTTTTTTTCAAAAAAAATTATAATTGAACATATAATAAAATCATTTGATTGATTTTTTCCCTTTAGAAACATAGATTATAATCATTAAAAAATGTTCAATCATAAAATATGTATTGTTTATGTAATACATATCAAACCTAGAAAGATTTGTGTAGGTTGACTCATACTCTAATGCACATTAATCAACATATTTAACTAATATAAGGATATTTATCTTCATATTAGTCTATTTATCCAACAAGAAATATTTATCAATGTTTTTATCATCAAAATATACCAATTATAACTATTCTATATCTTTTTACTCACATTAATTTTGGATAATTGACAATCATCTAAAAACCTTTAAATTGAGTGAATCAAATTCCGGTGTAACTTTTTATTTTCATTGATCCTATGAAAAAAAAAATATTTTCAAGGGAATTATTTTGGTTCTCATCAACAACTAGATAAATAGTCCCACAAAATGACGGGGGATTCAATCATACGAACTGATATCTCATATGAGAATCATGATTATTAATAATAAGAATCTTCATCGGGTTATGTTTATTCATAATAACATGTTCATGAATCCATAACATATCCATGATCATCTCTGACCTAATACCATAACTTTTGGATTACCCAATCGGTAATATGATATAGATTCTATGTGTGTTGATACCATTCATTTAACAAAACTCTATTTCTATAAAATGTAATACACTAAATTAGTTCCTAAAAATATGAAATTAAAATCATAGTTTATAATTAATATTATTATGTAATATTTTTCATAATGAAAAAATTAATGTATTTTTTCCATCAAAATATTAAAATATGGGTTTTTTTATATCTCTATTTTTATATACTTCATAATGGTTTGAAATGAAAATGCGAATAATTATAATCTTCTTCCCTAGGAGTGTCATTCTATATATTAATTTTTAAATTTTTTCCTGGGATACGTAAAAATGTAGTCAAATACCATTGTTCCCCGTTCGGAGTTGTGGACCCTCGATATATTGTTCAAGAATAATTTTAACATATAGTATCCATATATGTATATACTTATATTAAATTTCACATAACCTATTTTTTACTAAAACATTAGGCAATTATTTAATACATATCATCAAATTCCTCAATATGGATTTGTTCCCTATTTTAGGATTTTCATAATCTAATTATAAAGTATTATAATAAACTATACCTAATATATAATGTAATAACCTTTACAATATTATCCAAGAGACAATGGTCACATTATTAAAATATAATAGAAACATGTGGTCAAATCCCAAATGCCTAATCAGTTTATTAGTCTTGGATATATTGAAGCAAACACAATAGCCATTTTACATTGTAGATAAAATATAAATCATAATAATGGAAAAAATTATTCATCCTTTAAAACATTAAAAGAACACTTATTCATATCATGGGAAAATGAAATAAAATTACGATCACCAAAAATTCATATTGATATTTCTGTATAGTGGAATAGATAATGAATCAATAATTCATAATCAATATATATAGGTGAATAACTAAAACAAAATTTCATTTGTTGAATAAACTTCAATAAATTATTATAAAACAAAAAATAAATATGCAATGGTAAATAAATGTATAAGCGTTATATTTTATAATTAAATTGAAAAACAAACATCACCCATTGAAAATATCAATTAAATTTTATCATTTTTTAGATTAAATGAATTCACTATGATGGAAAATTTTATTTCTATACATGATGTTCTCTTATATCATGATATCTATATTTATATGTCCTATTAAAATTTAGTTAAAACAATGGGTTAAAACCAATTTAATTTGGCCAACATAATTTTTTATGTGACATATCGATGCATCAAGGGGTCATAAAATTCTTATTCTCACCAATAAATGTTTTTCAAAATCTTTCATATTATATTGAATGATTAGTTAAATTCAGGAAGAATATTACTTATCAGTCAATATCTATATTGTGAAAATAATTTGTATTGAACAATATTTCTGGTGTCATATAGATAACCTTCATTGTAAAAAAATATTATGAAATGCTACATGGTATTATAAATAACCATATCCATGATAAAAATATTATTTATATTTAAGGAAAATGTAATTACCAATAAAAAATGATTAAAATAAAGTGTTGGTCTCAATAGATAGAAAACAATAAAATAATTCTTCATGAAATGATAGGAGGCCTTCTGTTCCTCAGGAATATCAGTTTTTGTAATAAAATCAATAAATTTTGATTATTACTAGTAAAGATAGTAAAATATTTAAAAAATAAAAGATCTATATTTAAAAATTTGGTGAAACTAGGTGTAATTAGATACATTTAACAAAATTGATACAACAGTGGGGAAGTCTATTATCATCCTATATATTAAGAAAACTCTTCCATTTTACTCATTAAATATATAAAGGATAATAAATATTTTTTTTCCCAGTAAGGATAGATGATATTATTCCTTTAACAAAAATAAATGTAATAAAAAATGAATGAGGTATTGTAAAATGGATTCTCACAACTTTTGGTGACTTATAAATTATACTCAATGAATTAATGAAAATTAATTAAAATATTAACCACCATGACTAAATAGGTATTCATGATTAATATATAATTATTGAAATATTGAAAAATACAATATGTGAATATTTGTATGTTCCTAAATACATTTCAATGAAACGGAAATTTAGGCAAAATAGCATACCTTAGACTTTCCTTTAGATAAAATTTTGTTAAATTAAAATTTTTTATATTATGTTAGTTTTTTATAATATATCCACATTAAAATATATAATATCATATGTGATACTGTTATAACATCATAACACCCATTGGTAAATAATATTTCACTATATTCATTGTTTTCTATACTAATTCCCTTTATTTTGAATACATTTTTTGTCATGAATGATCAGGTTTTTATGAATATGAAATATATCCATAATATCCAAAATAAAAATAACTTTATAAATATCATATTAAATAATTTCAAAACTTATAACCATTCTTAAATATTGGACATGGAAAATTAGGTGCATTAATGAGTGCATATGATAGGCCATATATATGCATGAGCGGCAATTTCATGAAATTAATGAGTGAAAATTTATAGAATATGATGATATATTAATTTAAAAAACTAATATCATTTAATTATTATCATATATATATATATATATTATCTTCATCATTAGTAACATCCATTTCATTCTGTGATAAAACCAAATTACATCTTATCATGAGGTGACAGTCTTCCATTTGCATGAGCGATGGATTTGTAAATAATTTGATGGAGAATGTGTTTTATGAATATTATCCAATTGAAAAAATAACATATCATAAGATGGTTTATTTTTTAATTATATTTTATATTTTATTTAATAGTTTTATGCTTTTAATGAAGAATAAAATTAAGGCCTTCACAAAAATGATTTTCTTATCTTAGAGAAACTTCATATAGATATCTTATTAAATACATTAGGGTTAGAATTTTGTGAACAACAATAGCTCTATAATGTTTATAAGGATGTTTTAGTGGGATATTAAAATGTTTTGTCCTATCTGAATAGTTATATTGGTGTCAATATGTGAGTTTATAATGTGCACTTTTATTAATGCGGAGTGGAATTAATTTAAATTCCATAAACTATTTAAAAAATAATGTAAATGTCACAACTTGTTCCTATAAAATTAATAAATAAGGGATTCAATTAAATTTATGATAAATCTAAACCACCACAACATAAATATAATCATTATTTAGAAAAGTTACTTAAATATTATATATTTTTACTTACATTTACCATTTCTGTTTTCATGATGGAACCTAATGTTTTTACATTGGTAAATTGATTCATTATGTATAAAATAAAATGAAATTTATGATATAAATTTGAAATACTTATTATAAATATGCTATCTAATTTATCAAATATTTTTCTAAATATGAAATTTAAAATAAGTGTATGTGAGGCATAAAACGACATTTAAACCTTAACATCGGTAATTAATTATTAATGTATTTAAAATTCATTACAAAAAAATTATCACATATTATCTAATATTTATTTATTAGAAAATAAATATTGAAATAATTTATGTAAATTTAATCAACAAAATTTTAATAATTTTGTATAAAAATAGACTCAAAAAAATGTTGATGTTTTTTTCACAAATGAAATTTTCGTTCATAGGATCATCTTCCATTAACAACATAAGTAGTAATCATAATAAGATAGATTGAAATTATTATTGTTACATATAAAATATATACTTTTAAATGAATTAATTCATAATATTGTTTTTTATAATTTATTAAAATGGGTTGAAATTAATCATACTATACAAAAACTTTTTACTAAATAACATTATTTTTTGAGATATAACTTTTTATCTCAAAATGAACATATATCAACTTCAGTGGATTTTATAGTTAATTAATATTTAATTAAATAATTTTTATTTATTATTTTAAATATATTAGAGAATAATTGAATATTTAATTAATTATTATTCAGAAAAAATAAATTTTATAAAATTTTTTATAAATTTTATTCATTGATTATTTTGGACTAGTATGTTAAAATTATAATTCTGTTCCATTAAATTTTATAAGGTTCTTTGAATTTTAGTTTTTTTCAAATATTATGTTCACATACAATAATTGAGGCTCCGGTGATACATGCATTATATAGATAGAATATGAGATTATTTTAAACTCTTCATTCAACTGATGTAAGTATATATCGAGATATGATTTTCTATAGAAAATTATGTTCAAACATATTCCATCACAATATTTTTTGTAGATTCAACATATTTCGAATCAATATTTATCAATTTAATGTCTACTTCAAGAAATTTTATATTAAGAGAGTTCCTCTAATCCCCAACTGATATCAATATTTATTCGCAATAACAACCCATATTATAAATAAATTCTTATTCAATTTTTTAACTATATTTTGAGGAATTTTCAATGTCCAAGATCCTCATAAATTTTATTTCTAAATTTTTGTAATTTGTAATTTATAATTATTTTTTGTTCGATTTCAAACATAAGAATAAATTCCTTAATTGTTATTTTTTATAAAACAAATAATATCTATTTCACTCTAAATTTTTAACAAGTTATGATATATTTTATATTAAAAAATATATTTTTTCTTCTTTTCTTCCACAAGGAATGCAGGTAAATTATATTTTATAATTTAATTCCATGAAAAATTTCTATTTCACTACCTTTAATTATAGATACATTTTCATCCATAATTGCTTTAACATTTTAAAATAAATATGGGATTTTTCTAATTTGAAATTTATTTACATTATATAAAATTTTAGAGTAGTATTATTTAACTATTTTAATATAATCATCCTCTATACTCTCTCTACAGCTTAAAATTATATCCTAAAACTAATTAATTTCATCAAATTTAAAAGATTACAAATTACAACATTTATCACAGTCAAAATATGATAGATTATTAGTTTCAATAATCCTAAGACTTTTAGATATCCTTAACTCTTATATCATATAATTTTTATATTTTTGGATAAAACAATTTATTCTATCTGTATAGAAAGTTAGTTTCTATCCTCCATCATATATAAAAAATTTTGTATCAAAATGAAAATTCATTATGTCTTATAAAAATAGTTATTTTACAAATATTGTTCAAATCAATGAATTATTGTTATTATCTCTAATAACACATGTATAAACTAGTGGACTATGCTCAGAAACTATGAAGTGTGACAAATTAGTGTTCTAAACTATTATAACGTTTTATTGCCTCTCATAAATATTCACTTGGTACGAGAAAAACTATCTTTATTCAGATAAATATATTTATATAGACCCGAACCACCATGGGCCACCTTCTATGACGATGGTCAATCTAGCACAACCCCATGACTACATCAAACATGTTAGAGCTAGTGAAAACTATCTAGAAGTCATAATGTAAATGAAATGAATTTTTCTTGTGTATTAGTATGGGAACACCCAACCTTATCTTTGAAATAATGGATAAGTATAACAAGAAAAAATAAATATATATAGAAAAATATTAATAAAATACCTATTGGGTACACATCAATGAATTATTGAATATAAATAATGAAAAAATAGTATAATAGACTCTTACATGTAAATGAAGTCCCAACCAAATAAATGATGAGATATCCTAGCTCTTGATCTCCAGGCATAACCACTGTGTGCGGCATATAAACCCATGTAACACTATGCTCCAACTATGTATCAATCTAAATATCAGAAATATATATATAAGGAATGAAATATATATTTATATATATATGATTAAAAGAATCCTGGATGAGTGATAAAGAGGATTTCAATCTCAGAAGCTATCACAAGATGAAGAATCTTCTTACAGATCTAAAGTTCCATATTTGATTCTTAGCAACTCACGGGTATTTTGGTAAAATACATGTGGGGGAGCAACACATCATCAATTTGCTGATACCCTAGGGGAAAATATTCATTATAGGGCATGTCACATAGTATAATAGGATAATTCAACTCTATTGATAGAGGACATGTGCATAAGAATAATATGGGGAATTACACCTAATTGTTGGATAGAGGTCCCATCCCCAAAGATGACGGTGGGATATCACATCATAAATTATCCAACTAAGGACCACCATTATTCCCATGGCCATTTACATGTATCATTGGTCTTGCTTTTGTACTTTGACATGTACGTAGTAATTTCATTATTACCAGATTGTTCCATTGTAACATCAGGTAATCATGTGTATTCATGAATAATATAAATTGTTCTCTATCATGATGTTTTAAAAACGTGTATATGATAGAATGAATGGATACTCATAGAGGCTAATTTATCATGTGGGACCAAGAATACAGAATGTTATCCTTAACATAGCTAGAAACCATAGCTTCCTTATAAAAAAAGTATTCATCATGTCTTCTCCATGAAAGATGGTGTGCAGTTTGGTTTTAAAAAAACATTCATTTTCTTACATGGATCATATATTCATCGTATAATCCACATATTTTTTCTTCTAACCAATAAAAATACATTAAAACTAAAGGATATTTCACTAGTCAATTATCTGTAGCCTCTAGTTATAGTAAATATTGAATCTGAACTTCCACACCAACCCTATAGAACCTCTAAAATAATTTGGTACATTCCTTTGCAACTATGAATCCTATATCCTTAGAAATATATTCCACATTCATTCAAATTAATTAAATAACACCATTCCATATGCTAGCTGGATATTAATTTTTATTCCTGTGGTTGTGTTTCGGATGATCCAACATAGATAATGCAAAATCCTGACCCCATGGTCCTATGGACAATAACACAATGAAAAAAATTAAGAGAATTCATAAGAACAATTTGGAAAGAATAATTTTAAAATAATTATCAAAAAAATTCAAATTCTGAATTTCATTACTTATAACAAGAGAAACTAGGGGAATTTATTAAAATAACTATATAAATAGGGAACAATGCTCATGTGAGGGATAAAATAATTTCCAATCAAATTCCAGTAATAAAATCCATTATTAGTATTTTCAATAAAAAGGGAATAAACCAAGAATTATGATTCATACAATGATTTATGTATGATGGTTGGTAAAAAATGGATTTTCTATCAGTGAAGAAGACTTTAGGTGTTCTATTCCCCCTGATACACCTCAATCCTCAAATTTTTTATTCACTGAACCATTCTTCCAATGAAGAACATCAAATCCTACTCTAAAATGATCCATGAGTATTGTAGAAAACCCTATAGATTTTCTATATATATATATATATATTAATAATTAGGTTGTATTATTTTAAAGAATATAAATAACATTAGTTATTTAATTTAATTAAATTAACCTCCAATGACTCCGCAAACTAAACTTATAGTTCCCACCATCCTTTGGTTATGCATAGAGAAAGTACCACATTCATGGATCAACTACGGTATTAGGTATTCTATCCCAGTTCCAAAAAAGAATAGGAAATCCATCTTTACTAAAACTATAATGAAATATGATTATCATACATAGACGTTTTATACATTTTTTAGAATATACAATCCATTTCATAATCACTCACTCAAGAATCGTAATTGTTTTGTATATTAGGAAACATTGAAACAGAATCAATAAACCATAGTTGAGATAAATAATCCCAAAAATTGTCTTTCATAAAAAGAACCCTTGAAATACACATCATATATAATACATGTATTCATTACTTGTGGAAGGAAAACATAAAAATGGGGATCCCATATGCTGAGTATGGGTAAAAAAGTGACATATAAATGAATTACATGAACATAACTATATGAGAAAATGAAAATATAACATGAAAACCATACCCATCATATCAATTATCATAATCAGTATTCAAGAAATAATTATTAGAATTTAGTATGACCTTATTCATAATGAAATAAAATAAAACGATTCATGATAGAATATGAAATCATATTAATGTAATCAACATAAGAATAAAAAATTATTTACATAATAGTCAAGTCTCACTGTGAATACCATCATAAGAGAAAACATACTTTACGAACCCATGTTCATTTCATTTTTCATCCTTATATTACCAAAATGAGTGAAATTCCCTTTCTAGAATTGTATTACTAATCCGAGTTCACTCCCCATTCCATACATTTATATCTCATGATATATAAGTCATTAAAATATTTATTGAAGATAGATATAGGTCCTATAAGTCAAATAATGAAATAAAAAATATGTCTTCCAAAATATCAAAAAATATATCATATGATAACCCTTAAAATAAAGTTTGTAAAATAAACACATCTTAATATCATCAACAATGGAAAATATACTATATTAATAATCATTTCATATAGATAAACACATAAAGATAAGCATGATTCACAAGAATTTAATAATTTTACAATGAAAGAAAGAGAAATAGATTTCACAAACATGATTCCATAAAAATAGAATCCATTCATAAAAAATAATATGAATTGTATTCCAAGATCATATCCTAAATAATTTATTGAAAACCCAATTAGATTTTATCTTAGATAGAAAATATTATTGATAGACTATATAAATAATTTATTAAAGTTAATATCCATTCAATGTTTGAAAAATTAGTTTAAAAAAAATATTACTAAAAATTATTTCTTTGAATGTAACCTTCAAAACATAAAATTTAAACTTATGAAGAAATGACTGGTCATATTGGAAAATAATTATGTCCATAAAGAACTTGTTATTATGAATATTGGTTTCACATTTCGATAAAATCCTAACATGAACTGTATTAGAAAAAATCCTGAAGGTTACATGAAAAAATAAAAAATTAGATAATTAATAAGAATTTTTGTTATAATTCATTGGAAGATATTAAATAAAATTAAAAAAGAAATATTTTAAATAATTCTAGTTTTAAAAGAAAATAGATTTGATAAAGAAGATAGAAATAATGAAGTATTTTTCAAAAAAAATCCTTAATTTATTTATCCTAATTATTTTGAAATGGTTAGTATTAAATGGTGATTTCAGGAAAAACAAGATTCGAATAAAATTCAACATAATTTTTGAGGTAAGGGTAATGAAATTTCATCAATGTAAGTATAATAAATAAATAAGATAAGCGATGAGATTGTCTCAATAAATATTTTGGTATCCTTGAATCATAATATAATTAGATGGATAACATTTGATGAAGAATAAAATAGCATGATTTGTAGGATATTAATTATATATAATTCTTATTGAAAATTATATACTCCTGATAAAGTACATAGGATCATAACGTAACATCTCTCTCAAAGAAGTAAAATTAAAACAAAACAAACATATCTTATGGATTTACGTACGTTGTAGTCATTCAATACATCTGTAAAACAAATATTATTTAATTATAAATATATGGTATAACAATATTCATCTATTTCATACAATATATGATTTTATTATGACTTTTTATTACCATTTATTAATGGTTTTTATCTATTCCGTGATAATGTAACACTTTGTGTAATAACCACATTATTTTTCATATATGTTTTGATTATATTTTTTTATCCTACATTAATCATTATTTAATATTATTTATAATTAGATCAATGATATAAATATTATATATATTTATTATATGTTCATTTTTAATAATGTATAAAATAAATAAATATGAAATTAAATACTTCGTTCGTCGAGACGGTAGGTCGTATGTGTCTAGGGAAACTGTTTCTATTTTATTGTTGCATTTAAAAAAATAAAACTATTTTCTATTTTATCATTAAATAAAAAAATTTATGTCTTATAAATTACCGAAGCTATTAATCCCATCATTAATAAATTCAATTTAAGAATTAATTAATCATAATACTTCTCGAGGCAGTTGTCTTTCGTACTCAAGAACGTCATTACCTTATTTTCACAAAAATAATAAATAAATGTATGCCATCTATAATAATTAAAAGCCCCTAAAAAATTCATAAAAATATAAATATCATATATAAAATACATTTTCTTCATTACTACCTATAATGATTTTTTGGAATTTAAAAATGAATGGCATTGGTTCATAAGGATATAGTCTGAATTTTATACGAATGTTGATTTCCTAAAATATTTTATGGTAGAGTGTGTGGTTTTTGGTTGTGACATTAATATATATATATATATATATATATATGATATATTTGATTTTATATTTCGACGATATAAGAATAATTCAATAGTTTTTATGAATTTATAAAAGAAAATGATTTATTGATGAATGTCATCCCTTCTTCGGGTATCTCCCGTTGTTTTCCAACAAAGGCCTTCCGTAGTTGGATTTATGTATAATGTAAGGCTGAATTGATCAGGGGAGTTTAGTGGAATGACATTTTTGTTGGTATTTGCAAATGCAATGATCATGATAGATATGACGTGAGGGAGTTATTAGTGGCATTTTATATGGGTGTGGAGTGTAAAACATGAATATTTTTAATAGGGAGGATTATACCCTTGTTTTTAACTTTTATTATTTTTCAATAGTAGAAACAATTAGAAACATAGACATTATAGGATCAAATTATGGATATAAAATCACTGTTTTACACGTTTTGGATGATTTTTATAGATTATTTTCTATACTCAACAACAATGTAGTGTTGTTTTTACTAATATCAATGTAATTAATTTTAAAATTATTTCACTCATCCCATTATCCTGAAATTGTTTTTTATTATAATAAATAAAATATAATTCTTCTTCCAAATATGGATTAAATTTTTCCAAATTCATTTCATAAATATTGGAAATATTTTTTTATAATAATCTCGTAGATGTGTCAAGAGGGCAGGGTTTTAAAGAGGAAAATATCAATATTTTACAATGTTTTTATATCCAATTTTAATGTGAAATTATGTCCAATGACATAATCTTATTAATAAATAATTAATTTTATAAAAATAGTTTAAAAATAATTTAAAAAATAATTTTTATTATAAATACATTAAGGATAGAGAAATTGTTAATTAAATATCTGTGTTGATCTCTATTTATAAGAGAATAAGAATTGTCATTAAAATAAAAAAGAGATAACCTAAGGTTTTTTGTGATATTTTAAATTCAAAAATGAAATTTATTTTATCAAATACAATTTTCTTAATGTGTCAAATATTTATTGTATTATTATACTCAAAAAAATATATACAAATATGTTTTTTTAGGAAATGGTATTTTATAACATATAAATACATTATAAAAAATATATCTCTCATTATCAATATATTTTGATTATGTGTAATAAATATAGTTAATATTTAAATTTTTTTATTCCTACTAAAATAGTCATGTTTGAATGAATATAGTAAGAATATGTCGATAATTTTTTAAAACTCATATTTTTGTATCACGCAAGAAAACCAAGTGATGTATGTAATGAAAGATAACACAAGTTTCTGTGTAATGAAAAATTGAATTTGTGTATCATGTAATAGAATCCATCAAATAAATTTAATTTATTAATATAACTCCAAAAATATAGGATGTTACAATAACCCCCCCCCCCCAAATGAATTTAAACATCAACTTGTGTCTCTGTGATACAAACAAATGAGGATATATCTCCCTAATAATGTATTCATGTAAGAACATTTCATTTTTTGACAAGTGGTTTCCCCAACAAATAATGATCAAGGGGGTAGATATATTTCATATAACTTTCTCTATATGGGCAAGAATCACCACATTCATTCCTTATATATTGATCATTCTTTAGTGTTATGTCCTCAATGTTTCTTACATTAAAATCATCATTTGATTAATTATTCATGGGGGATTCATGAATACAATCATGGAATTGAGAGTGGTTTGGTTGAAGCACTCAGCGATAGGCTACTATCCTGATATGATAATGAAGTTAAAAAGGACTGATATACCATTGCTTTAATTTCTTTTTATTACAAAATATCTCAAACCTTTTTCATAGATAAATAATTATAATCACATTATCACCAACATGAAAATCTAGGTCATGTTGGAGGATTCCGGGGAAAAAATAGAACATACTCTGAGCTTTGATGATATGAAACTAAATAGATAAAACATTATCTTAAATTACATAAAATATATATGGACCCATAAGATTTATTTTACATCATCATTCAAACACATCAAATCTCTTCTTTTAATTCTGTTGATTTCTTCATAATGAACAATTAAAATTCATTATTGAATTTTATTATTGTAATAAAATTTAATGAGAAGAATATACTGATCCCAAAAACCATACCAATCAAATGAAAAGTATCCAAACATACCTTATAGGGTTTGAATTATTCTTTCAAACTGACCATCAGTCTGTAGAAAATATGAAGTTCATAAACAAAACTCTTTATTCCGAGAATTCATGAGAATTCTGTTGAAGATTGAGGTAAAACTCATATCCCATTTAGATACAATTTTTTGTGGCACTCCATGTAACCTTACCAATTTCAATGATTATATCATGGAAATATAATCTTGATATAACAATTTTTTTAGTGTGATGAGGATTTGATGCTTGATATTGTGATCATATACCAACCATATACAGTTATTCCCAGTATTGTTGTTGAAGAGTCCAATGAAAAAAATGCATACTTTTGTTCTGATATTTCCATTCTAGTTTTGTAATTCATGAATCATTCCCATTGAATTTTTTCATTCATCCTTTACCAATATCAGTACAACGAATCATGATATAAAATCAACATTATCTCCCATGATTCCAACCCCCACATGTATTCGTTATAATATCTTTACATATTAAAGAATTCAGGATGAATTTAGAATACAGAATAATGAGGTTTCTCTATAAACCCCATCATGTTTGGTATCTGTTGAAAAAATACATGATTACTAACCCTTATCACCCATCATGATTAAAGATAAAATCTATATCATTTATATACTTATTTTCCATCTCTCAATCTTCTATGAACGCTTATTTAATATTCACTTTGAATGATGGTAGAATATTTAATTATGAAGGATAATGTTTTCCCCTTATTTTTGTATTTCAATGTCCATAATTTTAAAAATTAGTAATATTGGATCTTTTTTTATCCTCATCATGGATAAAATATCATTATACTTTAAACAAAATTCATCAGGTTCCTTGTTCTATTTCACTTGGTTGTAATGAATTTTTTAGGCATAATTCATAATAAACATTATCCATTTGCACATGTGTAAATTAAACTATTCTTATGTGAATATATAATTGAAATGTTTTTAAGAATATATATATGTAAATTTTATACAAATAGATAATTTCTCCATATCATTAATGATGAATTTTCAACAGAAAACTCCGAGTAATGAGTTGGGTAATTTTTCCTAGGAATCGTCAATTTTCATGATTTATAAGACATAACAATGTAGTTTTACATAATAAACCATCTAAATACCTTATTATATGTGTAATATATATATTATAAACCCTTCTCGAAAATTGGGTACTCTTATAATACATGTGGTGACTAAAATTTTATTTATTTCCTTGTATTATTATTCACATGCATCGGCATATTGGAAATTTACTACTATTCACGTTTATATGGTTAGTGGATTACATATTCGTATCAAACACAATAAAAAATCAAATAATAATAGTGTTTTAAAATTAAATTACATAGTTTAAGGATGGTTTCATAAACTCACTGATAATACTGGTGTTGAAATCTAATATGTAGCAGTTTCTTATATTAAAGAGTTGTTTTTAGTTAGTGTTGTAGATATTATATTTAGTGAAATTTATAATTTTTTGGTGTATTTTATTAGTGGGAGAAAATTGTAAGGATCTTGAGGTAGTTAAAACCACTACTAAATATTTTATTTATTTAATGGATCCCTTTTCTAAAACCAATAAAACTATGAAAATTGAACGCGAGCCATTTTTTAGTGTTGGTTAAAACCACTGCTAATGAAGAACTATCATCATATTATGGCAGTTTAACCAGACACAATATGCAGGTATACTTTTAAATACTGACTGCAGATTCCATAGCCCCATCACCCTGAAAAATACATATCAAGATACCCAATACAAGGGAATGGAGTAAAAACAATGAATTTAAACCCCCTAAATTTTTTGAACATGTTATAGATACAATTAATCTATAATCACTTAATGGAAGAGAAACCCAGAAATTGAACCCCAAGAAAATAAAAGTGAAAGTGACCCAATACCTCTTCCTCCACATAAGTACATAGGGCTCTAAGGTTATATAATTTGGAAATAATTTAAACATTCAATCTCAAATTAAAAAACATTATTACTAAAAATAATATGTTTAAAACAAAATTAAAATAACATTAAATAATTACTTAAAAAATACATTTTTTTTATCAAAATAGGGGATAACTAACTTTTCTAAGAAACTATTTTACATAAAAAACTACCCAAATGCCTCATAGAAAACAAATATAAATTAATATAATAAGAAGTGAACAAAAATTTAATATTAAAAAATATATAAAGTAAAACACCAGCCAACCAAATTAAAAAGGGCTGAAGGGAGAAGCCTGGAAGTGAAGGATTCACCAATATATTTCCTACAGTATCCCTTCAGTTTAAGGGGTAAGAATCCAGAAAAATGAAATAGGATTCAATAGTGCAATGAAAAAAATATTCTATATATGAATGATTTACGTGGATAATCATTGATTCACAACATAAACTCCTAATACTGTATCTACATCGAGAAATTAATCAGTCGAACTTAAATCCAAATAACCAATCTGAAATTATAAGGATTACATTGGAGATCTTCATATTGTATCTACCATTACATGGTGATGACCTGTAGTTGAAATATAACTTGGATCATTCCTACCATCCCATAAATTAGACATGGCCTAAAAAAGTGGCATCAACCACCTATTCAGATCAAATAGGTAACATTCATTTGAAATCCTATAAATTTTGAAAGGGTGTTATTATAAATATTTTCTTGTAGCTGTTATTATATATGATTCACACTAGTGCTATATGGATGTCGAATGATCTAATGAAATTATATCTGATGGAACTAAGAATATACTATAGAATTTGAATTTTATTATACATATGACCATCCATCTGTACATGATAAACTCCACTCAATATAACATGATTCGCCATAATCTCTTTGATACTCTTCATGAATATGGTAGTCAACCTTGGATCCTTCTACAATACAATAGAACATTGATTCCCTTAAAACAAAAAATAAACATCACATATAGATTACACATATTATCAACCATTGAGTTTTCCTTAATAGGAATAAAATGAGATGATTTCTTCAACCAACCCATCACTAACCTGAATAAATAAATTTTTTATGATATAATTGATAATAAAACAATCAATTACATAGACATATCATTCCATTTTCAGTCTAACACCTATTGTGGATGGAGTGGACTGGAATAATTAATATAATATTCCATTATATTATCACATGAGTAACAATGACACACATACTCAACAATGTTATTTTTCATACATGACAAGATAAAACACCATCTAATTTCGTTATACATATTTATATAATTTCGTTGAACAAGCCATGATAAACAATGAATATCATGCAACACTGAAATGATGAATGCGGTTTGGGTTTAGTGAATATGTTTTAATAGATATAGGGCATGGAAAACACATATGTGATAATTCTGGCAAGATATGATTCTCTTTGGGTGGGTAATAATAATAAGGATATGGATCATGAATTATGATGTAATATGATTAATGTCAAACAATGTGTTGATGCATCTTAAGGGGAAGACCGAACAAAAATAATGAAAGTGGTTTGGGGCCTACATGATATAAGGTACAAAAACGTGAATGAGTATCCTGAACATGTATAGGCTTGAAGTATGAAAATGATACATGATAATTAAAAAATAGTGATAAAATTAATAACCATAATGAATGATCTTAATGTTGTGGGATTCCAAATGGGAAAAAATTCCACTTATTTATTACTATTGTAGATTAGGTAATGGATTTTTGTGGATGTTAAAATAAACAATGATATGTTTTTAACTAAATTACATAAAGACTATTGAATGATAGAGATTTCTGTCATATTCAATACTATATTTCTATGAATTGATGATTAACATATCTTCCCTGAAAGGTTTTCAACAACATCAACATGGGAAATCATTAAACTATTAGGTAATGAAAATTTTAGGAGAATAATCTATTTCACAATTGATAAATAAAGAATCAATATCTTTCCCAATTTTTCTGAAACATAAAAAACACAACTAATCCCAGTCTGATGGTGAATACTATGTGTCAAACACTCGATCTTCATCTCAAATTCTGGCTATCTTCACTTGTAAGAAAATATAAATTATAATTTAATCTTGTTTTATATTTATATTTAATGTTATAGCCAGTAAATGTAACACCACAAGATTCTACGGTACACTTCTCTTTGAATAATGCAATAACGTGTGTTGTACGCAACATCGTGTTCTAACACACACCACAACCAAACAAACTAGCCATTATGAATAGTAATACCTACTTTTTGAAATATAAGAAATTCTATTTCTCAAAATGGAATTCATTTTTGGATTCGGAGTATTGAATTTAGCCTAAGGTGATATTTTGGTACTTTTCAGAAAACTTTAATATTTTGATGAATAGTGAAAATTACTAAATTTTAATTAAAAACAACTTTTTTAATCAAAATAATTAATTGTGATAAATTATGAATTTGAGTTGTTTAAAAGTATATTTAGAATATATTTTTACCATTTAATACAATTTTGGTAATTAGACATAATTTCACAATTAAATCGAACATAAACAAGTATCAATCTTTTGATAGTTATTATATCTTAAAAACACGCTTTTTGTTTTGGCAGTGGGAATTATTTTTAAATTAATTTCTTCCACTTCTGTGTTTTGAATTTGGAAAAATTTATTCCATATTTGGAATCAAGATTTCCAAATTTTGTAAATAGGTATCTTTTATTTTTAGACATTTTGAATAATTAATTCGGTAAATATTTTATTTACTATGGTTAAAGGGTAAATCTGGTACATAAAGGTTAGAAAATAATATTATAATAATAGTAATTTATCCTAAAACGTGTCCTAACCTTATTGGTGGATACATGTCTGACCATGGGAATATTGGGGTCGATTATGGGACCCCATGGAGCCACTTGTTGGTGATATGGACACATTATTTTAATTAAGTTAAAATAAATACAAAAATTACATAAGCATATATCTTTTAGAAAAACAATTTTTACATAGGGTTATATATGTTGGGATTTCGACTATAAATATTAATTAAAAAGATAAAATTATTTCCTACATAATGGTATTTTATTTATAATTTTTAGACATTATATAAATAAAGTTATTTAAGAAACAATGGTGATGGGGTAATTACCTAATAAATGAAAAATTATAATAATTAATATTATATATACCCAAATAAATGTAATTTGAAACTTTTTATAAATACCAATAATTTTCTAGGATAATATAAAATTTTAGTATTGATTTCATTAACATTTTTTTATGTAATAATTCTATAATGATTTTTAAAAAAATCAGTTATTGAATAGTGTCAAAATTTACATAAAATAGTTTTTAAAACAAATATTAATTATTAATTGATATTAAATTCCTAAAAATCTATGGTTCGCCCAAGAGGCTTATATCATTATAGGTGTATCATTAATGGACCACATGGGGGTTTCATGGATGTATATAGTATGTTTATTAACTTTATAATAAAAAAATACAAAGTGACATTGTAATTGTCAAACTAATTAACTAAGAGTTAAAACTAAAAGGTATGGTTAATATAATGACCCAAACCTATCTAAATTCTACAGGTTGAGTGATTTTCAACCCATCCCCACCTTAACCATTAAAAGGGCACCCCCTTCTCAGTAATTCACACCATAAAATCCTTTTTGTTCATCCAATCCCTGTCCAAATACTCTTTCTACATCCCTTACTTCATCATAGAGGCCTTCCTTTTGTCAGAAAGCCAAATTAAGGAGCCCTTTTGATCAAATCAAAATAAAGAACCCGAATAAGAGGTAATTTTTTCACCACCCTCTTTCAAGTAACTTTCTTCTTCAACTTCTTCGTTCTTTCCCTTTCTAAAATAATAACTCCATTATCTTATATATACTGTGATGTTATAATAAATATGGTACAACCATATTCAATATTCTATCCATCCATTGAATAACATGTCACCATACGTGCGTATGTACGGCTTACCGTCTCCATGTCATGGTGTAATTGTTATTCAATAAATTATTATTTTGATGGGTATAATAATGATGTGTAATTCATGTAAAAAATAAATATAACATGATAATGATTCTGTATATATGATATACCATCCAATTAAATATTCTTTTAATATCAATAGAATGATATTGTCGCTCGTGCGTACGTACGGACTATTGTCTCCATGAACGCGATGAGATTCATTCTAGATCATATCCATTCAAGTCTAATTCTCATTTGGTGATTAATAATAGATTCTAAGGAATTGATATCATTCTGGATATGATTATCATACAACCTATACATGACAAACATGGATTACGTAACAAAACATATAAAAGAAAACAAGTATGATAACACCCGAAACAATGATAATACTAAGATATTATTAATAAATCAATGTTAAAAGATCATGTATGATATAATATTAATGTATATGAATCTTGTATAATTTTATAACAATTATTTCACCATTATACAGGATGTTAACCTACCCTGACCATGGAAAATTACAAGGTAAGGGTTTATTTCGCAATCTCTTCATTATCCGAGGTTGTTTATATGCAATAATCTACTAGGAATTCTTTATCATCCACATCCATGTTTCTTAAAAATGTATTTCAAAACATTTTTAATTTTTACTAGAATATCGGTTAAAGTCATTTATCCCCTTGTTAACTTTTATAATTGGTCTATAAAGGAATATTTCTATCATTTTACAAACAAGGTCCTTTTTATCCTTTTCGACAGAATTAAGGTAAGAATGTTTTTTTAACTTATACGGAAGGTGTGGTTATTTTCCACCAGTATCAAATCTTCAAAGCTTCCCTTACAATATTTTAAGAATATTTTCAAAGAAAATGTTTTATTTTATAAATATATGACTCTTAAATTATTTCAAAATAAAAAGATATATTTCTATAAAAAGAGTTTTGATTTCATCTATGTCAAAATCCTTTGATGGATTTTATTTTTATTTGAAGTTGATTTATTATGATACAAAACTTCTATATTGTATTGAAGATTTTTTGATTTGTTTAAATGTGGATGTGATATTTTTATACAATTCATGGTTTGTGGATCAAGTATTGACATTTCATATGCTTGTTTTAATACAAATGCTTATTTTATGTTTAAACCTGTTCATATGAGGAATGCATTGGACTTAATAAGTGACGGGTGGAGCCCGCTATAGCCTCTCGATGCATCGGTAGGTCTCATGAGACAATCTAGTGTATTGGAACAAGGACATGAAAATATCTTATTTGTAGTCTTGGCACGAGGCCTTGACTATGTGGTTATGATAGTTTGGAATTATACATTCCATCATTATGAAAGTTGTTATTGATATTGCATGTGATTATTAGATTAATAGAATATCCATGTGAATAAGTAAATGGAATTACTTCATTTTATTTTTTCCATACTATGTTGAAGTTAATGTTTAAAATTATTTTGTTTTAGTTATACATTGCCTTAAATTTTTATTCTTATTCATGAATATTTCTGCTATATTGTTATCCTTACTGGGCATTTGTGCTCACCCCTTTTCTATGTTTTATTTTTCCCCGGATGTGAGGAAGTAAATTATGAATGACCTGTAGGGTTAGTATGAGTGGATAAGAGTGTGGACTATGGAGACTATGTTGTTGTAGTTTTCATTTTTATGATGTAATTTAAAACTTTATGAATATATCTAGTGTTTCCAATGCTACTAAACTAATTGGTCTTTCAAGATTTGATCTTTCTTGTAATCATGCCAATGTTATGTAATAATGCATCGACTATGGGTGACTAGGTTCGTGGTGTTACAGTTGGTATCAGAGGAATTTTAGTACAATCCTTGCAGGCTAGATTTAGATAAACTCTTATTACAGTGCATAGACCTAAGATGGAATTTGAGGATTAGTATAGAATAACTTCTTAGAATTTTGGTATTTTAGATATTTTGTGAGTTTTCTAAACAATACATCCAAGTCTGGATACGAGCAGGTAGAGGCGGCACTAGAACAGATGTACCTAGGGGTAAAACCCGAAAACATCGCTTTGAGCTTGACTCGAACGGGAACTAGTGCATGACAACGGGCCTTGCTTCACTCTTGGTTACGAAACTCCCGTGGGATATGCTTAGGATAACTCCCATTTTCATTAAAAATCATTATGAAGGGTTTATGAGTATATACTTTCTCAAAGAAAACAATTTTTTATTATGGATTATATCCATAAATAGTTCAATTTATGTTAAGTGATTTACAAGTATGGAATTATGTATTTTGATTCATAAACTGATCTACTTTATTCCATTGCCTAGAAATGGTGGCTAGTGGAAGAAATGGAAACTATATCAATGTACGCACTCCATGTAGAGATTTCCCTCCTACTCAAGATAATTATAGTGGAGCTGGTGATGCAACTGGTTCCGATCAGCTAATCACCATATTGGGAGAACTCACTCAGGATTGGAATAAAAACCTTACCCATATGGAGCACCCTGATCCGCAGCGTGGAGGATCATTGTTAGATCGCTTCATGAGGAAACAACCCCCAATGGTAAATGGAGTAAAAATACCTTAGTAGCTGAGCAATGGATAAGTTCCCTAGAGAAAATATTTCAGGATTTGGGAAGTAATGAAAGGGAAAAAGTTATCATGGCATTTTACCGCCTCATTGGAGATGCTGATCAATGGTGGTCATTGATTCATAACATGAAGGAATATGATTAAGTATAAAATATAGAATGGAGGGAGTTCAAATATCTATTTTTAGAAAAATACTTTTCTCATGACCATCTAGAAGATATAGAAAGGTAATTTATGAGTCTGAGACAAATGAAGGATGAGAATGTCTCAAAGTATTAGGCTAAATTTACAAGGTTAGAAAGGTATTATAGAGATTATATATGTAACCCAAGAAGTAATATTGATCATTTATTTGATGGGTTAAAACTATTTCTCCATCGAGCATTACTCTCACAATCCTTCTCATCATTTTAATACATTGTTTCATGTGCTATCAAGACAGATAAAGAATTCTCTAAGTCATATGAATTTAAAACAATGAAGGAGAAGAAGAGATCTTCTGATCAATTTGGGAATAGAAATAAAGGGAAGAAGGGAAAAGTTGAATATCCATCCTGCAGTAAATGTGGGATGAAACACCCCGGTACTTGCTTAAATGGAGCGACAATCTGTTACAAGTGTGGTGAAAAAGGCCACCAAGCTCGTGATTGCAAGGGGAAGAAGGAAGCTACCGATGTCCAATGCTACAATTGCAGGGAGATGGGACATTATGAAAATGAATGTCCTAAGTGTTAGGGGAACATACCTTAAGAAAGGACAAGGGATCAAGGCAAAGATTATGCTATCACTACTGCTATGGTAGAAGCTCCGAAAGACGTGGTGGAAGTTAATTTAATGGTTACCTCATGTTTAGAAAATGCATTATTTGATTCTGGAACATCGCATTGTTTCATATCGTCCCATTTTTCTATGAAAATTAGACATTTCCAGTTTGATTTAACATGGGAGTTGTCAGTTAAAACTCCAAAGGGAAGTATCATTGCAACAATATTTTGTGAATTAGTCTCCATTAGAGCACATAAATGTTCATTATCTGCTGATCTCATCGTCATACCTATGATTGAGTTTGATATAATCCTCGGTATGGATTTTATTTCGGACCATGATACTAAGATTTATTGTAAGAAGAAGGAGGTTATGTTTTTTGATGATGATGATATGTAACACCTTATCTTTATAGAAGAATCGTCACCACCTATTTCTTATATAGATCCACCCACAGTACCTCAACTAAATTCATTTATTTTGGAGGAAGAGAATGAAATGACTATGGGTGAGGAAATGAATGTTCAAATAGGAGATTTACATGTTGTGAAACAATATGTAGATGTGTTTCCAGAAGATTTACCTGGACATCCTCTAGAACGATAAGTTGAGTTTTCCATTGATTTAATTCCAGGATCAAGGCCTATATCGAAGACCCCTTATAGAATGGCCACTGTAGAATTAGTTTAACTAAAGAAACAACTAGATCAGTTGGGTAATAAGGGATTTATTCGCCCTAGTGTTTCTCCATGGAGAGACCCTATTCTTTTTGTTAAAAAGAAAGATGGATCTATGAGGTTATGTATCGACTACAAGGAGATCAATTCTATAACAATAAAGAACAAGTATCCCCTACCTCGCATTGATGATTTATTTGACCAACTTCATGGAGCTCAATACTTTTCAAAGATTGAACTTAAATCTGGATACCATCAGTTGTGTGTGAAGAAGGATGAAATTATTAAGACAACATTTCGAACCAGGTACGGGCATTACGAGTTTATAGTAATTCCTTTTGTATTGACTAATGCAGCCTATGTATTCATGGATCTGATGAATAGAGGTTTTAATGAATATCTCTATGATTTCGTGGTGGTATTTATTGATGATATCTTTATATACTCTAAAAGATACAAATATGATGAAAATCACTTGCGCATTTTTATGAACTCTCTTAGAAGACATGAATTATATGGAATGTTTAGAAAGTTTGAATTCTGTCTTTAGGAGAATTATTTTCTTGGCCATATTTTCTCTAAGGATGGAATTTCCGTTGATCCTTATAAGACCAAGGAAATACAATAATTTCCAGCACCTACTAGTATAAATGAGGTACGTAGTTTTATTGGTTTGGATGGTTATTATCAACATTTTGTCCATAATTTTTCCTGATTGGATAATGCATTAACAAAGCTCAAATGTAAAGGGGTTAATTTTTTTTGGAAAAAAGAGTGTGAATAATGTTTTAAAGAACTGAAGAGAAGATTATTCAATTCTACTATATTGACACTACCATCGGGGAATGATGGATTCATTATTGATAGTGATGTATATAAGAAAGGACTCGGTTGTGTCTTATGCAGAATGATAGAGTTGTTGCCTATGCATCACAACAGTTGATAATTTATGAATAAAACTATCATACTAATGATCTCAAGTTAGCAGCTGTAATCTTTGCATTGAAGATATGGAGGTACTATCTCTATGGTGAAAATATGAGATTTATATTGATCACATTAGTTTGAAGTATATTTTCTCACAAAAAGAAATCAACAAGAGGAAAAGGAGATGGCTTGAATTACTCAAGGATTATGATTATACGATACACTACCACCCGGGGAAAGCAAAAAATGTGGCTGATGCGTTGAGAATAAAAGATCATGGATTTTTGAACAATATGAGAATTGAAAGGGATCCAATTTTCATGGATCTTGTGAAGATGGACATGGGAATATCCAGGGAAGTTTAACCTTCAATTCTTTTTCAAATGGTTGCCAAACCATCTTTACTATAATGGATTAAGAGTTCTCAGACCGATGATGAAGAATTTCAAATGAAGATTAAAGCTATGAATGATGGGAGATTAAGAGACTTGGTGTTTGAAGAAGGAATTTTGACATTTGGGAAGAGTCTTTTGTTCCGGATATACCTGATCTAAAAAGGGAATTGCTGGATGATGCTCAAAGTTCCAATTTCTCTATACACCCTGGGAGTACCAAAATTTATATAGAGTTAAAGGATCATTTTTGGTGGGACAACATGAAGAGAGAGATTGCCGATTTTGAGTCAATATGTATGGTCTGTCAACAAGTGAAAGATGGAAGGCATCAGCCTGGTGGAGTATTGCAACCGCTTCCCATACCTGAGTGGAAATGGTATAATATCACGATGGACTTTGTCATGGGACTACCTAAGACTCGTAGAAGGAATGATGCAATATGGGTTATTGTTGATCATCTTACCAACTCAGCACATTTTCTTGCTATAAGAGAAGATCTACCACTGGAATGTCTAGAAAGAATATATATTAATGAAGTGGTGAGACTTCATGGAGTACCCCTTATCGATTGTTTCTGATCATGATCCCTGTCTTACTTCATGATTCTGGAAAAGTCTTCAGAAATCCTTGGATATTGAACATCATTTGAGCACTGCCAACCACCCTCAAACAGATGAAAAATCATAACGAACTATTCAATCCTTAGAAGACATGTTTAGATCCTTCTCACTTGACTTTCAGGGTATGTAGGATCAATATTTTCCTCTGGTAAGAATTTTCCTATAACAATAGCTTCCATTCGAGTATTCAGATGGCACCATATGAAGCGTTATATGGAAAGAGATGTCGCACACCAACCTGTTGGGATGACGCTGGTGAATGAAAACATGTAGGCATAGAACTTGTGGAAGAAATGATGTAAAAGGATAAGGTAATCCAAAACCATTTCAAAGCATCTAAAAGTAGGCAGAAGAGCTATGCCGACATCGATAGAAGGATTTGGAATTTCAAGTCGGTGATCAGGTTTTACTGAAGGTTTCTCCATGTAAGGGAGTCATACGTTTTGGTAAAAAAGTTAAATTGAGTCCTAGGTACATCGGACCTTTTGAAATTCTATAATGAATTGTGGTTGTTGCTTACCGATTGGAAATGCCGCCAAGTCTCTCCAAAGTTCACGATGTGTTCCACGTATATCTGTTGAGGAAATACATGTCTGACCCAACGCATGTACTCACCTATGTGGAATTAGAACTGGAACCCGATCTGTCTTATTTCAAAGAGTCCTTCAAGATTCTTGATACGAGAGATCAAGTACTGAGAAACCAGACGACTCTTCTGGTAAATGTCTTTTGGAGAAACCATAAGACGGAAGAGGCAACGTGGGAACGCGAGGAACTTATGATGAAGAGCCACCCATGTCTTTTCATGTGGTAGTATTCTAGAAATTTTGAGGATGAAATTATTTGAATAAGGGGATAATGTAACACCCCAATCTTCTACGGTACGCTTCTTTTTGAATAATGCAATAACGTGTATTGTACGCAACATCGAGTTCTAACAAACACCACAACCAATCAAACTAGCCGTTATGATTAGTAATTGATAATTTTTTAAATATTTGAAATTTTATTTTTCAAAATGGACTTTATTTTTGGATTCGGAGTATCGAATTTAGCCTAAGGTGAAATTTGGGTAGTTTTCAGATAACATTAATATTTTTATGAATAGTGAAAATTACTAAATTTTAATTAAAAACATCTTTTTTAATCAAAATAATTAATAGTGATAAATTTTGAATTTTAGTGGTTTTAAAATATATTTAGAATATATTTTTACCATTTAATACAATTTTGGTCATTGGACATAATTTCACAATTAAACCAAACAAAAACAAGTATCAATCTTTTGATAGTTATTATATCTTAGAAACACGCTTTTTGTTTTAACAGTGGGAATTAATTTTAAATTAATTTCTGCCACATATGTGTTTTGAATTTGGAAAAATGGATTCCATATTTGGAATCAGGATTTCCAAATTGTGTAAATAGGTAACTTTTGTTTTTAGAAAATTTAAATAATTACTTCTGTAAATATTTTATTTATAATGGTTATTAGGTAAATCCGGTAAATAAGGGTTAGAAAATAATATTATAATAGTACTAAATAACCCCAAAACGTGTCCTAACCTTATTGGTAGATACATGTCCGACCATGGGAATCTTTGGTACGATTTTGGGACTCCATGGAGCCACTTGTAGGTGATAGGGACAATTTATTTTAATTAAGTTAAAATAAATACTAAAATGACATAAGCATATATCGTTTAGCAAAACAATTTTTACATAGGGTTATATATGTTGGATTTTCGACTATAAATATTAATTAGAGAACTAATACGTTTTTCTACATAATGGTATTTTATTTATAATTTTGAGACATTATATACTATAATTTATTTATGACACAATGGTGATGCAGTAATTACCTAATTAATGAAAAAATATAATAATTGATATTATTGATACCCAAATAAATGTAATATGAGACATTTTATAAATACCAATAATATTATAGGATAATATGACATGTTAGGATTGATTTAATTAACTTTTCTGATGTAATAATTATGTAATGATTTTTACAAAAATCAATTATTGATTAGTGTCTAAATTGACATAAAATAGTTTTTAAAAGAAATATTATATTATTGATTAATATTAAATTCCTAAAAATATAGGGTTCATCCAAGAGACTTATATCATGATAGGTGTATCATTAATGGACATCTTGGGTGTCTCTATTATGTAAATAGTAAGTTTGTTAACAATATAATATAAAAATACAATGTGACATGGTAAGTGTCAAACTAATTAACTAAGAGTTAAAACTAAAAGATAATGTTAATATAATGACCCAAACCAGTCTAAATTCTATTGGTTGAGTGGTTTTATACCCTTCCCAACCTTAAACTTTAAATAATCCACTTTTGAGCCATTATAAACTTAATATTAATTTATTATAAAATAATATTTCTAGCATTTCCAAAGGTGCCACACACCCCTCTTAAAAATGGGCACTCCTCCTTATCATTAATTCATAGCTTCAAAGCCTTTTGGTTCGGAAAAACCCTGCCCAAATACTCTCTCGAATTCCCTAAATTAATCCTAGAGGCCTTACTTTAGTCAGAAAGCCAACCTAAGGAGCCATTTTGATAAAATCAAAAGGAAGAACCCGAAGAAGAGGTAATTTTTTCACCACCCTCTTTCAAGTTCCTTTCTTCTTCAACTTCTTCGTTCATTCCCATTCTAAAATAATAACTACAGTATCTTATATATAATGTGATTTTATTATAAATATGGTACAAAAATATTCATTATTCTATCCATCCTATGAATAACATGTTAGCATATGTGCGTACGTACGGCTTACCATCTCCACATCGTGGTGTAATTGTTATTCAATAAATAATTATTTTGATGGGTACAATAATGATGTGTAATTCATGTAAATAATAAATATAACATGACAATGATTATGTATATATGATATACCATTTATTTAAATATTATTTTAATATCTAAATAATGATATTGTTGCTCGTGCGTACGTACGGACTACCGTCTCCACGAACGCGATGAGATTCATTCTCCATCGTATCCATTCAAGTATAATTATCATTTGATGATTAATAATAGTATATAAGGACATGATATCATTCTGGATTTGATTAGGATACTACCTATCCATAACAAACATGACTTATGTAACAAAATATATAAAATAAAATGAGTAAGTTAACACCCGAAACAACGATAATACTAAGATATTATTGACAAATCAATGTTAAAAGATCATATATGATATCATATTAATGTATATGATTCTTGTATAATTTAATAACAATTATTTCACCATTATACGGGAGGTTAAATGACCCCAAACAAGGAAAAGTACAAGGTAAGGGTTTATTTCGCAATCTCTTCATTATCCAAGTTGTTTATACGTAATAATCTCCTAGGACTTCTTTATCATCCATATCCATGTTTGTTAAAAATGTATTTCAAATCATTTTTACTATTTACTAGAATATGTTTTAAAGTCATTTATACCCTTGTTGAATTTAATAAGTGGTTTATAAATGAATCATTCCATTGTTTTCCGAACAACTTACTTTTTAACCTTTTTGACAAAATTATAGTAACAATGTTTTTTTAACTTATACGGCAGGTGCGGTTATTTTCCACCATAATAAAGTCGTCGAAGCTTCCCTTACAATCTTATAAGAATATTTTCAAAGAAAATGTTTTATTTTATAAATATATGACTCTTAAATGATTTCAAAATAGAAAGATATATTTCTCTAAAAAGAGATTTGATTTCATCTATGTCAACATCCTTTGATGGATTTTACGCTTAATTGAAGTTGATTTATTATGAAAAAAAACTTCTATATTTTATTGAAGGTTTTGTGATATGTCTGACTGTGGATGTGATATTTTGATAACATTAAGGGTTTGTGGATCAAGTATTGACATTTCGTATGCTAGTTTTAATACTAATTTTTATGTTATGTTTAAACTTATTCATATGAGGAATGCATTGGACTTAATAAGTGACGGGTGGAGCCCACTATAGCTACTCGATGCATCAGTATGTCTCATGAGACAAACTAGTGTCTTGGAATAAGGCCTTGATAAAATATTATTTGTAGTCTTGGCACAAGGCATTGACTATGTGGTTATGATAGTCTGGAATTTTTCATTCGATCATTATGAAAGTGGTTTTTGATATTTCATGTGATTATTCGATTAGAAGAATATCCATGTGAATAAGTAAATGGAATTATTTTATTTTATTTTTTCCATACTATGTTGACATTAATGTTTAAAAGGCTTTTGTTTTAGTTATACATTGCCTTAAATGTTTATTCTTATTATGAATGTTTTCGCTATATTGTTATCCTTACTGGAATTTGAGATCACCCATTTTGTATGTTTTATTTTTCCCAGGATGTGAAGAAGTAAATTAGGAATGACCTGCAAGGTTAGTATGAGGGTATAAGAGTGTAGACTATGGAGAATATGTTTTTGTTGTTTTAATTTTTATGATGTAATTTAAATCATTATTAATATATCTAGTGTTTCCAAGGCTACTAAACTAATCGGTATTTTGAGATTTCATATTTCTTGTGATCATGCCAATGTTATGTAATAATGCACCAACTCTGGGTCACTCGATTCGGGGCGTTACAATATATGTCTGAGATCTAAATGATTATGAAATATTTTGATTAACCTGTATGCCACCATTCATGGATTTAATACCACCTAGTACAGATCCGGTCGCTTTATAATATAAATTAATCGACTCTTTCTATAAAGTGGATATATAAGTATGATATTCCTAAAATTTCATTTGTTTGAAAAAATCAATCTCTATGAATCTATGGGTACGGAGTTAATACAACTAAGCATATATGCACCTACAATCCCCAGTGTCATGTAGAAGACCATAGAGGGTAATAGTTTTAATCCCATTGTTCTATAATTTATTCCTATAAATAAAATATCAGTCATATAAGAAGAAATATATATTAACATGTTGAAAACAAAAAAATAAGTTAATATAATGAAAAATTATTTCATACCCCAACTTTATTGGAAATCTAATTAACAAAAATAACATAATATGTTTTATGAATATCTAACCACAATTTTGTTTTGGATACTGGGCACCCTAAAATTAGTTACTGCATAACATAATGAGAAATCAAAATAATAATATAATAAATAGTTAATATTGTATAATATAAATTTAATTTAATGAAAAGGTAACTGGATTATGTTTGTTTCTGAAAAAACACTTTGAAACAACCATGTGAGGGATGATTTTCATAGCCCATCTCAAAATATTGTTCCTTGAATATTCTTGAAATAAATAATAATTAATATAAATTTAATGTATGTAAGGTCATCTACTTTTCATATAGATGTATAAATGTAAAATAAGATTAATATAATAATATATAAATAAATACCAAGTTCTTTTTATCATGATTCTTATCAATAAAAACATTATATTACTCTCCTGGTACCCCATTGGATAACTTCTCAAACATTTATTGGGAACTCAATGAAGTATTATTATCATCGTTCCATAATGTCCACATAGAATCTTTCAATTTCTTTCCCAAAATTTTCAATTTCCTGTTTTGTGCTAGTAGATCAGCAATGATAATGTGGGAAAACATCAGTACATAGAAATATTATCATTTAATAGAACAACAACTTTTAATTACACCATATTAAATTTAAATTTCATTTTTTAATAAAAAATATCATTTTTCAAAGATGAATGAAAATACATCCAATCATTATACATAATGGGATGTTTCCTCAGATCCACTACTAATTGGACTAGAATATAGCCAAGCAATCCAATGAATACATTTGTTCAGACACAATATAAAAAATTGGCACAAATACCAGTAGTCACGTATAATTTGATAAATTTTATGTTTTCATATTTTTCATCATAGTACCAATTCCCCAATATTTATGAAAAGAAAATTAGTAGTATAAAAATATTAAATATAATTATTTATAATAAATATTTTACCTAAAATATTCACCCTCCAATATCCCCATGAAGAACTATGAATGGATCCCTGGTCCCTCACTACTAAAGTTATGGAATGGGGAGGCATCAACCGAGCTACTGATAGGATGCTAATGGACGGTGTGAAAAATAGGGTAGGGGGAAAGAAGAAATTTTCTTAGATACTGTAGGGAGAGAGATAGATTGGTCAACCTCTATTGGTGAGGTTTATGAAACATTTATTGATAGTAGACGGTTAGCTGTATAATGGCTCCTCTTTGTCTTTCCTGTTATTTAATCAAATAAAAATTATGTCCTGAATCTATAATTCAAAAAAAATTATTTAATATAAAAGAAATGATAACATATGAAAAAGTAATAATAAACAAAATATATATAATAATGATAATGAATGACTACAGAAATGATAGAAGTGGTTAATAAATGAATGGATAATTGACCATATAATCATTTTCTCCATGAATAATGTAGCTTTTTTATATGATCATTGCATAATTTAATTCATCCACCCTTCCAAGACTATTATTTTTAATATCATGATGGTCAAATAAGTCTTATTATAGATGTTTATGGGATTCAATGTTAGTAGAATAATCTTCTACATTATCAACCATATAATAAAATTCTGTTTGTTTTATGTGAGAAACTACACTCCACACTTCATCCATAATTTATCTCAAATAATATAACTTTATCATGTTCTAAAATAATATATAAGGTTTATGTATTACATGGTCACCAACATTCATCAATTGAGAGTAGTACACATATGTAAATTCCCAGGAATCACTTTTAACACCATTTATTATATCCACCCAATATCATTTGAATAAAAAATTGAAAAATAGCACTGGTAGTTTAATTTCATAATATTTACATATTTCCATAGTATTATACCTCATAAAATTTAAATATTAGACTTTTCTGTGTTTCCAAACCATTTTCTTGATCAGCTATACAAAATCTAAATCCATTCACATTGTAAGCATCGAACATTCTAGCTTGTTTTAAAAGACCTCAAGAAAGATACATAAAATATTCTCAAAACTATTCCTTTGTAGTAGTATAAATCATCTAAGTAATTTACATTATTATAATTTCAAAATATATGTGTTAAACTGATTTTTGTATTGATTGCAATATTTATGAACATACACATTGTACATACCATTCTATAAGCTCTTTATTAACAATTTTTTTATATCATTCTCATTTTGTGTTCATACTCTCTTTCGTATCATTGTTTGTATCATGAAATATTTAATAAAAGGATATTCATTTTCACTACTGAGCAACACATTTCAATTTTAATGGAATAATTCCATTTTTGTTATAGTAACATTTGAGCTCCTCTGATCTAATCGGCCAATAGGATTAAATCTTTTTGATCTCCCTTGTATTTGAGATTGAGATGACATGCCTTCATCATTTCCAAATCTATTGCATATAGTCTTAATATCATCCATACATCTAGAATAATAGGTGTGAAACTCCTCTACCAAATTTACATCAAAATTTGATCCTTTAGGATGAGAATTATTTTTCACATAATATTTGAAATGGACAAGATATATATAAAATAAAATAAAAAACATAAATATGTATTAATTAAGTTCCATGAATTGTAAAAAAATGGAAATCATATAAATAAATTACCACTTAATTGGATACATTCATCAATAATGTACGGGGCATCCAAATATAGCTTCCAAAACTAAATGCATAGTTAAATACATCATGAAAATAAATAACAGAGGAAACATCACCTTCATTGAACAATTTTTTAACAAAAATATCTCTATATGGTTTTAAAGTTCAAATAGATGTATACTTTCTTCACATTTTTTTCGAAAAAATGTTCTGAATTGGAGTACAACACTAATAACCATTTAAGGTTATAATGTATGCAATTCCAATGGATGTAACTAATATAACAAAATATAAGAAATGTGGATTTTTAATGCATATAACCTAAAAATTTTTAATTCAAAACTCTTGTAAATGTTAAATGAATACACATTAAATACCATCACATGTTTTAAATTTCGATGGAATATACATTTTTTCCTATTTGCCTTTGAAAAAAATTTAGGATCAAAAATACCATTCTCATAGGGCTAGAGAACACACTTTATTATCATTGCTTGTAAGTCTTTCATAGCATTGAGAGGACCGATCGGCTTTCCTAGATCATTAAGAAATGTGGAGATCACATTTTAACAAATATTATTATCAATATGAATCACATCAAGATATTTCAAACAAATTTAAAATCCAAATAAGCTTTTTAGATAAATATACTTTTTTTCTTCCATTTTTCTGTTCTGATTTCACTTAATAATGTACTTCAAACTCATTTTTCACTATCATTCAAATGATTCACCTTTTAAAATTCAATTTCAACATTTTCAAGCCATGTCAATATATCTGAACTTGTTTACAATTTTTGAGGTGTTCTTTGATTAATGAAGCCATTTAATTCTGAATTTTTCCATTTAAATCTATGAGATTCATCGAGAAATCCACGATAACAAAAAAAGAACCATTTTCTACTATAAGGTAGACATTTGAGCTCAATATAATATTTACAAACAGAAAAATCGTAACCCGTGTATGTGTTCGAACTAAATGAATTCATATTTCCAGGAAGTCACCAAATTTCCACATTAGAGGAACTTGCAATTTGAACATTGTTCTAGAAGTTTCATCCTATGTCTCAACATCGTTCCTCAATAACTCTTGTAATTAATCAGTTAAATGATACATGAATACATTAATATAAATTTCAAGAATTTTTTTCTTCCAATAATTATCTAAATGATTAAATATTTTTGTTATTTAAACATCCACAGAGGTAGATTATAAGGGCTCAAAACAACCAGCAAAATGAAATAACTAATAAAAATGTCCCAAATGGGTTGAATCCATCGACAAAAAATACAAATAAAACATTCATAGTATCAGAAAAATGGATGTAATGATTCAAATGTATTCTATGATTATGAATCTCATGGATGGATGATTTACCCATCTTTTTTATTATCTATGAAATTCCACATCACGTGTTCAACGATTTTCGGTTTCCAGAATAATCTTTGGAATCTAGTATCTCATGGAATGTAATGAAAAACCATTTTAGGTGTGTTCCTTTTAATCTTCATCATGGTTGTATGCTAATTATGACTTCCAAAAACACCCATAGACTTATATAAATATGAGTAATGTTTTTATTTAATCCTATCTTCTTCAATATTATCCCCAACAAAGAATACAATCATTGAGACAAAAGTATTTTTGTATAATTTAGAGCAATATTGTTTATTTTTTTAATTCATAAAATGAATCATGGACCATTTCAGTAGGGAATTGATCACAAATAAAATTCAAATATTAATGGCATCACCTTATTTTTAATTCCACATTGACATTTGATATGGTAAAAATTTAGTAGAAACGAACATTTTGAATATTTCAAACATCCATTATATAGATCTTGATTTCCTTCATCAACTAAACCATGAAACCTATCTGTATTCTCATTAATTTTTTCTATTACATTTTTCTCCCTAGGATCATGTCGAGGATCTAGTGACAGGTTATAATCATGACCTAGTAGTCTTCTAATATCAAAAACATCACATGTAATGTATCTATTTGAAAACCCTCAACTCGAAGATTTAATATGTTATAATGTTGATGATGTTGTATTTAAATAAATAATTTATCATTTATAAGGTTTTTAATTTCATTTTTTCTTTTTCAACGATGTTGGGAGCTCATTATGTGGATATACATAATTTGATTACTTTTCTATAAAATTTTATTTTCCATTACAAATGAATCACAAATATTGGGCATGAAATAGATTAAATATCATGTCATCATAAACATCATATATATTCCACCATCTTATAAATTTACATTTCAATCATGGATATCTCTTTCACCGATAAATGGATCAATTTAAAATTTTAAATTCCAAAAACTCCTCCAAACCATTAGCATGTGGAGGTGTGTTCCTCAGTAATGTGATATATATTTTATTTGTATATATTATAATGTTCCTACACATTATTAAAAATATTAAAACACATAACAGTTACTAATTAATAAAAGATATTTATATATACAATTTGATAAAAATATATATGAACATTTTAAATTTGGTTTTCTTATATAGTAAAAAATTGTAAATAATGAATTTTCCTGTTAAATACTATAAAATCCAAATACAAATGGTCATTATATCTTCCCTACATAAATGGAATAGTTTGAATAAAATAAAGTACATATTCAATATTTTAAGGAGATATAGGTGTGAAACATTAAAGTAATGGATTAAAGAATTTGTAATTCATAAATTATATTCATTTTTATAAAAAAAATCACATTATAGGACTCTGAAATATAATTGAAGTGGTGTAATTTTTATGATATAAATGAAAATCTCATAATTCTTCTTGAGTACGAAGTGAAATGGATTTAATATAACATATATATTTTCTAGTAATGTAATCATAAAAGAATTGATTCATAGAAAAAAATCCTTGATGATGAATAATCAAATGCTGTTACACTATAAGGGATAAAGAATCAATTTTCAGGACTCTAAAAGTTTAATCCCAAAAATTATAAAGTAATATATTTAAGAAGGGATCAATCATGTATCATAAATTCATTAAAGTTAAATACTTTTGAATAAATAATGTAAACATAACTGAAATCCTACAATTAAATTTTTTTTTAATATTGACATAAAATACACATATGCATATCACATTCAATAGAATATTCTGAAAATGTGATGTGAATTATCATTCCTATCATGGTTTCAGGACTGAATTTTTAGTCCTACACCACATTATCTATATTATATAAATTCCTAGAATTTTTCCTACTCAAATATTAATTATCCAGATAAGAATATTTTATTATATAATAATTATACCCCTTTACCTTGAATACTTCCAACAGCCACTGAGAGTGTTTAGTGTGTAATGACCCAACTGTTCTACTCTATGGAGGTATTTGGCAAAAATGCTTCATATAACCTAAGTGATGACATTTGAGATTGTCATGGAAGATTCCTGGTACTGTTTTTTGGTAAGACTTACCCTCCCATATTAGAAACACACTAATGGAAAACACCATAAAGGTGTCATGGGTATAGAATCAAAATAGAATTATACACTCCCAAAACTAACTCATTTGGTTTTTTTCATACTTCATCATTTTTTAAATAAAAAAAGATTTAATTCAACCTATAATTGTAGAGGCACCATACAAACCTATTAATCCTACAAAATTTTTATTATGCAGGATCAATGTATATGCAACTGTACAATAGTTTATTAAACATAAAATAATAACCCTTAATCTCACCTCTTGTCTAAACCACATCACAAATCATAGATCTTTCAAATAATCACTCGTGATGGGATATAGGGGGGTGATAACATACACGAAAATCATATAGATATACTGCATAATTGAATAAAATCCTTCCTCATATGTCTTTGATGTATTATCAATAAGCATGAATCATATAAATCAAATAAATACAAAATTTGATGTGGATAATTGAAAAGTTCTACACAATTACTCATAGTAGTTGTAAATAACATCAAATCATATAAAAAACACAATAAATAAACAAAAATCAAGATATAATTCCATAACATCCATGGTAAATCAAATTTCTATATATTAAAGAGCAAGTGACAACCCCCCTTCACTCACCATTTGGCATTTTAGGGGTAGCAATGTGCTTGGTTGGGACTAGAAAAGGGGGGTTGTGAGTTGCTAGGTTGGGACCGACAATGAGTGGTGGTGAGGGTAGGGTTGTGCAGAAAGGGTTAGGACTGGTAGGGAAATAATTGACGGTGAGGGTCAGGATCAGCAGTGAGACTTTTGGGGGTCAGGTAGGGCTTCAGGGGTCAGGGGGTTGTCGATGACACATTGGGGGTCAAGGTTGGGAGGAAAATGGCATGTTTGTTAAAAAATTAAATTGATTAGTATATGATTTTAATTTATGACCAATAAATTATTTACCCAAAATTTATAAATAGTTTGTCAAACAAATGCTAAAAACCTTCCTATGAAGTATAGTTTTAGGGTAGTGAAGTTTTACATAAACCAAATATAATATTATGCTAACCATGGAATTCTACAGATGTCATTCACTAAGGATGGTTTGGTCCCACATTTAATATCCTCCAACATTGATGGATTTAATAATATAGCTAATTTTTAGATTATGTCACCAAAAAATTAAACCATTTTCTACAAAAATTAGTACACTTTAGAATTTATATATTAATTCAACAAAATTTATTGTATTTAGTAAAAAAAAATTTTTTATTTCATTCATTTCACTATTAATATATAAGAGTATCATATATAAGGACTACCAAAAAAGGATCTAGGTAGTCTTTAAATACAATATTAATTAAATATCAAAATATAGAATAGAATTAGTTACAAAAAATGGAACCACTATATAATCATACTTTTCATGCATTGTTTGGAATATTATTAGGGTGATTTCTGCCTTCTTGAATATTAATAGATAATATCAAGAATGATATTCAGTATCAGAAAACTGTTTTTCATCGTGTATTTTATCAAAAACGTCATCAATACGTGGAATATGATATTTTTTCTTAATATTGATCTTATTAAATTCCAAATAATAAATTCAAAGTCACATAAATCAAAAACACTTTTTTTGAAAAATAACAATTGAATCCCACGGTGATACACTTGGATGAATGAATCACATATAAATGATTTCAAGGATTTTTTATTTAATTAATGAAGGTAAATAATGGATATTTTATTCGGTGATTTTTAAAATGGTAGGGAAATATGTATGTTTTTATTGAGTAATTTACATCACCGTTTTGTATATATTTAGAAAACTCCTCTAAAAAGTCAAAAAAAACAATAGGAATATCTTCAGTGTTTCTTCTATCCCCACTCATTTGAGATGGACAAGCCATCTATGTTGGAATTTGGGAAACTAGAAAGTGGTCATATCAGTCAGAACATCATACATATGATAATAGTAATATACAATCATTGGTTTGTTTACGATATCAAACATAACATTCAATCCTAGAAAATTGATGTGGTAATTATGTTGTGAATTCCATTCCATTACTAAAATGACATCAAATTCAACATTAGGAAAAAGGGTACGTTTTTTATTGATCACATTCCCACAAATATTAAACAATGGAATCACATATTGAGATGATATCATTGTATAATTATTTTTTTCGACTATTAATTCCACATTTAATCATTTGGTGTCCATCATTATATATTAATAAAAATATTTATATATGAAATAATGGGAATATAAATATTCTGAAATGTCATTAGTAGTACTAGAGTGGGTAGTAAGAGGACCTTTCATCACATTCTTTTGACACTCCTCATCAGAAATAGTGATGACATGAGATTTCTGTTTTTCCCATTTGATTGGGATTTTTATAAAGTGAAATATCCCCCTTAACCCTCAGTTTTGGTATCTAGTATAAAAAATTACAATTCAATATAAACATTAAGCAATAAATGTTAGAAGTGTATTTTGTGCAAATTTCTCTTAGATCGAATTGCTATCCAACTTCTTCAAATCACATTGTCAATCAATTTCTTGATTACCATCCATTCCAAAAATAAAACATTTAAAATTCCCCCATATGTAAATTACATCAATGATTATTCCCACACATATAGAATAAACAATGTCTCATATTATTCTCTCAATATTTCATATAATTTCCATCGAACACCATATTCCTTGTCATGTAAATACCCTATAGATGATATGTAACTCAAAAATTCATTTACACAATGATTCCAAAATGAAAAAATTATTCATTTATATTGAAAAATCATCATGTTAATTCCCATATGTGACTTTTTTAACCAATGGAATAATTTATCAGCCTTACTTTTAGGTTGGATGAAGATTCTGAAACTGTACCGCACTAGTAATGTACACTTATCATCCTAGGTACCAAGTTATATATCATTGTTTTTACTTTTATTGAGGAAATAATTCTATATATTTTTATAAAGTATACAGGAAATTTAATTATTGAAAAATAATTTCTCAAACTCATCTTAATTCAAGGAATATTTTTATTAATGTTTCCTCATATTTTTTATAAGATTCCACCATTAGTCTAATTCACCTTAGGAATGATAGACTACCAAAATTATATTTCATGATCTAATCACTAATGATAGTAAAATCTCTTTTTAGTGGTATTGACCATTTATTATGTATATAGTGTATTAAAAGACCCACTGATATATTGTGGATGATTCATCATGAAGTACTCAACGAAACATTATACCCTCTAATCTTTTAGTTGTTCATAATGACAAATATCTTGAGAATGATTTGTGAGATTAAAAACATGATGTTTCATTCCATATCCCATTAAATTTTGACTATTAGGAGTATAATTAATTCATTTTAAATTACATACATCATTAATACAATTCCTCATATTTTTCTCCATTGTATAAAACAAAAAATTCAGAGTGTAAGAATCAAAAATCATAGTGTGAGACCACATAATCATTAAAATAACTTATAGGATGTCTAAATTATGATATAAAATTTAATATAAGAAAGAGTAAAATTATCCAAAGTTATTCATATTTAATTTCAATATTTAGTTTTGGATTATAAAGTGTTTTATAGTTTCCAATTTGTATCCATAAGAGTGTCAAAATCTGTGTGATGAAAGTCCCATTTTCATGGTATAGTTCTTGATTGAGTGTCACTAAATATGGTGTTTTTAGTGGTATTTACCTGAGGTAAAACTATGCCAAAAAGGCATCCACATTGAGTATCCATATGTATTGGTTTATTGGAAACCAATTTATATATCCTTTATCAAAATTCTACAATATTTTCCTCTACTTTGATTATTCCTTATACTTATCTATAGTTATTTAAAAAGAGTTATCATTTTAGTTTTCACATCATGGTATTCAAATAGTTACTAATCATTTTCTCTGATACCTAATATAATGATCCTAATTTCTCATACATATATATAAAATCATTTTTTCATAATATACATTATAATTCGTAAAATGATTCATGATATCCATAATTGATTAGGGCCATTTGAAATATGGGAAAATATAAACTACACCATAATTGGGTAATAAAATCTCCCACTACATTCTTGACAACTAGAATACTTCTTAGAGATATCTTACCTAATAAATGTCTTCATAAACTATGGAATGGAAAAATAATAATTGTTAGATAATATGCTCAATTTGGATTAGGAATGGATATTTATAAAAATAACATGATCATAAAGGTATGAGTAAATTATAATATAATTTTAAAATCGAACTTGTAACTTTAAATATCACATTTATGAGCCATAAAATATTGATATTGAGCTCATATAACATGATTAATAACGAAATTAAAGAACATATTCCATAATAGGATAAGACAAGGAGTTTTTTGGATAGAAATATTTAATGAAAATAATTTCCATATTATTCAATGCTCGTTACCAAATACCATCAGAGTGGAAAAAGTCTTTTTGTAAACAAGGCTCACTCCCCATTACATTATTACATTATAGAATAATTTTCACTTCTAATTCGAACATTTTATTAATGAATTGAGATTAAAATGAATTCCAGTACAATATATATCATGTTATATAAATTAATACCCAAATCATTGGATGATGTTATTAGTCTCAGCCATCACATAATGAAATAATTATTAGGTGTTAAACATGATTATAAAAAAAATTCATATCATAACACATGAAATGAAAAGGATATCATAAATATGTTATCATATCATATCATGTGTAAAAATATTTATTTCATAATTATTTCATAATATTCTATCCTTGGAAAAGAAACAGGTTTCATAAGAGTTTTATCATGGTATAACCCATAGAATTGTAACAGACTTCCCTAAACCATTCCATTAAAATGTATGAAATTCATAGAAATAATATAATTTTTATCCATGAATCATATCAACAAAATGTATTAGGTTACACCAAAATATGTCATATCAGATGGAAAATAATTTTGAATTATCATTAAAATCATTTAATGAGGAAAATATTGTGTATTCATATGAAAACCCAATATAAAAAATAAATCATTTTGAAACCCATTTTAAATTAAAATAACATTGAAAACATATAATGGATACTTCTAATTAGTGATAAATCATTGAGGAGGATAATTATACCCATTCCATACACAATAAAACAATGATTTATTTCACATTTTTGTAAAATCCAATGATGCATTATTTTAGGAAAAAGACACGGTAATTTATTTGAAAGAATATTGTAAAAATTCAAACATGGATAATTTTTTTAGGAAAATAAATGAGGGATTTAAATAATTTCTAAGAATTTTTTTTAAAAAAATTGGATTATATATATAATTTCTTTCAGACCGAAGAAAAAAAATGTCATATTTTAATATAAAAAATTCCATAATTATCCTATGTACAAAAGATTAAAAAATGTTCGCATTAAAACATTTATAAGGAATTACAAGAAAAAATAATTATTTATGAAATTATTCCACAAGGTATATTAATATTTCATTAATTTAATTATAATCATAAATAATCTTTATATATGATGAGATTGAGGAAAGAAACATTTACTGCTTCGGTAACCTTGAATCATAATCCATGAGAAAGTATAAAATTACAAGACACATAAATATCATTAAAATAACAATATTTGTGATATAATATGTCCATTATGTATTATATACTAATAAAAATTGCATATATGGTCATAACATAACATTTTTCTCATAGAAAGAAAATACTGACAATATTCTCTTTCCTTATGTCTTATCATATGTTGTAATCATTCAAACATCCAACATAATAAATACATGTTTGTTACAGAATTATTAGATAAACATGTTAATTTATATAATACCATCTCCTATATTCTTATGAACTATTATTACTCTTTTATCATCAATTTCATGTTAATGATATGTTTCAAGTTACAATCAATTTGTTTGTAATATTGGTTTTTAATTGGTATATTTTATATTCTCTGGAATTAACCATGATTTGTTAATAACCATAATTATAAAAATTATTTTAATATATAATATATTCAGTATATATGTATTTATATTGACATATAAATGATTGAAATTGTAATTGAAATACATTGTTCAGGGAGATGATTGGTCGTATGTATGCGATATTGTTGCTTCCAATTTGTAATCACAGTGAAATAAAAAAAATTATAAAATTTTTAATAATTAATGAATAATTTTTATTTGATATATATATAATATTTTTATAGATCATATACATTAGACATTCCCTGTAATGTGTGAATGAATCACATCACATTATGAGGAGGTAGTCTGCCGTACACATGAAGGATGTTATCATATTCCCATCAAATAGATAGAATGAATTTATGGGTGATATAACGATTCAAAAATAATAATAAAATAATATATATAATAAATTTAATATATAAATATAATTTTTATTCTTATTCTCAATCATATTATGTGTTAATAGAGAAACAAATAACATGTGTTTGTGATGTGGTAGTATCCCTTACCTTGTAATTATAAATTTATGACCCTTTTAATGGAAGAATATATGATTTAATGTTGTAAAAATATCAAGAAAACATATTAGTATATATTGGATATTTATTTCATTATGTAGGAATTATATAAATAAAATTTATGGGGATTCATGAAGAAATAAGTCAAAAATGATTTTCGATGAACGTTACCTCTTCTTTGGGAATATCCTATTAGATTTCACCAATGGCCTTACTTGGATGGATTTTATCAACAATAAATGATTGAAATTTATGTTGAATAAATATGGGAATATTTTTTGATTTTTATCTTCTATGAAAAATGTAACGAGTACTATGAATTGTTTGGGACATGGGGTGGCCTTTTATAATCGTGGTGAATAGAAAACTTATAAATTTTTTAATGAAAGAGTTACACCAACTGTTTCGATATAAAGAAGTATCCAAATTGGATAAAATTAAATACTTATACAAAATAAGGTAGTAATATGGCTATAAAATGAGTTTTGTATATGTTTATGGTCATTTTTAAACATTGTTTTGTTTGTATAACAACTAATTAATCTTGTTTTCACCATAATCTCTATAACAACATTTTCTATTACAGTTACTTATAATTTTGGTCAAAAATAAATTTGGACTTATTATAAATTACAAATAAATTTTATCCAAATTAGGGAATCCATATTTACAAATTAAATTTTTATATTTGGAGGAAATTTTATTAAATTAATACCACGGATGTGTCAAGGGAGAGGGTTTTTATTCAAATAATAAAAATAGATTAATTCTTTTATATCAAATATGGAAATAAAATTGGTTATAATGACATAAATTGGATTAATATATGTATAATTGAATTAATTATTAATCTAATATAATTTAAAATATAATATATCGTTATGAATAAATTAAATAAATAACATGTTTTTGAATAAAATTAATTATTTTTTTATATTCATCAAATAAATAAAAAATTTCAAAAAATTACCAAAACCTCACCCTATGATATTTTTAAATATTGATTTCAAAAATATTGTTTAATTTTTAAAATTTATATTATAAATATATTATAACAATTTTTATTGTTTACAAAAATATATAAAAAAGATTTTTTAGAAAATAATATTTTCAAATATATAAGTAGTTTAAGAAAAATAATATATTTTACAATCAATATAAAAACTCTATGTCAAAAAAATATAACTAATATTTATTCAATATTTATTTATAATAATTTAACTATGATTAATGACTTGGTTACAATGACCATATTTACATAACTATGTTAAAAATTAGATGAGGCTCAATTATAACTCAATATCGTGGATCATAAAAGCTAACTGAGTGTTCAGTGTACTGAAATATAATCGAAGGTTGTGTGTGAGACTCTCTCTTCTTGGTGTATAATATAATACAGTCCATTAATAAAATTTAATTTATTAAAAAATATGTTCATAAAAATATAATATTTTACAAAAATGATGCATGTAAATTCATTAAAATATATATATTTTTTAAAATATTATTATTTTTGTCCCTTGAAATGAAAAAAAGTCACAAAATCCCACCATAAATCTAGATATATAATTAAAATATTTGAATAACAATACTCTGAAAGAATATTCACTACATTGTCCCCTCGACTATGTGCGTTTTCCTTGAAAAGTACATTCTAAATAAAATAGGTGATAGTAATGAGTCCAAATTTGAGTCTCCCTCTCCTTAGTGATCTAATTAACACTTCCATATTACCATATCACAGGAACTAATGGGATCATGTATCCTCGTATAGTTCACTCCCACAAATCCATTATTTATACTTCGTAGTACATTAATGTAGCTCAAGCCTTAATATATATCTCACCCTATGAGATAAAGTGTGTGGTTCCATACACATGTCTCTTAAACTATGACCCATGGAAGTGTTAATGAACCCAACCTAAGTATAATGTAATAAAATTTTGTAAAAATCATCACCATCCCATCATAGGATGTCGAATGGCTCGATGATCCTTGTGGGTAGATATCCTCCCCAATAAAATCAGTATAGTCTACATCAAGTGTATAGTCTTAAAAAAATGTTCTCTGTAATGGAAATACCAGGTAATATAATGAGCATATACAAAATATTTCTTTCTTATATGGTTTTTCATCATATGCTCAAAAAATACCTGAGCATTATCAGTCATTTCAAAAACATTCTAGGTCACTATAAGGGATGTCTCCTCAATATAATTCCAATATATGAGTGACCTGAAGAGAATATGTTATATGGCCTCAAAAGGATTCCTGATTATAGTAGATATTACTATATTATTATAAGAAAACATTATCGATGTAAATTGATCCTTCCACCCCCAGTCAATGTCCAACACACATGCTCTCAACATATCCTTTGAATCATGAACAATCCGCTCAGTCAAGTAATCAGTTTGGGGTTGAACATATGTACTGATCAAAAATATTATCTTGTATGACAAATTCAAGTATCCCAAAAATATTAATATGATCTAACCATCATGATGAGCCACAATATTATATGGTTTCCTTTGAATCTATAATATCTACCACATGTAAAACTACCTCATGATGTCATCCAAACTCTCCTCCATGATAGAATGTATGTGTTGCCTACTCGGTATGTTATTCAACAATAATCTTGATGGAATCATGACTCAAAAAATCCATCGAATACCTATCAAAATTTAAATGGAAATGTTATTTTATTTCAACAATGGGATCATTATAGGCTATGTTGAACTTGAGAAGCCTGAATCTCATCATTTACTAGCAGACATTTATGGAACTCATAAACTAGGTCAGATACTCTTTTCCTCATTCAAACCCACAAAAAGTACCACTAAATGTATTTTTTTTAAAAAAAATACACTATGATATGTTCAACTAATGTAGAATTGTGATACAACCAAGTAACATCCTCTCATATCATGACTAAAACCATAGTCCTTACCAAAAACGTTTGGAATCAACCTATTCATTCTAAAGTACATCTTTTCTTTCTAATGAGGATATATAGTCATATTGAACTTCGGAGTCAATACCTCTCGGTTGGGCCTTACTCATATGATGACGTAGAGTAGGAGTTACCATCATTGATTGAAAAAAATTACCATCTTCTCTATCTAGGTCACCACCAATTGAGCCAACTACTCAAATTCCTCCTTGTCCATGATAGGATGAGTCACCCTATAAAGGTAGTTATCCAATGCACTTCCCTTAATAAGAGTATACAATATATCATATCCAAATTTTTACATGATATCAAAGTTGGTTCTATATATTATGATAAAATACCATTGAGTGAAAGTATTCTTAAGACATGGGTGGTCAAAGTTAGAGACAAATTGTTATCGAAAAAGATTGTGCCATCTTTTTATTAGAGGGAAGATTAATTATGCCTACCCTAGGTCATGAGTAGAATTTTTTTAATCATGTATTCAAAACACCCATGACTCTTAAGTAAACGATGCATCCATATACATCAACATGAACCAAGTCCCATCTCCAAAGGTATCTTCAAACAAAAAATTGACAACTCCATCTTGGGATGTCCACTAAAAGCACTAATTGCATAGTGTCCCTCCTATACGAATATATTTTTTATGGTTCCCAGTATATCACTCCAAAATAGATGGTAATGAACAATAAAACCATAATAGCATGAATTTCACTGTATAGAACATGATCATATGTTAGAACCTATGAGTAACCTTCTCACACCAGGTTGTGGAAGTAACATGAATGGTCAGTGAACCAAAAAACATACATATAAACTATTATCTTACACTTATCCATCACATGATGATCATTAATAAAAACTAATTATAAGAACTATCAGTAATATTAATCATGAAATACCTTCTATAAATCAATGTATGAGAGTATATCCTTAGTATTATTCTCAAATGATAGGATCCATTTTCATCCTACAGCTCCATAGAAATGAGTAGCATCCATTTTAAGTATATTATCAGGTTCTTTTTGCGGGAGACTTAATACATTGATCTCCAACTCAAGGAAATACTCTACTTACTCGGGATATGGCTAACTAAGTAACCTCAGTCACATGTACCACTGCAAATAGAATATCATACTAATCCATTACACATACTCTTCTTATCTAGTAGGTATAATTTGATCCTCTAATGATAGGGGATATGATCGATGCTTGCATGGAAGATAACCCTCATGATATGGACATGAAACTATAGCCTCATCAGTCATATGATAATAATCATGATATAGAATTAGTAACATGGATGGATAACATTTTGGATCAATCATGAAAGGGACCAAGAGCTTCCATGGATCGGTGAACATATTCATTTAGGGATGTGACTCTGTAAGGATAAAAAAAGTAATCAACCATATATGATGCATGTACCACATTTCCCTAAAACCAATATATCAAAAATATTATTCATCGATAAGGTAGTCCATGTATTGATAGATTTATATGTTGGTTTCACACAATAACACTGTGTTTACTTCCCTAAAACACATACGTCGGGAAATTTTATAGTATTTACCAATGTCCTGACCAATCCATCATACAGAATAAACTCCAAATAATTCATATGTAATGAAATACACATATAAAACTCTGTAATAACCCAACCCACCAAGGTCCACCTAGTTTGTGATAGGTTAAGCTGTCACAACACCATCTCTATCTACAATATGCTATGGGAGAGAGACCAGCCCTAATATGGAATAATGTAAATGGTGTTCCTTTTCCTGGTGTACCTATACACAAACATACACACACACAATCATCTCAATAAAATAATACATAAGTATGATAATAAAATACATTTAAATTTATATTAAACAACACATTCAATTACATTGCACCATACATCTGAGTATGAAATAATACAAAAGATTTGAATAGTGGAAAAAACTTTCCCAGCCATAAATTAAGCAACAAATAGATATCAACTAGAATAAATGAAAGTAGAGAGAGTTTGAATCTTTCTCTCCAAACCCAATCAACGTACAATTACTACACAATCTATTATAACTACAATCCTCCATTTCACCAATGAATTGTTTATTTTCTATATAATACATGGAAAATGTGAAAAATGTACATGTAGTTTTGTGTATTAAAATACCCAGTATGATACACTATATACCAAAAAGTGAGAAATTGAGAGATAAATTGAATTTAAAATCTAACCAATGAAAGTGAGAAACCAAAAGATATATATATATATATATATTATGAAAAAATAGATGATAATGAAAATGTATTTATATTTCATATCCTACCCTAGTATTATGATCCTTTATTTTACTCAAAATATATATTACTTATGAAAAGTATCTCCCATGTGTTTCCAAGAGAACCATGTGGTACAACTTGTCCATATCCCCTCCCCAGAGCCCAATGTAAAACAATATACCATATAGGACCTCCTCTATTGTATAATAGGTTAATGACACATAGTAGGTAGAGGCCCCTTTAACTGTAGTGAAACGAGAATTATACTCACGATATAAGGCCCCGGCCTTAATCATTACTTAATCTTGAGTTATTTCAAGAATACACATTTAGGATCTTTTCAGGTATATATTTTTAGAGAATTAGATCATAAATCATGCATTACATTCCACATTTAAACAAGGTGGTTATGTAAAAGACAATATTCACTTTTCCCATAAAATGAAACATATTTAAAATAAAACATGGATTATTTTTTGACACTTCCTCGACACTATCATCACATCATGTATCTTTCCCTTGACCTGTGGGAAAAATTAAAAACACGGGATGAGCATAAAAAGCTCTATAAGGTATATAAAAGTACGGAATGAAAACATTAGTCCATTTATACATAAGGATAAATGAAATCATACTTTAATCATATAACATATCCACTTTATCATAGCTCATCAAATAATAATATTTATGAATAACTCATAGAAAATTTAATACATAAAGGTAACTTGAGGCATTCATAACATTCTTACGTCGAGAGTAACCCTCACGGTTACGTTTGGAATACCCATCACAGTATATTCCCTAAATATATTTGGAGAAACCATATCATTTAACTACTTTGCATTACCCAATTCATTGGAGAGCTATAACGGGATCACCCACAATTAGTTTATCATAGATCCACCCATCTTCATAAATAATTCTCAAGAACCAAAACATAATCGAATCACACAAAACATGCATAAAGGAAACATAATATTTCTACATTTCAATCACAAGATATCAATACAACACATTGATATAATAAAAAAATTATCAAAACCATTTTCAATAACAAAATAAAAGAAAATTAAAACACGTTATTTTTTCATTTAAAAAATAGTCATGGATTATAGATGAAGCCGAAACACAAATAATGGTCACGACGGTAGAGAAGTCATTGTCACCGCATACGTAAGACATAAATGCTTCCTTTTTTCATTTAGTAAAAAGATTCATAAAAAAATATTCCATTTGAATAAATGTAAAAGTCAAAGGGGTTTATACACCATATTAAAGAAGGTTTTTTATAAAACAATATATGCCCTAATGAAATGAGATTGAGAAGAAGTCCCTTACCTCATGCCAGACTTGACTCGATCGTTCTTTAATTTCCTAAATAATAAACTAGATTTAATTTCAACTTTCATATGAACCTTTTTCAAGTTCATTATTCCTTTTATATCACTTATTATCATGTTATTAACATTATGTATTTATTTAGGTTAATAACGGTCATTTTGTCGATCTTTGGTACTTGAGCCAAAAACAAACATATTATAATTACAAGTTGTTCATGTGGTAAAATATCCATTATATCCATAATTATATTCAGGATATAGATATCATATATATCATATATATCCAGTATATACATGCATTTATAATATTACATAACATTTAGTGGTAATAAATGAAATGCACCATTCATGGAGACGGTAATCCCTTTGTACGAATGAACGCTACTTTCATTTCTATTTCATATTTAACGGATTGAAATAATAATTATTTAAAGTTATATTATAATTACAGTATAATATCATATATAATATCTTTAACTCCATCCTTTATACATCCCACACATGGCATTAACGAATCAAATCACTTTGCGGGGGCGATAGTCCGCACTTCCTAAAATGAAGATATCACGTTTACCCATAATGGAAACCATAAGGTATGCCATAAATGAAAAATACAGAATAATAAGGAAAGCATAGACATAATATATATCATATATAAATAGAGTTACATATTAATGGCCACCATGAAAGGTGTTAAACGTAGATTGAACAATCATCGTTTCGTGAGGCATAAATTCACCAACAACAGAAAAAGTATGTTATTTAACCACTAGACGTTGGTGTGTGTATGTGTAAATCAAATACATCTCATAAAAACATCCTAGTATATTGTAAATACTAGTTTTGTTACAAAATAAAATAAACAAAAGAGTTTTGGGGGTTGGAGAAGAAAAATTAAACAAAAGAACACAAGTGAGGACATTACCTTTAAATCGGGTAACACTTCTTGGTTTGACCAAAAGGGTTTCTAGAAGAGCTTTCTAAATAAGGTAAGGCTTCTAGGATGAAGAGATGGATCTAGAGAGATAAAATGTGCAGATCTTGGCCTAGACAATGGCTTGAGAGGTGTGGGTAAGGTGGTAGAGGTGGGGGCCTTTTATACGAGGGAGGAGGGGCACTCTTGGAATGTCGAGAAATGTTACTTTATTATATAATGAGTTTAGGAATTTAAAGGTCCCAAAATTATATATTTCTAGGATAAGGTGATAAGGGTTCTAAATAAACCCATAAAATAGGTCTTTGGCATGTGTAAATATTAAATATTACATTATATTTTGATTTTATTTAAATCATTCATTAATGAGGTAATCGCTGCATCATCATGGTGTCACAAATAAATTAATTTATATAATTTCTAAAAATTATAAAATAAATACTATGAAGTGGTAAATATTTTTAGCTTTCAAATCTATATTTATAGTCTATTAGATAATTTATATAGATAAAACTAAAATTGTTTTACTTGGGTGATACATACTTTTGTGATATTAAGTTTTCTTTAAAAATAAATGATAAAGTGTCACTATCACCCAAAAGTGATTCCATGGGGTCACAAAGTTTGGCACAAGTAATTACATGGTCGGACATGACACAACCAGTAGCATTAGGAAACATTTTGGGGTCATTTTTTATTATTATGATATTATTTTTTTACCCTTAACTACCTGATTACTAAATAATCACGATAATTAAAGATAATTACCATCATTAATATTCATAATGTACAAAAACAAAAGAGTCTTAATTACATAATATGGAACTTATGATTCCAAATATGGAATACATTTTACCAAATTTCCATCACAGTAACTGTAGTAATAAATTTAAAAATATTTTCCACTGTAAAAACAAATAGCGGGGTTTTTAGAAACAATATCTGTCAAAAGTTTGAAAATTTTTTATGCTCAATTTAAAATTAAAATTATTTACAATGACATCCATTGGGTTAAATGGATAAAATATATTATAATTAATCTTTAAAACCAACTAAAAGGACAATATAACCATATATTTATGTAAGATGAAAATGTAGTTTTGAAGTAAAATTCACTATTTTTCCCTATTCATTAAAAATTGAACACTGTCAGAAAAATACCAAAAATTAATCCAAAGGTAATTTCAATGTCTCAATACTAAAAAATAAATTTATTTTGAAAAATAGAGCTTCTAAATTTTTCAAAGGACAGAGTTAAAAATTGTTTCCCATCAAAAGGTGGTAAAAAATATTTAAAAAATATTAGATATTTCTATGCATAAGGTTGGATTTGTTATCATTTTAATCCTCTAAAACACTATCTAATTAATAAATAGACATAGATATGGAAATCCATAATTCATTACATGAGATGTTACATCCTTCCCCCTTTTAGAAAATTGTGTCCCCTCAATTTATTTACTTATCGAATAAGTGGGGGTATTTATCTCTCATTGGATTTTCATATTCCCATTTTGCTTCTTCAATCATGGGGTATTTACACAAAAAATTACATGATAAATCACCTTATTCTGCAATACATGCTCCACGTGGTCAAGAATCTGGACTGGTTATTCCTCATAATATAGGTTCTCTTCAATATGAACTACCTATGGACTCAAAACATGAGATGGATCTAGCATGTACTTCCTTAACATTGAATCATGAAAAACATTATGTACCCGAGATAAACTCGGAGGTAAATCCACTTTGTATGAAACTGATCCAACTCTTTCCAGAATTTCATATGCTCCAATGAACCTTGGACTCATCTTTCCTTTCTTAAGAAATCGCATCACACTTTTCCATGGTAAAACATTGAGAAAAACATGATCACCTACCTCAAAAGAGAGATCCTTCCTCCTATTTCCCACATAACTTTTCTGCCTTCTCTTAGCTCTTCTCATGTGTTTATGTATCTACTAAACTTTTTCTACCAACTCTTCTACCAATTCTGGACCCATAAACTTCCTTTCACCCATATCATCCCAAAAATATGGAGTTCCACACCGATTCCCATATAATGTCTCAAATGGTGCCATCTTTATACTGGAATGAAAACTGTTATTATAAAAAAACTCAACCAAAGAAATATGTTGGTCCCAACATCCCTGATAATCCATCAAAAAAGCATGTAGCATATCCTCCAAAGTTTGAATTGATAATTTTGATTTCCCATCTGAATGAGGATGAAAAGCTATACTAAAATTTAATTCAGTACCCAATGACTTCTAAAGGACTTTCCAAAAGGTATATGTAAACCTGGGATCATGATCAGATATAATGGAGAGGGGAACTCCACGTAACCTAACTATCTCTTTAGGATAAAAAAGAGAAAGTTGATCTAGGGAGAAAGTATCTCATATAGAATGGAAATGAGCAGATTTAGTCATGCAATCAACAATAACCTAGATTGCATTATTACCTCAAGGTGTCTTCGGTAATCCCACAATGAAGATCATGGATATATTCTCCCATCTCCAATCTAGCACCGGTAATGGCTGATGCATCCCTTTCGGTAACTGCCGCTCTGATTTAACCTGTTGACAAGTCAAACACTTCACAGTAAAATCAACAATATCTATTTTCATTCCATCCCACTAGTAATACTCATGAATATCTCTATACATCTTTGTACTTCCTGGATGAACTGAAAACAGAGAACTATGAGATTCACACAACAACTCTCTCTTCAACTGTGAATCACACGACACACACAACCTCTTACAAAATCTCAAAACACAATCATTATCAATGTTGAATTCCGGAAAATACCCTTCTGAACCAGCTCTACCTTTTTCTTCAACTCACTGTCTTGCTTCTGTGCCTGCTTAATTCTGTATGATAGCGAAGATTTCACTGATACCTGAAACAAAACATAAGAACATCCAACACCAACAACTTCAATTCCAAAGGTCATTGAATCCTTAACCAAAGGATCACGTTCCAAACGTAACATAGTTAACGAAGCATTACCTCTTCGACTCAAATCATCGGCCACTTTATTTTTTTCCTAGATTATAATGAATTGTACAATCATAATCCTTGATTAATTTTAGCCATTTCCTATGTATCATGTCCAAATATTTCTGTGTGAATATATTCCTTAAACTTCTGTGATCAGTATATATTTCACACTTCACACCATACAAATGATGCCTCAAATTTTTAATGACAAAACAATAGCAGCTAATTCCAAATCATGTGTAGGGTAATTTACCTCATGAGTTTTCAACTGTCGTGAAGAATATGAAATTACCTTATCATTCTGCATTAGGACGCAACCATTTCCTTTCAATGAAGCATCACTATAGATAACAAACTCACCATTCCGAGAGGGTAGATCCAAAACTGGAGCATTCACCTATCTTTTTTTAAATTCCTTAAAAAATCATCACATTCTTTTTTCCAGATACAATTAACACCCTTCCGAGTTAGCTTAGTCATTGGACTAGATAACTGTGAAAAATTTCTACAAAACCATCGGTAATAGCCTTCCAAACCAAGAAAACTTCAAATCTCAGTTACATTTGTGGGTCTTGGCCATTCTTCAACAACCTTTTTTTGTAGGATCAACAGTTATTCCATCTTTAAAAACAATGAGACCAAGGAATGAAATTTGATTCAACCAAAACTCATACTTTCAGAATTTCTGATAAAATTTATTTTCTTTTAAGGTTTGAAAAATAATTCTTAAATGACATTCATGAACCTATTTACTTTTAGAAAACAACAAAATATCATCAATGAAAACAACCACTAACTTATCCAAGAACTCATGGAAAATTATATTCATAATGTCCATGAATACAACAGGTGCATTGGTCAAACCAAAAGGCATTACTACAAATTCTTAATGGCCATATCTTGTACGAGACACGATCTTAGCAATATCTTATCTCTTTACCTTCAACTGATGGTACCCCGATCTAGGTTCAATCGTTGAAAAATACTATGCTCCCTGGAGCTGATCAAACAAATCATGGATATGAGGAAAATGATATTTGTTCTTAACATTGATGTTATTAAAGGCTCTATAATCAATGCAAAGTCTCATAGAAACATCTTTCTTTTTATCAAATAAGACAGGAGAACCCCATGTTGATTTTCTTGGTCGAATTAAACCATTCTATAATAAATCTTGCAATTGCTCCTTCAACTCAAAAAGATCAATTTGAGCCATTTGATAAGGGGGTTTTGAAATTGGCTTATCACCAGGAACTAATTAAACAGTATATTCAACTTCCCGGTCTAGTATTATTTCAGGAAAATCATCAGGAAAATCATCAAGATACTTATTTACTACTAACACATCATTAATCTGAGTGGTTCTTTTTTTAAACAATATGTGCACACTAACATTCATTTCCATATTTTACAAGTTTCTCAGCCTCTTGATATCATATCAATAGTAAGGGTTCATTATTGAACACAAACTGAAAGTCTTTCTGAATGGAAACTTCTTTTTCTCTACTATGAATCTTAGCATGGTAAACAGAGAACCAATCCATACCCAGGATAACATCAAACTCTACTAGAGGTAAATAAATAAGGTTTTCAAGTAGGTTCTTTCCACGGATAAGGATAGGATGATTCTTATAAAATCTTTATTCCACAACATTTCTCCCAGGTGTTTTTACAACATGTTCAGGAGTCATTTCTTGAGATGGAATTCCAAATTTACTAGAATATTTTTTAGAGTTGAAATAATTTTTATACCCCAAATCAAACAACACATTGGCATAATATGAAAAAACAAAAAAAGTACCTGATACCACTTCATTTGATGGCCCAACAACTGCTGAAGTAGTTTCAAAGGATTTCCCCACACCTTTCTGCTTGTAGGATAACTAGTTCCTATCATTTGAGCTCTTTGTCGAACACTCGTTTGCATAATGACCCATATCATTGCACTTGATCCATTTCACTAACTATAAATCAAATTTGCTCTTACCATCACCCTGATATTTTTCAGTGAAATCACGAGACTTATGTCCCATCTTACCACATTGGTATCACATTCCTGAATTCAGAGGAAATTCCCCAATATTCCCTTTACCACATTTATCACAAACTGAAAACATATTTTTATTACCATTAGACCATTTTGAAGGATTTTTCCCTTTCTCCTACCACCTTGATCACTTCTTATATTGGTTGTTATAGAATACTTGATCATCAGAAAACTCCATTTCCACCTTCTCATCACATCAAACCAAGATTTTCATAACTTTTGAACTCACAAGAAGCTAAAGACCTTCGATATTTTTGCATTAACCCTGAGTTAAAATGATTGATTTTACTGTCAATGTCTCATATAAAATTTTGAGCATACCTTGACAATCAAGTGAAACATTCATCATAAGCAGCCACTAATTCGTCCTCCTTCCTAAATTTAAAGAAATGTTTTTCCATCCTATGTCGAACAACCTTAGGAAAATATTTCTCAAGAAACATAACTTTGAATTCATCCCAGTAAAGAGCATCAATCTCATCAGTGTCCCTGATATTTTTAACCATCGACCCCCACTGATCTACTTCACCCTCCAAATGGTAAATAGGAATTCTAAACATTTGATTGTCTAAAAACCCGTTGACATCGAAAATCATCTTCAGTGCATTAATCCACCCTTCAGCTATCACAGGGTAAGATTAACCTCCGAATTATGGGGGATGTTTCCTCATGAAATGATACACCACTGAAATGTTCCTCTACGGTTGATCTGGCTAATCTCATGCATGGATACCACCACCATTTATTGCATTAGTCAACAGTACCATTACTCTGACAAACTATTCAGTTCGAATTCTAACTATCCTAGGATGATGATTCGAAAGGACATTTCCTTCTGTATGCCTTCCTAAAACTTCTTATTTGTTTCCTCTGTGGCAAAAAATTCTGAACATACATTTATTTTATGAAGCAACATGGTAATCTTCAAATTCTATATCATTTCAATTTGACTATAAAAAATTATTTTTGAATAGTCATTTAATAGAATTATTACTCCTAAAGTTATGTAAACCGACTTATGATACCAACTATAAGGCCCCAACTTTAAACATTACTTATTCTTGAGTTATTTCAGGAATACACATTGAGGATCTTTTCAGGTTTAGAGTTTTAGAGAATTTGATCATAAATCATGCCCTACATTCCAAATTTAAACAAGGTGGTTACGTAAAAGATGATATTCAAATTTCCCATAAATGGAAACATATTTAAAATAAAACATGGATTCGTTCTTGAAACTTAATCGACAATATCATCACATCATGTACCATTCCCTTGACCTGGAAAAACATTTCAAAAACATGGGATGAGCATTAAAAGCTCAGTAAAGGATATAAATGTATGGAATGTAAACATTAGTCCATGTATACATAAGAATCAATGAAATCATACTTTACTCATAAAATATATGAATTTTATCTTACCTCATGAAATAATAATATTTATGAATAACTCATTGAAAACATACGACATAAAGGTAACTTCAGACATTCATAACATTCTAACATAAGGAGTAACCCTCATGGTTACGTTTGGAATACCCATCATGGTATATTCCAAAAAATATTTTCAGATAATCCTTAGCGATTAACTCCTTTAAATGACCCAATGCATTGTAGAGCTATAACGGGCTCACCTACCCTTAGTTTATCATGGAACCACCCGTCTTCATAAACAATTCCCAAGAAACATAACATAATCGTATCACATAAAACATGCATAAAGGAAACAAAACATTTCCATATTTCAATTAAAAGATATCAATACAACACATTGATATAATAAAAACATTATCAAAACCATTTTCAATACCGAAATAAAATAAAATTACAACATGGTATTTATTTTTCCTTTTAAAAAAAGTTATGGCTTATAAAGGAAGCCAAAACTCAAATAATGGTCACAACGGCGGAGAAGCTGTTGTCGCCGCATAAGTAAGACAAAAACGTTCCCTTTTGACATTTAGTAAAATGCTTCATATAAAAAAGATTCCATTTGAATAAAAGTAAAATTCAAAGGGGTTTATACACCATATAAAAGAATGTTTCATATAAAACAAAATATGCCTCAATGAAAGGAGATTGAGATGAAGTCCTTTACCCCGTGTCCGACTGGACTCGATCGTTCATTAATTTCCTGAATAATAAACTATAGTTAATTTATACATGCTTAAGAATCTTTTTCAAGTTTATTATTCTTTTTATATCACATTTTACCATGTTATGAATATTATGTAATTATTTAAGTTAATAATGGTCATTTTTTCGATCTTTGGTACTTAAGCCAAAAATAAACATCTTATAATTACAAGTTGTTCATGTGGTAAAATATCCATTATATCCAGAATTATATTCATAATATAGATATCCTCTATATAATATATATCGAGTATATACATGCATTTATAATATCACATAACATTTGGAGGTAAGAAAATAAATGCACCATTCATGGAGATGTTAAGCCGTACGAACGCATGAACGCTACTCTCATTTATATTTTGTATTTTATGGAGGGAAATAATAATTATATAAAGTTATATTTATAATTCCTGTAAAATATCATATTTAATATCTTTAACTCCATCTTTTATATGTCCCACATATGGCATTAACCAATCAAATCACTTTGAGGGGGCGGTAGTTCACACTTCCTAAAATGAATATATCCCCTTTACCCATAATGGAATCTATAAGGTATTCCACAAATGAAAAATACAGAATCATAAGGAAAACATAGAAATAATATATATCATATATAAATAGAGTGACATATTTATGGCCACCATGAAAGGTATTAAATGAAGATTGAAAATCATCATTTTGTGAGGCATAAATTCGTTAACCATAGAAACAATATGTTCTTTAACCATTATATGGAGGTGTGTGTAAGTGTAAATCAACTACTTATCATAAAAACATCCTAGTATATAGGAGATATTTTAGTTGTTAAAAAATAAAATAATAAAAATAGTTATGGGGTTGGAGAAGCAAAATAAAACAAAAGAACACAAGTGAAGACATTACCTTTAAATAGAGTAACATCCCTTGGATTGAACCAAAAGGGTTTCTTGAAGAGCGTTCTCCCTAAGGTAAGTCTTCTAGGATGAAGAGAGGGATATTGAGAGATAAAATGAGAAGAGATTGGCTGAGCCAATGGCTTGATAGGTGTGGGTAAGGTGTTAGAGGTGGGGGCCTTTTATAAGAGGCAGGAGGGGCACTCTTGGAATGTCCAGAAATGTTACTTTATTATATAATGAGTTTTGGATTTTAATGGTCCCACAATTATATATTTCAAGGATAAGGTGATAAGGGTTCGAAGTAAACCCATTCAATAGGTCTTTGACATGACTAAATCTTATATCTTACATTATCATTTAATTTTATTTAAATCGTTCATTAATGAGTTAATCATTGAATCATCATGGTGTCACAAATTAATTAATTTATTTAATGTCTAAAAATTAAAAAAAATTAAGTATTAAATATTTTTTGATTTAAATTGAATATTTATAGTTTAATATATAATTTACACATGAAAAACTAAAATTGTTTATTTGGGTGATACATAATTTCGTGATATTCTCCTTTCTTTAAAAATAAAATGATAAAGTGTCAGTATTACCCAAAAGTTATTCCATGGGGTCCCAATGATTGGCACAAGGCATACCATGGTCGGAAATGACACAACCAGTAAAATTAGTACACATGTTGGGGTCATTTGTTTTATTATGATATTATTTTATTTCCCTTAACTACCCGATTACTAATAAATCACGATAATTAAAGATAATTACCGTCGTTACTATTCAAAATGTCCAAAAAAAGATTCTTAATTAAATAATTTGGACCTTATGATTCCAAATATGGAATCAATTTAACCAAATTCCCAACATAGAAATTTTAGTAATTACTTTAAAAATAATTCTCATTGTCAAAACAAATAGCGGGTTTTTTAGAAACAAAATCTATCAATAGTTTGACAATTGTTTATGTCAAATTTCACAGGGAAATTAATTAAAATGACCAACATTGGATTAAATGGATAAAATATATTCTAATTATGCATTAAAAAAAATAAAAATGATAATATAATCATATTATTAAATTATATGAAAAAGCATTTTTGATGTAAAATGCAGTATTTTTCACTATTCATTAATAAAATGAACATTTTTAGAAAAATACCAAAAATTTATCCAAAGTAATTTTCAATGTCCCAATACTAAAGATTAACTTTATTTTGACAAATAGAGCTTATAAAATTGTCAAAATATAGATTTAAAAATGGTTCGCCATCAAACTGAGGTAAAACAATCTTTTAAAAATATTAGAGAATTATATGCTTAAGATTTGATTTATTCTCATTTTAAGCCTCTAAAACACTATCTAATTCAGAAATAGACATAGATATGAAAACCCATAATTCATTACTTACTTGGGATGTAACACAATATATGGATAGAGGACCTATCACCAATAATGAAATTAGGATTCCACTTATTTAATGTATAAAGGAACCACTCCCTTGTTCATTGGGAGTTCCCATAATATTATTGAGGCACCATCAACTTAGAATATGGGTAGTTAAAATCTATATATATATATAGAGAAATACTCATTAGTGTTTGAGAGGGTTCTGATCAAATGGTATAGGACTCACACACTTGAACCATAAATGGGGGTGATACATAGAGGGAAGAGGACTCGAACCCTACCGAATCATTTGGGTGCCAATCAACCAATGTATAGAGTATGAGGGACTCTACCCATAGTACTTCATGGGGTTTTCCAACCCCATCATAACATTTGTGATCCTTTCAGTTTTTTCCTACTAGTTCAGTTTCATTTTTTCATGTTTCACGCACTTATGACCTAATGTCATACCTCATAATCCAAAATGAAGGCTTCGATAACATTCTATGTGGAAAAAACATTAGGATAAAATAATTTCAGTCCCATATGAGAGTCCATAAATAATCGATATAGAAGGTGTAAATCCTAATTAAATTTAACAATAATTACCAGGGGTCACATAGTGTATGACTTCACTAGGCCACATGGTTGTGTTCTTAGAAGCACAAGAATTGGATACCATACAGAACTACTTGGAATGTAAGGGTACTACACAGAATCTCTCAAAAAACCAATTTAATTCTCATTAACTCCAAGTAATTACCTTATGTATATGTTAATACCCATGTACATTAGGTCATGCCCATGTACCCTACCATATTTCGGGAAGTTTCATTTGTAATAGGATGTGCCTTTATAACACTAGGTATTCTCTTATACTCCTAGAGAACATGAAATGTTCTTTCATACAGAGTTTTAGGGTGTTGAATCAGCACTTGAATTGGATATATTGTAATTTTCACTCATATTGTGAACCCATATATAAGTAAATTAATCTATAATATAGCTGAAAATCATAGATGATGATGAAAAATAAGTATATGGAATTTGTTCTTATAAATACATATCATGAAGACTAGTTTTTTTGTGAACCAAAATTTTCATTATATGGATCCGATATATAGAATTTGTACAATTTATTCATCATTTGGACAATGAAAATCTACATTAATTTAAATTATTTGTCTGTATTCATATATCTCTGGTTATTAATTGGTAGAAATCCAGGATTTGATCTTACACTTGAACCTTTAAACAGATCCTAATGCTTCTATAACTATAAATTTATACCCAAGATTCCAGGTCCATGGAACGATCACAAAAATCCATATTGATTATCCTAAAAACAATATACAAATAATTTTCATTACAACCATTATGAATTTTGGGGTATTATCATGATCCAATATAACAAAACATATTTGAATCATAACACCAAAGACCAAAAATTAAGAATTTAATGAACGTGGGAAGGAAAATGAAAATAAAAATGATGAAATTATTTTTTGTAATCAAATCACATACATTTATTAAAAATTAATTATTCCTTGGGTTATAACATTTGAATCCGGGGTAATTGACATAATTAAAAAAAATGGGCCTCATGGGAAAGATCATATCATCAAAGATCATATTTATATATTAAAATCCAATATCAATGTTTTAAAAAAAGGGTTAAAACAAAAAATTAAATTTCCTCCCTCAACTAAATAATGATCATTGCTGAAGAAGGTGTTCGGTAGTGATAATGGAGACTAGAAATATTCACCACCTATTGACCCCCCTTCATTTGTCTATACATTATTCTATAATTAAATTATCTAATGTAGAGTGCTAACCCCCCCCCCCTCAAATATTGGAAGGATCATATAGATAACCCTTGGGATTTTTTATAAAATGATATAAATAATTTAATTTAGGTCATACGAATATAGGAAAATAAATAAAATATAATTATTAATTTTAATAATCACAATACCAACTACTACATCAATCCAGCTTCCAGTATTGACCAAATATATACCACACAATGAAAAAATCACCCATTATTGAATCAATTGTATTCATATATATTCCACTCATGATGAAAAAATTATACAATCCAGTCCTACTAAAATTATGAGTGTTAATCAATTAAAATATTAATTTTTTCCCCAGACACCCAAACACCTCTCTAGGTTTGATGATAAATCTTGATGTCCCAAAATAAATATTTAAATATTTATCCATAAAACCCGTAGAATATATGATATTAATTTATGTGAAATAAAACCACAATTTATCATTAAATTCTAAAATATATATTAAAATTTTGACACAAAATATATGGGGATCAATCATGATGTGAAAAAATACACCTTGTAGTGTTCGACTCTTTTTCATGTCATAGATTTTATTATCAAAGTAAATAAGAAGAGGATAAAATTGATGTTTATGATACATATAATGGTATATATGTTATCCTAAAAATACCTTTTATTAATATAATTCACTTTTATTATGTTGAACATAATTATTTATACAAAACCACCAGTTATTTAGAGGACTTCCATGGACTCTTAAAATATATATTATTGTTCATCTATGGATTTAATTTCATAAAATATAATAATATCAAAAACATTAATTAATACATAAATATATTTAAAAAATAATTTCTGTATGAATGTGTGTAGACCAGTTATGTAGAATCTTCTAAACCTCTATGTGCATATTGATGATAATGGTTTTATTTCTAGCATGGGTATTGACACTAAGATCATCATCATCAATTATAATGTCAATAACATATCATCAAAATTTTAAATTATCTTTCCTTCATTGAGTATTGTTATATCATATATGTTTATATAATATAAAATGATATATAATTTTTTTCTTCAAATTTAATTATTGTGGTATATGCTAGAATACAAAATAGTTGAAGGCTCTCAATATTCCTTCATTAACGTAATAAGTTTTCAGGATTTTTTATTTATTGATCTCTATATTTTCTATAAATATTCATATTATCATATGTGTACATACCCATTAAATAGTAAAAATTATTTCCTTACTCGTAGAAGTAAAATCAATAAAAATTATAGGTAAAATATTTTATTTTTAAAATATAATAAAAAAATGACCTGAATTTATATATTTTTTCTAAAAGTCATCATGTATCCATATTTATGTGGTAGGGAAAATCATGAGTCATCCCAAATACTACATTCTATAAATGTGTTTCACATAATCATGAAACCATCCTAGATTATAATGGCACATAATCCCCTTTTCACTATGGAATCATTATTTTACACCTTTCATTTTATCGTGGTAAATCATTTGATGCGAATGATGAAACATAATATCTCATAATAAATCGTAAATTTTTAATGAAATAGATATATTTATTATAGAATAAAACTAAATTTTCATCATTTAAATGACTTTCTAATGTTCTATATTGTATGTCTTTATTTCACTGAACTTCATTTCTGAACAACTTTAAAACCCATAGAGTACCTATTCTATAGGAATATTCTTCTGATTTGATGACCATATTCTATTGGAATTTATTTTTTCTATTCACATGACTTATTTTCATCTGGTTTTTTTATTACCCTATTGTCTCTATGTGTGGTCTTTATATCTCTTGTGACTATAATATTTTTAAAGTGACGAAAATAAACATGGAGAATTGAGTGAGCTTAACATGAATCTACCCCAGGCTTCCCACACGAAGATTGAATCATTAGAAGAAGATTAATCAACACGTGATAATTCCATTTAAAAACTATGTTCATATTATAAAAATAGGAAACAATATTTTCTATTACATGGATACTACATTAAAATTATTAATTGAGGGATAATGATTAATTAAATAACATGTGGTATTTTGAATGCAAGCAAATTTCAGGGAATCAACCAATGCCTTAGGTCAACAGTTTGACCTTATCTTTGATTTTCCAATGGTTTCCAACTTGATATTAAAAATAAAATAATTTTTTGAATACCCATCACTCTTTTAGTCTCTTAGGCCAAATATATGGATTTCTGTTGAAAACAACAATTAAATAATTTAACATATTTAATAAATCATTTATTATTTTGATGATGAATTAAGATAATCCAAAATTAATCTAATAGAGTTTATCTGAGTCAAGAAATTCATACATCATCTCATTATAAAGACTCGTTGTAGGGCATGTTCTAAAGGACGACTCTTAAGAAAGTAAAAAAACATGAATTTTACACAGTAGTTTCCATTAATTTCTTGTAACCTCTCTATACATTATAAATAAAAATTGAAATATAAAAACTCATTATCATGTATTATCGAACATATAAGATAAATTCCAATATATTTCACAGCTAACACTACATATTATGAATTTAATTATATATATTATATATCCTTAAAATATATTATTTATATATATATGTGTGTGTGTGTGTGTGTCTGCATATGAAAACAATCCAACTACATATAGAATTCGAAAAATCCTTTATCTAAAACTAAAACTCTTCGACCCTTCTAATGAAATTTATACTAACATGTAATCAAATATTTTGAATCAAAAACTCATCATCAATAACTATAATAAATTACAAACTCATCCTCAATTTGGATTAGTATTGTTTAGGGAGGTTTCCATGTAGTTATTATTTTTAATAACACAAAACATAAATATTTTTTATGTATAAATGCAAAAAATTTCATTATTTCTTACATATTGATTTATATATAATAATAATAATATTTTATTCCCATAGAACTATTAAATTATATTATAATTTTTTTTAAATTCATACTTTTTAATTATTGTAATGGTCAAACTACCTGAAAACAATTTATTTTTTGCACATAATCCATGTTTTTTTAAATAAAAATATAGTAATATTTCATTTTTTATCTAATGTGGTACCATGTACAAAATTCATATTTGACAACCATATTTCAAATTTTTCATACATTTTTAATAAATCATATATAAGATATAGAGTGAGATATTATAATCTTATAGAGGAGTCTTTTAGTTCTCCATACATCTGTAGAAAATGAAAAATATTTTCTTATACATAGAAATTGAAAAAATCAAGAACATAAGTTTTTATTATCTCTTGAAATAATGGATGAATACATAACATTAACAAATATTTATGAACTATATATAGAAAAAAAATAATATCCTATTTTTCCCATATTAGTGGAAGGTATTTTAATAGAATGTGTATTAAGTTATAAATTAACTAAATTTCATGGAATTTGAAAATAATATCAAAAACCCTTTATATCATTCAACATTGAATATTTTTTAATGAATCTAAAAGGTGTTAATGGTGATTTAATAAAAATTTTAAACATTTCATTCTCCATAATGTGTAGTTTACATAGAGCAGTTTCACTACTCTCAGTCAACATATATAATAAATTATTAGTATAGAAATATTTTAAAAAAATATCATATTCTCAATGTAATAAAACTATAGAAATGTGATATATGGAGTGATAATATTTTCATGAATGAGTATTTTATAAATAAATCAACATGTATATATAAATGTTCAATATATATCCCCTATATAAAATTAGTGACTGAATACGCATTCAATACTTCTATAATGTGATCACCCATATAGAAAAATTCATCGTTCATACAAAAAAATAATGGGATTCAGAATACAAATCACAGATTAGTTCTTATAGATTTATAACTAATACTACATAAAAGAACCATAATTTTTGTTCTATAGTCATCATTTATGTAAAATATTCCCTTGAATGGTATGTGACCTTTTATGATAACAACCAAATAGTCAATCAATTGAGTGACCATACTACCATGGTAATCCAATTCATGTAAGACAATACCTCACCTATGAACACCCAATAACATCATTAATTTCATTTATTATTTTAGAAGAATTTTGATATTCGAGATTCACAAGATATTTTTATTGACTAATTCAATGAGTGAAAGATGTAGTTGAATATTTCAATGAATTATTTCACATAAGAGAATTGTAATTAAAAAAACATTTTCAAATAATCCATGGTTGTAGATAAATGAATAAAAAAATACATGACTTAGGACAATGAAAAAAAACATTATCTCATATGAGGTTTATATATTCAAAATTAGACTATGTATTTTTAGATTAAACTAGTTAAAAACCGCTTATAAATTCATATTAATAACATAAATAAATCGAAATATAGATTTACCTTCAAAACCCAAAAATAATCACATGGGAAAACATTATGTTATCATAATAAACCTTATGAGTAGATATTTAATAAACAACCCAATGGTTTTATATAAAATCTTATGTATAAAAAATACCATTTATGAAATTTGTTGATGATAGCTATAATACATTAATTCTTGAGAAATAATTTCCAAATTAACATACTTCATTTTATAAAACCCCTAAATCTCTAAAATAGTTTAAATATTTATATAAAATTTCAACATAAAATAAATTCTAAAAATGAAATTTAACTTTTAATTTACTTTTATATAAGGGAATATTTATTTTGATTTTGGAATTATAAAAATACTTTTAGAAATGTATAATAAATATCTATGGAATCATTATCATATCAATAATGTTAATCATTGCATTAAAATACCGTCATAGAGAATAATTCATAAATGTAATTGATATTTAAAAAAACTAATATTCTTAAAATAGATGAAATAAAGAAATACCAAAATATTAAAGATTAGTTAAAAAAATTGTAAATATAATTTATGATGTAAAGTGTAATAATAATTAAATTTTGTAAAAATATGTTTTCTTCAATTAATCAAAATTGTCCCCTTTTTAAAGAAAAATATCAAAGCATATTTTTAATACCGTGTATAATACAGTTATATTAATTATATGATTTAATATTGTACTTCAATGATTCTATTAAAATTATGAATAAATTATTAGAGAACCATATATAATAGAATAATTTATTTTAAAAATTCAATGTGATTTATTCTACACCGAATGAAATTTTTATATGCTATTAATATTATCGAATTTTGTCAAGTAATCATAGACATAAGTTACAATATATTAACAAATAACTCATGCATTACATATTGTCCAACCAATTTGAGGTTAAATAATGTCATTTACCTATTTTCATTCACCCATTCAAAATTTACTATTCATGATAATAATAATTCATTGGAAACTATATTGTTTTATTTAAATCTTTAAAAATGTCGTGTGAAACACTTTGGAATTCACCTTTAATTTTCTGTAGTTTATCAAAAAGGTAATTTTTACCCCATATGATAAAAGTTTTCTGTGAAAACTTATTTGTAAATGGATAAAATATTGTATATATATATATATATATGAATCTAAATTAAACTTTTATATTGTATAGATATTTTTTAAATTATTGTTTTAAAACACATAATGTTATTAAAATTATCAATTCAAAACAAAACATTAAACCATATCTTAATATATCATTTTTCAATTAATAAGTTTTTGATATGAGATACGAGAAAATTTATTTTGACTATGTATAGTCAACAAAAATAATTTATTATTTTATATATATCCAGCATACATTTAAACTCAATCCATTGATAGAAAATATATAAATTATCCTCAAATAAGATTATGAAAATATCTATATACTCATTACAAAAAGGATTTCATCATACTAAGAACTTAATATATTATGTATTATGACAAAAAATATGTAATATATGTAATAATTATTCAAATATTTCATATTATTTTCATTTATCAACTATGCACATAATCCATTTGATTTAAAATGAAAAACCAATTGTACAATGATAAATAATAATGTCCAAAATTCTATAAGAATTAGAAAAAAGGGATATATATATTCTATAATAATTTTCATAAGTCTATATATTCATGTGTAATTATAGTTCCCATACATCATATTTAATTTTTCTTCAAAATTATAAAAGATAATTTTACATTACTTATTCCTCCTATGATGCCTAATAAATTTAGGGTTAATTTATTTTAAGGACGATGAAACTAATAACTAGAATGAAATATATCCTCTCAATTTCTATGAATTACTTGTAAATATAATTACTATTAAATACCACTATGAAATCTAATATATAATTTAATATTTTTTCCAAAAAATATCCACCTAAACACAAATTAAATACCACTTTTCACACCCTATTAAAATCATTTTATATTTAAAGATTATTGTGGTGTCATAAAATAAACTACAAAGAAAAAAATGTGTATGATGAGTATAAATATGAGTTTATTAATGAATCCATTTATGTTCTTATGGATGGATTCAAAATTTAATGATGTTATTTTAAAAAAATTGATATTGTTTGGTGGATTCTATGAATACTCTTATTGAATAAAAATTGTTCTAAACATTGATAAATGTAAATAAAAGGTGGATTATAATATTTTATTGTGGAAGATTATTTTTATATATGGAATTAAAATTAATAAATAAGAAAATTATTTCATTTACATACTAATATATCTAGATAAATAAATGATGTGGTGTATTCTCAAAATGTTAATGTAACACCCATAATATTTTAAGATATATTTCATTTTCAATAAATTTATTTATTTATATAGTTTGTGATATGCACAATCACAATTAGAAATGAACTACAATATATTATAATATTATGACATGTATGTTATATTTATATAATGGATAGAATTAAAATATTTTTTAAATAATATATGAATGTTTTATGTAGAGAAAAGTTATCATTAATAAGGCCCTTATATTCTTTAAAAAAAATTCCCAATAACATTTATTCTATTTTGTTTTCTATGAAAACAAAATAATATATTTTTTTTCCAAATTTTTGAAATTTTATTTGAAATAAGTTTAATCCACTTTGAAATCATAATGCCAAAATTTTCATAGTGTGAAATTTTGTGAACATTTTGAAATGATTGATTATTTGCTGAATAGAAAAAAAATATTGAAAATTTCTTTTTGTTTGCAAGAATTTTTAATGGATAAATTATCTATTAATTTTTTTAAATTTAATACACGTTCATAAATAATATGTTGTTATTGGAATTATTTATACTAATTTATATACATTATAAAATAAATTCTGTAAACTATTTTTCCTTCTGTTTTGACATTTAAATTATAAATTAAATTCTACCAATTTTTGAATTGAATTTTGAATCATGGGTTCCATATTCGGAATCGAGATGTTAATATTATTTAAATGTCCCTATTTAATTTTTATCATTATGAAAATTATCCTTGGAAAATATTTATAACCTTAGTAATGGTAAACTGGGAAAAACATGGTTAAAAATTTGTGATAAGTTATTAAAATTTATTTAAATTTCTCTCAATTTAATAACACGATCTAGGTGACACATAAAATACTTGGTCCAGTTTAGGGGGCCATTAGGCCTCAGTAACAGATCCTCGTATGTTAAAGGCTACCAACTAGTAATGACGATTTAATTAGGTCGTAGTGGAAATAATATACCCTATAATGATGATAAAAAAATTAATAGTCAAATAATAATAAAATATTATTGAAGACAAAATATTAATCACAGGTGAAGTAATAATATATAATTGCAAAAATAATATAAAATAGATGACTAAACATATCATATAATGTGTACATGTATCAATATCATATAAAAATATAAATCCATGATCGATCATAGACTATCATATAAGAATATACTAATAATCCCGAAGAAATACTCTAAATCGTTGAAAATAATCACCATTATTGATTTTCCATCTAACCAACAAACATGGTATTCCTTAATCACTATGATTTCGAATATAAACCAAGCCCCTCATAGGGTATTCAAACCATAGAGTCTACACACATCGTAAGGGTCCCATGTATGTTGTGATTATTAACTTAGTAGGCCACCACCAACGTGTCCATGTCTTACATATGTACTTATATATGTGTTTAAATAAAAGAGTAAATAAATAACTATACTCATTTGTATATTATTTAAGATAATTTACTCATGTTAAATATCCATGAGGAATAATTTTCATTTTGTAGCCAATGTCAGAGTGTAATGGCATATCCAAGGACAATTCAATTAGAAGAAAAATAGTACCCTATCCACCTAAATGTCATAGGGAACATCATTCCATCTTCTTCATCATGTTTTTCAAAATGAGTAATTGGTATCTCTTTATCATTCCAACAAAAATGTCCCAACCCCATCTGACCACAATTTAAAAGTTATTTTTAACACAAAATACAAATATTCTATGACACAATGATATCATTCCACCCATTTATAATTAGTAATTTTTGGCTCAGTAGTCCCACATCCCAAGGTTATGTGATATTAATCCTCCAAAAATTTTATCCCATAGGTCTCCTATATTTTGCTAGACTTATCCCCAAAACTGCCTTCCCAATCACCATCCACCATGGCATTTTATGGTGAGAACCTCACCCAAACTAGATGGACAATACGATAACCTATGTCGCTCAGTAAATAGAACATTCCATTAATATTGAGTGGTAAAAATATCATATAAATCATACTTAATTCAATCAAACGACTGTGAAAATATTTTATTATAATGGTGAGTTTAAATAAAAAATAAGTACATAAGCTACACCAATCAGAAACCTCATTTCCAAATGTTATACTCATCTTCAATCCACGACACGATCATCACCATTCACCTCAACTCAAGGACCGCATTTACTCAGTACCCCATTTGTTTACCCCAACCCATATACGTTGATACAATCCATTATCCTGATGAACATATTCATCTTAGTATAAATTATCAACATATCATAAAAATTCTTTACATTACCATCACATTCCTGTGGAAATCATGAATTCATATTACATTATAAATAAATTAATCAATTTGAGTAATCAACACAACATGCACAACCATCAATAAGAATCATATATGGCATAATAAAATTATATTTGATTGAGTGATCCCTTAGAACCTAATAATATTAATTTATTTATTTAATAAAATGAATTAATTTATTATATGATTCACATGAGAAACCCAATTATTTGAATTTAATAATATACCAAATAACACACAAATACAAGTTGATAACCCAAGGAAACATCAAAATTAGACTCATATGTGACAGCTCATCGAATATTGGCCACTAATTCTAGAAAATCTGCTAGAAATCAAGAATCTTGAAAACCCAATTAGAAATATGGAACAAGGTATTAGGTGGAAATATAATTTCAAATGACATTATAAAATATGAATAAATGTTGGAGGATTTATAGGATTTCTGAAATGCATCCACCACACATAATGGCATTAAAATTGGTACTCTGGAGGTGGAAGGAAGATAAAAGCTAGATGAGGAAGAAATGTGAAGGATATTTTTATTGTTCGTGTAAACGGAGTTATAAAGGTGGAGGAAGAAGAAAATTGGGTGAGGGTTATTTCGGTATTTTCACTCCACTAAATTAACAACATGGTTTGGCTACCTGGTTTGGTTGACAATGCATCATCCATGACTAACTATTGTCTGATGGGAACCCCATTTTATATAGGTAACATGGTTTAGCACCTTGTTTTGTCTAGATCCGTTTACAACCATGTGTAGTCACCAACTTCATGTTACTAAGACCACATGCATGAATTTTTGTTTTTTTAATCCGTGTACATCTTGTGAGAACCATCAATTTAAATTGAATACATCCAACACTATGATGTGTACTTCCACACATTATTATCTTAATGGTTCTGAAATGTGAAAATATATTTCACTAGTTCCCTTTAAGGGCCTCATGGTCAAATAAATCCATGGACATCATCTAATTAATTACGAAAAAGATTTTTTATTGTCCATCACCCCCAAAACTCATCCAAATACCCAATGCTTTTATAGGTCCATAAACCATCTCTATATAATCATATAATATACTTTTGTTCCAAATATCAAATCATTTTTTTTCTACCACAAAACTAAATATTCAATTTCTTTTAGGAAAATATGACCAACCTCAAATCTCGGGAGGTTGTAACCTCATGACCTTTCAAAAACTATTCTAAATTTAATTATTTGTCACACACAGATGGTACCATACTCACCCATATCATAAACCTTCCCATGTCTACCTCATTTACCCTATAAATGGTAAATTTCTTTTATAGTTATATGCACCTTATGAATTAATGGTGTGGTCACTTCCTAATAGAAAATTCAACTCTATAATGGTCCCTACAACCATACCTATAAATACACATCCTCATATGACATACCATAATTACTTCATTGTATTAGGTGCACAATTCATACACAATTCATACCTGACATAAATGTTTCCAAAATAGAAATCAATGATAACAAATCATGCCTCACGCAAATTCTCAAAAATTAAACCACCATAATATATATATATTCATATGTTAATTACCATTAAATTTACTAATTATTTTGAGTCAAATACTAAACACGCATCATACCTGATGACCATGTATTAAAAAAAATATTATGCTCAATCACACACCATTCAATAATTCACTAATATCTATGACAGAGAAAAGTAGGGTTACACCATGATCAAGTACTATTTTAAATTGTTATCCACCCTTATTTCATATCTAAACCAACAATTTCAAAATCATGTTCATGGATTGGAGTCCAACTACCCATGGTCTAGCCTTATAGTGGAGCGACACTGGCTATAGGAAACTGACCACACTAATAGGTCTTGGTCTCTCTTCAATGACCCAAACGTGAAGTATAATAATAAGTCCATACCATCATGAAAATCATAATACTATCACAGATCCTTGATTGTAACCTAACCATTGACTCCTAGAATCATAAAAAATAGTCTTTTTGAACCCTTCCAAGTCCCCCATCTATTTGCATTCCTCATAATCCTTTAGAGGTCACACAGACCAATCATGAACATGTCCCATATATACAAACTAGAAGAATACAGTCATAAAATAAATATATGTGGCATTCATAACACTATTTTATTAATTAAATTCAAAATCTCTTCATATTCCCACATTTATTATCCTGGTGAATTATTTCATGCCTCATAGAGAATTGTATCTTAACTTGAATAAGTTTGGTCCACCTGATTTCATTGATTATCATATCCTAGATAAATAATTCATATAATTAATTCAGTCTAAATATTTTCAACTTCGACCATATATAATAGAATAATTAATAAAATAATTGACCTACACTGTAGATTTCATCTAATACCATAGAATATAGAAATTGTGACCATACTGTTATACTCACCACATAATACACGAGGGATATTCCCCCTACAAAATGTTCCTGAACTCACAAGCTCAATCCTCATCAACATATCCTTGAAAATGTTCTTGGAGAATTTTTCCTCTGAATCATTCCATCACATACCTTCACCCATACAATTCAATACTTATATGTACCAACAATGTGTTTCTTGTCCACTAAGATAATATTTAAATATCTTGACCCATTATCTCGAGGGTGTCTCTAGCTTTTGAACATAATTTTTATAGACATGATCCAGTTATATTCTACATGTATTAAAACCTCACCCTAATACAAGAGGGGTGCTGATAATAAAAAACCAGAGTCGAATAATCCATTGCTAGCTCAGCTCCTTCAACACCAATTCCTATAACTTATATAACATGGATAAATCTCTCATTGATAATATCATCATTCAATGGTCCTATATCTTCTATTTACAATAATTTACCCACTTATTGTGGAGACTAGACATGTGGATCATGATTATCCTAACCCTCAACAGCCTCATCTTGAAAATTAAAGGGACTCATTCGATACAATCTCTAGTGGAACAACATGTATTCCCTCATAATGTTCCATCATAATCCCTCTAGCTGGCATCATAATAATGACAAAAAACCATATTATATATACAAATAAAATTAAATGTATAATATATATTGAAATATATATCATATATGATATCTCACCACCCATATACTCCTCCACTACACAAATATCACATATCATCTATCCTCAGGGTGACTTACATACCCATAATAGAGTATGGTATCACATATTATATGGCCTCTCGAATCATTACCTTCCAATTATTGAGTCATGCATCTCATATCATCCATAATAGATATCACCAATTAGGGTTGTCTTTGTAGAATCCCATCCATATATAATACATGAAATTGATTTTACCTTTTTGATGAAAATTAAAACAACTCATAGATGTAAATTGTTATCAAAATACATATTGAGGATTTAGGTACCCACCTACCATAGTCATCTAGAATCATAAATAGAACTAATCAGGAACAACATACTTTTGTTGATATATAATAATTCCACAAAGAAGGCAATGTAGGAAATGATATTTTATATTATTTCCTGAATACACTAATACCATAACCATAATTAATGAATTCTGTGCTCCAAATAAAAATCAAAATAATATACATACATCATATGAGACTATGATCATATCATGATTCATAAGTACACATCCCTTTCTATACAAAAATAAGGGTTTAAATCTGAAAATCTAATAACTTCACACCCAAATGTGACACTTAATGGGAAATCAATCATCCGTAAAAGTGTAAAGCATAACATCAATTTCAAACCCAAATAATATTTTCATATCCTCATGAATGGGGCACTAGGTACCCAATGTTATCACATTACGCATTTTCGAATAGATTAATGTTTTTGGTATATCATAATATAAATATAAATACAAATAAAGAAAATAAACACCAAGCATGCAACTTTTAGCACCCAAAAATGGTAGTCACTTTAAACCTATGCTTCAGCATAGAAGACTTCCTAGACATAGTTTGTCCTCCAAAAATGATAAATACAAAGTGCTAGTAGGTATGGACTAGTTATTTAATAATGTTTTGACTATGCCATCTATGGATAACCACAATAATAATAATGGATATATAAAAATAAAAATTGACAGAAGAATAAAAATAAATATCAATATAATCAATTATAGAAAATTAAATTTACTAGAAAAATAATCAACCATAAACATCATATAATTTTTCTTATATCACTAGAGAAAAAATCCATATTAAGATTGTTTTTTTAAAATTTGTATGTCTCTTTTTAGGCATTGTTATTAAGGGATATGTTTTAAATATTGTATTTCACTTCAATTAAAAACAAAAAATTTTAATAAATAATAAAAATGGTTTTTTAATCCGACTATTTAATAAAAGATGTAAAAAATCATCAAAAGCATTTCCCACACTAGTTATTCAATAAATAATGTAAAATATTATATATTACCTTAGTTATTTTTCAACTGATATAAAAATACTAATTTTGAATCAATTTTTTCCATCAGTTTTTTATAACCTATCTAAAACCCATCGTCTAATGGTTTTTCACATCTATCATAAAATAACAAACATAAAATATAATATTTTATGTAAATAATTTAAAATAAGACATGTAAAATGGTTCATAAGTTCAATTTTTTTACAACGATTACTAAATAACCGATGTAAAAACCATGTATTTCTATAAAATATACTTGTTACCCTTCCTGTCCACTGGCGACCAAACCAGAAACAAAAATAACCAGTTACTGAGTAGAAAAAAAATTAATGATGAACAAAAAAGAAAAACCACTAGGAAAATTATAGATTAACATTTCATAGTTACAATATTAGAAAATTAAAATATTAACTAAAAAAATAAACCCATCTAAAACAGAATCCAAAAATACATTTACAGTTAAAACAATCATAATTACAATATTCCCTAAAAACAATCTAAAATCCAATCAAACCTATAAATTAATATGACCATTCTACATGCAAGGGTGCACCCTCTTATGCAGTCTAATTATGAGGGACATGAAATTTCTACAAACTAAAAGGATTGTATTTTACATATATAACGAATTAAAAATTATGTATTAAGGAATAGTTTATAATGAAATCTAAATTCATTGAAATTCATTAATATTCTAATTGTATCCATGTGAAAAATAAATCCCAACCCATAATATTAAAATTTGATGATGCGTTTTTGTGTATGAAAATTTTGTATAAATGTGTTTTTTATTTCAAAATAACATTTTTGTAACACATTCAAAATTATTTAATTATAAATGGATATTAAACATATATTTTACATATTTTACCTTAGAATGCTTTTTTATTTTGGGGATTTTCATAGAAGGACAATCACCTATTATAAAATAATTTTTTTGAAATAAATTAAAAATTAATTATAATATAAACAATTATGAAATTAAAACTTCTGTTTCCAATATGTTCTAAAAGTTTCCTCGCACATCCCCATATACTGTGCATATCCAGTAAAGTGTCTTCTATATTAGACAAAAAAAACCTAATAACCAATGGTCACTGATGTAAATTATAATTTATTATTAGTGGTTATTATATTTAAAAATAAATAACACTTTCTGATATATATGTTCTATAATTCTCAATATAAGGAATCATCCTGTATTTTTTAATTACTCTCTATTAAAATGTTTCAGCAATATAAATTTTTCATTGTATCTCATTATGTGCCTGCGCTTCAGGTGAAATCATCTGTGGGTCCATCAATCCATATACATATTTCTTTTCATTGTCCTCAAATTTTTTTAAACATGCATAATAAAAAACATATATATTTATAAATTTTTTATATTTTTAATGCATAGACAGATTTATGTTAAGACATACATGGAAAAAATTGAATCACATTGATTCCTAACATATCTAAAATACAAAACATAATGATATAATTTTTCTGAATCCCCACATCTATTCCACGCCCACAAACATGAGCTTCCAATGGAAATATATAATAACCCACAAAAAATTTGAATATTTGGAATATCTATCATGGCTACTAGAATTTGTATCTAATGTCATGTCCCTTTTTATTTGTTATTCTATATACATTATTTTTTATATTAATGTATTCATATAAATAAATAGATAAATATATTATCTTCAAAATGTTAAAAAATCAATATGTAAATAATTTAAACTATAACATATACCCATACCTCTATGGTAACGTGTTTCTGATGTCTAGATTGGCAAACTAAATAGTGGCCGATTCAATTTCCAACATTCATCATCTCATCTACAGGTAATGGTACTCCAGAAGATATATCTATAATATCCATTATAGTTACCCTACATTACACTAAATTTATATATTTATGATGAATTGTATGTCCTATATAATATTTCATACCATATCAACATTATGATAGTGGAGATCATCAATATATTACTCACAACAACTAGGATACTGTGGAGGAGGGGGTGTATGAGTAGTATAAAACATGGGGTTTGTAGGTGATGTCAAGGGAGTGGGAGATGTTGGTAGAGGTGGTGGAATGAGAGTTCCAGTATGAAATTTTCATTGCATGCCTGCAAACATAGAATATACTGATCTCTGATCTTTTCAATCATCATCACGTAAAAATTTAGAACATTAGCTTCTGTATAATATAAATTATTTATAAAACCCCTCCTTGGAACAAGTTGTATAACATGGTAACACCTTTTTCACTAATACATAGGTCATGTATCCTCATACTGGACCTGAGTGTTCGGGAATTCCAAACGCAACATATACATATCATTCCTCCCACCACCTTTAAATACCATAGTGTGCTCTCCTCAATAGAATCCTGTTTAATTATCTGAATAAAAATAACGATTCACTGTATATAAAGACCTTTATTAACATAAATAGATAAAATAAACATCTTACAATCCTCTTATATACACCCCTCTATTCATTCATTTTATATTTGTTACTTTTTTTCTCATTAGATCCCTCTTCCATTTTAATGTGTAATCTGACGGTATGGAGGGGTAACCATTCCAGAGCCTGAATAATGAAGTATAAGTTTTTTAAAATTTTTAGACAACATAATTTATTAAAATAATTGATACATTCCTCAAGATAAACTATTAAGTTATATGTTTCTAGATAAGATATCTGGATGATAACTCTTATATTATTATAAACAATGAATAAAAAATTATTAATAGTACATTAATAAGATCATTAAAACAAGAAAACATCTAAATGGTTAAATTTCACATACCAAAATTTCTTTATGTATTTTAGTTACAAAAAATTGATTACATGTTTTTTCATATATAAAATTATATATATGAAATTTATGTTCTTGTTTTCTATGCCCAAAAATGAAATCAGATTTTATTATTGATTTGAAATCTCTCCATATCCTAGCAGCCATCAATAAAAATTTCCCCAAACTACTCTAGATTTAGGTATATAAAATATAAGTTGATAAAGAATATAGAAAACATATTATAGTAGAGAAATTAATGATTAGTTAAACAATAACATTAGATATTTTGAATTATTTCTCTCACAGAAGAGATAGTGTTGTTTTGTCAACACCTCTAGAATTATAAATCAATGTGTAGACATTTCTTTTACCCTGAGTTGATACAAAATTGTTGAATTGTTTTTCATTACAACATTTGGTAATATCATTCTCAATAATGAGTACCACTATTTTTTATTCCCTACTATGAGAAAGTTATGATTAATGTAAACAAGTGAAACAAACATTTAAAACCCTATAACGCTTCATTCCCATTGTTAGAGTATATGAATTATTTTTTTGGAACATCATTAAGAGCCTGTGGATCTTCCTCCCCATAAGTATTATCATGAAGCTCATATCTAGAAGTATGTTGTTGATCAACTACTTGATCTATCATTGTCCTTCAAATCAATGAATCAGTCATTCAGTACACTAATATACAAATTCAAATTTTACAATTCTAATGTAAAAAACAAAAAATTATGAAACATGAAAGTAAAATAAAACATAACACATATTTATTCATATTTTTTACAGTTAACTAAAATTTTAACAACTGTATTGATACATGAAATTTTATTTATGTGAATGAAATCAAATAAAAAAATTTGTGAAGGAATATCAAAAATGGTCAAACATAATAAATCAAATGTTACAAAAAATAGAATATTCTATAACATATTATAATTAAAATAAATTTCATTCATCAAAATGAATAAATATATAAGTTATTTAATGCTAAACCTAATAAAATAAACAAAACTAAAGTAAAATAAAATAAATTCAATAAATTATTATTACTACATTTTTTACTTAAGAAAAACATTAAAATATAAAAATTATTTAAATTAATAATAGTAGATGAAAAATAAACATATTTTACCTATAATATTAGGAATGTAGTGTTTGATTGTTTTCACAAATTCTATCATCATGATTCCTCTTTATGACACAAAAAATCTCTACAACTTCCTCTTCGTTATAATTTATTAATTTTTCCATGGATGTAGGGATCTCAAATAATAATGCATATTTTTTATTTTGATCATCGGCATCATATTTTTTTCTTCCCTTTTCAAATAAAAGACCACTGCATTTTGGATTTTTCAAGAACTTAGAAAAGTTATTTTTCATGAGTTTCTATTGTAAAAAAATCTGATATGTCTTCCAATCTATTCATATTGAAAATGGTCATTCCAAATTCATCATTTCATACATCGTAATTACCTAACCTTAGTCACCTAGAGTCAGTGCATTATTATATAACATTGGCATGATTACAAGAGATCATGTTTCGAAAGACTGATTACAAAAATAAATCAAAAGAAATGGGTGAGCTGAGATACTCAGAAAAGATAACAATATAGAAGAAACTATCATAAATAATCATAATAAATTACCTAAATGTATAAGACTAAGAAAATCCCTTTAATCATAAACATGTGAATAATATGAAAAAGATAAATTAATTAATTCTTTCTATTTATTCACATGTATATTCTACTAGATGAATAATAACAAGTAATATCAAAAGATAATTTCAAAAGGATATAATTTATAATTCTAGACATCATAAGAACATATTCAAGGAGTAACACCCCATCATTTTATAGTATATAATTTCTTTAATGTAATCCAATAACTGGGACTACATGCAACACAGAGTTATCGCACACCATGACTTACAAAACAATCCCTTCAAAAGAAGTTATGAATAATATGATATTAATTTTTAACTTTATATAATCCTTATAATTATAGAATCCATATTATTACTTTCTTAGACATAATGTAAGAACAAATTCATTTTTTCAGATAAAATATGTATTTATCAAAAATTGCAATTTTACCGCCTTTTAATGGAGAACCCTTTTTAAATTCAATATTTGATACTTTTATATATTAATTTTTTAAAAATAAAATTCATCTTTAGAATCGGGTCATAAGAGTCTAGATTCAATAAATTTTAGGTGTTTTTTTATATACATTAATATTTGGGTCAATATTGAAAAATAGTATATTTTAACTAAAACCAATTTTTTTATCAAAATAACTTTTAGTGTTAAGTAAAATATTGTAATGGTTTGGAAGAATAAATAGGTTATATTTTTACCATTTAACCCAATGTTTGTCATTTTATGTAATTTCACTTTTAAATTGGACATAAATAAGTGTCAGTCTTTTGATATTTATTATTTCTTAAAAATACACTTTTTGGTTTTGATAATGGGAATAAATTTTAAATTAATAAATTCAATTTGAATGTTTTGAATTTGGTAAAATCAACCTCATTTTTGAATTTTTAATATCAAAATTATCTTAGGCTGAGTTTTTTGTATGTTTCAAAAAACATTCAATTTTTGATGAATTGTAAAAAAGCAGTGTTATTGGTTAAAACTGACTTTTAGTTTAAATAATTATTAATTTCATTTAAATTTATTTTATGTAAAAATTTATACATAGTACCTATATATTTTAAATTTAATTCATTGGAGGAATTTTATATTTAGTATATATATATAAGAATTTTGATAAAATCTTACCATATTTTACCCACCTCCTAGTGGAATTTTCAAATTTTCATAAAACTAAATTGTACCGTTTTTGTGAATTGAATATAGAAAATCCAAGAGACACAGTTGATATCAGTAAATAATATGTGGTTTAATAAGAAGAAAATATTTTCTCATGAATAGTAATTTTTTACTTTTATTTACCATTGTTAGAAGTAAATATGGTAATTAAGGGTAAAAATGTTATTATTATTACCCTAACACATGTCCTAATTCTATTGGATAAGTTTCATTTGACAAAAAACATCATTACGAATAAAATAGTGTCAAAAATTGACATAAAAGATTTTTTAAAACAAATATTATATTATTAATTGATATTTTATTCCTAAATATCTAAGGATAGGAAAATATATTTATATAATGGTAGGAGCATCACTAATAAACCACTTGGGTTTCTCATGGAAATATATAGTATGTTTATTAACCATATATTATAAAATACAAAGAAACATGGTAAATGTCATACTATTTGACTAAGAGATAAATCTAAAAGATAAAGTTAATATAGTGACCCATACATGTCTAAAACCTATTGGTAGAGTGTTTGTCGACCCATCCCCACCTTATCCTTTAAATATTTCATTTTGGATCCATTTGAAAACGTAAATTATTTTTTTATGATATAATATTTCTAGCTTTTCCTAAGGTGCCCCTCACACCTCTTATAAAAGGGGCACTCCCCCTTCTCTCTAATTCACAAATTCAATGCTTTTGGCTTGGCCAACCCCTTCTCAAATACCCTATAAACATTCCTCTGTTCATCCGAGAGGCCTTCCTTTAATTCGAAATCCAACCAATAAAGCCATTTTGATCAAATAAAAATAAACCGAAGAAGAGATAAATATTTCATCACCTCTTCCAAGCACCTTTCTTCATCCACTTCCACTTTCTTTGTTTTTTTCATTCTATAATAATAACTCCAGTATCTTCTATATATTAAGGTGTTATTATAAATATGGTAGAACCATATTCGTTATTCTATCCATCATTAGAATGACATGTCACCATACTTGTGGATGTACGGATTGTCATCTCAACATCGTGGTGTAATTGTTATTAAGTACATTATTATTTGGATTGGTATAATAATAATTTTTAATTTATGTAAATAATAAATATAACAAGATAATATTTCTTTATATATGATATACCATATAATTATATATTATATTAATATCAAAAATATGATATTGTCGCTCGTTCGTACGTATAGATTACCGTCTCCACAAACACGATGAGATTCATTCCCCATCATATTCATTCATGACTAATGTCCATTAGATGACTAAAAGTAATGTTTAAAAACATAATATCATTCTCACTATGAATATGATTCATCTTATCAATAACAATCATTAATTACATAACAAATCATATAAAGGAAAATGAACCAGTTAACAATAGAAACGATGATAATACTAAGATAATATTAACAAAGCAATATTGAAAGATCATATATGATATCATATTAATGTAGATGATTGTTTTTTAATTTAATAAAAATTATTTCAAAATTATACCGGAGGTTAACCTACCCTCAACGAAGTAAATGTACAAGGTAAGGGTTAATTTCACAATCTCTTTGTTATCCACAGTTGGTTTTACCTGGGTATCAACTGGGATATCTTTATCATCCACATCCATGATTCTTAAAAATGTAATTACAAAATTTATTGTTTACTAGACTATATGATGAAGTAATTTATACCCTTATTATAATTTTTATAAAATGGTTTATAATGAATCATGCCGTCATTTTCCAAACAAGGTACTTTATAACCTTCTTGAAACATTTAAGGTATGAATGCTCTTTTAACCTATATGGGGAGTGTGTCTACTTCCACCATTATAAAAATTTCTAAACATTCATTATAATCATATAAAAATATTTTCAAAACAAATGTTTTTTTTAAATTATGTTACACTATATGATTTCAAAAAAGAAAGGGATATTTCTCTCAAATAGGTTTGATTTAATATATGTCAACATTCTTTGATGGATTTTACACTTGTTTGAAGTTTGTTCATTATGATACAAATGTTCCATATAGTATTGAATGTTTTGTGATATAATTGAATGTGTATGTGTTATTTTTATACCATTCATGGTTTAAGGATAATGTACTGACATTTCATATGATAGTTTTAATAAAAATGTTTCTGTTATGTTTAAACCATTTTTAATTTGAGTAATGAATTGGACTTATTAACTGACAATTGGATCGCGCTATAGCTCCTCGATGCATCGGTTTTTCTCATTAGACAAACTAGTGTCTTGGAACAAGGCCTTGAAAAAAATCTTATTTGTAGTCTTGGCACAAGGAATTGACTATGTGGTTATGAATGTCTCGAATTATGCATTCCAACATTAAGAAAGTGGCTACTGATATTTTATGTTATTATTCGACTAGTAGAATATCCATGTGAATAAGTAAATGGATTTATTTGATTTTATATTTTCCATATTATTTTGATATTCATGTTTAAAAGTATTTTCTTTTAGTCTTATACATTCCCTTAAATGTTTATACTTATTTATGAATGTTTCTGCTATATTGTTATCCTTACTGAGAATCTGAGCTCACCAATTTCTATGTTTTATTTTTCCCAGGATATGAAGAAGTATATTATGAATGACCTTCTGGGATTGTCTATGGGATCTCAATGTTGTCTATAGAAACAATATTGTTGTAGTTTTCCATTTTATGATGCAATGTAATCCTTATGAATGTATCTAGTACTTCCAAGGCTACTAAACTAATCGGTATTTTGAGACATGAAATTTTGTGATCATACTAAAGATACATAATAACGCACCGACTTTGGGATCCTGGGTGAGGTGTTACATTTGGAATCAGAGGAGGTTTCGTAAAAACCTTGGAAACTAGATTTATATAAACTCTGATTTGAGCACATTACCCTTAGATAGACTTTGAGTATTATCATTGATGAACATCCTAGAATTTTGGTAATGTAGAGATTTTGTGTATTTTTCATGCAATACATCCCAATTTGGATACGAGCAGGTAGAGGCAGCTCTGGCAAAGATGTACCTATGGTTAAAACTAGAAAACACCACTTTGTTCTAGAATCGAATGTGAAATGGTGCACGAAAACAGGGCTTGATAAACTCTTAGTTATGGCACTCTCCAGGTATATACTTAGGATAATTCTAATTTTTATTTCAGTCCATTAAGAATGCATTATGAGTATATTCTTCTTCAATGAAAATATTTTTATGATTATGGATTATATCCACAAAATGATCAATTTATGTATATAGTTTTACAAGTTTTTAATTATGAATTGTGTTTCATTAACTAACATAGTGTATGAAATTGCTTAGAAATGGAACCTAGTATATGGAATGAGACCTCCAGCAATACACATGATCCGAAGAGTAAGAAGGGTCTTATCTTTTAATGTATTAAGCCAAAATTTATAAGGTAAATATTATCCAATATATTCTCACTATATGAAGAAATAATATTATTTGTTAGTAAGATAGGTTATGAATTTTTTGAGTCCAATGGCATTGAGGGGAAGCCAGAGAAGAAAAATATGGCAGAGAGAATGATGGATAAAGGGAATAAGGGAAAGATGGATTTTACCACATGTGATGAAAGTGAAAATAATCACCCTTTTAAATTCTTGAAGGGAATTGGAGATTATTATATGTTTAAAGAAAAAGGACACCAATTACGTGATTTCAAGGTTGAGAAAAAGGTTTTAAATGTATAATGCTTTATCTGCAAGGAGTTCAGACACTACAAGAATCAATGTTCACATCATTAGAGTATACCCCAAATGTTTCTATTGTATTATAATCATGTTATGAAACTACCGAAGATGAAGATAATTTATTAAGAGTTATTATATTAAAGTATTGTGTCATTTGAGGATTTTATTAATGATTTACATGTTATAATAATTATAGAGTATATAAGTATTATACTTCAGTATTATTGCATTAATGACTTGAGATTAGAGGAACCAATAAAAGTGACTCAATGGAAAGTTAAACTTCTTGGAAAATACATGGTTGATGGAAAGACAAAACATTAATATGGTCATGATACCGATGAATTGAATTTGGAATAAGAGATGATTGATTTAGATAAATTATATTGGATATTATTTATATTGTTGGAACAGGTTAATAGTTTGTTTATTCCATCATTGTTTGACTTTAAAACATTTTTTAATAGAATGTGTATATCCAATATTATATAAGGAATAAGGGAGCATGAATTTAATCAATAAGGTTTTATGGTAATTCATGATTCTAAAGTGTTTTAAAATAATACAAGATTAATGTGTTCACCTGTTATTACGTGGAAAAAATGATATTCATTGTTATTTACTTCCTTAGAAATTATGGACTGTGAGTTTGGAAAGAAGTATTTTGGATATGTCTAGTATGATATTATTTTTTGATATCCATAAAAAGGATAACACTGAGGTCAGGAGACAGCATGTCGTGTCCGACACGACCGCGAGACTTAAACCCGAAACCGAAGGGCGACAAGGTTGTATCACCTACAACTAGACCACATGATGTCCTGGATTTATTAATATAGTTTTTTTAAATGTTCTAGTAGATAAGTTATAAATTAATTTTTTTTGGAACCCTAAAAGAATATGATAAATAGAATATTTTTCTAAGTTCTATTATCTTTTATAGTGAAAGATGAGTTTGTGTTATAAATTAGTTAAAGGATGGAACTCTACTTGTCAAGTATATGTTTTTTCTTCTATTATTCTATGAATAAATTAATTCATAATCTTTAGGGTAAGGGATCTTAAAACTAAAAATGTGTTATCCCAATATCTTATGTTTTGATGAGACGATGATATTTTAAATCATCATAGATTGATAGATTTGAGGCCCTCAATTCTAAAATTGTCTGTGACTGATGACATCAATCACTCCCTATAAATATTTACGTTTTTAATCCAATTATGTGTCTCTAATAGATTCAATTTTTCTCCTAATAGACATCATATTTTGGTGGTGACATTTTCTTTCCTGTTTTCCTATTATGAAGAATAAATTTTATTAATCCAATTTCCGATGTGGGTTTTCCCACAGAGTTATTTTATATTTTGAATTATTTATTATACTAAAAAAAATTCAAAACATGAGAAAACAATTTATTTAAGGAGGGAAACATGTAACACCCCAAAATTTAATAGTACGTTATTTCTTCAAAGTAATCTAATAACTTGTACTACATGCATCATTGTGTTCTATCGCACCACGACTTACCAAACTAGCCGTTCAAAAGCAGTTATGTAAAATATTATATTAATTTTGAACTTTAAATTATCCTTCTAGTTTTATAATTCATATTATGAGTTTTTTAAACATATATTATTAACAAATTTAATTTTTTCAGATAAAAGAAGTATTTTTCAAAAAAATGAAATTTTACCGCCATTTAATGGTGAACACTTTTTAAATCCATTATTTGAAAAATTTATATATTTAATTTTATAAAAATACACTTCTCATTTAGAATCGGGTCATAAGAGTTTAGTTTTAATAAATTTTTTGTGTTTTCCTGATAACCTTCATTTTTTGCTGAATAGTAAAAAATACAATATTTTAACTGAAAACAACATTTTTAATCAAAATAATTTATAGTGTTAAATTAAACATTTTAATGGTTTGGAATTATAAATATATTATATATTTACCATTTAATCCAATGATGGTCATTATATATAATTTCACGTTGAAATTGGACATAAATAAATGTCAATTTTTTTGATATTTATATTTCTTAAAAATACGCTTTTTAGTTTTGACAGCGGGAAATAATTTTAAATTAATAAATTAAATTTTTATATTTTTAATTTGTTAAAATATAATTCATTTTTTAATTTGAAATAAAAAAATTATCTTAGGGTGAATTTTTTTTATGTTTCTCAAAACATTCTATTTTTGATGAATAGTGAAAAATACTGTGTTATTGGATAAAACAGACTTTTCATATAAATAATTATTTATTTCATTTAAATTTAATTTAGGTAAAACATTATATATAATACCTATATAAGTTATTTGTAATTCATTGGAGTCATTTTTAATATGTTTAGATATATTAGAATTTTGTTTAAATTTTACTCTCTTTTACCCACCTCTAAGGAGGAATTGCAAATTTTCATATAACATAATTTTAACTCTTATTTGAATTGAATTTAAAAATGATGAGATACACGGTTGATATCAGTAAGTAAAATATGATTCAATAAGATGAAAATAGTTTTTGGTGAATATTAACTGCATTCTTTTATTTACCGTGGTTAAAAGTAAAATATAGTAAAAATGATATTATTTTTAACATAAAATGTGTCCTAATTCTATTGGATAAGTATAATTCTACCAAAAAAACTTATGATTAACATTTGATCCTTTAGGTATACTTGAATTAGATTAGGATATTTATTATTTTTAAATTCAAAGAAGATTTAAAAGTGTTAAATTCAATGATTAATAACTAAACCATTTTTTATATAGGGTTACACAGAAGATAAGTTTGACTAAAAATATTCATTAGAAAGAAAAAATTAATTCCTAAATAATTTGTTTTATTTTTAATTTTTAGTCATTAAATGAGTAAATATATTTATGACACAATGATGATGCAATAATTAACTAATTAATGAAATATTAAAATAATTGATATTATAAATATCAAAATTAATGTAATTTGAGAGTTTTTATGAATTAAATTAATTTTAGAGGTTAATATGAAATTTTAGGGGTGGTTAGATGAATTTTTTTAAAGTAATAATGATGTTTTAAATTTAGAAAAAACAAAATACAAAATAGTGTCAAAATTGACAAAAAGTGTTTTTAAAACAAATATTATATTATTAATTGATATTCTAATCCTAAAAATCTATGGTTCTGCCAATAGACTTATATAATCATAGGTGTAACATTAATGAACCAATTGGGGTTCTCTTGGTAGTATATAGTGTGTTTATTAACCATATTATATAAAAATACAAACAGACATGGTAAATGTCAAACTATTTAACTAATTGTAAAATCTAAAAGAAAAAGTTAATATAGTGACCCAAACCTGTCTAAAATGTATTTGGTGAGTGGTTTTCGACCCAAACCACATTATCTGTTAAATTATTTATTTAGGAGCCATTAGAAACCGAAAACTATTTTGTTTTAAAATAATATTTATAGCTTTTCCTAAGGTGCCACTCACCACTCTTATAAAATGGAACTCCCCCTTCTCTCTAATTAAGACTTCATAGTCATTTTGATCGTCCAACCGCAAACAAAATACCCTCAAAGTTGTACTCACATTACCCTAGTGGCCTTCCTTTAGTTATAAATCCTACATAAGTATCCCTTTTGATCAAATCAAAATGAATAACCCAAAGATGAGATAAATATTTAATCACCACTTTCATGTTCATTTCTTCTTCCTCATCATTTTTATTTTTCATTTCTATTATAAAATAATAACTTCAATGCCTTATATATACTGTGATTTTATTATAAATATGGTATAATCATATTCATTATTATATCCATCCTTTAAATGTCATGTCACCATATGTGTCTACCTACAGATTACCATCTCCACATCGTGGTGTAACTGTTATTAAATACATTATTATTTGGATAGTTATGATAATGGTATGTAATTGATTTAAATAATAAATTTAACATGATATAATTATTTATATATGATATAACATACAATTATATATTATTTTAATATCAAAATAATGATATTGTCGCTCGTATGTAAGTACATATTACTGTCTTGATGAAAGCGAAGAGATTAAATCCTCATCGTATCCATTCAAGACTAATTTTCATTAGATGATTAAAAATAATTTTTAAAAACTTAATATCATTCCAAATAAGGCTATGATACATCCTATCCATAACAAACTTTACTTAAGTAACATAGCATATAAAAGAAAACGAATCACTTAACACCCAAAGCGATGATAATACTAAGATATTATTAACAATGAAATGTTAAAAGATCATATATGATATCATATTATTGTATATGATACATGTATAATTTAATAATAATTATTTCACCATTATACTGGAGGTAAACCTACCATTGACCAAGGAAAAATAAAAGGAAAGTGTTAATTTCACAATCCCTTTATTATCCGAGGTTGTTTTTATATAAGTATCTACATGGAAATCTTTATCATCAACATCCATTTTTCATAAAAATGTATTTAAAAACATTTTTACTGTTTACCTGACTATGGGTTAATGTCATTTATACCATTATTTGACTTTTTATAAAATGGTTTGAATGAAATCATTCTACCGTTTTCCAAAGAAGGTACTTTATGACCTTTTCAGCAAAATTAAGGTAAGAATGTTTTGTTAACTTATCAGAGGGTGCACCTATTTTCAGCCATTATAACAACGTCTAAGATTTCCATACATGCTTATAAGAATATTTTCAAAATAAATGTCTTCTTTTATAATTATACGACTTTATTTGATTTCAAAAATAGAAATGGTATTTCTATCAAATAGTTTTGAATTCGTCTATGTCGACATCCATTTATGGATTTTGAACTTGTTTGAAGTTGGTTCATTTTGATACAAATCATCCATATTGTATTGAAGGTTTTGTGATATGTTTGACTATGGATGTGTTATTTTTATATAATTCATTTTTTATGTAAAAATTATTATCATATTCCTAACAAGGTATTTTTCAAACATTGTTTCTAGGAAATGTAGACGTTCATTTTACCTTGTATAGAATGTATAAAGTTTATTCCATTAAATTCCATGAGGTTTGTTTTTGATTTGTAAATAGAAAATTTTAAAGAATTGTTTTTAAAAAATAAAAAACATGGAATTTTTTTTCAAACATAATTCGTGCTTCATTTATATGATTTCAATGAATTTTTTCACAATACAGTCTACAGTGTTTTCTAAGTTTAAAATGTTTTCTCAATGAAATGGTTTTCCAAAATATTTCAACATTATTTCATATATTTTCAAGTAAAAAAAATTTAAAATCTATTTTTGATTTATTTATATGTTTTCAATGTTTTTCAATGAAAAATGGGTTTAATCATCTTTCAAGGTTATTTTATAAGATATCAAGAGAAATATTTATCAAATGTTTTTCTATTTTCATAATATATTGTAATGGTATATTTTGGAAAAAAAAAATTAAATAGGTTTTATATATTTAAAATACATTTTCAATAATGAAAATATATTTATGACAATAATTTTTTATGTATGATATTTCTAAAATATTTTCAATCTAAGATGACTTTAGTTGATTTTTCTCATGCCCTTCAAAAAAATGTTGGTAAGGGCCCATTAATTTTATTTCCGTGAATTGGATATTCTTAATTTCATTTTATTTAAGAAACAAATTTATCTTTTAGGGGTTATAAGTTTAGGAAATTTGTTTATCCTTAAAAATAATTCTTTTGATGATGTTATTAAGAAAACTATATAATTTTCCACAGTTTATAACATGTGTACATGTTTATGATACCCATTCAATTTCTTGGGTTGCGATATGATTGATTTTAATTATAAGGAATGTGTATCAATGGATTAATTAAGATATGGGTGGGACAAATATCTCCCAGCAATTAATTGGGTAAAACTTAATATCTCAAGAGAAAAGACACTATCATAAAGAGAAATTAATACAGTTCAGTATTATAGGGATGGAATGAGAAATTAACATGGATCAGTATTAGAGGGATAAAATGAGAAATTATAATAATTTAGTATTATAGGGTTTGCACAACTAGTTAACTCTATTCATAAATACATGGATAGAATGGGGTGTAAACCTAGTTCAGTAACAGACTATGTCCACTAAGTTGGTCTTGGCAGAAATGTGTTGACTATTATGGAAATAATTATAAATTTTTTTATCTCTGCCAAAATTCCATGTTTTATTTATATTTTATTCTTTCATGGATTATGTTTTTTATTTAATTTTAATTAATGTATAATTAAATACCACAATTTATTCCATTATTCATGTTTACGTCATTTTATATGTTGTTTATAGTCTTCTATATTCATGATCACATCCTTAAATAGTTATGGTCATTATTATTCTTTTGTATTTCAATATGGAACCTTAATATGAGTTTTATATCATCAATTTTTTTTGTTTCCATACCCTAGGTAATGGAGATATTTATTATGTAGGATGTGTATAAGAATGGTTATTGTCCGGATGAACCTAGTGGGAGATGATGTGGCTCATTTACACGCGAGTGTAAATTATTCCATGTTTCCAAAGTCACTAGACTAGTATGGTATTTGGGATTATATTTCTATAATGTTTAAATTATTCATCAAATGTTATATAATTTAAATGTATGAAAAATCAATTGTCTGTGGGTGATATTCAAAAGAAAATTTTCTCAAATCACTTATCCTAATTAAATTTGTTCTTCTAATTTTCATCTACTCTCTTTTATCCAACTGAACATAATAATTCCATATATTTTATATAATTTAATTTAATGATACTAATGAAATATATTATATCAATCCCTTTTATTAGCTCCTCTTATTCAATGAATTCCACCTATTGTCAAAACTAAGCTGGTTAATTGCCTCCATAGACAATGTTTTATTGGTCTTCCATTTCCATAATCACATATGTTCAAAAAACAATTAGTTGGTGAAAAATGGTTTTAATAGGTATAAAATGATATATATCTTGGTATGGAACAAATATATTGATATAATATTAAATTAAACTATGCTAGTTCGTGATATTAAAATGATATTTAATTGATATACTATGTATTTATCATTAAAATATTTTCAAATGAATCATCCTCATGTTAGAAACCATGATCATATATGTGACCATTTAAACTATTGGATGTTAATTAATAAAATTTCATTAACTAATGTATTATTATTCCAAATTTACAAGAACATAATTAATTATAATTAAGATAACTGATCAAGAAACCCTGAAACGAATACACACAAGTTAATGAAAATCATGAGATATCATTAATGATTGGTCTATATGATGTTATAAAGATATATTTTATCATATTATAAATATTAATATAGTTAATTAATGAGTTATTAACACTCATTAAACTATTGTATATGAGGATAAATTTAACACTAGTAAATGGAATATTGAGGTAAATGGATTCTTAACTGAGTTTCCATTCATTGGGTTAAACATAAACTTCTATGATTAAGTTTTACTAAGAATTTGTTTGTAATTAATTTTTAACATATTATTTTCTCGGTATTTTTTATTGTATTTTACATAAAAGACACATATTCAATACAATTTTTTATTCCTCTATTTATGATATGATATTTAAAATAGGAGTTAAATATATTTTTCTAGAGTTTACCATGAAAAAACACTTTTGCATCATTGTTTGTGTTTTCAAAAGGAGTTAAATAGTATTAGTATTATAATATGCTTGTTAAATTATTTTCTAATCATGTTTTAATATAATTTAATAACTTTTAGAATGGTGTATTATTTAATTTTCAAACAATGATATTTGAAATGTCTCCAATAAAAATAATGAAGGAATGTTTTTTAAAATTATATGTAATTAGTTATATTTTCTTATATTTTGATGCCTTAATGTTTTGGAACATAATTTGCAATATTACATGGATTCAATAAATAATATATTTTATTTAATAGTTTTTGGTCTTATAATCATATTGATTTATCTAAATAAAAATGTGTATTTCTATCAAAAAAAATTAATGATGTTATTTAATGTAGTATCCTCTATATCTACATCTTATTCTTAATAATATGCTTCATTAAGTATGATATATTAGGATACCATATTCAATTTTTTATTATATGGTTATTAGTTATTTTAACTGGGTAGGTACTATTTTGGTACCATACACCATATTACTATTGATGGTTTGTGATTATGATTTCTTAATTGGAAAAGAACTTTAAATTCTCTATGAATGTTTTAATAAATAAAAATATATATTTATCATGTATCACTAATTTTATTTGAGGAATGTGTTGGTCTTAATATATGATTGGAATATCCCACTATATCCCCTCCATGAATCAGTAGGTCTCATTATAAAAACTATTATATATATTTGCTGATGTCTTCATATATTATGTTTGATGACTTGGACGAAGCCTTGATGACATGTATTAGATATCATAATTTTTTGTTCCATCATTATGAGATTATATATTGACAATCCTAGTGAATATTCGATTATTAGAATATCAATGGTTCTCTTTCATTATCATGTAATTATTTAGGAATAATTATACAACCAATTGTATTTCCATGATCGATCACCATGATTGATATCAATAATTTTCATTGTTTTTCTAGATATTATAAATGCTATATGGATTGTTTCTTTATAAAGTTTAATCCACTGAAAAATTGATCAATAAAGGGTGTTAGGTAACTTTATTAATATTAATGTGATGAAAATTTCATGTAACTATATGAATGGTTAGTAGTTTCACCAATTCACACATTTCCCTATAGTGAGGATCATTTCACAATTGGTTGTGATGAATTGGAGAAAGAATTGAAATGTTTTCTTATGATGAATTTTAGGGTGATATATTATTCTTCATTACAATTTATTGTTATTGAGAAGTATAACGCAACTCATTACTTTGAATTAACATTTATAATTTTTAGAATTAATGAGATAAAAGAAATATAATTATAGATAAAAGTTTGATGAATATACTATTCAGAAAATGTTAAAATATATATTCAAAAATTGACAATTGATCGTTTTACAGAGATGATGGTTGGAGCTTATTAAATACTATTGTTTCTCAATACACTACCAAAAAAATGTGGTTAAAGTGGTTGATGATTTGAGTTGAAATGTTTGTGTAATTTTATCTATGATTGTGAAAAAAAGAAAGAATATTTCATCATTTGTAAAGAATATATAATAAAATCATGATGGAAGGGGTAAATATTATTTTTCTCAAATACATTTTCAACCATCCCGAAATGTTTAAATTTCAGAGTAACATAAGAATGTTTGGGAGTTATAGAAGAATTTTTTAAATGATACACATTTTGAAATCTATTTTCATGGAATAATAAAGATGAATAATATATAAAGCTACTGAATAATTTTTTAAATTATCCTATGTTTGACCTTGATAATGAGGGAATGATATGTATCTCAAATAATGTTTTTATTCCAATAAATTCTATAATTGAATATTGTGTTTTGGCATGAGGCTCATAGTTAATCATTCTATATTCATCATATTGTAAAAAGGTTATATTAATACCTTAAAGAATATTTATATTTGGATTTCATGAAGAGATATATATTTTAGTGTATATCAAAATATATTAGTTTGTGATATATTAAAATAAATGATAAAATTTCAATTTTTTGTAAAAAAATATACCGTCATGGAATCGAAATAGAAATACAACACATAATATTTTTTCATCGTACTTCCAAAAAAATATTGAAATAAAAAATGGAATATGGGTCATAGTTGATCTCTATATAAATAAATAAAAATAAATTTTAATTATAAATTTTTTTCATGATTATAGAACATAGTTTCAAATTAATGATGTGGTATGATTTTATGGATAACAAATTAAATTCATAACTGATGGGGTACAATGATTCCCTCAAGATAAGCCATTAATCAGATATCAATTGTAACATCATAAGAATTTATAGAATAATACTTCATTATATCTACTAATATTTATGAATAAGATATTAATTTTCTTTTAAAGGGGACTCTTTATTTGATATCATACACTACACATAACAACATGTTTCTCTAAACTCTTACGTTTCACACAACATTAAATTATTCATAATAATAATATAATAATATTATTATTTTAAATTTTCCATAATACCTAGAAATTGTATTTTCCTAAATAAGAAACCAATAAATATATGATATCACACATTTGTTAAATGTTTTTAAATTTATCAAATAAATTTTTGAGATGTTAAAATAGAAATAATCTAAATTTAACTATAAAATACACAAATATTATTAAAAGGTCATTTTATTGCTTTTGAAGGATAACACTTTTGAAATATTTTTCTAACTTTTATCTATTATATTTGAAAAAATAAACTCTCTAATTAGATTTGGGATGTCATTAATAAATTTGGAATAAATTTTGGAATTTTCCTAATAAAACTAATATTTTAATGAATAGTGAAAAATACTGCATGTTAATTTATAACTCCTTTTTGTCTTATATATATATACAGTAAGATTGTAATTTCAATTGTTTTTAAAATATAATTTGATTATTTTTTATCATTTCTTCTAATTTTCGTCATTTTATGTAATTTCACTTTTAAATTTGAAACCAACACATGTCATTCTTTTAAATGTTTTTACTTCTAAACAACATCATTCTTGTTTTAACAACGGAAATTAATTTTATATTATTTTTTCCAAATTTTTTATTTTGAATAAAGAAAAATGGATTCCATATTAGAAATCATAAGTTCCAAAATGATTAAATATTTTCTTTATATTTTTTATCATTATGAACAGTAACTTCACTAATTATTTTTATTTACCACGGTTAAAAGGTAAATCTTGTCAAAAGGGTAAAAATAATTTTATAATAATATTAAACAACCTCATATCATTCCATAATCCTATTGGATGAGATATGCACGACAATGTTTTAATTTGGGTTGATTTTTTAGCCTCCTTAAGCCACATGGGCATGATAATGACATTTTTGAAATATTTATATAATTTAAAGAGAAGAAATAAAATAAACATGTATCTTTTACTAAACAAATTTTAATTACGGTTTATATAACTGATATATTTGAATATAAATACTCATTATAATGAAATGTTTTTTCCTCAACCACTGTAATTTAATTATAATTTTATACATTTAGAAAATAAATTTCATTATGACACAATGATGATGCAATTATTACATTATTACTGAATGATTCAAATAAATGTTAAGATGAATATTAAAAATAATTGAACAATTTGATGTAATAAAATATTTTTTGGATGATATTGATATATTATAATTATCTTAATGCATTTTTCTTGAGGTGTTAATGTTCTAATGATTTTTTTAAAAATTAGTTTGTAATTTTTTTTCAAAATTTGCATAAATGAGTTTTTAGAAAAATGTTTATTTTATTATATAATATAATTCTCATCAATATAAATTATTATTCAAAATGACTAATTTAATGTAAAAAATATCATTAATGATCCACTTTTGGGCCATTCTTAATTTTATAGAATTTATAGTTAGAATATATTATAAAAAAACAAGAAGACATGGTAAGAGTTAATGTTCTTAACAAATGGTTAAAGGTAAAATATAATGTTAATTTTATGACCTAAGCATTTAAAAAACCTATTACTTATGAGAATTTATACCCATTATCATATTATCCTCGAAATATATCAATTTTAAACAATTATAATTCTAAAATATGTTTATAATAAATTAATATTTCAACACTTTCTTAAAGTTACCCTTTTATCTTTTATAAAACACCACCACCTCTACCCACAAACGCACACCTCTAATGCCACATGTATCGTCCAAATTATGCTCAAATATGTTCCAAAAATCGCCCCTTCCTTCAATAATCCAACCCTTAGGAAGAAGCCAAATAATAAAAAACATATTGGATTAAATCAAAATATTTTACCCCATTTAGATGTAAAGTCTTCTCTCAAGTTTCATTCCTTTAGTTTCCATCTCCACTACGTATGATCTTATTTTTATTTGAAAACAAAAATACAATATCATTAATATAATGGGATTTTTTATGGAGAGGTTTCCAATGACACATACACCCAACTCCATATAATTGATATGAACATATTGTTTCTACGTACGACGAACTACTGCCTCATGAAATGATGATTATTCAATTTTCTCCAACCACCATTCATGATATACAATATGATAGAACAATATTTATATATGATATATATTATATTAAAATTTAATGTATTTGTTATGAAATTTTTATTTTCAAAATACATTTTTTAATGATGTGTAAATAAGAAAACAATATTTGAAGATGTGTGGGCTACCGCCCCCTCAATGTGATATGACTAATTCATGTTATATATTGAACATATAAAGGATGGTTTTTTAATCCTATGAGACATACACAACATATTTAAATTAATTGTATTATATAATACATTTTTATCCTTTTAATATTATTCATTTAATATAATGAAGAAATGAATGTATCATTAATGCGTACATACGACCTTCTATCTCCATGGACTGCGCATTTAATTTATTATATCTAAATATTATGTATTTTATAAATACATATATACAGGATATATATGATCTTCTATTTATGTATAATATTTTGGAGATAATTTAAATGTACCTCATGGACAATTCACATCAATACATGTTCATCTTCAACTCGGGTACCGAATACTGAAAAAACGACTGAAATGAACATAAATAATTCTGTGATTTTTTAACATGGTAATAAGTAATACATTATGAATAATAAATGTTAAAAATATTTTGAAGAATCTATAAATTTACATAATTTTAGTATTTTTTATGAATATGTAACATACGTAATGATTAAGGCACAAAGTAAAGGACTGCATCTAAAACTTATTTCATTGCGGCGTATCTTGATACTATACACATCCTTCGTTTTAATAGTGTATAATAAACCCAATTAAATTTCAATTTTATTTAAATGGATGCTTTTTTCTAAGAAGCGTTTTACTAAATGAAAAAAATGGAATGTTTTTAAAATATGCAGTGACAACATCCTCTCTACCTCCATAACCGTTATTTTATATTTGGCTTCTTTTATAAGACTTAAGGTTTTAAAAGTTAAATAAATCACTTACTCAATTGTTGGGTTTTTTGGTATTAATAATAGTTTTGAAATTCGATTGAAGATTTCAAAATCATGAAACAATTAATTTTGATTAAAAATTATTTTTTGTAATTGAAATGTTGACAATTTAATTCTTTTCTGTGTTACGATTAATTAATGATACTTGGAAAATTAATGGGTGGTTGTGTGATAACCTCCAATGCATTGAGAATACATTTTGGTTGTATAGCTGATCCATTTAGTGCTATGTGTGGAAGTAGACCATATGGTTATTCCATTTAAGTATATATTTTTAACAATGTTACATATATATATATCATTTATTTATTTATATGGTATTATGGAAATCCTTTGAAATAAAACATGACACGATATGATCTCTCATTCAGTTTAATAAATTCAGTACTAATTAATTGGTGAAATGTATTAAATTCTGATAATGTAATCATGGTTTTCTTGATTTCCCATGACTAATAGTTTTTTGTTTCTGTGTATCCCTTGAAGATATTTTTATACTCATACCATGTTTTGAACTATTTTTCACATGAAAAAATTATAAAAGAGTCACAGATGGGGTCAAGCAAAAGTTATGCTGATAAAACATGACATAATACCATATTTTTTTAAAGTGTTATTGTTTTAAGAAAAAAATTAATAGTGAGTAGTAGTGTCTATGTGTAATATTAATGTAGTTGTTTAGGAGTTATGACCACTTTCCATAATGCCCTAAACCTAAAATGATCTTCAATATGAATAAAAGTCATATTAATGGATTATCTCAATATTTATTAATGTTAAAGTTGTGTCCCTATATATTAATACATAGTTGAATGTCAGTATAGATTTCCACCCTTATATAGATGATCAATCTAGGTGGACAATTGATATTCTAAAATATATTTTGATTTATTCCTCTATATATTTGAACAGTTTTGGGATCACCAACTTCCATTAGTGTAATTTTCATAAATTGATATATTTCACTTGAGCATATAAATTGATCCTTTAGAATCCATATATTGAATGTAATGCATAAATCTAATGGTATGGAATAATGTATAATAATGAATCATGTTTTCACTTTAAATAACAAAAGATATGGGTATAGGGTATAGGTATTCATTAGAACATCATGGTAGTCGATATTCAATTGAAATTCTGTGTTGATTATTGATGATGTGATATACAATTTGATATTGGTTAGAAGGTATTACTATGCATTTACCCATGGAAAGATGTTATTATATTAAAAAAATAATGGAATTATTATTCCATGTTATATATTACCTTTCCATATTATTGACCGAGTAGGGATGTTATATCACCCCTTTGTGATTTATACTCACTCATCTCATGTTTATGAAATGTTACATGTTTCTTTTTTAAGGAAGTATAAAATTAACCCATCAAAATTATTACACCTAGAGATATTACCACTAGAGAATCATAATTATTATCTGAGGGATTTTTTTGATTTTGTTTCAATGATATAACTGTAACGAAAAAATGCTACTCACATATTCATTGTTTTGGGTTTTAGTAATCACATTAATGATGATTTATGGGAACCAAAACACTTGATGAGGTAAAGGTAACCAATTTTTTCTATAATTTTGATGAATTGTGATGTTAAAATTCATTGTAGGAGTGGTTTAATGAGACACATTTATATTTTCTAAAAACATTATTTCCAATAAATATAATTTATTTGATAGCTTGTGTTACACACAAGACCGAGTTTTAACGAACTAAAAAAATATTATTAATAGTATTATTTAAACATGAACATTATAAAATCACCATTAAACCAAGTAGTGTGAATAGTTTTAATATTAAATTAAATTTTTTATTACATTATATAATTAATAATATTTTATAAAAAACTACATAATGTTTTTTAATGTTTGTATATTTTTCGAATATACCATTTTCTCAAAAAATTATTTTCATTTATTTTACAGAAAAACATTATAATTTCCACATTTATAAAACATATATCCAAACTTTTAAATTATTTTAAGAGTTAAAATGTCATAATTATCCTTATATTTTACCTTTCATAAATTTATCAAATATTTTATTTTTTTAATTAATGTGGAAAAATATTGGTTTTTATTGAATACCACATTTACTTTTAAACCATTTCAAAATTTATATTGATATAAAACTAACTAAATATAAAATTAGATCAACAATATTATATTTAATCCATTTTTATTGTAATAATTTTAATATTGAATTTGGATGTGAAATAATTTCTATATATAAGAACCAATTTTCCATGGAATGTTATATTATTGTCACGTTTAAGGGCTTAATTTAAATTTATATTCTTTCACATATTTAAATTGTCTTGAGATAAATGGATTTATAATTTTAAAATAAAATTTTCAGCCTATATAAATTTATTTTAAAAAAAACAAAATTTTTATTTTAAATTATTATATATAATATTATATAATATTTTCAACATATTTATTTTTCATAATGAATAGAATAATAATTAAAAATTGACCATATCTATTAACGTTAAAATGGGGTTACCTTGTGATAATTCAAATTGATAACATATAAAATAACCATAAAAATATCTAATTCTAATATTAATGAAATAGTTTTACCCGATATTTAATAATAATTGATAACTATTCATTTTTTCTACATTTTCTCATGTTTAAAATGTGAGTAGTGTGTCCTCTCGCCCACATATAAAATGACTCCCCCTCTCCTCCCTTTTTTCACACTAAAAAATTAGTAATATTAATTTCCGAATAAATATATTAAATACGTTCATACAGAAATTATAGTGTTCTTATTTTCATTTATAATTTCTCTTGTGATGGATTATGGTGAAAACCAAAGGAGGTTGTTCCAGGTATAAGTATCATTTTTTACTAAGTGGTTTTTTATAAATCATTATACGACAATAAAATAATCTACAAATTTTATTTTATAACCAAATCAATAGCTACAATATACAAAAATATTATTCTATTAATATCAAAAGACTATTTCAATCTCATCTTGCATCAAATGGAAAATGGAACTGTTTATATTTTGTACAACAGACAACCGCCTTCTAAACTATGGTTGTTCATTTTCTATGATATCATATAAAATTAGAATATAATAATATATTAATAGTATATTTCTGACATTTATGACAAAAAAATAATTTCATTACTATTATATCATATCTATCTTCATATATTATAACTTTTAACAAAAATATAACATCACATTCATGGACGGTGTACTATTGTCTTGTGAGTAGATGTGAGGTGTAATTAATATCGATTATAATTTGATAGTAATAAAGAAATGTATAATTAATATATATTTTATATCTGATAAAGATATTATTTAGTATATTTTAATTAATAGTTTACTTTAGTTCATCTTATCCTTCATGAAAATGGATACAACATTCATGCGTACGTACGACAAAACGTCTTAATGATCGGTGTGATTATTTATTTATATATAAATTTTAAAAATATTATAAAAAAATTTATAATGATTATGTATGAAATTTTTATAATAATTATAATATTTTATATTATTTTTTTGATTAATGGACAGTAAAGAAAAAAATAAAGTAGAACATATATGAAAAAAGAATTTATCACTAGAAAACAATGATTTCCCTGATGAGTTATTAATGAACAATCCATAAAAAGGATATAAGTAAATAATATATTGTATTATATATATGATTATGGTTATGGATATTATTTAAAATATATATATATATTTATTACACAGAAGGATAAATTGTTTACAATGCATGTATGGATTTTAGGTACTATAATTTTGACTCACTTTTCTCACATTGGACACATTCCATATTCAACAGCTGAATATTTTTTGTGGTATATAAAATTTTCATGAATTTATTTTATTTTTCATATACATAATTTTTTAAATTAAATATTATATTTTTCTCATTCATATCAGATATGATTCCAACAATTATAATGTAGTAAAATATTTTTGTTTAAATAATTCTTTAACAATGCTTAATTATTATGTTTTTGATGATGAAATGTTATGATAAATCAATCCAGAATATAATTTACATTCTTATACTATAATCATTATAAGATAATAAAATATTTAAATTAATTTTCTACTTTTTATGTACTCAAGTGATGAACTATATTTTTCATTGAAAAGTCATTATATATTTTTATTTGGTCGAAAATCATTTTTTCATCAATGTACTTCTTATTTAAAAAATATTATAATTCAATATTTTAAAAATATAAAATGTTTGATAAATTAATTTTTTACCAATATAATATTTTTTTAACAATAGTTTAAAAATAATATTCTTTTCATTTTTTAAATAAAATTGTTTTCCTTTACCAAAATTGTGAAAAGATTATTCACATTATCATGTACGACATCAGTTGTATTTGATTTCATAATGATAACTCAATAACTTAATGAATAAAATAAAATATATATAGGTAATATTGAAATAAATATTTTCATTCGTATTTGGGATGCATGATTATTTTAAATAATTCTCCTCAATCAATAAAGGATATTTTCCTTAGGAATTGATTTAAGTGATATTTAAATATAATTTTTAACTAAGATAAAATCTTATGATTCATGTTATATTTTATTAGGGATGCGATCCAATAATACAATATTTATTATTACTATGGGTGGTAAATATTTATTATGAATATATATTTATGAAACCCATTAATTTTAGAGGGGCTTTAAAAATGATGGAATCATGAAATTTTTATTTATCACATATTTTTTCCATGTGTTATGATATGATGAAATTTTTAAAACCAATTTATTTTTATGTGTTATTATATGAGTAATTTTTATGATATTATAACACATATACCTAGGATTTTTAATAAATGATACAAGGAAATATATCTACCTCTAAAACATTGGGTAATCATGGAAGAATAATGAGTTAATTTTATTTCTTGTGTACTGATTTTATGTTTACAATGTTTTTCATTAACCTTATTTTATGTCATTCATATTATATATTTCAATTTTATCAATTCTTCAGGGTTATTAAAAAAAATAACATCACATCCAAAAGGATATGTTTTGACCTAAGGTAATGTCAATAAGGTTATGTGGGGACTTGGTTTCAACTTCGAAGTTATGTGTGATGTCATAATTTCATGTCAATAACTTTATGAATGAACCAATTTCTAATTAAACATGTTATAAATAAATTAATATTTTTTATATGCAACAAATCCATTATTTAGGACAATATTATACTCTCCATTCTTATATTCATTTATTCCTTGGTGATTTATGCAATATAAACTACCATGATTTATGTCATGAATAATTTTTAAGAAATATGTTATACATGATATTATTGAAAATGATATTATCAGGTTCACATACCCTTATTATAATGTTATGTTTACATCACCCATAATTACCTTTATTGAGCATCATATTTATTCCTTTCATACAAATCATTTTCCCATGATATAAATAAATTCATTATTTATTATATGTCCATGAAGGGTTATAGATATGGTAAAATTAGTGGGAGGTGATTTAGTTCAATTAAAAACTAGTTGACTATGTTTCTAATATTCTAAAGGTGCTAATCCAAAATGAATTTTGATTTTATTGTTATGTCATTTATTTACTACTATTAAATTCATATATAATATATATGTATTAATATATTTAGGCTTTACAAAAAGAATATATACATTCAATTGGATTTATTAAATACTATATAATTTCATAAATATTGTAGGTTAGAGTGTAGTTTTTTCTTCTAAAAGACATCAATGTGAACTATTTTTTCATGAAAATAAGGAAAACTATGTTTTCAAGAGTTCTATAAAAGAATAAATTCCCATTTGTTGAAAATTTTCACGAATAATAATCCTTCATAAGAATAATATAATAATATATGACATTATGTGTATTTATCATCACATTTGGATTACATAACTGTCAAGCGTATCTTATGAGATATGTGAATTATTTACCTTTTATTTATAATAAATAAGAAATAATATTAAATATAATTAAATCAACCCATAAAATTATATACTAAATTATTTTTCATATAAATATTATACTTTATAAAAATAAATAATTACACAATCAAAAAATTACTAGTAAATAACTCAATAGAACCTTGAAAATTCATTATATTGAGGTTCACAAAATACCTTTTTTTATTTTAATAAAAACTTTACCCCAATTGATAATAATGATATTTATAATTTTATATAGGTTCCCCAATGTCAATCTATGTTATTATTTTATCACATTTTATGTCAGATAATGTTTTCATTATAACTAATATAAATTATAGAGAATTTAATAATATTTATTTTGTGAAAATTTGAATATAATATTTCCTTTACAAATATTATACCGCTTATTTTATCTTATAAATAAAAAATATATACTTTTTATTTTACATATTATAACATTCAGAATATAATGTATTATATTCATAAATATGATTCAAATATCTATTCGATATTTAGGAATTATATTTTTAAAAATTAAAGAATAATTTAATATGGGATCATATGTATTATTAAAATATTTGATGTGTATAAAGTTTACTCTAACATAGAAATTTATACTAAATTTTTCTCTTACATATTATATGGGTAGATATTATATATTATATGTATTTTAGTACTTATTTGTACATATAAATAGAAATTATTTTTTAATATATATGGATAATGTAATTCTTATATAATCATTATTATGAATTTTGATTTAAATCATGAAGATATGATAACATTTTTCTAATGAATTTTAATTCTTAAAAAATTTATGTATAATTTTTTTAATATTTTATTGAATAATATTAATTAACATAATAATTTTTTAAAATAAAATAATTATTTAACAAAAAAAGTATTTATTGTGTATAATTCATTATACTTGTAGGAATTATGATGATTTATAATTGAAATAATATTATTATTTTCAAGAAATAATTCATTACACCTTTTCATTCAAATAATTTATGGACATTACATATATATTTGATGAACCGAGATGGGTTGCCATCCGACCTGGCACAAGACCCAATCTGAGGAAAGGCTCAAAGGGCGTTCCCAATCCCCATGGGCTAGCACAAGTTCTTGGGTATCATTTATCATGGTTTGGGAATGATTTACTTGACTATGTATACATAAAACACAAAAAAATTGATAAAATGAATCTGAAAAATTCATACCAACAAGGTTTATAATGAAATCCAAAATAGAATACATAATTTCAAATGAAATAAAAAAGGTCCAATGTCACAATGAATCAAAAACAACATATCCCCATGGACTCCACATGACAAGGGGTTGTCACCCCCAAGTCATCTCCACAACTCCGCCTAAAGGATGGGGACTAACACACTGAACAACCATCACCCTTAGCCTTTCAATTACTTGAGTCAAACATAAATAAGTATACTAACACCCAAAGGGTGTTTGTAGGGTTTATCTTAATCCAAATAGGATACAACCCAATAATTCAAAAGAGTATGCAATATAATGGGAAAAAGCAAGCATTTTTAATACACAGAGAAAAGCAGTGATAAAATCCATGAAATGCAATTTTCAATTAAAATCATTTTTCAAGATAATGTTTTCAGAATGTTCACACATTTAAATAGACATTATAGGGACATTAAATTACTTCCAAAAACACCAAAACATTATTTAAAACACCACAAACATAATGAGCAACAAAATTGGGAACACCCCTAGGTACTAGATAGTCTCGAGCCCCATGTACCTCATACCTCATTGTAAAGTAACCATAGTAAAATATGTTCTCATGAATGATCCACTAGTATGGAATATATCCATAACCTAGTGGTCCCCAATCATCATCCACATAATCTAGTTAGAGTTTTCATTATCCAAATTCTAGGTGAAACAGGGACAAAACCCATCCAGTCCACTAACCGTACTATTACACTTCCGCCCCACCTAGGTACCCGAGCTTCCCACCTTATGCTCAAAAAATTTCAGATTGATAAATATATCAATACTCATATAAAACAAAACTACTAGTCACATACAATCAGTACAATAGCTAAATATTTTATACCATTTAAAACACACACAAAAACACTTTGAGTTTCAAAAAAACAACTTCTCCAAATCTTTCTTTTTTTTGCACACAAAACTCTTTGAAACCCCCACTTGAACACCATATTCATACTAATATTTATCAAAATAGAAATCAAAACACTCTAATTTTTTTTTAAACTCATTACATGTTTTTTAAACCAATCCCAAATAAGCATCACATAGAATAGTCAGGTAGAGCACCTAATTCAAAACCAAATGGGTACTCAAAAACAATTTTTTTAACGAACGTCACCTCAAAACCAATTTTGCAGAAACAACCACAGGATAATAACTTTTAAAACATTTTATAAACCCTAATATTGTTCAATTAAATCATCTAAATAATTATAGGGCATCCCTTAAGGATCCAACACCAGATTTATATGAAAAACCCCCAAATTTCACACGAAATTGGCATTAAAAATTCAATTGCTATATAATTGACCCTAAAACCAATTTTGGCAGAAACATTCAAATTAAATATACATAAAAACACCATTAACACAGCATAGAGATCAAAAATACTGCATATAAAAATTAATCACCTACCAAATTAGTTAAAAGCATGAATCCTTAGTGATAAAATCAAATCACACCACCACCGCACCAAGAGGGACCTAGATCAAACCTAAAACCACAATAAAATACCGAGAAAAACAAAGTTTAAACCCACGGTTTGAAACCCTACCCCCTGGTAATTTTTCACTTCATGTAAAAGGGATCAATACCCTAAAAAATTTTAATGAACCCTTAATCAATTTGAAAGGGGAAGGAAATTGACTAATGTACTTGATAAATATTGAATGAATCTCACCAAAACACTAGTAGATAAAATTCAAAATGGCCACAATTCAGTGGTTATTCGAACAGGAATTACGAGGCCATTTAGGAACAAGAATTGAGGGAAAATAGTAAGAATTCAGATTGTTATGAAGGAATAAACATACCTCCCCAAATATTGCCGATTTTAGGAACTCTAAGATGTTCGTCCCTAAATGGAGATTCCTAAAGCTAAAAAGAGTGGGGAAAGAGTCTTGGGGAGCTTCAAGATGTAATGGTCTCATGTGAGACTTGGAATCACCGAAAAATACATAATATTGAATAGGTTATGAAATAACTAAAATTCATTTTAGAAACAGTATATGGGCTTCGGGATTGGCCAAATCACTTAAATAAAAACAAAAATAAAAAATGGATATGGATATATAAATGCTGCATATTTTAATTTTGGTGTTAATATAACAGGGGAGGAAATTTAAGAGTTGGAATTTGTGATAAATAATAAAAAATGAAAAATTTATAAAAGAAAAAAAATATTATTTTTAAATCTGGAATTGGCCTCACGGTTTGTCCCCATTCATGAAAACTCACTTATTCTCCATAAAACCATTGGAAGCCCCCCAAACAAAGCATTAATGGAAATTAAAATAAAAAAACATTTAAAATAAGCTATATATGTTACAATTATACCCACAATGAAATCATTCCACCCTGGAATGTCACAGTAAGGCCAAAGCAACAACTAAACCCAACTGAGAAACCAAGAGGTTCTCCATTGCTAGGTTTCTCCCCCAAAGCCCAAAACACCTCTAGTGATCAATGAAGGATGGAATACTCTCACAAACCAAAAATACACCAATTTCTAGAAACAATCAAGCACATTCACACTTTTCCAAAATGATAACTCCTCAAAACAATCTAAACAATACTCAATCAATTTACCCAAATAAACAACAACATCGAACAAGGTTACACTTTCCATACTATAACTAAACCATTTAGAGCTCTCCAATACTTACATTTACTCAATGAAGAAGTTGGTATATAGATATTTATGAATGAAACTACCTACCACCCTGCCAAGATCATGGATAAATATAAGCTATTGGTATGGAGGAAACAAATAGGCACCCCACCATAAGAGGCAACCAATATTTTTTTCTGGGACAGAGTCAAGACACTATGAGGGGGAGGCATGAATGAACTCCCTAGTACAAAGGGTAAGATTCCATTCATAGTTTACGAAGGAATGTACATAAGAATCATAGAGGGTCTCCCCACTATAAGAACTAACAATCATAACCGACAAGCATTTGCCAAAATAGAAAGACCCAATTTTTTTAAATATTTGGGAAGGACGCAGGATGAGTCCGCACAGATTGGGATACAATGAACTAACTGTGCAGATCATTCTTTTTGCATGGATTTTGGAACATGGTCACTACTAATTATTCATAAACTGTGTTCTCAGCGTGTTTATCCAAATTTATAACCATTCTCTAATGACTCAATAGAAACCAAAGGGGTATGGAATGACATTAGGTGATGACATGGGTACAAGGACCTAAACCTATTTCCACTGAATGGTAACAACAGAAGAAAGAAGATTAAACTAGAGGATTAAAATCTTACTATCTTTCATACTGAGGAAAAGAAATTATACATGGGTATAAACAACCCTAGGATTTTCATTTACTACGAGTCATCTTCTCTCCGAGACCTATGGCTAGAGCTCAAATGATTGAATCATATTTGACCTCACAGTTAGGCTTTAGAGACCACCTTGAATGATAATTCTTCATTTGGAACCACCAAAAACTATACAAAAATCCACGTTATGATTCCCAAGACATTACACATTCCAAACTCAATTTACCCTAACCCGATATTTCACCAATACAAGGGCTTAGAAAATGACCACACTTCACACCTTGTTTCTTCGAGTGAGAAACTATTCAAGTAAATGGCACCTATAATCTCCTTCCTCTAAAATAGAAGATTTTGATATTTTTCCAAGGATGAAATTCCCCTAACATGAAGATACTGTCAGAGGATTTCACTACTTCCTCATTTAAAGTAAATAGATTGCATAAAATCACACGGCTTCATCGAACATGACCATTGAGACTGATATAAACAATGCGTGGAGTGGGACCTTATACCACATCCCCAAACAACACACAATTCTAGAAAGTGGCCACAATATCATCTTATGACCACATTTCCCACAATGGTAGTTTATTGTGAACTCCTTCTTCGAAGAGACTATGACGGACCGAGAGGACCTCTTAGACACCATCCTGATACTCATCCATGCTAAAGACCCATACCACTTCCACCTTCAGAAAACCAGGAAACATAATAGGCTAAGGTCTCTTTCAACCATCCATGATCACTCTCCCACTATAAGAGGATACAAACAACCAAGACTGGAAATGATGTAGACTCTATCTAAAAACCTGAAGAAAATGATTCCTTATATTGATCAATTGGATGGTCATCAATAGTAAAAACAATCCGGGTTACACTTCAGTTGTTCACTAACCATTAATGGGGGCATACCTTATCTATTGACAGAACCCAAGGACCCAACCAAGATGGTCCATTGGATAAAACAAGATATAAACCAGATCAAAACAAATGAAGGGAACCACCATAAAGGATTCCCGAAACATATCTCAGAGGAGACCGCTATCCGGTTCTTATACCCAACTTACCGACCAAACAGAAACCCAAAACACAGTTCAAACAGGAGGGGTTCATGGATTCAAAACATCCCACAACATCAACATTTTTCAAAAACCCATAATACAAACCATCAAAAACTATTCATCAAGACATCATATTATTCTTCAAAACAATTTCTTTGAAAACAAACATTTTAGCAGTTAGCATATCCACCAATGGTACCCCATGGGCCTCCCCCAAGCATGTTTTTGTGCCACACCGGGCACCCTCCTCATATCAATCACTAAACTCATATAATAATTCCATAAACCATAAATCATCCTATATAACCCCATGCATGTGTCTGCTTATGGAAATACCAAAGGTTAAAAAAAATTCTTTCCACATTTCAATACCATAACAGTCAAACAACACATCCTTTTCTCAAAACTACTAACCAAGAGATCGAACCCAAATTACAGCACTAAAAAACATTTCATAAAGGCAAAATAACTCCAATGAAAACTCACTTTCAAGTTATTTACATCAATTTCAAAACATCCCATCCCATAAAAACACATTTCAATAGATTAGAAAACTCAATTGGAAACACTTTTTCAAAACCAACTTCAGTATAGTTTTTGCATTCAAAAGAGGTGTAAGCACAAAATTTTACACTTAAATATTATTCTAAATATTCAGTTCCACCATTTTATAAATCAATCCATTCCATGTTTATATGAAAATTATTTCACAAAAACATTACCCTTCTTGAAACTAAGTCACATTAAAACCAATGTTAAAGTATTTAAATCTAAAAAAACAAGACAATGAGAGATGAAACTAGTTTCTGTGGGTGACTTGGAAATATTAGTAGAGGCCATATTCCAATCACTTCACTATCACAGAGAGTGTTCTAGGGAATATCCTCGGCTCCCCATGGATTTCCAGGCCCTGTGAGCTCACTGAGACCAGTAACTTAACCCTCTTTTCATTTCCTTTATCATCATTAAAACAAGAAAACCAAAGGACTCTGAAAGTCCCGACTTCCCCTGGAGATATGTATCCCATCATGAGGTTTGGTGATAAGCCACAATACTCAAAACATAAATTCCATGTCCCGACAATCCTAACTCCAGACTATCCCTACTGTTCCTCAAAGAACCTGACCCAAAGAGAGAAAACCTCCTATGATATCATTTTGACACAAACCGAGATGGGTCACCATCAGACCTAGCACCGGACCTGGTCCGAGGCAAGGCTCGAAGGGATTTCCGTATCCCCATGGGCTGGCACAAGTTCTTGGGTATCATTTATTTTGGGTTGGTAATGATTTACCTAAATATGTATACATAAAACACAATTTTTTTTTAAAAAAATGAATCTAAAAAATTCATACAAAAAAGTTAAAAATATCCAAAACTGAATACATAAGTTCAAATGCATTAAAAAAGGTCAAAAGACAACATGAAACAGAACCAAAATAGCCCCATGGACTCTACATGACAAGGAGTCATCACCCCCAAGACGTCTCCACAACTCAGCCCCAAGGATGGGGACTAACACCCTGAACTGCCATCACCCTTAGCCTTTCATTTACCGAACTCAAACATATCCTAGTCTAAAAAATCCCATGGTATGTACGTAGGGTGTGAGACTTATCCCAATAGTATACCACCCAATTATTCCAAAGTGCATGCAATAAAATTTGAAAAAACAATTAGTTTTAATACCTAAAACCGAGATTCACTATAGAACAATATTTTTTTAAAATAATATTATTTAATGTCATATAAACTAGCCGAAATGAATAATATTTACCACACTATTAATTGTCTATGTCATTAAAATTTATCCATTTATTTTCTAGAACATTATATAAGAACAAAATAAATTTTCTGGAAAATATAAGTACATTAAAAAATGGTGTTTTTCCACATTTTAATGGAGGAACCATTTTAAATTTAGTTTTAAAACCATTTAATATTAAAATTTAAAAAATAAAATTCTTCTTTTATTGTGGAATAAAAAAATTGACTTAGGATTAATTTTTTCTTATTTTTCTAATAAGATTCAATTTTTTAAGAATAACGAATATACTGATTTTTTTATTTGAATGACATAAAATAGTAAAATTTAGTTTTTGATTAGTTTAAAATTTTAATCAGTTCATTTTATCCAATTATGGTTTTTTGAAAAAAACTTATACATTAATTTAATATAAATACCTTTTCCATTGAAAAATGTAAAATTATCTAAAAACAGTTTTTTGTGACATTTTAATGGCTTTATTTGAAATTTAATTCTGAATATTAAGTATATTGAAATTATAAAAAATAAGATGTCAAATTTTGATCCAACAAGTCAATATATTTTTATTAGTACCCTATTAGTTTTGACTAAAATTATTAATAACCGTGGTGACTTATATTACCACGATAAATGATAAATATGGTAATTTAGGTTAAAAATAAAAATATAATGCCAATAGCATGACCAAAACAAATGCAAAAATTTTACATGATCATTTTAATTTGACCCTTAACTCATAAGTATTGAAATTAAGTTATTTTATGTTCACTTTCCCATGAAAATCATGTAAATAATATTTTATTCAAAGAAAGGCACAGCATGCCATTTTCATAGTATTTAATATCTATTATGTATCCACATATAAATAAATGGGTTATATCCACAAATATAAATTGAAATTTTTATCTTAAGAAACGTTTTTCCATGATATAACTTTTTTTTATGTTTTTGGGGACATTTTGGAGATATAATGGTATTTATAATATTTTATTTATTGAAAAGTGAAAATTTTCATATTTATGTTCTAAATAATATATCATATTTATAATAAAATTATACAGAAGACATATTAGACTATAAATACTTATTTGAAACCCATGATTTTTATATTTATAATTTTAATCTAATATGAAAATTTTTTAAATACATAATAACTTGAAAATCCTATATAAGGATGGGGGAAAATTATTTAATTGCTGAAAAATCAATAAAATATTTATATTGAAAAGATAATAACCATTAAATTTCCAAAACAATTTGCTAAATTATATTAGTCGAGCTTATATAGCCCATGATCATTAAATTTTCGGGTAATGGACCATTTGATGTCACATGGAATATATTAAGTCAATTATATTATTTTATTTAACGTAATGTCAAAATTTTCACATTCATACTTTAATAAGTATATAATTTTTTATGTTCGATTTTATAGTAGATAAATTTGACTACATATATTCATCTGAATAATAGTAAATATATCATCATAATTTTATTTTTTTAAATTTTCATTCATAAAATATGTTTATTAATTAATTAACATACATTGATGTAGAAATTATTTTATTAAGGGAAATATAAAATAAATGTTATTTAAAATATTAAAATAAATATAAATTTTTGATAAATAACTATTTTTTTGAATTTTATATATTTTCGTGAACAATTAGGGATATAATAAAATATTTGGTTCTATTATACCATTTTATCTTTATATTTTTAAAAATCTTTGAAAAGAATATTTCCAAAATTGAAACAATCAATATTTTTAAAAAATAATGATTTATTAAAATTTTTAAAAATCATAAAACATTTTTAAATATATAGAATAATTATTATATGGACTATAAGGTCCTAATTTATTCATATATTGTCTAATTTACTTTAAATATGAAACTATTTCACCCATTTAATATTGAAATATTTGTTACCCTGATTGAAAATTATATAGAATAACTAATTGTTAATTAAGATAATAATGCATAAATTGACATAAAATCATGTATAAAATTAATTTTTTATTGATATTAAAACTCTATATCATCTAATATTCTAAATTGTGACATTTGTTAAGATGTTATGTATGATTCTAGGTAAGATTTTATTTTATTATAAATTAATATTTTTAGGGATTTCCAAAGTGCCATGCACATCAATTATAAATGGGAACCTCATCCCTCATTTCTCCAAAACACATAAAGCCTTAATGTTCGTCCATAAAATTACTATTTCACTTATAAAAATACATATTAACATTAAAGATATTCTTAGATCTTAAAATACAAAATCATGTTCCATTATATGTATATCTAAAGAGACAACATCAAAGAAGAGGTAATCTCCTCTACCGATTCATTAATATTTATTTCTAGTTCTACTTATTCATAATTTGTTTTTTAATTATATAATAATAAGTCTAGTATAATATATATATTTATATGTTATTATAATTATGAAACAACCATATTATACTTTCTAACCAATCATAACAATGACGAAATTACCATGTGTGAATACGTACAACTTACTATCTTTATGTGAGGGGGTAATATTTTTTCAACACCATATTACATGGATGTGTATATAAGTGATTTCAATGACTATAAAGGATTATAAGAAAAATATACTAATTCTGTAATAGATTAAACCTTGTTAATAAATAACATTTAACAATTATGGTAATGACAGTGTCGCTCGTGTGTACATATGACCAACCAACTCTACGATTCGATGTGATTAGTTCTACATGATAACCGCTCAATAATTATAATATAATTTATATAATGAATAAATTTAGTATTTATTATGTTAATTTTCTTGTACATTGATATAAATATGACATATAATAGAAAATATGAACTAATATGAGAAAACATGCATACAATCAGGAAGAAGTTACAACCTGAATAACGAGTAACAATGAATTGTTACTAAAAAAAGGATAATATGACCATATATAATGACCAAAAATATGTAATAATTTAATAAAATTTTCTAAATTACTATATAGTAGGTTTGGACACATAAGAATCATATCATACCAAAGGTAACGGTTTATTTTGTATCACATTTATTTATGTGGGATTTATGCCTTATACACCATCTAGTTCATTTGTATGGTGTTTATTTTATCCTTGAATTTTTCTATTATACATATTATGGTGTTTAATTAAATTAAATATTTATATAATTTCCATTATTTTATAAGTCATATGATTTGACTTGTAACACACTGGGATTTAATGAGAAATTTCTTTTATGTATTATGTCATACGCAACACCAAAGGAATCTTTCACAGCACACAATACGGACTTGACTTGCATTACAAGCAATCACGACCTTCCTCGATATCGTGTGTAGTACACAATACTAGATTTCACAAAACAACGATATATTATTTTGAACTATCCATTATAAATATTATTAACTACATTTTGAATTTTATTATTCATCTTACACATTTTCTATAACTTGGTAAGAGAACAAAATAAATTTTTCGGGTGAAATAAGAATTTTAAAAAAAATGCAGTTTTCCCCCTTTTGATGATTCACCAACATTAAATCTAGTTTTTCACACATTTATATGTTAAATTTTACAAAATAAAATTCTTCTTTTGAATCATGATATAAAAATTTACTCTGGATAAATTTTTGATATTTTTCTGATAACTTTCATATTTTGATGAATAGTAAAAATATGTTAATTTTTAATTAAAAACAACTTTTTCCATTGTGATAATTTATATGGTTAAATTAAAATATTGAATGTTTTTAAAGTATAAATAAAATTTATTTTTACCATTTAATATAATTTATGTGATTAGCAGTAATTTTACATTGAATTCTTAGGTAAAAACATTTCAGTCTTTGGCAATGTTTTAACTTTTAAACCCCATTTTCGTAACAACGGGATTTATTTTAAATTAATTACTGCTACTTATATGTTTTAAATTTTGAAAAATGGATTCCATATTTGGAATTAGTTGGTCCAAATTATGTTAATAGGCTACTTTTTATCTTTGGGCATTATGAATAGTAACTACGGAAAATTTTATTTACCATAGTTAAAGGTAAATCAGGTAATTAAGGGTAAATATATGATTATAAAATTAACCTAACTACGTCCAAAATCCTATTGGATGACTAAATGTCGACCGATATCACCTAAGGGTCAGATTAGATTCATTTAATGGACTTTTTTCCAGGAAAATAATTTAATTATTATTAAAACCAAAGAATGTGACAACATGTCACTTTCTTAAATCTTATAAGTATAATAATTTTAATTTAGTGATAAACAAAATGAAACATGGAAAATGAATAGTCTACAGAAATATAATACAATTATCCACATCATAGAAATTTAGTTAAAAGTTTTAGGGATTAAATAATTATCATTAATTATGATACAATAGTGATGTTGAATTTATTTTATTAGTTAAAATATCAAATAAATGGTTTTAAAAATATTAAAATAAATATTATATGAACTATTTAATGTGATCCACTAGTTTTCTAGATACATATGACATTTTATGAATCTATTGAAGCTTTTAGTTCAAACATATATTCTGTATGTATTTTATTTAAATTCAAATAAATGAATAGTGTAAAAATTGACACTATTGTTATTTTATAATAATAACATATTATAAAATGGTTTAAAAATCACAAAAATATTTAAAAATTTTAAATTAAAATTTATATGGTCTCCAATGTCATAAAGTGTCAAATTATGGAAAATTCACAACACATATGTAATTATTATTAATAATGTAAAATTTAGAATATTATTACCACAAATAAAATTAAATTGGTAAATAAGTATAAATCAAGTTGATAATGTTTAAAATAAATTCCTAACATGTCTAAATATTATTGGTTAATGATATTACAACCATATCTCATCTAATATTTGGATATTAGTAATTTTGGATGTTTTTATATGGGGATGGGATTTAATATAAACTAATATTTCTTATATTTCAAAGATGCCCCTCTTCTCCCTTATAAAAGGGATCCTCCTCCCTCTCCACCTCACACCAATTTGAGCCTTCCATCTCGGCCACTCCCTGCCCATTTCACTTCCCCAACTCCCTAGAAACATCCTATAGGTCCTGGTCTTCTTCAAAGACCAATTTTAGTGCCATAAGAGGAGGTCTCAAAGAGGCGCTTCAAAGAAGAGGTAATGTCCGTTACCGATTAATTCAACTTTATTTCTTCTTCAAATTCTTCTTCTTTAGTTGTTTCATTATGAAGTAATAAAATCAGTATCACTAATATACTGATATGTTATTATAAGTATGAAACAACCCTATTTCACCATCTATCCATCCTACGGAAAACGAAATCACCGCGCATGCGTACGTACGGAATAACGTCTCCACGCAGTGGTGTAATCTATTTTCCACCAACACCATACATTGATCGGTATAATTATGTAAATAATAACTATATATTATCATTGTGAAGTGATATTCTTTCTTAAATAGTACACATACACTCCAATACAATTTCACGACCATGGGAACGATATCATCGCTCGTGCGTACGTACGAAATACAGTCTCCACGATGTGATGCGACTCGTTCTACATGATCTTCATTGCATAATGATTATATAAATGAATTGAATTAATAAATATGATATATATTACACTAATAACGTTGTGTAAATGAGGTATCTATAACCCAAAAATAAGAATAAGAATTTATTCGACAAAACACGCATAAGAACAAAAAGTAATAAACACCCGAATAATAAGTAGCAATGAAATATTACTAATAATAAGCTAAGAATATGACCATATATGATATCATAACAATGAGTATGATTCTAGAAAAAGTCGATGACATTATTTAAATCATTATAAAGGAGGTTCGAACACTTACGAAGCTAATCAGACCTAACCTAAGGGAAAATCTCACAATCTCATTTCTATCCGAGATTATTTATACTTCAGAATTTATTGGGGAATATTTATCATCCACATCCATTTTTCCTCTATAGGAAATGTTATTTCCGTCCACCTATAATTTTTTAAATCCAATTTTACCCTTTGGTGAGTTTTTAGGAAAATAAATGAAAGGAATCTTTTGTCGTTTTTCGTACGATGTAATTTTTGACTTTTCTGACATAAGTATGAGAAGAATGTTTTCTAACATATACGGCATGAATGGATTTTTAAAATATTATTTACAAGAATCTTCCTTTACATGTTTTCAAGTTTATTTTTAATCAACTTATTTTAGTTTAAAATTGTGTGACATGTTAAGAAAGGAAAAGTATTTCTAAAGTAGAAAGGATATTTTCCTCAAGAATGGAGTTCAAGTGTTTTATCAAAATTATTTTCCATCTAAGATAATAAAGGGTTTTGTTTCTATCCCTATTATTACATTGATATGATCATGTTGTGATGAAATTATTTTTATGAATTACTTTATCTTATATGAATTGATTCATGATGTCACGATGTTTAAGAATCCCATTTTTATTACATGGGTTACGCTATAATGTATGGATTATGATTTTGTGGAACACATAAGAATGGTATAATTATGAGATGGGTGGGACCTATATCTCCCTCCAATTCATTGGGTAAAGATTTTATATCTCCTGAGATAGACATGGTTGGAACGACAGGTTAAACCGGTTCAGTGAAACATGACTGAAACGAGGAATGAACTCGGTTCAGAAATGGACTTTGTTCACTAAGATAGTCTTGGAAATGAGTCTTGACTAATAAGAAATGATTCTCTATGATTATGTATGTATGCCACAAAGTTTCATGTTTTATGTTATGATTATTGGGATTACATTTCACTACTATGATTTATCCCATGTTATGAAATTATGATCTCTTTTTCAGGTTATGATTTAGAAAATGTTATGTTCTTATGAATATGATGTGATTGATATTTCTTTTTTTACCCTTACTGAGAATTTGAGCTCTCCCTTTTGTATGCTTTCTTTCCCCAGGTCAAGAATAAGGTTATTAAGTAGGATATTCCAAAAGGGCCTCTAGATATGTTGAAATAAATATGAGGCAATGTAGATGCTGTAAGAACCAGTTGTTTATGTTTCCCAGTTTCTAAAGACACTATACCTATATGGTCCCTTCATGATTTTTTATATGTTGTAATAAGTATGCTTCAATTTTGAAGTAATAACCATGTATGTAATGTATGGGTCATTATAGTTTGTATTAGAGGAATGGTATAGTCAACCTTTGGAAACTAGGATGTGAACGCCTTAGTAAGAATCCTAAGGATATGTATAAGCATAAAACACAATCTTAGTGTTTTAGAAATGGCCATGAATAACCTAGGATAAGAACTTAAGTGTGAAATTTTATTCTTGATTATGTGGTTTTCCTATTATAATTAGTGTTGCTCACACTATTATTCTTGGTTTTAGTCAATGGCTTGAACCCGAAGGAATTGTGTTAATGCGGAATGTGACAGACAATGAAATGATTGTCCCCCTGAGCAACCAAACATTATGGCATCTAGAATGAAAAATCTTATAGCCATGCTCACACAACTTTTTCAAGCTCTGAATCATGCAAGACTTCCAAATGAGAAAAATAAGGAGCAACATTCTGTTGAATCCTTCATGAGATAGCATCCACGTTCATTCAGCAGATCTTCTGATCCATTAGTGGCTGGACAATGGATTAATACCTCTGAAAAGATATTTTTAGTTATCAATGTTCTGAACATGATAAAGTCATCAAAGAAGTGTATCGTTTGGAAGGTGATGCTGATCAATGGTGTAATATTATTAAGAATACGAGGAAAAGGGATGAAATTGAGTCCATGGAATGGGACGAGTTCAAAAACTTATTTTTCAATAAGAATTTCCCTCGTATTCTACGAACAAAGATGGAGAAGGAGTTTCTTGAGCTAATGCAAAGGGATGATGAATCTGTTGGTACCTATGAAGAAAAGTTTACAAGACAGGCAATGTACGCTTCCAGAATTATTATCCAACCTGAGAGTAAGATCAATCGATTCTTTGGTGGCTTAAAACCATGTATTTGAAGGGCGTTAGCCATAAGGTACTTCAATAGCTATGAGGAAATTGTTCGATGTGCTCTCAAGGCTGAGATGGAGATTGTTGTAACCCAGCAATCACATGGGTTTGATAAGAAGAGGAAAATGGAATTCGAAGGAAAATCTAAAGACCACACTGAATATAAGATGTGTTTTCCCTTATTCTCAATTTGTGTAAAGAAACCTGGAGGAAATTGTCTTAAGGGGACAAGAAAATGTGATAAGTGTGGAAAAGAAGGTCATCGGGCAATTGAGTGTCGAAATAATGGGAAGAAGATGTATAATGATGCAAACAAAGGAAAGGATGCACAGAATAAACCTACTACACTTCGATTTTTCATGTGCAAGGAGATGGGGCATTATGCCAATCAATGCCAAAATCCAAGGGTTGATGATGATGATCGACGTCAACAAACACTTAAGGCCAATGACAAAGGAAAGTCACATGCAATTTCTATCAGCGATGTGGAGTGCGATAACAAAGTGGTGAAAGGTACACATACCATCCACTCTAAAGTAGCAAATGTTTTATTTGATTATGGATCCACCCACTCCTTTATTTCTGATGAATTTTCTAATGGTATCGTCGTATTACCTCAACAATTAGATGTTGAGTTAGCTGTGACAACCCCTAATGGCATAACAGTCGCATCAAAAGTTTTTAATTCTTCTCCATTTGAAGTCTGTGGGAAAGTGCTTCCTGCATAACTTGTGATCATCCCTATAGTGGAATTTGATGTGATTCTTGGCATGGATTGGATTTCAATATATGGAGCTCATATCAGTTCCCAAAGAAGGGAAGTCACATTTTATATTCCAGATCAATCTTTGATCGTCTAATGATGCAAGGATGAACATAAACTTCTAGTGGAAATTTCTTCCATCTTATGGGTCTTGATTACACTAAATGAATGTTATTTATCTCAAATGGTTTTTGAGAAACTCACGATTAAGAATATTCCCATTTTATGGGAGTTTGACGATGTCTTTCCAGAGTAATTTCCATGTCTTCCACCAAATCGTGAAGTTGAGTTTTTAATAGAACTCGAACCAGGTTCTTTGCCTATTTCAAAGACACCTTATAGAATGGACCCAATTGAGTTGCAAGAATTGAAAAAGAAACTCCAAGATAATATTGATAAAGGATTCATACACCCTAGTGCGTCACCTTGGGGAGCACCTGTTCTGTTTGTTAAGAAGAAAGATGGATCCATGAGACTTTTCATTGATTATCGGGAACTTAACAAGATCACTATCAAGAACAAATATCCTCTCCCGTGAATTGATGACATATTTGACCAACAATGCAGAGGTCAATACTTTTCCAAGATTGATCTTCATTCAGGGTATCATCAATTATGAGTCAAAAGGGAGGATATACCAAAGACGGCTTTCCGTACAAGGTATGGACACTTTGAATTTATAGTGATTCCATTTGGTCTTACTAATGCCCCTTCTATATTAATGGATCTGATGAATAGAGTCTTTAGAGACTATCTTGATCATTTTGTGGTAGTATTTATAGACGATATTCTTGTATATTCATAGAGCAAGGAAGAACTTGAAGATCACTTGAGAATTGTATTGAAGACCCTAAGAAAGGATTAGCTTTATGTCAAATTTACCAAGTATGAATTTTAGATTCAAAAAGATTCATTTTTGGGTCACATAATATCAAAATATGGGATATCTATGGATCCAGAAAAAATTGAGGTTATCGAAAGATGATCGAGACCAACAACAGTAACTGAGATCCGAAGTTTTCTTAGTTTGGCTGGATTTTATTGACGTTATTCAAAGATTATCTAATCCACTCACCAAGCTGACTCGGAAAGGAGTTATGTTTGTTTGGACGGAGGAATGCGAAGAGAATTTTAAAGAGTTGAAAATACGGTTATCCAGTGCACTTGTTCTCATACTTCCTTGTAGTGGAGAAAGGTTTGTGATCAACAGTGATTCATCCAAGAAGGGATTGGGGTGTGTTCTTATGAAAAATGATATGGTGATAGCTTATGCCTCAAGAAAGTTGAAAATCCATGAGAAAAATTACCCAACTCATGATTTGGTGTTAGCTGCTGTAATCTTTGCATTAAAGATTTGGAGGCATTATCTTTCTGGAGAAAAGTGTGATATTTTTACTGATCATAAAAGTTTAAAATATATTTTCACACAAAAGGAGCTGAATATGCACCAAAGAAGATGGTTGGAGCTGATTAAGGATTACGACTGCTCAATTCATTACCACCCTGGGAAAGCAAACAAGGTGGCAGAAGCATTAAGTCGACAATACCATGCCAGTTTATCCATGATGTGGATCACAAAAGAGCCAATATTTATGGATTTACAAAGGATGGATATTGGAATTATAATGGAAGGGTAAAAATCGTATCTATCTGAATTGAATGTTCAACCATCTATGCTTGTGAACATTAAAGTGGCGCAGAAAGAAGATGTAGAGTTAGAAAAGAAGGTGAGAAATATTCCTGAACTCAACCTTGATTGTGATGGGATAATAAAGTTCATGAATCAGGTTTGTGTTCCTCCCATCCTAGAATTAATGAAGGAGCTGTTGGATGAGGCTCATAGTTCTTCATTCTCTATTCATCATGGAAGCATAAAGATGTATAGGGACCTGAAAGAGTACTTCAGGTGGGATGGCATAAAAAGATATGTTGCTGAATATGTCTCTCGATGCTTGCTTTGTCAGCAAGTTAAAGGTGAGAGACAAAAGTCAAAGTGGATGTTACAACCATTACCCATACCAGAATGGAAATGAGAAAACATCACTATGGAATTTGTCACTGGACTTCCTAAAACATCCAAAGGCAATAATCCTATCTGGGTCATAGTTGATCGTCTTACAAAGTCGGCACACTTCATCGATATTAGAAAGTATTTCTCTCTGGATCATCTTTCTAGGATATATGTGAAGGAAGTGGTAAGATTGCATGGAGTACCACTTTCTATTATATCTGATCGGGACCCGAGATTTACCTCGATGTTCTGGCGAAGTCTTCAGCATACTCTGGTTTCAGAGTTGAGTTTCAGCACTGCTTATCATCCTCAGACAGGTGGTCAGTCTGAGAGGACAACTCAAACTCTAGAAGATATTTTGAGAGCTTGCTCAATGGATTTCAAAGGTGGTTGGGATCAACACCTACCTTTGGTGGAATTTTCATATAATAATAGCTTTCACTCCAGAATTCAGATGGATCCTTATGATGCTCTATATGGAATGAAATGCAGGACTCCAAATTTCTGGGATGAAGTTGGGGAAAAAAAGATATTTGGACCTGATCTTGTGGATCAGATGGCAGAAAAGGTCCGATCTATTCAAAAACACATAAGAGCAGCTCAGAATCGAAAAAAAAGTTATGCCGACAACCAATGAAAAGACTTAGAGTTTTAAGTGGGTGATAACATGTTCTTACTAATATCTCCTTAGAAGAGAGTAATGAGATTTGCAAAGAAGGGAAAGCTGAGCCCTAGGTATATCAGTCTTTTTGAAATTCTGGATCATGTTGGGAAGGTAGCTTACCGATTGGCACTTCTACCGAATCTCTCTCAAGTTTACTATGTGTTCCATGTATCTCTCTTGAGAAAGTACATACCTGATCCTTCACATGTACTCAGCTCAGAAGTTATAATGCTGGAGCATGATCATTCTTATAAAGAACAACCGATAGAGATTCTGGATCGTTGTGAAAAAGTCATACGAAACAAGACCACTCGCATGGTGAAATTTTTATGGAGGAACCACCTATTATAAGAAGCTACATGGGAAATTGAGGATATGATGAGGGAGATGTATCCTCATCTGTTTGTAATGAAGTGACAAATTTCATGGGAAAAAATCATTTTAAGGGGGGTAGAATGTAACACCCTGAGATTTTATAAGAATTATTTGTATTTCTTATGTTATACGCAACACCAAAGGAATCTTTCACAGCACAAAATATGGACTTGGCTTGCATTACATGCAATCACAACCTTCATCGATAGCGTGTGTAGTACGCAATACCGGGTTTCACTAAACAACGATATATTATTATGAAGTAGCTGTTATGAATAGTGTTAACTAAATTTTGAATTTTATTATTCATGTTACACATTTTCTAGAACATGGTAAGAGAACAAAATAATTTTTTCGTGTAAAATAAGTATTTTTAAAAAAATGCAGTTTTGTCGCCTTTTGATGGTGCACACACATTAAATCTAGTTTTTGACACGTTTATAAGTTCAATTTTACAAAATAAAATTATTCTTTTGAATCAGGATATAAAAATTTACTTTGGATGAATTTTTGATATTTTTCTGATAACTTTCATATTTTGATGAATAGTAAAAATACGCTAATTTTTAATTAATAACCACTTCTTCCATTGAGATGATTTATATGGTTAAATTAAAATATTCAATTGTGTGATAGTATAAATAGAAAATATTTTTATCATTTAATATAATGTATTTCATTAGCATTAATTTCACACTGAATTCATAGGTAAAAGCATTTCAATATTCGGCAATGTTTTAACTTTTAAAACCCGTTTTCTTAACAACAGGATTTACTTTAAATTAATTACTGCAACTTATATGTTTTTAATTTTGAAATATGGATTCCATATTTGGAATGAGTGGGTCCATATTATGTTAATATGCTACTTTTTATTTTTGGGCATTATGAATAGTAACTACGGTAAATTTTATTTACCACAGTTAAAGGTAAATCTGGTAATTAAGGGTAAATATAAGATTATAAAATTACCCTAAAACCTACCAAAATACTATTGGATTATTAAAAGTCGACCCATATCACCTAAGGGTCGGATTAGATTCATTTAAGGGGCTTTTTCCCATTAAATTAATTTAATTATTATTAAAACCAAAGAATGTGACAACATGTCAGTTTCTTAAATATTATAAGTATAATAATTTTAATTTACTGATAAACATAATGAATCTTCGAAAATGAATAGTCTCCAGAAATATAATACAAGTATCTACATCATGGGAATTTATTTATAATTTTCTAGGGATTAAATATTTATCATAAATTATGACACAATAGTGATGTCAAAATTATTTTATTAATTAAAATATCAAAGAAATGGTTTTAAAAATATTAAAATAAATATTATATGAACTATTTAATGTGATCCACTACTTTTCTAGATACATATGACATTTGATGAATCTATTAAAGCTTTTTGTTCTCACATATCTTCTGTATATATATTATTTAAATTCAAATAAATGAATAGTGTCAAAATTGACACTCTTGTTATTTTATAAATATAACATATTATAAAATTTTTTAAAAATCCCGAAAATATTTAAAAACTATAAATTAAAATTTATAAACTCGAAAATGTCATAACGTGTCAAATTATAGAATATTCACAACAAATATGTAATTATTTATAATAATTTAAAATTTAGATTATTATTACCACAAATAAAATTAAATTGGTAAATAAGGATAAATCAAGTTGATAATGTTTATAATAAATTCCTAACATGTCTAAATTTTATTTTTTGAGGAGAATACAACCCTATATCATCTAATCTTTGTATATGAGTCATTTTGGAAGTTTTTAAGTGGGGTTCAGATTTAATATAAACTAATATTTCTTATATTTCCAAAGATGCCACTCTCCTCCCTTATAAAAGAGAACCTCATCCCTCTCCTCCTCACACCAATTTGAGCCTCCAAGCTCGGCCAATCCCTGACCATTTCACTTCCCAACGTCCCTAGAAATAACCTATAGGTCCTGGTATTCTTCAAAGACCAATTGTACTGCCCTAAGAGGAGGTCTCAAAGAGGCGCCTCAAAGAAGAGGTAATGGTCGTTACCGATTCTTTCAACTATATTTTTTCTTCCACTTCTTCTTCATTAGTTGTTTCATTATTAAGTAATAACATCGGTATCACTCATATACGGATATGTTATTATATGTATGAAACAACCCTATTTCACCATCTATCAATCCTACGGAAAACGAAATCATCGCGCGTGCGCACGTACGGAATACCGTCTCCACGCCGTGGTGTAATCTATTTTCCACCACCATCATACTTGGATGGGTATAATGATGTAAATAATAACTATATATGATTATTGTAAATTGATATTGATTCTTAAATATTATACATACACTCCATTACAATTTGACGATCATGGGAACGATATCATCGCTCGTGCGTACGTACGGAATACCGTCTCCACGATGTGATGTGACTCGTTCTACATGATCTTAATTGAATAATGATTATATAAATTAATTGAATGAATAGATATGATATATATTATGCTAATACTATTTTTGAAATGAGTTATCTATAACCCAAAAAGAATAATAAGAATTTACTCGACAAAACACGCATAAGAACTAAAAGTAATAAACACCCGAATAACAAGTAGCAATGAAATATTACAAATAAAATCTAGGAATATGACCATATATGATTTAATAACAGTGATTATTATTCTGGAATAAGTCAATGACATTATTTAAATCATTATACAGGAGGTTCAGACACTTACGAAGCAAATCAGACCTATGGTAAGGGAAAATCTAACAATCTCATTTTTATCCAAAATTGTTTATACTTCAGAATTTACTGGGGAATATTTATCATCCACATTCATGTTTCCTCTATATTTAATGTTATTTCCATCCAACTACAATTTTTTAAATCCAATTTTACCCTTTGTTGAGTTTTTAGTAAAATATATGAAAGGAATATTTTTTCATTTCTCTTACAAGGTACTTTTTGACTTTTCCGGCATAAGTATGAGAAGAATGTTTTTTAACTTATATGACATGAATGGATATTTAAAACATTATTTCCAAGAATCTTCCTTTACAGTTTTTCAAGTTTATTTTTAATCAACTTTTTTTAGTTTAAAATTGTATGACATTTTAAGAAAGGAAAAGTGTTTTTGAAGTAGAAATGATATTTTCCTCAATAATGGAGTTCAAGTGTTTTATCAAAATTATTTTCCATATAAGATAATAAAGGGTTGTTTTTCTATCCATATTATTAGATTTATTTGATTATGTTGTGATGAAATTATTTATATGAATTCCTTTATCTTATATGAATTGTATTATGATGTCACGATGTTTAAGAATCCCATTTTTATTACATGGGTTCTGCTATGATGTATGGTTTATGATTTTTTGGGACACATAATAATGGTTTCATTATGAGATGGGTGAGACCTATATCTCCCTCTAATTAATTGGGTAGAGATTTTATATCTCATGAGATAGACATGGCTGGAACAGCAGGTTAAAACGTTTCAGTGAAACAGGACTGAAACGAGGAATGAACTCGGTTCAGAAATGGACTTTGTCCACTAAGATAGTCTTGGCAATGAGTCTTGACTAATAAGTAATGATTCTATATGATTATGTGTGTATGCCACAAAGTTTCATGTTTTATTTTATTATTATTGGGATTACATTTCACTACTATGATTTATCCCATGTTATGAAATTATGATCCCTTTTGCAGGTTAAGATTTCCAAAATGTTATGTTCTTATGAATATGATGTGATTGATATTTCTTTTGATTACCCTTACTGAGAATTTGAGCTCACCCGTTTGTATTATTTCTTTTCCTAGGTTATGAAGAAGGTTATTAAGTAGGATATGCCAAAAGAGACTCTAGATATGATGAAATAAATGGGAGGCAATGTAGATGCTTTATGAACCAGTTTTTTATGTTTCCTTGTTTTAATAACACTATACTTATATGGTCCTTTCATGGTTTTGTTATATGTTGTAATAAGTATGCTTAAATTTTTAAGTAATAACCATGTATGTAAAGTATGGGTCGTTATATGAATGATTATAAATTTGTAATAGATAATTTTTCAAACTCATTTTTATTCTATATTGATTATATGTATGTATTTACTGGGGATATATTTATCATCAATGTATATGTTTTAAAAAACGTTTTAAAAAAATTATTTCAATTATTATATTTATTTTTGAAGTAATTTTTTACAATTTTATAATTTTACTACATGGTATGGATGAAATCATTATCTTGTTTAACATTTGTGGTATTTTGTTGACTATTTCAGCAAAAGTACAAGGAGATTTTTTTTAAACATATACAACATGAATGTATTATTTTAGAAATTCATAAACCCTTATTTCCTAATAGTATTCTATACATTATTTCATGTTTATTTTTAATTTAATTCATTTCATTTAATATTTGTATGAATTTTGAGAAAAGAACTTATTTTAAGAAGAAAGGACATTTTCTACAAGAAATATTTTGAAGTATTTTATCAAAATCACATTTCATATAAGATAGAATATGGATTTTATATATATCTATTATTAAAAATATTTAATTATATTAATGGTGGCATTAAGTTTTTGAAATAATTTTATTTTATATTGATTACGATGTAATGGAATCATGTTTAAGAAACCCAGTTTATCTCTTGGGTTATTCAATTATCAATAATTTATGTTTTTTGGAACATGTTATAATGATTTCACTGTGATATTGGTGGGACCTGTATATTCCTCCAAATCATGGGGTAATGATTTATATCTCATGTGATATATAATACAATGATGACATGTAATTCTGGTTCAGCAATACAGGGCTAGAACAACAAGTAAATACGTTTCAATAATACATGACTGGAATATAAATTAAACCTGATTTAGTAAAGGACTTTTTCCACTATTATGGTCTTGGTAGAAATGCATTGGGTACTGTGGAAATCATATTATGAGTACATTTTTTTTATCATAATTCCAGGTTATATGTCAATGCTATGTTAATTTTCCATTAATACATATTTCTTATGTACATCAAAGATATATTTCATTAATCATGATATTGTTATTTAAATGATATGTTCACATTTTTACATTATTATGTTTATGGTTTGTTTTATATTCTCAATGTTTACACTTAATGATAATTTTAGCTCACCCTTTTTATGTTTTATTTTCCCTATGATAAAAAAATGGTTTTAGGTTGGAAAACAAAAGGAGATGTTCTTTATTAGAGATGTAGAATATCTTTCACCAAGTTAGAGGATTATGTTCCATATTTCCAAAGAAACTAAACCAATACGGTCATTGGGAATTTATTTGTTTCATGTGTTATGTATTCTAAATAAGTAATGTAATGTCCATGTACATCAAACATGGGTCGTTACATTTTTTTTAGAAAGATGTTTCAGTTAACCATTAGAATCTAGGATGTAAAATCATTAGTAAGGTCCCTAGATATATTTATACGGTATTTCTAGGAATATCACTAAGGTCATGTATAATGATATGTTACAGTCTTAGAATTATTTTAACGATTATAAATAACCTAGCCTCAAACCTTTAACTTTCGATATTGAATTTACTCCCGCTTAATTATTTTATTTTTCCTCCAATTTTATTTCCTCTGACACTATTATTTTTTATTTTGATAATCGATATAACTTGAATGAACCATGATAATGATCAATACACTGGTAAGTTCATTAATTTTCTTCAAGAATAACCAAATTTTATGGGAGATAAAATGAAAAATATTATTATTATATTTAAAAATGATATGAATCATTCTAGACATCCTAATGAGCATAGAATTGAACAACATTTATTGAGTCCTTCATGAGGTAACATCCACCTCTTTCACTTTGTATTATGATCAAAATATTGTAGAAAAATGGATCAGTACTGTTGAAAAGATATTTTCAATCCTTATCTGTATGTAAAATGAAAATGATATTTTGGTTTTTTATCATTTAAAAGGTGATGTAGACTAGTGGTGGACATTAATTAATAATACAAGGTAGCACGATGAAATTAAATCCATTGAATGGGATGAGTTCAAGAAATAGTTTTTTAAAAAGAACTTCCCATGTATTCTTTTAACAAAAATAGAAAAATGGTACTATGTGATTAAAAAAAGATGATAAATCTTTTGGAATATATGAAGATAATTTTACATGACATGAAAGTTATGTTGTCCCCATTTTCATCCAACCTAAATATAATGTTGATAGATTCTTCAGTGGATTAAAACCATGTATTCTAAGGGAATTATCTATAAGAGACATTAATAGCTATGAATAGATTTAATGTCTTGTTGTCAAGGTAGAACTAGAGTTCTCTTTCACATAAACACCTTATGGTTTGGACAAGAAACAAAAGATGGAGTTCAAGGGAAAATCTCATTATAGTGTTGAAAATAATATGAATGTTTCTGTATGCTCTATGTGTGGAAGAAATAATGGTGGAGATTTTATTTAAGGGAGAATAAAATGATTTATGTGTGGAAAAGACGCTCACTGATCCATTGAGTGAAAAATTAATGGGAATAGTGTTTATAATGATGTGAATAGAGAAAAAAAACTGAGAACAACCACCAACACATCAATGTAACAAGTGAATGGAAATAGGTAATTCTACTAACCAATACCCCAATACATTGTTTAATGATGATATACCTCTTCAAAATCTAAATGAAAAATTAATGGGGAAGTCACATGTGATCACTATTGGAAATATTCACTGTGACAATATTGTGTGGAATGATTATGTGTTTTTGTAACATGATTCCAAAACAGTGTTGTGGTATCTCATCTATATTATTATAGAATATTAGAATATTAATGCACTGGTCCATTGTGGTTTTCCAAAAATATATGGAACTAGTAACCATAAAAAGTGATTGAAATATTTATGGAAAGCACAAGATATTCACATATTAATGGGATAAGGAGATAATGTAATTTTTGACTGTATTAATTATCCCATTACTGATATAATAACAATTTGATTTTATGGTTTGATTATATACAAATTCTTAAATTTTTGTCATGTGTAAAGATTTAAGTTATTCATAATGCATGTTTTCACTATGTTTATATGGTAATTATTGTTATTATCATTTTTCAAGAAAATACATGATTGAGGAAGTCACGTGTTTGGAATGTGACAACCAAAAACTACCAAATAGGATATGAGAGATAAATGTTATTACTATTTTGTCCCATATTTTCAAAGTTTAATGTTCCCAGTTTTTAGGCTGGATTTTAACATTATCTATTTATGGATATTATAATTTATATTCCAGTTGAATTTTTTCAAATATATGTATTAACTCACTATTTGTGGACTTATGCATATTTGAAAACATGTTCGCACATTTTTATTGAGATAGATGGAATGGCCCATCATTCAATTTCCTAATCTATTAGCACTTAAATATTAAAAATTTAAGCAACATTTCATAAAATAAGAGATAATGTTGAAATTTATTAGGGAATGACCAATGGAGAGATTGAAAAAAAGAATGTATTTTACCTCATGTATAAATTTATCAAATTTTAAAAAAAGGATCTTGAAAAGAAAGAAATTTATCTGAGAACCATATTATCCGATGAATCACATGGTCCCTTAAATAAACGAAAATTTGAGTCTTTATGAAAATTTAAATTCTCAAATCTTTATTCTATATCACTATCCTTCATGACCTGATGTTTATATTTTTTTTCCATATTTGTGATTTCACTACCCACCCATGTTCTCCTACCTGGAAACTTAGATATGAGTTACATTGGGTAAATATAATGTTTCTAGTGTTCCATTTTAAAATTACATTATTGTATTTATTTTCACGATGTGTGTTTCCATGAAGGAAAAATTCATGTAGTAATCCAATTATATCCCCGAAAAATTTCAAGGGAGAAATTAATTTTAATCAGTGTAGAATGTAAAACCCTGATATATTTTGAGATAGATTAATTTTAATTTCTTAGATATAATGTGTTGTATGATATAAGAACATATGCTTGAACTATATGCAACAACATACTATATTGCAGTATACACAACACTATTCTTGTTTTGAGTTACATAAAATTTCATATTCTTTTGATAGAATTCATTCCATGCAACAAAGAGTACATATTTTGTTCTATGATTAAATGTACTATGTTTGAATTATGTTATACACAACACTAAAGGAATCATTCACTTCATGCAGTACTAACATGACCTGTGTTAAACAGAAGAGTGAACTTTCTCGATAGCATGCATTGTGTGCAATATCGAGTTTCACAAGAAAACGATATATTATTAAAATAATATTATTTATTGGGATAAAACATGACATTTTGAATATTATTCAAAAAATTTATAGTCCTATAAATCATTAAAATTCATCTTATTTAATTTCTAGAACATGATATAAGAATAAAATGAATTTTTAGTATAAAAGAAGCAAATTTAAAAAAACAATTCCCACCTTTTGATGGATTGCCCATTTTGAATTTATTTTTTGAGAACTTTTTATATTCAATTTATCAAAATAATCTATTTTCTTTTAGAGCATAATATGAAAAATTACTTTGGTGGAATTTTTTATATTTTTTGATAAGTTTCATTTATTTTCATGAATAATGAAAATACTAAAATTTATAATTTTATAGTCATAAAATAGTAAAATTTTAGTTTTTTATTAGTTTTAAATTGTAATTGGTTAATGTGTAAACAAATTTTTTTTGAAAATAAATTTATACATGAATTTATTATAAAAACATTTTCAATATAAAAAGAGGATTTTTTTTCCAAAAAGAATTTTGTTGTGACATTTTAACAGTTTTATTTAAAATTCAACTGTGAGAAACAAATGTATTGCCTTTTTTAAAATTGATATAAAACACACATTAATGAGGTCCAAATTTGGTATGTTTTTCTTTTTTAGATTTTTCCAATATGAATAGTGACCATGGTAAATTATAGAACCTCTATAAAGGGTATATTCAGAAACTTAGGTTACAAATAAAATTATAATGACTCTAAAATAACCAAAACAAATGAAATTTTCTTATATTTTTTATATAATTATACCCTTTACACATTATGATATAAATTATTTCATTTAATTGACAATTTTCCATTAAAATGACTTAAATATTATTCAAATCAATGGAAGACATAACTTGTCATTTTATTTGTCTTTAATATCTATTATCTATCCAAATAAGGTCAATTTGGGGATATAAAAAGGTATAAATTTTATTTATTTTCATAATAAACATATTTCCTTGATATAAATTTAATTTTTATGTTTTGGGGATATTTTCGAGACATTATAATATTTTAAAAAATATATATAATGAAAAATTAAATATGTCACATTCATGTTTTAAATAATATATCTTTTTAAAATTAAGTTTATAATGAAAATAAACTCAACTAGATAAAGTTAAATTAATTATTAAATTCTTATATTTACCATGGGAATTTATTTTAAATTTTTAGGAAATAAATAATTACCTTTACATTTTATATACAGATGTTGCAGAAATTATTTACATGATGAATCATCACAAAAATAATTTTATTAATCTAAAAATGACCAATAAATTTCCAAAATACATGGAAAATTTTTATTAATATACTATATATAGACCATAATATCCCCATTAACGATTTACAGACCATTTGGAGAAATGTAGAATATATTAGGATATTTATATTATTTCATTTCATGTAATTATAAAATTGACACATTCATAGATTAATAAATATAAAACATTTAATGTGATATTATCAATTAATATTTTATAATAAATATATTCTTATAAAATATAATAAATATATATTCATAATAGTATTTTATTTATAATTTTTATTTAATAAATAAGAATATTATATCATTAAAATATATAGATGTAGTAATTATTTTATATGGGGAATTATCAAATTAATGTTATTATAAATATTAAATTAAATATAATTTCAAATGATTTATTTTTGTAAATAATTTTATTCAATCCCATGACCCCTTATGTATATTATAAAATATTTAGTTCTTTGTAAAATCATTACATGATATTGTTGAATATCAATTAAATGAATTGTTCTAAAATTGAAATAATAGTTATTTTTTCAAATTAATCAATTATTAAAATATTTAAAAATAATAAATCATTTATTAAAAGAATAATTATTATTATATGTTCTATAATGTCCTAAATTATTCATTTGATGTACAATAAATTAAATGTAAGTAAATATGTAACCTTTTTATATTGACATATTTTTCACCCTAGTTAATAATTAAATAGAATAACTAAGTGTTAATTAAAAGGATAATGATAAAATTGAAATAAACTCTTTTATAAAATTTATTTGATAATGTGATTACATCACTATCGCATATTTGACTCGAAATTGGGACATTTTGGGGGTTTTTATGGGTGTTTGATTTTATTATATATTAATATAATTGAGGTTTCCAAAAGTGCCCCTCATCTCAAATTTAAAATGGAACATCCTCACTCATTTCTCCATAACTCATTAATCATTAATGTTCATAAATACCAGGAAATTTTATCTTCTCAACAAACTTATTTATATAATATAGATTATGGTATTTTTAAGAAACCCTATCTAGTCCAATTAAGCGGTGATCTAAATAGGGAAGGACAATAAAGAGGTAATCTCCTCTAATGATTCATTCATATTTATTTCTACTTCTACTTATACTTCAGGAGTTGTTTTATTATATAATAATAAGTCCAGTATATCATATATAAATATATGTTATTCTAATTATTGAACAACCATATTCAACTTTCTATTGATCGTATGAACGAAATAATCACCTCGTGTGCGAATATACGGATTACCGTCTTCACGTTGTGGTGTAATCTGTTTTACCACTTCAATAGTTATAAATGTAAAAAATAGTTCTAATAACTATATATGATTTTTACCAATAGATATTGATTTTTAAATATGGTACACAATGGAAAATAATACCATTCCACAATTATGGGAATGATATCGTCGCTCGTGCGTACGTACGACATATCGTCTCCACGATGCTATGTGATTCATTGTACATTATAATTAACTAATAACAATTATAAAAATTTATATAATGAATAAAAATGGTACTTATTATGTTAATATCAATTTACAATGATATACATATGATTTAATAATGATAACTGATACTTATTCAACAAAACATACATTTGATCATGAAGTAGTTAAAACCCGAATAATGAGTGACTATAAACATTTCAAAACCAATAATGGAAAATACTACCATATATTATGACCATGATTATGTAATTAGTTAATAACATTATCTAAATCATTATAGAGGATTTTTAGACACATATAATGAACTTGAGACCTACGGTATGGTATTGTTTTGTCTCACTTTTATTTCTATGGGACACATGTCCCATACACCATCTAATTATGTTGTATGGTGTTTATGATACCATTGAATTTTTTTAGTATTAATATTATGAAGGTTTTATATTAATATATTCATATAAGTTTCTTTTTTTATGAGTTATAAGATTAAACTAATTTTAAAATTATATGGGATAATTTTGTAATATTATTTTTATGTGGGATTGTTTGTACATATGTATTTATTAGTGATATATTTATCATCCATGTCCATGTTTTCTAAAAAGTTTATCCTAATTTTCTTTTCTATTATTCAATGTATTTTTAAAGTAATTTTTACCAATTTTTTTACTTTTACTACATGGTATAGATGGAATATTTCTTCTGTTTACTATAAGAGTTACTTTTTTGTCTTTTATGGAAATAGTATGAGGAGAATGTTTGTTAACCTATATGGAATTAATGGATTTTTTTACGATCACATGAAGCCTTATTTCCATGAAAATTCCTCTACACTATTTCCAGTTTATTTTAAATAAAATTATTTTCATTTAAAATTGATTGGAATATTGAAAATATAAAATGTTTTTTAAGAAGAAAGAGTATTTTCCACATGAATTAAATTCATGTATTTCAACAAAATTATTTGCAATATAAGATAACACAGGTTTATGTTTATATCACAATTATTAAATTTATTTTATTATATTTATGATGGAATTAATTTTATGAAATCCATTTATTTTATATGGAATATGTTATGATGAAATGATATTTAAGAAAACAATTCTATCACATGGGTTATGGTATTGTGAAAGATTTTTGTTTTCATGGAACATGTAAGAATAACTTCATTATGAGATGGGTGATACATATATCTCCCTCTAATTAATTAGGTAATTATTTATTTATCATGAGGTAATCATGAATGGAATGACATGTAAATCCAATTCAGTAATACTAAGAGGGAACACCTAGTAAATCAAGTTTAGTAATACATGGCAAGAATGATAAATATCACCAGTTCAGTAAATAAAATTCTTTTATAATGGTCCTAAATGAAATTCTTATGCTAATATGAAAATAATGTTATGAGATTATTTATTTTCCCCAATTCCATGTTTTATTCCAATGGTATGATAATGTTCCTTTATGATCTATTCCTTACGTACTTACTAGATTTATTTCATGACTCATTATTTTGATAGTTAAACATTATGTTCATGATTTTACATTATTATGATTATGGTTTGTTTTATGTTTTCAATGTTTACCCTTACTGATAATTGGATACAACCATTTTTATGTTTTTAATTCCCTAGGATATAAAGAAAGGTTTCAGGTAGTAAAAAAGGGGAAGAAATTTAGGGGAGATGTTGATGATCTTTCCAAAAGATAGAGGATTGTGTTCTATGTTTCTAAAGACACTAATCTAATATAGTCTTTGAGAATAATTTTTTCATGTATTCTGTATTATTGAAAAGTAATTTCATTTCCATGCACAACAAACTTAGGTCATTAGAAAACCCGAAGAAGTTGTAATGTTCATCAACATGTGTTTTTTTATTTCATCCTCCACCCCATTAGATTATTTTTATATCATTATTATAAGATAAAAATAATATATAAAATATAATAATATGTGTTAAAATTTTGGAAATTATCTAAAACCATCTCCACTTCTATTAAAAGGGTTATGATATCATTTTTTGTGTGTATAATGTATTGTCACCTCATGAACCGATTTTATTATTTTTTCCATTATCACTTATCGAATATGGTGATTATTACGTATTGATTATATACGTTATATGTAAAATTTATAATTTTATTGTGATTATTTAATTTTTATATCACACATACCTTAATCCTCAACATTTTGTGGTAATACGGTAACAATTTCCTTGTGTACAGTTTACTATAACCTCATGATGCATTTTGATTCATCCATGTTTTACATGAATTATATTATATATGGGTTTAATTAATAGATGTGATATATATGTCATTGTTATTATATTTTCATGATAATATAGTATTAATAGGTCCTTATTTCAATCATATATGAATATGGAAATAACATTCATGCATATGTAAGACCTATCATCTCCTTGAAAGGTGTATTGCATTTCCTATAATTAAATGTTATAGATTAACATAAATTAATATATAAAAAATGTAAAGGATATTTATATCATATTTGTACTTCAGTAATTCATGTAATCATTTTCAATGTTAGATGTCTAGATATATATAAAATCAAGCCCTATATAAAAAAGAAAGACGTTATTACCCAAATTGTATCATTAGCATTGAGTTGTTAATAAATTGTTAATATATAGTCATAAGAAATAATATATCGTATGAGATGTACATTATGTTATGCAGTTATATTTTTTTATGTGTTTTATATAAATCCCCTTTTACAAGTAATATCATGGACATATACACTATCATGATATTTAATGTTTTGGTTTTTTAATTGGTTATCAAGAATCAATGTTACCATAGTGGTAAATATTATATGTCATAATCTCATATATAATTAGTATTCATGAGGTCATTAATATTTAAATATAATTACATACATATTGGAGATTATAATGAATTTTATTGTTCACTCTTTATTCATGATATACTCATCTAATGGTACAATTATACACTAATTTTTACTTATAATTATTTATAAAATATATTTATAAAAATAAAACACTATTTATCTCATCAGTCATTGATCAATCATATTCCAAAAACATGTTTACAAATAGAGTTTCTTAAGATATTTGGTAATGATCTTTTAAATTTTTTATAAATAAAAATATGCTAAAATTTTCAATATCTATAAATGGGTTTTATATTTTTTTTAAATAATTTTTATAAGTTTTCATTTTTATTTTAGAATAAAAACGCTTAAAAAATATTTTAACTTTTAAAAAATATTTTTTAAATCGGAAATGATATTTTCATTAAAATTGATTTAAATGTTATTTGGACAAAAATTACATCTCTGATTACATCAATCATTAAAACAAATACCTTACATTAGATAGTATCCAAGGACACTATTTTTATATTTTATCAGGATGGTTTATATTTTGAATGCACGATGTTTATAAAACACGTTTCTAGTCTATGGGTTATACAATGGGGAAATTATTATGAGAAATTCTTCTTATAACAAGATATTATGTTATGAAGTTATTATTAAGACATAATTTTTAAGAAATTTTTTTATATGATTAAATATTTAAGATACCCATTTCATTTAATGGGTTATGATATGTTTAATGTGTGTTATAATTTGGAACATGGACCCAGTCTTAAAACATTACATAATCTTGAATTAAATGAATAATTCATTTTGAGGATCTTTTCAGGTTTAGAGTTTTCATGAATTAGGATAAAACTATTACATATTAAATATTACAAGGTAGACACATCTACTCAGTCTCCATTTTTTTCACAAAATATAAACTCTGGAACAAAAGAGTCATTTGTAGTTCCATTTTTTAAACATCAAGTCATTTCCTTGATCCCATATTTGATCGTATTCTACTTTAAGTCATGTGGAGAACATTTCAAAAACTTGGGATAATCATAAAAAGCCCAGTAAAGGATACACAAAGAAGGAAAACTGTTAGTTTTTCAAAACAACATGTAAACCATAAATAATTTATCAAATTAATACTTTTTACCTTTATGAAGTAGTAAATAATATCCACTGAATATATCACTACTTATCCTTTGTAAAAAAAAGATTACCATAAACCCATATAAAGAACACATAACATCTAAAGGTAACTTGGGACATAATCATACATTAATGGAATAACCATATAGTTGACTTCCACACATATAACTACATGGAATATCCATAAGACTGAATTCCATACCCAATGCATTGGAGGTTATAATGTAACAACCCATCCTGGTATTCACGGCACCACCCGTCATTAGATTTATCATGTAACCACCCATTAAATGTCCAATTACCATTATAAAATCATAACACATAAAACAATTATAAAGGAAAGAAAACATTTCCACATTTCAAGCAAAATATATCACTTAAATTTATTGAAATAACAAATAAATTATAAAAACCATTTCAAATAACATAATACATAAAAGAGTATATGGTATTTATTTATTTTTAAAAACATTACGGCTTGCTGAGGAAGCCAAAGATCAAATAAGACTCGTGGTGGTGGAAAGGTCATTGTCACTACGTACGTTAAAAGGAAACATAGTTTTTGTCGTTTAGTAAAATTCTTCATATAAAAAAGATTCCTTTTGAATAAATGTAAAATTCAAAGTGGTTTATACACTGCATAAATGAATGTTTTGTATAAAATAAAATATGCCTCAATGAAAGGAGATTGAGACGAAGTCCCTTATAAATTCGGTATCCTTAGACTAAGGATAAATCAATTACATAATTATGAGTGAAAAATATAAATAAATATAATATAAGAGGATATTAAGTGTAAAACAATCAGAGGTCATACACTCATATTCATAGTATGACATAATCAAGAAGTATAGGTTTAAGCTAAACAATTGAAATTGGGTTAAGAAGTTCCCTTACAAGAATTCGACAGCCTAACGGTGTCACTTTAAAATTCAGAAAAATGTGTCGATAAGAGATAAAAAGGGTATCTCATCACATGGACATATAATTTACAAAATAAGGATATATAAGAACATATCCCAACATTAGAATATCTAAATTAAATGACCTAACAAAAAAATTATTTTTAAAAATAGAAGGGTGAAAAGTCCCCTTATCGATTTGGGTAACTTTCAAAACGTACACCCCATGAAATAAGGGTCATACAATGAAGTTGTAAATACCAATAAATTAGATTATATTACACAAAGAATACAATCATGGGAAGTACATACATCACAAAAATGGAAATAGGGGAAAATGTAGCATGAATTTCACGGGAACAAAAAAGTGAGATAAAAACCACATACATCATTGTAATCAATCGAGTCATATGACCAAAAGATAATGAAAACAATATGAATCATAGAATACCATGAATATAAATAGAATCATTATTATATATATCAAATTGAAGAACAACTTACACCACATGCAATAAATAATTGGCGAAAAATTGAAATCTCATGGAATTAAAAGTGAGACAAGATATCCCTTACGAAAATTTGGCAGCCTAACGACGCCACTTAAAACATCCAAAAATGGTTTGATGATATAAAATAGGGTATATCATCATATAAATATAAAAATTACAGTAATAGGGATATAAAATAACATCCCTTAACATAAGAAATATGAGCTTAATGGGAATGACATGGAAGAGAGTACTTAAAAAGAAAGAGAGAGGTAGGATCCCTTACCTCAAGTCCGACTTGTCTTGTTCGTTTCTTTATATTCTTGAATAATAAGCTAGAGTTAATTTATAATTTCTTAAGAACCTTTTTAAATTTCATTATTCCTTTTATATCACTTATTACCATGTTATGAACATTATGTAATTATTTATGTTAATAATTGTCATTTTTTCGATCATCGGTACTTGAGTCAAAAATAAACTTTTTTTAATTACAAGTTGTATATGTGGTAAAAAATCAATTATATACAGATTAATACTCATGATTTATATATCATATATATAATATATATCCTGTTTATACTTTAATTTATAATATTACATAACAATTTCATGTTTGAAATGAAATTCACTGTTCATGGAGACGGTATGTCGTATGTACGCATGAACGCTACTTTCATTTCTATTTCGAATTTAATGGAATTAAAACTAAATGATATATATATATATATATATATTATAATTTAAGTATTATATATATGTTATATAAGTCACATAAGTTCATTAATTTCATTCTTTATACATTCCATGTATTACTTGAACGAGCCACATCACTTGAGAGGGTGGTAGTCCACACATCCTGAAATGAAATTATCGCATTTGCACAACATGAAAAGCATAAAGGTATGTTTTAAAAGTAAAATACCCAAGAATATAGTGTAAATAAATATAATATATATCATAAATAAATATAGTTTCATCATAATGGACACCATGAAATGTGGTAGGAGAAGATAGAACAATCATCGTTTCGTGAGGCAGTAATTCACCATCCACGGAAACAGTATGTTCTTTAAACAATAGATGGAGGTTTGTGTTAGTATAGCTCAAATTCTTCTCATAACAAAATCATTGTATATTTAAGATAATTTTTTTTACAAAATAAAGGAATAAAAAAATTTAGGGGGTTGGAGAAGAAAAATAAAACAAAAGAACATAAGGGAGGACATTACCATTAAATCGGGTAACACCATTTGGTTTGAACCAAAAGGGTATCTTGAAGAGACTTATGTCTTAGGTAAGGCTTCTAATATGAATATAGGGATGTGGAGTGATAAAATGAACATAGTTTGTTCGATCCAGACTCTTGAGAGGTATGGGTATGGGGGTAGAGGTGGGGGCCTTTTATATGATGGAGGAGGGGCACTCTTGGAATGTCTTGAAAAGTTACATTATTATAAAATGATTTTCGGATATTAATGGTCCCACATTTATATATTTCGAGGATAAGGTTATAAGGGTTCTAAATCCACTCATAAAATAGGTTTTTGACATGTGTAAGTCTTATATTTTACCTTATATTTTCATTTTGTTTAAACCATTCATTAATGAGGTAATCACTGCATCATCATGGTATCATAAATAAATTAATTTATTTAATATCTATAAATTATAAAAAAAATATCATGATTTAGGAAGTCATTTTATCTTTCTAAGGAATATTTATAGTTAAAAATATTACTTATATAACCCCATGTAAATTTTTTTAGTAAAAGAATACTTGTTTGTGAAACTTTTATTTTCACCTCAAATAAAAAGTTATTAAAGTCATTTTCTTACCCAAGTGGCTCCATGGTGTCCCCAAGTTGACCCATGGATTTTCATGGCCGGACATGACTTATCAAATATGTGTAGGACAAGTGTAATGGTAAATTCGTATTATTATATCATTGTATTTACCTTAAATTACACTAATTACCTTTAATCCCGATTAATAAAACATAAAAGTTACTATTCGCCAAAAATTATTTTAATCCCATTGAACCAAATTTTACATCCTAATGACAACTATCTATATCAAATTTTTGAAATTCAAATCATTGAGGTGGACAAATTTAATTTAAATGAAAATTCAGTTTTTTTAACTACCACTTAGTGGTTTCACTCTTTTTTCAGAAAAATACAAAAAATTCACCCTAATCTATATTTGATATACCGGAATAAAAAATTATTTCATTTTCAAAATTAAAATCATAAAAGTTTCATTAATTATTTTTATAATTAATTCCCACTGTCAAAACAAATAGCGTGTTTTTAAGAAACAAAATATATCAATAGATTGACACTAGTTTAAGTCCAATTTCAAAGTGAAATTAATTCCAATTACCAACATTGGATTAAATGTTAAAAATATATTTTAACTAAAAATTATGAATAATTCAAATGATAGTCTAATAATATAAATAATTTAGATTAAAATGAGTATTTTAATTAAAATACAACATTTTTCACTTATTCATTAAAAATGAACTTTATCGGAAAAATAACAAAAACATACACAAAGTAAATTTTGATGTCCCGACTCTATAGATGGATTTTATTGGGTCAAATATAATATAAAAGAGTTAGTAAAACTATTTTTAATGAAGGTTCTCCATAAAAAGGCGATAAATAAATGTTTTTAGTGAATATTAGAGTATTTATGCTTAAAATTGAATTCTTTTATTATTTTAAACCTTTATCATTTATTGGATAAATGTAAAAAAATTTAACATACATATATAATCATATGTTATTAATTTCTATTCATTCCCACCAATAAAAAGGCTACATGTTAGCTACCATTTAAAATAATATTTTTATATTATTAGAGTACAAAGTACGATTTCAAAGAAACTCGTTGTTGCGTATTGGGTATGCCATTGAGCATAGAGTTACATTTAAAGTAATATTAATATTTTATTTCCTAAATATTAATAAATATGAAAAATTAATATTCTTTATTTACCTGGGATGTTACATCCTTCCCCCATTTTGGTAATTGCATCCTCACAATATAAAAATTAGGCTTGGAAACTTCATTGAAATCCCACAATCGGAAAAGGAGTCAATTAAAATGTCACTTTAAAAGAAATAAAGAGATTTAAAAGGGTCACCTGAGTTAACAGGTACTAGGATTCCATGAAAACATCGATATTGAAGAAAAAACAAAGGGCGAAGTTCTGATGGAGAGTGAAAGAAACATGTTTAGGAGAACGTTAACCACCAGAAAATCACAAACTTATGATGGGTTAAACAGAATTTGATTCCCTAGGAAGAAAAGTTAAGAGACAACCTTTTTGTTGTATGTTACTTTTAAAGGGTGAATTTATTTATTAGCTTAACTAAATCATAATGAACCATACTCACTTTTCATGTATACTTTCATCTTTTACTATATTTCTAACATAAACACATATTTTCTCCAAACGATGAGTATTTGAGGATGCGTTTTTCATATTAAGAGCTCTCTAATCAACTTCTAGAGAATCTCCTAACCCACAAAAGATGAAATATAATTTTCCCATGGCTTTAGACTATAACCAAAACCAAAATTGTAAAATCAAGCTCAGATAATCCATAAAAGGATAATCCTTTATAAAAAGAAAATCTATTCTTAATTTCCAAAATTTGTCCAACAAAACCCAAAGTTCAACGTAGAACATTCGATAAAAAACATGTCCATAAAATTCATCAAAGTTATCCCAACTAAGATTGAAAACCAAAAATTTGAATGATTTAATCACATAGTCTTCCAAGGTAAAGATTAAAATTTATCTCCAAATAACATCAGTTACTCTTAAAGTCTCATGCTGAAAAGTAACTAACTTAATCACATATCCTCCATGATATGATAATCATATCCATATATAACTCAAAATCAACATATTCCTGATTCATAAGACCATAAAACTAAAAATAATTTTTCATAATAACAAGGTTCTTCATATAGTCCAGTGGTAGGCGATAAATACAAGTCACACATTGGTTCTGGGTTTGATTCCCACACCTTTGTCTGACGTGATGGGTTTCCACATGGTCTCCTGTTGTCCTTTTAATAAATCAATATAATTCTTAAAACATTCTCCAAAAAAGAGATAAAATCATCAAAAATAACCGTAACATAATTTAACCTCAATTTTCTCTCATTCCTTTCATTTTCCATCAAAACATATATTAACCCATAATTACCTCAAAAGTAAGGATCATATAAACCCTAATGGTTACCTTTATAATTATTACATGAACGTCCACATCGAGTTTTTTATCTCGTACATGATGCATTAGATAACTCACCAATGTTTAAGTGGTTAATCAAGACTCCTGATATTTGGTTGAGAAAAAACCAAAACTGTTCTCATTGCAGCTCCCATATCATTCACTTGTTCTTTCAGAAAACCATCATAGTTTTCTTCACATCCACTTTCACTTTGGTGCCTGCTAGATCCAACCATTTACTAAAATCAAAATGGTCAGTGTGATTATATCATTAGAATCATCATATAATACCATGATATAATTATTCATTTTATCATAAACTCATTCACTTTATTTAAACTATGAATCTTTCTAAAATCCTAACCATTATGGTAATGTCACTTGTGCTTAAAGTATACCCTAACCTCTAATGTTATCTAAACCGACCTTTGATAGCAACTATAAGTACCCAGTATTAAAAAATTAAACAATCATGAATTAAATGAATATTTCACATTAAAGATATTTTCAGGTTTATAGATTTAGAGAATTACGACATAACTATTACATCTCAAAGATTACAAGGTAGACACATCTACTCAGTCTCCATTTTTTTTACAAATTATAAACTCTTGAACAAAAGAGTCATGTATAGTTCCATGTTCTAGACATCATGACATTTCCTTGAACCCATCCTTGACCGTATTCCACTTTAAGTCTTGTGGAGAACATTTCAAAAACATGGGATATGCATAAAAATCACAATAATGGATCCAAAAAGAAGGAAAACAGTTAGTTTTTCAAAACAAAAAGTAAACCATGAATACATTATCAAAGTAATACATTTCACCTTTATGAAGTATTAAATAATCTTCACTGAATAAAATATCACTACTTATCCTTTGTAACAAAAATTACCATAAACCCATATAAAGAAAACATAACATATAAAGTTAACTTGGGACATAATCATACTTAAATGGAATAACCATACGGTCGTCTTCCACACATATCACAACATGGAATAGCCATATGGTTGCTATCCATACCCAATGCATTGGAGGTTATAACTTAACCATACATCTGGGTATTCATGACACCAACTTTTATTTTCTTTATCACGTAACCACCTGTGAAATTTCCAAGTACCATTATAATATCATAACACATAAAACAATTATAAATTAACGAAAACATTTCCACATTTCAAGAAAAATATATCACTTAAATATATTCACATAAGAAATCCATTATCAAAACAATTTTAAATACCAAAATACATAAAAGAGTATATGGTATTTATTTACTTTTAAAAACATTACGGCTTGTTGAGGAAGCCAAATATCAAATAATACTCAAGGCAGCGGAAAGGTCATTGTCACCACATATGTTAAAAAAACACTTTTTCTCATTTAGTAAAATTCATTGTATAAAAAATAATACTTTTGAATAAAATTGAAATTCAAAGTGTTTTATACACCATATAAAAGAAAGATGTGTATAAAACAATATATACCTCAATGAAAGGAGATTGAGACGAAGTCCCTTACAATGTCGGTATCTTTAGACTACGGATAAATCAATTACATAATTATGTCTGACAAATATAAATACACACAATATAAGAGGATATTAAGTGTAAAACAATCAGAGTTCATCCACACATATTCATAGAATTAAATAATAAATAATTATAGGTTTAACCCAATGAATTGAAATTGGGTTAAGAAGTTCCCTTACAGAAATTCGACAGCCTAACGGTGTCACTTTAAAATTCAGATAAATGAGTCGATAAGAGATAAAAAGGGTATCTCATAACTTGGACATAAATTTAAAGAAATAAGGATATATAAGAACATATCCCAATATATGAAGATGTAAATTAAAAGACCTAACAAAAAGAAGCCTTTTTAAAATAGGAGAGTGAAAAGTCCCCTTACCGATTTGGATAACTTTAGAATCGTACACCCCATGAAATAAGGGTCATACAATGAAGTTATAAATACCCATAAATTAGATAATATTACAATGAGAATAAAATAATGGGAATTACATACACCACAAAAAAGGAAATAGTGGCAAATGTAGCATGAATCTAATGAGAACAAAAAGTGAGATAAAAACCCCATACCTCATTGTAATCAATCGAGTAGTGTGACCAAAAGATAATAAACACAATATGAATCACAGAATACCATGAAGAAAAATATAATCATGATGATATATACAAAATAGATGAAAACAATACACCACATGAAATAAATTAGTGCCGAACAATGGAAATATCACGGAATTAAAAGTGAGATATGATATCCCTTACAAAAATTCGGCAGCCTATCGGTGACTCTTAAAACTTCCAAAAATGTTTTGATGAGATAAAATAGGGTCTATCATCATATGAACATAAATATTATTGTATGATTGATATAAAATATCATCACCTATGAAAATAAAGATGATCTAAAGAGGAATAACATAAAAGAGAGTACATAAAAAGAAAGAGAGAGGTATGATCCCTTACCTCAAGTCCTACTTGTCTTCTTCGTTTATTTATATTCCTAAATAATAAACTAAATATAATTTATACTTTCATAATAACCTTTTTCAAGTTCATTATTACATTTATATAACTTATTACCATGTTATTAACATTATTTAATTATTTATGTTAATAACGGTCGTTTTGTCGATCACTAGTACTTGAGTCAAAAATAAAATTTTTATAATTACAAGTTGTTCATTTGGTAAAATATCCTTTACATATAGATTTATATTCATGATGTAGATATAATTTATATCATATATATCCAGTATATACTTTCATTTATAATATTACATAACATTTAGATTTAATAAATGAAATGCACCGTTCAGGGAGTCGGTAAGTCGTACTTACACATGAGCGCTACATTCATTTTTATTTCGTATTTAATGGAATTAAAACTAAATGATATATATATATATTATAATTAAAGTATAATATATATGTAATATATGTCACATAAGTTCATTAATTTCATTCATTATACATTCCATGTATTGCATGAACGACTCACATCACGTGTGGGGGCGGTAGTACACACTTCCTCAAATGCAATTATCGCATTTGCACAACATGCAAAGCATAAAGGTATGTATTAAATGTAAAATAATGAAGCATATAGAGGAAATAAATATAATATATATCATAAATAAATATAGTTACATCATAATGGCCACCATGAGAGGTGGTATGATATGATAGAACAATCATCGTTTCGTGAGGCAGTAATTCTCCATCCAAAAAAACAGTATGTTCTTTAACCATTAGACGGAGGTGTGTGTATGTTTAGCTAGAATACCTCTTATAAATAATTCATAGTATATTGAATACACTTTTTTAAAAAAAATAAAGCAATAAAAAGTGTTTAGGGGGTTGGAGAAGAAAAATAACACAAAAGAACATAAGAGAGGACATTACCTTAAAATCGGGTAACTCCCTTTGGTTTGAACCAAAAGGGTTTCTTGAAAAGCTTTCTTCCTAAGGGAAGGCTTCTAGGATGAATATAAGGATGTGGAGAGATACAATTAGTAGATTTAGGTCGATTAAAAGGCATGAGATGTGTGAGTATGGGGGTTGAGGTGGGGGCCCTTTATAAAAGGGAGGAGGGGCACTCTTGGAATGTCTTGAATAGTTACAATATTAGAAAATTATATTTTGATATTTAATGTTACAAAATTATATATTTATTGGGTAAGATGATATGGGTTTTAAATCCACCCATCCAATAGGTTTTTCACAATATTATATCTCATATTTTACATTTTCTTCTAATTTTATTTAAATCGTTCATTAATGAGGTAATCACTAATCATCATTGTTCCATAAATAAATTAATATATTTAATGTCTAAAAATTATAAAAAAATATCATGATGTAGGAAATACATTTATATTTCTAATGAGTATTTATAGTCAAAAATATGACTTGTATAACCCAATGTAATAATTGTTTTAGTAAAACAATACATATTTGTGACACTTTTATTTTTACTTTAAATAAAAGGTTATTAATGTCATTTTCATACCCAAGTTGCTCCATGGGGTCCCCAAGTTGACCCATGGATTTTATTGGTCGGCCATGAATTATCCAATAAGTGTAGGACCAGTGTCAAGGTAATTTCCTATAATTATATCATTATATTTAACATAAATTACACAAATTACCTTTAATCGCAATTAATAAAACTTAAATGTTACTATTCACCAAATAATTATTTTAATCCCATTGAACCAAATTTTACATCCTAATGACAAACTTTTATGTCTGATTTTTTAAATTGAAATCACAGTGGTGGTAAAATTTCATTTAAATGAAAAATCAGTTTTTTGAACTACCACATAGTGGTTTCACTATTAATCAAAAATTTATGTTTTTCAGAAAAATACCAAAATTTCACCCTAAGATATATTTGATATTTGGAATTCAAAAATGATTCCATTTTACAAAATTCAAAGCATAGATGGTTCATTAATTTTTTTTATTATTAATTCCAACTGTCAAAACAAATAAGGTGTTTTTAAGAAATAAAATATATCAAAATATTGACACTAGTTTAAGTCCAACTTCAAAGTGAAATTAATTCCAATGACCAAAATTGGATTAAATGTTAAAATTTTATTTTATCTACACTTTAAAACTAATTCAAAAGATAATATAATCATATAAATAAATTAGATTAAAATGAGTTTTTGAATTAAAATACAACATTTTCACTTATTCATTAAAAAAGAACATTATCAGAAAAATAACAAAAACACAAAAAAAGTAAATTTTGATGTCCCGACTCTATAGAAGGATTTTATTTGGTTTAATATAATGTATAAGAGTGACCAAAACTATGTTTAAAAAGGGTTCATCATCAAAAGGTGATAAATCGACCTTTTAGTGAATATTAGAGTATTTATGCTTAAAATTGAATTCTTTTCTAAATTTAAGACTTTATCTTTTATTGGATAAATGTAAAGACATTTAAAAATCATATATAATCATATTATAGTTATTTATATTCATTCGCGCCAATAGAAAGGCAACGTGTTAACAATCATTTAAAATATTATTATTATATTATTAGAGTGCAACATAAGATTTTAAAGAAACCCGTTGTTACATATTGGGTACGCAATCGAGCATAGCATTCCCTTTAAAGTAATATTAATATTTTATTTCACAAATATTAATAAATATTAAAAGGTAATATTCTTTATTTACCTAGGCTATCACACATAAATATTATTATAATTATTATATTGGTGGTACCTAAATATCCCCCTAATGATTTTGGTATGGATTATTATATATCATGGAGTAAAAATTTCATGAATGGTGATTTAACATGGTATTTTAATATATGGTTGAAAAATGTAATTAATTGATTATATTAAGGAAGGGATGGAAGCGTGAGTGATCCTAGTATAGTATGAGGTGGAAAAAACAATGTGTGAACACATATCTGTAAATAAAACTATGTTTTATGCGGATTAATCCCATGAACATTGTCGAGTATAGAAATTATTTTCTATTTGATCACATTCTTCGATTCAATTATGATTTATATCATATTAATTGTCAATATTTATAGTATTCTTTTAAAATGGTATTCGCGGGTTTTCATACACTTGTAATTGTGTTATTCTTATGTATAACCATTGTTTACTCATATAATGCATTATATATCAATATTTTCAATTTTTCATTATTAAAGGTTATATAGAATGTATTATGTATGACATGTATTGGAATTATTATGTTTTGATGAACATAGTGAGAGATTACGTTGATGACTTATGGATCAATTTTTTATGTCATGATGTTTTTAGATTCAAACAATTATTATGGTCCTCAGGCGTTGGATTATGTAATAAAATGAATATTTATAATAAAGGATATAAAATCTATACATAGGAAGCTATTTTCAATACACATGGAATCATTGGATAGGTTTATGTAATATCTAGAAACTATAATTTAAAATCCTTATTAATATTTTTAAGTATATATCTGTTGATAATCTTAAGTATGAGTAAAAATATAGGAAAATTTCTATAATTTTGGAAATGGATAAAGAAAGGGATTTATGAGAAATTGTATCCCTTTATGGATACTAAATCTTTATGTCTATCTGGTTAAAATATACATAGGGGTAAAACCATAAAGACACGGTATTTAGATAGAATATTTTAGGTACTGGTTCATGACTATAGGTCTTGTTTCATAGTTATGTTAACACTCTCTGGGAATATTCCATTGAAATTCAAAAACACATTACGAACTATTATGAAGGATTCAAATATAATATGGCTATGAAAAAACATGTATAAAACTATCTTGTAATAGATTAAAGTATGTATCTTTCTTTATATATCCTATATGTTATATTTCATGATTATGTGGTTCCCTATTAAGATTAATACTTCTTACGCAATGTTTTATAGTTTCATTAAATTGATTTAACCCAAAGGGACAATGTTAATGATGAGTGTGATAGAAAATTAAATTATTTCCCACCATAGAATAAAAATGTTATATGAGATATATGATAAAAACAAATTTCTATACTCAAAAAACATTCTCAAGGTATAAATTATAGTAACCATAAAAATGAGAATATAAGATAATAATGTTCTATTTATTCCTTCATGAGTCACATCTACCCTCATTTAGTGGAACCATTGATCCTCTAGTTGATGAATAATATATTGGTTGCACTAAATATGAATTTTTTATTACAAATTGTTCAAATCATGAAAAAGTATTTTTAAAAATATATTTTTGGAAGGTGTATCTGAATACTGTTGAACTCTTATTAAAAATATGATGAAACTTGAAGAAATGGAGTCCATGGATTGGTATTTATTAAAAAAAATGTTTTAAAACAACTACATTCCCCCATACTATTCTAATGAAAATTGATAATTAATTCCATAACATAAATTAATCTTCTGTACCTATGAGGATAATTTTTACTAGACATTCATGCTATGTTTTTAGTACCATCATCCAATAAAAAGTGTTTTTAATTAATTCATTAGTGACATAAAACGAAATATTGAAAGGTAATTAGGCATAAGAAACTTCAATAGTATTAAATAGATTCATTAGTGTGATATAAAGGTCGAAATAGAAGTAAGAGTTAAATATCAACTTCATGGATCATACCTGAAAATGAATTTGTAGGTGAAATTCAAAAAATAAAATGAAGGATGGAAGATGTTGACAATTAGTTATGTTCAATGTGTGAGGTTAATCATGGGGAAAATTTTCATAAGGGGGAAACTAAATTTTTTAATATTTGAAACGATGGTCATCATTAATTTTATTGTGAACTGGTAAGAAGAATATAGCTAAAAATGTTATAGAGATAAAGGTATATAGACTGAACCTCCCCCACTTCATTGGTTCAAGTAAATGGAGAGTGGTGATTATTTAACCAATTATAAAACATGAGGATTTGTGATGATCATTGATTCCCACAACCTATTAAGTGAGATAGTAAGGAGAAATATCATGAGATCATTGCCTCAATTTATGAGTGAGATAATGATGTGGTGAAATGTATACATACCATCCAATCAAGAACTGATAATTTATTTTTCTACTATGATTCTACATCAATTTTCCTATCTAAATAATTTTTTATAAATATATATTTTCCATCCAAATGAACTAGTATATAATTATTATTGAAAACCACTTATGTTACGATGATCTCGTTCAAAATTTAGGATTCCTCTTTTGGGGATTTTGTGGATGATTTTATTCTTCAAAATCCTATCAATAGTCGTCTGGATGAATTTGATGTAATGTTAGGAATTGATTGAGTTTCTATATAAAAATATTAATCAAAATTTCATGTATAAGAAGTCACTATTGATATTTCAAACTAATTAATGATCATCTATCCACGTGATAATATGTATAAATATTCAATGAAGATAAAATCTATTGTATGGGTCTCAATTACCTTATAATGCGTTTATATATCATATGGTTGGGTAATATCATTTAATAAATTACATGCCACTTATGTGGTAATTTTTAGATCTCATTATGGAATAATTTACAAATATTACAATGAAACATGAAGATGATTTTTCAATAGATCACATATTTGGTTCCCCACTAATTTAAAATAATACCTTTTGAATTTCCCTGACTGAGTTGCTTGAATTATGGATAAAAATCTAGAAAACCATGAAGATTGATTAATTTATCTAAGCATGTCACCATTGGATAAACCTATAAATTTTACTAAAAAGAAATATAAATCATTGTGAAATTTCATTTATTATCGATTGATTTAGAGGATCACAATTACTAATATGTTTCCACTTCTCCATTTTGATGAATTGATTGATCAACTAAACAAAGCACAATTCATTTCTAATATTGGCCTTTGTTTTTCATATCATTAATTCAAGGAAATAAATGATAAAATATACAAGAAAATATTCTATTTAGGGAATTGACACAGTGAGTATATAGTGATTCATTTCCATTTTACTAATTCCCCCAATATCCTAATAGATTTATTAAATAGTGTATATTGAATGCACTTATTAGTTTTTGGTAGACATTATAGATCATTTTATAATCTATTTGAAATGAAAGGATGTGAATGAAGATCATATGATAATTATAATAATGACTCAATATAAAGAGTGATTAATTGAAAAATTTTCCAATTTTTTATTATAGTTGTAAAAGATTTAATTTTTGATTCATACAATATGAATATAGGCTATATAAGTAGATCCATCAGAGATGGTGGCTATGAAATGTTGGTCCAATCCAACAATAGAGACTAGGATCAATTTTTTTCATGGATTCATTGGATATTACTGATGTCTTTTGAATAATTTATCACAACTATCTAATAATATGAATAATTTATGTAAAAATTTAGCCAAACTAATATTTGAAAATGAATATGAGGAAAATAAAATTGAACTAATGAAAATATTACTCTGTATACCTATTCATAAACAATCCTATTGTCAATAAGTTTTTTTTATATAGTGATGAATCCAATATGTAATTATGATGTATTCATGTACAAAATGACATGGTTATAGCATATAACACACCACAAATCAATGATTATTAGAACATTTACCCAACTCAGGATTTTGAGTCAGCTATATTAAATTTTTAATTACTAATATGGAGGAATTATCATTTTGGAGAAAATATTGTTATATATTTATACTGATAATAAATGTTTGAAATATATATTAAAAAATATGTAGTTAAATATTACCTAACAACGATTGTTAAATATGATAAATATTATGACTACACAATAAATAACCACCCTAGAAAAGATAACATGGTTAATGATGCTTTGAGTTGAATTGGTTAATATAGATTATCCAATATGAGGTTTACATGTGATTCAATATTTTTATATTTTTAATGGATATAATTGTAAATCACGATGGAAATGGGATAATATTATTTTTTATGAATTTAATTATCTTCCATCTATCTGTGCTATTATAAACTATTAGAATAGTGATATGTAGATAAAAAATATAGTCAGTAATGGTCATGAGATTAAACATTATGATGAGGGGATGACATTATTTATGAGTTTGGTATGTTTTTAATAAATATCAGACCTAGAGAATGAGTTGATAAATGAATATCATAGTTCATTATTCTATATTCATCATGGAATAATGATGATTTATAGGGATTTTAAGGAATACTTCATATTGGATGGAATGATGAGAGGTAACATTGAGTTTGTATCTCATTTTATTCATTGTCATAATGATATGGTTCAATGACAACAGGCTAAGGGGATGTTGAATTTATTACTGAAAATAAAATGAAAATTAGATAAAATAAAAATAGATGATGTCATTTTACACCCCATAACCTATAAATTGAATAATTGTATATTTATTCTAATCAACTACCTTACTAACTTATCACACATCATCACTATCATATAAGACATCAATCTTGAATAGTATTCCATGATCTACTTCATGGAAGTGGTATGGTTTCATGGAGTAGCACATTCCATATTATTTGATCCTGATATGAGGTTTCCAAACTTGTTCTAGATATTCCATTAAGAAAATCATGATTCAGATATGAATTTTAGTTGTTTGTATCATCCTCATTTTTATGGTAAGTCTAAAGGGTCAATTCCAAACCTAGAGGATATATTGATATCATGTTCCAAGTATTTTAGGGGAGATTATATCCGAACCATTTTCTAGTATCTTTTTCATAAAATAATATTTTACACTCATTAATTTAGATGCCTTTTTATCAATCCTTCTATGAAAATAAATGTATATCTCTAATTTGATGTAATGATGTTAGATACTGAGTGCTATTGGGACCTAAGAAAGATAAATAAATGGAAGATATAGTCAGTTATATTCAAAATAAAATCATGGCATATATGATTTAGTAGAAAATTCAGACTAATAGTTACTAACATGGCCATGAATTTTATTTCAGTGAAAAAAATATTCTAATAATATAACCATGGATTATGATTTTAATATTTGGGAATAATGGGAAACTATTCCCAAGAAATATATATCCATTTTAAATTCTAGATCATATCACGATGGAAGATTATATTTAGTTTCTTCCACCAAACTACTAGAAAGACCATGTTGTGTTCCATGAATCTATCATAAATTTGTATATATCTTATCCATCAAATATAGAAAAATCAAAACCTACACCAATTGAGAAGGATAATTACTATGTGGAAAAAACAATTTATATTATTGATCATACACAGAAAGTTGAATGAACCAAGACCACTCATATTGCAAAATATTTATGATGAAACCAAAAGTTATTGGAAGATTCAAGGGAACGTGATGATTTATGAGGAAAAATTATCCTATTTTTTATATAGAAATATTGATTTTTGTGTGAAATTAATATTATGTGGGATGGATTATAACACCCCAAGTTTTTATGAAATAATATTTTTTATTAAACAAAATTTCATTGACGTGTTGAATTACATGAAAACCTATTTTTTGATTGAGTTATTAAAAATATCATGTTATTCATTAAAAATATCAAACAATGTCTTGTATTTTATTAAACACATCACTGAGTTTTAACAAAACAGTGACATATTATTAATTAATATAATTAAACGTGAATGTTATAACATATCCATGATACATGCTGATATTAATTCCAATAAAAACATTTTATTTATTTTACTATAATACATTTCTATAATCAAAACACATTTATAATTAAATACATAATATTAATATAGTCTTTGTGTGATAGTTTTTTTTGTAATTTTTTTTAATTTTGAGAATAATAATAAAATTCATTTTTTTAAATATATAGAAAATAAATTTCATTAAAAGAACATATTTTTCTAATTTATAATTTAAAAATTATATTATCAGGTAATACTTAGTTGTTTCTGAAGAGTATCAATTTTCAGTTGAATATTGAAAATTTCTGAATTTAAATTAAAAAATTAACTTTTTGATTAATTTTTTTTTTGTTTTTTTAATAGTTTTATTTGTTAAATTATAATTATATTAACAAAAAAGTTTTTCATAAGTCATTTCAATATTGATATTATATATAAATAATTTTTTATCCTTAGTAATATTTCAATTTAAAAATATAATTTTCAGTGCATCAATGGGAATAATTTTAAATTAAAATCATCTAATTCTGTGAAATAAATTTCAAAAAATGGATTACATATTTGGATTCATCATAATTTATATTATCTAAAAATTTCAAATAATTTTTTTACCATTCTTAATAGTAAAAACTGGTAAAATTAATTATCATGAATAAGGTTCAAAGAGGGTTTTACACATTACATGTGTTTATATGAAAACCAACCTTACTAAAAAGTAATATTTTAATTCAATAAATTTTATTTAATAAATAAAATATATATTTATAAATAAAAAAATTTATATTACCCTTATTTATTATAGATTAATTTCCAATGTAAATTAGAGGAAACAATTTACATATATAAAAACAATAAGGCTAAATGTGAGTAATCATATATAATAATGAATTAAAAATCGATAAACTTATTTATTTTGTATGGTGGGGATTTGTATAAACTTTATAGACCCCTCCATATATAATTATTCAATTACAATGTTTTATTAATTAAGGGATACCTCCCACTGTGAATATATTTCAGTATTTACAGAACATTCACTCCTCTTCTACTATAAAGTGGACTTTAAACTAATCCATTTTTTAAACCATCACACCTAAATAACTCATATAATACCATCCTAGATCACATTAAAATTTTAATACTCGTCATATAATAATTTCTTTTATTATGAATCTATCATAGGAGGAACTTTAGTAAAAACCTAAGGATGATACCCGAATAAGAGGTAACATTCATCATCATGTGTTTCTTATTTAATCCATCACCTCCATAATTTATTTTTATATCCTGATTCTATAATAACCTTATAATATCATATTTATTTATAGATTTTTTATTAAATTAATGACTTATTACTATTTCTACCTCCATCAAATGGGCTTTGAAATCAACATTCATGTGTATGGTAGACTATTACCTCTCAAATGGATGTCATTCTTTTCCCATAACACATTTGATGTACTTTCCTAATGATGAGATTATTTTTAATATAATATCTATAAATATTATATTTATGAATTTATTATAATTTTTTAATTTTAATATCATGCATAACATTATACTCTCCATTTTTGGGAATATGATAATGTTGCTCAAGTATACGGTGGACAATATCTACATGAATCTATATGATTCATTCAATCATTACATGGAATATATAAACAATGGATTTAGTGTAATGAATGATATATATGGAAATAATAATATTTATAAATGATAATATGTAATTTATTTGTGATTCAATCAATCTAACAAAAAAATGAGCACTGCCTTCATTCGTACATAATTTATATCATCTCCATGAAAAGTGCATTTCATTACACATTACTAAATATTCGATGTTAATAAACACACATATATAAAAAATTTATATAAAATTTATATCATGTTTATAATTTTTAACATTATGGAACCATTATCATTGTATGTGGACTAATAATATAACAACTCATAAATTATAAAAAAACAAAGCGACTATTAACTGAAACATTACTATAACATTGACGTATAAATTAATAGATCATAAAAGGGAATAATAAAATAAATTATTTTATGATATATATGAATATGAATATATAATATATTTATTATATGGGATTAATGACAGAGTATCATGTATGTCAGGACAAAAGGTAATATATTTCTTTATTATTTTTTACTTTCATGAGACACATGCCATGTTAATCAACTATTTACTTTATATGGTGTATATAATGATTAGGAATGTTTTTTATGATTCATATATTGTGAATTATTCATAAGTACATATCAATATAAGGATATCTATTTCTTGGGATTTAATATTAAAACATTACCAAAGCAGTAAGTCATTTTTGTCTCAATTTTCTTTCATTAAGATTTTCATTGCCTTATGCAACCAAATTCATTCCAAATGTTTATATAGATCGATTTTTAATATAATATCATGAATTTATTAATACCTAGTATATTTAAAATTTGATTCAATATTATTCATTCATGTGGTCCTATGAATCAATGTCACCAAATAGGTAATCATTTTATATAACAATCTTATCAATCATCGAGACTATTTATGTCTACAATTTAGATATATAATGATCAAAATCTTAGTATATTAGAATAATTTTATTATCTTGTGTTTATTCATGATTTCTTAAATTAAAGGAAAAAAATTCACTCATTGGTGACAAAAATTATCAAAATTTGTGTTTAATTAAATATGACAGTATTTCACTCCTTGGTCTGAAAAATTTTTTCTTCCAAAAAATATGATTTCTAAAATCGTTTGAAAAAACATTGATCATTGATATTTTAATATTATATAAAAATAAGATTATTCGAAAAAAATATGTATATATATTAATGGGTTTTAAATTATTTTCAATGTGTCATTTGTATGTTTTTAAAGTTATTTTCAATGAAAAGTGATAACAAAATATTTAATGCTTTAAAAGTTTTTCTCGAATATGAAATGATATTTTCCCTAATAATTGGATTTAATTATATTTAATAATTATCTTCAAACAATGATTAAATTTTTTAGTGATACAAATTCCTTATTGTACATATTATCAAAGGATACAATTATTATCATTTCTCACAATAGTTTCTATTTTGGTTTCATGATATTTATGAATCATTTTTATCTTTAACCGTTTATACCATGACGAAACTCTTATGTGAGCCACATATTTCTATGTGTAATTTTATGATGACATTACTATCATACATGCACAATTTTATAATTTTAGGATATGTTTACATTCTTATAATACCAATTTCCTTTCGGGTTCTATGGTATAAAGAATGTTTATGATGATGTGAAACACAAAAATATGGTTTCCTTTTATGATTAAAGGGACCTAAATCTCCCTACAATACATTTGGTAAATATTCATAAATCCCATTATATATAAATATTTGTAAGATGGAGTGAACCCGATATATTAATACATGGCTAAAATAGGGAGTGAACTCATTATAGTAAGTGAAGGATGTAAGAGGGAGTAAACCATGTTAAATAAGATTATGCTAGAATAAAGAGTAATCATGATATAGTGATGGACTTTATCCACTTTTGTGGACATGGAAGCGAGGCTTTTACCAGTATGGTAACAATTTTAAATGATTATCTGTATTCAAAAAATCATTCCCGATGGAAGTGTTATTCTCTTAGGGATTAGGTTTTTCGATTTACATATAATTTATTTCTTCTGAATTTATAATATTTATACCATGATTCAAGATTGTGATCCCTGATATGTATGTTGTAGTTTTCAAATGATACTCTCATGTTATCATTCATGTATGATGATATCAGGTTTATGGATCTCTATTTTTTTACCTTACTTATCATTTGAGATCACCCTTTATTTCTTTTTTTCGGTAATGTTGGATTTGATAAGATATGCCTATGATGGGCGATAATTTTTAATAACATAGTGGGAGATGATGTATCTTATTTATAGATAAGTGTTTATGATTCCATGTTTTCTACAATACTAAATTACTATTGTCCTCACGAATGTCTTTATTTAATTAAAGTAATATTAATAAATAATTATTCATTATATACGTATGAGAATCCAAGGAAATAGTATGAACCATCTTCATTAATGAATGGTGAGATCCATCTATGTGAATTTCTACATTAGACACTTTTGATCTGTATATATGTTACAATTCTACCAATATATGTAATTCATAGATATATATAAGTAGATGATTATTGAGGCCAAAATTTGATCCTTGAAAAAAAAAGTGAAGAACACTAAAATAATGAAAAAGGTGCTTCTTCATGAATGAAAATCACAAATCCCACTAGCATCGTAGTTGGTGCAAAGATACCAAGTCCTATGAGATCGTTGTAGATAAAAAATGATGGTCAACTATAGGAAATTGAAAATCATTATAGAGGGTGAAAGTCTCTGTGGATACCATGGAGGGAATGACATTCTCTTATGAGACTCTGGGAAAATTGAGGGAATATGGAATCCTTTATGACTACCACAAAGGGAGTGATGGTCGAGTCTATTTTTCAATTATACGTTTTGGATTCAGCCGCTATTATCATAGCATGATTTTCTTCATAGAACTCCCTTAGCCATTCATTCCCCTCATGGCGCCTATAAATAATGGGCTCCTCCCACTCCAAAGAATAGAGACTTAGAAATTTATTATTTCAACTTTTCAAACCATCAATAATTCCTTGATCTGTAATCTGACTAGGAAAATAAATCATATGAGGTACTTGAATAGTGTGAAACCATTTTCCATTTTCTCAAAATTCCTCCATATTTGATGTGGGATGCCCTTTTTGAATCCTATAGTCCATTGAAAAGGAAATAGACCCCTTCAGGTACTCAGTACTTTGCGAAGCACCTGGCATCACAAATCACCCTCCAAGAACATGCAGACTCCATTCATACAATGGGACACTATGTTATGAGAGGATTTTTATTTTTCGAAGGAAATTAATTTGTGTGTCCCTATATTCTAAGAGCCATGTTCTATATGAGCCCCAATTCCCTACAATGCCACACGCTCTATAATCCCCTATGCTCTGTGAAGTCGTAGACTTTGTGCCCTATATGCCCTTATCCCTTACGATCCCCTATGTTTTTCAAAGCCCCTCTCTGGGAGGCCTCTATCTTTGTGAGCCCATATTCCATGTCACCCTACAGGATTTTACAATGTGAATTATATGTCCATTGGGGGGGGGGGTTATGTTTCATTCCTTGCCTCATACTTCTTCTCATAGGCACGCTAATGGCTATTGCATCTTTTTTCTAGACACACTAACACAAGACCCTCAATGGATCACCCCTCAACCTCATTAACCACATAATTGATGGTGACTTCCCCTAATCATGGTTCAAACTGTTCTAGTTATATACGTCCATTGGGAGAGGAGTGATCCCTCATCATCTGAGAAATATGACGTAAAACTGACAAGAACTCACATCCTCAATACATGACATTAAAATGTGATTGCCTCATGTGTGGCATTCCGAGAGGATTAGAGAGGAGGTAGGTACTAGTTCCCTCCCACTGTCACTTTTCCTCTTGGATTTTTCACCTAGTGTAGCACAAGAGGCCCTTGAATTATCCTTTACCCACCATGACATGGTTCTCCCTGTATGATTAACATGAAATGAGCCATTACATTAATGAAATGACATCATTCTCAAACAACTGGGCAACCTCATCGGGGTTCCCTCCTAGAGTGATTCCCAATCTTCCTCTCATGTGGTCATTAAACACTCATAAGCCACTATTACAACAATAGGCATCTAACCATGTGTTAGCCTTGATTTACTCCTCATTGGTGGTTATTTCTCGAAGTAATCGTTATGTCTACTACTACCTCTTATTTTTTCTCAGACAGAGTATGACTTAATATGTCTTAGGGTAAGAAAAGACCATAAAATCCTCTCTGCTTCTCAATCCACATGTATGCCCCATTCCACTATGACCTCAACTATTTTGACATTGATGCCTATATCGAATGCAAGTTATGAAGGAATGCTCGTTGTGTTTCACACCCATAATCCCTCTATCCTAATCAGTTCATGTCAGTTCACTTCCATACCACATGACATTATATTGTATGCTCTTGAACTACGTGGTATTTGATCAATTTAATGTATATATGAATCCTTTTTTAGGTTCAAACCCATCCAATGTTAAAATATGATGTTTCCTCCTATGGGTTCACTATCCTGATGTGACATCTTCACATTTTAAAAAACAACACCATGGATTTTCCAACATGAGGTGTTTTGATTCACCCATTCAGGTCATTGTCCATGATGTACACCCCGACCACACATCCTATCATTCCAGGCATCAAACCATATGTAATTCCCACATTATATTCACACTTCTCCAACCAAGAGTTACCTTTTTGATATGGAAATATAACAATGTGTAATTTCTACACTCAATTCACACTACTTTAGCCAAGAGTGCCCCTCTTGGGATGGGATGGTAACCATGCATAATTCCTAACATGAATTCATGTTGTTTTCCTTTATGTGCACCCCAATAATATACCCGCATGTTATAACTTCATTGAATTTGATATTTTCCCTTTTCTGTAAAGCTATGTAGGAAGCCTCCCTGAGGTACAAGCCCATATACCATGTCCCATCTTGGCCTCTCCCTTTAGCCTTTCTATTTCAGGATGAACATTCCATAGCCTAGAGTTTGATCTTCATTTGGTTCTCATCTATGCATCTATTATCACGAGCTATCTTCTCAGGTAACTCATCCCCCCATTACAGAACTATGCGGACATTGATTCTCGAACATAGTTATTCATATAAAACCTCCCTTTTAATGAATCCAAACACCATAATATTCACATAAGTCCCCATATACATTCATTATATACCTTAGCACTTCCTTCATATCCATCCATATTTCATCTGGCCCACCACAACTATGTGGAATCATTTCATTCATCCCAATTCACTTTATAGGACTGAGATGCTAAAAATTATTATGTCCCAACATGTTCTTGGGATGTTTTCCATTGTGTGCACCTAGATTCAATATATTTCACTCTCAAACTATGTGTGCTTCGATCCCATTTTTGGTATGTAGGAAACCTCCTTGAGGTGAAAACCCAGCACATGGTAAACCATGGTGTCCCTTTGGTGGGACCAAATCATCCTCCAATATTCCCTATTAGGGGTCTAGATCAACCATCATAGTGTGACATCATTCCTCTATATGACACACCACCTGGGATTCACTATTTTTTGTGTGTTCTGATCGATCCATTTAGTACTCCCTTTTGGGATGTACCTTCATGGTGCGACAAAATCCATTTATGAAACACACCACCCATCTTCCACTCTTTTAGGGCCTTCTTATCCATCCATATGGTACTCCCTTATGGGTATATACCTTCCAGGTGTGACGTCTTCCCATTATCGGACACACCACCCAGAGTTCTGCCATTTGGGTGACCTAATCCGTCTATCTAGTACTCCATTCTGGGGATGTTACTTCATGGTGTGAGATATTCTATTTATGGGACACATCAACCTAGGTTAACTATTTTTGGGAATTTTGATTTATCCATCCTGTAAACCTTACTGTTTCTTTTTCCTAGTGATATAACCATCTAGTCTACATTCATTATTATTTTGATCAGTCTGATTCATCTACTTTGGACATTAAATTAACGACATACCCCATGTTAAACATTGGAATCCATGGAAAAAGTTGGATTCATGACTCTGGCATACTCTTCTATGAATTCAACTTGGTATTCCACAGGATTTCATTCCCTTGATAAGCCCTATCATAAGGGGAAGAAATCCAGTTGTACATCTATTTCAGCATCTTAACATGACATTGATTACCAATCACACCACTCCATTAAATAATGGTTGCTTCCTTGAGAAACCACATGGAATGTCCTTACATAAGAAGGTTAATTAACCGACACCCACAATTATATGACATCAGAAAGAGTTTCATGATCAATGTATTAATCATTAAACAAAAAATTTAATAGGAAATGAATTCCATGGTGAAATACCCAAATGGAGAGGGTGACATCCCATCACCTTGTTCTGATCAAGGTGAAACCATCCCTAAATAATGATGGATTCCACACACCTTTGGATTTTTGGAATATGTGGTGGATAGTTGTGCTTTCTCAATAGACGTATGTGAACTCTATATAAAGAATATATAATAGAAATGGTGAACAAGATTTGAAATTCTAATCCTTAACATGGGTAATGGTAGCATTTAGTGCATTATTAGATAATAATTTCACTAGATCCAACAATCTGTTGGTAGGTCCCCCCCCATGAAAATAGTGGACTTGGTGTGAAAATCACCAGGAATTGGGGAAATTATTCATTATAAATCCCTATCTGTTATTTTTTAGCGTTGATCATTCTATATAGCCATTGAAGATGTAACGTTGCTGGGGAACATGGAATCACTTTCCAACTGTCTGTGCAGATTGATGATTTTTATTTCTTTTTAGGACCCAAGGAATAATGATAGGAAACCAATCACCTCCTGCCCTTGGATGCAGGAGTAGGGGAAATGCCAACACAATAGTCATTCACAGCTTCATATTATCTATGAAAACATTACCAACTACCGGTGTCTGTCACCAATAAATCACCTCACCCTCCAAATTTATTCAATAGAGGGTGATTAATAATCTTGTTTGTCGATAACAATAATATGGGTTATCCCAATAAAGGATATGACCCATCATGAATTGGAGGCCTTCATTACCCATCATTGCTGCCACCCCCCGGGGATGTAGAGTGACCCATTGCATGCCAATTTGACCTACAATAGCTTCAGGAGAGTACCCTATAGTGCTATTATGATTCACTCCCTTATTCTGAAGAAGTACGAGATGCCTTAGTCCTCTTGGATATGACTTCATCCAGGGAGCCATTGAGAATTATTCTTACCCATCCATGTTATTGTAACTAGTCATTCCAATAGACTGAAGAGAATGTGGTCTATGACACTACATATCCAGATCAGATGACTTGGCATCAATGTTGGGTGAATGACCAAGAAAATACCCTCAAATGGGACTCATCATCCAAGGATTTTGTTATGTGATCCACTGTTGCAGCATGTTATTGACCCCCCCCCCCCCCCAATTTTTGTTACAGATTAAGGGAACATTCCTGTCCCTGAGCAGGAGCACTTCCATGCCATATCCAGATTGAGGTATCAACCACCCCATATGGAGGTTGAGTTGACTCCACCAGGCACCAGTGCATGCATCAGACATCACGAGCCTACCCACAATGATGTTTTTAGTAAGAATTTCCTACCCATACCATCATCAAACAATGTCGAGGTCCTATACATATTTCTAACACCCAGTACAAATTTCCCTCTCATTCCCTTTGTCTCAGTAGAGTTCCTCCCACTTCATCAACGGTCTTCACGATGGTCTTTCTCATAACAAATATGTTAATTACGACATTCTTACTCATACCGAATTTACAAGATGATAATGATGCGAAACTCTTACCTACACTATGGAAGACCACCATAGAGGTATTACCAATGTTCTAATGTTCTCTATGGGGACCCTCCCTGCACCATCAATCATATTCATGGAGATCCTCCATGAGTTCTATTTGACATTTTCCAAGGTTATCCTTTCACCACTGCATGTCCAAGTAGAGGTCCTCACCATGTTACATTTGACATATACCAAGGTTCCCCTCACACCCCAGATCATTAAAGTGTAGGTTTTCCCTATTTAAAATATCTACCGTATCCTGAAAGCCCATCCTAGGGGTGGAGGGTTTTTCTTCATCCCTAGAGGAAGAACCCTAAGATGCCTCAAACCCCTACGAAAATAATCTTCTTTCCAGATCCCAATGAGGAGTGTGATTTAATTATGCAACGATCACCCTGACCCTCTATGTATGGAATTGGGATATGAACTAGGCATATCTGATTTTTACTCCTGGATATCAAGATTCACCATATCATTGAGGCCCTATGAATATACATATATGAGAATGAAAATTTGGCACCATTCCAAGGCCTGGCCTTGAAATCCTCCTTTTAATGAACATGATCATTCTGTACAGAAATAATAGAACCTGTAGAGTTTTTTAGGGACCAATAGAGAATGAGAAAAAATGTGACCCACTACCAATGACCTAGCCTCTGTATAAAAATAATTGGGTTAGTGCATCATATATTGATGTGGAGGTGCAATTACTGAAATATCTGGAAGCAAACCAAGATGAAGTGGTTTTTAAGATCATTCATATTACTCTCCACCAACAATTATACGACTACAATGGTCCATGTTAGTGTTACTACCATTCCTTCAACCACCCACTGCTGAATAATTGGGAAATAATGTATGCATCCTGAGTTCATCTGATATGTTGGTTGGAAATTCTCATTGTGAACCATTTCACAAAGATGATCTAGATGATTGAAAATAATGGATTAAATATTCCAATGTCCCTCAAACAGGATGGGGTTATGTTCTTCCACTTATTCTTTTTCATAAGGCATTTCATTCTCCATCATTAATAGTTACCTAACCCAAAATCATGGTAACAATTTGATGACATTGGCTAGTAGTGCCACCTAGTTGATTTTCCACACTCCAAGTTTCTCATTTGAATGTATCACTTTTCATATATTTGAAACCTCTAAGAATGATTAATTCAGAGGTTTATATTGCACTATAATGTTATTAAGTAGTCATCCCCCACATGCATAGGTCTGTCACTAGGGGTAGTACACATCCCTCCATTTCACTCTTATACTGCATCAACCTGGTTCAACCAGTGATATCACGAAAATTACTATAGAAAATTTCATAGTGAACAATTTGTTCATGAGATATATCTGAAAGGGGGAAATGGGATAGGGTATGGAGAACAGGAACAACCCGCATGGGTAGTACAACACCTGCCACCCCCTATATGTGTCCATACACACCAAGAAATAATTTTTTTGGCCTTCCTAATCGTCATGATTCGTTACCTCTCATTAAAGACCCATTCAATTAAAAAGAGAACACATCGACCGTCAAACCCCTTGAACCCTCAAGCTCAGTGAATAAGACATAGGAAGATCCTGATAATGAGACACTACATTAGAAACTTGCTGAATAGAACAAGATTGTTGATGATCTCCTCACCGAGCATGTTTTGGAACGGTGGACAGATTTCGGTATTCCTCATTAATGACCTTAGTGGTCGGGTAAGTTAAAACATCCTCCTGGTGAGTTTCTTCACAATTATCTCGATAAAAATTCACCATCTAGATAGGTTAGTTGCTGGTGTTTCTAGAAGGAGGATGTGATATGTGTCAACAAATCCACCTGACTGGTGTGATGGCCTGCATCAAGACTAGGATCAAGTTCTAACAATGACTATGTAGGCTCCACCATCCACTTTTCATTTTCTTCCAATTTCCAAATAGGTTATTTCTATATCCCCTTGGGTAATTTATCCCATTTCTCCATGTGTCACTAGACCCACTTACCACATTGAAGAACTCTCTAACAAATTTGTGGTCAGGGACCCTCATCAAGAGAGGAACCCTCTCCAGGATGATCTGATGGAAACTATTATTACTCGCCTCAGAGATTTGGTAACTTGATATGTGGAAGTCCACCTGAGGTCAAACCATATATAGAATGGGGGAATTATATTCTATCTCATGGGGTTTTATAAATCCTACCATCTATCTTTTTAAAGGGATGATTTATCCATGGGACCACCTAGACCAATTTATTTCAAGGTGTGGTCCATGTTGGGAACTTCATCACAACATGAAGCTTCTATACACTAGTGTTTTATGAAAACATTGGTCGAGATTTTTTTTGTCTGGTACAACTAGTAACCCATTTGTCCAGAAGCTGGAATGGAGGATCTTTAATGGTAGTTTCTCTAGAAGGTCAGTTCCACCTTCCAGATGTCTAGCATCTCCAATCACTCCTTAGCAAACGAATTTCCAGATGAGCGATTTCTGGACTATGATGATAGGGGAAAGGGACTCAAATATTTAAATGATATGATTATAACTCAAGAATAGTTTCTAATGACGTTTCTTTGAAATGCGAATATCAAAATTTTCCTTTCCCTCATCATTCAGAACATCCCAGGTGGATTCGGGATTTCCCTAAAAAAATCAACATTTAGAAGATTCCTTACAGAAAGCCAAGAAGACATGTATGTTACCTATTTTAGTTCCTTAACTATGATACCCCAAGGTCATTACTAATGCATTTTCATAAATAGAGGCCCCTATATTATTATAATTGTTACCTATAGTGCCACCTCTATAGCTTCGATGACGCCCACCAAATTCATCGTAGCCTCAAGTCAGCAGTGCCCGTCTTTGAATTGACATGCACCCCCACATAATTCCCCCCCAGCAAATAGGTAAGATAATCAGTTCCACCTCCTCATCAGGCTCATTCAACCCAACTTTAGGACCAGGATCCCAAATACCATTTCCCAAATCAAAGGAACTAGTCCAAGAATTTAATGAGTTGGAGATTCCCAATTATTTCCAAAGTTACTTGGATTAAGGAATCATGTGGTTGGAATAATTCAATAGGCCTGAAGGGAATTATCTCACTGATCCCTCTAATTAGATTCCTTATAACTAGTTCCCTCAGAACATCCTCAATACGTGATACATGTTTAAATATTGGCTCCAAGACCACGTTGATATCAACATAGTCATATTGGTTCCATCCCTGAAACATGTGGACTATGTGTTTATAAAACAAGATACTTACATTGATGGCTAATGGATTCTGGTGCTAATCTTGGGTCTCAAAAGTATAATAATTGGATATCTCTTAAGGAAGTTTTATGTTCCCATGGTATAATATTCTCATGTATAAATTGTCTATTGCATTAAAAAGATGGTATGTTACCTTCAGAAACTACCTCTTCATAAATTTCTCATCATACGTCCTATTAGGGGCGTAACCACTAATGACATAAGTTAAAACAAATCCATATTCCTATGAAAAATCTGTCATGTACTCTTAAATATTCCATGACCCTAGAGATGTGTATTTCCCCCCAAATCCTCCCAAAATAGATCATTCTTCATGTGATGAACCGGAGTACCCTACAATCTATACCTTCAAAATAGTAAACCATTACATGGACCTAATGAAATAAAATTCCAGGAAGACACTTGCCACATCCCAAGTCAAAACCAACGTTTAAAAATCCATGGGTATGTGATTCATAAAAATTAATTGTACACTACGTCAATTCATAACCTTTATTTTACCAAGAGTAGATAGTATCCCCAATGTAGAGATCATCATTTGCAGCATTATGATCTCACTTCATCATATTATACACCACATCTATTTTTACTGATTGATCTGGAAAAGCTAGCTTGACTGTGCTATGATCAGACATGTTCTATTGTGAATGGACCTGAGTTAGCTAGTTATCAGACGATATTCACTCTACAAGGTTTGAAAAATGTGTAGCGGGATATGTCCATCACCATCCAGAATCATCTGGTTCTACTATCAGTGCTTTTCATACCCCATATGGCTGAGTGACCCCCTTCTAGTATAATTGTACACCAGGAATGGAAATATGATTTTATTGAATATGTTTTTGAAATCATTTCCTGGAATTTAATACTCGAGGATTTCCTCCTATCATAAGATGTGTGTGATGCATGTGTATAGGCTTTAAGAAGCAATATCATGGTTGAAATTGAGGTCGTAGTCACAAAATCCTTCCATGAAGAGGTAGTCAAACATCCAGAGTTTCATGACATCATTTCATTTTCTAGATTAGAAGAAGGTCATCATATAATGGGGAATATATAAGTACTTCAAATCACTTGACAATTCAATCTTATGGAGGTCCATTGTTTTAAATTCAACATAGTCTATAGGATCAATCATATCTCGACCCCAACATTCTATAAGATGTGGATTTATGAAAAAGATAAGCATCCCTATGACCTAAATATTCAAGGTTATGGTAGGATGGAGAAGACACTGGATGACGTGATATTCCTAAGGACCTAGTTTTGTGGCCTAGTTTTCATCATTGAGTTCATGGTTTTCTTATAGGGAACCAATTACAATTCATTAATGGGTAGAATATGGCTCCACATGTATGCAACAATCCCTTCCTCATATCAATAATTCCTTAATTAATCCTTTAATGGTTGATTTGTCTTACTCCAAGGTGATGCATATCCCTTTTCTTCTTGTGAATCCTGCTACCTTGATGTAGACTACTACAAGAGCAAGGAAAAATATATTTAGGCTAATGATGATGAGCAAACTACCATTGTGATTTACCTAAGGGTAGACATTTATGATGCCTACATTTTCCCAATTTAACGATTAAACGACCTAACCACATTCAAGGGGCACTACTTTTTTATCTTTATTACAAGGGGAATCCTCATTCCCTAACATATGGAGGTCAAGAAGATAACTTCAAACTCTTACATGAATCCTGGTCAATTAATCCATGATTCCCTCTACCCCATTGAGGTATCGGGATGTTTCCCCAATGGAAATGGTAATACATCGTACTTTATTTTTTCATCGAGCTACAATAAAATAGCTGAAACTATCACACCATTATTTCATTGATATTATCAATTATTTCTCCTTAGGTCGACGGTCAGATTTAATGAGATCGATAACTTTTGTCGCCATTGGTTCTTCAGTACATGATTTCCGAGATGAGATTTACCCTATCACTCAGTCTGGCACAAAAATTACATTAGGATCAGCCAGAAAGGAATAATTTCAACGTTCTGATGATCCTTTAACCACAGATGATATAGAGGATCTGGAAGATTCCCATCCTACATTTGAGGAAGGTGTCTCCTCCACCGTTGATGAGTTGGGATAACTGAATCTCTATTTTGAGATAGATTAAAATTAAAATTATATCAATTCACTCAAGTATACATAAGAAAAAAAATATTATGAGGATTTCAAAAAGGTTCATTGTGATGTATTTTATAGGCTCTATGATGAGATTCCAATGAATGATCCTCAGTTTGTCGTCTATAGTTTTGGTCTCCCATTAAATCATCATAGAATCAAATCGACTCCTAGAAATGTGAACCCTTCTAATGGATCCATTGCCGAGGCCAAGTTTAGTAAGATAATTAAATCCAAATTCATCATGGAGGTATAGTACTGTAGTTGGTTAGAAAAAATTGTGCCTTTCATGATGATGTAATGATAGATCAGAGTCTACATCAACTTTGGGATCCCAATCATCACTGTCTAAAAGATAAATTTACCCTCCCAAAAAATTAGATACTTATCTATGATACCACTATATTATATGATCATTTCTTTAGGTATGGGTATCTTGGATATAATCAAATCCAAATTTCCCCTGAGGATGAACAATACATCACCTTCATGGCACCATAATATATCTTCTTCTATCGGGATATTTATTTCTCTCTGATGATTATACGAGGCGCTTATTAGTGTCCTATTCACCGAATAATCAAGAAACTTCATGTGATGTGGGTGTAATGTTACATGGAAAATATGGGGGAAAAAAATGCCACTGCCTATTCAAACTCAGAGGTCTTGAGAAAGTGGTTGGATTCCTCCATTCCCACCACATGAAGATGAACCCCTACAAATGTTCTTTCTGGGTAACCTCCAAAATTTGTTTTATAATTTTTGATACTTATAGAGTAATTTAGATAAATATGGAAATGATAATGGATATCAACCAGATGCATCCTCTGAGAAACCATTGGGAACTCAGAGGTTTTCAAGGCCACAAAGCACACATAAACTGATTCATCACATATCTTACTAGAGAGTGTAATCCATTTTTATTATTCATTAAGAAGGATTTAAATTATTAGTAGGATGAGGGGTTCCTGTATTATTTTGAATAAATCAAGAAGTTTATATTGTGATCTCTTTTATTGATTCCACCTTTCTCTAGAAAAAATCTTGCCCAGTATTTTACTACACTGTAATAATTCCATGATTCCATTTTCGCCTAGAAGAAAAACTAGGGGATATATACAAATTTATATTATATTAGCCACATGATCGTCAATTCAAGATAAGATATTCATCAATAAATAATTGTTTCTTTTCTATATAATTTGATGTGCATAAATTTTTACAATACATGAAAATCTATTAGATACAATGGGTTTCTTGTTTGGATAAAATAATGTACATCATGAACCATCCCATGTTGATAGGTATTCTTTCTCGGTGGTCAGTGATCATTCAATAGTTTTATTTCGAGTTCATTTCCTAGAAGGCTATCAAGGGGTTGGAACTAGAAGACATCATTTTTTTCCCATCTAACCCTAGAAAACTGTCTGCCGACCATTATTTCCCAGATAAGGCAATCCTCTATTTGGATCAAGCCTTGTCATGTTTTCAGATGTACATATATAGTGCTTCAGACTGTCTGACAAGTATGATGCTCAATGATCCTAGACCTAATAAGGTATGCCTAGGTATTAGGTTCACCTCACGTTCAGAGGCTGTATTTCCCTACTCATTTCGGTTGTTATAACACTACACCAACAATTAATTTGATTAATTGGTTCTAATCAATGGCCTCAAGATGGACAAAAATATTGATTTTCATTATCATTATGTAAAGGGGGATTTTGGGATAGTCATTAAACAAAACAATTGTGACTTTATTGTTAGGTAGCTAGACCTTTCACTATAGTTAGAGCATTCATGCCGTTTGATAGCCCATTTCCCTTACTACACCAGAGATCACTATTGTTCCCTGGTTATGGAACGATTAAGCTAATTGATTATCAGGACATACCAGCTCTCTTTTAGAGACTTACTAGAATGATCTGATCATTCAGGTTGAACATCATAGAGTCATCACTCCCTCCAATCCATACAATGATGAAATCCAAAATGTATGTAATCTTACTGATTTTTCAATCACATCAGCCCCTTGAGTCCTCCATTTGTTGTAGATGAGTCCTCCAAAGGGACAAATACCTTAATTGAGTACCTCCTATATAGAGATATCATTACATAAAGTGTTGTAATTGAATGATTATGTTGGCATGCAGTGTTGTTCAACCTCATGATAAGTCCCAACCTTGTGAAGATCCTCTAAAAACATGGGTTTGATGGAGTTATTTTCTAATACATTCATGGTGATAATATTCCCCATGTTATTAATGATTTTCATGCCGGTTCCTATGGTTTTCATCATGAAGTGGTGATTAATTACCACTAGATCTATAGTTTAGGCTACTTATGGTCCTCTAGGATCCTTGACTACATTGAGTTTGTTATAAGGTTTCTTGCGTGTTCGATCCATGCTAATTTTTCATATCGACCACTAGATCCCCCATCATATAACTATGTAATATTATACATATTCATTCTATTGATTCAATCTTGTGGGGAGATAACCACCTATGACATCTCTTCCGAACATGTTAATAATGTCCACTACAGATTTTTTTCCATGTGGGGTGAGGAAATTATGATTAAAGAATTTGATGTATGATCTATCATTTTCTTCCTGAACTCAAATATATTCCTTTTATTTTAAGTTCCCCACATCAAACTAAATAATATTATAACCCTTTTTCAGGTATCTGAATTGATTAAATTGTATACCATGTACTATACCCATTCTAATCATACCACTTTCAATCATGCACAAGAAAATGGGTTGATCGATGTATTCCGAAAACCCATATCTAAAATTATGCAAGAATATGGTTTTCGAGAAAAATATTTATTGGTCGGACAACGTCCCCAATTCCCTCTTTGATTAAGGGTACTATGACTCGTAATTCCACCCAGGTTACTCCATATTCCAGGGTGTATGAATGGGAGGCAGTCTTTCCCATTGAGATTTAGTTACCGTCACAATGCACAATCTTCTACAATCATATAACCTCAAACAGAGAAAAAGATGCCCTTATGGATGAATTGAAATCCATATATAATAATAGGATATATTCCCATAAAAATATAGAGAGGCATCAGAAGAAGATAAATAGGGTTGTTAACAAGAAATTTAATCATTCTTCAGTCCTCTAAGGTGACACTGTATTGTCCCTAATAATTCCAATGATACACAACATGAATCCATTTATGTTGGAGCCTATGTGGGAGGTACATTACATCATTCCCAAGGATTACCTCAATTAGGAATACTACATATTCAGTATGTATATTAAGCATATTTCCTCTCCAATAAATTTAAAATTCATTATAGTGTATTTCACTTATGAATACATGGTTTTTCCTTTACCGCACGATGATAAACAACATGAGTTGTCTGGAATGAATGATGTAGAACCAGAAAGAACTCATCCCACATGATGATATACTAAAAAATGGTTGAATTTTATGGCCATAAAAAAAGACACCACCCATATTGCATGACGTTAATCTATAGACAACCAACACACCATAGTACGAGCTCTAGGACCCAGGACTAAGATAAGTCTCATCCAAATCATATGACATTAAAATGTACATCATAGTACCACATGAATTTAAAATTTCATGACCTTGCTACATGATGCTGACATGCATAGGTTGGTTATATTATACATCAGTAAACTGTGACATAATTGTATTGGTTTCAAGATGAAAAAAACACAACCACATTGTGGGGTACTCAGCTAAGAAGGAATCTTGTTTGGAATTAGTCATTCACCGTTTTATTTTTCATGTCCAACAAACAAAATGATTATTATAGTGACACTTGGACTCCTATTCATGGATTTTTTTCTCTAAACATGTGATAGAAGAAAAAACAATTGAAATCCAATTCCTCTTATTCTCATTCATGGGTCGGACCTGGATGGTGTAATGTTTCTAGAACTATATGTGGCTTGATTACCATCGTCTTGAGATACATATGAATTCCCCGACATCTTTTTATCAAGTCTAGACCCAGGCTCTACAAATAATCTCTTTAATTTAACAACTTTTCCCTAATCCTTTTGGGGTAACATGGTTTGGCATGCTGCCTCTTTAGTTCTCCTTCACGTTGGGTTTGCAATGGACCCACCACATACCTACCTTAGAAAATTTTCTTCCCAATGCTCACTATGTGATGTTAAACATCACACCATTCATGAACTATATGTGCCTTGATTCCCATCCATTTGGGATATGTTGGAATGCCAAGAAATAATTCATTGGCTCCAGTCGATGTTCACATATTATTTTTACTGGCCCCTTGGATTGAGTTCTCTTTTATAATTATGATAGGTGTGGTATATGGGACTTCATTTTCCATATTCACATGAGTATATTTTTCTATTCCATACACAGTCCTCTTTTGAGATACCTCCACCTCATCTTCCCCACCACATGAAATTAAAATACAATGAATCCAAAACTAGATATAGATTGATTCTCATATTCATGAGATATGTAGTAAGACACATAAATTGGGTCTTTGGTTCCTTCCATTGGTATCATGATTTTTTATGACCCTTTGGAAGGAGTTTCCCCCTTGGGACTGCAAATGGTGTGGTGTGGACTAGTTTTTTACAAATTCATAAAACGGTATGCTTTATCACTAAATAAAAATTTTCATTAGACACTCCACCTTTCCACTGTTGTATCACAACATGACATTAAACTACATTGAATTAAAAAACCATGTATGTATTGATTCTCATCCTCATGGGATACATTGGAATGTATGGACACTTGTCCTTTGGGTCAATCCCCATGTTTCTCATTTTGCGTTCTTACCTCTTAAAATTACCTTTTGAATGCATATGGTGTGGTGTGGACTTCATTTTACTCATTCATGTCGGGTCTATGATAGTCACACCATTTACAATCCCCCTATAGAATTTACCCTTTCATTGTCATCCTCGAAACATGACATTGAACTGCACAACATTTTCAGAACCACATATGGCTTGATACCCATCCGTATGGGATACATATGAATTCCCAGACACTTTGTCATTGGGCCCAGCCCTAGGTTCATCAACCCATTTCCCCATTACATCCACTCATATTCTTGAGTTTTACACCCTTAAAAAGAACCCTCCAACTCTTTTATTCATCATTAATGTGATCATATACATTGTGGTTTAGGTCCTAGAGTGTTGGATTCTACATATTCATGTCATCGTTCCTTATCCATGTATAATGTGTCCCTTTAATGGGGTCCCCATTCTCCTATACATCTGAAAGAAACCCTGGGCAGTATGGATGCATTGCATTATGGCTAACCTACTATTTTAGGTCACCGTCTCAGATGATCTTGAATGAAATCCTATATAGGTCTTGCATCCTGAATATGGTCAACAGTCGACCCTTAGTTGATTGATCCCATACCAGGTCAAACAATGTAGATTTTGTGTTTTGAATATGGTCAACATTTACCCTACATCATTCTGTCACCCCATTATTCCCAAAATTTTGGTCTCATGATTTGCATCACATTACACACCATCTTGTTCTAGTGGAATTTCAACTCCATTCATGTTGTTCATCAGTTCACCATTTCATATTTAGTGGACAAATCTGCATCGTAGGGTCTTCATCGACTACACACCATCTCCACATAATGAGTATTCCATGTGTTGTAAAGATTTTCCCCACCCCTGTTTTGCACACTAAGAATAGCTCACATGGGTCTAGTATCACGACCCGACCCTACCAGTCCCGAGCCGCAACTACCTCAAGCCCGCCTCCATAGGCTAGAGGCTGGAGAACAGCGCAGAAGGCATAACAATCTCGGGGACGCCTTCGCCCAAGTACTTGTACTCATGCATACACAACCCACAAGACGCAATAGTGCAATGTAGAAAGGAAACCAAAAGACATGAAAGTAAATCCCAACCACAGTCAAAGAACAACAACTAAAAAGAGGAAGTAAAGTGCTGGAAGTAATGACAACTAACCTGAAAGGTTAACAGGGAAAACACGCACCCAAAAACAAAGATTCCACAACCCGGCAATAGGTGAACAAAAGAAGACAACTGGATAGACTCCCACCTGGATACTCTAGCACGACCCATGTGCGCTACTCCAACTGATGTGACCTCTACGCTCCTACGTAGTCACAACCGACATGTCCGTCGTCTGCAAGGGCACACCAGGTATGGGCAAAGACCAAGAAGAGGGGAGTATAAGGATACTAAGTATGATGCCCCGAATGCTCGAGGGAGAAAGAAAGATGGCACTAAAGATGTGAGTAGTAAACTAATCAAGAACAGAAGAAAATTTTAGTAAGGATTGTGCAGCTCAAACAAACAGAAAATATGTAGGAACGGACCCTAGAGGGCGGGAACGTAAGTAGGGATTAATTTGTATATATATATGCTCAACAAGAAACCCAAACGAGTGTGTATGGGGATCTCCGCCTCCAAGCTCAGCCCAGGGTAAGTCGTCATTAGCTGCAAATGATTCCATCCTCATCCCAGCATCTCATCCCATACACCTAGGAAACCCAAGTCAGAGGGGATCAATCACCACACTTCAATACTATCCTCTTTGGGTGGCACTGGCTCTCACACATGGTTTTTGGGCTTGTCTCATGGACGCATCTGAGTGGGAAAAAGCACCCCTCTTCCTCCGGGGTCCTTAGGTAACGTTAGAACTGTCACATCACAGATCCGCACAACTAGGGTCCCGATATGATAATCACGGAGGGAAAAAGTCACCGACTAGCCTCATCAGAAGGACTATGTATGAAACGTCAACGAGTGACCCACTACCCATCCCTACTAGAGGGTAAACCCTAATACATCATCCGGAGACCCACTGCCCAGCCCCGCTGGAGGGTAGACTTGGAATAAATCGACGGGTGACCCACTACCCAGCCCCGCTGGGGGGTAAACCCGGAACATGTCGACAGATGACCCACTGCTCGGCCCTGCTAGATGGTATACCTGGAATAAATCAACGAGTGACCCACTACCCAGCCCCGCTGGAGGGTAGACCCAGAACACGTCGACAGGTGACCCACTTCCCAACCCTGCTGTAGGGTATACCTGGAATAAATCAACGAGTGACCCACTGCCCAGCCCTGCCGGAGGGTAGACCCGGAACACGTCGACAGGTAACCCACTGCCCAGCCTTGCTAGATGGTAGACCTGGAACCAAATGTCGGGTGACCCACTGCCCAGCCCCACTGGAGGGTAGAACCTAAGGTGTCGTCGGGTGACCCACTGCCCAGCCCTGCTGGAGGGTAGACCCTAAATCATTCTGATAGCATCACACTACCACTAACATCTCCATGTGACACTTACAATTCCACCGTGTGTTGGTTCAGAGCACGTAAAAAAATATCTCCACTTCACATTAATATGATCTCAAAGGGGGTTCCACATGCTCCAACGGGTTGCACCATTGCAGTTATCGCAGAAAAACACGCAAAATAGACTACTTACTCTCCTGATACGGACAACCAGTGGATATGGTACTATTCACCGTAGTCGGCCCATGAGGGCCCGCACCCCGGCTCCGATACTCGTCGGGTGAACTGCACCATTGTGATGCTCTCGGAATTATATGCAGAATCGACTACTCATGTCCCATGAATAGACATCTGGTGAAAAAGCTGCCAAACGCTGCACGCAGCTCAAAGATGGCTCATGTGGCCCACATCTAAATTCCCACATTTATGCCCAAAAACATACCAGAAACCTCCGCCTCGAATCCAGGGTCGTATCGCCACTGACGACACTCAAATCGGACATTGGATGTGTCCGAGCCAACCCAAACAAGAATTCTGACGTAGCACTTAATGCACGTGATGCACCACCAAGCTCCTGTTCTGGGGATTAGAATTCCCTGAAGCCACCGCAGAAATATACTCCTTGAGACAAGGATCATCCTGCCGTAGACAGCATGTAAAACAGAAAACTGTAGCGATATTTACGGTTGTCTGAAGCCGGAAGGGACAAGCCCTTGGGTTGGACCGGTATAGCTGGCCGGTCCACCTTGCTTGGCCCGCCCGTGCCGGCTGGCCTGGCTCGCTGCACCGGCCCGCGGCTTTGCTTCATTGACTGGCCGTGGATCCATGGTCTCCTCGTATTCCCCGCTTCAGCCGACCAGCTGCGAGGCCGGTCTTCGGTCTACGAGGAGGCCCGCTGGAAGCGGGTCTCGGTTCCCTTCGAGGGGTCGTGCCGCGACCCCTGTTTACCAGGACGACCACGCCCCGCCGCCCGATCGAAGCGTCGCGCTGCCGCCCGCACACCGGGTCGCCACCTAGAGTCGGAGCCACCACCTGGAACCAGAGCCGCTGCCTGAGAGCTGACATGCCGAAGTTCACCGCCGCCACAGGAACGTGCAACACCGCCGCCCGGGTTGCCGGACCACCCTAGATCCACCGGAAAGAGTGGGGTATTTGGCCGGAATTCTTCCCGGGGCCACCCCGGGCACCCCCAGACTCCAAAAATTTATCTGAAAGGATCGTTGCGAAGAGAAACTCGAGACCTACAAAACCAGGGGCCTCTCTTGATGATCGGAAAACAATTTGACACAAAGAAAACTAAATGGAAGAAATTTATGAGAATGGAAAAGATAAAACACGAGCCTACCTCGAGGGCTTTGCCCGATGCTTCACGATCGAGATGACGAAACCGCCTTTCCTTGATGGAGTGATAGAGGGGAGGTTGGAAGCTTGTTGAGAGCCCTTTCGCTAGGGAGGAATGTCCAAGGAGGGTGAAGAGGGTGGTTAGCGTGTTTAAATAGAAAAACACACTTAATCACACACTCATCGACCCTTTCCCGAACACTTGTCGGGGCCGAGATTAAGCCTCCCTTAGGGAAAACGCCATGCCATAAATGCAATGGAGTCTTCAAAATTTAATTCTGAGCATTCATTCAAGAGTTATAAAATTTGACCCCCGTGACCGCCAAATTACGAAAATTCCCCTGGGGGCGTTTTTCACAGTTGGTCCGCGCTCGCAAAAATCATACGCCACTTAGGGTAAACGGCACATTCTGGACTCAACGACGCCCTTAGTTTCCCCGTCCGAGATACCGTTCATGAGCTATTATATTTATTTAGCCCGCCCAGTGTGGACGCACGCCAAAACTAATTCCGGCCACACCGGGGCTCAGTTTCATACGCCGTCAGAACACCCTGCTCTAGAATCATATCAGGAGAATTTCAAAGTTTCAAAGGCTCAAATCTGGGGTTCTTACATCATTCCCTCCTTCACATTTTTCATCCCTGAAAAACAAAACTATTAAAACAGCTCGAGGTACTGGGCCCGCATCTGGCTCTCACGCTCCGAGGTGTTCTCCTGCACCCTCCCATGCTGCCACAACACACGAACTAGAGGAATGGCCCATCCGCACAGAGTCTGCTCTTGCCAGTCCTCAGTCGCCACCGGGTGCTCTGCAAAGGTGGCTTCGTCCTCATTGTCCAGCTCTGCCCATTCGATGACATGTGTGGGGTCGTGCACGTATTTCCTCAGCTGCGACACATGGAAGACGTCATGCACTCTCTCCAGCTACGGGGGTAGAGCGAGATGGTAGGCGACCTCACCAACCCAGCGCACGATCTCAAAGGGCCTAATGATCCTCGGGGACAGCTTGCCTCCCCGACTGAACCTCCGTGTTCCACGTTGTGGGGAGACTCTAAAAACGACATGGTCTCTCTGCTCAAACTCCAAGGGCCTACGACGTCGGTCTGCATAGGACTTCTGTCTGCTCTGAGCCATCCTCATCCACTCACAAATGACCTACACCTTCTCAGCCATTGCCTGCACTAACTCTGGGCCCATGAGGGTGGTCTCTCCAACCTCCGTCCAGCACAAGGGTGACCAGCATGGTCTCCCGTAGAGGGCCTCGAAAGGTGCCATGCCAATAGTAGAGTGGTAACTATTGTTATAGGAAAACTCTTCCAAGGGAAGGTGATCCTCCCAACTCCGACCGAATTCTAACACGCATGCCCTGAGCATATCCTCCATCACCTGGATTGTGCGCTCGGTCTGCCCATTAGTCTAGGGGTGAAAAGTTGTACTCATCCGCAACTATGTCCTGAATGTCTCCTACAATCCTCGCCATAACCATGACTTAAACCATGCGTCACGGTCGGAGACGATCGTCAAGGGTTCTCCATGATGACCGACTATCTCCCGAACATATAATTGTCCCATACTCTCCACCGAGCTCTGCTCCATGATAGCATGGAAGTGCGCCGACTTCGTGAGTCGGTCCACTATCACCCAAATTGAGTCATGGCCCTTCGCTGTGCAAGGAAGCCCTGTGACGAAATCCATAGATACGCCATCTCACTTCCAATTCAGGATATTTAGGGGCTGCAACAACCCTACCGGAACCTGGTGCTTTGCCTTCACCTACTGATAGGTAAGGCACTGAGAAACGAACTCAGCTATGCTCCGCCTCATGCCAGACCACCAAAACAGCCGTCGAAGTTCTCTGTACATCTTCCCCACACCGGGATGTATGGCCAAGGGAGAAGTGTGTAACTCCTGCATCACCTTCTCCTGCATCTCCACTGGTACTACAACTCTCCCCTAAAAACATGATCTCGTGATTACCTCCTTTAGAATACCAATCGGGTACATTGCCCGTGGATATCTGATAACGCATTACCTCACTATCAAAATCTCCCAGCTGCGACTCTCTCACACGCTCAAGGAGTGAAGGAGTCAACACAATCAACTGTAGAAACGTTGTACCCTCCTGCTCCACCAAGGTCAGCCGAAGGGAAGCCAACTAATCTGAATCATCCTGGACTATGTGAGCCTGGGAATTCCTGCTAAGGGCATCTGCTTCTACGTTGCCATTACCTGGAGTGTAGACTATCTCTAAGTCATAGTCCTGCAGAAACTCTGGCCAGCACCTCTGCCTCAGGTTTAAATCCCTCTATGTGAAGATATACTTGAGTCTCTGGTGATATGAGTAGACTACAAAACACTCACTCAAAAGTTAGTGTCTCCACAGCCTCAAGGAAAATACTACCGCTGCCAGCTCCAAATCATGAGTCGCATAATTCTGCTCATGGGGCCTCAACTTCATCGACCAATATGCAATTACTGCCCGCTGCTGCATCAGGACACACCTGTGCCCAGCTCCTGATGTGTTGCAATATTAGAAGAACTCAACACCCTCCTCTGGAAGCCTCAACACAGGTGCACTAGTCTGTCTCTGCCTCAACTCATCAAAGGCAAGCTGTCACTGATCAGTCCAGGTAAACAGTCACCCCTTCCGTGTCAAAGCGTTCAAAGGGGAAACAATCCTGGAGAGGTCTTCCACAAACCACCTGTAGTACCCTTCCAACCCAAGGAAACTCCGCACCTCAGACGCGTTCTTGGGTGGCTCCCAACAAGTACCACTTCTATCATTGCGGGATCCACATCCAATCCATGTTTTCTAATGACGTTCCCTAAAAAGAGAACCTTGGGAATCCTGAACATGAACTTCGAGAGCTTCCCATACATCTGGTTCTCTCAAAGTACATTTAGGAATATCCTAAAATGCTCTGCGTGCTCCTCCTCTATCGCTGAGTAAATGAGTATGTCGTCAATAAAGAAAACCACAAACCTGTCCAAATACGGCTGGAAAATCTGGTTCATCAAAGCCATGAAGACGACAGGGGAATTTTTCACACCAAAGGGCATCACCAGAAACTCATAGTGCCCATATCGGCAACGGAAGGCCAGCATCTGAATATCAGCATCACAAACCTGCAACTAATGGTAGCCAGATCGAAGACCGATCTTCGATAACCACTTCTCCCCTCACAACTAGTCAAAGAGGTCATCGATCTTCAGCAAAGGGTACTTGTTCTTTATCATGGCCTGATTCAGTTGATGATAATCCACACAACGACATAGACTCACATCTTCCTTCATCAAAAATAGACCTGGAGCTGCCTAGGGGGACACACTGGGCCTGATGAACCCCTTATCACGAAGGTCATCCAACTGAAGTCGTAGCTCCCGAAGCTCTGTGGGTGCCATTCGATATGCTGCAGAAGATATCGGAGCAGTCCCCAACTTCATGTTAATGCAAAAATCCATCTCCTGCCTTAGACGTAGTCCCAGAATATCATCGAGAAATATGTCCATGTAATCCTCTACCACGGTAGGGATCCAGGTGCCTGTAGCATCCGCTGATCCGAGAGTGCTCGCCAGCCGGTGCGAAAATGGTCGGGGTCTCCTTCTCAGAGTACTCATCTGCTCTGCCACGAGGTCTCGTTCACCAAGGATGGTGAACCTCGTCCCATCAGAAGACTCACCTAAGACTCATCTATGACCATAGTCGATCTAAGCGTGAACCATATAAAGCCAATCCATGCCCAGGATGACGTCGTATGGTTCTATCATGATGATGAGCAAGTCCCACGTGAAGCTCCTTCCCCCGAACGACAGTTCACACTGTCTACAGTTAAAAGTCACCAACGAGGCACATCCCGTATAACCCTCAAGGCTAAGTGCAGGTGTCAGCGCCTCTACCGGAAGCCCCAACTCTCGTACCAATAGTTGTGATAAAAAGTAATGGTTGGCGCCCATGTCTACTAGAATTGAAGAAAGGGTGGAGTAAACACAATGCATACTTCAGACCATCTCGTGCGCTGGAGGATCTCGAACTCCCATGGCCTGAAGCTGCCCGCGGCCCCTACCACCAGCTCCCTGAGCCTGGCGTGGGCCGCCGGGTGGGGGGGGGGGGGTTCTCGAAATGTCGTCCCCCACCTCCTGGTCCTACCAATCTTCCTGCGCCACCACCTTGAGGACCACTGGGTCCCCGCCTAGGTGACCCTTGGACATGGTGTTGCCTTTTTCTCTACGGTGCTCCCGCTACCTACCACGGCTGATTTGTACGCCTGGTCAGGCAATCCCATGGTAGGTTACCTAGTCCGTCACAAGCATAGCATCAGACCTCCCCTGTATTCCCCGGTGCCCTACTCCGCCACTATGGTGTGCAACCTTGTCCCTGGGTTTTCTCATGAAAGGGCCTCCTCGGCTGAGGCACAACCCTCTATTGTCTGCCTGCTGAAGACGCTGCTCTAAAACGGCCACTACTAGGTCCTGATATCTAGAGCCCCTCATCCAGGAAGCTCTCGTTCCCAAGCTCCCTCTCCAAAACCACTACGTAATTGGGGATGCACAAGGGCACCACGCTATATTGGATCTCCCTGTGAAGACCCTGCTCGAACTTCCGCACCCGGAAGTAGCTGTCACAGATCATGTCATGTGGGTAGTGCGTAAGGTCAGTGAACCGGGCCGAGTACTGGGACACAGACATCCCTCCATGCTTCATCTCTATAAGCTCCTGGATACGAATGGATCTCAAACACGAGTGGGATTACTCCTCCTAAAAAAGCTGCAGGAAGCCATCCCATGTGAGGGACGACTCGTCATGGGTCTGCGTCACCAGATCCCACCATCGCCCGGCTGTCCTAATGAAAATACTGGCGGCTAGGGCCACCATCTGGTATGTTGGGGTCTGTACTAGCCTGAAGAGTCGTTCCACTGACTGAAGCCAATCCTCTGCCACATGGGGATCCGGATCCCAATGAATCCTTGACGGCCTCTGACGCTGGAAATCTCGAAGCACGCTCAGTCTGCGCGTGACCTCAGCCTGAACTGCCGGTACTATCTGCCGATCCTCATGTGTAGGGGCTACTGCTGGAGTGCTGGGCGGCAGGGGATCATGTGAGAGTCCCTAAACTGAAGCCTCATCGCTCGCCGGACCGTCATCACGAGTTGCAGAGGGTAACATGGCTGGCTGCCGTCGTGGGGGCATCTTGGAAATTATCATGGGATACCATGATCAAATGAGAATATATATATATACATAACAGTAATAACAAAAGGGAGCTGACTCAAACAAAGTACGGTCAAAGACACATTCCTACATGATGCATGTTTCAAAAATTCAATGCAACAAGTCTCAGCATGCTGAGTCTACAAGAAGGTTATCAGGGTCCTGCTAAATGGATACGTCGGCCGCCTCTACCATTAATGGACTCCCTAGCATGAGAGCTGCTCTCGAGACACGTCAACATCATTTCCCTAAAAGAACCCAACAAGTTACTTTTTTAAGGACATCCTAACAACGCTCCTAGGAATGAACCACCTCTGATATAACTTTTTCACGACCCGACCCAACCAGTCCCGAGCCGTAACTACCTCAAGCCCGCCTCCATAGGCTAGAGGTTGGCAACCAGCGCCGAAGGCACAATAATTGTAGGGAGTCCTTCGCCTAAGTACCTGTACTCACGCATACACAAACCAAAAGATGCAATAGTGCAAAGTAGAAAGGAACCCAAAAGACAGGCAACTAAATCCCAACCACAGTCATAGAACAACAACTAAAAAGAGAAAGTAAAGTGCTGGAAGTACTGAAGAGTAATCTGAAAAGTAAAAAGTGCAAACATTCTCCCAAACACAAAGATTCCACAACCCGACAACAGGTGAACAAAAGATGACAACTGGATAGACTCCCACATGGATACACTAGCACAACTACAGTGCGCTACTCCAACTGCTATGACCTCTACGCTCCTCTGTAGTCACGATCGACATGTCCGTCATCTGCAAGGGCACAACAAGTATGAGCAAAGCCCATGCAGGGATGAGTATAAGGATACTCAGTATGATGCCCCGAAAGCTCGAGGGAGCAAAAAAGAAGGCACTAAAGAGGAGAGCAGTAAAATAATCAAGAATAGAAGAAAAGTTTAGTAAGGAGAGTGTAGATCAACCCAACAAAAAAATATGTAGGCACAGACCCCAGAGGGAAGGAACGTAAGTAGGGACCAATTTGTATATATATATATATATTCTCAACAAGAAAACCAAACTAGTGTGTAAGGGGATCTCCGCCTCCAAGCCCAGCCCAGGGTAAGTCGCCATCAGCTCCAAATGATTCCATCCTCTACCCAGCATCTCGTCATGTCCACCTAGGAAACCCAAGTCATAGGGGCTCAATCACCACACTTCAATACTATCTGCTTTGGGCGACACTGACTCGCCCGCACGGTTTTAGGGCGCATTTCAAGGATGCGTCTCAGTGGGAAAAAGCACCCCTCTTCCTCGGGGGTCCTTATGTAACGTTAGAACTGTCACACCACAGATCCGCACAATCAGGGTCCTGCTCCAATATTCATGGAGGGAAAAAAATCACTCACTAGCCTCATGAGAAGGACTAGGTCCGAAACATCAGCGAGTGACCCACTGCCCAGCCATGCTGTAGGGTAACCCTAATACATCATCCGGCAACCCACTACCCAGCCCCACTGGAGGGTAGACCCGGAATAAATCGACGAGTGACCCACTGCCCAGCCCCGCTGGAGGGTAAAACCGGAATGCGTCGACAGGTGACCCACTGCCCAGCCCTGCTGGAAGGTAGAATTGGAATAAATCAATGAGTGACCCACTGCATAGCCATGCTGGAGGGTATACCCAGAACACGTCAACAGGTGCCCTACTTCCCAGCCCTGCTGGAGTGTAGAACTGGAATAAATCCACGAGTGACCCACTACCCATCCCCACTGGAGGGTAGACCCAGAACACGTCGACAGATAACCCACTGCCCAACCCTACTGGAGGGTAGACCTGGAACCAAATAATGGTTGAACCACTACCCAGCCCCGCTGGAGGGTAGACCCTAAGCTGTCGTCGGGTGACCCACTGTCCAGCCCTGCTAGAGGGTAGACCCTAAATCATTCTGATATCTTCGCACCACTACTAACATCACTGGTTGACACTAACAACGCCACCATGCGTCAGTTCGGACCGCGTAAAATAAGATCTCTAATTCACATTAATATGATCTCAAAGAAGGTTCCACATGATCCAACATGCTGCACCGTTGTATTTATCACGGAAAAACACACGAAATAGACTACTTACTCGCCCGATACGGACAACCGGTGGATATGGTACTATTCACCGTAGTCTGCCCGTGAGGGCCCACACCATGGCTCCGATACTCGTCGGTAAAACTACGCCATTGCGATGCTTTCAGAATGATACCAGAATCGACTACTCATGTGCCCGGAATTGGCATCCGGTGAGAAAGCCCCAAAACGCTGCACACAGCTCAAAGATGGCTCATGGGGCCCACGTCTCAATTCCCACTTCAATGCCCAAAAACATTCTGGAACCCTCCGTCTAAACACCAGGGTCGTATCTCCACTAACGGCGCTCAAATCCAACATTGGATGTGTCCGATCCAACCCAAACAAGAATTCTGGCGTAGCACTTAACGCGCGTGACGCGCCACTGAGCTCCTGTTCCGAGGTTTAAAATTCCCCGAATCCACCGCAGAAATATACTCCTTGAGACGAGGATCGTCCTGCTGTAGACGTCGTGTAAAACGGACACCCGTAGTGATATTTACGGGTGTCCGAAGCTAGAAGGAACTATCCCTTGGGCTGGACCGGTCTAGCTGGCCGGTCCACCCGGCCTGGGACGGCCCGTGTCGGCCGGCCCGGCTCACTGTGCCGGCCCACGACTATTCCGCACGGACCGACCATGGATCCGAAGTCCCCTCGCGATCCCCGATTCAGCTGACCGGTCGTGAGGCCGGTCTTCGGTCCACGAGGAGACCCGCTGGAAGTGGGTCTCTGTTCCCTTCGAGGGGTTGTGGCGCGACCCCTGTTTACCCGGACGACCGCGCACCGCCGCCCGCTCGAAGCACCGTGCCGCCGCCCGCACGTCGCGCCGCCACCTAGAGCCGGATCCGCTGCCTGGAACCAGAGCCTCCACCTGCGAGCTACCATTCCGGATTTCGCCGCCACTGCTGGAATGCGCCGCACCGCTGCCCGGGTTGGCAGACCACACTGGATCCACTGGAATAAGTGGGGTATTTGGACGGAAGACTTCCCGAGGCCACCCCGGTCGCCCCAGGACTCCAAAACATTATCCGAAGGAATCTTTGTGAAGAGAAACGCGAGCCCTACGAAACCAGGGGCCTCGCTCGACGATCAGAAAACAATTCAACGAGAAGAAAACTAAATTGAAGAAATTTGCGAGAATGGAAAAGATAAAACACGAGCCTACCTCGAGGGCTTTGCCCGACGCTTCATGATCGGGATATCAGAGCCGCCTTGCCTTGCCGGAGTGATGGAGGGGAGGTTGGAAGCTTGTTGATAGCCCTTGCGCCAGGGAGGAATGTCCAAGGAGGGTTAAGAGGGTGGTTAGTGTGTTTAAATAGAAAAATGCACTTAATCACCCGCTCATCGGCCCGTTCTCGAACTCTCGTCGGGGCCGAGATTAAGCCTCCCTTAGGGAAAAATCCATGCCCTGAACGAAATGGCATCCTCAAAATATTAATCTGATCCTTTGTTCATGAGTTATAAAAATCAACGCCCATGACCGCCAAATTAAGAAAATGCCCCTAGGAGCGTTTTTCACTGTTGGTCCCCGCCCGCGAGAATCATAACCCACCTTGGGTAAATGGAACGCTATGGACTCAACGAGACCCTCAGTTTTCCAGTCCGAGATACCATTCAGGAGTTATTATATTTATTTATCCCACCTAGTGTGAACGCATGCCAAAACTAATTCCGACCACACCGGGGCTCAGTTTCATACGCCGTCAGAATGCCCTACTCTAGAATCATATCAAGAGAATTTCAAAGTCTCACAGGCTCAAAACCAGGGTTCTTACATCTAGGTATATGGGTATGTTTTTTTCATATATGGAAGAACCACAATTTTCTTTGTCCGAGATTTATGACCATAAACATATATCTCTTATATCCTTATCATACGAAGTTGAACTATATAGTCTTCATCCAGGTCATGTGTTGATATATACCCTGCCATATGATTTTATAATTTGAGAATTCATTAATCCACTGGAATTATCCTTTTTGTAGGAATCATTTAAGAACTATGTGTGGCTTGATTATCATACATGTTTGATACATAGAGATTCTTGGGATCTTTTCCATCGGGTTTAGCTGCCGATTTATGATGCTTTTGCATCCCCTTTTTTTGCATCTGGGTAGATTTTTATTAGAAAGGTGTGATCTTGTTTGAATTTATTTTATCCTAACTAGTTCGGGTTTGGACTATGGAACTACATTGCATGTCACCATAACATATTGTGTCAAATTTATAAACATAAACTAGGATCATCAGTCAGAAATTCCAACAATCAATTCTTTAAACTATGTTTATTCTCTCGGATGTCTGTGGTGTGGGGTGTACTTCTCTATCCTCATTGTCATTAGGATTGTAATAACCACAATGCATAAAATAATGATCCAATAGGTTATCAATGGAATTCCCTTCTGATAATTATGACATAATATATAATGACATTAGGAATGACAATGACATATAACGAAACCAAATGTTTTGAGATCATTACACACTGTTTTTACATGTCTATGTTCTGAATTTGGAAAATATTACATACATAGTTGTGTTAAGAGAGATTTTTGGAGTACTATAAGACAATTTTTTTTGAATTGTAACCATCATTTATGAATAGTAACAAACCGTTCGGAATATTAATATTACCCTTATAAATATTAAATGTTCCAAAATAATATTAACATCCCCCATGAATGATTAAATAAAATTTACGCATATTATAAGTGAAAATATGTCCAATGTAAAAGTATTGGTATATTTTTATGTCATAATTAATTATTTATATTTATATAATTAATTTAAAAAAAATTATGTTTTTTTCAAAAATTAACAATTCATATGTCTTTTGGGAATAAGGTAACACTATAAGAACATATGTAATTTCTCAAAGCATTATGAAATTATTTTTAATTTTAAAATTTGTTTTTCTCCTATAAATTATGATTTTTATTAAAAATTAAATAAATAATGTTTAATAATTATTTTTGAAAAATGGTGTTTATTTTTTGTGTTCTACAGGTTAAAAAATACTTAGGGTGAGTTATTTTTGATTTGCCTAAAAACATGATTTTTTGATGAATAGTGAAATGCTATAATTTACAAATTATGCTAAATAAATTAATCTTAGATTCATGTATGATGTTCTAATAAAGTAAATCCAATTGAATCAAACTCACATTCACTAATTACTATTCCTGATAATGATATAATCACTAATTCTGGTCTCATTAATAAATAATAATATAATTAATATAATATTATAAAAACACCTTTCCCCTCCAATATAAATACCATCTATCACTCCATCACTCCATCACACCACTCAATCATCATGAATTGTCTAAAATATTTCACAAAATCTTCACTTTTTGATGCCCCACCTCCCAAGATATTCTGGTTCCCTCAAAAGACCAATCGAAGGTTCCTTAAGAAGGATTCAAGAGGTAATTCATCTATCTGTCTTTTCCTATAATATCCTTTCAAATTCATTATTTTGTAAACTCTCCCACCGTATCCCCATACATGTTATATAGGAACAATATTATATTAAATATATTTGAATTTTATGATACTAATGTGACAATATATCATCAAAAATCATTCACATCATCATCATATTTTAGAAAGGAAAATGTTGTTCGTGAGATATTAATTTATTGTCTTCAAAAAGGACATGTTTTCATTTTCCTTTATCTCCACAATCACTAGTAAATAAACCATTTTAAAGGTACAAACATATTATGTTATATGTATTATACCCTATTAAATGTTCTGGAACTAAATTTTGTATATATTACTAAATGATTAAACAGAACAAGTTTGTTGTGGTCAAAAAATCTCCCGAATTAACCAAAACAATCATCATTATATTAATTTCTAAATATTCATTATCATTGTATAAAAAAATATTTATATGTTAATTTAAATTTATTTAACATCATAAATAACATATAATTATAATTCATGGTGTTTATCCTATTTTTAAATGATCTTCCATTCATTAATATAAGTGAACCGTTTAAGTTAACTATAAAAATGAGCATTCAGGAAAAATGAATTTATACTTTTTAACTCATCCGTAAACCCAAAAATGAACATAATATAAACTTAATGAATCTTATTAAGGTATAATGTTTTTCAATTTGTTAATTAATGAATATTAAGTGGTTATATATTAAATTAATATAAATAAAGCGTTCAGATACATGGTAGGGGGAAACTCTCGAACCAAACTCTTTTTTTTGGGTTGTTCCCACTTCAACCCATTTTTTATATGGATATGAAAAATAAATAACTTATTAATCATTATCATTCACATTATAGGATATAAATTTTCTATAATTTATTTTATTAATATATTAATGATTTCCAACATGACCCTTCATTCAAATAAACACACCCTTTTTTCTCCTCGAAAATTTATTCACTCTTCCCTCATGGTTAATAGTTCTATCTAAGGAATTATAATCCATAATTATTTTGGGAACCGAATATTTATGAATGTATGTTTTATGATTTCATACCCTTTCCCTTCCATGTTTTATTTTTACTTTGAGTTTTGACATATTTTCAAGGTTGCGTTAATGATAATTTAAATGTTATGATGTGATGGGGGTGTTCTAAATTAAATAGAACAATATGAATGTTATGATGTAACATGTGCACTGAGAATTATAAAGAACTCCAATTCATTGGGTAATGTGGGTACTCATAGGAGTTAATGTGAAATGATGTGTGAACATGATTCTTGCATGGTTCACATATATGATTTGTTGTTGACCACTAAGACACGCTGTTTCATTTTAATGCATTTCCATATTTCAAGTCTTTTATTAATGCTTCCTATCAAATTCATGATCATTTTCATGTGTCTTAATTGTTCTCATACATCGTTATATTGATCATATCTATCCAATTAATGGTACTTTAGATGACACATTTTTTATACATATCCTCATGTGATTATGTGTTCAAAGGAGTTTTCAAGGGACAATAAGAATATAGAGAAGAATGAATTAAATTAATGTTTATATTTGATGTTGTAAAATTTATGTTTGGTCCTAGTTTTCCCCAGACACTAAATCTATGGATCCTCATTTTGTAATACTATTATGTTTATCTTTGTAATGTAGTAATAGAAATGTACGAAAATCATGGGTCTCTATAGTTTGTATCACAGGAGAGGATTAGTTAATTTAGGAATTAGGATTAGCGATCGGTTAAGAAATCATCTAGTATGAGACTATGCACAAATATACACACTAGAAGATTTACACAAAGTTCCTATATTATATTGTTTTAGTGAAAATTGTAAAAATGTTAATGTTATTTACTTATGACTTATTGGAGTATGTTTTGTTCAATGATATTCAATTTAATAAAATGGTGGGAACTGTGAAAAACCATGCTAACAACCCATGCGAGGGATATTTCAATGATTGCCTGGGAAACATCCCCAATGCCTTGGAATGAGGATTTGAAAGCATCATGATGATGCTTACCCAACTATATAAAATTATGAACAATAACTATAATAATGTGGAACATCCTCCTTCACCTAAGAGGGTTAAACAAGATGTCATTTTATTTATGAGGAAATAACTAGTGTTGTTTAGTGGGTCTTTTGATCCACTAGTTCTAGAATATTGGGTCCACTCCATTGAAAATTTATTTTATGTTCATCACTATTCTGAGACGGATAAGGTCTCACTCTCCATTTATTGTTTAGATGGAGAGTCATATCAATGGTGGGATTTGATTAAGAACACCAAGCAATGAGATGAAATTGAAAATATGGAATGGGAATGATTTATGATCAGATTTAATAAATATTATTTCCCACGAACTCTATATATGTAAGTAGAAATAGAATTAATAAAGATCATGGGAAAGGAATGAGAATCATTCACATCCAATAAATCAAATTTCATAATGCATGGATGCTACACTCCTATTTTTCTTTTCAACAAGTATATAAAAATAGTTATATTCTATTGTAGATTTGAACCACACCTACGAATGGATCTTGCAATATGACATATTTGAGTTATAAAAAAGATGATCAATGTTCCCTCAATGTGTATATGGAGTTTATAGAATGGTCAAAAGGATATCGTGATAAGAAAATATTGATGGAGTTTCAAGGAAGAAGATCTAATGATAACGGTGGGAAGAAAACTCAATGAACCACATGGAAAAAATGGGGGAAGATGCATCATTGGAACTGCATCAAAGGGGAGGGAAATGAATTATGTGTGTTAAAGATGACCAACATGATCAATAGTGTTGATGGGTCCTAAGAAGCACGGATAATGTATTTGAAGAAACGAGAGCCACACCAATTGTTCAAGGATACAACTATATGGTGTAAGGGCACTATGAAATCCATTGCACTAAACATAGAGTCCTCAAGGGTATTCGTAGTTAGTAGCTAGCCAAGCTAATGGGACAAGGGATGGAATATACCTTCACTAATGAAGAAGTACAGAATGATAATGATTCAATACAAGGTAAACATTCCATTCACTGAAGAAAGAAATAATTCTTATTTGATTCTAGTTTTACACATTCCTTTATATCCTCCAAGTTTCCATGAAAAATAGAATCGGAGCCCCAAAACATTGATGTAGAGATATCTGTAAAAACACTATGTGGTGGAATCATCGAAACCCAAGTGTTTGATTCTTCTCATGTTGGTGTATGTTAAAAGATTATTCGAGTGAATCATGTGACACTTTTAGTTGTGGAATCGACATTATAATGTAAATGGATTGGATCTCTTTATATAATGAACACATCAACTGTTAGAATGTGGAAATATAATTACATATTCTGAAACATTTAATGATCCTTTAGAAATTAAAGTAATATCTTGAATCTCAATTGAAATATCCTTCAATAGTGTGGGTGTTGATACCCTAGAATGTAGCATACCTCGCCTAAATGGTCGAGTCAATGGAAAGTTCCAACCTGTAGAATTTTTGATTGTGAAGGAATACAATGATGTATTTCCCGATGTGGTACACATATTTCCCCCTAATTGTGATATAGAATTCTCAATAGAACTCATACCCGGAGCTACTCAGTAACACCCGACCCCAGGCTGCCCCAGAGACGGTGTAATTTTACATAATACATGGTGTGTAATATTTTTCTTATAAACAGAAATTCTGAAAAAATAAACATCATGTTCCACTAAAGAGGATATTTTCGGTTTAGTTTGGGAAGAACTAGATTCAATTTTTACAATTCCATCAAAATTGAAAGGGAAAAGAATCGAGATAGATCCGCCACCTAACGGTTTTTCAAATCTACTAAACTAGTAAATTATAAAATAAGATGTATTGTGAGCATATGGATTCCAAGTAAGGTGTTTTAAAATAATAAAATATTTCAAAAAAACTTTTGAAAACATTATAATAAAATTATCCATAAAACATTTTCTTAAGTATTGGTGCAATAGATGAAACATAACATAACACTATAACCAATAATTATATGTTAACATTTCAAAGAACACTAATAGGATCACAATGAATCATGATCTAATACTATTTATGATCAAATAAAATATAGGTTGTGCAACATATAAAGTAAGAGTCATTCTATATTTAATTAATGTGACATGGTAAAGTGAATGTACCAAATTTACAACTGATAGTAATACATGATCATTGATCTGTAAAAAATAATAAAATCAATTGATTCCTTAATAACTATAAATTATAATATGGTTAACATATCTATATTTGCGGAATAAACATTATTCCATAAGCATTTACTTCTTCGAATTCTGATAAGTACATGTTCTTTAACAAAGTATATTCTACTAGTCGAATACTAAAATGTTAAATTAAATTTCATTAACATTATGAGAGAAGTGCATATGTTATACTGTGTAAAGGCATCATGCCAAGATCGTAGTTTCTCTCATGATACCTACTGATGAATCTAAGGGATATTGTGGTCCCCACACATCACGTATTAATTTTAATTTATTCTTCATCTCATTAAATAAATGTTCATCAAATCACATTGATTTTATAAATTACCCATCATTTTTCATTCCAAATGTCATATATTACTAGGTTTCTCATTTCTTATTATTCAAAGGGTCCTATAAAAAATTAAACAATTTAGATTCTTATTCAATATTTGGTAATTATAGTATAATCACATTCTTTAGTATTTAAATGTATATAGTGAATCAAGTACATAAATGTCAAATATAAAAACTACACGGTCATATAATAAATGACAAGTATGGTTGAAAACTTATAACATATGTGATGATAACAAATTAATAGAATGAAATATAGGATGTGACACATAAATGATAACCCTTTAAATTCCAAATCCTTATTAATAATGTAAACAAAATGCATAATGGAACTTCATCATGGACTAAATGCATTACTAATTTAATGGTTAAAAAATTATTTCATGAGGGGTACTAAATACATAGCTGTATAATCATTCAATACATTGATGATTATGTATAAAATACCACATGGTTACTATCAATTATATACACAAAATGTTAAGAATTGAGAATCATGAAAATCAACCATAACTAATACCATTAAAAAACATATAAAAATTAAGTAAGTCATACGTACTTATATATTCATATAGACAAATATTATATCTAAATATTTTTTTGAAAATTCGTAATTATCTAGGATTGAGTATTTTAAAGTCCATTTATGCATAAGGGTGTATATAATGGATTTTACCCTTAAATTGTAACTTATAAGCCATTCATTTTTCAAAAATAACATTACTTATTCATTATTTACAATCATTGGAAAATCAAAATAAAATTGAGGATCAAAGATTATATGTAAAAATAGATATATTAATATATACACATAACTGATTATACGTAATGTATAAAATACTTTACGCCAAAAATTCCAATGACACATATATGACAAAAATATATTTGGCACATTAATTAACAAAGGTTACAATATTTTAAATCATAATATAAAATGTAAAAGATTTATTCCTTAAAAACTCATATATATGTTTATGTAAATACATATATATTATATATATACATAAATATAACAAATTATACATAGAATATATAAGGGTTGTACACAAAAAATTTAATGAAACATACATGTTTTAAATATATTAGGAAAAATAATTAAACAAGGGATCATTAATTTCATAATGTGAAATTAAATATAAAATATTTTGTTTATAAAATATGTGCATATATATATATGCTTATGTATATTTCAATATATCGATTCAAAAAACATCACACCTACTAGCATGATTAATAATTAGGAAAATAATTAGGATTAAGAATACACCATCTTAGAATGAACCTATAGGTATCATACTCAACTATGTACGTATAAATATATGTATAATCATCAATTTATATTTATATACATAAATTAAAATGGTAACAAATAATGAAAACTGGGCCCCATTACCTGGTATGAAGGATGATTAGAAGTTTGGAGAAGCTTGATAGAGGAGATGGAAAGGAACAACACCATAGGGTTCTGGTGAAAATTGAGTTAAATATATATATATATAAATCATAAATAATATATTTTTAATGGACCTCTCATGGAAAAATGTGGCTCCTTAGTTTAAAATAAGACCTGGGAATTCCAGAATTGTGTAAAATGAGTGAAAATAGGGGCCAACCGGTCATTGGTGTAGAATAAAGTTAAAAGAAAGAGTTGTATGGTTATTGGTGTGGCACAAACGGGAGGTATAAGAGGATGAAAGTGGCAGTTTAAGAGCGGAAAAATAATGGGCAGTTGAGATTATATTGTACCCTGATCCAATGGATGAGGTGCACTAATGAGTTTTATAAAATACGAATGGTAGAGATCTGATGAGGAGTGGATCAGATGACTATGAGTGATTTGGTGTTTTCAAAATGGACAAAGGGTAATGATTAAATCATACAAGGTCTGATGGATACGAGAAAAAATATGTTTTAAAAATAATTGAATGGTCTTTATTAGATCTGTCGAGATCAAATGAGTGATAAAAATGTGGTGGAGAATCCGTGGCCGTTAGGAATAGAGGACCAAACTGGTTGGATGGCTCAGATCTCACACTATGAGATCTAACAGTCCAAATGTGATCCCACATTAAAATTATCATCCGAGGTAGAAATGATATAGGTAACACAACTCCATTATAAGACTTTGGATCCTGACATTAGTCCAGAACCCCCCGTCCCCCATCTAGAACATCCCCATACCGGGTCTCTATGGGTGTGCTCCTATGCCCACCCCTAACGTCAAGTCGCCCTATACAGTGGCACACTTTGGCACCATTACAGGAACATGCCCATGCGCGTATGGGCCTGACAATGGAATTTAGTGCAAGCGACTTAGCAAAAATCCCTAGGACATTACTTAGGGTTGTCAGTGAAATTCCCACCATTTCCTTGAGTGGATGCTTATAAGGTTTCCCATTACAATTTGGGGTACTCACAAATTTTTTTAGCAAAGTAAAAATTCATTATTTATACACATAAAAATATGTTTTCATATACATATATATGTGTGTCTTCAAACAGGGAATACAAATTCATTATTATGAATAAATAATTTCATAAAACTGAAATTTTAATTAGTTATAAAATCATGAGTTTTAAAAAATAACGTTATAAATAATAATTTAGTATATAATAATGATAATCTTATACTACTATTATAAAAATAAAAAAAATGTTATGACGTTGTTTTTCTACATCTATGGATTTAAAAATTTATAAACGATATTTCCAAATTTTGAAATATATAAAAAATTAATTCACGATGTATAACTCAAATAATAAATACTACAATAGTTATTAATTTCATTTTCCAAAAATAAAATGTCAAACTAAAAAATATATGTTACATTAATCTGAAACCACGAAGTATAAAATGTGTTCTTATTATAGTATTACCATGAAAACACAAGGGATATGATTCAAGCCCATTTTAATCTTTAAATCATCATCCTTATAAAATATATTAAAATATATTATTATGAACATGTTTAATGTTATAACTTCAACAAATAATTTTAACACAGGGCAATACTCATAATACATAGATACTTTAAATTAAACTACTTGAAAACCCAACAGATATAATGTCTCATAGCCTATAGACACTCAACGGTCTCCTCAAAGAGGAAAAAATTGGATTTTCGTTAAGTACATATATAAACATGACTTAGGGTGTTCCAAATCCAACATAAAATACCAAAGGGGGTCCTCATCATTAGTAAGATCCTCAGTATTATTGTTGTGGTTCTGGTTGTAGTGATGTTCATCGTGACATATCTGAAAGTCCCTTACAATTTTCATAGTTTTTTTGTTGTGTTGGGTGTTATCACTAGGATTTTAATAGGTCTTTCAGTGGGTATTATAGGGTATTGAGGTTCTCTAGTATTATTTTAATGTAATCATTTTAATTTTTTATTAAATATAGAAGGACTTCTATTTATTTGGACGTATTGTTTTGAATAGAATTGTAATGATGTGAAACCATACAATAGTGAATTTACATAAGAAATAAGTTTGGGGCCTTACATACACCTATCTCAATGTTTCCCTATTGGATGTCTCTTATAGAACAGGAGTTAAAGAAAAATATGGAAGACCATTTGGGAAAAGGGTTCATACACCCAAGTGGATCACCTTGGAAAGCACCTTTGATTATTGTGAAGAAGAATGATTGATCAATATGGTTCTGTATCAATTATTGAGAACTCAATAATATCATCATAATGAAAATTTATTGTCATTAAAGGATACATGATTTGTTCAATTAGCTAAAATGAGATCAATACTACTCAAAGGTGGATATTCGTTCTGGATATGATCAGTTGAAGATTAAAAAGGGAGATATTCTGAATACTGACTTCTATATAATGCATGATCACTATGAGTTTTTGGTGATGTCATAGGACATTATAATGCCTCAAAAATCATCATGGATTTGATGAATAGAGTGTTTAGAATTTACCTAAAAAAATATGAGCGAGTGTTTATCGATAATATTCAAATCTACTTCAAGAGAAATGAGGAAGATGATGAAAATCTATGATTTTTTGGTGACATTGGCAATGGAGAAGTTGTTTTCCAATTTTGGAATGTGTGACTTTTGGATAAAGAAATTCATGTTCATTGGACATGTGATCACAAGGGTAAGAATTTATGTGGAACATTAAAAAACAATGGTGGTCAAGGAATGGCCCAGACCATTTAGTGTCATAAAAATATATAGTTTTCTTTTATTAGCTTGGTACTAAAGACATTTTTTGTGAAATTTCTCACGATTTTCAAACCTGTTAACTAGGTTAACCTGGAAAGGAGTAATGTATTTTTGGATGGAAGAATGTTATGGAAGATTCTATGAGATAATGAGTAGGCTGATCACTGCAACTGTATTAACATTACCTAATAGAGGAGAACGATTTGTGATATATAGTGATCCCTAAAAGGAAGTATATGGTTTTTATTCTTGAAAAATTATAATGTGACACCCTATGTCTCATGGAAGTTGAGGATCAAAGAGAAAAACTACATGATTCATAATCTTGAGCTGGAATCCATGATTTTATTCCTTTAAAATATGAAGGTACTACCACTATTGTGAAAAGTGGGACATATACATCGACCACAATATCATAATGTAATTATTCACCCAAATTATGCCCAATATGTATTATAATAGATGGTAATAACTAATCATGGACTAATATATCTCCATTCACTACTATATTGGAAATGTGAACAATGTAGCTAATGCTCCAAAAATAAATGGACCTCCTACTATGTCCATGATACAGGTTTAGAAATACTTAATATTATAGGATATTCAAATTATTGATTTAGATATCATAGGGGCGATAAATCCTAACAATCCCAATTTAATATTCAACCATATATCTAAGAGAATATTGAAGAGTCGCAAATGGGTTATCTGGAGTTTTAAAAGTTGTTTGATTTAGTAATGGATGGGAATATGTAAGAGCTCTATCTCGATGATGATTGTGTGATTCAGTTTGAAACAAGACTTAGGGAGCCTTCATCAACCGGGATAAGGAGGAGCTGTAACACCCTGACCCTAGTTACCCAGAGTCGGTGCATTATTTCCCAACATTGGCATGATCACAAGTAAGATCATGTCTCAAAATAACGATTAGTTTAGTAGCCTTGGAAACACTAGATATAATCATAATGACTACATTACATCAATAAGTGAAAACTATAATAACATATTGAATTCATATCCCCTCATACTATCCCAGTAGGTCAATCATAAAATACATCATCACATCCTGGAAAAAATAAAACAATGAAAGGGGTGAGCTCAGATGCTCAGTAAGGATAACAATAGAGAGGAAACATTCATTAATAAACATTTAAATTTAAGGAAATGTATAACAAAAACAAAATCCTTTTAAACTTGAACTTCAGCATAGTATGGGAAAAATAAAATGAAATAATTCCATTTATTTATTCACATGGTTATTCTACTAAACAAATAATCACATGAAATATAAATAACCACTTTCATAATGATAGAATGCATAATTCCAGACTATCATAACCACATAGCCAAGGCCTCGTGCCAAGACTACAAATAAGATTTTGTCAATGCCTTGTGCCAAGACACTAGTTTGTCTCATGGGACCAACCGATTCATCGATGATCTATAGCGGGCTGCACCCGTCACATACTAATTCTAATGCATTCCTCATATGAAAATGTTTAAACCTAACTTAATTATTCTTATTAAAACTAGCATACGAAATGTCAATACAGTAACCACAGACCATGAATGGTATAAAAATAGCACATCCACAGTCAAACATAACTCATTCGATACAAAATGAAGGATTTATTGTTTTGTATTAACCTCAGTCAATAATAATGAATGATATTGACATAGATGAAAATATCCATCAAAACTACTTGAGAGAAATATCCCCCTTTTCTTGAAAACATTTAAAAGTCACATTGTTTGTCAAGAAGCCATTTAAAAATAGATTTCTAAATCAAAGTACCCCATACCACTTTGAAACTTTTAAAAGGAGTTTTAATTTTAAAATTTTAATTTCCATATAAATAAATACTTAAAACCATTTTTTAAAATGTGGACATTAATTAGAAATATTTTGAAGAATAAGTATTTAAGACATTTAAAAATGGTATTTTAGTTAGAGTTTCTAACCAAAAGAGAGACACTTGAATACAAATTATTGCGGTAATAAAAACATTTTAATATCATGAGAATAAAGGGATTTATGATACTCTTTGTCAAAGTACATTATAAACACCACATAAAAGTGATTTGGTGTATAATAACAAAGAAGTCTCAATGGAATGTAAATTGAGATGAAATATCTCATAAAGGTCATATCATTAGGTTAAGGATAAATTAAAAACATAGTTATGCGTGACAAATATAAATACAATAAATATGATTGGATATTCAGTGTAAAACAATAAAGTACATTCACACATAATCTTGTAAAAACAACACCAATGAATTGGATGTTTAACTCAACAAATGGAGAATGGGTTAAAATTACTCTTTTCAAATTCATATCGATGACTTGAGAAAATATCAATAGAGTGATTATGTGTATCAAAAGTATATCCACAGAAAAGGGCAGTGGAAATTATGACATAAGAAAATGAATAGTGATTCCACACATAATCATGGAGTAAAATAATCAATGATGTTTGCGTAAAGCCGTATAAATGGAAATTGAAATTTCAAATTCCCTTATCGATTTGGTAACTTATGAAACATACACCCATGAAAGAAGGATAATAAAATGATGATGTAAATATATATAAATTAAATTATATTACATAATGAATACAATCATGGGTAGTACACACACCAATGCAATAAATAAGTGGTGAACAATGGAATTCTCACGGAATTAAAAGTGAGATAAGAAACCCCTTAATTTGTACTATTTCCTTGGTCGATGGTAGGTTAACCTCCTTTATAATGGTGAAATAATTTTTATTTTATTATACAAGAATCATTTACATTAATATGATATCATATTTGATCTTTTAACATTTATTTGATAATAATATCTTATTATTATCGTCATTTCGGGTGTTAACTTACTTGTTTTCCTTTATATTCTTTGTTACGTAAGCCTTGTTTGTTATGGATAGGTTGTATCTTATTCATGTACAGAATTATATAAATTCCATAAACATTATTTTTAATCATCATATGATAATTACACTTGAATGGATATGATGGAGAATGAATCTCATCGCATTCATGGAGACGATATTCTGTATGTACGCATTAGCGACCATATCATTCTTTTGATGTTAAAATAATATATAATTGGATGGTATATCATACAGATAGAATAATTATCATGTTATATTTATTATTTACATTAAATAAACCATCATTATTATACCCATCCAAATAATAATTTATTGAATGACAATTACACCACGACGTGGAGACGGTAAGTCGTACGTACACAGGTATGGTGACATGTCATTCAAAGGAAGGATAGAATAATAAATATGGTTGTACCATATTTATAATAAAATCATAGTATATATAAGATATCGGAGTTATAATTTTAGAATAGAAATAACAAAGAAATAAGAAGTGGAGGAAGAAAGGATCTTGAAAAAGGGTGGTGAAATTATTACCTCTTCTTCTGGTTGTTCCTTTTGATTTGATCAAAAGGGATCCTTAGGATGGTTCTATGACTAAAGGAAGGACTCTAGGATGAATTGAGGGAAGTTGAGAGAGTATTTGGGTAGGGGTTGGGCGATCCAAAATTCTTTGAAGGTGTGAATTATTGATAAGGAGGTGTTCCCTTTTATGAGATGGGTGATGGCACCTTTGGAAAAGCTAGAAATATTATTTTATAATAAATTAATATTCGGTTTTTAATGTCTCAAAAGTAGATTATTTATAGGTTAAGGTGTGGATGGGTCTAAAACCACTCAACCAATATAATTTTGATAGGTTTGGATCATTATATTAACCTTATCATTTAGTTTTAACTCTTAGTCAATTAGTTTGACCCTTACTATGTCACTTTAAATATTTATAATATATAGTTAATAAACATAATATATATCTTCAAGATCCCCCCCCAAGTGGTCCATTAATTATATACCTATCATGATATATGTCTCTTGGCCGAAACTTAGATTTTTAGGAATTTAATATCAATTAATAAAGCAATATTTGTTTTAAAAATCTTTTATGTCAATTTTGACACTATTCAATAATTGTTTTTTGTGAAAATCATAATAGAATGATTACTTCGAAAAAATTTAATTAAGCCAATAATAAAATGTCATATTAACGTAGAAAATTATTTTAGTTCATTAAAAGTCTCAAATTATTTTTATTTGGGTATTTATTATATCAATTATTTTAATTATTCACTATTATAGTAAATACCGCATCATCATTGTGTCATATATAAATTCAATTATTTATTGTGTTAAAATTATAAATAAAATATAATTATGTAGGAAATCGTTTTATCTTTCTATTTAATAATTATAATCTAATATAAAACATATATAACCCTATCTAAAAAATATTTTTCTATAAGATATTTGCTTATGTCATTTTTGTTTTTATTTTAACTTAATTAATATAAAGTGTCATTATCACTTACAAGTGGCTCCATGGGCTCCCAAAATCAACCCAAAGATGACTATGGTCAGACATGTATCCACCAATAATGTTAGGACACGTTTTAGGATAATTTAGTATTATTATAATATTATTTGTTAACCCTTGTTCACCGGATTTACCCTTTAACCATGGTAAATAAAATATTTACCGAAATAATTATTCAAAATGTATAAAAATAAAAGTTACCTAATTACACAGTTTGGATATCCTGATTCAAAATATGTAATCCATTTTTCCAAATTCCAAACACAGAAGTGGCAGAAATTAATTTAAAATTAATTCTCGTTGTTAAAACAAAGAGCGTGTTTTTAAGAGATAATAACTATGAAAATATTGACACTTGTTTATGTCTAGTTTAATTGTGAAATTATGTCCAATGAAAGACATTGAATTAAATGGTAAAACTATATTCTAAATATACTTTAAAAGCACTCAAATTAATAATTTATCAATATTAATTATATAAATTAAAAAATATTTTTTTAATTAAAATTTATTAATTTTTACTATTCATCAAAATATTAAAGTTATCTGAAAAGTACCAAAATTTCACCCTAGGCTAATTTAGATATTTCAAATCCAAAAATGAAGTCCATTTTCAAAGATATAATTTATAAAATTTCCAAAATTATGTATTAGTATTCTTAACGGCTAGTTTGATTGGTTGTGGTGTGTTAGAATCTCAAAGTTGTGTACAATGCACGCCATTTCATTATTCAATGGGAATAGTACCATGGAAGCTTGGGGTGTTACATTCTCCCCACCTTCAATAAATTGCGTCCTTGAATTTTTTTTAAAAAAATTGGGCTCGAGAATATAATGGAAAGTCCCACATCAGAAAAAGAGCCAATAAAACTATCACGGTAAAAGAAAGGAAGAGAGGTATAAAGGTCACCAAAGATAACCCATAATAGGATTCAATGTAGGAAAACATGGATATGGATGATAAAATAACTGTTAAGTTATGATGGAGAGGGATAGAAAACATGATCATGAGAAAGTTAATAATAAGAAAATCACAAACTTATGTTGGGACAAACGATCATTAGTCTCCCAGTAGGAAAACTAAACGGACATCATTTTTTGTTTTAAGTTACATTATATAAGGAGGAGGAATTAATTTATGATATTGACTGAGAACATAAAAAGATATACTTTATTTTTTAGTAGAGTTTCATTCCTTAATAAATTTTTACCACTAACTCAATTTTTTTTAACAATGAGTATTCAAGAAGACTTGGTCACAATGGAAGATCTAGATTAAAAATCTATAGAAATACATGATCCATATTGGATAAACTATATATTTACCGTGTATTTAGAGATTAATCAAAATCTAAACCGTTAGTATAATATCTGATGATCCCCCAAATGGAAATTCCATTAGAGAAAAAAACACAAATCTTAATTTCTAAAATTAAACCACCAATACCCCAATGTTAAATAAATACCATTCAATAATAAATTTTCCTTAAAATCCTTCAATATAATCCAAACAAATATTGAAACCCAAAACTTATAAGAATGTACACTTCCACGTTAAATTGTAACTTCAAATGACATTAATTACTCTTAAAGTCACATAATTAAAATTAATTAACCTAATCATTTCCATAAATAACCCAATTCACTCTAAATCCCAAAAAAACATAGATAAAAATCCACCATTACTCGTCAAATGAAATCCCATACTATTCTATTTACCCTGGGCATATAGTGTTCACAACAAAGCGAACAACTTCCAAAATAACATTAATCAATTAATCACCAAATCATTTTCCTATACTAAGGGTATTCATTTGATAGGACATAATATCCCAAATAAAATTATTATTGATCAATAAAATCATTTAACTAAAAATAATAGTCACACTAACCAGGGACTTCACGTAGTCTAGGGGTAGGCGATAAATCTCAATCACACTTTGGTTTTGGGTTCGATTCCCACAGCTTTGTCCGACACGACGGGTTGTCACACAGTATGCATGTTGTCCTTTTTCAAAAACTATATTTTATAACATTACCAAAAGGAGATAAATTCCTCAAAATAACTATATCATAATTTATCCACAAATCTTATCTCATTCCATGCATTTTCATCCCAAATTATAATAACTTATAATTTCCTCAAACCCAACGATTATATAAAAAAATGGTTATTTATAACTATATCCACAATATAAAATATAATTATTTTTCAAATATCATTCTCACATGGAAAACTACAGGGTTAAAAATACAAGAGAAAATTATTACAATGTAAACCCATCAACAATGTGCACTAATTATTTTTAAACATTTCTCTAACCATTTATAACCATATAGCTTCTTCTTTGTCCAAGAAAATATCCTATAGATTAGGGTATTCACTCGGGTAATGGACATGTCCCCTACATTTAAAGCAAATTACTATAAAGGGATTCTTGGGACCATTTTTATCTTCTTCCATAGTAATCTTCAGTTTTTCTTCAGCAATTCGTCATTATATGTCCTTCCTTCCCACACGTACAATATTTCTTTGCCCCATTGAGAAACTTTCCTAGGTGTCTCCTTCCATATTTCCTGCATGAGGGAAATTTAGGATTTCTTTCTCCATGGTCTCCACTACTGGAGGTCTTATCATTCATTACCTTTCTCTTTTTTGTTGAGTCTGGGAATTAGTTAATATATATATTGTTGATCATATTTTTGGAAAATTGATTTGGCATTAAGATGATATCTTTTACGCCTATCAACATTCCATTTTTTTGCCCATGCCACCACCATTCCAACCTTGTACATCATTCTCAAAGCCACTATGAATTACTTGGAATACATTCATTGACTAAAACCAGAAAGCATTGTGTGAGTAACAATAGTCATAAAATCATTTAGAGATTAACATGTCACCATATTCTCAATTTGAAACACATTATGATTAACCAAGGTCATCAACTCTCATCTTATATATATAATAATTCAAATAGGTTTGAATATAAAATGTAAATTATCGTAAGAATATTATAAGGCCCCAGCCTTAAACCTTACTTAATGTTGAATTAAATGAGTAATTCACATTGAGGATATTTTCAGGTTTAGAGTTTTAGAGAATTAGGACATAACTATTACATATCAAAAGATTACAAAGTAGTCGCTTCTACTAAATTTCCATAAAATAAAAAACTCTTAAAAAGAAACATATCTAGTAACATTATTTAGGTAGCATGACTTTCCCATGATCCCATCCTTGACCCTATTCCACGCTAAGTCCTGTGAGAAACATTTCAAAAACTTGGGATGAGCATAAAAAGCTCAGTGAGGGATTCAAAAAGAAGGAAAACTGTTAGTTTTTTCAAAACCATATGTAAACCATGTATATTTTATCAAAGTAATACTTTTCACCTTTTTGAAGTAGTAAAAACTCTTCACTGAATAAAAGTTCATTACTTACCCTTCTGTAACCAAAATATTACCATAAAACCCATATAAAGATCACATAACATATAAAGGTAACTTGTGACATAAACATACTTAAGTGGAAGAACCATAAGGTCGACTTCCACACATATCACTTAATGGAATATCCATTCGGCCAACTTTCATACATACTTAATGGAATAGCCATACGGCCGACATTCATACCCAATGCATTGGAGTTTATAACGTAACCACCTATCCTGGTATTCATGGCACCACCCGTCATATGGTTTATCACATAACCACCCGTAAAATGTCCAAGTACCATCATTACACATAAAATATTGAAAATATAAACATTTCAATAACAACATTTCATTTGCAATCACAATTAGTAATTCCCAGATATTGAATTAATCTATCCATTTTCAAAAACCATTTACAAGAGATTTTTGAATCAAAGTGTCCCATACCACTTTGGAGCTTTTAATGGAATTATAATTTTAAAACGCTAATGTCCATATAAATAAATACTGAAAACCATTTCGAAAACATGGTCATTAAAGTTAAAAATTTAGAATAATAAATATTTAAAACATTTAAAACGATATTTTTGTTAAATAGGTTTTAACAAAATGAGAGACTCTTGAATACAAATAATAGCGGAATAACATTTAATCCGAACATTATAATATCATGAGAATAAAGGGATTCATGATATAATATTTCCAAGGACAGTATACACACCATATAATAGTGAATTGGTGCATGACAACAATTAAGTCTCAAAAGAAATGAAAAATGAGATGAAATCCATTGTAAAGAAGGTATCCTTAAATTAAGGATAAATCAATCTCATAATTATGTGTGATAAATATAAATACAACCAATATAAGTGTATATTAAGTGTAAAACAATCAATTTTTATTCACACATATTCAAAGGATGACATATTCAATAACTACATGTTGAACCCAACGAAATCGAAATTGGGATAAGAAGTTCCCTTGGTAAAATTCGACAGCATAACGACGTCACATAAAATTTTAAAAAAAGGGTTGATGAGAGAGATAAAGGGGATATCATCACTTGGACATTAAATTTACATAAATAAGGATATATAAGAACATATCCCAACACAATAGTATGTGAATTAATAGACATAAAAAAGAAGTCTTTTAAAAAAAGGAGGGTGAAAGGTCCCCTTACCGAGTTAGGTATCTTTCGAAAAGTACACCCCATGGAAGAAGGGTCATACAATGAAGATGTAAATACCCATAAATGAAATTATACTGCAAAAAGTGTATAATAATGGTCAGTACATACACAAATCAATAGAAATAGTGGCAAATGTAGCATAAATGTCACGGAAAAAAAAGTGAGATGAAAAATCTCTTACGAAAACTCGGCACCCTAACGGAACCACTTAAAACATCCAAAAATGGATTGATGAGATAAAAATAGAGTATCCCATTATATTAAAATAAAATTTACATCAATAGGAATATAAAAGAACATACCCCATCATAACAAATAGGAGCTTAAAAGAAGTGACACAAATGAGAGTACATAAAAAGAAAGAGAGAGGTTAGATCACTTACGAAAATTCGACAGCCTAACGACGCCACTCCAAACATTCAAAATGGATTGATGAGATAGAATAGGGTCTCTCATAATATGAACATAAAAATTATAGTATGATTAATATAAAATAATATCCCAATAACAAGAAATATTAGCTTTAAAAGGAATGACATAAAAGAGCGTACTTAAAAAGAAAGAGAGGAGTAGGATCCCTTACCTCGGGTCCGACTTGACTCGATCGTTCTTTAACATCCTGAATAATAAAATTGAGTAAATAATTTCTTTCTTAAGAACATTTTTCAAGTTCATTATTCCTTTTATATTAATTATTGACATGTTGTAAACATTATGTAATCATTTAAGTTAATAATGTTTTTTTTGGGGATATTTGATTCTTATGTCAAAAGTAGACTTCTTACAATTACATGTTGTTCATGTGGTCAAAGGTTATTTATATCCAAAATGACATTCCTGATTTGGATATCATATATATCATATATATCCAGAATATACATGTATTTATAATATTAAATAATCATTTAGAGGTAAGAAATGAAATGCACCGTTAATGGAGACGGTATCCGTATGTACGCATGAACGCTACTTTCATTTCTTTGTCATATTAATGGAATTAAAACTAAATGAGAGTTATGTATATTGTAATTAAATAATTATATTAATCATTAAAATTTAACATAAATTATATATATTCATTATAAATATGTACTTATAATAGTACATTACATTTGGGGATAAGAAATGAAATGCACCATTCATGGGGACGGTAAGTCGTACGTACGCATGAACACTACTTTCATTTCTATCACATACATTAATGGAAAGAAATAATAATGATATAGAGGTATATTATAATTCCGGTATAACATCATATATATAACATTAAATACATCCTTTATACGTCCCACATATGTCATTAATGAATCACATCATTTTGAGGGGGCGATAGTCCGCACTTCCTTTAATGAAGATATCGCGTTTACCCATAATGGAAACCATAAAGGTATACCATAAATGAAAAATACAGAAGATTAAGTAAAACATAAACATATTATATATCATATATAAATATAGTGACATCTTAATGGCCACCTTTTAAGGTGTTATATGAGTGTTGAACAATCATCGTTTCGTGAGGCAGAAATTCTCCATCAATGGAAACGATGTGTTCTTTAACCATTAGATGTAGGTGTGTGTAAGTGTAGCTCTAATCCTTCTTATAACAACATTCTAGTATATTGAAGATACTAGACTTGTAATAAAATAAATGAATAAAAAGAGTTTAGGGGGTTGGAGAAGCAAAATAAAACAAAAGGACTCAAGAGAATACATTACCTTAAAATCGGGTAACTTCCTTGGATTTGAGCTCAAAGTCTTCCTCAGAAAGTATTATGCCCAAAGTGAGTCTTAAAATAGTTATATAGTGATGTGGAGAGACAAAATGTGCAGGGTTTGGCCGAGCCAAAGGCTTTGTAAGTGTGGGTAAGGATTTAGAGGTGGGGGCCTTTTATAAGAGGAGACGAGGGGCACTTTTGGAAAGTAAGCAAATGATACTTTATTTGAAAATGAGTATCGGATTTCAAAGGTCCCACATTGATATAATTCGTGGATAAGGTGATAAGGGTTCGAAATCCACCCATCCAATAGGTTTTGGACATGTTTATTCCTTAGATATTACATTATCTTTCCATTTTATTTAAATCGTTAAATAATGAGGTCATTACTGCATCATCATGATGTCATAAATAATTTAATTTATTTAATGTCTAAAAATTATAAAAAAAATAATATGATGTATGAAATATTTTTTTATTTCCAATGAATATTTTAGTCAAAAATATGACTTGTATAACCCCATGTAAATTTTTTTTAGTAAAACATGTCATGTTTGTGTCATTTTTACTTTAACATTAAATAAAAAGATATTTATGTCATTTTCCAACCATAGTGGCTGCATGGGGTCCCCTAGTTTTCCCATGGATTTTCTTGGTCGGCCATGACACATACAATGATGGTAGGACATGTGTCTAGGTCATTTCATTTTATTAAAACATTATTCATACCTTAAACTACACTAATTACCTCTAATTGCGATTAAAAACTTTATAAGTTACTATTCACCAAAAAATTATTTTAATCCCATTGAACCACATTTTAATTCTTAATGAAAACCATGTATGTTGGATTTTAGAAATTAAAAACACAATGATGGCAAAATTTCATTTAAACGGAAAATCAGTTTTTATAAGTACCACTTAGTGGTTTCACTATTCATCAAAAATTGATGTTTTTCAGAAAATTACAAAAAGTTCACCCTAAGATATATTTGATATTCAGAATTAAAAAATGATTTCTATTTTACAAAATTAAGAACATATAAGTTTCATTAATTAATTTAATAATTAATTCCCGCTGTCAGAACAAATAGCGTGTTTTTATTAAACAAAATGTATCAAAAGATTGACACTAGTATAAGTCCGATTTGAAAGTGAAATTAATTCCAACGACCACTATTGGATTAAATGGTAAAAATATATTCTAATTTATCTTCAAACCCAATTCAAAATATAATCTAATCATATAAATATATTAGATTAAAAAGAGGTTTTGAATTAAAATACAACATTTTACACTATTCATTAAAAAAATGAACATTATCAGAAAGATACCAAAAATTTACACAAAGTAAATTTTGATGTCCCAATTATAAAGAGAAGTTTTATTTGGTCCAATAGAATGTATAAGAGTGAACAAAACTATATTTAATGATGGTTCACCATCAAAAGGCGATAAGTGAAACTTTAGTGAAAATTAGGGCATATATGCCTAAAATTGAATTCTTTCTGTATTTTAAGCCTTTATCTTTTATTAGATAAAAGTAAAAACATTTAAAAAAACATATATAATCATATTTTAGTTATTTCAATAATTTCCCGCCAATACAATGGCTATGTGTTAACTACCATTTAAAATAATATTATTTTATTACTAGTGTGCAACGTAAGATTTCAATGAAACTCTTTGGTGCATATCAGGTACGCTATCGAACATAGCAACCCTTTAAAATAATATTAATATTTTATTCACAAATATGGATAAATATAAATATGTCATATTTTTTATTTACCTGGGGTGTTACATCCTTCCCCCCTTTTGGGAATTGCGTCCTCGCAATTTTAAAATTGGGCTTGGAAATATCCTTTAATGTCCCACATCAGAACAAGAGTCGGTAAAACAATCACTTTAATATAAATAAAAAAAGTACAGAGGTCACCTGAGTTAACCCATAATAGGATTTCCTGTAGGAAAACATTGACATGTAAGAAAAAGAAAAGGGTCATGTTCTTGAGGGAGTGTGATAGTAAACATGTCTAGGAGAATGTTAACCATAAGAAAATCACAAACTTGTGATGGGTTAAACGGTATTCGATTAACCAGTAGGAAAAGTAAATAGAAAACATTTTTGTTTTAAGTTACTTTTTATTGAGGAATTTATTCATAAGGAAAGATAGTCACTTATCATGTTGAATTTCAACTTTTATTAGATTCCTTACACAAACTCATACTTTCTCCAAAAGACGAGTATATTGGAAGACTTGTTCACATTAAGAGTACTATAATAAACTTCTAGAGAATCACCCAATCTACAAAAGAGAACTATATACTTCCCATGTCTTTAGACATTAACCAAAACCAAAACCAGAAAGGTTAGTACAAAATCAGATAATCCAGAAAAGGATAACCCTTTATAAAAAGAAAATCTATTCTTAACCTCAAATATTTTTCCAACAAAACCCAAAGTTCAACGAGGACCATTCGATAATCAATTTGTCCATAAAATTCATCAAAGTAAACCAAACTAAGATTGAAACCCAAATATTTGAAGGATTTAGTCACATAGTATTCCATGTTAAATCGTAACATTTATCTCCAAACAACATCAGTTGCTCTTAATGTCTCGTATTGAAAAGTAATTAACCTAATCACATATCCTCCACGATAGGTTAATAAATATCCATAGATAACCCAAAATCAACTTACTCTTAATTCATAAAATCATCTAACTAAAAAGAATCAGTCAAACTAACCAGGGACTTCACGTAGTCCAGTGGTAGGCGATAAATACCAGCCGCACTTTGGTTGTGGGTTTAATTCCCGCAGCTTTGTCCGACGCAACGGGTTGTCACATGGTATGCATGCTGTCCTTTTTATAAAACTCCAAAAATAACCCTAACATGTTTTAACCTCAATCGTTTCCTTATACCTTTAGTTTTCATCCGAATTCGTTACGATCTTAACATCTTAATTCATGAAGTCTTATTTCACCACCATAAGATAAAATAAAACAATTCCCAAATTGAATAACATCATACCTTGATCATGGCATCCACTCAGTTTCATCGTCATCTTGCTCACGTAGGTAAACGTCCCATGCATTAAAGCAATGATTTAGAGATCCTTCAAAATCAATTGCTTCCTCCATAAAAATACACCTCGTACAACATGGGTCATATGGGTGTTCACATAAAAACAGTTTTGGAAAATAATCATGTATGACATAGAATTCCAAAACATCTGATAAAACATGATTTCTATAAAATAGTCGGACCGAAATTTCGTTGAAACTTTCTATTATTGGTCCTTTTAAAATACAATAAGTATGAGATGTGAGACTATATTTTAAAAGCACATATAAATAGGTTGCGCAAGGGTCTCCTTCCTCAGCACCATTTTTAAAATCATAATATGCTTCAAATTCTTGTGATAAGGTAAAATATTTGAAAATACCTTGATAATATTTACCTTTTTTGAAAATATGAGAATATTGTGAAAATAGTATTTTTCTAAAAACAACCCATGATCCACGATGATAACGATGTATAGTGGAGGTGATTGATATCTCAAACAACAGCTTACAAGTGAGTTGTATGCTAGAAAAATTTTCACAATCATCTGAATATGACGTTTCAATAATTATTTCAAGCATGTCATCAGGAAGAGATAGGAATGTCGTTTGAGATCCTTCTCCTTCCATTCGTAACCTATTTTACTTGACCTGAAAAAAATGTTATAAAACAAGGATTTAACTGAAATAATAGATATATGGACTAATCATGTGTCTCACAAGAACTCCAAATCCCTAAAGTTGTCTAAACTGACCTCTGATACCAACTATATGGCCCCAACCATAAACCTTACTTAATATTGAATTAAATGAGTAATTCACATTGAGGAACTTTTCAGGTTTAGAGTTTTAGAGAATTAGGACATAACTATTACATCTCAAAAGATTAATAAGTAGTCGCTTATACTAAATTTCCATAAAATAAAAAACTCTTAAAAAGAAACATGTCTAGTTCCATTATTTAGGTAGCATGACTTTCCGTTGATCCCATCCTTGACCCTATTCCACGCGAAGTCCTGTGAAAAGAATTTCAAAAACTTGGGATGAGCATAAAAAGCTCAGTAAGGGATTCACAAAGAATGAAAACTATTAGTTTTTTCAAAACCACAGGTAAACCATGTATACTTTATCAAAGTAATACATTTCACCTTTTTAAAGTAGTAAAAACTCTTCGCTGAATAAAAGTACATTACTTACCCTTCTGTAACCAAAAGATTACCATAACACCCATATAAAGATCACATAACATATAAAGGTTACTTGGGACATAAACATAACTAAGTGGAAGAACCATAAGGTCGAATTCCACACATATCACTTAATGGAATATCCATTCAGCCAACTTCCATGCATACTTAATGGAATAGCCATACGGCCGACTTCCATACCCAATGCATTGGAGGTTATAACGTAACCACCCGTCCTGGTATTCACGGCACCACCCGTCATATGGTTAATCACATAACCACCCGAAAAATGTCCAAGTACCATCATTACACATAAAATATTTAAAATATAAACATTTCAATAACAACATTTCATTTGCAATAACAATAAGTAATTCCCAGATATTGAATTAATCAATCCATTTTCAAAAATCATTTAAAAGATATTTTTGAATCAAATTGTCCCATACCAATTTGAAGCTTTTTATGGAATTATAATTTTAAAACGTTAATGTCCATATAAATAAATACTGAAAACCATTTCGAAAACATGGAAATTAAAGATAAATATTTAGAATAATAAATCATTAAAACATTTAAAACGATATTTTTTTAAATAGTTTTTAAAAAAATGAGAGACTCTTGAATACAAATAAAAACAGAATAACATTAAATCTGAACTCTATAATATCATGAGAATAAATGGATTCATGATATAATATTTTGAAGGACAGTATACACATCATATAAGAGTGAGTTGGTGCATGACAACAATGGAGTCTCAAAAGAAATGTAAAATGAGATGAAATCCATTATAAAGAAGGTATCATTAAATAAAGGAAAAATCAATCTCATAATTATGTGTGAAAAATATAAATACACCCAATATAAGTGGATATTATGTGTAAAACAATCAAAGGTTATTAACACATATTCAAAAGATGACATATTCAATAACAACATGTTGAACCCAAAGAAATCGAAATTGGGTTAAGAAGTTCCCTTGGTAAAATTCGACAGCCTAACGACGTCACATAAAATTTTAAAAAAAGGGTTGATGAGAGAGATAAAGGGTATCTCATCACTTGGACATAAAATTTACATAAATAAGGATATATAATAACATATACCAACATAATAGTATGCGAATTAAAATACATAACAAAAGAAGTCTTTTAAAAAAAGGAGGGTGAAAGGTCCCCTTATCGAGTTGGGTATCTTTCGAAAAGTTCACCCCATGGAAGAAGGGTCATACAATGAAGATGTAAATACCCATAAATGAAATTATACTACACAAAGTGTATAATAATGGGAATTACATACACCACTCAAAGGAAATAGTGGCAAATGTAGCATAAATGTCACGGGAATAAAAGTGAGATGAAAAATCCCTTACGAAAACTCGGTAGCCTAACGACGCCACTTAAAACATCAAAAAATGGATTGATGAGATCAAAATAGAGTATCCCATCACATTAAAATAAAATGTACAACAAGAGTAATATAAACGAACATCCCCCATAATAACAAAGAGGAGCTTAAAAGAAGTGACATAAAGGAGAGTACTTAAAAAGAAAGAGAGAGGTTTGATCTCTTATGAAAATACGGCAGCCTAACGGCACCACTCCAAACATTCAAAATGGATTGATGAGAGAGAATAAGGTCTCTCATCATATGAACATAAAAATTATAGTAAGAGTAATATAAAAGAATATACCAATAACAAGAAAGATGAGTTTTAAAAGGAATGACAGAAAAGAGCGTACTTAAAATGAAAGAGAGGAGTAGGATCTCTTATGTCGGGTCCGACTTTACTCGATTATTCTTTAACGTCCTGAATAATAAACTTGAGTTAATTTATACTTTCTTAAGAAACTTTTTCATGTTCATTATTCCTTTTACATAAATTATTTACATGTTGTAAACAATATGTAATCATTTAAGTGAATAATGTTTGTTTTTTCGATATTTGGTTCTTAAGTCAAAAGTGGACTTCTTACAATTACATGTTGTTCATGTGGTCAAAAGTTCTTTATATCCAAAATTAAATTCCCGATTTGGATATAATATATATAATATATATCCAGAATATAAATGTATTTATAATATTACATAATCATTTAGAGGTAAGAAATGAAATGCACCGTTCATGGAGCCGGTAAGCCGTACGTACGCATGAACGCTACTTTCATTTCTTTGTTATAATATTGGAATTAAAACTAAATTAGAGGAATGTATATTTTAATTCCAGAATTATATTCATAATTTATATGTAACATAAATTATATATATTCATTATGAATATGTACTTATAATTGTACATTACATTTGGGGACAAAAAAAATGCACCGTTCATGAGACGGTAAGCCGTACGTACGCATGAACGCTACTTTCATTTCTATCTCATACATTAATGGAAAGAAATAATAATGATATGGAGGTATATTATAATTCCATTATAACTTCATATATAATAACATTAAATCCATCCTTTATACGTCCCACATATGGCATTAACGAATCACATCACTTTGAGGGGGCGGTAGTCTGCACTTCCTTAAATGAAGATATCGCGTTTACCCATAATGGAAACCATAAAGGTATGCCATAAATGAAAAATATATAAGCTTAAGTAAAACATAAACATATTATATATCATATATAAATACAGTGACATCATAATGGCCACCTTTGAAGGTGTCATATGAGTGTTGAACAATCATCGTTTCGTGAGGCAGAAATTCGCCATCCACAGAAACAGTATGTTCTTTAACTATTAAATGTAGGTGTGTGTAAGTGTATCTCGAATCCTTCTTATAATAAAATCCTAGTATATTAAAGATACTGTAATGTTTACAAAATAAATTAATAAAAATAGTTTAGGGGGTTGGATAAGCAAAATAAAACAAAAGGACTCAAGAGAAGACATTACCTTAAAATCAGGTAACTTCCTTTGATTTGAGCTCAAAGGCTTCCTTGGAAAGGATTCTGCCCAAAGTGAGGCTTCAAGTAGTTAGATAGGGACGTATAGAGACAAAATGGGTAGGTTTTGGCCGAGAAAAAGGCTTTTTATGTGTGGGTAAGGAGGTATAGGTGGGGGCCTTTTATAAGAGGAGAGGAGGGGCACTCTTGGAAAGTAAGCAAATGTTACTTTATTTGAAAATGCGTTTCAGATTTAAAATGTCCCAAATTGATATAATACGTAGATAAGGTGATAGGGGTTCGAAATCCACCCATATAACTGGTTTTTTACATGTTTATGCCTTAGATATTAAATTATCATTCGATTTTATTTAAATCCTTAAATAATGAGGTCATCGCTGCATCATCATGATGTCATAAATAATTTAATTTATTTAATGTATAAAAATTATAAAATAACTACTATGATGTAGGAAATATTTTTTTATTTCCAATGACTAGTTATAGTATAAAATATGACTTTTATAACCCCATGTAAGAATTGTTTTAGTAAAACATGTCATGTTTGTGTCATTTTTTACTTTAACATTAAATAAAAAGGTATTTATGTCAATTTCCTACCAAAGTGGCTCCATGGGGTCCCCAAGTTGACCCATGGATTTTCATGGTCTCCCATGACACATCCAATGAGGGTAGGACATGTGTCTAGGTCATTTAATTTTATTAAAACATTATTCTTTCCTTAAACTACACTAATTACCTCTAATCGCGATTAAAAACTTAATAAGTTACTATTCACCAAAAAATTGTTATAATCCAATTGAACCACATTTTACTTCTTAATGACAACCATGTATGTCGGATTATTGAAATTTAAAACACAATGATGGAAAAATTTTCATTTAAATGGAAAACCAGTTTTTATAAGTACCACTTAGTGGTTTCACTATTCATCAAAAATTGAAGTTTTTTAGAAAATTACCAAAAGTTAACCCTAATCTATATTTGATATTCCAAATTAAAAAATGATGTCTATTTTACATAATTCAGAACATATAATTTTCATTAATTAATTTAATAATTAATTCCCTCTTTCAGAACAAATAACATGTTTTTATGAAACAAAATGTATCAAAAGATTGACACTAGTTTAAGTCCGATTTCAAAGTGAAATTAATTCCAACGACCACTATTGGATTAAATGGTAAAAATATATTCTAATATCACATTAAACCCAATTAAAAATATAATCTAATAATATAAATAAATTATATTAAAAAGAGGTTTTGAATTAAAATACAACATTTTACACTATTCATTAAAAAATGAACTTTATCAGAACGATACCAAAAATTTACCCAAAGTAAATTTTGATGTCCCAATTCTAAAGAGAAGTTTTATTTGGTCCAATAGAATGTATAAGAGTGAACCAAACTATATTTAATGATGGTTCACCATCAAATGGCGATAAGTGAACCTTTTGTGAAAATTAGGGCATATATTCCTAAAATTGAATTCATTCCGTATTTTAAGCCTTTATCTTTTATTAGATAAAAGTAAAAACATTTAAAAAAACATATATAATCATATTTTAGTTATTTATATCCTTTCAGCCAATACAACGGCAATGTGTTAACTACCATTTAAAATAATATTATTTTATTACTAGTGTGCAATGTAAGATTTCAATGAAATTCTTTGTTGTGTATCTGGTACTCTATCGAACATAGAAACCCTTTAAAGTAATATTAATATTTTATTCACAAATATGGATAAATATAAAGATGTCATATTCTTTATTTACCTAGGGTGTTACACATATCCCCCAGGAGCGTCGCAACCAAGAGTGTACCAATGCCCGTTGCCGTGCACCAGTTCTCGTTCGAGTCTAGCTCAAAGTGGTGTTTTCGGGTTTTACCCCTAGGTACATCTGTGCCAGAGCCGCCTCTACATTCTCATATCCATACAGGGATGTGTTTCTCAGAAAACTCACAAAATCTCTAGAATACCAAAATTTTCAGAAGTTCTTCTATACTAATCCTCAAAGTTCATCTTAGGTCTACGTGCCCTAATCAGAGTTTATCTAAATCTAGCTTCCAAGGTTTGTACCAAACTTCCTCTGATACCAACTGTAACGCCATGATCCCAGTTACCCAGAGTCGGTGCATTATTTCATAACATTGGAATGATCACAAGACATATCAAGTCTTGAATGACCGATTAGTTTAGTATCCTTAGAAACAATAGATATGTTTATAAAGTTTACATTACATCAATAAGTGAAAAACTACAACAACATATTTTCTTTATATCCCCTCATACTATCCCTACAGGTCATTCATAAAATACTTCTTCAAATCCTTGGAAAAATAAAACATTCAAAGGGGTGATCTCAGATGCTCAGAAAGGATAAAAATATAGCGGAATATTTCATAAATAAAATATAAAAATTTAAGGCAATGTATAACTAAAACAAAAGCCTTTTAAACTTGAACATCAGCATAGTATGGCCAAAATAAAATGAAATAATGCAATTTACTTATTCATAAGTATGTTCTAATAAACTAATAATCACATGCACTATAAATAACCACTTTCATAATGATGGAATGTAAAATTCCAGACTATCATAACCACAAAGCCAAGGCCTCGTTCCAAGACTACAAATAAGATTTTGTCAAGGCCTTGTGCCAAGACATTATATTGTCTCATGAGACCTACCAATGCATCTAGGAGCTATATCTGGCACCACCTATCACATACTAAGTCCAATTCTTTCCTCATATAAAAATTTTTAAACATAACATAATCATTAGTATTAAATCTAGCATACGAAATATCAATAATTTGACTACAAAACAAGAATGATATAAAAATAGCACATCTACAGTCAAACATAACTCATTTGATACAATATGGAAGATTGTATTGTATCATATTAACCTCAATCGATATTAATGAATGATATTGACATAGATGAAAATAACCAACAAAACATTTTGATAGAAATGCCCCCTTTTCATGAAAACATTTAAAAGTCACACTATTTGTCAAGAAGCTGTTTAAAAATATATTTTTGAATCAAAGTGTCCCATACCACATTGAAACTTTTAAAAGGAGTTTTAATTTTAAAACATTAATGTCCATATAAATAAATCATTAAAACCATTTTTTAAAACGTGGACATTAATGAGCAAGATTTTGAAGAATAAGTCTTTAAAACATTTAAATTTTTTATTTTAGTTACAGTTTCTAATCAAAAGAGAGAAACTCGAATACAAATAATTGAGGTAATCAAAACAATGTAATATATTGATAATAAAGGGATTCATGATATAATATGTGAAAGTACATTATATACACCACATAAAAGTTATTTGGGGTATAACAACAAAGAAGTCTTAATGGAATGTAAATTTGGATGAAATATCTCATAAAGGTTGTATCTTTAGGTTAAGGATAAATCAAAGATATAGTTATTTGTGACAAATATAAATACAATAAATATGATTTGATATTCAGTGTAAAACAATAAAAGGACAGTCACACATAATCTTGTAAAAACAACACCAATGAATTGGATGTTTAAATCAACAAATGGAGAATGAGTTAAAATTACTCTTATAAAATTCATATCGATGACTTGAGAAATTGTCAATGGAGTGATTATGTGTATCAGAAGTATATCCACAGAAATGGGGAGTATAAATTATGACATAAGAAAATGAATTGTGATTCCACACATAATCTCGGAGTAAAATAATCAATGACGTTTGCGTAAAGCCGAATAAATGGAAATTGAAATTTCAAATTCCCTTATCAATTTGGTAAATTATGAAACATACACCCATGAATGAAGAATAATACAATGATGATGTAAATATCCATAAATTAAAGTATATTAGACAATGAATACAATCATTGGCAGTACACACACCACATGTAATAAATAATTGGTGAACAATGGAATTCTCACGGAATTAAAAGTTAGATAAGAACCCCCTTATGTTGTACTTTTTCCTTGGTTGACGGTAGATTAACATCCTGTATAATGGTGAAATAATTTTTATTTAATTATACAAGAATAATTTACATTAATATGATATCATATATGATCTTTTAACATTGATTTGTCAATAATATCTTAGTATTATCCTCATTTCGGGTGTTAACTTACTCGTTTTACTTTATATTCATTGTTATGTAAGCCGTGATTGTTATGGATAGGTTGTATATTATTCATATCCAGAATTATATCAAGTCCCTAATCATTGTTTTTAATCATCAAATGTGAATTATACTTGAATGGATACGATGGAGAATGAATCTCATCGCGTTCGTGGAGACGGTAGTCCGTACGTACGCACGAGCGACAATATCACTCTTTTGATGTTAAAATAATATATAATTGTATGGTATATCATATATAAAGAATAATTATCATGATATATTTATTATTTACATGAATTAGAAATCATTATTATACCCATACAAATAATAATTTATTGAATGACCATTACACCACGACGTGGTGACGGTAAGCCATACGTACACACGTATGGTGACATATCATTCAAAGGATGGATAGAATACTGAATATGGTTGTGCCATATTTATAATAAAATCACAGAATATAGAAGATACTGGATTTATTATTTTATAATATAAATAACAAAGAAAGAAGAAGTGGAGGAAGAAATGAACTTCAAAAAATGGTGGTGAAATTATTACCTCTTCTTCGGGTTCTTCCTTTTTCTTTTATCAAAAGGGCTCCTTAGGTTGGATTTCTAGATAAAGGAAGTCCACTAGGATTAAGTTAGGGAAGTTGAGATAGTATTTGGTCAGGGTTTGTACGATCCAAAAGGCTTTGAAGGTGTGAATTAATGAGAAGGAGGAGTGCCCTTTTATAAGAGGGGTGAGGGGCACTTTCTAAAAGCTAGAAATATTATTTTATAATAAATTCATATTCGGTTTCTAATGGATCCAAAGTGTATAATTTAATGGTTAAGGTGGGGATGGGTCGCAAACCACTCAACCAATATAATTTAGACTGGTTTGGGTCATTATATTAAACTTATCTTTTAGTTTTAACTCTTAGTTAATTAGTTTGACACTTACCACGTCACATTGTATTTTTATAATATATAGTTAATAAACATACTATATACCTCGAAGATACTCCCAAGTGGTCCATTAATGATACAACTATCTTGATATAAGTCTCTTGCCGATCCTCAGATTTTTAGGAATTGAATATCAATTAATTATATAATATTTGTTTTAAAAACTCTTTTATGTCAATTTTGACAATATTCAATAATTGATTTTTGTGAAAATCATAAAAAATTATTACTTCAAAAAAAGTTAATTACGTTAATTATAAAATGTCATATTAACCTATAAAATTAGTTTAATCCATAAAAAGTCTCAAATTATATTTATTTGGGTATTTATAATATCAATTATTTTAATTTTTAATTATTTTGGTAATTACTGCATCATCATTGTGTCATACATAAATTAAATTATTTATTGTCAAAAAATTGTAAATAAAATATAACTATGTAAGAAAGATTTTTATCTTTCTAATTAATATTTATAATAGAAAATCCAACATATATATCCCTATGTAAAAAATGTTTTTCTAAAAGATATATGCTGATGTCATTTTTGTATTTATTTTTACTTAATTAATATAAAGTGTCATTATCACTTACAAGTGGCTCCATGGGGTCCCAAAATCAACCCAATGATGCCCATGGTCGGACATGTCTCCACCAATAAGGTTAGGACACGTTTTAAAGTAATTTGGTATTATTATAATATTATTTGTTAACCCTTATATACACGATTTTTCCTTTAAACATGGAAAATAAAATATTTACCGAAGTAATTATTCAAAATGTCTAAAAATAAAAGTTACCTATTTACACAATTTGGACATCCTGATTCCAAATATGGAATCCATTTTACCAAATTCAAAACACAGAATTGGAAGAAATTAATTTAATATTAATTCCCATTGTTAAAACAAAAAGCGTATTTTTAAGCGATAATAACTATCAAAAGATTGGCACTTGTTAATGTCTGGTTTACTTGTGAAATTATGTACAATTAAAAAAATTGAATTAAATGGTAAAAATATAATCTAAATATAATTTAAAACCACTAAAATTCATAATTTATCAATATTAATTATTTCGATTAAAAAATGTTTTTAATTTAAATTTAGTAATTTTCACTATTCATCAAATTATGAAAGTTATCCGAAAAGTACCCAAATTTTACCCTAGGATAATTTTGATATTCGGAATCATAAAATTAATTCCATTTTGAGAGATAAAATTTATAAAATTTCAAAAATTAGGTATTATTATTTATAACGGCTAGTTTGATTGGTTGTGGTGTGTTAGAATCTCGAAGTTGCGTACAATGCACGCCATTGCATTATTCAAAGGGAAACGTACCGTGGAAGCTTGGGGTGTTATAGGAGATATTAGAAAATTCACATAGATCAACATTCTCTATCCATCCTAGTGGAACCAAGATTAATTGTGATCTCTGAAAAGACTTATGGTTGGATATCATGAAGATGCTTTTTGTGAAATATATCTCATGGTTCATTGTATGTTATAAAGTTAAAGAAGTGTGAAAATTTCCAAAGGGATGACACAGCTATTTCATATACCCTTTTTTAAATTTGATAATGTTCATAGGGACTAGGACATGGGTCACTCGAATACATCCATGGGAAATGATGAAATATGGTTTGTGGTTGTCAGACTCCCAAGACATCACATTTTATCTCAATTCAAAATGATCTATTATAAAAACAACTAGAAAATATATAAGTGAAGGAAGTGGTGAGACAACATGGTGTTCCAATATTGATAGTCTCTAATAGTGATCCATTTTTCACATCTATGTTCTTAAAGAGTCTTCAACATGATTTGGGTACTAAATAATATTTTTTGCATGAACTATCACACCCAAACTAATGGACCTTCTAAAAAGACTATTCAGATTCAGGAAGATAATATAAGATCCCAATTATTATAAATCCAATGAGTATGGATTCATTATCTCTCATTGGTTGAGTTGACATATAAAAATATCTTCCACACAAGTTTTAAAAGACAGCATATGAAGCTTTTTATATAAAGTGATGTAGAACACTTAACTGTTGTGATGAAGTTGGATACAAAAAGCTAGATGGACTTGATCCTGTGCATGATATGATAGAAAAGGTTCACGTTATCCAAAAACATATCAAATATGCTCATGGTCGGAAATATATATATGTAGACAACAATCCAAGGGATAAGGATTAGGACAATAGAGAAAATGTCTTCCTTCGAATATGACCATGGTAGAGATTAGTGCAGTTTGAAAATAAAGGGAAGATTATCCCTCAGCACATGGTCCCCATTGAGATACTTGACCACATAGGAGATATGTTCTATCGAAATTTACTCTCATTGGATGTCGCTGAAGTTCACGATGACTTTCACATATCACTCCTCATGAAGTACATGCCAGATCCCTCACATTTATTGAACTAAGTGGTCTTATCACTGGAAGATGATATCTTTTATCAAGGAAATCCATTAAAGGTTCTATAAAGGATATATAAGATCCTAAACAACAATACAACCCATCATTTTATTGTGTTTTGGAGGAACAATAAGTTTGAAGAATATACTTGTGAACCAAAAGATGAGATGAAGGAGAAGTACCTTCACATTTTTGTGTAAAACAAAATATCGAGGGTGAAATTTCCTAAGTGCGGAAGAATGTAATGACAAAAAGATTTACCAATGGAATCCATTCTAATAATTTTTCCATATAGTATAATGAAATTTTAACAATCAATGACATATCATGGTAATAAATAATATTTGATTAGTATACATATTTATTCCACTTCTATGATTTAAATTTCTAAAATCTGACATACACAGTTTCATTCATGGTGATTTTTGGTTCCTAATAGAACAAACATAATTTTTTTTAATAGTAACATATCTGTAATAATAGTAACCTACCCTTATGAATTGATGTAAATAATAAATATATCATGATAATGATTTTTTTTATATTCTCTATACCATCCAATTTCATATTAATTTAATATCAAAAGAATGATATTGTCACTCGTGCGTACGTACGAATTACCGTCTCCATGAACGTGATGAGATTATTTCCCCATCGTATCCATAAAAAACTAATTATCCATAGATTATTAAAAATAGATTTTAAAGACATAATATCATTCTTAATATGAATATGATACATTCTATCCATAATAATCATTACTTACGTTACAAATCATATGAAGGAAAATAAATCAGTAGACACCCGGAACGATGATAATAATAAGATATTATTAACAAGTCAATGATAAAAGATCATATAAGATATAATATTAATGTATATTATTATTGTATAATTTAATAACAATTATTTAAAAATTATACAAGAGGGTTAACCTACCCTCTACCAAGGAAAAGTTCAAGGTAAAGGTTAATTTCACAATCTCATTATTATCCAAGGATATTTTTACATAAGTATCTACTTGGACCTCTTTCTCATCCACATCCATCTTTTCCTAAAAATGTATTCCAAAACATTATTACTACTCACTAGTCTCTGGGTGAAAGTCATTTATACCCTTATTTGACCTTATATGTTTTGAAAGGAATCATTCCGTTGTTTTCCAGACAAGTTACATTAAGACCTTTTCGACAAAAATAAGGTAAGAATGTTTTTTAAACATTTAAGGCGGGTGGGGCTATTTTCTGCCGTTATAACATAGTCGAAGCGTCCCTTACATGATTATAAAAATATTTTATAATATAAATGTTCTATTTTTAATTAAGTGACATTTTAATGATTTAAAATTAGAAAAATAGATATTTCTCTAAAAATGTTTTGATTTAATGGATTTTATGTTTGTTTGAAGTTGATTTATTATGATACAAAACATTCATATTGAATTGAATGTTTTCTGATATGTTTTGTTGTGGATGTGTTATTTCATACCATTCATGGTTTATAGATAATGTAATAACATTTCATATTCCAGTTTTAATATGAATGATTATGTTATGTTTAATCCTTTTCATATGAAGAATGCATTGGACTTAATAAGTGACGGGTGAAGCCCGATATTGCCCCACGATGCATCAGTAGGTCTCATTAGACCAAGTTGTGTCTTGATACAAGGCCTTCACCAAATCTTATTTCTAGTCTTGGCATAAGGCCTTAACAAAGTGGTTATGAAAGTATGACATTATGCATTCCATCATTATGGAAGTGGCTTTTCATATTGCATGTGATTATTTGACTAGTAGAATATCAATGTGAATAATTAAATGGATTTATTTGATTTTATCTCTTCCATATTATGTTGATGTTCAAGTTTAAAAGGATTTTGTTTTAGTCTTATACATTGCCTTAAATGAATATGTTTCTTTTTGAATGTTTCCGCTATATTGTTATCCTTACTGAGAATCTGAGCTCACCCAATTCTTTGTTTTGGTTTAACCTTGATGCGAAGAAGTATATTATAACTTACCTATAGGGATAGTCTATGGGATATCAGTTTTGACTATAGAAACCATTTTTTTATTAGTTTTCGGTTTTATGATGTAATGTAAACCTTATGAATATATTTATTACATCCATGTCTACTAAATCAATTGTTCATTCGAGACTTGATCTTTTATGATCATGAAAATGTTAGGTAATAATGAAATAACTCTACATAACTAGGGTTGAGGCGTTACAGTTGGTATCAGAGAAAGTTTAGTACAAACCATGGAAACAAGATTTAGATAATCTATGATTAATGCACATATCCCTAAGATTGACTTTGAGGATTGGTATAGACGAACTTCCTAAAATTTTGGTAATGTAAATATTTTGTGAGTACTCTAAGAAAATACATCACTGGCTGGATATGAGTAGGTAGAGGCAGCTCTGGCACAGATGTACCTAGAGGTAAAACCCGAAAATACCACATTGAGCAACAATAGAATGAGAACTGGTGCAGGAAAACGGGCTTGATGGACTCTTGGTAACAATACTCCCGGGGGATATACTTAGGATAATTCCCATTTTCTTTACAAACCATTATGAAGGGTTATGAGTATATAATTTCTCAATGAAAACATTTTTCTGATTATGGATTAGTACAATAAACTGTTCAATTTATGTTAACTATTTTACATGTTTGGAATTATGAATTTCGATTCAAAAACTGACCAAGTGTATTCCATTGTTTTGAAATGACGCTGATTAGAAGGAATGATAACTCGAACAATAAGTATGATCCCTAGATTAAGAAGGATCATATGTTTCATATTGTTAATCCATCATTTAGAAGTGAAATAGTAACCCATGTATTCTTAACATATGAAGAAATAGTATCATGTGATAATAAGATAAGTAAAGAGTTCTCTGAGTCCTATGGATTTGAAGGGAAGAAAGATATGAAAAAGATGGTAGAGAGAAAGATGGATGAAGGGAAGAAGGGAAATATGTATTTTCCCATATATGATAATTTTGGAAGGAATCACCTACGTAAATTATTGAAGGGAATGATAGTTTGTTATGAGTGTGGAGAAAAAGGACACCAATTACATGATTTCAAGGATAAGAAAAAGGTTTCATGTGTATAATGCTTTTTCTATAATGAGTTGGGTCACTACGTGAATCAATGCCCTAATCAACTTAGTATACCTCAAATTATTATATTTGATAACAATCAAGTTATGATACTACCAAAGATGAAGAGGAATGTCTTTTTTTTCTTATGTTATTGTTCAAGGATTATGTCATTTTAGTGTGGTATATATGATATAATAGTTATATGAATTATATAAATAAATAAGGATTGTACTATAGTACTATTTAATTGAGGATTTGATATTATATGGTTTTTTGAAGAGTGACTCAAAAAAAAGTTAATCATTTGGGAAATTAGATGGTTGGGGGAAAAATAAACCTTAATATGGTCTTGATACTGAGGTAGTAATTTTTGAATAAGATATGGTTAATTTGGATAATGTATATTGGATATTCTTGACTATATTAAAATTGAATAATGGTTTGTTTATATCATAATTGTTGGAATATTCAAAATTTTTGGATATAAGGAAAATATACAGTATTATATAAAGGATAAGGGAGCATGAATGTAATCAATAGGGTTTTATGGAAATTCAGGGAGTTACCAAGTTTTGAAATAATATATGATGAAGGAGTTTAAATGTTATTACTTGGAAAAAATGATCTTAATTTTGTTCAACTTCCATAAAAATATTGGACAGCGAGCTTGGATAGAAGTATATTGGATAAGTCTAATGGTTCGAAATGATTAAGATTGAAATTCGATATTATAGTTATGGTTATTTTTGGATTGTTATAAAAAGTACAACACATAGCCCGTGTGACAATCCATCACGTCGATCAATGCTGTGGGAATCGAATACACAACCATAGTGCGAATGGGATTTATCGCATACCACTTGAGTACATGAATTCCAGGGATTGTATAATCTATTTTTTAGGGTCTGATAGCTGAATTATAAATTCATTATTTTTGGAACCCTATACAATTAGGATAAATAGATTTTTTTTTGAAATATTTTGGTGTTATAGATGAGTTTGTGGTAGAAATTAGTTGAGGGATGAAACTATACATTTCAATATATATATATATATATAATGTTTTTCCCTCTTATTTTATGGGTAAAACAATTCTTAAACCTTAGGGAAGGGATTATATAACAAAAAATCAGTTATCACAATACCTTATGTTTTGTTAAACCGATGGTATTTCAAATCATCGTAGATTGATGGATTTGAAGCACTCAATTTTACACTTGTTTGTGATTGATGACCTCAATCAATCCATATGAATATTTATGTTTTTCCTACAACTATATTTCTTTAATTTCCACCAATGTTCGTCTAATCGAGATCATAATTTTTTTGGTAACCCTTTCATTTCCCTTTTCTTCTTATTAACACTAATTTTTTTAACCCAATATTCAATGTGGGTTTTCCCATAATGATATTCTCTATTTTCATCCTTTTATTTTCGAAAAACAATTTCCAATTGCGAGGATAAAATTTATTGAAGGAGGGAATAATGTAACACCCTAATATTTCATAGTATGTTATTTCTTCAAAGTAATCCAATAACATGAACTACATGCTACACCAAGTTCTAGCGCACCATGGAATACCAAAATAGCCATTCAAAAGCTGTTATGAATAGTGTTAACTAAAATTTGGAATTTAGATAATCTTTTTAATATTGGAATCCATATTATGAGGTTCTTATATATAATGTAAAAACAAATTCATTTTTTCATATAAAAGAAGTATTTTTTTTAAATGCAATTTTACATCCATTTAATAAAAAACCATTTTTAATCCAATATTTGAATCTTTTATATATTCAATTTGAAAATATAAACTTCTTCTTTAGAATCAGGACATAAGATTTTAGTTTCAATAAATAATTTCTGTTTTTCTCATAACATTAATATCTGGCTGAATTGTGAAAAATACAATATTTTATCTGAAAACAACTATTTTAATCAAAATAATATATAGTGTTAAATTATACATTTTAATGGTGTGGAATTATAAATAGGTTTTATTTTTCCATTTAGTAGAATTCTTTTTTTCAATGTAATTTCACATTGAAATTGGAAATAAACAAGTGTCAATATTTTGATAGTTATTATTTTTTAAAAATACTCCTTTTGGTTTTGAAAACGAAAATAAATTTTAAATTAATAAATACAATTTCTAGGTTTTTAATTCGTAATATCAATATTAGCTTAGGGTGATTTTTTTGTATATTTATAATAACATTCAATTTTTGATGAATAGTGAAAAACACTACGTTATTGGATAAAATTGACGTTTAATTTAAATAAATATTTATTTCATTTAAATTTATTTTAGGTAAAAATAGATACATAATACCTATACATGTTCAATGTAATTCATTGGAGTCATTTAATAATAATATTAGATATATGAAAATTTAATTAAAATGTTACCATCTTTTACCAACCTCTTATGTGTATTTTTAAATTTGAAAAAAACATAATTTTACCGCTTCTGTGAATTGAATTTCAAAAATTTGAGAGACATAGATGACAATAGTATGTAAAATGTGGTTCAATAAGATAAAAATAATTTTTGGTGAATAATGACTTTTGACTTTTATTACCACTGTTAAAAGTTAGTAGGGTAATTAATGGGAAAATTGATATTATTATTACCCTAACACCAGTCCTAATTCTATTGGATAAGTTTAATTTGACCAAAAAAAAATTTAGTAAAAAAATATGATTTTCAGGTCCACTTGTATAAGATTAGGACATTTGATATTATTTAATTCAAATTATTGTTAATATTGTTAAATTCAAATTTTAATAACTAAACCATTTTTAATATTGGGTTACACATAAGATAAGTTTGACAATAAATATTCATTATAAAGCTAAAAAATATTTACTACATAATGGTATTTTATTTATAATTTTTAGACATTAAATAATTAAATTTAATTATGATACAATGACGATACTGTAATTATCTAATTAATGAAATATTAAAATAATTGATATTATAAATATTCAAATAAATGTATTTTGATAATATTTATTAATTATACTATTTTTATGTTATTATAACATGTTATGGCTGGATAGATGAATTTTGTTCTATGTCATAATGCTATTATGAATTTAGAAAAAACACAATACCAAATTGTGTCAAAATTGACAAAGAAATTGTTTTAAAACAAATATTAAATTATTAATTGATATTATATTCCAAAATATCTATGGATCAGAATAAAAGCATATATAATGATAGATTTATCACTAATGAACCACTTGGGGTTCTCTTTGTTGTATATATTATGTTTATTAACCATAAAATATAAAAATACAAAGAGACAAGGTAAATGTCAAACTATATAACGAAAAGTTAAATATAAAAGATAAGGTTAACATAGTGGCACAAACCTGTATAAAAAATATTGGATGAGTGTTTTTGGACCCATCACCACCTTAGCCTTTAAATAATTCATTTTTGATCCATTATAAACAAAAAATGATTTTATTATACAATAATATTTCAAGCTTTTCCTAACATGCCCCTCAACCCTCTTATAAAAGGGAACTCCCCCTTCTCTCAATTTTACACCGTCAAAGGCATTTGGAACAAACATAACCTGCCCAAATAACCTCTCAAAATTCCTACCTTCATCCTAGAGTCCTTTATTTAGTGAGAAAGCAAACTTATGGAGCCCTTTTTCTCAAATCAAAAGAAGAACCCGAAAAAAAGGAAAATATTTCATCACCTCTTTCAAGATCCTTTATTCATCCACATCCTCTATAAGGCCCCAACCATAAAACTTACTTAATATTGAATTAAATGAATAATTCAAATTGAGGATCTTTTCAGGTTTAGATTTTTATAGAATTAGAACATAACTATTACATCTCAAAAGATTACAAATTAGACACTTCTACTATGTTTCCATAAAATAAAAACTCTTAAAAAGAAACATGTATAGTTCCATTTTTTAGGTAGCATGACTTTCCCTTGATCCCATCCTTGACCCTATTACATGCTAAGTCCTGTGAAAAACATTTCAAAAACTCGGGATGAGCATAAAAAGCTCAGCAAGGGATACACAAAGAATGAAAACTATTAGTTTTTCAAACATCATGTAAACCATGATTACTTTATCAAAGTAATACTTTTCAAATTTATGAAGTAGTAAAAACTCTTCACTGAATAAAAGATCATTACATACCCATTTTTAACCAAAATATTACCATAAAACGCATAAAAGGAACACATAACATAAAAAGGTAACTTGGGACACAAACATACTTTAGTGGAATAACCATACAGTCGACTTCCACACATATCACATAATGGAATAGCCATACGGCCAACATCCATACATACTTAACGGAATAGACATACGGCCGACTTCCATACCCAATTCATTGGAGGTTATAACGTAACCAACCGTTCTGGTATTCACGACACCACCCTTCTTATGGTTCATCACGTAACCACATGTAAAATGTCCAAATACCATTATAAAAACATAAGACAAAAAACAAATATAATAGAAAGAAAACATTTCCACACTTTGATCACAATATATCACTCAAATATATTGACATAACCAATCCATTATAAAAACTATTTTCAATACCAAAATACATAAAAGAGTATATGGTATTTATTTCATTTTAAATAACATCACGACTTGTTGAGGAAGCCAAAGACCAAATAATACTCGCGGTGGCAGAAAAGGCCATTGTCACCGTGTACGTTAAAGAGACATTCCTTTTTGTCATTTTTTAAAACACATCGTAGAAAAAGATTCCTTTTGTATAAAAGTAAAAGTCAAAGGGATTAATACACCGAATGTAAGAAAGTTTTGTATAAAACGAAATATGCCTCAACGAAAGCAGATTGAGACGAAGTCCCTTGCAAAGATCATTTTTTTAAATAAAATAGACCAATTATGTGTATTCACTATAAATACACAAAAAGGGAGTACAAATACAAGATATAACATAATAATATCATGACATAATTTGAAAGTAGGAGATTAACCCAAAGAACGGAAATTGGGTTAAGAAGTTCCATTACCTCAGGTCCGACTTGACTCGATCGTTCCTTAACGTCCTGAATAATAAACTTGAGTTAATTTATATTTGCTTAAGAACCTTTTTAAAGTTCATTATTCCTTTTATATCACTTGTTTCAATTTTATAAACATTATGTAACCATTTAAGTTAATAATGTTTGTTTTGTTGATATTTGGTTCTTAAGTCGAAAGTGGACTTCTTACCATTACATGTTATTCATGTGGTCAATGGTTCTTTATATCTATAATGACATTACTTATTTGGATATCATATATATCATATATATCCAGCTTATACATGAATTTATAATATTACATTATCATTTATAGGTTAGAAATGAAATGCACCGTTCATGGAGACGGTAAGCTGTACGTACACATGAACGCTACATTCATTTTCTTTGTCATATTAATGGAATTAAAACTAAATGATAGGTATGTATATTTTAATTCCAGAATTATATTTATCATTTATAGGTATCATTCATCATATATATCTATTATATACATGTACTTTTAATAGTACATTACATTTGGGGATAAGAAATGTAATGCACCGTTCATGGAGACGGTAAGCCGTACGTATGCATGAACAATACTTTCATTTCTACCTCATAATTTAATGGAAAGAAATAATAATGATATAGAGGTATATTATAATTCCAATATAACATCATATATAATAACTTTAAATCCATCCTTTATACGTCCCGCATATGGCATTAACGAATCAAATCACTTTGAGGGGGCGGTAGTCCGCACTTCCTTAAATGAAGATATCGCGTTTACCCATAATGGAAACCATAAAAGTATGCCCAAAATTAAAAAAAAAATAATCTTAAGGAAACCATAAACATATTATATATCATATATAAATATAGTGTCATCTTAATGTCCACCTTTGAAGGTTTTAAAAGAATGATGAACAATCATCATTTCAGGAGGCAGAAATTCTCCATCCACGGAAACAGTATGTTCTTTAACCATTATATGTAGGTGTGTGTAAGTTTATCTCGAATATTTATTATAACTACATCATAGTATATTGAGGATACTATAGTTGTTACAAAATAAATTAATAAAAAGAGTTTAGGGGGTTGGAGAAGAAAAATAATAAAAAAGGACTCAAGTGAAGACATTACCTTAAAATCGGGTTACTCCCATTGGTTTGAGATCAAAGTCTTCCTTGGGAAGACTTCTCCCCAAATTGAGGCTTCAAGGAGTAATATAGGGAAGTGGAGAGACAAAATGGTCTTATGTTGGCCGAGCCAAAGGCTTTGGGAGTGTGGGTACGGTGGTAGAGGTGGGGGCCTTTTATCAGAGGAGAGGATGGGCACTCTTGGAAAGTAAGGAAAAGCCACTTTATTTTAAAATTCTATTCGGATTAAAGAGGTCCCACACTGATATAATTGGTGTAAAAGGTTATAGGGGTCATAAATCCACTCATACAATAGGTTTTGGACATATTTAGGTCTTAGATATTACATTATCTTTCCATTTTATTTAAATCGTTAAATAATGAGGTCATCGTTGCATCATCATGATGTCATAAATAATTTAATTTATGTAATGTCTAAAAATTATAAAAAAACTATCATGATTTAGGAAATCATTTTATCTTTATAATGAATATTTATAGTAAAAAATATGACTTGTATAACCCCATGTAAAGTTTTTTTTAGTAAAACATCTCATGTTTGTGTCATTTTTACTTTAACATTTAATAAAAGGTATTTATAGAATTTTCCAACCAATGTGGCTCCATGGGGTCCCCAAGTTGACCCATGGATTTTCATGGTCGGCCATGACACATCCAATGAGGTTAGGACATGTGTCAGGTTCATTTCATTTTATTAAAACATTATTCTTACCTTAAACTACACTAATTACCTCTAATCGCGATTAAGAAGTTATAATTTACTATTCACCAAAAAATTATTTTAATCTCATTGAACCACATTTTACTTCTTAATGACAACCATGTATGTAGTATTTTTTAATTTCAAATCACATAAGTGACAAAGTTTCATTTAAATGAAAAATAAGTTTCTTTAACTACCACTTAGTGGTTTCACTATTCATAAAAAATTGAAGTTTTTCAGAAAAATACCAAAAATTCACCCTAAGATATATTTGATATTCCGAATTCAAAAATGAAGTATATTTTAAAAAATTCAAAACATATAAGTCACATTAATTAATTTAATAATTAATTCCCGCTTTCATGACAAATAGCGTGTTTTTTTTAAACAATAAATATCAAAAGATTGACACTAGTTTAAGTCCGATTTCAAAGTGAAATTAATTCCAATGACCACTATTGGATTTAATGGTAATAATATATTCTGATTTCACTTTAAAACCAAATCAAAAGATAATCTAATAATATAAATAAATTAGATTAAAAAGTGTTTTTGAATTAAAATACAACATTTTACACTATTCATTAAAAAAATGAACTTTATCGGAAAAATACCAAAAATTTACACAAAGTAAATTTTGATGTCCCGATTCTAAAGAAGAGTTTTATTTGGTCCAATATAATGTATAATAGTGAACAAAACTATATTTATTGACGGTTCTCCATCAAAAGGTGATAAGTGAACCTTTATTGAAAATTAGGTTATAAATGCCTAAAATTGAATTCTTTTCATATTTTAAGCCTATATATTTTATTGGATAAATGTAAAAACATTTAAAAAACATATATAATAATATTTTAGTTATTTATATTCATTCCCGCCAATACAAGGGCTATGTTTTAACTTGCATTTAAAATAATATTATTTTATTACTAGTGTGCAACGTAAGATTTCAATGAAACTCTTTGTTGCGTATCAGGTAAGCTATCGAACATAGAAACCCTTTTAAAGTAAAATTAATATTTAATTCATAAATATTAATAAATACGAAAATGTTTTATTCATTATTTACCTAGGATGTTACATCCTTCTCCCCTTTTGGGAATTGCGTCCTCGCAATTTTATTCAATTATCTAAATAAGTGGGGGTATTTATCCCTCATATCATTTTTTATATTCCCACATTGCCTCTTTAACCATATGGTTTTCCCACAAAACCTTTACCTGGTGAATTACCTTATTCCGTAACACTTGCTCCCCGTGCTCAAAAATCGGGACTGGTTGTTCTTCACAAGATAGGTTCTCCTCCAGCTGAACTACCTCTGGACTCAAAACATGAGATGAATCTGGCATATACTTCCTGAACATCGAAACATGAAAAACATTGTGTACCTGAGATAAAATCGGAGGAAAAGCCACTCGGTAAAAACTGATCCAACTTTCTCCAGAATTTCATATGGTCCAACAAACCTTGGACTACGCTTTCCTTTCTTACCAAATCTCATCACACTTTTCCACGAAGAAACCTTGAGAAAAACATGATCACCTACCTCGAAAGATAAATCCTTTCTCCGGTTATCTGCATAACTCTTCTGCCTGCTCTGAGCTGTTCTCATGTGTTTCTGAATCAACTGAACTTTTTCTACCATCTCTTCTACCAATTCTGGTCCCATCAGCTTTCTATCACCCACTTCTTCCCAAAACGCTAGAGTTCGACACCGCTTCCCATATAACGCCTCAAATGGTTCCATCTGTATACTGGAATGAAAACTGTTATTATAAGAAAAATCAACCAAATAAAGATGTTGGTCCCAACTTCCCTGATAATCCATAGAACATGTTCATAGAATATCCTCTAAGGTCTTAATTGTTCGTTCTGACTGCCCATCTGATTGAGGATGAAAAGCTGTACTAAAATTTAATTCAGTACCCAACGACTTCGGAAGGCCCTTCCAAATGTTATAAGTAAACCTGGGATCACGATCGGACACAATGGAGAGAGGAACTTCATTTAACCTAACTATCTCTTTAAGATACAAACGGGAAAGTTGATCTTGGGAAAAAGTATCTCGTATAGCAAGGAAATGAGCATATTTAGTGAAGCGATAAAAAATAACCCATATTGAATTATTACCTCTAGATGTCTTCGGTAATCCCACAAAAAAATCCAAGGATATATTTTCCCATTTCCACTCTGGCACTGGTAAAGGATGAAGCATCCCTTTCGGTAACTGCCGCTCTACCTTAACCTGCTGACAAGTCAAACACTTTACAGTAAAATCAGCATTATCTCTTTTCATTCCATCCCACCAGTAATACTCCCGCAGATCTCTGTACATCATAGTACTGCTATGATGAACTGAAAACGGGGAACTATGAGCCTCACATTACAACTCATTCTTCAACTTTGAATCACCAGGCACACATAATCTATTCCCAATCCTCAAAACACAATCATTATCAATTTTGAATTCAAGCAAGTTACCCTTCTGAACCAGCTCTACCTTTTTCTGCAACTCACTGTCTTCCCTCTGTACTTGCCTAATTCTGTCTGATTGGGATGATCTCACTGATACCTGAAACAAAACAGAAGAAATTCCTGCACCAACAACTTCTATGCCAAATTTCATCAAATCAAAAACCAAAGGATCTTGTTCCAAATATAGCATGGTTAATGAAGCATTACTTTTTCGACTTAAAGCATCGACCACTTTATTTGCTTTTCCCAGATGGTGGTGAATTGTACAATCATAATCCTAGATTAATTCTAGCCATCTCCTCTGTCTCATGTTCAATTCTTTTTGAGTGAATATATACTTTAAACTTTTGTGATCAATATATATTTCACACTTTACTTCATACAAATGATGCCTCCAAATTTTTAAAGCAAAAACAACAGCAGCTAATTCCAAATCATGTATAGGGTAATTTACCTGATGAGTTTTCAACTGACGTGAAGCATAAGAAATTACCTGATTATTCTGCATAACGAAACAACCAAGTCCCTTCAACGAAGCATCACTGTATATAAGAAACTAACCATTCCTGGAAGGAAGTGCCAAAACTGGAGCATTCACCAATCTTCTTTTCACCTCCTGAAAATAATCATCACATTCTTTTTTCCAGATAAACTTAACACCCTTCCAAGTTAGCATAGTCATTGGACTAGATGACCATGAAAAATTTTCAACAAACCTTCGGTAGTATCCTTCCAAACCAAGAAAACTATGGATCTCAGATACATTTGTGGGTCTTGGCCATTCTTCAATAACTTTTGTTTTAGCTTGATCAACAGTTATGCCATCTTTTGAAACAATGTGACACAGGAAAGAAATTTGTTGTAACCAAAACTCACACTTACTGAATTTTCCATATAGTTTCTTTTCTTTTATGGCATGAAATATAACTCTTAAATGACTTTTATGCCCCTCTTTAATTTTATAAAACACCAAAACATCATCATTAAAAACAACCCACATTTTTCACCTGAGTCAACTGAGCCATCAATACAACAAACTTGTTAGTTCTGATTTTGACCATCTTATGATACTGATTTGAAAGATCATTTCCCTATGTATGCCTTCCCAGAAAATCTGTTCTGTTTCCTCTATGAAAAACCATTCTTAACAAAGAAATATATTAGGATAAGAAACATGGTAATCGTCAAATGCTATATCATTTAAATCATACAATAAATTAACTTATAATTTAACACTTTTTTAACTCTTAAAGTTGTCTAAACCGACCATTGATACCAACTATAAGGCCTCGACCATAAACCTTACATAATATTAAATTAAATGAATAATTCACATTGAGGATATTTTCAGGTTTATAGTTTTAGTGAATTATTACATAACTATTACATCTCAAAAGATTACAAATTAGACACTTCTAATAAGCTTCCATAAAATAAAAACTCTTAAAAAGAAACATGTCTAGTTTCATTTTTTAGGTAGCATGACTTTCCCTTGATCCCATACTTGCCCATATTCCATGCTAAGTTCTGTGAAAAACATTTCAAAAACATGGGATATCATAAAAAGCTCAGCAAGGGATACACAAAGAATGAAAACTGTTAGTTTTTCAAACATCAAGTAAACCACGTATACATTATCAAAGTAATACTTTTCACCTTTATGAAGTAGTAAAAACTCTTCACTGAATAAAAGAACATTACTTGCCCTTTTGTAACCAAAATATTACCATAGAACCCATAAAAGGATCACATAATATATAAAGGTATCTTGGGACATAAACATACATAAGTGGAATAGCAATACAGTCTACTTCCACACATATCACTTAATGTAATAGCCATACGGCCAAATTCCATAAATATTTAATGGAATAGAAATATGGTCGACTTCCAAACCCAATGCATTGAAGGTTATAACGTCACCACCCGTCCTGGTATTCAAGGCACCACCCGTCATATGGTTCATCACGTAACCACCCGTCAAATGTCCAAGTACCATTATAAAAACATAAGACATAAAACAAATATAATGGAAAGAAAACATTTCCACACATTGATCGAAATATATCACTCAAATATATTGACATAACAAATCCATTATAAAAACCATTTTAAATACCAAAATACATAAAAGAGTATATGGTATTTATTTCATTTTAAAAAACATCATGGCTTGTTGAGGAAGCCAAAGACCAAATAATACTCACGACGGCAGAAAAGGTCATTATCACCGTGTACGTTAAAGAAACATTCCTTTTTTCATTTTGTAAAACACATCGTAGAAAAAGATTCCTTTTGTATAAAATTAAAAGTCAAAGGGGTTTATACACCGTATGAAAGAAAGTTGCGTATAAAACGAAATATGACTCAATGAAAGGAGATTGAGATGAAGTCCCTTACAAAGATCATTTTTTTAAATAAAATAGACCAAATATGTGTATTCACTATAAGTACACAAAAGGGAGTAAAAATACAAGATAGAACATAATAATATCATGAAATAATTTTAAATTAGGAGATTAACCCAAAGAATGGAAATTGGGTTAACAGGTTCCCTTACCTCGGGTCCGACTTGACTCGATCGTTCTTTAACATCCTGAATAATAAACTTGAGTTAATTTCTATTTTCTTAAGAACCTTTTTCAAGTTCATTATTCCTTTTATATCACTTATTTCCATGTTATAAACATTATGTAACCATTTATGTTAATAATGTTTGTTTTGTTGATATTTGGTTCTTAAGTCAAAAGTGGACTTCTTACAATTACTTGTTGTTCGTGTGGTCAAAGGTTCTTTATATCCAGAATGAAATTACTGATTTGGATATCATATATATCATATATATCCAGCTTATACATGTATTTATAATATTACATAATCATTTATAGGTAAGAAATGAAATGCACCGTTCATGGAGACGGTAAGCCGTACGTATGCATGAACGCTACTTTCATTTCTTTGTCATATTAATGGAATTAAAACTAAATGAGAGGTATGTATATTTTAATTCCAGAATTATATACATCATTTAGATGTATAATTAATCATATATATCCATTATATACATGTACTTTTAATAGTACATTACATTTGGGGATAAGAAATGAAATGCACCGTTAATGGAGACGGTAAGACGTACGTACGCATAAACACTACTTTCATTTCTATATCGTACTTTAATGGAAAGAAATAATAATGATATAGAGGTATATTATAATTCCAGTATAACATAATATATAATAACTTTAAATCCATCCTTTATACATCCCACATAATGAATTAACGAATCAAATCACTTTGAGGGCGCGGTAGTCCGCACATCCTTAAATGAAGATATCGCGTTTAACAATAATGGAAACCATAAAGGTATGGCCATAATGAAAAATACAGAAGCTTAAGGAAAACATAAGAATATTATATATCATATATAAATATAGTCTCATCTTAATTTCCACCTTTGAAGGTGTTAAATGAATGTTGAACAATCATCGTTTCGGGAGGCAGAAATTCGCCATCCATAAAAACAGTATGATCTTTAACCATTAGATGTAGGTTTGTGTAATTGTAGATCTAATAATTCTTATAAAAACATCCTATTATATTTAAGATACTTTATTTTTTACAAAATAAATTAATAAAAAGAGTTTAGGGGTTGGAGAAGCAAAATAAAACACAAGGACTCAAGTGAAGACATTACCTTAAAATCGGGTAACTCCCTTTGGTTTGAGCTCAAAGGCTTCCTTGGGAAGACTTCTGCCCAAAGTGATGCTTCAAGGAGTAAAATAGGGAAGTGTAGAGACAAAATGGGCAGAGGTTGGCCGAGCCAAAGGCTTTGGGAGTGTGGATAAGGTGGTAGAGGTGGGGGCCTATTATAAGAGGAGAGGAGGGGCACTCTTGGAAAGTAAGGAAATGTCACTTTATTTTAAAATTGTATTCGGATTTAATAGGTCCCACATTGATATTATTCGAGGATAAGGTGATAAGGGTTCGAAAAACACTCATATAATAGGTTTTGTACATGTTTAGGTCTTAGATATTACATTATCCTTCCATTTTATTTAAATCATTAAATAATGAGGTCATCGCTGCATCATCATGATGTCATATATAATTTAATTTATTTAATGTCTAAAAAGTATAAAACAAATATCATGATGTAGGAAATCTTTTTATCTTTCTAATGAATATTTATAGTAAAACATCTGACTTGTATAACCTCATGTAAAAATTGTTTTAGTAAAAAATCTCATGTTGGTGTCATTTTTACTTTAACATTTAATAAAAGGTATTTATGTCATTTTCCAACCAAAGTGGCTCCATGGGGTCCCCAAGATGACCCATGGATTTTATTGGTCGGCCATGACACATACAATGAGGTTAGGACATGTGTCAAGTTCATTTAATTTTATTAAAAAATTATTCTTACCTTAAACTACACTAATTACCTCTAATCGCGATTAAGAACTTATAAGTTACTATTCATCAAAAAAATTATTTTAATCTCATTGAACCATATTTTAGTTCTTAATGACAAGCATGTATGTCGGATTTTTTAAATTCAAATCAAAAAAGTGACCAAGTTTAATTTAAACGAAAAATAAGTTTTTTTAACTACCACTTAGTGGTTTCAGTATTCATCAAAAATTGAAATTTTTCAGACAAATACCAAAAATTCACCCAAAGATATATTTGATATTCCGAATTATAAAATGAAGTCTATTTTACAAAATTCAACACATATAAGTCACATTAAATTATTTAAGAATTAACTCTCACTGTCATGACAAATAGCGTGTTTTTATGAAACAATAAGTATCAAAAGATTGACACTAGTTTAAGTCCGATTTGAAAGTGAAATTAATTCCAACGACCACTATTGGATTTAATGGTAAAAATATTTTCTGATTTCACTTTAAAACCAAATCAAAATATAATCTAATCATATAAATAAAATATATTAAAAAGAGTTTTTGAATTAAAATAAAACATTTTACACTATTCATTAAAAAAATGAACTTTATCGGAAAAATACAAAAAATTTACACAAAGTAAATTTTGATGTCCTGATTCTAAAGAAGAGTTTTATTTGGTCTAATAGAATGTATAAGAGTGAAAAAAACTATATTTAATGACGGTTCTCCATCAAAAGGCGATAAGTGAACCTATAGTGAAAATTTGGGTATAAATGCCTAAAATTGAATTCTTTTCTTATTTTAAGCATTTATATTTTATTGGATAAATGTAAAAACATTTAAAAAACATATATAATCATATTTCAGATATTTATATTCATTCCCGCCAATACAACGGCTATGTTATAACTACCATTTAAAATAATATTATTTTATTACTAGTGTGCAATGTAAGATTTCAATGAAACTCTTTATTGCGTATCGGGTACGCTATCGAACATAGCAACCCTTTTAAAGTAAAATTAATATTTAATTCGTAAATATTAATAAATACGAAAATGTCTTATTCTTTATTTACCTGGGATGTTACATCCTCTTTCATTGTTGTTTCCATTATAAAATAATAACTCCAGTATCTTCTATATACGTTGATGTTATTATAAATATGGTGAAACCATATTCATTATTATATACATCCTTTGAATGGCATGTCACCATACGTACGTACATATCACTTACTATCTCCATGTCATGGTGTACTTTTTATTTCATAAATTATTATTTGTATGGGTATAATAATAATGCGTAATTGATGTAAATAATAAACATAACATGATAATTATTCAGTTTATATATTGAAATACCATATAATTATATAATATTTTAATATCAAAAGAATGATATTGTCCCTCGTGCGTACATATGGATTACCTTCTCAACAAACGTGATGGGATTCATTCTACATTGTATCCATTCAAGACTAATTATACTTAGATGATTAAAAATAATGCATAAAGACTTAATATCATTATGCATATTAATAAGGTTCATCCTATCCATAACAAAAATTACATACATAACAAATCATATAATGGAAAACAATTCAGTTAACACATGAAATAACGATAATACTAAGATATTATTAACAATGAAATGTTAAAAGATGATATATGGTATCATATTAATGTATATGATTCATGTATAATATAATAACAACTATTTCACCATAATACAAGTGGTTTATCCTACCATCGACCAAGGAGAAGTACAAGGTAAGGGATAATTTTACAATTTCTTTATTATACGAGGTTGTTTTTATATAAGTATATACTGGGACCTCTTTATCATCTAAATCCATAATTTCCTAAAAATGTTTTCCAAAACATGTTTACTACTTTCTAGACTATGGGTTAAATCCATTTTTACCAATATTTGACCTTATATGTTTTGAAAGGAATCATTCCGTCGTTTTCCAAACAAGTTACTTTATGACCTTTACGACAATATTACGGTAAGAATGTTTTTTTAACTTATACAGTGTTTTGCGGCTATTTCCCACTATTATAACAGCTTTGATGCTTCCCATAAAATATTATGAGAATATTTTTAATATTACTATTTTCTATTTTAATTATGTTACTTTGAAATGATTTCAAAACCGAAAGAGATATTTCTCTAAAAAGGTTTTGATTTCATGGACTTGAAGTTTTCTTGAAGATGATTTATATGGATACAAAAAATACATATTGTTTTGAATGTTTTTATATTTGTTTGACTATGAATGTGTTATCTCATACCATTTAGGGTTTATTGATAATTTATTGACATTTAGTATGCCATTTTTAATACGAATGTTACTTTTATGTTTATACCTTTTCATGTGAGGAATGAATTGGACATAGTATGTGAAGGGGGGAGCCCGCTATAGCTCCTAGATGCATCAGTAGGTCTCATTAGACAAACTAGTGTCTTGGAACAAGGCTTTGAAAAAATCTTATTTGTAGTCATGGCACAAGGCCTTGACTATGTGGTTATGAAATTCTGGCATTAGGCATTCCATCATTATGAAAGTGGCTATTGATATTGCATGTGAATATTTGACTAGTTGAATATCCATGTGAGTAAGTAAATTGAAATATTTAGATTTATATTTTCCATATTATGATTAATTTTATGTTGAAAAGGATTTTGATTTAGTTCTATACATTTCTTTAAATTGTTATGCTTATTTATGAAAGTTTTTTCTATATTGATATCTTTACTGAGAATATAAGTCAACCCCTTTCTATGATTTATTTTTCCCAAGATGAGGAGAAGTATATTATGAATGACCTGTAGGGATAGTCTATGGGATCATAGTTTTGCCTATGGAAACACTTTTTTAGTTTTCCATTTTATGATGTAATATAAACCTTATGAATGTATCAAGTACTTCCAAGGCTATTAAACTAATCGGTATTTTGAGACATGATATTTTGTGATCATGCCAGTGGTATATAATAATGCACCAACTCTAGGTAACTAGGGTTCAGTTGTTACATTTATTACTAATATTGGTCATGTAATCATCACTATTTCTTGTATTTTCAAGAAATTATAAATTAATGAATTTAATATTGAGAAAACCTCTCTCCCTCGACTATAAATACCACCATTCACACCCTCATTTCCTCACACCTCTCAAGATTCAAGCCTTGTATTAATTAAATCATAAAATATTCCCTATACCATACATCATTTCAAAATAACATTTTGTCTCGTTAAAATACCTAACCAAGTTTCCTTAAAGAGGATTCAAGTGGTAATTCCTCTCTATTTTTTCCATTAATTTCACTTTAATTTCAAGTTCATTTATTAATCTACCCTAACATATCCTAATTTACATGGTTTTCTAACTCCATTATCAAATATATAATTGAATTTTGTGTTATAATATGATAATATATCATCCACACTCCTTTTAAACATATTTTTATTTTACAATGGAAAATGTAGTTAGTGAGGTGTTAATTTATCACCTTCAAGAATGACATGTTTTCATTTTCAAATATCACCTTCAGATCTGGTCATTAAACCATTATTATATGTGAATCAGATTGTGTAATATGTATAATAAACTAGTTAATGTTCTAGAACAAAATTATGTACATAATACAATAATAATAAACCAAACACATTCGTTGTTGTCTAAAAACAACCCAAATTATCCCGAACAGTCATCATTAGATTATTTTCTAATAACTAACTCTCATGGAATATAATTAAATTATTAAATTTACCATTTCATGTTCTATAAAATAATTAATAACATAAAATTACAATCCTGTATTTTTATCCAGGTTTAAAATAAATTTCCATTCATGAATACAAGTGAATCGTCCTAGAAAACTATAAAAACAATCATTCCTGAACAATTAATTTAAACTCTATAACTCATAAAAAAGTAAATAAATGAACTTAATAAAACAATATTGAATATTATTATTGTATAAAAGGTTATATAATTGTTAATTAATGAATCTAATGTTGTTATATAGGATTTTAATGTGAATAAAGAGTTCAAATACAAGTTAAGGGGATACTCTCCAACCCAACTCTTTTTCTTGGTGTTTTCCCACTTAAACGAATTTTCAGAATGGATATGACTTAGAAATAATTTATTCATAAATATCTATAATTTTGTAGGATATTTATTTTCTTTAATTTATTTTAATAAAACACTATTGTTTTCCAAAAGAACACATCTTATAAGTAAACTATCCCTTTTACTATGATAAGATTGATTCAATCTGAACTAAAGGTTAATAGTTCTATGTTAAGAAATATATTCCCCCTAATTTTTAGAATTTTTTTTAAGAATATATGTTTTCTAATTTGAATCCCTTTTATTTTCATGGGATATTTTTTATGATCATGTTTTCCAAATTTTCTATGTGGAGTGAATGATAATGTAAATGTTATAATGTGATGGTTCCACCAAAACTTATATAGCAAAAAATGAATTTTATGATGTGACGGGGGCACCTAGAATTATAAAGTGCACCAATACATTGGTTAATGTTAATGATATCATGAGTTAATGGAAAATTATGTATGAAGACGATTTTACCATTTTTCACAACTGTGTCTGTTATTTGACCAATATGACATGTTGTATCATTTTTATGAATTGCCACATTTCATGTATTTTATTATTGATTCCTTTAATTTTCATGATCATTTTCATATGATATGATTGTGCTCACCCATTGTTGTATTGTTCATATCTATCTTCTTACTATGATTTTAACTCATACCATTTTGATGTATATTCTCAGCTGATTTAGTACACTAAAGAGTTTTCGAGGGACAATAAGAATATATTAAAGAATGAATTAAATTAATGTTTATGTTTAATTTTGTAATTTTTTCTCTTGGACCTAGTCTTCCTAATACAATAACCTATAGATCCATATGGTGTAATACAATTATTTTTATCTTTATACTGATTTAATATTTTTTGGATTGGGATATACCAAATATGCACAAGATGGGGCTGAATTGTGACTTTTATAAATTCTATACGAAATCGTGTTATGCCCTTTTATTTTAATCAGATGACTTAATACAGCAGAAATTTTAATAGTAGGGAAACATGATGTATACTAGTTCGGGGAACAGAAGGCCCCTAGTCTACTCAAATAACACAGTACTCCATGATCTTGGTGATTTTCACTATCTGGTCATCTTGTCAACAGACCATTCCACAACTGAGTACAGGCAGTTGACACCATTACACTCTAAGGAAGAAAAAATCTTTCTGGATCAATCACATAAACCACTCATCTTAGTTTGAGAAGTCGATCACTAAAGAATAGAACATAATGTTATTTAAACGTTGAAAATATTATACTATTATTCTTCAGAATTTCAAAAGAGTGAAATTGAAAATAGATGGTTCGTCTCCTTCCGAAATAATGGTCATCCAAGAAGAGTAGTTTAGAGTCGATAAGGTTGTAGTAGATATAGAAATATAATTCAAAACTTCACCAGTAGTAGATTCATAGTAGATCTTCAATGTTGATTGACTGAATCTTATATTGTGATTATTCTTCTTCTTCAATAAATAGTTCTTTTACGCTTTTAAATCAGCATATATGTGTTCTTGATCATCACCATTATTCTTCATTTTATAAATATTTAATGCTTCTATTTAGAAGAACTTGTATATATCCTCTGTGTAAATATAACATCCATATAATAATGATGAGTACTTCTCCTCCAAATTTAGATCTACAAAAGTCACCTACAAACTCACGAAAATAAAAAATTCAAAATAACAGAGCAGTCGTAACTTCCCTAAGGATTCGACAAAAAAATATCTTTTTAAGTTGATCCTTTATATCATATATAAAATAGCTTTGACACAGTATAAAATGTTCTTTAAAAATAAACTTTTAATCCGGCCTAAAATCAGCCAAATATTCTTCTTGCAGACTATTTGATAATAAGATCATCGTAAATTCTATGACGCCAAACGTAAGGTTGAACTATAGAGCATGCATCATTCAAACGTAAGGTTGATTACAAATTCAAGGTTGATGTTTTATCATTCAAATATAAGGTTGATTACAAATGTATGGTTTATTACAAATTAAGGGTTGATGAACCATACATTTCTTTTTAACAATCAATTATATGATAAATGATTCATACATTTAAAAGCTTCTAATCGTAAGGTACATGATCCATACTTTTGATGAAATGTAAGGTTGATTACAAAATTAAGGATGATGAACCATACTTTTCAATATCCCAAACATAGGGTTTCTTCCTAACGTAGGGTTCCTCATCCATACCTTTCTAATAATGTATGGTTAATTATCCATAATTTTCTGATAACTGAAAAAGTATACACCACATTTCATCCTTACGCTACGTTTCACCATGTAGGGTATGAACAGTGATTCTAGAACACACTTAAGCAATTCATGAACATGTAATGCATGAACAGTGTTTCCAGAACACGCTAATGCGAATGAAATCTCAATGTCATGAACATTAATATTTCTTATATAAATAAAAGTATAATGAATAATAAAATCCTGAAATATACATAAAATAAAATCATAGAAAAAAATTAAGGATATTTGTGGTCATCAAAATCATCATAACGATAGATTATTGTTCCCAACAATATCCTCCTCTTTAAATAAAAAATGTTCTTTTTCTTTTAAAAACAACACTTTCTCAACAATCTCCCCTGTTTTGATTATCACAAAACCCATAAAATAACCAATGAAATTAACACAAAAAATTAATTATATATAGTTTTTAATTTTGCAATGATAAATAAAGTGTCAGAATTAATTTAATTTCTACCCCTTAAAGGATTAAGATAACACCTAATATTTTAAATAATTAAAATAAAATGTTGTGTTTATTCAAAATTTTCCTCCTTTTGTGATATAAAAAATTATTGAATATGGAATAGAACACATTTGAATATAGCAGTGAAATTATGTATATTCTATTATTAACCATTTTTTAATAATTGAACGGGGATTGCTGGGATATTTGAATAGGGATAGTAAAATAAATAAAAAAAATTATAGAATGAATCAAAATTATAATTGATAACATGGAATAGGAAATATCTGGATGAACACATGATTCAAGGTCTAGTAAGGGTACGAGATAGGTTCTATCTCCATAAATAAAAGTTCAAACTAAAAAATATATGTTACATTATACCAAAACCAAGAAGTATTAAATATGTGCTTCTCATAGTATTTCCTTTAAAACACAAGGGTTGTGATTGAAACCCATTTTAATCATTAAATCATTATCCCCATAAAATATATTAAAATATTTTATTAAGAACATTTTTAATGTTATAACATCAAAAAACAATTTAAACACATGGGAATACTCGTAATACGTAGATAATTTAAACTAAACTACTAGAAAACCCAACAGATATAAGGTCTTATAGCCTATAGTCACTCAACAGTCTCCTCAAAGATGAAAAAATTGTATTTTCTTCAAGGCCTTAGATAAAAATTAATTATGGTGTTCCAAATCCAACAAAACATACCAAAGGGGGTGCTCATCATTCCTAATATCCTCAGAATTGTTGTTGTGGTACTTGTTGTACTGATGTTCATCGTGACAGATCTGAAAGTCCCTTACAATTTTCATGGGTTTTTAGTTGTGTTGGATGATATCCCTATGATTTTAATAGGTATTTTAGTGGTTATTATAGTGTGTTAGGGTTCTCTTGTATTATTTTAATTTAATCATTTTTAGTGTTTATTGAATAAAGAATGACTTATGTTTATTTGGAAGTATTCTTTTGAATAGCATGGGAATGATGTGAAACCATACAATAGTGATTTTACATAAGAAATAAGTTTGGGGTCTTATATACACCTATCTCAATGTTTCCATATAGGATGTCTCTTATAGAACATGAGGATTCAAAAGAAACATCTGGAAGAGCATTTGGGAAAAGGGTTCATACACCCCAGTGGATCACCTTAGGGTGCACCTGTGATTTTTGCGAAGAAGAAGGATTGATCAATGCAGTTGTGTATCAATTATTGAGAACTCACCAATATCACCATAATGAAAATTTATTTCCATTCAAGGATACATGTCATGTTCATTTAGCTAAAATGAGATCAATACTTCTCAAAGGTGGATATTCATTCTGGATATGATCAGTTGAAGATGAAAAATGAAGATATTTAGAATACTGACTTCCGTATAATGTATGATCACTATGAGTTTCTGGTGATGCCTTACGACATTATAATGACTCTAAAATCATCACGGATTTGATTAATAGAGTCTTTATAATTTACCACGACAAATTTGAGGTAGTTTTTATCGATAATATTCAAATCTACTTCAAGAGAAATGAGGAAGATGATAAAAATGAAAGACTTTTTGGTGACATTGGCAATGGAGAAGTTGTTTTCAAATTTCAAAAAAGTTCATCTTTTGGATAAATCATTTCAAGTTCATACGACATGTGATCACATGTGTAGGAATTTATGTGGACCATTCAAAAACAAATGTGGTCATGGAATGGCCCAGAATCGTTAGTGTTATAAAAATATTTAGTTTTCCTTTATTAGATGTGTACTAAAGACATTTTTTGAGAAATTTCTCATAATTTTCAAACCTTCGAACTAAGTTAACACGAAGAGGAGTAATGTATTTTTTGATATAAGATTTTAATGGAAGCTTCAAAAAGATAATGTGTAAGCTGATCACTGCAACTATACTCACATTACCTAATAGAGGATAAATATTTGTTATATATAGTGATGCCTAAAATAAAGTCTATGGTTTTTACTCATGAAAAATGATAATGTGACAGCCTATTCCTCATGATAGTTGAGGATCAATAAGAAAAACTACATGATTCATAATCTAGTGCTGGAAGCCATGATTTTCATTCATTAAAATATGATTGTACTACCTTTATTGTGAGAAGTGGGACATATAAATCGACCACGGGATCATAATATAATTATTCACCCAAATGGTGACCAACATGTGTTAATAGAGATTTTAAGATCAAATCAAGGACTATTATTTATCCATTCACTACATTATTGGATATGTGAACAATGTAGCTGATGCTCTAAAAATAAATGGACCTCCTAATATGTCCATGTTACTGGTTGAGAAATATCCTATCTTCTAGGATATTCATATGATTGATTTGGAAGTCATAGGGGGGATAAATCCTAACTTTCTCAAATTAAAATTCAACCATCTATCTAATAGATTATTAAAGTGGAACACATGGGTTATCTAGAGTTACAAAAAAATGTTAACTCATTAAATAATGGGAAGATGTAAGAGATCCATCTCGAGGATGATAGTATGATTTGGTTTGGAACATGACTTATTATGCCTTCATAAACCGGGATAAGGATGAGCAATTGGGAAATTCACATAGATCAACATTCTCTATCCATCTTAGTGGAACTAAGATGTCTTGAGATCTCTGAAAACACTTATGGTTGGATATCATGATGAAGGTTTTTATGAAATATATCTCATGGTCCTTGGTATGTTAGAAAGTTAAAGAAGTGTGAAAATTCCCAAAGGTATGACACAACCATTTCATATACCCTTCTGGAAATTTGAGAATGTTCATAGGGTCTAGGACAAGGGTGACTCGAAGACGTCCTTAGAAAATGATGAGATATTGTTTGGGGTTGTCAGAATCAAAAGACATCACATTTTATCTCAATTCAAAATGTTCTCTTATAAAAACAACATAAAAAGATATATGTGAAGGAAGTGGTGAGAAAAAATGGTGTTCCAATCTTGATAGTCTCTAACAGCAATCCAAGGTTTACATCAATATTCTAAAAGAGTCTCCAACATGATTTGGGTACTAAATTATATTTTTGCATGAACTATTACCCCCAAACAAATGGCCATTCTAAAAAGACTATTCAGATTCTTGAAGATATTATAAGATCCCAATTTTTATAATTCAAATGAGTATGGATTGAATATCTCCCATTGGTTGAGTTCTCATACAATAATAGATTCCAGACGAGTATTTAAAAGACATTATCTGAAGCTTTGTATAGAAACTGATGTTGAACACTAAACTGTAGTGATGAATTTGGATACCGAAAGCTACATGGACTTGATCATGTGCATGATATGACAGAAAATGATCATTTCATCCAAAAACATATCAAATATTCTCAAGGTCAGAAATAGATATATACAGACAACAATCAAAGGGATAAGGATTAGTACGTTAGAGATAATTTCTTCCTTCGAATATCACCATGGTCGAGAGTAGTGTAGTTTGAAATCAAAGGGAAGCTAATCCCTAGGCTCATGGTCCCCATTGAGATCCTTGAACACATAGGAGATATGTTCTATCATCTTTTACTCTCACTAAATATGTCTCCTGTTCGAGATGACATTCACATATCACTCCTAATGAAGTATATGTGAGATCCTTCACATTAATTGAACTTAGTGGTCTTATCGCTGCAAGATGATATCTTTTATCAGGAACAACCATTAAAGGTTCTATAAAGTAAATAAAAGATCCTACCCAATAGTACAACCCATCATTTTAATGTGTTCTAGGGGAACAATATGTTTGAAGAAGATACTTGTGAACCAAAATATGAGATGAAGGAGAAGTACCATCACTTTTATGTGTAAAACAAAATTTCGAGGGTTAAATTTCATTAGTGGGGAAGAATGTAATGACCAAAAGATTTACCAATGGAATTCCATTCTAATAATTTTTCCTTATAGTATAATGAAATTTTAATGAACAATGACATATCATGATAATAAATACTATTTGATCAGTATACATATTTATTCCACTTCTATGTTTTAAATTTTTAAAATATGACATATACAATTCCAATCAGGGTTATTTTTTGTTCCTAATAGAACAAACATAAATTTTTGTTAATCGTAACCTATCTGTAAGAATAGTAACCTATCCTTATGAATTTAAATATAACAATTATGAATATTAAATCATCAAAAATAATAGTAACAACACCCACGAATGATGTAATATAATATATACATCTTATAAGTGACTATATTACCTTCGTAAAAGTATTTGTATTTCTGTAATTCATGAATAATTATATATATTTAATTAATTAATATAAAAGGAATATTATTTTCGTAATATGTTTTCGTAAATTAAAAATTCTAGGTCTTCTGGTTTTATGACAATTTTATAGGAACTAAAGTAATTTTTGAAAGCATTATTAAATCAATTTTAATTTAAAAATCAATATTTTTCTGGTAAATTATATTTTTAATTACAAATTAAATTAGTCATAGTTTGAAAATTTTTATTAAAAAACGAAATAATTTTTCGGATTTTACACAACTAAAAACGGTTATGGTGAGTTTTTGGGATTTTTCTGAGATACTGGACTTTTTTATCAATAGTGAAATGTTATAATTTAAAAAATTTGAAAAATACATTATTTATATTGTCATTTATCATGTATTTCTGATTTAATCCTAGTTGGTTCAAATACACATTCACTTATTGTAACACCCCCATATTTCATAGTACATTATTTTTTCAAATTAATCCAATAACTTTCACTAGACGCAACACCGAGTTCTAGCCCACCATGACATACCAATCTAGCGATTCAAAAGCCGATACAAACAGTTCTAACTAAATATTGAACATTTTATAATCGTTATAATTTGATAATCCATATTTTGAGTTTCTTAGACATAATGTAAGAAAAAATTAATTTTTTTCAAATGAAATAATTATTTTAAAAAATACAATTTTACCACCTTTTAATGGAGAACCCTATTTTTAAATACAATATTTGAATCTTTTATATATTAAATTATTCCAAATAAGATTCTTATTTAGATTCGGGACATAAAATTATAGTTTCAATAATTTTTTTGCCTTTTTCTGATAACTTTCATATTTGGGTGAATGGTGAAAAATACTATATTTTACCTTAAAACATCTTTTTTAATCAAAATAATTTAAAGTGTTAAGTTATACATTTTAATGGTTTGGAAGTATATATAGATTATATTTTTACCATTTAATCCAATTATGGTCATTTTATGTAATTTCACATAGAAATTGGACATAGACAAGTGTCAATCTTTTGATAGATATTATTTCTTATAAATACACATTTTGGTTTTGACAATGGGAAAAAATTTTAAATTAATAAATTAAATTTCCATGTTTTGAATTTGGAAAAAGAGACTACATTTTTGAATTTGGAATATCAAAATCAGCTTAGGGTGAATTTTTGGCATGTTTATGAAAGCTTTCAATTTTAAATGAATAGTGAAAAACACTATGTTATTTGATTAAACTGACTTTTAATATAAATATTTATTTATTTCATTTAAATTTATTTTAGGTAAAAATTGATACATAATGTAGAGACCCTAAAATTAACGTACATGAACATTACATTACTTTTTCGGAATACTTAGTACATAACAAAAACACACACACAAGGATCGTAATAGTTTAGTGTCATTGGAAACTCAGAATGTAATCTTCTAATCGTGGTGAAAGATCTTCAACATCTCCCATAAAGATCTTAATTTTTTTTACATAAAACCTTTCTTTATATCCTGGGGAAAAGAAAACACAAAAGGGTGAGCTCAAATGCTCAGTAAGTGTAAACAAAATAAATATAAATCTCATCGTATACACAAGCATATAACTTTTGGAAATCTTAACCTGCAAAAGAGATCATAATTGCATAACATGGGATAAATCATGGTAGTGAAATGTAATCACAATAATCATAACTTTAAACATGAAACTTTGTGGCATACACACATAATCATAGAGAATAATTTCTTATTAGTCAAGACTCATTGCCAAGACTATCTTAGTGGACAAAGTCCCTTTCTGAACCGAGTCACCCTCGTTCCAGTCATGTTTCACTGAACCGGTATAACCTACCATTCCAGACCTGTCTATCTCATGAGATATAAAATCTTTACCCAATGCATTGGAGGGAGATATAGGTCCCACCCATCTTATAATGAATCCTTTCTTATGTGTGCCACATAATCATAAATCATACATCATCGCATAACACTTGTAACAAAAATGGGATTCTTGAAACATCATGACCTCATAAAACAAAACATATAAGGTAAATGACTTCATAAAAATAATTTCCTCAAAACATAATCAAATCAATGTAATAATAGGGATAAAAACAGAACCCTATATTAGATTAGATGGAAAATAATTTTGATAAAACATTTGAACTCCATTCTTGAAGAAAATATCCTTTCTACTTCAAAAAAAACTTTTCTTTTCTTAATATGTCATACAATTATAAACTAATAGAAGTTGATTAAAAATAAACTTTGAAACTTTTAAAGGAATCTTCTTGGAAATATTGTTTTAAAAATCCATTCATGCCTTATAAGTTAAAAAATCATTCTTCGTACTTTTGTCGGAAAAGTCAAAAAGTACCTCTTACGAAAAACGACAAAAGATTCCTTTTACAAAAAACTCATAGAAGGGTAAAATTGGATATAAACTATTGTATAAGGATGGAAATAATATTACATATTGAGGTAACATGTATTTGGATGATAAAATACACCCCAGTAAATACCAAAGTAAAAACAATCTCAGATAAAAATGAGATTGTGATATTTCCCTTACCTTAGGTCCGATTTGCTTCGTAAGATTCCGAACCTCCTGTTTAATGATTTAAATAATGTCATTGAATTATTAAAGAATCATATTCATTGTTATTATATCATATATGTTTCACTTATGACTTTATATTACTCGTTCTTTTGTAAATTCACGTTAAAGTAGCGTTTTGGGTAAAATCGTCTCATTTGTCGTTCATGTTTTAACTTGTAATTATTAATATGATTACTTAGATCATTATTACATAATTATAGAGTATAAAAAATGATTTATATATAATATATATTCAGAATATACATATATATAATGGATCGATAAATGGAATGAAATACACCGTTCATGGAGACGGTAGGCCGTACGTACGCATGAACACTGTTTTCGTTTCCTTATTGAATTGAGTGGAATTAAGTAGATGACATACATATATATACACATAAATCCAGTAGCTTTATAATGTCATATATTTCATTATTATTTCTTATATATACTTTATAATCATTCTTAAATGGTTAACATGGAGAATGAATCTCATCGCGTCGTGGAGACGGTAGTCTGTACGTACGCACGAGCGATGATATCATTTTCATAATTATTGAATTAAATTTTAGTGGATGATACAATATAACAGAATCATTATGATGTTATAATAACTATTTATATCAATTCTTTACACCATAATACCCATCCATGTAAGGTGTTGGTGGAAAAACAGATTACACCACAGCGTGGAGACGGTATTTCGTACGTACGCACGCGCGGTGATTTCGTTTTCCGTAGGATGGATAGATGGTGAATTAGGATTGTTTAAAACCCATAATAACATATCAGTATATGAGTGATACTGATGTTATTACTTCATAATGAAACAACCTAAGAAAAATAAGTGGAAGAAGAAATAAAGGTGAAATAATTGGTAACGGAAATTACCTCTTCTTTGAAGCGCCTCATTGAGACCTCCGCTTAGGGCACTAAAATTGGTCTTTGAGGAAGACCAGAACCTCTAGGATGTTTCTAGGGAAGTGGAGAAGATATTTTGGGAGGGGTTGGCCGACCATGAAGGATCAAAGTTGTGTGAGGAAGAGAGGTAGGATGTGTCCTTTTATAAGGGAGGAGAGGGGCACCTTTGGAATAACTAAAAATATTATTTTATTATAAAGTCAAGTTCAGTTTTAAATAGCTCCAAATTGATTTATTTAGAGGATAAGGTCGATATGAGTCGAAATCCTCTCCTACAATAGAATTTAGACAAGTTTAGGTTCCTATTTTAACCTTATCATTTATATTTAACATTATGTTAAATAATTTTACTTTTACCGTGTCTTCTTGTGTTCTTATACTATAAGGTTAATAAACTTACTATAAGAAGAAAAAAGAACCCCAAATTGTTTATTATTAATATATATAACCTTATCTAAGTAATTTGTCCTAACCTTATATTTTTATGAATAAAATAACAATTAATAATATAATATTTGTTTTAAAGACTATTTTATGTCAATTTTGACACTATTTAGTAATTTATTTTTGTGAAAATTATAACAGAATGATAAGTTCGAAAAAAGTTAATTAAATCAACAATAACATGTCATATTAGCCTATAAAATTAGTGTAAGTCATAAAAAGCCTCAAAATATACTTATTTGATTATTTATAACATCAATTATGTCAAATTTCCTTAATAAGATAATTACTGCATCATCGTTGTGTCATAAATAAATTAAATTATTTAATGTCTAAAAATTACAAATAAAATACTATTATGTAGTAAATCCTTTTATATTTCTAATGAATATTTAAAATCCAATATATCTTATGTACAACCCTATATTAAAAATGTTTTAGTAAATAAACATTGATGTTAACTCTTTTAACTCTTCTTTAAATAAATTAATACTAAATGTCCTAATATAATTCATGTGGGCCTAAATGGTCATATTTTATTCCTAAGTTTGTTTTTGGTCGAATTAAACTTGTCCAATAGAATTAGGACATGTGTTAGGGTAATAATAATATCATTTCTACCCTTAATTACCCTATTTACTTTTAACCGTGGTAAAAAAAGTAAAAAGTTACTATTCACCAAAAAATCATTTTTATCTCATTGAACCACATTTTACTTACTGACATCAACCGTGTCTCTCAGATTTTTGAAATTCCACTCACAGAAGCGGTAAAATTATGTTTTATGAAAAATTCAGTTTTTTTTAACTACCACTTAGTGGTTTCACTATTCATCAAAAATTGAAAGTTTTCAGAAAAATACCAAAAATTAGGCCTAAGCTATATTAGATATTATGAACTCAAAAATGATTTCTATTTTACCAAATTCAAAACATATCAGTTTCATTAACTAATTTAAAAATTAATTCCTGTCGTCAAAACAAATAGCGTGTTTTTAAGAGATAATAACTATCAAAAGATTGAAACTTGTTTATAACTGGTTTAAATGTGAAATTACATCCAATGACCAACATTGTATTAAATTGTAAAAATATATTCTAAATATAATTTAAAACCACTCAAATTAATAATTTATCACTATTAATTATTTCGATTGAAAAAGTTGTTTTTAATTAAAATTTATTAATTTTAACTATTCGTCAAAATAGAAAGTTATCCAAAAATCACCAAAATTTCACCCTAAGCTAATTTCGATATTCTGAATCCATAAATGAAGTCCATTTTGAAAAATAAAATTTACAAAATTTCAAAAAGTGGTTATTACTATTCATAACGGCTAGTTTTAATAATATCTTAATAGCATATCATTGTTTAGCGAAACTCGGTGTTGCGTACAACACACGCTATCGTGGAAGGTCGCGATTGCGTGTAATTAAATCCAGGTCAGAGATGTGTGTTGTGAAATTTGTTTTTGGTGTAGCGTATAACACAAGACATTAATGAAATTAAAAAGAATATTTTTCATAAAATCTCGGGGTGTTACATTCTATCCCCTTAAAATGAATTTCTCCCTCGAAATTTGTCGAGGTTATAAATGGTTTACTATTCGAAAGTTTCTTTAATCGAAACCGACATCGTAAAAAGGAATACCAAAAACAATATTTGAAAACAAAAGTATGAAACGTAACGGTTACCCAAATAAACTAATCACTGGGTTTCCACATAGGTGAAAATATGGATATGGAAGGGAAATCTAACCATCATGTTCTGATGGAGAGTGGTAGAGAACATGTCTATGGAAAAGCTAGCAATCACAAATCCATAAATTTGTGATGATCTAAGTTACCATCTGATTAATCAGATATAAGAGCACTAGGAAATCATTTTTGGTTTTCAAGATGGTTTCCCTAAAGTTGAAGAATTTGAATTAGAATAAATACTTACTTTATTTTGGTACAATCTCACTGTTGTTCGTGCCTTGAACAATTTCCACATCATCTCTTAAATAAATGAAGTTGAATTTGTTATTCGTGAAGTGTTAGTATGAAAGGTCATTCCATCTGTCTCAAACAAAAGGTTAGAAAAAGTTATTAAATACACATAAGTCATTCATTAGTGAGATTAATCATATATGGTTCTTAAAATAGACTTATACTTCATATATCATACTGCTTAATATAATAAAACTGATTTCTACTAAACAGGGACTTCCTGTAGGCCAGTGGTGGCGATAAAGGTCAGTCGCACTTCGGTTGTGGGTTCGATTCCCACAGCCTTGTCTGACGCGATGGGCTGTCGCCTGTCCTGCAGGTTGTCCTTTTTCTAAAGCTATATTACTATAACATCCCATCAATAATATCGAAAAATGTTTTATCCTAACTTATGTCCAACATAATCTATTCCAATCTTTAGGATTATCAATAATACTGTAGTCCACTCTCATTATATAGTAAAAATGATTACAAGAGATTTAATACCATCGTTGATCCCTGTATATCATAAGATATGTCTTGTTGGTCACATTCCAAACATTCAAAGGCCTTAATCATGTACTCTCTTGAATACCCATTGAACCATTGTGAAAACATGATTTCAATTAAAAGTTTACACTTTCCACAAACCAAAATCCTCAAAATTCTATATAATCAAACCATGATATCACTTAGTCCTTATATCGATCATGAGCTCATGAATACTGTCAAACATTTCATTTTCTCTTTATCACTTCATTATGTGCATATCATCCACTTTCCAAAAAAATATCTGAATAACCTTTCATTGTTACTCATACCATTCATCATAAACTTTCAAAACATAAGGAAAGACAACAGTGTAACAATCCTTAGATGTCTTTTTATTCTATAGTACAACATTACACTTGATAATCATGTAATCATTCCACTACCTTCTTAAACCATTGACCGAGCTTCAACAATTCTTTCATCTCACATATCATTTGTAGTCTCTTCATCATCATCAACATAAATACTACCCATATGGTCGTACTGATTCTCTTCATGAGACTTTCCCTTAGGGCATTGGTTTTCATAATGCCCGTAAATTCCACATTTAAAACATTTAACCATTGTTGATGTCGTATAAATACCATTATCTTCATCCCTAGTGTTAACGGAACCTTTTCCTTTACACTTACTGGCTTTGTGTCCTTCTTTTCCACACCCAAAGCATCTTCCAGTTCCTTTGAAACATTCTCCTTGATGCCTCTTCCCACATGATTTACATAGGGGAAATTGAACTTTCTTTCCCCTATGATCATCATGAAACTCCATCTTTCTCTTATTAGCCGAGTTAGGAAACATACCAAATTTGACTTTATTGATCATATTATGAGATTGCTGATTCGGCATAATAATAATGTTTGGACTTTCAAATCCCATTTCAATTGATTACTTATGAAGAATATCATTCCATTGTCCATCATATCCTCCATTATCGTGAATCATCTTGTTTCCAGCCATTTTCTAAAACCCAAAAAGAATAGTGTGAGATGAAAAAATCATAATAAAGGGGAAGTAAATTCAATATCTAACATCTTAGGATAAATTCTATGATCTTTACCCTAGTGCTAGGACTATATCCTATATGTATTCTTATCCTTAGGGACATCCCTAGACATACCTTAGAAATATCACTAGGGATCTCACTAACGTTTTCGCAACCTAGTTTCCAAAGGTTGACTAAACCTTTCCTCTGATACCAACTGTAGAGACCCGAATCTTGACGTAAATGAACATTACATTACTTTTTCGGAATACTTAGTACATAAAAAAAACACACACACAAGGATCGTAACAGTTTAGTGTCTTTGGAAACTCGGAACGTAATCTTCTAATCGTGGTAAAAGATCTTCAACATCTCCCATAAAGATCTTCATTTTTTTACATAAAACCTTTCTTTATATCCTGGGGAAAAGAAAACATAAAAGGGTGAGCTCAAATGCTCAGTATGGGTAAACAAAAGAAATATAAATCTCATCGTATACACAAGCAAATAACTTTTGGAAATCGTAACCTGCAAAAGAGATCATAATTTCATAACATGGGATAAATCATGGCAGTGAAATGTAATCACAATAATCATAACTTAAATCATGAAACTTTGTGGCATAAACACATAATCATAGAGAATCATTTCTTGTTATTCAAGACTCATTGCCAAGACTATCTTAGTGGAAAAAAGTCCCTTTCTGAACCGAGTCACCCTCGTTCCAGTCCTGTTTAACTGAACCGGTATAACCTACTGTTCCAGACCTGTCTATCTCATGAGATATAAAATCTTTACCCAATTCATTGGAGGGAGATATAGGTCCCACCCATATTATAATGAATCCTTTTTTATGTGTTCCACATAATCATAAATCATACATCATCGCATAACACGTGTAACAAAAATAGGATTCTTGAAACATCATGACATCATAAAACAAATCATATAAAGTAAATGACTTCATAAAAATAATTTCCTCAAAACATAATCAAATCAATGTAATAATAGTGATAAAAACAGAACCCTATATTAGCTTATATGGAAAATAATTTTGATAAAACATTAGAACTCCATTCTTGAGGAAAATATCCTTTCTACTTCAAAAAAAACATTTCTTTTCTTAATATGTCATAAAATTATAAACTAAAAGAAGTTGATTAAAAATAAACATGAAAAATTGTAAAGGAATATTCTTGGAAATATTGTTTTAAAAATCCATTCTTGCTGTATAAGTTAAAAAAACATTCTTCGTACTTTTGTCGGAAAAGTCAAAAAGTACCTCGTACGAAAAACGACAAAATATTCCTTTTAAAAAAAACACATAGAAGGGTAAAATTGGATATAAACTATTTTAGAAGGATTGAAATAATATTAAATATTGAGGGAACATGGATGTGGATGATAAAATACACCCCAGTAAATACCAATGTAAAAACAATCTCAGATAAAAATGAGATTGTGATATTTCCCTTACATTAGGTCCGATTTGCTTCGTAAGTGTCCGAACCTCATGTATAATTATTTAAATAATGTCATTGACTTATTACAGAATAATATTAGTTGTTATTATATCATATATGGATCACTTATGACTTTATATTACCCGTTCTTTTGTAAATTCACGTTAAAGTAGCGTTTTGGGTAAATCGTCTCATTTATCGTTCATGTTTTAACTTCTAATTATTCATATGATTACTTAGATCATTATTACTTAATTATAGAGTATAAAACATTATTTATATATAATATATATTCAGAATATACATATATATAATGGATCGATAAATGGAAAGAAATACACAGTTCATGGAGACGGTAGGCCGTACGTACGCATGAACGTTGTTTTCGTTTCCATATTGAATTGAGTGGAATTAAGTAGATGACATACATATATATACACATAAATCCATTAGCTTTATAATGTTATATATTTCATTATTATTTCTTATATATACTTTATAATCATTCTCAAATGGTTAACATGGAGAATGAATCTCATCGCATCGTGGAGACGGTAGTCCGTACGTACGCACGAGCGATGATATCATTTCCATAATTATTGAATTGAATTGGAGTGGATGATACAATATAACAGAATCATTATGATGTTATAATAACTATTTATAGCTATTCTTTACACCATAATACCCATCCATGTAAGGTGTTGGTGGAAAAACAGATTACACCACAGCGTGGAGACGGTATTTCGTACGTACGCACGCGCGGTGATTTCGTTTTCCGTAGGATGGATAGATGGTGAATTAGTATTGTTTCATACCCATAATAACATATAAGTATATGAGTGATACTTATGTTATTACTTCATAATGAAACAACCTAAGAAAAATAAGTGGAAGAAGAAATAAAGGTGAAAGAATTGGTAACGGAAATTACCTCTTCTTTGAAGCGCCTCATTGTGACCTCCTCTTAGGGCACTAAAATTGGTCTTTGAGGAAGACCAGAACCTCTAGGATGTTTCTAGGGAAGTGGAGAAGAGATTTTGGCAGGGGTTGGCCGAGCATGAAGGCTAAAAGTTGTGTGAGGAAGAGAGGGAGGAGGTGTCCTTTTATAAGGGAGGAGAGGGGCACCTTTGGAATAACTAAAAATATTATTTTATTATAAAGTCAAGATCAGTTTTAAATAGCTCCAAATTGATTTATTTCGATGATAAGGTGGGGATGAGTCGAAATCCTCTGATACAATAGAATTTATACAAGTTTAGGTTCCTATTTTAACCTTATCATTTATATTTAACATTATGTTAAATAATTTTACTTTTACTGTGTCTTCTTGTGTTCTTATACTATAAGGTTAATAAACTTACTATAAGAAGACAAAAGAACCCCAAATTGTTTATTATTAATATATATAACCTTATCTAAGTCATTTGGCCTAACCTTAGATTTTTATGAATTAAATAACAATAATAATATAATATTTGTTTTAAAAACTATTTTATGTCAATTTTGACACTATTTAGTAATTTATTTTTGTGAAAATCATAGCAGAATGATAAGTTCGAACAAAGTTAATTAAATCAACAATAACATGTCATAGTAGCCTATAAAATTAGTGTAAGTCATAAAAAGCCTCAAATTATACTTCTTTGAGTATTTATAACATCAATTATGTCAATATTTCATTAATAAGATAATTACTGCATCATCGTTGTGTCATAAATAAATTAAATTATTTAATGTCTAAAAATTACAAATAAAAAACCATTATGTAGTAAATCTTTTTTTATTTCTAATGAATATTTACAATCTAATATATCTTATGTACAACCCTATATTAAAAATGTTTTAGTAAATAAACCTTGATTTTAACTCTTTTAACTCTTCTTTAAATAAATTAATACTAAATGTCCTAATCTAATCCAAGTGGGCCTAAATGGTCATATTTTATTCCTAAGTTTGTCTTTGGTCTAATTAAACTTGTCCAATAGAATTAGGACATGTGTTAGGGTAACAGTAATATCATTTCTACCCTTAATTACCCTATTTAATTTTAACCGTGGTAAAAAAAGTAAAAAGTTACTATTCACCAAAACATTATTTTTATCTCATTGAACCATAGTTTACTTACTGACATCAACCGTGTCTCTCGTATTTTTGAAATTCCACTAACAGAAGCGGTAAAATTATGTTTTATGAAAAATTCAGTTTTTTAACTACCACTTAGTTGGTTCACTATTCATCAAAAAATGAAAGTTTTCAGAAAAATACCAAAAATTAGGACTAAGATATATTTGATATTATGAACTCAAAAATGATGTCTATTTTACCAAATTCAAAAAATATCAGTTTCATTAACTAATTTAAAAATTAATTCCCGTCGTCAAAACAAATAGCGTGTTTTTAAGAGATAATAACTATCAAAAGATTGAAACTTTTTTATAACTTGTTTAAATGTGAAATTACATCCAATGACCAACATTGTATTAAATTGTAAAAATATATTCTAAATATACTTTAAAACCACTCAAATTAATAATTTATCACTATTAATTATTTCGATTGAAAAAGTTTTTTTTAATTAAAATTTGGTAATTTTCACTATTCATCAAAATATGAAAGTTATCCGAAAATCACCAAAATTTCACCCTAAGCTAATTTCGATATTCCGAATCCATAAATGAAGTCCATTTTGAAAAATAAAATTTACATAATTTCAAAAAGTGGTTATTACTATTCATAACGGCTAGTTTTAATAATATCTTAATAGCATATCATTGTTTAGCGAAACTCGGTGTTGCGTACAACACACGCTATCGTGGAAGGTCGCTATTGCGTGTAATTCAAGCCAGGTCAGAGATGTGTGTTGTGAAAGCTCCTTTTGTTGTAGCGTATAACACAAGACATTAATGAAATTAAAAAGAATATTTTTCATAAAATCTCGGGGTGTTACATTCTATCCTCTTAAAATGAATTTCTCCCTCGAAATTTGTCGGGGTTATAAATGATTTACTATTCGAAAGTTTCTTTAATCGAAACCCACATCGTAAAAAGAAATACCAAAACCAATCTTTAAAAACAAAAGTATGAAACGTAACGGTTACCAAAATAAACTAATCACTGGGTTTCCACATAGGTGAAAATATGGATATGGAAGGGAAATCTAACCATCATGTTCTGATGGAGAGTGGTAGAGAACAAGCCTATGGAAAATCTAGCAATCACAAATCCATAAATTTGTGACGATCTAAGGTACCATCTGATTAATCAGATATAAGAGCACTAGGACATCATTTTTGGTTTTCAAGATCATTTCCCTAATGTTGAATAATTTGAATTAGAATAAATACTTTATTTTGGTACAATCTCACTGTTGTTCGTGCCTTGAACAATTTCTACATCATCTCTTAAATAAATGAAGTTGAATTTGTTATTCGTGAAGTGATAGTATGACAGGTCATTCCATCTGTCTCAAACAAATGGTTAGCAAAAGTTATTAAATACACATAAGTCATTCTTTAGTGAGATTAATCATATATGGTTCCTAAAATGGACTTATACTTCATATATCATACTGCTTAATATAATAAAACTAGTTTCTACTAAACACAGACTTCCTGTAGGCCAGTGGTAGGCGATAAAGGCCAGTCACACTTCGGTTGTGGGTTCGATTCCCACAGCCTTGTCGGACGCGATGGGTTGTCGCCCGTCCTGCAGGTTGTCCTTTTTCTAAAGCTATATTACTATAACATCCCATCAATAATATCGAAAAACGTTTTATCCTAACTTATGTCCCACATAATCCATTCCAATCTTTAGGCTTATCCATAATACTGCAGTCCACTCTCATTATATAGTGAAAATTATTACCAGATATTTAATACCATCGTTGATCCCTGTATATCATAAGATATGTCTTGTTGGTCACATTCCAAACATTCAAAGGCCTTAATCATGTACTCTCTTGAATACCCATTGAACCTTACTGAAAACATGAATGCAATTAAAAGTTAACACTTTCCACAAACCAAAATCCTCAAAATTCTTTATAATCAAACCATGATATCACTTAGTCCTTATATCAATCATGAGCTCATGAATACTGTCAAACATTTCATTTTCTCTTTATCACTTCATTATGTCAATATCATCCACTTTCCAAAAAAATATCTGAATAACCTTTCATTGTTACTCATACCATTCATCATAAACATTCAAAACATAAGGAAAGACAACAGTGTAACAATCCTTAGATGTCTTTTTTTTTTCTATAGTACAACATTACATTTAATAATCATGTAATCATTCCACTACCTTCTTAAACCATTGACCGAGCTTCAACAATTCTTTCATCTCACATATCATTTGTAGTCTCTTCATCATCATCAACATAAATACTACCCATATGGCCGTAATGATTCTCTTTATGAGACTTTCCCTTAGGGAATTGGTTTGCATAATGCCCGTACATTCCACATTTAAAACATTTAACCATTGTTGATGTCGTAGAAATACCATTATCCTTATACCTAGTGTTAACTGAACCTTTTCCTTTACACTTACTGGCTTTGTGTCCTTCTTTTCCACACCCAAATCATCTTCCAGTTCCTTTGAAACATTCTCTTTGATGCCTCTTCCCACATGATTTACATAGGGGAAATTGAACTTTCTTTCCCCAATGATCATCATGAAACTCCATCTTTCTCTTATTAGCCGAGTCAGGAAACATACCAAATTTTACATTATTGATCATATTATGAGATTGCTGATTCGGTATAATAATAATGTTTGGACTTCCAAATCCCATTTCATTTGATTACTTATGAAGAATATCATTCCATTGTCCATCATATCCTCCATTATCGTGAATCATCTTGTTTTCAGCCATTTTTTAAAACCCAAAATGATTTGTGTGAGATGCAAAAATCATAATAAAGGGGAAGTAAATTCAATATCTAACATCTTAGGTTAAATTCTAAGATCGTTACCGTAGTGCTAGGACTATATCCTATATGTATTCTTATCCTTAGGGACATCCCTAGACATACCTCAGAAATATCTCTAGGGATCTCACTAACATTTTCACAACCTAGTTTCCAAAGGTTGACTAAACCTTTCCTCTGATACCAACTGTAGAAACCCGAATCTTGACATACATGAACATTACATTACTTTTGCGGAGTACTTAGTACATAACAAAAACACACACACAAGGATCGTAATAGTTTAGTGTCTTTGGAAACTCGGAACGTAATCTTCTAATCGTGGTGAAAGATCTTCAACATCTCCCATAATGATCTTCATTTTTTTACATAAAAACTTTATTTATATCCTGGGGAAAATAAAACATAAAAGGGTGAGCTCAAATGCTCAGTAAGGGTAAACAAAAGAAATATAAATCTCATCGTATACACAAGAACATAACTTTTGCAAATCATAACCTGCAAAAGAGATCATAATTTCATAACATGGGATAAATCATGGAAGTGAAATGTAATCACAATAATCATAACTTAAAACATGATACTTTGTGTCATACACACATAATCATAGAGAATCATTTCTTGTTAGTCAAGACTCATTGCCAAGACTATCTTAGTGGACAAAGTCTCTTTCTGAACCGAGTCACCCTCATTCCAGTCCTGTTTCACTGAACCGGTATAACCTACTGTTCCAGACCTGTCTATCTCATGAGATATAAAATATTTACCCAATGCATTGGAGGGAGATATAGGTCTCACCCATCTTATAATTAATCCTTTCTTATGTGTGCCACATAATCATAAATCATACATCATCGCATAACACATGTAACAAAAATGGGATTTTTGAGACATCATGACATCATAAAACAAATCATATATGGTAAATGACTTCATAAATATAATTTACTCAAAACATAATCAAATCAATGTAATAATAAGGATAAAAACAGAACCATATATTATCTTAGATGGAAAATAATTTTGATAAAACATTTGAAATCCATTCTTGAGGAAAATATCCTTTCTACTTCAAAAAAAAACTTTTCTTTTCATAATATGTCATACAATTTATAAACTAAAAGAATTTGATTAAAAATAAACTTGAAAACTTGTAAAGTAAGCTTCTTGGAAATATTGTTTTAAAAATCCATTCATGCTGTATAAGTTAAAAAAACATTCTTCGTACATTTGTCGGAAAAGTCAAAAAGTACCTCGTACGAAAAACGATAAAAGATTCCTTTTAAAAAAAACTCATAGAAGGGTAAAATTGGATATTAAATATTTTAGAAGGATGGAAATAATATTACATATTGATGGAACATGGATGTGGATGATAAAATATACCCTAGTAAATACCAAAGTAAAAACAATCTCGGATAAAAATGAGATTGTGATATTTCCCTTACCTTAGGTACGATTTGCTTCGTAAGTGTCCGAACCTCCTGTATAATGATTTAAATAATGTCATTGACTTATTACAGAATCATATTCATTGTTATTTTATCATATATGGTTCACTTATGACTTTATATTACCCGTTCTTTTGTAAATTCATGTTAATGTAGAGTTTTGGGTAAAATCGTCTCATTTGTCTTTCATGTTTTAACATGTAATTATTCATATGATTACTTAGATCATTATTACTTAATTATAGAGTATAAAACATGATTTATATATAATATATATTAAGAATATACATATATATAATGGATCGATAAATGGAATGAAATACACCGTTCATGGAGATGGTAGGTCGTACGTATGCATGAACACTGTTTTCGTTTTCTTATTGAATTGAGTGGTTTTAAGTAGATGACATACATATATATACACATAAATCCAGTAGCTTTATAATGTCATATATTTCATTATTATTTCTTATATATACTTTATAATCATTCTTAAATGGTTAACATGGAGAATGAATCTCATCGCGTCGTGGAGACGGTAGTCCGTACGTACGCACGAGTGATGATATCATTTTCATAATTTTTTAATTGAATTGGAGTGGATGATACAATATAACAGAATCATTATGATGTTATAATAACTATTTATAGCTATTATTTACACCATAATACCCATCCATGTAAGGTGTTGGTGGAAAAACAGATTACACCACGACGTGGTGACGATATTCCGTACGTACGCACGCGCGGTGATTTCGTTTTCCGTAGGATGGATAGATGGTGAATTATGATTGTTTCATATCCATAATAACATATCAGTATATGAGTGATACTGATGTTATTACTTCATAATGATACAACCTAAGAAAAATAAGTGGAAGAAGAAATAAAGGTGAAAGAATTGGTAACGAAAATTACCTCTTCTTTGAAGCGCCTCATTGAGACCTCCTCTTAGGGCACTAAAAATGGTCTTTGAGGAAGACCAGAACCTCTAGGATGTTTCTAGGGAAGTGTATAAGAGATTTTGGCAGGGTTTTTCCGAGCTTTAAGGCTCAAAGTTGTGTGAGGAATAGAGGGAGGAGGTGTACTTTTATAAGGGAGGAGATGGGCACCTTTGGAATAACCAAGAATATTATTTTATTATAAAGTGAAGTTCAGTTTTAAATAGCTCCAAATTGATTTATTTTGAGGTTAAGGTGGGGATGAGTCGATATCCTCTCATCCAATAGAATTTAGACAAGTTTAATTTCCTATTTTAACCTTATCATTTATATTTAACATTAAGTTAAATAATTTTACTTTTATCGTGTCTTCTTGTGTTCTTATACTATAAGGTTAATAAACTTACTATAAGAAGAAAAAAGAACCCCAAATTGTTTATTATTAATATATATAACCTTATCTAAGTAATTTTTCCTAACCTTATATTTTTATGAATAAAATAACAATTAATAATATAATATTTTTTTTAAAGACTATTTTATGTCAATTTTGACACTATTTAGTAATTTATTTTTGTGAAAATTATAACAGAATGATAAGTTCGAAAAAAGTTAATTAAATCAACAATAACATGTCATATTAGCCTAGAAAATTAGTTTAAGTCATAAAAAGCCTCAAATTATACTTATTTGATTATTTATAACATCAATTATGTCAAATTTCCTTAATAAGATAATTACTGCATCATCGTTGTGTCATAAATAAATTAAATTATTTAATGTCTAAAAATTACAAATAAAATACCATTATGTATTAAATCCTTTTAGCTTTCTAATTAATATTTACAATCCAATATATCTTATGTACAACCCTATATTAAAAATGTTTTAGTAAATAAACATTGATGTTAACTCTTTTAACTCTTCTTTAAATAAATTAATACTAAATGTCCTAATCTAATCCAAGTGGGCCTAAATGGTCATATATTATTCCTAAGTTTGTTTTTGGTTGAATTCAACTTGTCCAATAGAATTAGGACATGTGTTAGGGTAATAATAATATCATTTCTACCCTTAATTACCCTATTTACTTTTAACCGTGGTAAAAAAAGTAAAAAGTTACTATTCACCAAAAAATTATTTTTATCTCATTGAACCACATTTTAATTACTGACATCAACCGTGTCTCTCGGATTTTTGAAATTCGACTCACAAATGTAACGCCCCGACACCAGCTACCCAGAGTCGGTGCATTACTTCGTAACATTGGCATGATCACAAAAGATCAAGTCTCGAAAGACCGATTAGTTTAGTAGCCTTGGAAACACTAGATACATTCGTAAACGTTACATTACACCATAAAGTGAAAAACTACAATAAAAAAGTCTCCATATTCCACATGCATATCCTCTTCTGACAATCCCTGCAAGTCATTCATAAAATACTTCTTCACATCCTAGAAAATATTAAAACATTGAAAGGGGTGAGCTCAGATGCTAAGTAAGGATAACAATATTGCGGAAGCCTTCATAAATAAACATAAACATTTATGGCAATGTATAACTAAAAAAATCCTTTTAAACTTGAACATCAACATAATATGGCAAAAGTAAAATGAGATAATGCCATTTACTTCTTCACATGGATATTCTACTAGTCGAATAATCACATGAAATATCATTAACCACTTTCATAATGATGGAATGCATAATGCCAGACATTCTGAAACATTTTGTGAAGGCCTCGGCCAAGACGTCTAAAATGATTAAGGCCTCGGCCAAAATCACAAATCAAATTGGGAAAGGGCCTCGGCCAATTCCACGTCTAGTTGTCTCATGAGACCTACCGATGCATCGAGGAGCTATAGCGGGCTCCACCCGTCACTTATTAAGTCCAATACATTCCTCATATGAATAGGTTTAAATATATCATAAACCATAACATAATCGTATCACATAAAACATGCATAAAGGAAACATAACATTTCCACATTTCAATCACAAGACATCAATAAAACACATTGATATAATAAAAACTCTTTCAAATCCATTTTCAATACCAAAATAAAATAAAGTTAAAACATTGTATTTATTTTTCATTAAAAAAAATGATGGCTTGTAGAGGAAGCCGAAACTCAAATAATGGTAACGACGGTGGAGAAGTCGTTGTCGCCGAAAAAGTACGGAAAGAAAAACATTACCTTTTGTCGTTTAGAAAAACGATTCGTATAAAAAAGATTCCTTTTGAATAAACGTAAAAGTCAAAGGGGATTATACACCGTATAAAAGAAAGTTGTGTATAAAACCAAATATGCCTCAATGAAAGGGGATTGAGACGAAGTCCATAAAAAGATTATTTTTTTATATAAAGTACATCTATAATGTGTATTCACTATAAGTACACATAAATAATGTAAAAATACAAGATAGGACATAATAATATCATGACATAATTTGAAAGTAGGAGATTAACCCAAAGAATAGAAATTGGGTTAAGAAGTTCCCTTACCTCGTGTCTGACTTGACTCAACCGTTCTTTAACCGCCTGAATAATAAACTAGTGTTAATATATACCTTATTAAGAACCATTTTCAATTTCATTATCTTTATTATATCACTTATTATAATGATATTAACATTATGTAATTATTTAAGTTAATAACGGTCATTTTGTCGATCTTTGGTACTTGAGTCAACAATAAACTTCTTATAATTACAAGTTGTTTATGTGGTAGAATATCCATTGTCTCCAGAATTATTTTCATGATTTAGATGTCATATATATCTTATATATCCAGTATATACATTCATTTATAATATTATGTAACATTTAGAGGTAAGAAATGAAATGCACCGTTCATGGAGACGGTAAGTCGTACGTACGCATGAACGCTACTTTCATTTCAATTTCATATTTAATGGAACGAAATCATAATGATATAAATGTATAATATAATTCCAGTATAATATAGTATAAAATACCATTTACTCCATCCTTTATACATCCCACATATGGCATTAACGATTCAAATCACTTTGAGGGGGCGGTAGTCCGCACTTCCTAAAATGAAATTATCGTGTTTTACCCATAATGGAAATCATAAAGTATGCCATAAATGAGAAATACAGAAGCATAAGTAAAACATAAACATATTATATATCATATATAAAAGTAGTAACATCTTAATGGCCACCTTTGAAGGTGTTATATGAGTGTTCAACAATCATCGTTTCGTGAGGAAGAAATTCTCCATCCATAGAAACCGTATGTTCATTAACCATTAGATGTAGGTGTGTGTAAGTGTAGCTAGAATCCTTCTTATAGAAACATCCTAGTATATTGAGGATACTGGTGTTGTTACAAAATAAATGAATAAAAAGAGTTTATGGGGTTGGAGAAGAAAAATAAAACAAAACAACATTAGAGAAGACATTACCTCAAAATCGGGTAACTCTTTTTGATTTGAGCCAAAGGCTTCCTTGGGAAGAGTTCTGCTCAAAGTGAGGCTTCTAGGAGTAAGAGTGGGAAGTTGGGCGAGTATTTGGGCAGAGGTTGGCCGAGACAAATGGCTTGATGGTGTGAATAAGGTGGGAGTGGTGGGGGCCTTTTATAAGAGGAGAGGAGGGGCTCTTTTGGAAAGATTGAAATGTTACATCATTATACATTGCTTTTCAGATTATAAAGGTCCCACACTTATATAATTCGTGGATAAGGTGATAAGTGTTCTAAATATCCTCATTCAATAGGCTTTTTACAAGTTTATGCCTTGGATTTTGCATTATCTTCTCATTTTATTTAAATCGTTAAATAATGAGGTCATCGATGCATCATAATGATGTCGTAAATAATTTAATTTATTTAATGTCTAAAAATTATAAAAAAATACTATTATGTAGGAAAGCGTTTTAGATTTATAATTAATATTTATAGTCAAAATTTTGACTTCTGTAACCCCACTTAAAAATTGTTTTAGTAAAACAACTCATGTTTGTATCAATTTAATTTTAACATTAAATAAATATATATTAATGTCATTTTCCAACTAAAGAGGCTCCATGGGGTCCCCAAGTCGACCCATGGGTTGTATTGGTCGGCCATGACTCATCCAATAGGATTAGGAAAAGTGTCAAGCTCATCTCATAATATTAAAACATTATTTTTACCTTAAACTACACTAATTACCTCTAATCGCGATTAAGAACTTAAAAGTTACTATTCACCAAAATATTATTTTGATCCACATTTTACTTCTTAATTACAACCATGTATGTCGGATTTTTGAAAATCAAATAACAAAAGTGGTAATATTTCATTTAAACAATAAATCAGTTATTTAACTACCACTTAGTGGTTTCAATATTCATCAAAAAATTGAAGTTTTTCAGAACAATGCCAAAATTTCACCCTAAGATATAATTGATATTCCGAATTCAAAAATGATGTCTATTTTACAAAATTCCAAACATATAAGTTGCATTAATTAATTTTATAATTAATTCCCGTTGTTACAACAAATAGCGTGTTTTTAAGAAAGAATTTATATCAAAAGATTGGCAATTGTTTATGTCCAATTTCAATGTTAAATTAATTCTAATGACCACCTTTGGATAAAATGGTAAAAATATATTCTAATTATACTTTAAAACCACTAAATAGTATAATTTATCACTATAAATTATTTTGATTAAAAAAGTTGTTTTCAAGTAATTTTCACTATTCATAAAAATTGGAAGTTCTCAGAAAATTAAAAAAAATTCAACTTTGGATAATTTCGATATTACGAATACAAAAATGAAGTCCATTTTGAAATATAAAATTTCCATAATTTTAAAAAGTGGTTATTACTATTCATAACGACTACTTTGATTAGTCGTGGTGTTTTAGAACTCGATGTTGCGTACAATGCAAGCTATTGCATTATTGAATGAGAAGTGTATCGTGGAAGCTCGGGGTGTTACATTCTCCCCTCCTTCAATAAATTGCGTCCTCACAATTTGAAATTTTTCTTTGAAAATAAATGGTTGAAAAGAGAAAATACCTTTGTGGAAAACCCACATCAGAAATAAGATTAATAAAATTCAGCCTTAATAAGAGGGAAAGGGAAATGAAAAAGTCACCACCCAATTATGATCTCGATTAGGAGAACATTGGTGGCAATTAGAGACATATAATTGGAGGAAAAACGTAAATATTTGTAGGGAGTGATTGAGGTCATCAATCACAATCAACTGTCAAATTGAGGGACTCAAAGCCTTCAATCTATATTGATTTAAAATATCATCAGTTCCACAAGACATAAGGTATTAGGATAACACATTTTTTTGTTTTTATATCCCTTTAATAATGTTTGAGAATTAATTTATTCATGGAATAAGAGATAGGTATAAATATATTTATGGTTGACAATTAGAGTTTCAACCTTCAACTCATCTTTCACTCAAAAAGATAATAAAACTCAAAAATATTATACTTATCCTAATTGTATATGGTTCCAAATGTTAACACATAACATTTAGATTAGTAAAATTATTTTGTAATAACCAGGGACTTCCTGTAGGCTAGTGGTAGGAAATAATGGCCTGTCGCACTATGATTGTGGGTTCGATTCCTGCAGCTTTGTCCGACGCGACGGATTATGCCCCACCCTGAAGGTTGTCCTTGTCCTAAAACTATAGTATCATAATATTCCAAAAATAATCTTCATAAATTTTTTAACCTTAAACAATAATATCCAAAGATTAACTTCATCCACTCCAACCTTTATAGTTATCCAAAATACCTCTGTCCAGACTTTCTCTAAAAGGTCTCTTAATTCCAAAATCAATTTATCAGATTCCCTAAACAAAGTAAAGTTTCTCTTATTGTCACATACTAAAAATATAATTACCTTCATCATATTAAAACCTTACTGAAATCAACAAGTACTGAAGTAAAATCCTTATATATATATCACATTATTCTAATAACCAGAATATAATCCATGAGTCCAAAAGCACCAATACATTAGTTATTCTGCTTCAACTGTAGTAACAACATAAGATTGTCCTTGATCCCTTGGCCTTTTCTAAGGTATGTTTCCCTGACGCTTAGGACATTCATTTGCATATTGACCCATTTCTCTACAATTGTAGCTTTCAACTTTGATAGCATCTTTCTTTCCCTTGCAATCATGAGCCTGGTGACCCTTTTCTCCACATTTATAACAAACTACCATTCCTTTTAGGAAAGTACTAGGGTGATTCTTCCCACAATTATCACATAATGGAAAATCCTTCTTTCCCTTTTTCCCTTTATTTGTCTCTTGTTCCACCGTTTTCTTCTTCTCTTTCTTTACTTTGTTGTCATAAGACTTAGATAATTCCTTTTCTATCTTGATAGCACAAGAGACAATATATTCATATGATGAGAAGGATTGTGATACCAATGCTCGACAGAGAAATGGTTTTAACCCATCAAAGAAACGATCAATATAACTCATTGGGTTACGTATATAATTGGCAGCATGCCTCGCTAACCTTGTAAAGTTAGCCTCATACTTTGCGACATTCTCATCCTCCTTCTGCCTCAGACTCAGAAATTGCCTTTCCATATCTGCTCGATGGTCACGAGGAAAGTATTTTTCTAAGAAAAGCTATTTGAACTCCCTCCATTCCATATTCAATACGTCATCATCTTCCTTTGTGTTTTGAATCAGCGACCACCACTGATCGGCATCTCCAGTGAGGCGGTAAACTGCCATGACAACCTTCTCCCTTTCGCTACTCCCCAAGGGATGTAATATTTTCTCTACGGAGTTTATCCATTTCTCGGCTACTAAGGGATTTGTACTCCCATTGAAAGTTGGTGGTTGTTGCCTCATGAATCAATCTAACATTGATCCTCCACGTTGCGGATCAGGGTGCTCCATACGAGTAAGGTTATTATTCATAACCTGAGTGAGTTTTCCCAGTATGGTATTAAGTTGAACAGCACCCGTTGTATCTCCAGATCCACAATAATTATCTTGAGCAGGACGACAATCCCTACACGGAGTTCGTGCATTTATACTGTTTCCATTTCTTCCACTAGGCGCCATTTCTAAACAATTGCATAAAATAGATCAGTTTATGAATCAATATACATAATCCCATACTTATAAAACACTTAACATAAATTGAACTATTTATGGATATAATCCATAATCATAAAAAATGTTTTTTTGAGGAAGTATATACTCATAACACTTCATAGTGGTTTGTAAATAAAATGAGAATTATCCAAAGCATATCCCCCGGGAGTGTCGTAACCAAGAGTGCAGCAAGGACCGTTGTCGTGCACCAGTTCCCGTTCGAGTCTAGCTCAAAGCGGTGTTTTCCGGTTTTACCCCTAGGTACATCTGTGCCAGAGCCGCCTCTACCTTCTCGTATCCAGACAGGGATGTATTGCTCGGAAAACTCATAACATCTCTATAATACCGAAATTTAATATGTTCTTCTATACTAATCCTCAAAGTTCATCTTAGGTCAATGTGCTCTAATCAGAGTTTGTCTAAATCTAGCTTCCAAGGTTTGTACTAAACTGCCTCTGATACCAACTGTAACGCCCCGACCCCAGCTACCCAAAGTCGGTGAATTACTTCGTAACATTGGCATGATCACAAAAGATCAAGTCTCGAAAGACCGATTAGTTTAGTAGCCTTGGAAACACTAGATACATTCGTAAACGTTATATTACATCATAAAGTGAAAAACTACAATAAAAAAGTCTCCATAGTCCACACTCATTTCCTTTTCTGACAATCCATGCAGGTCATTCATAAAATACTTCTTCACATCCTGGAAAATATTAAAACATTGAAAGGGGTGAGCTCAGATGCTCAGTAAAGTTAATAATATTGCGGAAGCCTTCATAAATAAACATAAACATTTAAGGCAATGTATAACTAAAACAAAAGACTTTTAAACTTGAACATCAACATAATATGGAAAAAGTAAAATGAGATAATGCCATTTACTTCTTCACATGGATATTCTACTGGTCGAATAATCACATGAAATATCATTAACCACTTTCATAATGATGGAATGAATAATGCCATACATTCTGAAACATTTTGTCAAGGCCTCGTCCAAGACGTCTAAAATGATTAAGGCCTCGGCCAAAATCACAAATCAAATTGGGAAAGGGCCTCGGCCAATTCCACGTCTAGTTGTCTCATGTGACCTACCGATGCATCGAGGAGCTATAGCGGGCTCCACCCGTCACTTATTAAGTCCAATACATTCCTCATATGAATAGGTTTAAACATATCATAAACCATAACATAATCGTATCACATAAAACATGCATAAAGGAAACATAACATTTCCACATTTCAATCACAAGATATCAATACAACACATTGATATAATAAAAACTCTTTCAAAACCATTTTCAATACCAAAATAAAATAAAGTTAAAACATTGTATTTATTTTTCATTTAAAAAAATGATGGCTTGTAGAGGAAGCTGAAACTCAAATAATGGTCACGACGGCGGAGAAGTCGTTGTCGCCGCATAAGTACGGAAAGAAAAACATTACCTTTTGTCGTTTAGCAAAACGCTTCGTATAAAAAAGATTCCTTTTGAATAAACATAAAAGTAAAAGGGGTTTATACACCGTATAAAAGAAAGTTGTGTATAAAACCAAATATGCCTCAATGAAAGGGGATTGAGATGAAGTCCTTAAAAAGATCATTTCTTTAAATAAAATACATCTATAATGTGTATTCACTATAAGTACACATAAATAATGTAAAAATACAATATAGGACATAATAATATCATGACATAATTTGAAAGTAGGAGATTAACCCAACGAATAGAAATTGGGTTAAGAAGTTCCCTTACCTCATGTCTGACTTGACTCAACCGTTCTTTAACCTCCTGAATAATAAACTAGAGTTAATATATACCTTATTAAGAACCATTTTCAATTTCATTATCCTTATTATATCACTTATTACAATGATATGAACATTATGTAATTATTTAAGTTAATAACGGTCATTTTGTCGATCTTTGGTACTTGAGTAAACAATAAACTTCTTATAATTACAAGTTGTTTATGTGGTAGAATATCCATTGTCTCCAGAATTATATTCATGATTTAGATTTCATATATATCTTATACATCCAGTATATACATCCATTTATAATATTACATAACATTTAGAGGTAAGAAATGAAATGCACCGTTCATGGAGACGGTAAGCCGTACGTACGCATGAACGCTACTTTCATTTAAATTTCATATTTAATGGAACGAAATCATAATGATATAAATGTATAATATAATTCCAGTATAATATAGTGTATAATACCATTTACAACATCCTTTATACATCCCACATATGGCATTAACGATTCAAATCACTTTGAGGGGGCGGTAGTCCGCACTTCCTAAAATGAAATTATCGCGTTTTACCCATAATGGAAATCCTAAAGTATGCCATAAATGAGAAATACAGAAGCATAAGTAAAACATAAACATATTATATATCATATATAAAAATAGTGACATCTTAATGGCCACCTTTGAAGGTGTTATATGAGTGTTGAACAATCATCGTTTCGTGAGGCAGAAATTCGCCATCCACAGAAACCGTATGTTCTTTAACCATTAGATGTAGGTGTGTGTAAGTGTAGCTCGAATCCTTATTATAACAACATCCTAGTATATTGAGGATACTGTTTTTGTTAAAAAAGAAATGAATAAAAATATTTTAGGGGTTGGAGAAGAAAAATAAAACAAAACAACATTAGAGAAGACATTACCTCAAAATCGGGTAACTCTTTTTGATTTGAGCCAAAGGCTTCCTTGGGAAGAGTTCTGATAAAAGTGATGCTTCTAGGAGTAAGAGGGGGAAGTTGGGAGAGTATTTGGGCAGAGGTTGGCCGAGCCAAATGGCTTGAAGGTGTTAATAAGGTGGGAGTGGTGGGGGCATTTTATAAGAGGAGAGGAGGGGCTCTTTTGGAATGATTGAAATGTTACATTATTATACAATGCTTTTCGGATTCTAAAGGTCCCACACTTATATAATTCGTGGATAAGGTGATAAGGGTTAGAAATCGCCTCATCGAATAGGCTTTGGACAAGTGTAAGTCTTGGATTTTGCATTATCTTATCATTTTATTTAAATCGTTAAATAATGAGGTCATCACTGCATCATAATGATGTCATAAATAATTTACTTTCTTTAATGTCTAAAAATTATAGAAAAAATACTATGATGTAGGAAAGATTTTTATCTTTCTAATTAATATTTATAGTCAAAATTTGGACTTTTGTATCCCCACTTAAAAAAAATTTTAGTAAAAAAACTCATGTTTGTATCAATTTAATTTTAACATTAAATAAATATATATTAATGTCATTTTCCAACTAAAGTGGCTCCATGGGGTCCCCAGGTTGACACATGGGTTTTCTTGGTCGGCCATGACTCATCCAATAGGAGTAGGACAAGTGTCAAGCTCATCTCATATTATTAAAACATTATTTTTACCTTAAACTACACTAATTACCTCTAATCACGATTAAGATCTTAAAAGTTACTATTCACCAAAAAATTATTTTGATCCACATTTTACTTCGTAATGACAACAATGTATGTCAGATTTTTGAAAATAAAATCACAGAAGTGTTAATATTTCATTTAAACAAAAAATCAGTTATTTAACTACCACTTAGTGGTTTCACTATTCATCAAAAATTGAAGTTTTTCAGAACAATGCCAAAATTTCATCCTAAGCTATAATTAATATTCCGAATTCAAAAATGATGTCTATTTTAAAAAATTCCAAACATATAAGTTGAATTAATTAATTTTATAATTAATTTACGCTGTTACAACAAATAGCGTGTTTTTAAGAAACAATTTATATCAAAAGATTGGCAATTTTTATGTCCAATTTCAATGTTAAATTAATTCTAATGACCACCTTTGGATAAAATGGTAAAAATATATTATAATTATACATTAAAACCACTAAATAGTATAATTTATCACTATAAATTATTTTTATTAAAAAAGTTGTTTTTAAGTTATTTTCACTATTCATAAAAATTGGAAGTTCTCAGAAAATTACAAAAAATTTAACATTAGATAATTTCGATATTACGAATACAAAAATGAAGTCCATTTTGAAATATAAAATTTCCATAATTTTAAAAAGTGGTTGTTACTATTCATAACGGCTACTTCGATTAGTCGCGGTGTTTTAGAACTCGAAGTTGCGTACAATGAAAGCTATTGCATTATTGAATGAGAAGCGTATCATGGAATCTCGGGGTGTTACAACAGAAGCGGTAAAATTAAGTTTTCTGAAAAAATCAGTTTTTTAACTACCACTTAGTGGTTTCACTATTCACCAAAAATTGAAAGTTTTCAGAAAAATACCAAAAATTAGGACTAAGATATATTTGATATTATGAACTCAAAAATGATGTCTATTTTACCAAATTCAAAACATATCAGTTTCATTAACTAATTTAAAAATTAATTCCCGTCGTCAAAACAAATAGCGTGTTTTTAAGAGATAATAACTATCAAAAGATTGAAACTTGTTTATAACTGGTTTAAATGTGAAATTACATCCAATGACCAACACTGTATTAAATTTTAAAAATATATTCTAAATATACTTTAAAACCACTCAAATTAATAATTTATCACTATTAATTATTTTGATTGAAAAAGTTGTTTTTAATTAAAATTTAGTAAATTTCACTATTCATCAAAATATGAAAGTTATCCGAAAATCACCAAAATTTCACCCTAAGCTAATTTCGATATTCCGAATCCATAAATGATGTCCATTTTGAAAAATAAAATTTACAAAATTTAAAAATTCATTATTACTATTCATAACGGCTAGTTTTAATAATATCTTAATAGCATATCGTTGTTTAGCGAAACTCGGTGTTGCGTACAACACACGCTATCGTGGAAGGTCGCGATTGCGTGTAATTCAAGCCAGGTCAGAGATGTGTGTTATGAAAGCTCCTTTTGGTGTAGCGTATAACACAAGACATTAATAAAATTAAAAAGAATATTTTTCATAAAATCTCGGGGTGTTACACATAATACCTATATATTTTCCATGTCATTCATTTGATTCAGTTTATAATAAGTTTATATATATAAAAATTTTATTGGAATTTTACTGTCTTTTACCCACCTCCAAAGAGCATTTTAAAATTTTCAAAAAAACATAATTTTATTGCTTTTGTGAATTGAATATGAAACATCCGATAAACACCGTTGATATAAGTATGTAAAATTTTGTTCAATAAGATAAAAATAATTTTTCATGAACAATAAATGTTTAATTTTATTTACCACGGTTAAAAGTTAATAGGGTAATTATTGGTAAATATGATATTATTATAACCTAACACATGTCCTAATTGTATTGGATAAGTGTTATTCAACCAAAAAAAACTTTGTAATAAAATATGATTCTTTAGGTCCACCTGGATTATATTACGACGTTTATTATTATTTAATTCAAAAAATAGTTAAATGTTTTAAATTTAATGTTTAATAACTAAACCATTTTTAAAAATGGTTTACACATAATATAAGTTTAAAAGTAAATATTCATTATAAATATAATAATATTTCCTAAATAAATGTATTTTATTTATAATTTTTCGACATTAAATAATTAAATCTATTTATGATACAATGATGATAATGTAACTACCTAATAAATGAAATATTAAAATAATTAATATTATAAATATCCAAATAAATTTAATTTAATACGTTATATGTATTCCACTAATTTTTGCGGATAATATGACATGTTAGGGTTGGGTAGATTAATTTTGTTCGATGTAATAATGTTGTTATTAACTTAGAAAAAAATACTAAATAGTTTTAAAATAATCACAAAATAGTTTTTAAAACATATATTATATTATTAATTAATATTATATTCCTAAAAATTTAAGGTTCAGCCTAAAAACATATATAATGATAGATGTATCATTAATGAACCACTTTAGGTTTTCTTAGAAGCATATTGTATTATTATTAACCATATAATATTAAAATACAAAGAGACAAGGTAAATGACAATCTATTTTAGTAAGAGTTAAATCTGTATGTTATGGTTAATATAGTGACCCAAACCTGTCTGAAACCTATTGGATGAGTGGTTTCGACCCATCCCCACCTTTTAATTTAATCAATTAATTTTTGAGCCATTATAAACTGAAAAAGAATTTATTATAAAATAATATTTCTAGATTTTCTTATCGTGACCCTAACCCCTCTTATAAAAAGGCACTCCCTCTTCTCTCAATTTCACACCTTAAAAGCCATTTGGAAAGGACATACCCTGCCCAAATAACCCCTCAAATGTCATAACTTCATCCTAGAGGCCTTTATTTAGTCATAAACCAAACATATGGTGCCATTTTGATAAAATCAAAAGGATGAACATGAAGAAGAGGTAAATATTTCAACACCTCTTTCAAGTTCCTTTCTTCATCCACATCCCCTTTCATTGTTGTTTCTATTTTAAAATAATAAATCCAGTATATTCTATATAATTTGATGTTATTATAAATATGGTGCAACAATATTCATTATTTAATGCATCCTTGAATGACATGTCACCATGCGTTCCCACGTACGGCTTACCGTATCCACATCGTGGTGTAATTGTTATTCAATACATTATTATTTATATGGGTATTGTAGTGATGTGTAATTGATGTAAATAAGAAATATAACATTATAATGATTCTGTATATATATTATATACCATCCAATTTCATATTATTTTAATATCAAAATAATGGTATTGTCGCTCATGCGTACGTACGGATTACCGTCTCCACGAACATGATGAGATTCTTTCCCCATCGTATCCATTAAAAACTAATTTTCCATAGATGATTAAAAATAATGTTTAAATACTTAATATCATTCTAAATATTAATATGATACATTACATCCATAACAAATATTAATTACATTACAAAGCATATGAAGAAAAATGAATCAGTTAACACCTGAAACGGTGATGATACTAAGATATTATTAAAAAATAAATGTTTAAAGATAATATATGATATCATATTAATTTATAGGATTCATTTATAATTTAATAAAAATTTATTTCAAAATTATACAAGATAGCTAACCTACCCTCATCCAAGGAAAAGTTCAAGGTAAGGGTTAATTTCACAATCTCTTTATTATCCGAGGATGTTTTTATGTAAGTATCTACTAGGACCTCATTACCATCCACATCCATATTTTCCAAAACATTTTTACTACTTACTAGACATTGGGTTAAAGATTTCTATACTTGTATTTGACCTTATATGTTTTTAAAGGAATCATTCCGTTGTTTTCCAAACAAGTTTCTTTAAGATCTTTTTGACAAAATTAAGGTATGAATGTTTTTTAAACATATATGGTGCGTGCAGCTATTTTTTTCCATTATAACTTCATTGAAGCATCCCTTACATTCTTATAAGAATATTTTCAAATATAAATGTTTTATTTTTTAATTAAGTGACATTTAAATTATTTAAAATTAGAAAAATATTTATTTCTCTAAAAAGGGTTTGATTAAATGGAATTTATGTTTGTATTAGGTTGATTTATTGTGATATGAATCATTAATATTGAATTTAATGTTTGATCACACCATGATTCACTGTTTTATTCCACCCTTACACCGCAGATTTAAAGTAGTTTTGTAATGAATATTCCAAATATAATAATAAATTTCACTTTAGGTTTGAATCAATCAATTAATATTAATCAATATTATAATGGGAAATATTACATGTTTTTATTGTTCAATGTAGGTGGAGGTGATTTGGAGGGCTTTTGATGAAGTGGACGAAAAATGGGACAAAATTGCATGGATCCATGGACATCTTTCCACTCTTTTTCATAGTACATGACATATGTGCCTCCAAATGGGCTGAACATTTGTGGGCATGTCAGAAACATAATAGGATACATTTCATATTAGGGAACCCAATCATGATTCAGCTATTATGGGGCTCATCTGAACTGATCTGTCCAAGCCAACGAATATGGACAAGTCAAATGCGATGTTCTTTATTTTATCAATATCTTGAGCTTTAGTTGTCCAATGGGTGAAAAACATTCAGTGGAGACAATAAAGATGTAGGGATACAACGTTTCTATGTTCCCCAAAGTGTGATAAGACTGTCTGATGGCCGAAACGCGTGGTACAAATAGATTGATGACATCTGTGTGCCTAAAACCACCTTCCAATTTTCCTATAAAATGACACCTTGGGCTCCCCATTTGTATATTCGTCCAAGAGGCAAGGTGCTGCCATTTTGGAGTCCCCAAGGATTCTTCTCAACATCCTTATAAGTTATGGAGGCTATGGGAGGTGATACTTCAACATATTCTTCTACTTCCCCTCCCATGGGTTTCTAAACCCCTTGTGATCACCAAGGGAGAAATGTGATGTAATCCCAAGCATCAAAGTTGTATTATTTTGAATGAACTTTTTAATTCCAGGTTGTATGTTGTTTTTCATAATCCTATATTCATATTTTATTGTGTTCTGTACAGGTATGTCATGCTCAACTCATATGACCATGTTTGGGGGTACCCATTCATGTGATGTTTCACACACCATTCACCACTTTCTTTTCCCCCTTCCAATTGCAGTGTTTCTGTTATTCATATTGGTCAGTTGAACTCACATAATCACTATCAATGTCATGAACATTTATTTCATGGTATCACAATGAAATAACATACAAACCTGGACAGCACATCAAATTATTCATGTGTTGCGTTAGGGAGTTTTAGTTATGATGTCCAACATAAATCACCCAATCACCAGCGATGTCTGGTGAATCATTATGTGTTTTCGACTGAACCCTAGGAGGTATCCTAGTATAAAATCAGTAACATTTTGGTTCTAGGTGTTACAAACCAAGGATTACAAGATCATAACCCCATCCCTTGAAGCGATGAAGGATGAGTTTCACAAGACTTCCCAGGGTTGATAATGGTTAATAAATCTTGTTCATTTCTACTTTGTTTTATCACTTTCATTTTCTATTTTCATAATTAATCATAAAACCCCCATGTTTTAAAAAATATAATTCACCTTCTACTTTCATAATCAAAACCCTCTTTTTAAATTAATGATCTAAGGCTCCGTCGAGACACGACCTAGGGTTGCTGCTATACTGCAGAAATTCTAGTCAAAATTAAACAACTAATTTGACGCGCTTGACAACGTGATCAATGGTTTCTGATATGTTTTACTTTGGATGTGTTATTTCAGACCATTCATGGTTTATGGATAATGTACTGACATTTCTTATGCCAGTTTTAATACAAATGTTTATGTTATGTTTAATCTTATTCATAGGAGGAATGCATTGGACTTAGTAAGTGATGGGAGGAGCCCGCTATAGACCCTCGATGCATCGGTAGGTCCCATTAGACCAAATTGTGTCTTAGAATATGTCCTTGACCGTATCGAATTTCTAGTGTTGGCACAAGTCCTTGACTACATGGTTATGAACGTCTGTCATTATGCATTACATCATTATAGAAGTGGCAATTGATATTTCTTGTGATTATTTGACTAATAGAATATCTATGTGAATAAGTAAATGGATTTATTTGATTTTTTCTTTTCCATATTATGCTGATGTTCATGTTTAAAAGGATTTTGTTTTAGTCATATACATTTCCATAAATTTTTGTGCTTCGTTATGAAAGTTTCCTCTATATTGTTATCCTTAGCTAGCATCTAAGCTCACCCATTTCATTGTTTTGTTTTTCCACAGATGCGAAGAAGTATATTATGACGAACCTGCAGGGATAGTCTATGGGATCTCAGTTTTGTATATGGAAACAATTTTTTTTAGTTTTCAGTTTTATGATGTAATGTAATCCTTATTAATGTATCTATTACTTATAAGGCTACTAAATTAATCTGTCTTTCAAGACTTGATCTTTTTTTATCATGATAATGATTTTTAAAAAGGCATCGACTTTGGGAAACTAGGGTTGGGGAATTATAGTTGGTATCAGAGGAAGTTCAGTACAATCGGTGGAAACTTTATTCAGATAAACTATGATTAGAGCACATATATCAATGATTGACATTGAGGATTAGTATAGAAGAACTTCCTAAAATTTTGGTAATGTAAATATTTTGTGAATATTCCAAGAAAATGCATCCCTGGCTAGATATGAGTAGGTAGTGGCGGCTCTGGCACAGATATACCTAGGGGTAAAACCTGAAAATGCCAATTTGAGCTATAATAGAATGGAAACTGGTGCATGACAATGGTCCATGATGAACTCTTGGTGATGACACTCTCGGGGTATATACTTTGGATACATCTCATTTTCTTTACAAACCATTATGATGGGTTATGAGAATATAATTTCACAAAGAAATCATTTTTCTGATTATGGATTATATCCATAAACTGTTCAATTTGTGTAAACAATTTTACAGGTTTGGAATTATGAATTTCGATTCATAAACTGACCTAGTGTATGCCATTGTTTTGAAATGACACCCATTAGAAGGAATGATAACTAGAACAATAAATAAGATCGAAAGACTAAGAAGGATCATATGTTTCATAGTATTAATCCATCATTTAGAAGGGAAATATTATCCCATGTATTCTTAACATATGAAGAAATAGTATCATGTGTTATTAAGATAAGTAAAGAGTTCTATGAGTCCTGTGGATTTGATTGGAAGCGAGAGAATATAAGGATTGTAGCGAGAGATATGGATAAAGGGAAGAAGGGAATGGTGTATTTTCTTATATATGATAATTATGGAAAGAATCACCTTGGTAAATTATTGATGGGAATGAGAGTTTGTTATGAGTGTGGAGAAAAAGGACACAAATTTTGTGATTTAAAGGATAAGAAAAATGTTTCATGTGTACAATGATTTATCTACAATAAGATGGGTCACTACGTGAATCAATGTCCTAATCAACCGAGTATACCTCAAATGATGCTATTGGATAATAATCAAGTTATAATAATACCACATATGAAGAGGAATGACTATTGTTATTATGTTTTTGTTAAAATATTATGTCATTTTAGTCTGGTATCTATAATATACCAGTTATACGAATTATATAAATAAATAAGGATTGTACTGCAATACTATTTAATTGAGGATTTGAGATCATATGGTTTTTTGAAGAGTGACTCAACAAAATGTTTATCTTTTGGGAAATTAGATGGTTGGAGGAAAGATAAACCAAATATAGTCTTGATACTGAGGTAGTAATTTTGGAATAAGAGATGGTTGATTTGGATAATATATATTAGATATTCATGACTATATTGGAATTGATTAATGGTTTGTTTATATCATCAATGTTGTAATATTCAAAATTTTTGGATATATGGAAAATATATAGTATCATATAAAGGATAAGGGAGAATGAATGTAATCGATAAGAAATTATTTTAATTCAGGGAGTTACCATATTTTAAAATAAAACATGATGAAGGAGTTCACATGTTATTACATAGAAAAAACGATCTTCATTGTGTTCAACTTCCTTATAAAAATTTGACACTGAGATTGGATAGACGTATTTTGGATATATCTAATAGTTGGAATGGATTAAGCCTGAAATTGGATATTAAATTTAAGGTTATTTTTGCAATGTTATAAAAAGGACAACACATAGCTCGTGTGACAATCTGTCACATCAGACAAAGTTGTGGGAATCGAATACACAACCACAGTGCGATTGGGGTTTATCGCCTACCACTAGACAACATGAAGTCCCCAGATTTTATAATATAATTTTTTAGGTTCTGATAGTTGAATTATAAATTCATTATTTTTGGTACCCTATATGATTAGGAAAATAGATTTTTTTTTGAAATATTTCAGAATTAAAGATGAGTTTGTGGTAATAATTAGTTGAGGGATGAAACTCTACTTGTAATATATATATATATATATAATTTTTTTCCCTCTTATTCAATGGGTAAGCAAATTCATAAAAAATATGTAAGGTATTATAAAACAAAAAATTTATTATCCCAATGCCTTTTCTTTTGTTAAACCGATTGTATTTCAAATCATCGTAGATTGATTGATTTGAGGCTCTCAATTTTACACTTGTTTGTGGGTGATGACTTCAATCAGTCCATATAAATATTTACGGTTTTCCTACAATTATGTGTCTCTAATTTCCACCAATGTTCTTCAAATCGAGATCATAATTTTTTCGTAACCCTTTCATTTCCCTTTTATTCTTATTAACACAAATTTTTTAAACCCAGTTTTTGATGTGGGTTTTCCCATAAAGATATTTTCTATTTTAAAAAATTTATTTTAGAAAAATAGTTTCAAATTACCGGGATGCAATTTATTAAATGAGGGAAGAATTTAACAACCTAATATTTCAAAGTATGTTATTTCTTCAATATAATCCAATAACTTTCACTACATGCTACACCGAGTTCTTGCGCCCCACGACGTACCAAACTAGCCATTCAAAATATATTACGAATAGTGTTAACTGAAATTTAATCTTTAGATAATATTTTTAATTTTAGAATCCATATTATGAGGTTCTTACAAATAATGTAAGAACAAATTAATTTTTTCATATAAAAGAATTATTTTTTAAATAATGCAATTTTCCAGCCTTTTAATGGAGAACCCTTTTTCTAATCCAATATTTGAAACTTTTATATATTCAATTTGAAAAAATAAACTTCTTCTTTAGATTCGGGAAATAAGATTTTAGTTTTAATAAATGTTTTGTGTTTTTTTGATATCTTTCATATTTGAGTGAATTCTGAAAAATCCTATATTTTATCTGAAAACAACTATTTTATTCAAAATTATATATATTTTTAAATAATACATTTTAAAGTTTTGGAATTATAAATAGATTGTATTTTTCCATTTAGTCCAATGCTTGTTTTTGTAAGTAATTTCACATTGAAATTGGAAATAAACAAGTGTCGATCTTTTGATAGTTATTATTTTTTAAAAATAAGCGTTTTCATTTTGACGATGGGAATAAATTTTAAATAAATAAATACAATTTCTATGTTTTGAATTCGTAATATCAAAATTAGCTTAGGGTGATTTTTTTGTATATTTCTCAAAACATTCAATTTTTCTTGAATAGTGAAAAACACTCCATTATTGGATAAAATTGACTTTTCATTTAAATAAATTTTTATGTCATTTAAATTTATTTTAGGTCAAAACAGATATATAATACCTATATATGTTCAATGTAATTCATTGGAGTCATTTTGTAATAATATTAGATATAGGAAAATTTTATTAAAATGTTACCATCTTTTACCCACCTCTTAAGTGTATTTGAAAATTTGCAAAAAAAAACATAATTTGACCACATCTGTGAATTGAATTTCAAAATTTTTAAAGACATGGTTGATAATAGTAAGTAATGTTTGGTTCAATAAGATAAAAATATTTTTTGGTGAATTGTGACTTTTGACTTTTATTACGACGGTTAAAAGTATGTAGGATAATTAACGGAAAAGTTGATATTATTATTACCCTAACACCAGTCCTAATTCTATTGGATATGTTTAATTTGAAAAAAAACAAGCTTAGTAATAAAGTATGATTTTTAGGTCCACTTGTATTAGATTAGGACATTTATTATTATTAAATTCAAATAAGAGTTAAAAGTGTTAAATTCAAAATTTAATAACTAAACCAATTTTAATATTGGATTAAAAATAATATAAGTTCGATAATAAATATTCATTATAAAGATAAAAAAGATTTACTACATAATGGTATTTTATTTATAATTTTTAGACATTAAATAATTAAATTTATTTATGAATAAATGACGATACTGTAATTATCTAATTAATGAAATATTAAAATAATTGATATTATAAATATTCAAATAAATTTAATTTGATAATATTTACTAATTAAACTATTTTTTATGTTAATATTTCATGTCAGGTTGGTTAGATGAGTTTTTTTCAAAGTAATAATGTTGTTATGAATTTAGAAAAAACACAATACCAAATTGTGTCAAAATTGACATAAAATAAATTTTTTAAAAAAATATTATACTATTAATTGATATATTATTCCTAAAAATCTATAGTTCAGCATAAAGACTTTTATAATGATATATATTTCATTAATGAACCACTTGGGGTTCTATTGTAATTATATAGTATGTTTATTAACCATATAATATAAAAATACAAAGGGAAATGGTTAATGTCAAACTATATAACTAAGAGTTAATTCTAAATGATAATGTTAACATAATGACCCAAACCTATATAAAACATATTTTTTGAGTGGTTTTCGAACCATCACCACCTTAGCCTTTAAATAATTCATTATGGATTCATTAGAAACAAAAAATCATTTTATTATAGATTAATATTTCTGACTTCTCCTAACGTGCCCCTCACTACTGTTATAATAGGGCACTCCGCCTTCTCTCAATTTCACACCTTCAAAGACATTTGGTACGGAAATAACTTTCCAAAATAACCTCTCAACTTTCCATCCTTTATCCTAGAGTCCTTTATTTAGTGACAAAGCTATCCTATGGAGCCCTTTTGGTCAAATCTAAATAAGAACCTGAAATAGAGGAAAATATTTCATCACCTCTCTCAAGAACCTTTCTTCTTCCACTTCCTCTTTCTTTGTTGTTTCCATTCTAAAATAATAACTCAAGTATCTTCTATATACATTTATGTTATTATAAAAATGGTGAAACCATATAAATTATTATATGCATCCTTTGAATGACATGTCAACATATGTGCGTACATAAGGCTTACCGTCTCCTTGTCATGGTGTAATTGTTATTCCATACATTATTATTTGGATGGGTATAATAATGATGTGTAATTGATGTAATAATAAGAATAACATGATAATGATTAAGTTTATATATGACATACCATCCAATTATATAATATTTTAATATCAAAAGAATGATATTGTCGCTCGTGCGTACATACGGATTACCGTCTCAACGAACGTGATGAGATTCATTCCACATTGTATCCATTAGAGACTAATTATCCATAGATGATTAAAAATAATTTTTATAGACATAATATCGTTATGAATATGAATAAGATACATTCTATCCATATCAAACATTACATACATAACAAAGCATATAACAGAAAATGATTCAGTTAACACCTGAAATGGCGATAATAATAAGATATTATTAACAAAGCAATGTTAAAAGATCATATATGATATCATATTAATGTTTATGATTCTTGTATAATTTAATAACAAATATTTAACTATAATATAAGAGGTTTAACCTACCATCGACCAAGGAAAAGTACAAGGTAAGGGATAATTTCACAATATTATTATTATACGAGGTTGTTTTTACGTAAGTATATAATGGGACCTCTTTATCATCTACATCTGTCATTTCATAAAAATGATTTCCCAAGACAATTTTACTACATTCTAGACTATGGGTTAAATAAATTTATACCCATATTTGACCATATATGTTTTGAAAGGAATCATTCAGTCATTTTCCAAACAAGTTACTTTATGACATTTTCGACAATTTTAAGGTAAGAATGTTTTTTTAACTTATACGGTAGGTGAAGCTATTTTCCACAGTTATAACATCGTCGATACTTACCGTACAAGCTTATAAGAATATTTTTAATATAAATGATTTCTTTTATATTTATGTGACTTTGTAGTTAATTCAAATTAGAAAGATATATTTCTCTAAAAAGTTTTCATTTCATGGATTTGAAGTTTGTTTGAAGTTGATTTATTATGATACAAAACATCCATATTGCGTTGAATGTTTTGTTATATTTCTTACTTTGGATGTGTTATTTTATAACATTCAGGGTTTATGGATAATTTATGGAAATTTTTTATGCCATTTTAAATACGAATGTTACCGTTATGTTTAAATGTTTTCATATGAGAATGCATTGGACTTAGTATGTTAAGGGGGGAGCCCGCTATAACTCCTAGATGCATCAGTAGGTATCATTAGACAGACTAGTGTCTTGGAACAAGGCCTTGAAAATATCTTATTTGTAGTCCTGGAAGAAGGCTTTGACTATGTGGTTATGATAGTCTGGCATTATTCAATCAATCATTATGAAAGTGGCTATTGATATTACATGTGAATATTTGACTAGTAGAATATCCATGTGAGTAAGTAAATTGAAATAATTTGTTTATATTTTCTATATAATGATTAATTTTATGTTGAAATGCCATTTTATTTAGGTTTATACATTGCCTTAAATTGTTATGCTTATTTATGAATGTTTCCGCTATATTGTTATCTTTTCTGAGCATATGAGTTCAGCCCTTTCTATGATTAACTATTCCCATTATGCGGAGAAATATATTATGACTGACCTGCAGGGATAGTCTATGGGATCTTAGTTTTCTCTATGGAAACACTATTTTTTTAGTTTTCCATTTTTGATGTAACATAAACCTTATGAATGTATCTAGTTCTTCCAAGGATACTAAACAGTCTTTTAAGACTCGATATTTTGTGATCATGGCAATGTTATGTAATAATGCACTGACTCTGGGTAACTAGGGTCGGTCATTACACTTATTACTACTATTGGTCATGTAATCATCTCTATTTCTTGTATTTATAAGAAATTATAAATTAATAAATTTAATATTGAGTAAACCTCTCTCACTCCACTATAAATAACTCCATTCACACCCTCATTTCCAAAACACCTATCAAGCATCAAACCTAGTATTATATAAATCATAAAATTTTCCCTATACCATCCATCATTGTAATAATAATTTTTTTCTCATTAAAATTCCAATCCAAGGTTCCTTATAGAGGATTCACGTGGTAATTCCTCTCAATTTTTTCCGTTAATTTCCCTTCGATTTCATGTTCATTTATTAATATACCCCCACATATCCTAATCCACATGGTTTTATAACTCCATTATCATACATATAATTTAATTTTAATTTTAATAATATGATAATATATAATCCAACATACTTTTGAATTTATTTTTATTTTACAATGGAAAATGTAGTAAGTGAGGTGTTAATATATCACCATCAAGAAAGACACGTTTTCATTTTTAAATATCACCTTCATATCTGGTCATTAAACCATTATTATTTTTGAATCAGATTGTGTAATATTTATTATGCTATATTTAATGTTATATAACCAAATTATGTACATATTACAAAATTAATAATCAAAACACATTCGTTGTTGTCGAAAAAGAACCAAAATTATCCTGAAGAATCATCATTAGATTATTTTCTAATGATTAACTCTCATGGAATATAAATAAATTATTAAAAATACCATGTCAAGTTCTGTAACATAATTAATAACATATAATTACATTCCTATATTTTTATCCATGTTTAAAATAAATTTTCACTCATGAATACAAGTGAATCGTTCTAGAAAACTATAAAAACAAACATTCATGAACAATTAATTTAAACTCTATAACTCATAAAATAGTAAATAATTGAACTTAATAAAACAATATTGAATATTATTATTGAATAAAAGGTTTCATAATTTTCAATTAATGAATCTAATGTTGTTATATAGTAATTTAATGTGAATAAATAGTTAAAATACAAGCTAAGGGGACACTCTCCAACCCAACTCTTTTTCTTTGGGTTTTCCCACTTCAACGCATTTCCAGTATTTATATGACTTATAAATAATTTATTCATCATTATCTATAATTTTCTAGGATATGTATGTTCTCAAACTTATTTTAATAAAATCCTATTGTTTTCCAAATGAACACATCTTACTAGTAAACTATCCCTTTTACGCCGCAAATATTCTTTCAATCTCCACTAATGGTTAATAGTTCTATGTCAAGAAATTTATCCCCACTTATTTTTTGAAAAAAATGTTTAAGAATATATGTTTTCTAATTTGAATACCACGTCTTTCCATGGATTATTATTTATGATCATGTTTTCCAAATTTTCAATGTTGCCTGGATGATAATGTAAATGTTATGATGTGATGGTTCCACCCAGAATTATATAGCACATAATTAATTATATGATGTGATGGGGGCACCTAGAATTATAAATCCCACCAATGCATTGGTAAAGTGAATGATATCTTGAGTTAATGGAAAATAATGTATGAAGATGATTCTACCATTGTTCACAACTGTGTCTGTTATTTGACCAATATAACAAGATGTATCATTTTTTGGAATTGCCACATTCCATGTCTTTTATTAATGATTCCTCTCATGTTCATGATCATTTTCCTATGATAGGATGGTTCTCACCCAATGTTATATTTTACATATCTATATGTTTAGTGTGCTTTTAGCTCATACCATTTTGATGTATATTCTCGGGTTATTTAGTGCACTAATGAGTTTTGAAGGGACAATAAGAAGATATAGAAGAATGAATTAAATTATTGTTTATGTTTAATGTTGTAAATTTTATGTTTGGACCTAGTTGTTCAAATACACTAAACCTATAGATCCTTATGGTGTAGTACAATTATTTTTATCTTTATAATGATGTAATATTTTTTGGATCGGGATATACCAAATATGAACAAAAGGGGGTGAATTGTGACTTTTACAAAATCAATACGAAATCGTGTCCTACCCTTTGAATTTAATCAGATGAATTAAGGTAGTGGAAATTTTAATAGCGGGGACACATGATGTATAGTGGTTCAGGGAATATAAGGCCCCTAGTCCACTCCACCAACTCTGTATTCCACGAGCATGGTGATTTTCACTATCTGTTCATCTAGTCAAGACACCATTCCACAAATGAGTATAGTCAGTTGAAAACTTTACAATCATATGAAGAACAACACCTTCTGGTTCGATCACAGAAACTACTCAGCTCAGTACAATAAATCGATCACTCAAGAATAGAATAGAATGTTATTTTTACATTGAAAATATTATCCTGTTGTTCTTCACAATTTCAACAGAGTGAAATTGAAAATAGATGGTTTGTCACCTTGAGAAATAATGATCATCCAATAAGATTAGTTTTGATTCGATCTGGTTGTAGTATATATAGAAATATAATTCACAACTTCAACAATACTGGATTCATAGTAGATCTTCGATGTAGAATGACTGAATCTTCTATCGTGATTCTTCTTCTTCTTCAATAAATAGTTCTTTTACACTTTTAAATCAGCATATCTATGTTCTTGATTGTCTCTGTTTTTCTTATTTTTATAAATATTCGACGTTTCTATTTGAAAAACTTGTATATATTCTCTATGTAAATATAACATCCATATTATAATGACGAGCACTTCTCCTCCAAATTTAGATCCACATAAGTCACATTCATACTCACAAAAATAAAAAATTCAAAAATATAGAGAAGTCGTAACTTCACTAAAGATTTGGAATACAAATATACTTTTAAATTGATCCTTTAAATCATATTTTAAACAGCTATGACTCATTAAAAAATGCGCTATAGAAAAACTTTTAATCCTGATTGAAATCATCCAAATAATCCGCTTGTAGACTGTTTCATAATAATATCTTCATCAATTCTCTGACGCCAAAAGTAATGTTGAACTATATATCATGCACCAATCAAAGGTAAGGTTAATTACAAATGTAGGGTTGATGTTGCATCCTTCAAATGTAAGGTTGATTAAAAACGTATTGTTTATTACAAACATAGGGTTGATGAACCAGACGTTTCTTTTTAATAATCAAATTTAGGATAAATGATCCATACTTTTAAAATATTCTAATCATAAGGTACATGATCCATACTTTTGATGAAACGTAAGGTTGATTACAAAAGTTAAGATGATAAACCATACCTTTCAATATCCCAAACATTGGGTTTCTTCCTAACATAGGGCTCCACTTCCATACTTTTCCAATAACATATGGTTAATTATCCTTAATTTTATTATAAATAAAAAAGTATACACCACATTTCTTCCGTATGCTATGTTTATCCACATAGGGTATGAATAGTGATTCTAGAACACGCTTAAACAATGTCCGAACATGTAATGCAGGAACAGTGTTTCCAGAACATGCTAATGCGATTGAAATCTCATTGTTCAAGAACTTAAATATTTATTCTTGAAATAAAAATATAATGAATAATAAATTCCTGAAATATACTTAAAATAAAATCATTATAAAATAATTAAGGGTATTTGTGAGCATCAAAATAATCATAGAGATAGAGTATTGTTCTCAACAATATCCCCCTCATTAAATAAACAATATTATGTGTCGTTGAAAAACATCATTTTCTCAACAATCTCCCCCTTTTTGATGATCACAAAACCCATAAAATAACCAATGAAATTAACATAAAAAAGTAAATATATATAGTTTATAATTTTGAAAAGATAAATACAATGTTAGATTTAATTTATTTTCTTCCCCTTAAAGGATTAAGATAACACCAAATATTTTAAATAGTTAAAATAAAATGTGGTGTTTATTGAAAATTTCCCCCTTTTCTGTGATAAAAAACGATTGAATATGGAATAGAACACATTTTAATATAGTAGTGAAATTAATAAATGCTATTATTAACCTTTTTTCAATTATTAAACGAGGATTTCTGGCATATTTGAACAGGGATTGTTAAACAAATAAAAACACAAATATAGAATGAATCAAAATTTTCATTGATAACATGGAATAGGAAAAATTAGGATAAACACATGATACAAGTTCTTGATAGGGTACGAGATAGGTTCTATCTCCTCTGAATTTCTATCTTGATTTCTGTCAATTGCTCCCTGAATCTTCTCATCATTCCATCTCCAAGCTTGATAATAATATTACTATTCTATAGAGTCAAATGAATATCTTCTATAATATTTAGTCTGAAAAACTCAGAAAGTCTCTCTTATTTCTCTATAAATATAGTTAAATTTTCTTTTAATTGAGTCCACACAGTTTTAATAAATGGTTCAGTCGAGGTCAAATGGTCTACCAAAAATCTATGATTATCTAATAAAACTAATAGTGGAGCACAATTTCATTTAAAATCATGAAATTTTTCATTCATATTTCTCAATGCTATTGTGATAGACTTAAATCTTCGGATTAAATCAGGTGAAGTACCTGATCCACTACCTTCACCAGTCCTAACAAGTGAAAACAGTGTCTCCATATAGTCTTTAAAATTTGACATATCTGACTTCATCAACATTTATAATATCAACTTGATCACTTCTTTCAACATAATTGTCTTAAAAGATTCAACATCCTGCCTTGAAACTATATGTTCATTAACTTTCTAAAATTTTAACTCTTCTTTTTCTAGGGATCTCCTCCGAGTTAAATTTTCATATTCCAAATTAGAAAACTTTCTGTACAGCTCTTCTACTTCCTTATTCACTAAATTAGAGGCACGTTGTTCTTGATTCTCATTTTCATATTGTAAATGTTGCATCAGTAATAATGGAAAAGATTATGCATCGGATTATTATTTTTCTTCCTCTTTTGCTGGATGTTCCATAAACATTTCCACAAATCCTTTTTCAGACTCTTCCACTTAAAAATCCTCATTTATTACCTTAGTTAGAAATTCAAAAACATTCTCATTACTAAAATCATTAATCATTTCATCCAATGGATTTCCTAAAATGATATCATCTTCATTTTCCTGACGATTGGCCACTTTATCATTAGGCTCTGCCTCCATTTTTGTTTCAATTATAATTACTATGCCATCTACAATTTGAGGTTCAATTTCATTTACAACCGCAGCCTATTCCTAAGTCTCATTTTCAAATTCTTCATGAATTTTAGTTTTTTCATGAGGAGTCACTTTAATTTAATCAGTATCCACTTCTTATGGATTCTTAACAACTGCTTCTCTGACAAAAGTGTGAGTAAATCTCTGTATGATAAAAAATGCGAGCCATGTTCCTCAAGATAATTAGAATGTCTTTTACTTTGAATCAGAACTCCTTCATGACTACTTTCTTCTTGAGCTTCTTCATTTTCAACTCTTATTCTTCGTACAATAGTTCTAGATCTTGATTCAGCATGCCCCTCCTTAGATTTTGCAGATTGAGCCTAAGCACTCTCTTCCTCTTATTTAGCTCCAAATGGTAAAACTAGTCCTTTCAATGTGCTCCATATGTAACCAATGATTCTCAGGGTTATAGAACAAAAAGTGTTTCTATGATGGCATCTAACTCTGGCTTCCACCACACTTGACATATCCTTTTTGAACAAAATTTTGGAGATGAATCTACCAAATTGATAAAAATTCATGTGAGCTTCTGTTGGACATCAATAATGAAATTAAATTAACATGTAACTAAGAAAGGTATGTCTTATACCAGTCATTAATAGATACATTATATACATTCCTGGATATATGATTTTCTCCAGCTCAGACATCATCTCTGCAATCCCTATTTTCACAAACTTCACTAGGATTTTCTGATCTTTCTCTAAGGTCTTTATGAACATCTTCTTAATATTTGTAGAACCAAAATGAAAAGGCATAATATTTTTAGACTTATGTATGAAATATCTTATATTATTAAAATAAAAATGAATGAATCCTTCATGAGGGAAGTTCAGGATCTGTCCAATCTCCTTAGAGGATAACAAAACATCTCAGTCTTCAATCTAAGATACCATAATATACTCATCGTTCCCTAGAAGAAACTAAATAGAATTAAAGAAATAAAGACGTTATAACTCATATAGAAACTCCATAAAATCTCTATTAAATTTATGTTAAATGTTTTAAAATTATATAGGTTAATTCATCAATAGGTTCATTTGATATAACCATTTCAGAAATATTACCATTCCTTGCAAAATTTTCATTACATTAGAGCACTGCCTCTTTGTAGTACTCATCTCATCCTCGTCGGTTCTCTTGGTGTTGGCCATTTCTGTCAAAGAATCTCTAAATATTCGAAAGAGGATTAGAATTTCAACGTTTTGGGTTCAAATAGACAAAGAGCATTAAAGCGCTTCTAGTTTGAAAGGGTTTTAGGTAGAAATGAAACGATTCTGAATTCGAATGGTTTCAAACAACATTGATTCATGTGTAATCAATAATTATTACGTAGATTTGAAAAATAAATATGTGTTCCCATGAGGAACAAAAACTTATAATGTTTGAAAAACAAATAACTTATTATTTTAAACAGAATTAAAATTAAGAAACGACATAATACAATAAAACATTATTTAAAAATAAATAAACCTAACTCCTAATTAATAAAATCAAACCTTGTTGTGGGAAGGGGTTTGCAAAAATATCAGCTAATTAAATTTCAGTACTTACAAATTATAAGAATATATCATTTTAAGAACATGGTCTCTTAAAAATGATGTCTAATATCAATATTCTAAGTCATATAAGGATTAATATGATTTTTTGAAATATTTATAGCACTAGTATTATCACATAAAATAGGAATTCTATTAAAACATAGTCAAAATCCATAAGATTGTTTTTCATCCACAATACTTGTGTACAACAACATCCAGCAGATACATATTATTCCTTGGAAATTGATAGGGCAACAAAGTGTTGTTTCTTACATGACCATGACACTATGGATTTTCCTAAAAAGTGACAAGTACCTGAAGTACTTTTCCTATGTAATCTAAAACATCCAAAGTCTGTATCTAAATATGGAATTAAATTGAAATCAGACTTTTTAGGATAATGAAGAGATTGGAAAATAGTTAATTTTAAATATCTAAAAATTCATTTAACATCAGTTAAATGGGATTCATTAGGATTTGATTAAAATCTTGCACAAAGATACACTGAATACATTATATCTGGTCTACTAGTAGTAAGATATAATATATACTATCAATCATACCTCTATATAACTTTTTGTCAATAGATTTTACAGTTTTATCCAAATCATGTATTATATTAGTATACATAGGAGTGGTATATGGCTTGTTGTTTTCAAGTCCAAATTTCTTTAGTAAATCAGTAATTTAGTTTCAATGATTTAAAAATATTCCAAATTCTTTTTAATAAATTTGAAGACCTAAAATGAAATTTAATTCATCCATGACACTAATTTAAAATTGTTTTTTTATTAGATTTGAAAACTCATGACAGAGAGATATATTAGTTGATCCAAAAATTACATCATCAACATATATTTGAACCAATAAAATGTTAGAATTTATAGTTTTCATAAATTTTATTTGATCTACCATTAATACAATAAAAAAAATTAAAAGAAAAGAGATGAATATTTCATACCAAGCTCTAGGAGATTGTTTAAGGCCAATGTCCTTTAGTATGATTAAAAATAGAATGTGGTTTTCGAGAATTTTCAAAACTAGGAGGTTTCTCAATATAAACTTACACCCTTAAATAACCATTTAAAAGAAAGACATAGCATCCATCAGAAATAATATAAAATTCATATGAGATGCATATGATATGAAAAATCTAATGGCTTTTAATCAAACTATAGTTTAAAAGGTATCATAATAATCAGTACCTTCTTCTTGGTTATTGCCTGTAGCTACTAGCCTTGCTTTATTTGAAATTATTATTCCCTGATCATCTTTTTTTTTCTAAAAAACCATTTGGTTCCAATAACTGAATAATTCTGTGTTATTTCAACTAATTTCTAAACCTTATTTTCCATGATCTGGTTTAAATATTCTTGCATTTCTATCATCCAACTTAAATTATCTAGATCTCCTTCTATGGACATGGGTTATAGTTGGGATAGAAAGGCAGAAAACTAAACAAGATTTCATATGTTCCCTCTAGTGTTTATTCCTATTTCTAGATCTCCTATCATATTTTCAAAAGGGTGATTCTTTATAGTCCATGACTGTCTAGGTAGTACACTTATAGGTGCATCAGTGTCATGTTTTTTGAGACTGGACTGAATTTCAATTATATATTTTTAAAAATCAGCTTTCATGTTCTCAAGTCTCACTTTATCCTTAGAATCAATCTCATCTATTTGATTTTTCCTATTCTTAAAGGGATCAGTTTCATAAAATTACACATGAACTGATTCTTCCAAAACCCATTACTTTTTATTAAAAACTCTATAACATTTGCGAATAGCATAATATCCAAAGAAAATTCCTTCATCAGATTTTTGATCAAACATACGAAGATTGACTGTAGTTTTTATGGTATAAACCTTGCATCCAAAAATGTTAAAGTAATTTAGTTTAGTTTTTCTATTATTCCAATGTTCATAGGGTGTATTTTTTAAAATTGGGCTTACTAAAACTCTATTCATTATATTGAAGGCTGTGATTACATCTTATTCAATAAAATAAGTAGGAATACTGTATTCATTTAACATATTTCTACCAATTTCCTAAATAGTCCTATTTCTTCATTCAACAATTCCATTTTGTTGAGGTGTTCTTGGTACAGAGAAGGTGTGTTTAATACCCATATCTGAGAAAAAGGAATTTAATTCCACATTCTAAAATTCTCCACCATGATCACATGTTAAAGAAATTATTTTAAAACCTATTACATTTTGAATAGCATTGCAAAAAATTTCAGGTAATGTAAAAGCATAATTTTTAAATTTTAAAAAGAAAATCCATGTAAATCTAGAATAGTCATTAACTAAAACATATACATATAGTTTAACGACTGAGTATGATACTCTTTAATGTCTAAAAAATCAATATGGATGATTTCTAGAGGTTTATACATAGAATTGTTTTTAAAACATTTGATGTATGATTTGTGTTGTATGACAAGTTGACATGCATCACAAAATCTATCACTCGAAAAACATAGGACTAGGTAAATTAGAAACTGGTTTCTTCTAGGATAATTTATGTAAAGAATATATATTTCAATGTTCAAGTCTTCTATTCCAGATCCAGGATTCATTTATCTTAGTTGCTAAGCATTTTACATGTTGTTTACATAAGGAATTTATATCTAGGGTATACACATTGTCAGTTCTATGTGCTCTAAATGTAAGCCATTTATTTTTTAAAATAGAACAACAGTTGTTAGAAAAATCTACAGCATAATGATCATCACATAGTGGAGAGATACTAATAATATTGTGTTTCAATCCTAGTTCATAATGTACATTGTTGATTGAGAAAACTTTTGGATCTCCAACTATTCCAATACCAATGATTTTCCCTTTGTCATTATCACCAAAATTTATAATTCGACCATATTATTGAGTGAGTATAGTGAAATTAAAAGTGCTTCCACTCATTTTCATTGATCAGCCACTATTTATATACCATATGGTCTTTTTTCTTTAGTGACCTGCTTCCTGCAAAAGCAATTAAACAAGTTTCTTTTGTATGCATATTCTATTGGGTGTAGTTGTGTTAGCCAGAAATATTTGGGAATGGTGACTTGATTTTTTTTTCTAAAATAAATAGAATCAAATAAATTATTTGAAACAATAGCATTCTTAAAACACCTTTTTTAATGTTTTTTAAAGAAATAGTTTTTAAAAAAATGTCTCATTCTTCCACAGTAATTAAAATTTAATCTTTTTGAGCAAGGAACAAAAAAATTCTTGAACAACTTAGGTTTTTCAACTTTTCATCCAATTCCAAATCATTATTTCTTAATGAATGTGTTCCCAAGAATTTTATTCAAGGAGTTTTCTCCTTTAGTAAAAATGTGGGATGCACGTTTATATGTTTCTACTTCAGTTTGAAGTGTTTTTTTAGCTTCATGATCCGTATAGTCAATGTTAATTTAGATATACTTATTAGTTAACTCCTTCATTTTCTTTAGTATTGTATCTATTTCAACTGAAATAGCCTGGTAAATGTTCATTAATGACATATGCCTCTTAAAATGAGAATCATACTTCTCCTCAAGAATTGTTGCAGTATGCTGCAAGTTTTTTATTAGAATAGCTTGTTTCAGAATTAGAGTTTGTATTAGAATCAGAAGAATAGTAATAGTGTACCATGGGTGTTTCTACCATAAACAACATGTTATATTTTATATTTATTTCTTCTTTCTCTGAGTATGATTCTAAAGGACTTCTAGAGTCTTCAGACACACTCCATGATGCTTTCATTTCTTTCTTATCTTGATGATCATAATCATTTCTTTTGAGGAACTTCTTTTTCTTGTCTTCTTTTAACTGAGGATAGTCAGGTCTGATATTACCCATCTTTTTTCACTCATAACATCTGACTTCCTTTATATACTTTTTGATAGTTTTTCTGAATTATTTCTTCTTTCTGTTGAATTTTCTAAACTTTCTGGATAGCTGAGCAAGATCTATATCAAAAGGTGATGAATAATAACTTTATGATTTCACATTTACTTCTTTTTTTCTTTAGCTTTGTTACTTTTCCCTTGAGAGGACACTTTTAAGGAAGTTTATTCTCTCTTGATTAGATCCTTATGCACTTCTACTTAATCTTGCATCTTTGATTCATATGTCATAAGTGTTCCAATAAACTCTCTCATGGTTAAGTCTATGATAGTTGTTGAATATCTAATTGTAGCAGAGATTCCATTCTATATAGTAGGCAGTACTCTCAGTAATTTTAAAGCATGATCAACTTGTTAGGATGGTTCTCCCAAGGAAGTTATATTGTTGACAATTTTTGTCAGCCTTCCATTTATTTGAGTAATTATTTCACCTACAAACATTATAAATGTATACAATTTAAGCATATGAGTAGCATATCTCATTTTCTTTACATTTTCAGTACCTTTTTAAGTAATAACAATAGTGTGCCAAATCTCATATGTTGTTGGTTATTGAGAGACTATGTTGAATTCATCGGGTCCTAGACCACATATAATTGCATTCAATTCCATTTCATTCATATGATATTCTGCTTCAGTGGATGCACCCCATGTCTCAGGTTTTTTAGGTATTTCATAAGGAGTCATAATCATAGAATATACTCTGTATCCAAGGGTTTTTATATATAATATTATTATTGATTTCCATCATCCAAAATTTTATCCATTGAAGTACGCTTCTCTGACCATAGACATTCCTTCTCTTGTATCAGTCATCTTGTTCTGTGTATTATCATTAATCTCTTTCATCCTGTTAAGGAATTATCAAAAATCTAAACCTATGATACCAATTGTTGGATCAGGAAATACAAAATATACAGAAGAGGTGGTGAATTGTGTCTTTTTAAAATTCTTTACGAAATCGTGTTTTTCCCTTTGACTTTAATAAGATGAATTAATGCATCAGAAATTTAAATATCTGGGACACACAAAATATAGTGGTTCAGGGAACATATGTAAACTAGTCTACTCCACCAAAACTCTACTCCACGAGCGTGGTTGCTTTCACTATTTGGTCCTCTTGTCAATAGACCATTCCACAACTGAGTATTGGTAGTTGACCCCATTACTATCTAACACAGAACAAAGCCGTATAGTTCAATCATAGAACCTCCATAGATTAATACGACAAGATTATCAACCAAGAATAGAAAATAAAGTTAATTGTACATTGAAAATACCATACCATTTTTCTTCAAAATAGAAACAGAATGAAATTGACAATAGATGGTTATTCGCCTTCATAAATAATGATCGTCCATGAAGAGTAGTTCTGAGTCGATCTGGTTGCAATAGATAGGGAAATATAGCTCAAAACTTAAGCAGTAGTAGATTCATAGTAGATCTTCAATGTAGAATGTATGAATCTTTTATCATGATTCTTCTTCTTCTTCAATAAACAGATATTTTATGCTTTTAAATCTGCAGATCCGTGTTCTTGATTGTCTCTAATTTTCTTCTTTTAAAAAATATTTGATACTGCTATTCAGAAAAACATGTATTTATATTCTCTGTTTAAATATCACATATATATAATAATGACTGCACTTCTCCTGCAAATTTATATCCAAAAAATTCTCCCTCTGACTCATGACAATCAAAAATTCAAAATAACAGAGAAGTCATAACATCAATGAAGATTTGTCCAAAACATATCCATTTAATATGATCCATTAAATAATAGATAAAACGCCTTTGACTCATCCAAAAAATGACTTTAAAAATCTACTTTTAATCAAGCTTGAAATCAGCCTAATAATCCTCTTGTAGACCATTGCATAAAAATATCATCATCAACTGTCCAATGCCAAATGTATGGTTGAACTGTATAGCATGCAACATTCAAATGTAAGGTTGATCACAAATGTAGGGTTGATGTCGCATCCTTGAAATGTAAGGTTGATTTCAAACATAGGGTTGATTGAAGACATAGGGTTGATGAACTATACTCTTTCATAAATAATAAAATGTATGATAATGATCCATACTTCTAAAAGCTTCTAAACGTAAGGTACATGATCTATACTTTTGATGAAATGTAATGTTGATTACAAAAGTAAGGTTGATGAACCATACATTTCAATATCCCAAATGTAGGGTTCCTTCCTATGGTAGGGTTCCTCATCCATACTTTTCCAATAATGTATAGAAGACTATCCAAACTTTTCTAATAACTCAAAAATTATACACCGCATTTCATCCTTACGCTACGTTTCTCTACATATGGTATGAATAGTGATTCCAGAATACACTTAAGAAATTCCCGAACATTTAACACATGAATAGTGATTCCAAAACATGCTAATGAGAAGTAAATATCGTTGTTCAAGAACATAAATATTTCTTCTAGAAATTAAAATATAATGAATACTAAATTCTAGAAATATACTTAAAATAAAATCATTAGAAAATAATTAAGGGTATTTGTGAGCATCAAAATCATCATAGAGATAGTGTATTGTTCTCAACAATCTCCCCCTATTTAAAACAAATAGGATTTATCATCGAAAAAAACACTTGATCAACAATATTAATATATGAAAAGCATGGGTCGCTATACATTTTTCCCATATGTGTTCTTAATCCTTTGTCATTACCTCTTGATGATAAACTTCATAGGAAATTCCCATGTAAATGAAATTATACTGTGCACTTTTTAGTCCATGCTCTACATCCTTGAGCTATGATTCTTCCCATCAAATTTCACATGACATTAAACTACATATTAATGAGATATTCCTATTTAAAAGTGGATAACACTCCCTTTTGGTATAAACTACCTATCATAGAACCTCCAAGAACAACGTGTGTCTTGAATCAAATACTTATGGGATATGTAGTGACGCCCAGACACCCTGTATGTGGTCCTTTCACAACCACTTTTTCCTCCATGACCCCTTCTATAATGGGTTCTCCCATATTTTCATTGCTTGTTGTGGAATTCTTTAGTTCCAATTCCTGTCTGTTTTTTAATATTCATTCCATGTACTTTTTTTGATATTTCCACTCCTTAAACACATCCTTCATGATAGTTAAATGGAACTCTTAATCTTCTCCCATCACACATTCCTTCATTTGGGGTTTCATTATCTTTTACATTCAATGATACCCCCCAATGACATGTATGATAGGCCTTAGTTATCTCCTACCTCCCTAGGCCAATATCCAAGTAGATTTGAAACGAAATTATGAGATATGATCCATGTAGTGAATTTGGTATGTGGTTGACCATCAATTGTTTGTTCCAATTCGAGGCTAACATGAATTGGGTACTTAATTTTGAATGAGTTCAACAGTTATTATTCATCTCCATAAATCTCCCTTAATGTCCCAACTATCAGATGATGTGAATCGCATGTTTAATCCCCCTTTTTTATTTATGGATCTTTGACAACCCTAGTGTAGTAACTCTACACATTCACATGTGTCTAGTAGGAATGTTGGTTTGTATGATATTTTCACTATCTAAATTTTCCTTTCCTCTATAAGACAATCTTGTTATATGGGGAGGGCAACATCATGCTACTTATTTCCTAAAATGTGCACATCACACATAGGCTTAGGGGTTGTGGTAGGGTAATATCCATATATGAGACTGTGTGAACCATTGGTCTTACCATACTACCTTAAAATATGACACAATCACTATCACCCCTTGATGCTAAACTATTTTGAATATAAAGAAATATGTAGGGCTTGATTCCTTTAATTACCGGATACATAAAGACATTCAGGCATCTAATCCCCAGGTCCAGCCGCTATATGGTAAACACCATGTCATGAAATTCCCACCCACAACATCCCTTTTAGGAATCATTGGTGTTGTGAAAGCCTATATGGTCCTCATTCACTTTGGGTTAGTAAATAAATCACACATTAATCCATTATGGTAGAAATTTACTTGACACATGAAATTTAATGTGTCCCTATACTGAGAAAGTTCATATTCCCCATGATAATTATGGTATGTGTCAGCTTCTTCGCCAGAGATGATTTCCCCCACCAACATTGGTCTCCTATAACATTGTGCTCAATAACTATGTCTGGAATGATTCTCATCCTAACGGGACATGTATAAATATCTAGTCATTTCTCCATTTTCGCAGCCCCAATATTGTTAACAATCATCGTTCTTTTTCCCTAATCATAGTCTGAATAATATGATCATAAACCAGGGATTCCCCATCCTGTAAAATAACATTAAACTATTATGCATGGGTCCATGTAGTTCAAATGTAATCTATGATTAACATCCTAAGCATACGATGTTAAATTATTCCATGCATTGTCCCCAACATATGATGCAAAAATGCATTCTTAACATCTGAATTTACATGATGTAAAAATGTAGATCATCCTAGGTCCTCCCGAGGGAGTCCCATCACAGATTTAGTTCTAATCTTGATTATGAATGATACCCTCACCCAATGCTTTTTTTCATGGAGGAATAATTCATAGAATGTAGTTTCTCATTTTAATATAAAATCACTCCTCTCCACAAATTACTTTCCCCTTATTCGAATCCTCACCCACATTCACACCTTAAGGGAGCCCCAAACGCCATGAATGCTCCGCATTTTGGCCCACATTCTCTTTAGGGAAAATGTTCTGATGATATTTGATGACATTTCGAGTTCGGACCCCTATTAGGGAATACAGTCAGTAGATTTCCATCTTTTTTTCCATACTCATGATACCTCTCACTCTTTTTCAATTTTTGATTATCATGATTCACAATTATAATTCCCCATTGTACATATTTATTCTACATCCCTATATATAAGACATTTTATGATTTAGAACGTGAATGGAAAGTTAATTTGACTAAATCAAGAACCCTATTCTCTAGTTGCAACCTCTCTCCTGGTCCCAAATATACTTGATAGTCATCTGTTCCTCATGTTACTATGAATTGGATGGTACTCTCATACATAAAGTTATTAATTATCTACTCATCCCTTTTTTCCCACATTAAGCTTGATGAAGATGGGCTAAGGGAATGATTGATGGTGTTTTCACAATTTATGATTAAGATACACTGATAGAAACAAACAAGCAACATGATTTCCATGAATGAACAAAAAATAATGAAAAAACATGAATGTATGTTTGTGAGGTTATTAAAAATATATAAAATATTGATTTTCCATACCAATATTGGATTGACAACCTCAATAGAGTGTTCCAACTCCACCACACTTTTGTGTGTGGCCTCTAGTTGTTTCTCTCGTTTTATAAGCTCCATATATTCATCATTGGCTACAGGGTGTAGTTTCTTATCCCAGATCAGTGAAAATCTCACTCATCTCATATATTTTCCATTTCATGGGATGGATTCCCTTGATTCTCCCCAATTAATTCCAACTGAGTCCATAATTTCTGTATAAAACATGTTAGGTTATTAATGAAAGAGTATCACCCATCTAGATGAACAAATAATTTTTGGATATCCTATTAAACCTTAAGTAGCCTTTAGCTATTGACTTCCTTATTCACTACCTACCTACACTGAGGATATGCATGTACTCACTGACTATCCTTGCAAGGAATTATAATATGATAAAGGGAGGGAACCAGACGTTTACTCCCCCACACATAATTTGTGTAACCCCGGGTGATGTTTTCCCATATTGATTCCAAAATCTATTAATAGTGTTTTATCAATTAATCACTTGATCAATTTCTATGATCAGTAGTGGAAATTATTTTTACCCTATTCATCAAAATCATTCTCGTCTAGATCCTCGATGTTGGCATGATATTATGCTGGGAAAGCCTCACAAATTTCATCAAATATGATCATACACTAGTGTCTTGTTAGGTAGGTGGGTTTCCACATCATGTTTCTAGTCTTCTTCACTGGAATCCACCTCAATAATTTCCTGTTCAGCCTCACCAGAAACCACTACCACGATCACAATTTACATTATTTTTCAATGAAAACAGACATTACCCTTTGTGAAAATGCCTTAGGATCCTTAGCCATCCATTCCAATAATGGTCTCACCATTTGAAAAACATTTTAGAAAAAATTATATGATATCAGTGGGTCGGGATCAATATATAATAGTAATGTATCCTGTTAATTAGAGGACCTAATGAAGTAAAACAATGTGTATCACTATCAAGAAGTTGTAGTCATAATCCTAGGAAATGGGATCCCATATATGGTTAGGAACTCCATAAACACTAGGATAACCACCATCTGTGTCACATAACTTCTAGATTCTGCAATCACCATCATCCTAGACACGCATCCTGAGATAGCGAATCTAGTCATATTGGAACGGGTCATTAGAATGAGGATGTCGTACATAAAAAATGATAGATGAGAAACTAGGACAACCTGATTATGTGACATAGCAGAACAATTTAGAATTTACATACTGTTTTTTGAAAATCTCTTCCACCTTAGAGGCTACAACCTCACCTTCCTCCAAATTCAAGCCCCTATCATCTATATCTCACAAAGAGTACTTCAAAGATTCCTTAGGTAAAGTATATAAATCCCTCCTCTCATATAAGGATGGTTGGGGTTGGACAATTTGACATAGAATCCCTTTCACCAAATCTCTCATTAGACTTAGAGTACCTTGAGAATATATTATGTCCTCTAGCATGGCGATGTAATGTTCCCCTTTCACCAGAGACACTATAATGTCATCCATGAAATTAATGATATCTTACAGATCATTCCAACGATTTTAGATGTGTTCCCACATTTGGGATGGAATGAAAAATTGTCTTTAGACTTCCCAATTGTCTTGAGCCTTCATAAATACAACATATATAGGCATATATATATGGTGTAGATTGTCCCACGAGAGTCAGAGGGTATCAAAAGGAACCATCTGGCTTGCCATCTTCATGTGTGTACCTACTCAACTAGGGCTGCTAGGTCCATCAGTACTACATGGCCTCCACTGGACAGAGGCCATTGGGTCACTAGCCCACACAAAGCCTTTCCCCTAAGATGGGATTCAATTCGGTCACCATGACATGTTATTTTAATTTTTCTACATCGACCTCGAGGTCGAGGGGGCACTCCATCATTGGAATGAATGATTGGTCACTTTATCATCTCCCCCGAATAGGCTGAAAACCCATCTCTTGGAATATTCCTTCAGCCACCCATAGGCAGTTGTTGGATCATAAATTTCATTGTGATTTTTTCCATATTCTTATGTAAACATGAGCCACATCTGCCTCATCCTGTAATAATGAATCTCATGTCATACTCCCTAGTAGACATTCATGGTAATCCTATGTATACACATGAACATAATAGGAAATTGGTACTAGGTATAATACTCACATATAGGCTCATGGTGTACCCATTCCAGTAGAACTCCACCCCAAAAGGCCAGGATATAATACCAATTATCCTTAGTACCGTGACCTTCATCAGTGAATACACATGTTGGTTGTATAAATGGGTGTATGATGAATTCATCAGCCTTCCAAAATCTATTCAACATGAGTGTTGGACTCATCTTTCGCAGAATTCTACCCATTTCATTCACAGTTATTAGTTGGAAGTCTAATCCTACATGATAAAAAGGGTTCAGATATTCATAGATGCCTACATGTTCTACAATACATCCATATGAAAATAGATTGTTACTCACAACATGTATGGATTACATCCCTCGCTGATGTGCCACACCACATTGTATATGTTGTCCAACACTGAGATCCCTAGGTTCATATGACCTCCTTTCACCATCAAGGATGATATGTTGAATTTATTTCAGTCACACACCCATGTTAGTGTCCTGGACCGACAACATCTAGTCATAGATAAGAATAATTATAAACCTAGCTATCCTAACAACCAGTTGTTGCATGGTTTTGACACTCTAACCCCCATAAAATCTATTAGATTTCATCCATGATTCACCAATAGGAATTATTTTTGACATGCTTGACACTCTTGGAGAAGTGGGAGGCCTTCATGCTAGCTTCACGTCACCCTCCTCTGCTTCAGTAACATGATTTCATTGGCAGTTTATTGAACACCAAAACCAAAATTGAAATGGTCATCCCTCAAAAAATACATTTCCACGCCTAACACTGTATTCATCATTGCATTTTTTTGCCATGAAATCTACTCTAGATCCTCCATTGTGTTCTACATATGGGGGAACACATCATAAATCACCCCCGAAATTGGAATTGTTGATATCTAATGATGTTCCAAGAGTTTGATACTGACGACATCATGGTGAAGATGAAAAGTGTTGGTCCTTAATGACCACATTCTCATAAACTCTGTAATCATGTTTTTCGGATTGTAATTGCTTAATTGGGAGGCCTAGGAAGCTTCATACATCCCTACTCGCTTTATTTCTTCCATTAATTCCTTTAAACATTCAAAATCCCATAATTCTTGGGCCCAGCCCTCTGTGATGTTTCTACCATGGTGCAAGTCCCAATAGTTATTCCAAACATTTTTTATTTTCCCTAAAGCTATCACCATAATGGTTTGTTACTATAGTAGAGATATCTCAGGCTGCATCACTTTCCCATTCAGATCATTACTGTGGTTAAAATGGAAATCAATGTCAACATGAATGTGATCCTACCATGTATGGACAAATATTTCCCTGAACCACAGATGTTGGTACGATGTGCTCATGAACTATCCAGCTAGCCCGTCCCTATATGGCTTGTTTATGATAACATCATCCCTAAAAAAATATCCATAAATAGTTAGTCTCTAAAAGAGTGGATAATTATTTTTTTGTCAATTACTCCACGTGGTACTCCTAATCCATGTGTCTTCACACATATTCAATGATTATAAGAATATTCTCTATCTCCTATGTCCTGGAAACAACAGGTTGGGAATTCTTTTTGAAATATTTTGTTGTTTTTCCTTACTATTCGTCGAGGTCATCCACAGTGCTCTTTCATAGGTCTCTATTGCAGAGCTCAATCATAGCATCCTCTCATAGTGCTCTTTTTCAATCATGGAATGAAAATCGTGTGGTTTTAGTGTATATGGTCTCAATGCATTGTGCAATTCAATGAACGATCATGGTGAAGTAATTTGTTGATTAGTTATTTCGAAGCACTGGTCCACGATATGAAGTCCACAAAATGAGTTCATAATGCTTTTAGAGATTCTCTAATTCGATAGATCTAACGTTAATGTGCAGATATAGGTGGGGATAAAATAAGGGTCTTCATCTTATATTTATACGAAATGTCCTTGAGCTCTATTTGGTTCCTAGCAACAGTGAGAAAAAAATTGTGGTTGACTCCAAAACTCTAATGAACAAGACAAAGAGAGATGGTGTTTATGTCTGCTGTAGATGGAGTGACAGTCACCTCTTCTAATCTAATAAAAATATTTTGAAACTAGGATGATCTATGACCACTGTGGAGGGAGCAATGGTTGGTGCTGAAATTCTGAGGAACATGATAGATTCTAACTCCAGTTACAGAGTGTAAATTTCATTGCGACATACCCTTATCCTAGTGGTTCCCCCTAGAGACTATAAATACACATCTACCACCACTCTAAAGGATAAATACTCTATACTTTCTCCATCAAAATTACAAAACCATGAATCATTCCATTCTCTACAAATCGACCATAAAAATGAATCATCCAAGGTACTTGAGAATTGTGAAACATATTTCCCTTTGCTGAGAATTACCCCCTCTTTGAAGAGGGATACCCTTCAACAATCCTATGGGCCATCACAATTGTAGGAGACATAGTTGGGTACTTAGTAATTCATGAATCACCAAGTCATTGCAATACTCCCTCCAAATAAATTTGAACTCCATGCTTAGGTTAGGTCACTATGAAACGTGAAGCTCTTTCATGAGAGAATCCCTCACATTTTTGAAGCTCTATACTCTATGAGACTTGAGCTTTGTGAGCCCATATTCACTATAAATCCATGCACTCTGTGAGCCCCTATTCTCTACAGATCCTAACACTCTGCGATCCCCTAATCTATATGATCCCATATTCCCTTTGATCCCCGATTCATTTTGAGCCCATGTGTTTTGCAACGCCCCTCTCAGAAAGGCCTCCAGCTTTAGGGACACCTCTTTCCTAAAGAAATATAGGCTTGTACAATGTGATTTCAATGTCCCTTCAGTGGAGATTCAAGTTGTTTATCCCTACCTCAGGATTCTTTTCATAGTCATGATAATGGATATTACTTCTTCACATGGCCACACTAACGTGATCTCCACAATAGATCACTCCACTGCCCCATTAACCACTATATTACCGGTGCATTCCCTTGACCATGTGATTAAGGTGTTCCAGTTAAGTTTGTACTATGGGTGTCGAGAGCACCCTCATTGTTCAATCTACATATCATAAAACTGGGAAGAACCACATCCTCATCAGATGACAATAATAATTGATCATTGCATGTGTTGCTGGTCCAAGCTGATTTGAGAGGGTATTGGTGACAATTACCTTCCACTCTCTCTTTCCCTCTAGGATTTATCATAATGTAAACATTGGGAGCCCCTATTTTAATCCTCTTACCCTCATTATAGGGTTATACTAGTATGATTGAAATGGAATGACTCATACCTTCAACAGAACGATATCCTTCTCATACTAAACGACACCCTCATCGGGATTCCCTCCTGTAGTAATTCCCCATCCCCCAATCCTGGGGGAAATTTCCACATGAATACCCATGATTCCTTTTTGGGCCTCTAACCATGTGTAAGCCTCTCTCCACTCATTTATGGAACACATTTCAGGACACGATATTTAGTTCTACTGCCACCTCTTGAATCTCACATGAAGTAAGTATTACAAGGGATTAGGGTAAGGATAGGAAATGACATCGTATCTGGGATTATAACCACAATAACTTCCATTTCCCCTCTCACCCAATATATATATACATTAATCTATATATCCAATACATGGTATTGAGGTTTCCACCATGAAGTTCTATCCAATCATTCCTATGCCCTGATCATTTCATGTTAGTCCACTATTGAACCACATATAATTTAAGTATATTCCCTCAAACTACATGGGTTTTGACCCTTTTGTGTAAGTTGGAATCCTATTCGAGGTTTAACCCAACCAATGGAAAACACTGGTGCTCTTTCATTGGGGTTCTCACTCTTGATGTGAAAATTTCCCTTTTTGGGAAACATCACCATAGATACACATATTGAGGTGATTCAATCCACCCATTTAGGACATTGTCCTTTATTGACACCCTTTCTACAAATCTTATCATTCCGAGATTCTAACCATCCATAAGAACCACACTGAATCCACAATTTTCCACACTCCTCCAACTAAGAGTTCACCGCATATGATGGGTTGTTAACCACTCGTAAGCCCCAACATGCATTCAGGTTGTTTTCCCTTATGTACACCATGAAATTATGCCCCAATATTCGAACAACATGGATATTAATCATTTCCATTTTATCGAATGGTACATAAAAAATCACTCTAAGGTGAAATCCCATCTCCAATGTCCCATTTTTTTCACTCCCTCTGGAAATTGTGATTTGGTAAGATCATGCCCCATCCTAGAGTTTTCACTTCTTACATGTCAGATCCATGAATCCATTATCATGATCCCATTTCATAGGTAACTCATCACCACATTCAAAACTACATGGGATTTGATTCCCTTCCCTAGGGATACATATGTATCCTCCCTAAGGGTCAAACCCACCACCATCGTATTCATGTAATTCCCCATATCCATTTATTCTATTCCACATCACTTCATCCGTATCCATATGGATTACATCAAGACCCCCAGATCATGTTCGAATCATTTCCCACATGCCAATTATATTTGAATCGCCTGATATTCTAACCGTGTTTATGTCCCAATAGGTTCACAGTTTATCATCCTTTATTTTAACCCAAATTCAATTTCTTACCCCCTAAAAAAATAAATGTTTTGATCCCTTTTTATGTATGTAAGAAACATCCTTAAGGTGCAATCCAAGACAATGGTAAACCCTGGTTTCCCCTTTGTTGGGACCCAATCATCCTATGATCCGCCCATTGAGTTGTCCAGGAAAACCTTCACAGTGTGACATTATCCCTTCATGGGACACACCAACCTAGGTCCACACATTTTTTTCATTCTAATTCATCCATTCAGTACTCTCTTTTTGGATGTACCTTCATGGTGTGAATCTTCCTTTTATGAGACACACCATTATATGTCTGGTTTTTTAGGGTGTTCTAATAAATCCATCTTGTACTCCATTTTGGGGATTCACCTTCATGGTGTGACAATTTTGATTTATGGGACACACCATCCTGGGTCTACTCTTTTTGGATGTTCTGATCCATCCATCTAGTACTCCTTTCTGGGGATGTAACTTTATGGTATGAAATATTCCCTTTATTGGACACACCACACTAGGTCCACACTTTTTTTTGTTCTCATCCATCCCTTCAGTAAACTATATAGGTGACACCCCTTAGAGATATACCCTTCTTATCATCTCTCATACGTGTTCTAATCAACTAGATCCATCACTAGTAAACATTAATCACACAACATACCTCCTGTTAATCATAGACTGTTGAGGAAAACCTCAGAGATATGCCTCAAGAAGAAGATCCCTCAAATTTGATGTGGGATTTTTTGGGCTTCCACACCCTTGGAAAGCCCAGTCATAAACAGATTAAATCTAGGTGTACCAGTGTTTCCACATCCAGATACGCCTGAGTTTCCCAACATGACAACTCCCTTAACCAGAGGATTCTTCCCTAACCTCATCCAAAGAAATTTACTTTTAGAAATATTTTAATTATATAGAATGGACAATGAATTGGAATGTGGAATAGTTTTATGAGAAACATCTTAATCATTATGGGATACCCTATCTCAGAAACAAATTCCATGGGAAATTATCCAAGGGGAGAGGTTGAAATCCCATTATCCTATTGTGATCAAAGAGGAAACATCCCCGGATAATTGATAGATTATTACCACAATTAGAAATAAATAATGCAGGGAATATATCTTTCGGTCCTCAACAGATGGATTTGTGCCCCAATGAAATCTTTGGAAACCTTGATTATAATTGATAAATACAGATAATGAACCAGGTAGTTTTTCTATGAGATATTAAAAAATTACGCATAGTCTATATCATTGCCTTTATGAATTATTACACAACCCAGTCAATTCTTCAATGCATTTCCATATTACAAAAAAACATTTCCACTTATTGGTAGCGTGAGTAAAAAAATAGTTAATATCCTCTCCCTTATCTTTGGAAAATTTTCTCACATTCCTCTTTCTAGATATATTTTACCCCTTTAGATATTAAAATAGTTAGATGGAATGAACATAATGATATTGTTTACAAAAAAATAATCTTTAAACCCTTATATGATAAGAAAACTACTGATTTCATTAAAAAATTGGGTTTGGGCCATTCCCCAATTAACATTATCATTAAGGGGCACTTATAAATTCCATCACTTATGATCACTTTCCACAAGACAATGAATTTTAGTATCCTAAGGTATCACTTGTTGAACATATCATACATTATTTCCTTTAATATTTATTCTATTTCAATCCTTATATTTTTTATTATACCTCAATTATCATAGATCGAATGCTTATTTCATTAATAAAAACATCCAAAAAATTAATGGTATTATCTAAATAAATTATTCATAAAATCCCTGAAGATTATAGGGGAATCTGAACGTCGTAATGGAATCACAATCAACACATATTGTCCATAAGTTATAAATAAAGAATAATTTGTAACTTATTCCTTCACCACTATTAGCTCATGATATCATGTACAATGATCCACCATTTTTATGTAGTGATATCATCATTTTTGATTGAATAATTAATGAATACGTAGTACTAGATACTATTTATTTATTCTGATCTTTTTGAGGAACCTGTAAATGATAAAAAGTCACATTTATCTGTAGTGGTTATTGAAAATCAGCATCGGTACATACCATGTTGATAAACTAGATAATATGATCCATTTTCACAAATTGAATTGTAGGTACTTCTTTAACATCCCTGGTTTGATCAAGTAGATAGTGTAGGGTAGGTTAAGTGTATGGGTGGCTCATGTTATAAGTTATTTTTAGAAATCTACCTCACTATCTACGGGAATTATAGGTAACTATTATGGAACTAAATAAATTTATTCCATAAATATGGTAATCTTATCTAGGTTTATAGAATAACTTGAATCAAACGTTTGTGAAATTTCCACTTATTCATTGGGTATTGACCTCACACCATTGGGGGGGGGTTCAATATTGATTCATGATCTTTCTTGCATTTGTATAGGATTTTTGGATTGTTCAATATATGGGAATATATTTCATTTTCCCAACAGTGTAATTGACTACAATATAATGAGATCCATTCAAAGCCTAGTATTGAATCAAATTACACCACAGAAAATATTGCAATATTTATGGATGAATATTCCCATTAACTCTTATATAATAAGTTTCCAACACAGGGGCTTCAATTATGTAACTAAATGTTACTTTTAGATACATCATAACTTCATGGTATCATTGATTCAATTCAATAGTTTGAGTTAAATATCATGATATAAAGGAATTTGTATATCCTGTATCTAATAAAAAATATCCAAATTGTCGAATATAAATTGTACCTATACAACAACATTTCCACACTCAACCATAGTAGTACTGATAGTATAAGAGTTCCCATAGTATTTTTTATTTAGTTGTTTTTAACACTAATTATCCTCAAGGTCCCATTGATTAGTGAGCCCTTATACATAGTCATGTTGTTACCTAAAATTAATGAATATAATTATTTTTGTTGTATTTGGATATTCCTTCCTTTCCCATATAATCATTTCTAAAATATTAATATATATTATGAATTCATGATCATTGTGGCTATCTATCCCACAGAGGAATAAGTTTCTCAACTCTTTTGAGGAAATTTCAATGATATTTCATCCATCATTTTAAACACATTATTGGTCGAATCCTCCATAATCCACTTTAATATAACCTACTAGCTTGAGACATCTATCTGTTGAAATTATATCTATAACCATTTATCCATTTTCTAAATTCCTGATCTATTTGATGGCATATAGAACCATTTTTCATAACTCTTGAAGTCTATTATTTTTGAAGCCTTTAGATTGTGTGGGTTTATTAAACTATTGAATATATCTATATTTATATCAATTTAACAAAACACCTCTTGTATATATTCAATTCCTTGTAATGTTTAATGAAAAATCAATGATAGATTCACAATTATTTTCATCATCTATTTTAATTCCATCAATATATTTTTTTGATGTGTTTGATTGTACAAAATGTTAAAAAAATTATTTTCGTAACATCCCCATAGAACATTTCTTCCTTCTCATCCATTTCCTAGTGTTATTTATCAATACCAAATATTGACTAGATTCTCCATTTAAATGATAGATTTATATATTATCCATCCCTTTATAAGAACTATGGATAATAGAAAAGATAATCACAATTGAGTTGACATATTTTTCTATGATAAGTAACTCAATGGATAAAAAACATATTGGTGGTGAATAAAAAATAAAATACTCAATATACAGTTTCTCCATCATTGGTGGAGGATGATATTACATGAGGTGTAAATTATTATTCACCACATGAGACATCAGGGTAAATATTTTCATACTGTTTGGAACTCAAACACCTATGGAATTAGTGATATAATTTGGACAATAATTTCATTTCCCCCATAATGGTTTTCAAGTTGAATTACATTGGTTAACAATATTTTTAAAATAGAAATGTTTTTAAACATTTGCTAAGAATTTTGAATAAATAATTTATTATGTTGTGAATTAAACTATGGAGATATATATTATGGAATCCATATGTTTATCTGATTTAAAAAACAAATATACATAGAAGTTTATATATATATAGACTTATCCTATTGTTTATCACCAATATTTACTGATCTGAAATTTCTATAATCAATACCACTAACACTGAATATAACAACTCTACATTTTCTTACCGAACTAATACATCATTTAATAGAAAAAAACGTAATAAATTTAAATTCTAGAATTGAATGGTTTAGTATCATGTATAAATTATGATCATACATCACTTATAAAAAAAACATAAACATTTTATTATTTCCACCTTCCTTATTATTATAAAATGACTTTCTCTCTTCAATACATGTGGTCACATGATTATATATATCAAAGAAAGGGGTGAGCTAAAATCCTAGAAAGAGGAGGAATAATGTACATGAATCAATATAACATCAGATGGGATAATAATAATCATCATAATAATATAATATGATCAAAAAAATCTAGAGAGATATATTTCATAAACACATCAAATTTTTAAATGCAACAAAATGAAACATCCTTTCATATTGGTAAATTACACCAAATTGTTACGAAAAAGGTTAAATGCACGTTCATTGATAACGTATGGGAATAAACCTAAAATAATAATTTTTAAAATATATAACATCATGTTAATGCATTATAATTATTATCCTAAGAGATATTCTGCATTAACAAATTCATTTGAGAGATATATAATTTCAATCCCACCGGTCTGATCAAAATATTTACATAATCATGCATACCGCATAGAATGTTTCAAAATCATATTCCTGAAATGACCAATGGAATGCAATGAGTTTCATAATGATTTAGTAAATAATAATTTTTTAATAAACATGGATTTCTTATTTGAATCACATATAATATATTTTTCATAAGAATCATCTCTCTTTTTTGAAGAAGAAACAACTCAGGAGGAGTAAAATATGTGTTATAAATAATGTTTATTGGAAAAAGAAAAATATTTGGATTAGAAATAAATATGGTAACATGTATATAACAAAAATTAAATGGTTTAATGGTGAATGGATATTTCAATATCATTATATGAGAATCTATACTAATTTTTATGTGAAATAGGGGTAACATAAATAACGAGACATGTCTTCGAGTATACCCTTACACTAACTCACTCTTTATATCATATATTTTTCACCACCTCTATAATAAAAATATATTTATTAAAATAATTACTTTTTGTTATATTATTTTCAATTTAAAAAATATTTATCAATTATCAATATTTTATTGTATTTTTATTTATGGTGGTTATATGTATTTCATTTTAAAATTGTGTTCTATTATAAAAATCATTTTTTCCTCAATTTTCATATTTTTTGAATTTCATTCAGAGGTATTTGTATTAAAATTATATAATAATAAAATAAATATATTTATACATTTATATATAATAAATAATTTATTGTATTCAATTATATATATTCAAATAATATAATGATTGGAAATGTCCATGTTTTGAATTAACTTTCCATTGAAGGGACATTTGTTGTAAGAGAGGAAAATGGGAGATTAAATTTTACATTTGTCATAATAATAGTAACTAATGTAGGTAAAAATTGTTAGTAAAATTATAAATTAAAAATTATTAATTGTTTAAGGGTTTTTGAATGAAACTGGGAAAATTATATAAAAATAAAACTGTTGATAGAACCATACTATTTCCTCGGAGTAGATTCCATTGTATGATAGTAAAAATCCCATAGTGTTTGGAGTTTTTTAATATATAATACCCTCTTATTTTATAATTTGTTTAATTGGGTGTATGGGGATAGACTTCTATATTTAGTATGTTAGAGATGAGTGGGTTTCCAAGGAGTGGTTATGTGGTTAATCATAAATTATGTGATGTGTATTTTATGATTATGATTTTAAATAAAATATTATATATATCCTAAATATAGTAATTTATTATTTCTTAAAATATAAATCATATGTCAATATCATATTTGAACATTGTAAATTTAAAACCCTTTTAAAATTTAAATTCCATAGGTTTATTAACAATCAATATTGAAAAAGGAAGAAATGTTATTTTTATGTGATCACTTATTGTAAGTTTTGATTTTGGGAAAATAATTTTTAGGTTTGGTAGTTGAGTTTATTTTATTTTAGTGAATCATTTACTAATTTTAATACATATATTTATTTTCTGAACATCACTTTTTTTAAATTATTAATACATTATTACATCATTGGAGATACACTGGTTAAAAGACAAAAATTTCTTTGTATCATTCAGATTAAAATTGAAGTGTATAAGAATATAACGACAAAAATATTTCATGGATTATTTTTATTCCTGGATTTAAAAATTGATATATATTTTTTAAAATAAATTTATAATCTAGGTACATTTAATTTTTAATATAAAACTTAAGATTTTAACAGAATAAATTAACATGTACTTTTTTTAAAATGTTATAATATATTATTATTGTATTTTAATCCTGATATTTAATTTTTTTCATTATAATATTAATCATGATAAACATTATTTATATCACAATATATTATTTTGAAGTTAAATTCAAATACTAATATCATTTTTAACATTGTCAATGGTAAACTTTCTTCCCATACCACATCATTCATTCACTAAATATGCACTAAAATTCATCGTAATTTTATGTATTTTCATTTCGAATATGATCATTTTTTTAAAAATATTTTGAATCATTTATATTTTGTAATCATTTATGCGTAATGTTATATCATATTAGGGTGATCCATTGGAGTTTCCTTTGTCTGAAGTGTTGTTTTCAGCCCCAAATTAATTTCCCTAACTTGTAACTAGCATAGTGTAAAAGTACTAGGACGGTCCACATGGAAACCATGTTGGAATTTTTTCTCTTGATTTTAAATTTCACAGGTGAAGATGAGGAATTCAAATATTATTTGTTGGTTAATAATGATGAATCTCAAAAGAGTACTAATTGATTGTCCTTCTCTAACTCATTACGAATTAACATCAAAATCGAATACGACTTAATACTAGATTTTAATGGATAATCATAAAAATGTGCATGGGATAGTCATTTATGTGAGAGTATAAAAATTATTACATATTCTATTGTATTTTTCATAATAACCCACATTTCTGGGTTTCATTTGTTTCAGAACTCTCTTGGTCCGGTGAGTTCTGATTAAGTCGGTAGAAATCAATACCTTCATCTGGATATTGATTTCTACTGAATCTTAATTTAGGAACCGCCCTTTGTAAATAACAAGTATATCCAATGGTCATAGATATCCATGTCATAATTCACCCAAAGATCAATGGAAACTCCATTCATGGTCCGATAAGGGGTTTCCAATGAAATAAGACATAAAAGTTGGGAGAATTAGGTGAGATATGATGATTAAACACAAGAATAGAGAAATTGATTCTAAAGAACCAACAATATTATCAGACCCATAATAAGTGGGGGTTTAGATACTCATGATGGAATGGGTACGTAACATACAAAAATTCATAATATAGTTTATTACAAAAAAATTGAAGAATCAGAAGCACAACATATATACAGATAATGGGTTCTCCAAAAACTTCCTCTCACTGAAAACTTATTTCACAACACCACTTTCCTCCCCTCTCGAATCTTCTATTTATCCAAGCACACCCCTAGGGTTTTCTTATTAAAAAATCCTTTTTCGAATTTTCCAAAAGTATTTAGAAAGGAGAACCCTGGGATAATGATTAAGTGAAAATTGAAAAAGCAAAATGGAGAAGGTACAGTGGTCCACACAGTTTTGGGTGCACAGTTTGGTATGTCTTACACCAACCATGCAGAAGGCACAGTCTCAAATAATTAAGGATAGAAAATTTTCATGGATGGGATGCACAATTCGGGTAAGTCATGTGCCAACCATGCTGATGTCTCTATCCATATCTGCATGTCTCACATGGTTTCTCTGAAGCGCTGCACAATTTTGGTAAGTCGTGCGCTAACAGTTTGAACCACTCTGTCAATGGAATCTTCTCTCACATGGTTTGAACACGGTTTGGATAATCTTACAACGGTCATACATGTTGACATTATTTTTTAAATTCAGCATATAACACATCCTTCTTGTCTTAGTTCTTGATCCAGGTGACTCCAGTGCAGCGTAGTCAAGTGAAAATGGTCCAAAAGCCTCAAATTCCCTTCTTAATCTCAAATATCATAAACTTTTTTCTTTATCCTCTGATGACTGGAAAACATATTAAGGAACATAAAACATGTAAACTCCATGCACAAACTATACAAAAAAACCATTTTATAGATATTAAACCATGTATAAATGCCTTATGCACAACAATGCATCAAATTTTCCCACACTTGATTGGTTGTTTTTCCTCAAACGAAGGCATATGCAGTCATTTTCAAGGAGTTACCGAAGAGATAGGTAGAAACATTACATATTATACCAATTAGATAAATATTATCATTGATCTAATTACTATGAAAAATTATAGTATGCGTACTTCATGGTTCCCCAAGACTATGAGGTTAACTAACAATGTAGGCATAATCCAAAACACTCAACCATTTATACATAAATCTAATTTGGTTAAAATTGAGTTTTCCCATCTTCATTCAAAGAATGTTCCTACCTCCATTTTCATCCTTTTATAGACCCAGATTAGTGAATCCTAGGTTTCATCATTTCCAATTGGTGATCTATCACTTTTAAAGGTCTCACACCCTCATTTACTATAATTATTTGGAACAGAATGAAATTTTATCAAAATTATTGGGCATGCCTTTGGAAATCTCAAAAATATGTTTTTTATTTGTACTAGGGTGAGATACTAGCATAAAAGTTTTCCCAATTTTCTCATTTCAACCCAAGATGAGAATGTTTTAGCAAGCCAAGAGTTCATGGAATTAAGACTGTGTAATAGCCACTATTACGACAACAACAATTCTCAAAACCTCACCACTATTTATGCACAATTTGGCTTCAATTTTAATCGGTTCCCAGATTCAAATTACTCAATCACAAAAATCATTTGTAAACATATTTTTTTTCTAAATGAATGGATAAATTTTACTTTTCATGTATTAGAAGGTTTTTTCTCATCGAAAACGTGGTTTGAAAATCCGGACATATTAGCCATTTGGATTAGTAATTTCCAAAATTCATTTTTATCTATTTGATATAAACCCATATAAACTATAAAAAACCTTTAGACTCACCTACGTAAAAAGACCACCCTAATTCAATTCGAGAAATTAATTAAAATTGGGTTCCGATTAAGGGAACCCTCGAACACTAATGAAACTGATCGCAACCCCACGTGAATGTAATAAAGTAGAGAAAGGTGGAAAAGGAATCATGAAAAGGGAGGGAAAATGAAAATAATATAAAACAATGCAAAATTGAAAATCCCCCCTTAATGTTGGTCATGTGTCAAAAATAGGTGGTGTGTGAGAGCTTAACAAGTAGAAAGGTGGATGGCATGGAATAGATGATAGACCCTACTGGTGAGACACAAGAACCAGACAAGTGAAGAAAGAAAATTATAATCACACTATGAAGCATTCCATGGAACACTCAAACAGACAAATCATATGAACAATGTTTATGTTTTTAGAATACCAGGTTACCTCCCGATCAGTGCTACATTTTACATCTAGAGCATGAAAAACTAGGGCTTTGAGATACCCCAATTGTATTGTGAAAACTATTCCAAACTTGTATTATATGCTAATGTAAGGATTCAATAGGGGACCATTGACCTTGAATATTTGATCATCCACACCAGCCACTTGCAGGGGCCATGGAAGAAAATAGTAATCACTATAAAGGGTCCTGACCACCGGGACTTCAGCTTGTATAGAAAAAACAACATGCAAGAATTAAAAAGTAAGACTTTATCACCGGGCTGGAAGGATTTCTGGGAGATCATGCATTCAACGACTGCCTTTGTATTATCGTTATATAGTTTCGCATTCTCATCGGCCTCCCACCTTATCATTTCATGCTTGGATAACTGGAATTTCCACTTTTCCTCTGCATCATTGACATCATATTTCAGGGACTTTATATCCAAATAATCCTTATTCTCCATATCCACCAGAAAGTGGTAGGGTTTCCCATAGATCAACCAGAAAGGTGAAATACCCAACAATGTTTTGAAGGATTTCTAGTAGGCCCAGAACACATCATATAATTTCTTGGACCAATCCTTATATGATGCGTCTACTACTTTCTCCAATAATTTTTTAAACTATAGGTTAGACACCACCACCTAACCACTGGATTGAGGGTGGTATGATGTCCCATGGTTGTACATGAATCTATACCTTATCAGAAAATGTTTCATGGGAATGTTTTCAAAATGTGTACTGTGGTGGATAATCATCACCCGTCTCGTCCCAAACTGACTGGAAATTTTTTTTAGACAAGTGATGTTGACCTTGGCCATATGATGAGTCTTTGTTCCCGTATCTACCTACATGGAAACATAATCGACACATACCCAAATGTATGTGTTCCCAAAGTATGGGGGAAATGGAATCATTAAGTCAATTTCCCACACATCAAAAATATCAACCTCATGTATCGGGCATTGTGGAATTTTGGCATGATGGCCCACATTTCCAATTTTCTAGCACTGATCATAGTAGGAGACAAAATGATGAGTGTCCATAAGTATGGATTGCCATAAAAATCCCCGATTGTAAAACCTTTGTTAATATTCATTCTGACACATGGTATCCTCATGTAATAGAAGAGTGATGGAATTCCACAGTACATCGAATCTCTTCATCCGAGATGCAATACCAGATTACCCCATCCACACATGAGTGTAAGAGTAGGGGGTCTTCCCAGAAATATTAGATTACCTTAGGAAAAAAATTATGTTTCTGCTGAAATGATAAGTCTCAGTGGAAAAATCATAACGATAAGTAATTTTCAAGGTTATTGAACCATGGCTAAGGTGGTACTTTAATAGAAAATATATTCTCATAGGAAAATTATTCCATGATCTCCCAGGATTCTTCTATATCTATATGTGGTAGTTTTTGTTGTGAGAGATGATCTGCCCCTACATTTTCATTGAAATTCATATCCATAATCTCCATATAAAACACCTGGAGGAGGAGCACACAATGGATGATCCGCGGTTTTTCATCCTTCTTTTTAATCAAATACTTATTTGTGGCATGATCCGTGTGGACTACCACTTTAAAAAGAACTAAGTAGGAGTAGAATTTTTCAAACGTAAAAACCACGGCTAGAATATCATTCTCTATAGTGGTTTAGTTATGTTGTGCTTAATTTAATGCTCAGCAGGAATAATAGATTAGTTTAAAAATACGGTCGTGTCACTGTCCAATCACTGACCCCATGACATAATCGCTCGTATCACACATATGTTCAAACTGCTGCTCCCAATTCAGAGCAATAATTCTAGATGTGGAGAATAGTTTTTCCTCTAAATTTGGAAGGCTATGATACATTTATCCTCAAAATCAAAAACATCATCTTTGGAAAATATATTGGTTAAGGAATGAGATATCACAGAGAAGTCATGGATGAATCTTCGATAAAACGCCACATGCCTCAAAATGGTCCGAATTTTTGAGACTGATGTTGTAAAAGGTAGCTGTGATATAACTTCAATTTTTGTCAGATCCACCTCAATTCCTTTCATTGAGATCCTATGTCCTAATATTATTCTGTTTTGCACAAAAAAAATTGATCTTCTACCAATTAAGAACTAGATTTTTATGTTAACATCATCCAAGAACCAGATACAGATTGGTCAAGAAGGTATTGAATGACTTCTCATATACCAAGAATTCATCCATGGAAACATCTAAAATTTTCTCCTCTATATCATGGAATATGGATTCCATGAACCTCTGAATGGTGGATGAAGTGTTCTACATCCCAAATGACATTCGTAGGTAGGAGAAGGTTCCATAACGATAAGTAAAGGTACATAAATCTTTGTACACTAGGGAAATAGAGATTTGGGTATATCCCGAATAACCATATAATAAACAGAAAAATTCATGCCCCGCAAATCATTCCATCATTTGATCCATGAATGGAAGAGGGAAATGATCTTTCTTAGTTGCGTCAATCAAAATTCTGTAATCGACAAAAACTGCCATCTTGTAACTGTGTGGGTCAGGATGAGCTCATTCTATTCATTGGTCACCACTGTGATGCCTCCCTTTTTAGGTACCACCTGGAGAGGACACAACCATGGGCTATCGAAGATGGGGTATATAATCCCATCATCTAATAATTTTTTCACCTCTTTCTGACCACTTCTTTCATGTGGGGGTTCAATATTCATGGTCGTTGGTGAGAGGCTTTCGTCCCTTCTTCTATATGTACCTTGTGGGAGAAGATCGTGGGGCTAATACCCATATGGTTAGTGACAATCCAGCTAATGGCCTATTTATGCCTTCAGAGGACATGTAGAAGATCATTTTCAGGATATTTTTAGAGTGAGGAATTTAAGATCACCATTAGTGTATGTTCCTCTACAAAATAGTCATATTTCAACGACAAAGGGAGATGTTTAACCTCAATCTGGGGAGCCTTGAGAATTGATTGTATGACCAGCTTGTCGTCGACTCACTCTAATAAATATGGAATAATTCCCCTTTGACAATAATGGCTGCCTTGGCCAACAATAAATCTTAATTACACCAGTTTTTCTTCATGTTGGTCATCCTCTATAACGAGTTCTTTACTGGATGAATAATATTTCATATCATCATTCTCTAGGCCTATGCAGACAACCATTATTTTTAAGGCACAAAAATCCTCTTTATCCATCAGTGAAAAATGTTTAATAGCATTGATGACATTGTAGGAAACCCTCTTATCAGCCACATGGAAGATCAACTCATATTGGTGAACATCAATTAAAACCATCTTGGTATCCATAATGGGTCTTCTAAAAATCAATGATTCCTCTAGGCCTTTTTCCATGTCCAAGATAATGAAATCCATCGAAATAATTAATTTCACCACTTTGACCAACATTCCATCTAAAATCCCCCTAGGGTATTTAATAGAATGATCATCAAGTTGGAGTGCCACTCGAGTAGGCTTGAGATCGTTAAAACCTAACTTCTTGAATAATATAAAGGTAATTAATTTAACACTCACAACAAAATCACCTTGGGATTTTCCAAACTCGCAAGGTCCGATAGTTCATGAGATAATAAAGCTTCCCATATCATGGATCATAAGAGGGAGAGTGTGTTGGACTACCATCGAGCATTCCTTGGTCAGCGGATTGTTGCCCAATGCATCCATATTCCTTTTATTTGAAAGAGTCTCTTTCATGAACTTCGTATATGTGGTCATTTGAATCAATGCCTATGAAAAGGGAATGTTGGTGTGAAGCTTCCAGATGACTTCCCTGAACTTGGAATACTTCTGGTCGAGCTCCCGTTAATCCATCCTTGCTCGAAATAGAAGGGGGTGGGGGGTTCATATGCTTCAACCACTCATTTTCTCATATCCCATGGGACTTCTGGTTCATTATCCTACTCATGATTTGGGTAATATTCCTCAGTTGCAACATATCCACCCGAGTAGAATGTGGAGTGATTTGATAGAGTAACACCCTGACTCATTGTTACCTTCAGCATCAGCTAATTACCGCAGTGTAAAATAACATCATTAGCATCCTCCTTTGGATTTTTTTAGTATTGCCTGGTAGTGCACTAGGCTGTTTGTGAGAGAGCTGATTGGAGAGCTGAACAATCTGACTCATGAGGATTTTAATTAATGCCTCATGGTTTTGAAATCTTCTTTCAATAGTATTTATAAATTTATAAATCATTTCCTCCTTCCTTGATGGAGGTTCCTTCTAATGTTGTTGGTATACATTTTGGGGATGTGGCTATCAAAATGGTGGAGAAGGAATAGTTTTCTGATACCCTTGCTGCTGATATGATCATTATTGAAATTGGTTACCCTATTTCTGCCTCGGATACGGAGTCCAAAACTATTGTTGACCACAACCTGGCGGTATTTGTTTTAGAGGTAGAGGATTTTGATATTACTTCCCACATGCTATATTTTGATTCTCTTTCTACCCCGGACATTGGTACTGAGTGTAGATGTTGGGTCCTTTGTTCTCTGCAACATAATTTACCTCACTACTAGAGTCTCCTGAACAATCCCCTAGGCAATCCCACATTTCTTGCTGGTAACCACAATAACTACATGTTGGTTGAATGAAATATTGAGCATGTGATTCATGTTATAGATTCAGAGCATAGATATTTTTGATACAACATCAAGTTGAGCCACATGCATTATGGTGGAATCTATATTATTCAAGTATCTTTTCTGAGAGGTCAGTTCAGAATCCCACTAAAAACTATTGGATAGAATTTCTTAAAAAAATTTAAAAATCCCTTTATGGTAATTCCTCATGACTTTCCATCCAGCAGCTGCATCAACAATGGACCTTGTATTATTTGTTAGACCTCTGTAGTATTTCTGGACATGCATCCACAGTGGCAGTTTTTGGGGTTGTCATTTCCCCAACATCTCGTTAAATCGTTCCCATGAATCCTATAAATATTCCGAGTCAAGTTGTTTGATGTTTTGGATTTCATTACCTAAGGTGACTCTGTTTGAGTGAGGGATGTATTTCGATAAAAAACCATGGAACAATGCCTCCTAGGTATGAATAGATCTCTAATGTAACCCCTTGATCTAGTCATTCATCTTATCCCTTAATGAGAAGGGAAACAACCTAAAGTGGATTGAATCCTATGAACCTCTGTGGTACCGGAAAGTGTCACATATATCCAAAAATGTTGGATAGGTGAGAAGTTGGGGTTTCACTTAGCAATACACTGACTAAAATGCATTTTGAATTAACTATATTATAGTCATCTTGATCTCAAAAAGTTGGTCTTGCACCTGTGGTCTTACTATTTCATTTTCCACTCCATGAATGGAGTGTAATCCATATTCCGTAACTATTTAGTATGGTGGAATCGATTCCTGGGGTGATTAGGGAATGAACTACTATTGCTTTGGAGGATAATAAGCTTGCTAATTCTAAGGAAAATAGTGAGGCTACTCCCACAGAATATATTTCCTTTGTTGTGGCTGCCCAAACCCTATCATAAATTCACCCAGTTCCCTCTGATGGTTCCGTAATAGGTATTCCATGTATGCCCCTGGTGTATTTGGATGCATCTCTTCCTCAACACATAGTGATTTATTTCCTTCAATAACGAATTGATTCCCAACTCATTAGACACCCCCCAGTTCTTTCAACAGATGCGCCACAAGATCATTTGTGTTCTCATCACCCATAAGTGCATGACATCACCGGTACAATGTTCGTTTGATTTCCGGATCTATCGGGTGTAACTCCAATGACTCGAAAATCTTGGAATAAGTGACATGACCACTCATATACCTATATACATGCACCACACAAACATAAGACTTATTTTAAAATGAAAAAAAATAATGGAAAGAAGAAATGAGATAAAGAAACAAATTGACTTTTTTAATTTTTTTTTCACTCAATGACTCCCATTCAATTAACAAAAATGAGTGATCCCTTGACAATAGCACCAAAATTTGGTGTTTCCTTTTTCTGAAGTGTTTTTTTCAAAACCAAAGTAATTTTCCAAACTTGTAACTATCATAGAATGCAAGTATGGGGTCGTTCCATAGGAATACCATTTTAGTGTTAATATCTAATGATTTGAAATTTCTAATGCATAGATGCTGAATTTAAATACAATTTGTTGTTTTATAATGATGGATCTTGAAAGAGAACAAATTTCATGGACTTCTCTAACTCACTACTAATTAACTTCATAATCGAAGATTACATAAAACTGGATTTTAATAGATAATGATAAAAATGTGCAGGGACAGGAAATTTTTGTGAGACATTAATCTTTATTCCCTATTGTGTTTTATTGTTCATAATGACCCACATTTTTGGGTTTTATTTGTGTCATAACTACCAATGTTTGGTAATTTCCAGTAATGTTTGTAGATATCAATCCTTTGTACTGGAAATTGATTTATAAAAACTCTTAATTTAGGAACCGCGCTCTAGAAACAACATGTATATCCAATGATCTTGGATATCTATGTTGTAATTTTCCCAATGAACCCTGGAAACTCTATTCCTGGTCATATTTGGGGATTCCATCAATATTAGACATGTAATATAAGTTAATTAGGTGAGAGATGATAGAAAAACACATGAATAGAGAAACTTTCTCTAGTGTGCCCACATTTTTCCATCCCCAACCCAAAGGGAGGGTTAGCTAATCATGATTAAAATGATAGGAAACAAACTGGAATTCATTAGAGTGTTCATTACAATGGAAAATAGATGAATAAAAATAAAAAAAAATATAGATAACATGTGATTGCAAACATTCCTATCACTGAAAACCTACTCCACATCCCCCCTCTTCTACTCTATCGAATCCTCTCTTTATCTAGGAACACCCCCAAGGTATTCTCATTTAAAAATACCTTTTTCTAGTTATACAAATGAATGTATAAAGGGGAACAATGTTTCATTGATTATGTGAAAAGTGAAAAAGAAAAAAGGAGAAGTTTGTAGTGGTCTGCATGGTTTTAGGTGCATGGTTTGGTAGGACGTGCACCAATTGTGAAGAAGTGTCTATATCAAATCTCTATGGTTGCACTATTTTCCTAGATGGGAAGCATAGTTTGGGTATGTTATGCACCAACTGTCTGGTTTCCAATGTCTACATGTGCATGTATCACAACATTTCTCTAAAGGGCTGCACGGTTTTGGTAAGCAGTGTGCCAAACATACAGACCTCTTTTTCAATTTTAGCTTCTCCTGCATGGTTTAAACATGGTTTGGATAACCGTGTGGTGATCTTGTCAGTTGCCTTTCTCTTTTAAATTCCTAAAATATTTGATCCTTCATGTATCGGTGCTAGATCCTGGAGACTCCAATCTTGCATAGTCATGGTAAAGGGGTCTAATAGCCTCCAATTTCCTTAGGAATCTAAAAAATTATTATAATTTCTACTTCATCCTTTGTTGACTGAATAACCTAATAAGGAACCTCAAGCAAGTAAAATCCATGAAAACACCATCCACAAAAACCATTTTATATATATTAAACCATGTGGAAATTACTTATTCATAGCATTACATCATCAATATATTCACATATTTTTTTTTCTATTTTTCCATCTAATATTTGGTATTTTCTGTGGGTGGCTAATGTAATGGTATTTGATAATGAGATACAATTTTGTTGGATTATCTATATTTTTAATGTGTATATGTTTCTACTATATAATACTACATTCATTAATTTAGGAATCCATTATTACTGATATACATAGGTTATATATATATATATGAACTGATAAGGAAATTAAATGATAGAAACAATATATATTAATTGGTTCATACACAATTCGATAGTCTTAAGAGCATACAAAATTGATTTCCTAATGTAGTAGTATATTCAATGTTCCTACTTTTATACAGTAGTTAATGTAGACTAATAATAAATTTTGGTTCCCTAAAAATCACATTTTGATAACTCACTACACTCTCAATCATGTTGACTCCTTCTGAATTTGTATATAATATAAAAATTATTCACCCTAGTTCAATACTAATCACTTGGTGAATGTTCTCTTCACTCATTACTGATCTATAATTTTTGTTCCTATAGTAGATACAAATGATGTGATAAAAAACTATTTATAATTATACAATTACATTGTCGTGATACCCCAGTTTTATTTTAATAAAATTATCCACTATACCACTAAATTTCTCTGAAACGAATGATAGTTTTGAAAAACTCACATTTATGAATATCAATTTTTAACAGCATAAATTATAATTGGAAAATGTTCTCATACACATCATTTCGCAAATAAGTTCTTATGAACCACAATATTCATTATTCATTAAACTATTTAAAAAGAAAAAATATTTCCAAATAAAAATATATATTCACCTAAATTTTATATAATAATATAGCTCAATTATTTTATCTAATTCTTTCTGTCTAAAAATAATTAATAATTTATTTTTGTCTTATTTTTAGGATGGAAAATTTATCCACCAAAATTTTGAATACAGGATAGATATTTCACCTTCATTGAAACAACTCCTTTTGAACATTATTTCAATATTTTTTCTACACAAACCAACTTCTATGATAGTCATAATCACATTCAAGTGAATCCAACCATTATTGAAATTCAATACAATATTTCCAAAACTACAATGAGTCTACATGATCAATATGAAAATAATTTCATATTCAAACTAATGTTGTTTTTGTATGACTGACTATTCAAACCACTCCTTTCATATGAAAAAATCATTCTATAGAAGCAATTTTTAAGACAACATCATGAATATCATTAAAATATTCAAGAAATACACCTACATGAATTTTTTTAATCCCACTACGATCTTACATTTCTCATTATTTTGAATTAACAATACCCAAATCTATGACCCAACACCTTAACATATTTGGACAATAAACTGTGGAAAAAATAAAAAAAGATATATAAATTACATTATCTACTATTAAAATAAATAAAGATTTTTATTATAGTTTTATTTAATTACCTATTCATAATACATTAATAAATTGAATACAGTATGAGATATCTTCAAATTTGATTCTATTTTGAATTATTGTGTTTCCAATGAATTTAAAAAAAAATTAATGTTGGAATATAGTCTCAAACAAGGTATATTTGGTAACAAATTTTTTTATTTACAAACACATTTATAACCAAAACTATATTGGTAGAAACATTTACTTTATAGTTACTTGTTAAATGGAACCCACCATAAAAAATACATAATTAGAAGTATTTTTTAAATATTTCATATTAATAAACATTAATATTCTTTCATTATTACAGTTTTAGATAATTATTCAATAAAGAATACATAGAATCATAAAAAATACATGTTAAATACTTCCCCATAATATCCATTCCTTCCACAATATGAATACTTTAAAAATATACTTGTTTTATTATCTATAAAAAAAATTGTCATTTTGAATAAGAAAATTAATAAAATCATATTCATCCTTATACCCCATGAAAAAATAATTAAAAATGGGTGTTGAGCGTAAACACGTAGTATATGACCTAATAGAAAGAGAAAGAAACATCGTTTTCCATTTCAGTATTAAGAGATCTTAAAGACATTATTCCTATAAGATAATAAAAATTATGATATCATGAAATCACATTAAAATCCATATATTTTAATAAAACAACTTATAATAAAACAAATTATATAAATCTTAATTGTGAGGGTAACATAGAAAGGATTTGAAACCATTAATTGTTTTTCATAAAAACATAAGTTTTTCCATAAAAACGGCATAAAAATTCCTTAAAAATTACCTTTATCATAGATTTTTTTACCAATGGGGTTCTACAACCTATAATATGAAGTCAATTAAAATTCAACCAGGTTTCATAGAAACCATCATCTTCATAGAATCTTTACACTAAACCATATAATTAGAATTATAATACGGTTTAGTTCTAACATTATTATCTTTAGAACATAACCATAAGCCAACAATTTGGAGAGATATTACAATATATCTCATTCACAAATATTTTACATGTTCAATATTATTGAAAAAATGAAATCATTCACTGTTTCATTAAATTACACTGAAAATAGATTTTGAAATTGTATGAAACACACATTCAACTATCAAAATACAATTTAAATTTAAAACCCCATTTCAATAATCATATTAAATAAATAATAAAAATATTTTTTCTTCTATTGAAGGAAAAATGAAAAAATATATAGGAATCCAATAGATAAAATAACTATATGGAAGTTATAAAAGACATTGACTCTATATGTGTTAAAATAGAAAATTCAAATTATCTTTTTCAAATGAATGTAAAAATTGTATGTAAAAATTTGCTATTGAAATTAATTTTATGAATTTAAAAATTCACATAAAATATTATTTTCAATTATATATTTTTGTTAAAAATTAATCAATAATATAATTTTAGAAAAAGTACATGGATTTAAAATATATAGAAAATAAATCATTAAAAAATTTAAAATGTTGGTTTTAAAGTAATGTGTGACTTATGAAAAGCATTAAAATGAATTCCTTTTTAAAACCATATTAAAGAAATTGAAATATAAAAAATAAAATTAATCAATTATTGAATTATTCAATTTAATTTTCAAAAAACATTTCAATGAACATGGTTGTAGATGAAAAACAATGTAATAGAAACATTAAAATACAAAATTTTAAAAAAATACCCTTACCTTTTGTCCAAAACATCTAACAAATCCATTTTATTCTCTAATAAAAAATATATTTTTTTCTTTAATTTATTAATAAATTTATTCATGTTCATTATTATAGTATTTTATTTGTTAACATTTTATATTTAGATACCTAATCAATAAACCTTATACAAAATAATTTGATAATATTTTACTCATATATCATATATGACCTCAGTAGTATGAATATGGTCAATGGGGTAATCAATATATAATATCAAATATGTCAATAATGTAATATTTATAATTAATATATATAAATTATACTTTTAAAAGTAACTATAAATTATGGTATTTGAAAATGAACTATGGTAAAATCAGGGAGATAGTAGGTTATACATAAAAATTGGCAACCCTTCCAAATTTAAATGATCACAGTGGAAATAAGATTACTATTATTTCCCACATTACCTATTGAAAAAAAATGATCGACAACACTTTGTCGAGGATACAGTCCACATGTACTAAGGAATGATAATGTAATTTTTAAAAGAGTTTAAATATAAGAAATTATAAGATATATTATCTTTATATAATGATTATTATTTCATCTATATTATATATAAACATTTAATACATCATTATAATCATTCTTCATTGGATTTTATGGAAGAAAATTACATTGTATTATGATGTGACAATTTGTCATACACAGAAATGATTGTTTTCTAATTTGATGAACGAAAGTGATGTATATTGGTTTTTCAGTTATAATTATAATATATATGTTTATGGTATATGATTATGTTTTTATATAGTCATTATATCAAAATATTTTAAGATTTTGGATTATGTAATCAAACTAAAACGTTTGGTTGAAATCAATAAATCTTCTTCATAAAATCTTATTTTCATTACACAATTATCCCTATATGGTTGGTAATATTCATAATCTAATACCTCTATAAATAGGATATGGATTAAATTAATGTATATTGGTATTTTATTAAATGAAAAAAAATACTTTTTTCAATGATGAAACTTGGAATCGATGTTCCCTTTTAAAAGAGATGTGAGGATCTCTTTGGAGTTTCATAATGTATTAAATTAATGTAAACTAATTTTCATATTATCATAGATCCCAATTATTAAATAATAAATATAATATTAGGATAAATTAAAGTAATCTAAATCAAGTAAATTTTTATATTTTTAGAATATTATTACCTTTTTATGTTTTTTTTATTCCAATGTTATCCATTTTGACAATTATGATTATAAAAAGGGGGTTTTTCAATTTTATGGTTCATAATTATTCTATTAAAGGAAAAATCGCCAATAAATATAAAATAGACAATATTATAAACCATATACAAATAAAATGGAACAATATATTATTTTTAGTAATTTTAAATCATTTAATAAAATATAATTTATTATAAAAAACTATTCCATCCATTTTTTAACTATTTATCTTTTTTGATTATGAAAACAACACAAAAAAATAAGGATTCTCATAAAATCATTCAATCATTCCATATAATTTTATATTTATATATAACATAAGGAAAAAAATAATCAATTCAAATTACATTAATTTTAAAATATTAAAATTCATTTTTTTATTTCTATATTAATTAAATAAATATTTCTCCGATATTGAGTAAAAATTTATGATAATTTTTTTCAACAAAAAATCACAAAATTCCAATACTAAAAAATAATTTATATTTGAAATGCAATGATTGATCTAGACATGTGTTCATTTTATCCTCTAAAAAATATTATTGATATTAAAAAAAAATATTTTTTAATTTTATATTCAAAAAATTATGATAATATCAAAAAAAAATTAGAATACAGAAAAAATTGAAATTTTAGATAAATATATGTATATGGATAAATTGAACCCATAATATCAAATGAAGTCAACTTTTATGGTTAATATTTTGTTCTTATCATATTATTCTTAACCATAGTTACATGATTTACCCTTATCATGGTAAATAAATATTTACTATGATTGAGACACATAAATAAAAAAAAATTAAAAATGTATTATTTACAAAATATTGACCACTATATATAAAATATGTCATTATTTTTTCAATATTATATTCACAATGTGGTTGAATTTAATTTAAAATTATTCATTCATTTTTACTCCATTAGAGATAGCTTCGAGCTATTCAACTCTTCATATTATTCTATTTTTAGTTGTTTAGTCCTTCACTTTGTACATAACCTTGACGGTACAATGAAACATTATATCAACATCTCAATATTGTGATCCCCTCTATAAGATTATTTTTAGAGAGAGAATGTGGTGGCCCTGTGTGAAATTGGTGTGCATCTCTTAATCATCATAATAAACTTTTTGGGGTTTTTTGAATTGGCATACCCTACTTCATCATGATTTTGATCCACTATTTAGAAGTAATAATTATTAGGGATCGTGGAATCATTTTCATATTAACCCCTAAATATTAGTTTGATCCAGATTGGGTTATTGGTGTCCCCCAAAAGACCAATGAGTGACCCATATTTCCGTACTGGGGTATTCTATGAAAAGTGATCATTATTTGGAGTGTCCTAATGATCATAAAATATTGGATAAATTTCTCTAATTATAACATGGATCATGGAGTGTATTCTCCCAAAACGAGAACTTGCTTGAGAAGAATCCAAATGGCTTTCAGTTTTTTTGTGTTAGAATAGTGGTGCATTCTCTAATATGAGCATATATAAATGTTTATATTATTATTTTATTTTTATAACCTTTCTATGTGATTACCATTATTTATTATTTTTATTATTACTTTGGGGTTTACATCACAGTTTAGTTATACATACACATGCATGGGATCTACCAAAATGTGTTTTGTATTATAAAAACAATGTCATTTTTGAATGTGTCTTTAGAGGGATTGGAGTATCTAGATTATAACATTAATATGACCGAACAAAGTTATTTTCAGGATTTTCCATTTTATTATATTCATTTCCCATAATGGACAATGGAATCGCTATTTTTTATTTGGGATTGTATTTAGGGCATTTATTTCTTTTACTGCATTAGTTTCATTCTATGTTTGTTCGATTTATGATGAATTATTGAATTGGTTTCAATAATTATATATTTAATCATTTTATTTCCTTGGATATGATTATGTTATTATAAATAAATTTGGAAATTGGATTTCATTTTTGGAAGATCCCTACACATCATTGGTCACTGTCCCTTGACCTAGTTGAGGTAGGAATTAAGTAGTCCAGTGTTAGACCCTAGAGGGACTTGTCATGACAGAGTTCATTTATGAGTAGGTTATTATATAGAATTTGAGTCAATGATATTGGATTTGTGTAATTGTGTTAACTGTTTCATGTTTATATTTTTGGACTGGGACAATAGGGTTTGTGACAAGGCTGACGTATCTATACACCAATAATTTGATCACCTATATTTAGAATTGGTACATGTAGACCTTGGTTACATGGAAAAAATTTGTACATCCTTCATATATGAATGAGTTTTAGTTTTCATTTCCTTCTATTGTTTTCTCCCAAAATTTAATTTTGGAACATGGAAAAACTTGTTCATTTTACGATTCCTAAACAAAGATTACCATTCAGGATTCCACTATGTGATAATGAGGATGATCCTCCAAGTAAAGAAGCATCTATATATTATCATATACGGGAGATTTTACCTCCTAGTGGTTCACATGTTATACATCCACACATTGCGATGTAGTTATAGATGTATGTCCAACAAAGGATTTACATATAATGTGTACACTGTATAATCCCCATAAGAAATGACCTTCTTGGTTTTATGGTGATCAATCTCCATAGTGGTTGAGGACATATTAGTGGATGTCACTAAATTTTTCCTAATTATAAGAAAACCAATTGATTATGTTGTGGTCTTTGTGCTGTGTCTATTCTATTGAAATATGGGGGAATGGAAGTGTTTTGGGACACAATTACATGACATGAATACTCTCCTATATTCATACTTCAAGATTATCCTTAGGGGTAAGTCTTATCTATCCATGTTAACATCAGTTTACATATAAGAGATTTTGCATCTATAATAGGGTATATTGACCATGTCTTTGTTCTCGGTGAAATTTACTAATATATTATGATACAAGATGGATATAGTTTTGTATCTATTTCTCATAGAAAAAAATCATTCATCTATGATTATACTTGGATACTATGTATTTAATGATTTACATCATTATTCCACCAATGATGGAGTACTGGAGTGGTAAAGGTTTGTTGAGAACTTCATAGAATAGAATGTGCTAATAGTGGTTAATGGTTATGGGAACCCAAGAGTTGAGACCTCAGCAACAGATATCCCAAAACATTCCCAATTATCTAGGGGTGTCATATGATTTAGGAAGCCATCCCAGTACAAAAGGTCAATGGCGTAGGGATCCATAGTTGTCTTGAATCAGCAAAGGGATAGGATGTGTTTCTCCAAAAATGATCATTGATATCTGAAAAATGATTGTCCAACAATTTTTAAGGTAGATTGATTGAAAATCAGGGATATCCAAGGTAGGTATAAAGGTAGGATAATGGTTCTCTTCACGGTGACTTATGAAGAAGATGGGTCGATAGAGCCAAAGAAGGTGGTTTGAGGTTCGATCTATTACAACCACCACCTCCAGATGGATCATGATATGATAATGGAATTATGGTCTATGATATTTAAAGCTATATTTGATAGAATTATATAACCCCGATGCTCCAGGGATGATATGAGGTAAAATCTATGATTTTCATACCATAGGTATGTTATTGAGAAACATAGTTAATGGTCATACCATTATTTATTATTCTCTAGTTTGAGGAAAAAATATTCTGTTTGAGCATTTAGCTTGACACTTGTTGATGGAAACTATATTAGGTGGTGACTCAGTGATTTCTCACTTCTAATAACAGTTTTATATGTTTCTTCATGGCAATATCATTGATGGGATCACATTATAGTATTGATGAGGCCTTAGGAAATCATCTTATCTATAGATTGGCTATAAACATTTCATCCACATATTTAATGGATTATGTGTTTTATGATTTGTGTACACACATAAGGGGTGAGATCTTACTTCGAGGACGAATAATAAGACATGGTAGATCATCATAAGCTCATTTATATAAGTGTTTATACAATTACTCAATAGTTTATATTACTGACTCATATAATAGAGGATTCTATGGGATACAAATTACCTATTGTAGTTGTAGGGTCAAAATATGATGCAGATTCTCAATATACCAGATGGGTGAGTTTTAAACATTAAAAATTACATTTTAACCTTTAAAGTTGTTATAAAACTTTCATTTTTAACCTTTTGGAAGACTATGTTTAACAAAGATAAAGAGTGTAAATTCACAAGACCTCTTAGTTCTACAAACTTCCTATGTTACGGAAATATGGTTCCAAAAAAGAAACATAAGAAATTTTTTCAAGGAAAATATTATAAATTAAAGCATATAGAATCTTATAAATAATAGTATTATATTACAAGAAAGTATAAGATTTTTATACATTCCTTATTAATCAAAATTATGTGGAAAATAAACATGTAACCATACAAGTAACTTGTAAAAAATAATTTCACCCAAAGAGAATGGTATCCAACAACATTGAATAGAGTTCCCTTGAATTACACATTGAAGAATGTATGTCTTACCCACACTAGGTTATTCCCTCGATATGAATATCGGAGTCAGTCTTTCTATCCTCGCAAGCCCTCTAACATCAAGGTATTTGGCACCACTATCTTCATAAAAAAGGATGTCCTTGAACATTAAGGTAGTCAGTACCTCTGTCTTCCGATCCTCAGAAGTCCTTGAACATTAAGGTAGTCAACACCTCTGTCTTCTTATTCTTAAAGGCCCTTGATTGTACACAACATCAATCCGAGTCACATAAAGAATGTTAACCAAGGTGTTTCGTACTCGCAAAGCATTAGAGTCTCTCTCTCTAGAAATCACATCAGCAGCATGTGGTCTCTAGAATTATATTTCAGATCATAGTTTTTATTTGTTTAATCAAATGAGCTCCAATTTATAGGAATTTATTTAATGGTTAACTCCCTCATACAATGGTCAATGTTTCCCTTGAATCTCAGAGGGAATTGTACATGTGTCACAAAAAAATGGTTAATACGAAACTGAATGAACTAAAACGTTTCAAAATTAAAATAATGGTAAGAAAAATATGGTTGATTTACCAAATAAATATTTCAGAGTGTAGTAAATAATTTTAGGAGTCTAAGAAAATAAACATTATAAGTCAATATTTCATAGATATTCAGATTCTATTTTTTAAGGAATTATGAAGCAGAATTATATAGGCTTCAGAGTCTAAATTTCAATGAACTTGGAGTTTGAATTCTATGAAATTCAGAACCTGAATTCTTAGGAATTTTGATTCTGAAATATAAGAAATTCAAAACCTAAATTCTATGGAATTCTGAATCTAAATAAATCGTAATTTAGAAAATGAATTCCTTGGAATTCAAAACCATATTTCTGAGGAATTCAGAGTCTGAATTCTAAGGATTTGAGAATTTGAATTCAAATTAATTCAGAGTATGAATTAAAAGGAATTCAGAGTTTCAATTCAGTGGAATTAAGAGTTAGAATTATGAGGAATTCAGAGTCTGACTTTCCGTGAATATGGAGTCCTTATTTTAGAGAATTCAGAGTCGGAATTTGGAAAATTTAGGATCTGAATTTTGGAGAATTCATAGTCCGATTTTAATTAGATTCACAAATGAATCATTAGTCTCAGGACTTTTTTTCATTTCTTGGCTTATTAGAGGTGGGTTCAGGGTCATCAATGGTCAGACTCTAGTGGATGGTCTCATACAATTTCATTAGTATTTTTCTTCAGTGTTTAAAAATGATTTTAGGTATTAAATCATATAAAATAAATAATTTATCCACATCATTATTTATTTAAAATTTATTTTAAAAAAAATAATACTTTATATTGAATGGTTTATCTATTCCAAGTGAATGAAACACAGTCTTGGGAATCAATAAATTTCCCCAATGTCAATTTGTTCATTATGGGATTAATAGTCTACCAAAAAAATATACACATCTTGAAAAAAAATATTTAAAGGTAAATCACATAAATTTAATGACCTAATAACAACTTTTTTACCTCAGATCTTAACTTTGGGAAGATATATTAAAGATATATTGAATAGTACAATCGATGAATCATTCATTTGGAATGGAATGAATTATTTTTGAAATTTTTACGATTTCAAATGTAGTTTAATTTAATATTGATTTTTAATTTTACATATCCCTTATTTTTTAAATGTTATGGGATGAATACTGAATGGGAAAATAACAAAGATCATCAATGAAACTAATAAATGTAGTTTCTATTTATTGATCATTTTTGTTTTTATATAATGTTTTTATACTATCTAGAACAACCATACATAGATTAATTTAAAATTTTAATTATTTTAATGATTTATATGGATTTACATTTTTTTGTTAAAATTTGAATCTTTATGTATTCTCAAAATATTTTGAATGTATATTATAATAAAAATAATTCAGGAATTATTTTTTAATATGTGAAAATAGTGGAGATATTTATACTAATTTTTTACATTGTATTTTTTAATCATTTTCTGAAACATAAATATTATACCCTTAGAACACCTCAAAATAATGGATTCATTGAATTGTAAATTTGGGATTTTAATGTTGTTTATAGAGACATGTATTTGTAATATAGTTTACATTTGCATATTTTGTTTAAAGATATTAATAATGTCATTTTACCATATGTAGTGTCATAATTTGACCAAAAATAATGATAATTATTTATGTTTCATAGAAGGGATGAAATATAAAATTTTCCCAATTTCATTTTATTAGATATAATGTTTTTATTTTTAAGGGAATGTATAATTTTTTAAAATTGTTATAAAATATAACAATGGAATACTTTTTTGTAATTATACTACATGAAAATGTTATAAAGTCTTCAATAATATTTTTAACGATAATTTAGATATAAATACAGGTAATTTTTGATAAAATATAAAAATTAAATCATAATAATTTATCCATTTATGATTGAAAATATTATATTAAAAACATAAAAGATGATATTTATGTCAGCAAAAAAATGGTTTATGATGTTGACCATTTTCATATAAAAACCAATCCAAAATTTTTAGACTTTTATGAAATTGAGTGTGTGATATCAGGACTAAAAATAATCCGGAATGATCATACATTATAAACTATTAGCACTATTTTATATAAAGAATTTAGTATTTCATGTTTTGGAAATAGAGTTATATTTTTGGATTTTTTCTAATAACATAAACCAAAACCAATTGAGGAAACCATTATGGGTTGTTTTTTCAATATAATATCATATAAAATAGTGTGAATATAATAAACTGTTTTTATTTAGTAGAGATTCCCATATATTACCCAATATTTTTAAATAAGTTGTTTTTTAAAGAAAATAGATGATAAATGTGTGATAACAATGAATTATCTAATTTTAGTAAATAATTGATATAATAAAGATGAATGTACATACTACGAATAAAACTTTGTAGTTTATTCATGGTTTTAGCTATTATAATCTTTTAGGATTTTGAATCAAATATAATTTATTAAATATTCTATAAAAAACTTTTTACTTATAAGGGGAGTATTTTTAGTAGATTATTTGTATTAAAAATCCTTATTTAACATTTTTTCAAAATTATCAAATATTAATATATTCTTTAATAAGATATTATATCCTTGTATGAGAGAAGATGTTATTTTAATTTATCAATTTGTTTTTATAGGCTTGTAATATCTTACATTACTTAAGAAAACATCATCACCATTTATTTATTCAGTTCCAATATATGTTGATGATATCTATTTTTGTTCATTAGTCTAACCATTTTGTTTTTTATATTACTAAATCATGAAAATAAATCATGAAATTAGTATAATGTGAGTTTTTAACATTTTTTTATATTTCCCATGTTTTTTTAAATAAATTTAAATTTATTTAAATATATAAAATAACATATATTACAACATAAGAAACTATGGAATTGAAAATAGGAAATCCTTTGTAAATTTAATGAGTTATAATATTACACATGACATGAATGAAATTGGTAATTTGGTGGATATAATTTATATTCTAAAAATGGTATAATTGTTATATCATACTTTTTCTAGACCATAGATTATGTTTTTTACGTTTCAATATGAAACATCTCAAGAAAATCCAAAATAATTTCATTTAAATTAATCCATTTGGGTTTTTGGAATATTTGATGTAATGTTTTAATTTATTAATTGCTTCCTAAAACTAATGGACACAATGTAATTTCATAATGAAATTCATTCATATAAGGGTTTATAATATATTGTAATATAACCCAAAAAACCATTCAATTTATATTTTTAAAAAAGTATTCTCTTAGTCTACTTGGAAATTAAATTATATGACCACATATATCAGAAAACCTGAATATAAGGAAGTGGGCAATTGTTTTTCTCAATTATTTTAGATTAAATAATCATAGATTTATTTTTTATTAAAATTTTTATACATTTCTATAATAATTGATAACATTCCTTCAATAAAATTTTAGTTAATATAATAATTCATAACAGAACTAATTACATAGATATAAGGAAACATTTTATAAGATATAATACTCAATAAACTAGTATATATCTTGTGATTATTGACAATAATAGTTAGTAGGATGATATACTCACTAAAAAAATTTATTCCAATTGTTTTGAATTTGTAATGTGTTGTTTAGGATTTTTTGAATTAATAGGAATAATTTTATTTTCTATATTTCTTTATATGTTTATTTGTTTTCAAACGTATTGATTTATTAATTTTTAATTTAATTTTGCTACTATAGGGTCATATTTTAGCTGAATACAGTTAAAATCTGAACTCATGTTTATTTTAGTGCTCCATTAACTCAATTTAACTTACCATATTTTGAAATATATAATTTGTAAATCATTAATCTCTACTTAATTTTTTATATTAAAAAATTTAGAGAAATATGAAAGTAACACAAAATTTTAACTATTATATTAGTTTAATTGGTATTAATATTTATAATTTTTATGTTTAATAATTTTTTTATCACCAAATATGTAGGATATTGTTAGATAAATTTTATTCAAAAACATACCAGAAAAATAAATTGTTTCTATAATTACAATATATCATGTGTTCAATATATTTTTCTATATATTTTACTATAGGTGAATTTTAGGTTATCTAATAATTTATATATGATTCAAAATGTTAATTTATCTCATTATATTATTTAACATTAATTCGAATATGTATTTCTATGCATTATATATTTTTAACAAAGTTGTTAATCTTATATATATAGTGAAAATTAGATGTTATTATTTATTTTTTAAATATATTAAAACATTGGATCCTTCTTATGTAATGTTATTTGAAATTTTATCTTATTAATATTATTTTTTTCATTGGCAATTATCTTATGATAGAAGATATTATAAAAAAATATTCATTAAGAATATTGATTTATTCTTTTTTATTATGGAATGAATAAGTATTAAAACTTACATATTTGTAAAACTTATTATACATGGAATTTTTATTCATTCATATAAATTTACATTGATATATAAATTTACATATTGAAAATAAATATTTTACATAATATATTTAATTCCTAACAGATCCTAATATAGAGACATAGGTTATATATATATATATTATTTTTATGTTTGATTCAGGGTGAAATTTATTCTTATATTTAAGATGATGGTTAAATTAATATCAAATAATTATATTTAATATATGTTAGGGATGATCATCAGTTAATATTTTAAATAAATATGTAACTCATCATTGAAATGATTCATCAACATAAGAATTTGTTTAAGAAAATGAAACGAGAGTGTTTAAATCATGAAATTTTTAGGAAGGTGGAAGCATTTTAATTTCTATAATGATTTATATTTTTAAGGAGAAGATAAAAGAACCTTGTTAAATAAATAATTTTACGATATTAATAATTTGATCAATAAAAACATTCAAAAATATAAATGATTTATCAATTCTGATTATTAATATATTTCCCTGTATTTCATTAATTTTCATAATAATTTTTAAAATGTCGATATTCGTGTTATCATGAGACAATATATCCAAAAAAATAATAAGGGGTTAAAAATTCATGAACAATTATGTGTTATAATAATGATATTATTATGGTGTTAGAACATTTATGGATAATTATTGGACATATTCAGGTTAATTTAATAATGAATCAATTTCAGTTAGTTATCCTTCAAAACAACTATGTGATGATTCAATAAAAAAATTATAGTACATCTAAAAAATTTATAATTTTCACAAATATTTTTATAGCTAGAGGACAGAATAGATGGATAAATAAAATTGATAATGAATGGAATAACCTTAATGTAATCTTCTTGAACATATACACATTGATTTTCATCTACGTGGACATAACTATGATTTTCCAAACCAAGGGATCTAAATAAAATGATTATAAATATATTGGTAAATGAGATAGTAGATTAGGGAAGGTATTATTATAACCTCAAACCTCTATTAAAACCTTTTTTTGATTTTTAAAATGTTATTTATTTCCTCTAAATAATCTAATATTAAAAAACGTTATAAAAAATATTTATTTTAATGAGGTAAGTTTGATTATTAAAAGCTGTAATTCAATAACATAATTCACCCCACCCCTTGAGTCATTGAAAATAATAGTTAGGATAAGGAAATACCCTTTATAAAACCCCAAAACATGTAATTATAACAAATACATAATTTTATTATTAGGAATATTAGCAAAAATATTAGAAATTGGCTACTGATAAAATAATCAATTAAATCAAGAAAAGATGAGAGTACATTCACAACAAGGCCTGTATTTTCAATTTATGTTATTATCTAATAATATTCCACAACAAATCAATGTTAATTTTTTTCTATGTAAAAATAAAATTTTAGAGTAAACTAATTATGAAATATATTTCTATACATTATTCTTAAGGGAAGTCCCATCCCATTTTCATTCTTATTAAATGACTTATTTTTTCAATGATAATAAGAATTACTGTAAGGAGAATATGTATTTAACTAATTAAATAACTTGACATAAAACAAATTATTTGACATAGTATATTTTGAATCTCATTCTATGGTAAATATACACATATATTCAAACATTAAATAATTTAAACCATAGAAGATAGTAAGTCACATAAAAATATAAAAACATTATATAAATCATAATCAAACATATATATTTTATATAGGACCATTATTATAATATATGTATCAGCCTATTGTGAAATATTAAAAAACTCAAACCCTAACATAACTATATGTACTCCCTATGAGAAAACCCTAAATGATAGTGAAATGGTAAATATCAAACATTTCTAAATTTCATACAATATTTATAGTATCACTCAACTATTAATTCCCACATAACTACCCTAGTCTCCCTTATACCCAAACAATCACAAAAAATAAACTAAGTAATAGTCATTATTATAACCGGTAGTAATAAAAATCATTAATTCTAAAAATATAATTTAGTTGTATGACCGAAAATTTATTAAATACCCAATATTAAAATTATTCATTTAAATCATATTTTTATAACTTATAAATTAACAATAATCAGTGACCATGAAATAATAAAAATCAAACATCCATTAGAATTCACTTTATAAGTCTATCAGAAATATATAGGTATTAAATTATTATATCAAAAACATCATTGGAATACTAAAATATAATCATAAATATATCATACATATTACATTTAAATTCACATTAATTAAATAATATATGACTAAAAACAATACTTATAAATAACTTTTAATCAAAATAGGTAATTACCGAATTTATTCAAGAAAAGTTTCTGCCTAATATAAAATATTAATACAAAATATATAATAATTGACTATAAATGAAACTATAGACTCATAGAGGCATGATAAAATTTTATGTTTCCATTTAGGGTATTATATAGAAACTTTTTTAATATAAGTCTCATTTGGAAGTTATAAATAATATGACTTCTGTTAAACACAAATAATAAAATAGAAACAACTTCTATGAAATCATTGAAATGGTGAATCCATCATTAAAACTTAATTAATCAAGGTCAGAAAAGATATTTTATACCCCTAGTGTCAATTCCTCTAGGAAAATAGGAGTATTTACATAAAATGAAGAAACCATATATTTTCCCTCAACTAATGATGAAGGAAACAATGACTAGAATAGGAAGATATTAAAAGTATGAAGAACAAATATATGATTAAAGAGAAAAAACCTATAATATAAATAGATATATAATTATGTGATTATTATTGATGATATACAATCCCTTCAATTTGGAGATTTATAGCCAAATAAAGAAGGAAATTGAGGCACATTACATTTTTTTAAGAAGTAGATTATATTAATAAGAACTATATTATTATTGTAATTATTTTTGATATTTAATTTCTAGAAATGTGCACACATGATTAAAAGATGATGGATTTTTTACCCATATTAATAAAAACATTAAAAAATTTATTCACTTGTGAACTATAAAATAATAATAGAAAATAAGTATACTAATAATAATCATATATTAAAAAATAGTAATATATCCCCTATTATAGACCCTTCCAACTAGAAGAAACAATCAAATTACATAAAGTAATGTTTTATTCATTATTAGTTTAACAAAAATTTAAATATTTTTTAATTTTATTAAGTACATAATAAACCTACAAAAACAAATAACATTTTATAACACATATTATTTCACAATATAAAAACAGAAACATTAAATTTTTAATCATTCTCAAAATTTATTACCATAATAAAGGCTTAATAACACTTGTATAAGAAATGATAAATAAATTTTCAAGGGTCATAAGAAGTAATATTATGGAAAATAATTCTTCGAGACAACATTTTGATGTGAATGGTTTTGATGACTCATTACCCAAACCACATACTTATCATGTTATTCTCAATATCTACAAATATCATAGACCACATGGTTACTATGTAATGTTTTTAAAACCACTAAAACCCCTTTACTTTTTCAAATATATTAAAAATATAAACTATTTATTATTTAGATTTATAAAATAAAATTAAAATATCTTTATTTTTCTACAAAATAGTAGGGGTGTCATAATAGAAATACGAAAATGTGTACATAGAAAAAAAAATATTTTAATGAAGAAATTATTTTTAAAAAGGAATTTTTTTGTGAGTGAAAATGTAATATTTTATAGTTCCAAATTAATCATCCATCGATAAAAATTATTATTCAACTATTCAGTACAATTTATTGTCACTAGTGTGTACTATATTGGTATTATCATTGATAATAATTGTTCATTTTCTTTTTAATCTAATACAAAAAGGATATCTAAGTTTACTTCATTATTACCTATATTGTTTTGAGTGAACACATTTTCTTAATGATGTATTCCAGAGGGAATTGATTTCATCTATAGTTATTATTAAAACTCCGGTTTAACATGTTTTTTAATTTTTTCTAATGAATTTGATTATGTTTTTTAATAGTGTAAATATTTTGTTTTACATGATACCATTAAATGAGTATTGAAATTTTAATTATTTTACATGTTTGAAAATAATTATTTATGATGGATTTTTCTTTTTGGATGGATATTTTTTATATTTTCTTATTATTTTCATTGATAAAAATATTTGGAAGGAAATTAATCAATGAATTTAAAAAAATTATTATTTAAAATGTATAAATAAATTTAAAATTATAATCAATTCATTTATAACAACTAGAAACCATATTATTAATTCTATTTTTTCGAAATACTAAATATTGATCATTAAATACAGTAATGGTAGTGTAAGTAATTCTATTATAAATTATGGTGAATGATTATTCAATTATGATGATGAATTGACTTTTTGGAACAAAACCACCAATAATTTTATTAATGTATAAGTTTGGTTTAAAATTTTTTATACCTTATTATATGTCATTTATTGTGTTTTGGTTAGTACCCAAATAGGAAAAATAATAAAAATCATTACAAATTTCTAAGATCATAAATTATTAAATTTTAATAGAAAATTTATAACATGATTTTTATTAATTATTTTTAATATAGAATCCTTTTCTAATGTGAGAAATAATTTAACTTGATATTATTGATATCTTATTTTATAATTTCAATTTTATTGGAAGAAATGATTTATTTTAACCAAATCAAATATTGAATGTCACACTAAAAATTAAATATAATTCTAAATTGATGATTTAATATTGATTTTGGTATCAATTTTTCACAAGAGAAAAAAGTGAAAAGTTTTCGAATTTCATTTAGTTATATTATTTTAAATCTTATAGATTCCTTATTATGAATAAATAAAATCATGTTACATTAATATTTTAAATATTTGGTCTATTAGTTGTAATATTTTTCAGTATATTATCATTAATCATTTTAATATTTTAATATTATTAAAGAATAGATATGTCTGAAATTTATATTATCTTAGATTGAATTTTTTATGAAATTTAGTTTTTAAAATAATTAATATTTATAAAAATATATCATAAGTGATTCAATTTTAATATTAAAAATTTAGATCATATTAATGAGATATATATAAATATTAAATTTTACAAGTGCCAATAGATATTGAATTTATTTATTGAAATAATTCATTATAAATGAAACCCAAAAATATTTTGGAAGTTATTCAACTATCATATTTATTGGGTGTGGAAATGTTGATGATCCTATTATAAAATAGGATAAACATGCTAATGTAAATTATGATCCACTAATATAGGAAGTATTTTTAAAAAAAATTGTTGGTTTTATGAAGATATCATGAATGGAAACATATGCACCTATTTTAGAAAAATGTAAGAGCTAAAAATGACACTATTAGATAACTACAACAATAAGGATACATATCCCAAGGAAGCCTTTTATAAAAGTATATAAATGAAAAAAAATTTATTTACAATATTTTAAATACATGGAGATGTGATGAGTATTTTAAATTGACCAATATTTGATGTGTAGTAATCCATTATATGATCTGTAATATTGAGTGTAATGGGATTGTAATAGTGTTTCAGGTTTTGATGATTCTAGGCATATTTTCCCTTACTTATCTTAGTCAAAATTCAAAATAATATTTTACTTTGATATTATGGGTATATTTATATCAATTTTCATGTGATATTCTTCTCAACTATATTCAATAGAGGTACTTGATGATTCGAGTATATCTAATAAAAACTCAAATTAATATGTCTTAAATTTTCTTCCAAATTTTGTTTTTTGGTACATACATCCATGTGGAAAATATTTCATCCAGGAATTTTACAGGGTTTTCATATATCATTTGGATTTTATGAAGGTTTCATAGCCTTTTCAATTTGGGTGTAATGTTAAATAAAATAATTTAGATCATATGAAGAATCTATTTTTATTGATTTGGAGGCCTAGAGTTGAATGCATGGACAATATTAACCATAAATATTACCCTAAAACCCATTGACTAAGGATAGATGAATTTCCCATGGTTAGCACATATTTTGTCAAATTATTCAACCAAACCATGTGGACCCACAAGAATCATAGATGTTGATACAGATTTGTTGTATGATTTTCCAAACATCGTGGTGTGAATTAATTAATATGTATATTTATTTTAAGATCTGAAAAAAATATTATATTACTTATTCGTTTCTAAGTGGAAAAGAATCTCATCCTAGGGGACTGTACATGATGATTTTGGGTCTTTACTGAATCGAGATGATCATTTTTTATAGAGCAATGTGTCTGGAATCTATATTTTATTATTTAATTGCAAATTATTTTACATTAATCATTGATCTTAAATATTCTCTCCTCTTTCCATGAATATAACCATTGAACACAGAAATTTATAAAAGATATATTATTTTATATGATCAAATTGGGTTTATTTTAGATCTATTTTAGCGCTGATATAGTGAACCATTCTTAATAAACAATGAAATTAAATCAATTTTGTTGAATATTTATGAAATTATAATGTATATGCATGAGGTCCATTATAGATCTGTGTACATTGAATCATAGAATATAGTATTATATCTCTGTGAATGAACTTCAATGGATTCCAATAATAACATCCTATTCATTACATTTTCATAAAACAATTCTTCATTACTTGGGTAAAGGAAACATAAAAAGGGTGTGCTCGAATTCTATGTAAAGGTAAATAATGGGTATATGTTTGTATAATAATATAATAAGTGTATGATAACTTTAGAATAAAATATGAATATTATAACCTGCATATCAATGGACATATACATGAGTCATGGAAAAAATATTAGTAGTTCATGAGATATGGATCACAAGAATATGAAGAGTACAATCTATGATATCATAATATTGGATTAATAAATAGAATTGAATAAATAAACATAAACACATAAATTCATATATCAAGGATACATACCATATCCTTCACAACATGATAGTCTTGGGGCAATCACTCAAGTATTTGCTTTGGGATAGGGAATATAATTCGGGTACCCACTTATTTTTAAACATAGGATATAACATATATAACCTAATATTCTCAAGATCATGATACAACCCATGCACTATATTGTTTTCTTGATTTGGCTACAACCTCTGTAAAATAATATTATTGGTCATGGGATACTAAATGTATACCCTCATGTTTTCAGGAATAATTAGTCACCCATGTAACATTTTTTTATTTCAGGTGCTCTAAACCATGTGCCCTCTCATTTTTTAGGTTTGGGATACAACAAATGTTTTCTTGAGATTATATACCATTTATATGTATCCTATTCATTATAGAGAGATATAGGTCCCACCAATAACATAATTAAATTAAATTATGATTTTTTTATATGATAAGAAGACATACATTTTATCATAACACATAAAAATATATGGGTTGTATAAAAAACACATCCGAACTGAATAAATGATATGGGTATCAAAAAATTTTCATAATATCAGAAACTAATAAATAATATATTTTTAATAATAATTTCATGATATAATAACGTATCAATTAAAGATAGTTTAATAAGAAATTATCATGATATGTCATGTCTTATATAAACAATATTTCTAAGAATCATGACATAAAAACCTAAACAATTTTGAAAAAAAATATTAATTGTATATTAGAACAGATACCTAGTAAGTAATAAACTATTTCAAATTATGTTATCTAATATGGGGAAGGATTTTGGGAAATGGTTTTTAATATTGAAAGCACTTTAAAAACATTTTTCATTAAAAAAAAATTTTAAAAAATATAAAGCAATAAAAATCATTTTAAAAACATCATTAATATAATGTAAATTTCTAAAATATTTTACATTAAAATAACATTGAAATAAAATAAATGTATATTTTAAAATCATGTGAAACACTTCTAGAATATAAAAAAATATAATTTGATTTATTTGAAAAAAATTAAAAATATTGATTTTCCATGATAATAGGAAAAAATTATTAAAAAAATATAATCTTTTACTATTTAAAGGGAAGATTCAATGAAATGATGATCGTTATAGTGTAAAAATCTATATAATCCAAAAATTCTATTTTAATCTAAATTTTATTAGAATGGTTCCATGATTGAAAAATTACATAAAGATTCATTTATTAATACTAATTAATTAATTATGTAAAATTTGGGAATTATTTTTTAAATATCATTCAAGAAAATTAGAAATTTCTAGGAATTTTTTTAGAACATAGGGTTTTAAAATAAAATAGATTTTTGACCAAAGAATGTGATTAAGATGAATTTTCTTAAAATATATTCCGAATTTTACTTTGTAAAAAACAATAGATAATAGTAATTTTAATTGAAGATATCATGAATAACCATAGTATAATGAAATTAATGAATTTTATTGATATATAGATCATAATATTTCATTAATGGATGTATAATAATATACACACCTGATAAACAATGAGATTGTATCAATAAACAGTTACCACTTTTGTAACATCAAATAATAATCACCATGAAATATTAAAATTTTATGCATATTTAAATATCTACAATATTAAATTATTCCTGATATAATATGTCAATATTCAAATTATACACCTTGTAAAAGAATATAGGTTCAGAGCATTACATGTGTCTCAATGCTAGAAATTTGAGAAAAAATTAATTTATCAATTTTATTACTCTTGAACCAAAAACCACTTGAAATACTGATAGTAAAATTTATACTTAAATAAACATAAATTAAAGGATAAAATTCATTGAATAAATTCATGTTATGTATATAAAAGTAATAAATGAAATTAGTTTTGAAAAAGGAATAAGTATTGGATAAATACATGTGAGACTATAAATCCCCTTAAAACATTTGTTAATTTTGAATCGTGATACAAATGAATGAATAACATAAATAGAAACATTTAAATCCATGAAATTAATTAAATTTAAGATATAACATTTCATAGGTATGTATATACATGACCCAAACAATATTTAGTGGTGAATATAACATATATCGGGCTGAAATAAAAGTGAGACGAGAAAGCCATTAAATTTAGTCTTGACATTCATAATTCATGTTGAAAACTCCTGTATAATATATTTAAACATATTATAGATATATTATAGAACCATATTATTTTATATACTACCATATATGATTTTATTATATGTTTATATTATTCATTTTTTAATAATTCAATGTTAATGTTATGTTTCGGGTAATATCATCTACGTTTTTTTATATATTGTGACTTTATATTCCTGATCCTATTACTTAGAACATGATTTCATAATTTATAGAATGAAAAATGTGAAATAAATATTATATATATGTGTTATACATGTATTTATAAAAATTTATATAACATAGAAATATTAACTGAAATATATCATTCCAGGAGACGATAGTTCATACATACCCAATAATGTTGTTTTCATTTTATTGTAATTTTGAAAGAATGAAAGTAAATTAAATGTATATATATTATCATTTAAATAGAATTTTTATTTTATATATATGTTATCATTTCATGAAACATATCCTTAATACATTCCATGGATACTTTGAATGAATCACATCGCTTTGTGGAATAGGATGTCTTCATGTCCACAAATGAGGTTATCATACTGCAATGAAAAATGTAAAACAAGATGTTAAGTGTAAAATAATAAATAAAATTAAAAAATAAATAATTGATAGTAATTATATAATATATAAATAGTATGTTAATCATAATTTTCAATCATTAGAGGTCGCGATGGATAAAATGAATGACATCGTCTTGTGAGGTGGTTGTCCTCTGTACACATGAATTGTATTTTCATTTCACATTCAATGGATGTGTTTATATGTGTATATAAAATCATTGGAATAAAATAATCTAATTTTGTTAATTATAATGATGTTATTTTATAATATATTAATTATATTATATAAATTTGTAGATAAAGAAATACATCTAAAATGCACATTGAATAACGTTTCCTTTTGTGTTGGGTACATACTTTTTGTTTTCACTGAAGGGCTTCCATGGTTGGATTTATACTCTTAGTGATGCTTCTAGGATGAATATAGAAAATTTCATAGGTTGTTTTAGTTATCAGATGAGATAAATGTATTGGGAGGTGTTAATTACGTGGGTTCATTGGAGGCATTTTATATGTTTTGAAAATGACACATTCTGTATTCATGTAATGGTTTTATTGTGCCAAAAATTTTACTTTTCCAAAATTAGATAAAAATGTACCCTAAAATATTCTTATATGATTAATGGAAGTTTCATCTTCATAAAATAATTTATATATTTGTTTATGGTCATTTTAAAACCATATATTCCATGTTAGGTCATAAAATACACTCATTTTCAAATTTATCAATGAACTTAATTTTAATTAATTTTACTTCTTTTCAAAAACCAAGATGACAATATGAGACATTATAAATTATTCTGATTCAAAATATTTAATCCATTTTTATAAACTGTATTTTGATATGTTTATGAATTTAAATTTTACATTAGCCACACATAGGGGACGCAACAGTAGGTATTTAAAGTGAAAATGTTCAAATGATCGAATTGTTTTTATAAAAAAATTTAAAATTTATTTCATTACATTAATCTATATTGGAATTAGTTATTTAATATTTACCTATCTATAATTTTAATAAAATTAAAATACAATTTTAGAATCTAAATAAATAAAATGAAGAATTATATTTCAATTAAGTTTTTTTATTCATTAATAAAACATGTTAGAAAATACCAAAAGTTCATCCAATGTAATTTTAGATACATATATATAGAAATGATGTTTATTTTAATAATTAAAATTAATAAATTATTCAAGTATTTAATTGAAAATGGTTACACCATTAAATGGTCTTAACCTTATATTTTGAAAAAATATATATCTTTTTAAATAAAATTGGTTTTCACATTTCTCTTGTCCTTAAGAATCATAAAATGAAAATAATAAATTTTAATAAATATTTTGTCTATATATATTTCGTTAAAATATTTAATAGAAAATTTAATTAATTTATTGAGGTAAAAATAGATTGATTTCACTAATATAATTTTCCAGCAAATGATTTCGTATATTTTTAAAAGGGGTTTAAATTAATTTTGAGGTATTTTGAATGATAATTTTAATTATTATATTCATGTGCAAAAAAAATATTTTCATAATTTAATTAATCCTATTCATAATCACCATTCCAATAGCTAGGTGAAAATTATAATAATATTTTTACAATAATATAAATACTACATTGTACTTTCATAAAACATGGTCGTTTTTATAGTACAACATATATAATTAACTCTTCATTATTTTTGAAAAAAATCCAATCATAGTAATGCATTTAAATAATTCAAATCAATGAGTATTATATAGCTCATGCACATCCTGTTATTTCTTATAAAGTAATAATAAGATGGTGCTTTCATATAACACAAACTATATTCAATGTTGCATGAAATGAAAAGTATTAAAAAATTTAAATAATTTCCAAAACATATTTCACAAAATAATAGCGTGTTACATTTACCCCCACCCCCAATTGAATTTATAAATCAAAATTATTTTATAATATTTCTATTCTAATATATGAAATTTAATTTAATTTAAACCTACTATGTAAAACTGAATACTAAATATTCTTTTAAAAGTATAATGTATGAACAACAATGGTTACCCAAATAAACTCATAACATGGTTTTTATATTGAAGAACATAGGATTCATGTGAAATCATGGACATTGAATAAAAATATAATAATAATTTTTGATAGGGAGTTATAGAGGACATATTTTAGATGATGTTAACAATCAAAAATACATACCCAAAGATGCTTTAAATTTGTAATTGATTTTATCAAAAATGATCATAAATAGAAACATTTTATTTCAAGACCCTTTTACTAATGTTGATGAATTTTTACAACAATGTATACTTACGTGAATTCATTCCCTTTGCATAGAAATAATCTCACCCATTTTTTGTTCCATAAACAATCCAAAGTTCATCTCTTACTTCAGGGAATACATGTTAATTATTCATTAATAAATCAATAACATATCATGATATCCATAAATAAAATGATCTTCCATTCCATCTATCTTTAGTTAACATCACATAAAAATGGGTAGAATATATTATCCAATATATATAAATCCCTATATGGTGAGATAATAGTTTTATCAATTTAACTCGAAATTATGTTTAACTTAAACACTTCAATTAATGGTTATCATTGTATCCCTTACAATGAATGAAAAACCAAAACATTAGAAAAAAGGTCACTTAATTTTTCAAAAACATCCTATATTGGATCACACATATTTCCTATATTTTACCTTGATTGACAATTAAAAAATAGGTTAATATCATAATATGGTATTCTCTTGAAATATCGTAATAAGTAGAATTTCAAAAAATCCCTATTAAAAACATTCATGATTTCAAAATATTATTCAACATACTATATTAATAGTATCATATATGTGTAAAACATTTCTATTGGATTATTGAATACATATATGAACATGTAGTATATCAATGGGATTTCATTAATATATAATTCATGAAGATAAATATAATTAACACATAAAATCATGTATTTTTATCTAAAGTATTAAGAATAAATTTTTCCTATATATTATTGTTATAGATCCCCTTAAGAAATTACCCACTTTAGATAGCTGAAATTCTGATGAATAACATCATCTATTATAACTATATATGGTTTCCCTTTTTTCAATGGTATTCACATGTTTTTGTTATTGATCATCGTTATTAACCCATAAATTTGAGATAATTTTACATAAATTCACAAACACAGTAAAATTGAAACACTACAGGGTGGGAGGTAATTTTTTAGGTCAATTCTCATTATTCGCATTATTATATAACATTTTCTAATCACTTATTCATTCCTCCACACAATTTCTTTATATTCTATACAATAATAATTTACTCGTAAATTTAATAAAATTACCTCTATCTATCATCCCCCGCATTGTGCATACATGGATATCTCAAATTCTAATCTCTATGGATTATAAATTACCCTTCACAAAAAAAATTTCCTATTCATATCTAAACCATATAAATGATATATAACTCAAACCTCTATTTCCACCTTAATAGCATAAAAAATCATTTTTTGTAATTTGAAATCCTTTATTGATAACACCCTTGTAGAATTGTATTTAATTCATCTACGAATCTATCAACATAAATTTCAAGATTACAGGTAATTTAGAAGGTTCACATTAATATTACAAAAAAAATTAATTATATACACCAACATATTCTTCCTCAATATGTTTATGGTATAGAAATTCCATTTATATATTTTTTCATATAATTCAATGATTTTATATTCCATGATATATCTTTATAAACAACTCTCATTCAATAGATTCAATTTATTCTTTTTTTCCATCGTGTTCTAAATAATGTTCCACCACTTCTATTCATCACATTCCAATCAACAAAAAACCAAAATGATATATTATTTCTATGAACATCGAATAAAAAAATATTTCTTTCTTGGTATTGTTCCCTTTATCACTAACTATGGGATCACATGAACCACTAAATGAATGTGGGATTATTCTCATGATGGACTCAATTATAAGATGATATGTCATTTATTATTTTGGATTTTCACCGTGATTCATTACATAAGAAACCTATGTGAGAATATAAACATTTTTTTATTTCCACTCCCATAATGATAGTTGTATTTGAATGATAATAATATTATTATCCATTTATTTCTGTATTAAATATGTTTTTTGTATTATATCCATATTCAAAATAAGAAATAATATCATTAGAAACACTTATCATAGTGCAAAACCTCACAATCTATTAACATTACCTATATGGTTTCTAAATCTAGAGACATTATTTATTATCATAAAACCTTAAGCACATCCTTGTTTATTAATATACATATTCTATTTAATTATTTATTGATATTTTTAATGAGTTTGTGAGTACCGAAAGAATATCACATAGTAGCGTCAAACCAGTTGTGCAGTAACGCCCATATTCATGCACCGGTCCCCAAATTAGTTAATTTTAATAGGGTTTTTAGATTATAACCCCTGTTTAAATCTACGCTAGATCCAAAACCACTTAATTTTCCTAGAAATGTATTTCATTCTAGTAATCCACTCAATATATCCTTCACCAAAAACCAAAGAAAATTATATTATACATTAACACATCCTTATAAATATCCTTACAGACATCATGAGACATATACTTAGAAATATGCCTATGGATATCGCTAATGTTTTCACAACATTGTTTCCAAATATTGAGTAAAAAATTCATTATATATCATCTATAGGAACCCTTGATTATCATACATCGATTTAACATCAATTTACAAAAATATTCAGAACATTGCGAAATTAAATTCCCTTAGACTGTAATAGTATTGTGTCCATGGAATCTTGGAACATAATATTCTTATCATTTTTAATGACCATCAACATTTATGACAGTGTTCTTCCCCAATAGTACTTATAATACTAAAAAAATCATCATACTCATGGATTGGGAAACATATGAAAGGGTGATATTATATGTCAAAATTGGTAAATAATGGAGATACATAGGTATTAAATGATAATGAGTGTAATATAACATCAGAATAACATTTGAAGATCATACCAAGCATATCAAATATCATAAACTAGATACCTTTCATAAAAATTTTTTTTTCAGAAGAAATAAATGATAATGAGATCTTGAAAATAACACATTAATGATAATTATAGTAATATGAAATTGAATTTTTTATCATACACATAAGAATATAAAATATTATATCAAGGCTACCAACTGATACCTTCGTTTCATGTTAGGATTAGGCTAATCACTGATGTAACTACATTGATCATGGGATAACAACATGTGTACATATTATTTTGAGTATTTGGGTAAAACTCGTGTACCATCTTGTTTTAATTCTCGGTATATAAACCATGTAAAATCTTGTTTTTAGTAATTTTCTACAAGAAATTTTCCTTCTTGTTTTCGGACATGGTCTACGACCCATATAGCAACCTGTTTTCCGGATTAGGATACAACCTATCTATAATCTTGTTTTTTGGCATGTGCTACAGCCCATGTATCCTCTCTAGTTAGGCCTTAGGGTGTAATATGTAGATCCCTTGAGCTCATATATATTTATCATTACTTAATTCATTGGAGATAGATATATGTATTTCAATTCAAATTACACAATCATACATACATGTTCTATAGGATAATAAAGTTCTCATCATATCATGACCCATAAAATGGTATTGGTTTAATAAAAATAATATCATAACACATTCAATTAAATGGTTATCATAAAAATTTCATCATATAAAAACAAAGGGAATAGAGAATGGTTTCATAATCATTTAAAAGAAGAATAAATCCCGAATTAAAGAGGAATTCAGAAGCATTTATCATGGTATAACACATTGAAAAAAATAGAGTCCATAAACATCTAGACATAAACATATGAAAAAATCCAACAAATAATATAAATGGTATCCATATTTTAAATCCATAATAATTAATACACTATATAAAAAGATTTAATCATTAATAGAGAAGTAATGTTAAAGATAACATTGATCATATTATAAATTAAATAAAAATTCGATTAAAATCAATTTTTATGCATAAATTTTTTTCCAAAATATAATTCTTTGAAGAACACTATTAAAACATATTAAAAAATATATGATAATTATTTGAAACATTCCATCAGGAAAATATTTTTTCCACTTCCATATTTTTTTAAAAAATAAATCACGTTTCAAAAATTGATTATTTTAAAATATACTTAAACGAATATAATGTATGTTTTGAAAATAATTTAAAACACTTGAATAACCTAAAATTTATTGGAAGAATTATTTATCTAAAAATAATCTTTAAAAGTTTTATTACAATCTTTAATAATCATTAAAAACACTTAATGAACAAAAAAACATTTTTTGAAAAAAACATTGAAAAGAACATTAAAAACAAAACATTTATAGAATATTAGATAATATTATATTATTAAATAATTGATCTTGTAAAATTGAAAGAGGTTCATAATATAAATTACACCCATGGAATTAGATAAATATATATATTCAAGATAATCCTTTTATCTTATAAATGTTTTATAAAAGAACCCCTATCGAAAAATGAAATAACTATTACATTTTTAAATCCATTATTTTAAAACATAAACCATGAGTAAAAATTGTATTTAAATGTAATTAGAGATTATTAGAAAAATATAGAAATCATTTTTAGAAATCATTAACTTTAATGAATATAGTTTGTGGACAAAAAAAAGATAATGTGTGAATTTAACAAAACAATTTCATAATAATATTAAGTTCAAAATGTGTAAAATTGTACCATTACGTGAAGAAAAAATTAATAACCAATGTCTATGAAAATTATTGATATTAATTGAAATATGGATCATAATAATTCATTAATGGAAGAATAATCATTAAAAGTCATTATAAATGATGATATTGTTGAAATAAACTATTACAACGTTTTAAAAATTGAATTGAAATCCCTATGAGACAATCAAAGTACATGAATCTAAAAAATAATGAAAATAAATTTATTAATGATATAAAATTTAAATTTTTAGTATCCACACCTCATAAAAGAGTATGGGTGTTTTAGTTGGATTTTTTTTCAAACAAGAAAATTTTATTCAAGATTACCTTACTGAATTTTTAACATTTAAACCATAAAACATATAAAAGAGAGATATTGAAATGTATCTATAAATTATAATAGATTTATATATAATAATCATAGAACACAATCATCATAATTACATAATCCACACAAATTAAATGAATGGTGAATTTGGCATAAGTCTCATAGAAATAAAAGATAAACTATAAACCATCCAACTACTTGAGTAACATTAGAATCTGGAATGACAAGAAAATATTAAAATAAATTGAAACATATAATACATGTAAATAAAATAAATTAATGATATAACGTGTTATAAGGAATTATATTCAACAAAAAATTGAATATTATGTGAATATATCATATATCTCAAGGAAATAAATGTGAGATGAGAAAACCCTTACATTTTCTACTTACAAGTTTATACATCCTATTCAATAAGTAAAAATTTATTATAACAATAACATTTAATAATAATATTATATAAATTTCCATATGAAATTTTATTATGACATTATATTACCCCTTTAATAATAATTCAATGTTAATGTTATGTTTCCGGTAATATCCAATTTTTAGTATATGTTTTGGCTTGTTATTTTTTATCATATCAAAAAAACAATAATTTAATTATTTATATAATTAAAAATAATTTATAAATATCATATATATTCAATATCGTGTTATTTATAATAATATAAAATTTATTTAAATATGAGATGGAATACATAATTAAATGAGATGGTAAGTCATATATACCCATGAATAATGTTTCCTTTTTATTGATATATTCAATGAACGAAAGAAAATGCCATATATGAATGTATATATATATAATATAATTCAAAAATAAATATTTTTTATTATACCTAATATATTTTAACTAAACCCATCAATAATACATTATATTTTTAGTTTGAACGAAACTAATTGCATTGAGGTGGCGATGCTCCACACGTATATAAATAAAGTTATCATATTACAAAAAATTATAAATCATTATGGTCTATGATATATAAGAAAAGAAAAAGTAATAAATAATAGTTCTTCCAAATAAAATCATTATTTACATCATAATCCATAAACATTAGAAGTGGTAAAGGATAAATGAACCACGTCAATTTTTAAGACGATAGTCCACCGTACAAATGAATTGTTAGTTTGTGACACATTTGAATGAAGTGTGTGTAGTGTTTGTTATAACACTTAGAAAAAAAGTATTTGTATATAATGGATACTTTTATTGTCATATAAAAATTGAATACTATGAAATTAATGGGTGTCTAAATAAATAAAACAGAAATTCCCGTTGAATAACGTTGCATCTTTTTTCTGGTAACTCCTTATGGTTTTCACCATATGGCCTACATGGTTGGATTTCTTCCCAATGTGAGAAATATAGGATGAAGGCATGTATTTTGGGAAGTTATTTGTGTAGGTTTTTTTCCAAGCTAATGTTTTTGAGAGGTGTTATGTTTGAGGTATGTGAGAAAGACATTTATAAGATAAGAAAAGTACATGTTGGGTATTATTGTGTGGATTTGAGTGATTCCCACAGATTGATCATAAAAAAGGGTACCAAAAGACTATTATATATAATTATACAGTAAATTGTAGAATTGTGGAAATAATGTCATTTTTGACATGTTTTGATTCATTTTTACACCATTTATTTAGTGTTTAATAAATAATTATGCTAATTTTTATGATAAAACCTGAATTTTTTTTAATTCCATTCATTAATAATTTTGGTCAAAAGTCATGTTCACCTTTTTATAATATTTTGATTATTCTTTTCCCAAATATATAATAAATTTTCCTAAATTATATTCACCTAATAGGATGAAATTAATTTATATTTAATCTCACAAATAAGATAAAATAATGGGAATCTATTGTTAAACTATTCAAAAAATTGAATTTTTTTATACACTATTTTAATGTGACGATGAAGTGGTTATACCCATTATGATGATGGATGATGGTATGAAATGTGCTATTATTGAATATTGTATTGAGGCAACTTTGGTTTGGGGTTTGTTTTTTATGTATGATTTTCTTTTTTGGATGTTGTATTTTGGTTTCCCCTCTAATGTCAGTTTGTGGTTCCAACTGATCCTTAAAGTGGATTTTGAATAAAACAAATTTTATTTCATAAAGGATTTTTTGTACTCATAAAAAAAATTATATTTCTATGAAATGTAAAAATAATTCACCAAAACAAAGTATATATATTATGATTTTGAAATGATGTATGTTTTTTCAAAAAGAATTTTTAAAATTCTCAAAAGGATTATTCATAATTGGAAATCCATTAATAGGTATTAAAAAAACCTTTTAAGAAAATATATATCATTGTGGTTAAAATTGGTTTTATTCAAATATCTTGGATAGAAAACACATAATATTAATGACAAATAGTTTATTAAATATTATATATATATAAATAAATAATTTATAAAATGTTAGTTAATTTATTTATTATGAAAAAATGAGTTTTATTTTTTAAATATAATCTTCTAGTAAAATATTTATTATATCATCAAAAGTGTTTAACTTTAATATATAGTTAATTAAGAATGAGAAAAATATTATTATATAAATTTGTATTGCATATATTTGAAATTTAATTAGTATTACTCATTACTACATTTATAACAGCTAGATAAATATTATAATAATATTTTTATAAAAGTAATAATCATAAATTATTGATTCTTAAAACTAAGGATTTTATATAATGATATCGATCAAATAAACACGAAATTGTTCATAACACATGAAAAATAGTGTTTCGTGTACGAAGGTTTGTATAAGTGTTTCATGATTTACATAATTGATGTTGTATTCTGTTGAATGAATGAATGACATGGTTTTTTGTAAAACAAAAACTACATTATAGGTTTCATTAAATTTATAATATCAAATAGTTCAAATTAATTTAAAATATATATATTTGAAGAAATACATGGGTTTTTAATTGGGGTTCATTTTTTAATGATGAATTTTTCATAATGTTTTTTCGACCATTTATTAGTTTGATCAATTCCTTGGTCTCTTTTATTCTGTTCCCTGGATAATTGATTTCCAATATAATGATTTGAGGTAGGTGGTTTCAAAATATACTTCATACCAATTGAGATTATAATTTCAAAATTGAATTAAAATTGATTTTTGATTGATTTATATATAATGAAATAAAATTACTGACATGTATTATCAAATTAAATTTTGTGTGTATCAACCAATAAGGAAATAGATATTGAAATAAATTATTAATTATCATAAAATGATATCCCATTTAAATGAGTGATTTTATGAATGAAATTGACGATTTATAAAAGTTGAATGCCTGAAATGAGTGATAGATTTTGAATGAAATTAATTTTTTAAAATTTCGTTTGTTTTTAATAAAACTATTTGATGTTTTTTTTAAAATGTGATGACATGTTGAAAATGTGATTTGGGTCATTCTTTATGAATAGTTTTTCAATGGATTTGAGATGAAAACTTCCCCTTGGTTCTTTTATTTGAATAGTATGGGAGACTCGTCAGTATGGTGGGTAGTCCTAGAAAAAATGTAATGATTGTATTAAACTAATATAGATTCAACCATTAACAATTCCAAAAATAGGCTATATCAGTGATATGAGACAACTGACTATTATTACGTTGTAAAAAGATGGAAGTTTTCATCACATGAAAAAAATATGATAATCGTAGACTTTTTCATCAATTATATTTTAGATAATAAAGAATAGATTTTACAACATTAAAGAAGAACCAATAAAAGAACTCTTTATCAAAGGTTTTTTTTCACTGATTAATGATTTTTAAAAATAACCTCCCCACAAAGCCCCTTTCTCCAGAATCATGACCCCTTTTCAAGAGATGTTTACTCCCCTACTTATTGTGATGCACCCCCATCCATTCTACCCAGTACTGATGAAAAATAACACACCCTTCCTCATCACTATAATGGGGGATGTAACTACCTTCCCATTCTAGTAATTGACTATGCGAACTATTTTCTTCATTTTGATTACCTTTACCACTATTCCAATTATTTTTTTATCATACACTATTTTTATTTATTTATATATATTTTTGAACTGTGATATACATGAATACACACAGTTAAATTTTATTCAATATAGTAGAAATTAATAATAATTTTTATATATTTTAAATTTTATTTATTTATTTATTAATACACAAACATATGTATATATAAACATTATATATATATTTGTATTAATATATATATTTTCATATATTTTTACAATTTATAAAAAAATGATATGATATTGTTTTAAATAGATGGGATATGAATTAATTTCATATTATTTATATAATTATATATATAAAAATTTGAAAACAATTTTTAATTTTAGTATATAATTTTTTACGTGACATTTTTATTTATATAACATTATATTTACATATAAATTTACTCCTATTTATATGAAAATGTTTATTTAGATTTTAAATTTTTATTATGTATCTAAAAATATTTAATTTAAATACAATTGTAAAACATATTTATTTATAGTTAAATATCATTAAATATATATTTATAAATGATTTATATAATGGATGTTGGTAAATATTCTTAAACACCCATACACAAACACAAACACACGTAAAAATTTATTTTTTTCAAATACATGTATATGTATATATGAGTTTTAATTTAAATTTATTTGAATATACATTTATCTATATATTCATTTATTGAACGAAAAGTGTTTATATATTAAAAATAATTCATTTTTAAGGGAAATAAAATGGGTAATTGATTACATTAAATAAATATAAAATAAATAATTATTTCTATTTATTTTATATATTTAAAAATTCATTTTTTTAAATATTGTTATCTATGTATATGTATGATTGATTTACAAAACTTAATGGTATGAAAATATAAATATATTTAATTATATATTAATCTACATTATGAAAAATGATAACATTTATAAACCATAAAATCTATATTAATGTTATCCCATAAAAATGTTTTGTTTTTATTTGAAAAGGAAAAAATGGATCACTTAAACAATGTTGAAAATGCATATAATTTTAAAAAATGGGAATTCCAATGATAAATTAGTTTTTTAGGCCTTCTAGGAATTTTTTATCTCAAAAAGATAGTGTCTAAGCCCCCCCCCCAAGTCAACATTGAATTGATATATTTTCAATATTCAATTTGATACGTAGTTCTACTGAAACAGACCTCTTTATCAATATTTATTGTAATTTGATTTTCATGTCAGGTTTTCAACAAATATTACATTATTCATTACTTAATTTTATTGTTAGATCACCCAAATATTAGTAAAAACAATTACACAATGAATGTTATCTTATTATTGATTTATATAATATAGAGACTAATTTATAATCCATTTTAACTAAATATCTTATAAATTAAATATAAAGTTTAATTGTTCAGTATTTTAATCACAATTTGAAATATATATTATTTCATTTATACATGTATAATTATATAATATCATGATAATTTTATTTTAATTTTTTTTATAAAATATACGATTTATCATTGTTGGAAAATACATTTGATAAGGGGGTTTTGGTGGTGCATTTTTTCTAGTATAGATAAAGATGACACTTTATCTGCACTTTCTCATTATCATTTACAAATGGGACCCTTTAGCAGTGATTTTTATTAACATTGATAGAGGCCCCATTTTATAAACATTTTTTAGCTATAATAATAGCCCCACATTTATCAGTTCTTTTGTATCACTAATATAGGCTCCTTCTATCATCTTTTTTATCAATCACTCATAAACATGGTCTTTTTAGAACTTGTAGATAGCCGTAATATATATTAGTGATATTAAAGGCTAAATCTAAATTAATGTTATATCTAAATATACATGTATTAATGATGACATCTACATAAATCATTGATGAGAACATGGGGTTTAATATTTAATGTTGACTCTTATTCCCTCAGTGCCATATATTTAATAGAAGTGTGTACACTAAGAGACATATATCAATTAATGTGTGAGAACCCTTAGTAATTAATGTACCTAATCATGTATATTATTACAATCATACGATGATTGAAATTGAATTATTACATGGAAGTAATTATGAAATGTTTACTAAATTCCCATTTTGAGTGATAATATTATTCATGGATCCTATGATGTAAATTATTTTTTAAACTCTCATTATACCTTTCATTAAAAAGATTTCAAAGTATTGATTCACCAAAAATTGTACAGAATATTACTATAACATGTTTTTTATGTGTTCATATTTTGATCATTTCATTTTTTATGGCTTTTGGATTGCATATTGATATCCTACAAGGATAGTATTTATCACATGTTATATATTACACTGGTAGAATATAGAAATTATTTTGTCAGGTCTAAGAAAAAGGATCAAACCACATTAATATAGTTTTTTTTCTTATTGATATACCTTTAGAGTTGATTGTGATAGGTAGATAAGGTCACAAACCTACTACAAATATATTTTAGTGATGTTGTTATCATTTATTTTATTGAGGTATTAAATTGATGTTCTATCTCAGATTGTGTAAAAACGTTTTTGTGAAAAAATTTTATTGTTTAATATTTTGTACAAACAAATAGTTTTGGATTCGATTTTGATACTTTTTATTACTTTTTAATTATTTTTGGTAAATCTACCCCTTCATAATTCATGGTGTCATGGTTCTAGTTGTAGACCATTGGGGTTTGAAAAAATATTTTGGGTCATTTTACGGATGAATTGGGAACCATTGTATCACTTTCATTAGGTTACCAAGGGGAATGTTATTATAAAATATAGGCTCTGTCTTTTAATGGATATCAAAATATTGTTTGGGATGTATTGGTATATATGAGACAATATAGTTTATAAGTAAGGTCAGTTTGTTAATGTGTGTATTCCAAACTCTCATCATGGTGATTTATAAGTCGACATTGGTGGTAGGAAAAAATAAAATTAGGAATTACTTGAAATGATTCCATAAATTTTAAAAACAATAATATGAGTTCTTATATACAATGTTTAGTTCCTATTGATAGGTTATATGTTCATGTTTCTATTGAATAATGTTTCCTTTTATATTTTTGAATTTTTTTTAGTATCGTGCATCGAAGAAGAATTCTGAGCAGGATTTAGGAGGGTGTATCAGATGAATAAAAAATACGAAGAGCCATATTTTAAAAAAAAAACATAGTGGTTGTAATGTATAATACCCTATCTATGTATCAGAATGTAAAACCTCAACTACTTAATATTGATTAATGGGAACCTCTATGTAATTATGTTAATGATAAATCTCAATATTTTATATATTAGAAACCTTCGTCCATATTTGGAATATATAACCCCCAAGATGATGAGGAAATATTGGGAAATTTTGATCAATTGTAGATTTTCATGGATTTTTTGGATTCAAATAAGGTGATTTTTGATGAATTCAACCTTTAGGTGCTAACTAGTTATTGGTTGGATTTTATTGTTCAATAAAAGTTAAAGGAGTTATTGGAGGGGAAAGTGTTCGAGACCCTCTTTGAAAAATAAATAATTATATAGTAAATTGTATAGGATATGTCCATTTATTTCCTTAACGTTAATTAATGTGATTGGACAGAAAATGAAAACACTAATTAAATTAATAAACATGCACAACGGTCACAAGAGGTCGTATCAAAATAGATGTTGATTTCTTGGAGGATTAAAATGGGTATTCAATAAAATATCTAATGTCAAGTTATTATTATTAATCTGACTATATATATAAATGTTTTGAATAATGATTTCATGGTGGAAGTTGACATAGATTATATGTGAAGGTTGATTTTGGAACCTACTACTTGTAATAGTAGTTGAAATGGTTACAATATGTGGAAGAGAATAAGGAATAATCCTAAAATATGAAATATTAGTTGTCTTCCATGACATAAAAAACTCAAGATAATAAATACTCTCATCTAATGTCCAAATGACTTGCTTCCATTCTGGAAATATTAAGCACATTATGCACACCATGACTGATCCAGAAAATATTTACACCTCATGAAATGATATGGTCATCTATAAGGGTTTCACTAAATTTTTACAACATTATAAGGTTGAATTGGCTCATTGCTACTGAGATGATCTAGGATGAAGTAAAATTCATCATGAATAATTCGGATATAACCATACACATATGGTAAAAATAAATTCACTTAATAAATGAATAACTATGGGAACTAGTATGGGTTATAAAATATTAAGAGTTACCCTTGAAAAGTATTCATCATTAACGACTTATTTATTTCATAATGAAGCATCTAAATATTTTTTATCAACATGAATTTTGGTCTTATTGAATATTTAAATGCATCACATTATTTATGTGATGGAAATTAAAACAACTCTATATATGAATATGGAATAATGTCTCTGGTTCCCCTTTTATGCTTTTTATTTAATGATGATTTAGCTACTTAATAACATTTTTCTTGAAATAAATCATATTTATGTTTTTCATCAAATGGGATTATTTATTTCTCAATAATCTCAAATTGACTATTATCATCTATATGTTTCCTTTATGGTCCTATATGGATAGTTCAATGTTTTCCACATAGAATGGGACTCGATGGTTACATGAGAAAATATATTCTTCTAGCGTTGGGTTAGATGATGTTATATTTTTTGTTCAGAATGAGAAGAAATAATACTTTATGGATATTCATATACTATCTGTAGGAATTATGTATGTTTTTCCAGGAAATTTCCTATTATACCACTTTTGGTTTAGCTGGTCTTCATTATTGAATTAATATAGGATCAAAAACAAAATCTATATCCTTTTACCATTTAGAACCGTTTGAATTAAAAGAACAAATGGATCATTTGTAAACCATGACCACCAAAAGATTCATTCGAACTAATTTTTCATTGTATATCACACTATTTTTTTTCATTAATATTGGTGATGGAACCCTATAAATCTGTATTGACTAGTAAAAGAATAATTAGGTTATCATCATGATTAGTTACCCATTTTAGAAAATTTACGTTTTATTTTTCACCTAAAATTGTTGATGTGGTACTCCAATATCAATATTTGATCTTGATTTTACAAGATTAGGATTAAGAAATATGAATTTCCAAAGATGGAATTTATGATTTGGTGTATACAATATGAATATCTTGTTACAAAATTTATATTGACCATCATTTTCAGTGTGTATATGTAACTAATGATCATGATATTAAACCAGTATATCATATATTTATTTTTTTCCCTATAAATATAATGTATAATTCAAAAAACAATGAGTATTATGGAATTATTTTTAGTTTAGTTTTGGACATTGTGTGGAATCATAGACATTAAACTAATGTAGAAATATTCCAATTAAAAATTATGGATGGAAATATGTAAGGTATTTTGATCCCAATACATGGTATTTATATTGATACAGAAATGTTGAGTTTTAATTTTTCATAGGAAGAATCAATAAAAATCCTCGACATTCAAATCTTAATTGATTTTCTTGGATAATATCTTTTAATTGAGATATATTTCTATAAGATGGATTCTCTTTTTTCAAATCAACTATGGTGTATGTGAGGATAATTTGGGATTCAAAATTTTCAACCTACATCAATGAGTAGAGTCATTATTTTACATTTTCACCAATGATAGATTATACAGAAGGATGGGTAGGGTAAATGTTATTTTATGATGTTTCGAGTTTATGATTTTATTATTTTATCCATATTAGTGATCACAAGGTAGATTATGGGTCTCATTAAAGTGGAAACATTTTTGAAAGTATCACGTAAATGATCTGTATCATACATTTATAATTAAATCTCATAAGTCATTTTATACTACATTTTCTGCGTAAGGTATAAAATTTACAAAAATCACATGTGAATGAGTTATATATATTTATACAATGTCTTGAATACATGAATGATTTTATGGGTGGAATACCTATAATATTTTATAATTTATATTTCCTACACTCTTATAAACATAACTTTTTTATTCCAAAATCATGAATTTTCTATCCCGTGCTGTGATGGAATTGTCATATGAGTGGAATATACTCATATTATTTTCTAACATGATTTAAGGTGTCTAGTTGGATGAAAATGGTTTTTTCCTACCATGTATACATGTCTTGGCCTCTATTATGGACATGAAATTCCATGATTTGTATCGGGATAATGAGTTCTGAGGAATCATGGAATTGTCATATGAGTGGAATATACTCATATCATTGGTGTTTTTATTATTTAACCTAAAATATTTTATATAAATTTTTATACTAATAATTCATGTTAGGGTGTTCATCGGGTAATGACTAGTATATTTTATGATATGTAGAATTAATTTTATCATCTATTCCTAAAATATGACATAAAAAATTTTGTTTCCTAATGTTATACTAGTCTATTGATCAAACATATGAAATAGAATCCATAAAAATTATGCAACCTCTCCCCTCGTGGATTTTTAAAATGGATGATATATCATTATATTTTCTTTTTTTATAATGATGTTCAATGTGAAGAAAAAATTAAAATTGCATAGTGATTTAATAGTTGACCATATCAGTTCACTTATTTCTTATTAATGATTCTACCAAAGCTAAAAATTTATGAAACCTTTATCGCTCAGATATTAATAGGTTCCATGGGGTTCTATATACCATTTCTTATAATAAGAATCATGTATAAAAATCATGTTTTTTTAGTAGTCTCCCGGATATGATAGTATCCCTTTTCATGTTGATAATAGCATTACCTTCTCAATTTGTTTATAATGCTAAAAAATATTATTTGTGATGACTAAAATATAAATTTTCCATAATTTTGATATAATTGAATTTCAAATTTGAAGTAGCAAAAAATACTGAGAGAAAAAAAATATTTGTCTCATTATTAATACTAATTATAATATTTTAGATGGGTTCAGGGATTTAAAAACAATAAAAATTGGAACCATGAAACGATGTAATTCATATGATTAAACTATAAATGAAATGTTATACCAACACTAAATATGGTATGAAAATAGAATTATATGAATATAATAGATATTATCAAAGGTATTTGATGAAAACCGTTTAGAATGATTTAGTAAATGATAATGTATGGTTGAAATTTTATAAGATGTAAATGGGAATGTGTCATCTCAGATATGTACATTGCTTTATAGTTACATGAACATCATTTGATTTGAACTTTGGGAATTTAGACCTTTTATTAAAATACTACTATATGAATTAGTGTTTATAATGGCTACAAAAAAATAATAATCATTGAAAAAATAAAAAATTATTTCATCAACTAGTAGAGTCATTTCATTTATACCTCATTAATCAGAACATTTGAGGGAGGTCGAATCAATTTGTTTCTCCCATGACCAAGCGTAGGAAGAACTTTAAAAAACAAGTCTTCATCATAATCACCCATAAGAGATGTTTATGTTATTAAGGATCATCAGTAAGTCTGTTCTAGTTAATCTACCTAATGAAACCATCACAACAGAATATCATACCATTAAGGAATATGTTCGTGTAATATATTTTAAAATAGAATTTATTTTATATAACTGATATATATATTTCAATTTTATTTTATTATAATTTTTCTAATAAAATACACATCATTATATGATGAATTTTATAAATTATTTATTTATTAAAAATATTAAATAAATGTATTTTCAGAAATAATATGTGTGGAATTATAATTTAAGTATACAAAATAAAATTATATTTCATAAAATTTTATTATAAAACAATATTAATTTTAATAATAATGATAACATAATTTTATAATGTCCTATTAAATTATCATAAGAGTATGAAATTTAAATGTGTCATACAAAATATTATATTTTAATTAAAAATGTATTTTTTAGAAGATCAATGTATTACATTTAGATTATTATTTTTAAAATTTGAATTTAATTTTGAAATTATCACATTAAAATTAGGCCAGGGTGAAATTTTGAGCATATTTAAAAATACATCATTTTTTAGTTAAACATACCATTTTTGTTTTTGATTTTTTTTTTGAATTCAGATGTATGTTATAATGATATAAGAGTTACTAATTGTAAATTCGACCAATTATGTGTTATTTTATTAATTTTAAGTTTTTTATTGGATTTAAATAAAATAATGAACTAATAAATAAATTTTTAAATTTTAAATGGGAACTTTTTTATTTTAAAAGAATTATTTTGTAAAAACAATAGTTTTTTATTCCCACAATAAATTTTAAAAAAAGGATTTAAAATCTATTAAATTATAACTATAAGAATATTAACCAATAGATTTTATACCATGAGAAAATAACAATTGAAAGACAATATTTATAATTTTTCCACAACCTAGTATTCCTATAATTATAAATAAAAATTATTTAAAAATTGAACCAATTTTATAATAAATACCACCAAATCATAACATTCATCCCAACCCAAATCCTTCATCCATTAATGTCTGGATATTTGTTTCTCTAAAAGTGTCCCTTATTGGTCTCATTAATTTTTAAACATTCACTCTTAAGTTATATGAAGCCACTCATCAGGGTAAGGGAACTATAGAATTTTTCATTTCCATCAAACTACCAATTCTGTAGTTTGGATTATAAATCTTTATTAAATTTTTTTTTGAAAATATTATATAAACTATTACATTAAAATAATTTCTTAATAATGGTATTAATTTTTTACCTCTAATAATAACATTTAATTAAACCATGTTGTGTACTGTTGAGCTAGAAAATTCATTTCTTGAATTTCCCTATATTACATGAAATAATATTATATATTCAACACCAACACTCTTCCATATCCATGTGAATTTACAAATATTTAATTTTAATTAATATATTTGTTGATTTATATGCCTAAAATCCACATTCATTTTCTATTAGTTAAAAATGTTGTATTGTTAATGTCTTTAATGACATTTAGATTGAATTATTTTATTTGAAACTCATTCTTCATTCTCATCTAGTAATTTATGAAATTTTTTATAATTATCAATTTGGATCCAATGAGTTGTGTAATATAAAAGGTTCACCCTAATGTTAATCCAAGTCAATTGGTGACGAATTAATCTACATAGGTAAATTATTTTATTATAACAAACAGATAATGATGATAATTTTGTTTTATTATAAGGTAATGATAATCATTTGTTAAAATCATAGGAATGTATCATATTTAAATTATATCCTCATTTACATGTTATATATAATTTAATTAAATATTTATGTCATTTTGTGCCCATTTCTTATTCCTAATTATTATTCAGGTTTTTCTTATATTTAATCCCATATTAGGCTCCATAATAACACTTTTCTATTGATGTATTTCATAGGAATTTATTAATGTAATGTGACTTAAGAAATATTTATGTATTATTTTTTCAAGATTAATAAATAATGTTTATTTTATTTATTCTTTATATAATTCATGTACTATATATATTTTTTTCAAGACATCGTTCCACAAAATAGCCCTCAGATTTATTAATTTAATATATGTAAATAAATTATATTAAAAGTCACTTATTAAAAATAGGTGATATCATAATTTTTTATATAGTTAAGGTTTACTTGTTTATATAAATTAGTTCTAGAAAATATTAGTAAGATAAATAGGGGTATGAATTAATATATAAAATCATCCTCAAAATTGGGTGAGGAATAAAGATAAATGATTCCATGTAATAAAACCCCTGTTAGAATTCTAATATTGTAATTGGTTTTGCAATAGATTCATATAGGGTTGATAAACCTAAAAAGAGTCTGTTAGGAATATCATAATCATAATTATGATGCATAATGAGTGGTCCTTTACATTTCACCAAGATTGAGGCTCACAGTGGATATGATCTAGTTAATCACATGCTACTTACATGCCATTTTTAAGGATATATATAGATAATTAAACCTTTTTTTATATTGATGTATATCATTTTTGAAGCATTTTATTTGAAATTACTTGCATTAATATATCTTTTAGAATTGTTAAAAGATTATAAATATAGTGGTATTTATCACATTGGTTTTCTTTTTTAGATCAAAATGATAGGGAATAGACAGACTAGTTTAAATAAAAAAAATTTAGAAAATGTGATGGATTATTTAAAAATTAGGTGGGATATAGAGTGAAAATATTACTAATAAGGTATAATCATTTATCTCATGTTATGAATAATAACTAAATCTGTTTTGATTGTTCAACTTCTCCAAGGCATAATAAATTGGAAGTTGAATCATTATTACAACAATGATGGAATATTATTAGTGGAACCATGAATCCAATGATCATGAATCTACCGAATTGTATTATAGAATATATTTTTTATGTATATTATTGGGGATGAAAATGATATATTTAATGTATATTGTATCGATATAGATGTTGATCAGGGTGGAAGGTGATAATAAATATGAATCCAACGGATGAGGGGGATTCCATACAATTGAGATACATAAAAAAGTATTCTTCCAAATATATTTTCTTTATAACCTTGGTAGAAAAATGGAGAATACATTCCTTGCATTAATAAAATTCTAATATAAATTTAGGGGAATTATTAGATAAAAATTTCAAGGCATGGGTAATAAGATTCATGAATTTCCATTAATTACGTCATTATAATGAATAATTCTTTGGTGAACTTAGACCATATAAAAAAATATAAATTCAAGACATTATGAGTTTTGAGGGAATGGTATGATGTGAAGTCAATGTCATGATACCCATGAAACTCTTATATGGAATAAAATATAGAGAATGATTGAGAGAATATTCCAATATAATTCGAATGGGAAGAATGTATAACATCCCATGAAAATTAAACATGGTAAAAATAATTTGGGGATTTATCTAAAGAGAACTAGTATGTGAATTAATTTTTTGATGATATAATATGTAGATTAATGACAGCTCCATCCATATTTATGTATTTCATGAGTATAGTCAATGATGGATACATTGATATATTTATAGTATTATTATTTAATGATATTATGATATAATTTAATAGTCATGCATATTATGAGGATTTTATAATAGCCTTATTATATACATTAAGGAATGTAATGTTTTTTTAGAAAAATTAGTATATGGGAGTTTTGTTTCTCCAAATTTTAATTCATGGTTCAATTAATTTCCTATGAAGAAATCCCTATGGATCCATTCAATAAAAAAACCATAGTGAATTTTACACATCCTAAAACATTATAAAATATCCAAAAATTTAATGGTCTAATAGTCTACTGTTGAAGTATTATGAAAAAATCACATCATTCTAATCAACTAATCATGTTCAATGAAATTAATTTAATTATGTCTACAAGAATGATTGTGATTAATTTTTCTATGAACTAAAGTGGATAACGTTTAGTGTACTTATTATAACTGCACCCTCTGTTAGAGATGGATTTCTTATTAATATTAGGCTTAAAAAATGTTTTTGATTAGTTTTTATTACAAATATAATGGTTATCACATATGTAGATAGATGGTTAATGCCCAAGGGGAAGAATTATCCTTCTCATAAAATGGAGTTATCAGGAATCAGTTTCTCCATAATGATAGGGAGACAAAATTATTGTATGTTAAAATATGATACAAGCATAGAATATGAAATTTGAAATTATTATCCATACAAAAGGAAAAGGGAAATGAGATAGAGGATGTGGCTGGATTTTCATAAATTTTTTGATATTATAATTCATTTTCATCGTAGATGGGAACAAAAAGTTGAAAATGAATTTTGTAGGACTAATCCGGGAGTTATTATAATTATTATGATTAAAGGAGATCCACATATTAATGAAATATTATGGAAGAACATGGGAATCATATTATAAGGGACAACATTAATCATATTCCTACTTCTTTCTCAATGTTCATTTCTAGAGAATATTAAGAATTATTGATGTGATGTCCCATTATTAAGAATCAAGATAGAGTCTTTGAATAATGTGATGTCTCATAAGTTAAATATTAATTAAGTTCATTTGTTAAAATATTTATGGAGATATATATTCCATATAATATAGAGATAAAAAATAATGTGATGTTTGAATCTCATGTCTTCACATTCTCTATACATCCCAATAGAAATAAATTGTATAATAACCATCATTATCACTATTTGTGGGATAAAATGGAAAATTTATATTTATAATTATATTTTATGGATTCTAGAGTTTCACAATTTTAATGAACTTATCCAACCTCGAACTGGGGTATTACAACCACTGTCATTAGGAATTTAGTGCTGGGAGAATAACATAATCCATAGGATCACCAGATTTTGATGACATTTATGGATTTCAATTAATCATGGGTAATCATAGACAAATATAATATATCACAACCATTAATTAATTTAATTTTATTTTTCATTAATTTCTTTTCATTTTTTGTTTTTGTGGATTTCCCATGAATTTTAGGAGGAGGGTGTGGTTATATCATGATTGGGTCCAAACGTGAGCCCATTTATATATTAAAAACCAAATTAATTTGTTTAATAACTTTTTTTTATCATTTTTCATTTATTCCACATCAAACTTTTCCTACCATGTCTTATTAAAACAACCATATCAATTGGGAACCATCACGAAATCATAATAATGGTGGATTCATGTGATTTATTCAGTCATTGGGTGAACCCGTGATCTCATTTCCAGTTTTTAAAAAAAAAATTAAATTTTTTATATGTATTTCATTTATAAATGTTTATATGTCATTCCACCTCTCTCTTGAGTCCAAAATCCCTAGGCACACCGCAATTTTCCATTTTTCTTTTTGGGATCTCATCATAATTGGGGAATTGGGTGAACATCATAACAGTTTCGGAAATCGTCTGAATATGAAAATGAAATCTTTTCATTCATAAATCATTCATTTTTTATTCTTTTTCCCAGATTTCATTCCACACATGACCTCATCATCATCATTCGAACCTCCTTTTCAATTTTTTTACTAGGAGATTCAACTACCAGTGTATTTGGGTAAATTATTTCAAACGTTCTCAAGTAAGTGATTTTTCTATCTTGTTCCATCCATTTAAGTAGGGTTTCTTCAACTATTCATGAATATGCAAATGTCCAGAAGTTATGGTGTCATACTAATGGTTTTTTTAGTTTCTTGATCAAATTTATTGGTTTTTGTTTTATTTTCACTCCAATTTGGTGTGGCAGTAGTGCGGTTGATGTGTATCACACGGATTTGAGGGTTTTAAAAATATTTGATATGATATTACATATGTAATAATTGTAGAATGATTTATCGTGCAAGATTTAAAATCATTTTTATATTCGTATTTCTTTATTTTTTGTTTGAATACTATTTTTTGGTAGTAGTTGAAAAGGAGTTGATTTTTAAATTCTAAATTTTTGTGAAAATTGGTGTTTTACTTGAACATTAAATGGTGTACCAATTGATGTTATTTTTAATTCATATAATTCTTTTTTAAAATGTTTCTATGTTTCTAAATTAGATTTGGTGAAATATGGGTTTGTATTTAGTGCTGAAATAGGGGGTTTAAATGGATATTATGTGCAAGCCTTTATTATAACTTGTGAAATTGTTTAATGTGTATTTGAAGTGTTTTTTTGGTTTTAAATATTCTGAGATTAATGTTTAGCTAATATTTTTAGTGTCTATGACCAGAAATGATGTTTTAATGTGTGAATGAAATTACATTTCATGTGGATGTTTTTAGAGAATAAGGAGGGAAACCTGTGTATCTAGGTGGGTGGACATGTAATTGGATCCTCATGATCCATATTGGCTTTGTCAATGTTTCAAATTGAATTTTTTACATTTACCATAATAAAAAACTATTATAATGTTGATTTTGTGTACCAATAGGATATTGGTGATTCATGTACTAGTGTCTCATGCTTGAGAAAAGTTATAGTTATGGTAACATTCAGATAAAGATGTGAGGTACCTGGGGCTCACCAATAACTATTGGATAGCAGTGTTCCTGTGTTATGTGCACATTTACTATATGTTATTTAACATTGGATTATAGTTTGTTTTGATTTATAATTAATTATCATACATGATTTATTTTAATTCACCGATTTTTAATGTTAGCCACTTTGAAAACTGTTTTCATTCAAAATATGATCCTTTAGAAATTATTGGTACCATTCATAGTTTATTACACCTGAAATATTTTTATCTTATAATAGTTCTCACGTGGTGTCTTTCAGTTTTATCCTATTGTTATTAGGCTCACACCCTACCTACACCATTGTGTGTAAGTAGACTGCATTATGTTTGAAGCATGTAATGAAATGTCCTGTTGAGATGTTGTATTAGGTTGTTAGTTGCTTCCATGGTGTGGTGTTGTAGAGACATCTCATTGGCGATGAACCCTTTTCATATTGAGGTAATGGAGTTTTTTATCTACAATATTTTTCGTTTTTATTTCCCATGCTTTCTAATCATTTAATTATATTGTGAATTTTAATTAAGGCTTGTTCGGCAAGAATTTTCATATTCGGATTATTGATTGTTTTATGTTGTTTTATGTATCTAAACTTTTGTAAATCATTCCCCAACCATTATTTACGATACCCAGGCACATTTGACAGCAATGGGGGGTAGGGAACGCCCTTCAGGCCTTATCATAGGCCTGTTTTGGTGTCATTTTTGATGGAGACCAATTTCGGTTCGAGATAAAAGTGTTATCAAATATGTATATCAATTTGATAAATATTATGATAATGGGGGTGAATCTAGTTAGTCAATATCATGGACATTCAAGAATCGATGTTTTGGTTATGAGTTGGGATTTGAGATAGTACCACTCATGGGAAACCATGATTCTCCATGGGATTTCATTATTGTTTTCGTGAGTTCTCATACAGGTGGAACGCGTAGGATGCAGAATCAATGTCAACATAAGGAGGGATATAATTGATCATTTATGTCATTATTAGGAAGTGTTTGAATTATTTATATTTTACATAATTGATGCATTTTTTCATAATCATTGTATTGGTGATATCTTTTGTGACTGTTACTTTCTGTGGTCACATGCCTCTATGGAAATCTCACATGCACCCACAAGACGACACCAGAGAGTGTTCTACCACACCAATTGATCAAAGGATGGTTGAAAATTTGGTTACGTATGTCCAAGATCTAGGATAGAGGGCAGCTCTCTCTACTTCTCTAGTTATGGGAGATGTGTCTGGTCCTCGAAATGATAAATACAAGGATTTCATAAAGAAGATGACACCTACTTTATGAGGTACCACAGAACACCAGGAAATAGAGTGGCTCAAGATAATTGATAACATGTTTGAGATGGAGGAGGTAATTATGTAGTATACATATTTTATCTTAAAGGGTCCCAGTTGTAGGTGTTGGGAATCATTTTACCAAGATGGGAAGAATAAATAGACTAGTTTGAAGGTCTTCAAGGTTACCATCAATGACAAGTACTTCTCTGATGTCTGTGCATGTGCTAGATCATGGGAGTTTGTGGAACATGTTCAGGGGGATCTTTCAGTGATGGAGTATGCCATCAGTTTTTCTATGATTTTCAAGAAAGCACACGAAATGGTCTCTAATGAAATGATGAAGGCCTATAAGTTCAAAATTTTCTTAGGTATAATGATTTATTCTCAAGTTTTCTTGTTTAAGATAAATTCCAATCTGAGGAGGTTGATTTGCAATTTGTGGTAACTATTGACTACAACAGGAGGTCATGTTTCTCTGAGAAAATATCAGTGATGGGAATAGGTACTTCATCTAAAAAAAGGATGTAAGAGGATAATGGGATAGAATGAGGTGGTGGTTGAGGCAATCCTCGGGGCAACATTCATATGTGCCTTCTGATGTGAGGTTCGTTGTGTTCCACCAGTGTGGGAGCCCAAGGAACATCTCACCATCATTAAAATCTTTCCCATATCCCAATTATTATAATGGATATATGGAAAACGTTCAAAAGTTTTGCAGCATGGCATGTTCAATAAACAATGGGGAAGAATAAGTGGCTTCCAACAAATAACTAGCCCAGCCAGAGCCATCGATAATGGGGGGGTCATAGTTTTGGGGCCATTAGGTCAGGGTCATATCGTCTTATGCATAGATCCAGTTTAGGGAAGATCCACGAGTAGGAGTCCATTCACAGGTACATAGTATGCATCTTTATGCGGTGGAGCATGTAAAAATAGGATCAGATGTGGCGCCTTTGACAGTTCGAGACACTATCTTGATTGCATCTTTATAGATGCTGCTATTTTTTATATTGGTTCTTGTGATTAATTTATCGATTCCGATTTTGTGAGTATGCTGAATTTTGTATTAAAGATGTTATATCTTGTGATATAATGGGTACACTGTAGGGTATAAAGAATGGGTGAGGATTGAGGTGCCCATCATGTGCACTTACCATGTCAAGGGTAGAGATGGAGTGGGAATGCTTGGTCCTGGATATGGTTTTTTTTACAATCCTCAGCATTTATTGGTTTATTCTTGTCTCTGCCTGTCCTAGTGGGGCTCGCACCACAACTCCCATAACCTGCCTCTAATAGGCTAGGGGATGGTGAGTATAACTGAGTAGGCATAATACTGAAATAGGAGGCATTTTTTATATACCTATAAACACACACACATCTCCAAGACCAATAATTATGAAATGTAAAATAACCACTAAGTAACAGAATTGATTCATACAACTAAACCCAACAAATAGAGTAAAATTGAATGTAATGTATGAAAAGTAAACTGAGCAAAAATTAATCCCACCAAAAACATGAGTTTGAAAAATACATACTCCAACCTCTAAAAAAAATCGGTGCTGGGAGAACTGCTCATCATCAAAGGAGCACCTCGGCCTGTAGGGAACTCAGAAGGCTCGTCATGTCTTTTTCTACCCTTAAATCTTTCAAAAGAATGCTTGTCTTCACAAGACAGGACACAGGTAGGAAAATCCCATACTGGGGTGAGTATAACAAAACTCAGTAGAGGACCCCAAAAACCACAATTTAATACTCAAATTAAAGGCACAATCATCTCTATACAGTATATGTCTACAGAACATATAATAGGAGAACACAATCCATATATACTCAAAACCTAGACCCACAGTTTAGAGACATGGCATGCATCCACATACCCTCAATTGGGATTGAGATCGAAGATTACACAAAGCACTCATCTGGGAGATCTCACTCTATGAGTCTGATAGCTCTGATGACATCCGTCCGAGAAGTATTGTCTGTTTGGAAAATACATGAGAGATATATACAATCATTACCGGAGAACACACTCCTGAGTAGTGGAAGATCTCGATACACAGATGAGGATCACTGTCAGGGTCTTAGAGGATACACCGACTCATCCAGATTCCTATTCTAGGAAGAGTATCAGCTCCCTGTGGAAGTAGTCACATCGATACCTGACACTACCTATAGTCATGAATAGATAAGGGATCTCATTCTAGGCCTCTTGGAGGGATACCGAAATCCATATTGGAATGTCTTGGTGAAGAGAATATACTCATGTAGAAGAAAAGGATACCCGACCTTCAGGGGAACCAGAAAATGGGGCACTAACCCAAACTAAACATGTTCAAGATATGGTGGACAAGAAGATAAATTCATATACTGAAAAGTACATGGCATGTAGGTCTGTCATGCACCATGTCTTCTGAGCTCGGGTACTACATGTATACAACAGCCCATGTCATAAGGCCTCTCATGTATAAATGTCAATAAATAATTTGTAATAAAGAACACATTCCATGTCTGAGTAAGTGTGATCGGGTACATGTACGTGGTCGTGTCCCCGTAAACTGCCTTATCTCATGTGCACCATCTTGTGTAATGGGTAGATGGGGTAACCCGTGAAGCTAGCCTAGTCTGGCCATGTGGTTGACTATATAGCCATATAATCTATCTCGTGTCCATGTATCTATCAGGATACATGTAGGGACCCTTGTAAGGTCCAACATGTCGTGTTCTTTGGGTAACACGTCATATATTTTGAAATTTTACATAATTGGGATCCTTCGAGTCGCGCATCCCTTGCAGCCCCATTCATCGATTTGACTATCTGATCAAAATGAAACTCAGTGATTTAGGTCACCCCAACACAACAATGTTAATTCTGTTGGTTTCGTAACTCCGAACGGCTCTAAAAATGTGCATTGATCCACCTTCATGAAGAATGCTCGAAGAACAGTCTTTCCCGATCTGGTCGGATTCTTCTACTGCTATCATCATCGCACCTCCACTAGGTCATTGTGATGATAGATAATCAATTTTGGATTCTTGCATTGCAGGACAAGTGTGGAATGATCTGTTGCTTATTTCTTTGTGAAGAACTCGAAGAACACAAGTAAAAAGAGAGATAAAATCCAAATGAAAAACAAGGAACAAACCTCCTCTGTCATTCGTCACAGTGTTGATATATTCCCATTATTAGGATCAAATATAAAAATACCAAATGATAAAAAAACATTCATATAAATTCCCATAAATAAATTGAAAATAAAACCCGCCTATGTGAATACACAATCTATGGATCAACATGTATGTGGGATGATCTGTGTTCATCGTTAATCCAAAAGCAAAGAAATAAGAATCAAAATAACATCCCCTACCTCGATTTGGTTGAAGAAAGATCATCGAGTCATGATTGTTGGTGAGGTTTGTCCAATCCACAATTTTTCGTTGTCATTTGACAACTGTTTCTCCTCTGATTCTCCAAGAGCCTCTCTCTCAATTCATAGGGTCATAATGCTAACCCTACGAACATTAAATATGCTGGTATTTAATAGGGTATAATCAGGTCGTTGCGCAGAAAGGAAACATTTAAATTAAATAAATTAATATTTATTTTATTTCCATTAAATGTATAAAAACATACACTTGAAACTGACTCATTCCGTTCAATTTTAGGCCTCACATAAGTTAAATTTTTTTGCTTCCAATGCATCAGAGCCCTTAGATTTATGATTTAGGAATTCATTTAAATCTTGTTCGACTTTCAAAGGAAAACCAATCATGTGTGCTTTTTAAAATTTTAATTTATTTCAAACATTTATTTTGGGATCTTCAGGCCTTATATTCTTCCAATATTAAAAGTTATAGTATCAAAATAATTTCATTAAATATGTATAAATAATACACAGAAAAAATGAGACATTATATTCTCCAAACATTGGGGATTTTCATCACCAAAAATCCAAAATAAGTGAAAATAAAAAAGATGTAGTAATTGGGAACTGATCTGATTCTCCCTCTTCCTTTTGCTCTCCTGATGATTCCTATGATTCCACCGAATGCATAGCAAGGGAATCAATCACCCACAAAGAATATTATCATTATAATCCTCGATCTCTCCTGGGTACTTAGAAAGGGTCTCCAATCCTCAATGTCATGCTCGCCCCAGTTGATGATGTGTGATGGGTCAAGAATATACCTTCCCAGCCACGACACGTGGAAGACATCCTGTACCAAATGGAATTTTCGCAGTAGTGCTACGAGGTACGCCACCTCACCAACTCTGCACAGTATTTAAAAATGTCTAATGATCCTCTGAGATACCTTTCCCCCTCATCTGTATCCCTTTAACAATATCTGAGGTGAGACCTTGAGGAAGACATGGTCCCCGTCCTTGAAAACTAGAGGTCTCAGTATCCTAGCAGAATAAGACTTTTTCCGGATCTGTGTAGTTTTCATCTACTCCAACATTATCTTCACCCTCGTTTTGGTAGCTCAAACCAAAATTGGAACTATGAGTGTGGACTCATTGGGTTCGGTTTAGCAAAGTGGTGACCTGTAGTTTCTACCATATATTACCTTGAAATGTGACATTCCAATGGAGAAGTGGTAGTTGTTATTATACAAAAAATCCACCAATAAATGGTGGTCATCCCAACTGCAACCAAATTTCATGATACAGGACCACAACATATCATCCAGAACCTGAATGGACCTCTATGTCTTACCATCGTTCTAGGGATGGAAGGTCGTGCTCAATTATAGCCGATTCCAATAATCCTCCTGAAATCCCTTCCACATCCAGTTTGTGAAAAAATAATCTCAGTATGAGACTATGTCAAAGGGACACCATGAATCCAATCTATCTCATGCACGTAGAGGCATCTCATGCTCACTATGGAACTGTACTCCACTACTTCTAGGAAGTGGGCCGACATGGTGATTCGGTCAATGTTTACCCAGATCGAATCATTCCCCATGAAAATTTGTGGTAAGCTCATCACGAATTCCATCGGTATTCCATCATTTATCAACTCTTGAACATCCATGTGTGAGCTAATCCCACTAGAACCTGGTGCTCACCATTCACCTGCTGGAATATAAGGCATTGAGAAATGAACTCTGCTACTTACTTCTTTATGCCTGACCACCAAAAATATCATTGGATATCCTAGTCCATATTCGCCACTCTAGGATGTAATTCCATGGAAGATTTATGAAACTCCATCAAAACCTCCTTCTGTAATTCCATGGGTACAAAAATGCATCCCCTGAAAAGAATTTAATGCTCCATACCATGTGAAAGTCTATTAGGATCATCTCCTCTGGATAACTGAGCCCATAAATCCTCACAGTCGATATCCTCATGTTGTTCCTCCCTAACTTACAGTAAAATTAGAGGGCTGAGAAACATCAACTAATGCTAAGTTACATCCTCTCTATCCACGAAGGATAACTTGAATGTGGATAACTGCTCCATCCCATCACACAACAGCTATGACTGCGATCTTCTACTAAGAGAATCCACTGCCTTGTTCCCCTTCCCAAGAGTATAGATGATCTGAAAATCATATTCTTGGAGAAATATTAGGCAAAACCACTATCTCAGATTCAGAACTTTCTACGAGAAGATGTACTTGAGACATTTGGGGTTAGAGTAGACAAAGAACCGCTCATCCATATGGTGGTGTCTCCACATCAATGACTCAATGACTATGAATGCCAATTTTAAATCATGGGTCGTATTCTCTATCTCAAGATTCCTAATCTTGTGTGAACCATAAACAATCACTACCTGTCTATACATTAGGAAACAGCCAAGCCTGATACCTAATATATCACAGAAAATGATGTAATCAACACCCCCCTTCAGTAATCTCCCGATCAAGGTTCTCGTCAAACTCTTCCTCAACTGCTTGAAAGTATTTTGGAACTTCTCTATACACATGAAGGGTTTCCCCTTCCTACTCAAGGTTATCAACAGTGCTCATATTTAAAAGAAATCAGGAATGAATCTTTGGTAATATCATGCTATCCCAAGGAATCCTTTCCCATCTCCAATGCTCCGAGGTGGCTCTCATTCTAACACTGCCTCTACCTTGGCTGGGTCCATAGCTACTCCATCTGATGAAATGAAATGTCCCAGAATATGGAACCAATGAATCCAAACCTGGCATTTTGAGGGCTTCCCATATATCTGGTTCTCTCTGAGTACATGTGGAAGCATCCACATGTGTCTCCCATACTCCTCCTGTGATGCAGAGTACACAAGGAGCTCATTGATGATGACCACTAAAATCTAGTTTAAGTATGGAAAGAAGATACATCTCTTCAGTCTCATGAACACTATGGGGTAATTTATCATGTCGAAAGGTATCACCATGTACTCATTGTGCCCATAGCGGCATCTAAAAGTCGTCATTGGTATATCCTTATACTGTATTAGTAACTGGTGGTAACCTGATCAAATGTAACCCATTGAGAACCACTATACCCCTCTTAGATGATCAAATATGTCATAAATCCTAGGTAGTGGATACTTATTCATCACAATGACCTATTTTAGGCGTTGTTAATACACACACAACCACAAACTCCCACCTAACTTCTTGGGAAACAAAACTGGGGCCACCCAGGGTATATCACTATGTCTAATAAAACCCTTGGTTTGAAAATCCTCTAATTTTACCCTCAACAAATGGTATTCTATGGGATCCATCCAATATACTAATGAGGAAACTTATTTCATCCTAGGTAGTAAGTCGATGATGAAGTCGATTACCCTGTGGGGAAGTAGTCCTATAATATCATCAATAAATACGTCCTCGTACTCCACCACTACTACTGGGAACTGGAAGCTAAGAAAATCTACCACCATGAGGGTGAGGATAGAAAACTAATTAGTGATTGGATGAAACCTTATATGAATGATCCCATTCATTGTTTCTTGAGCCATCCTTTCACTGACAATGGAAAACCTCATCCCATTGCTGTAGACACACTGCACTCTTCACCTAAAATAGTCAATCAGAGTCTGGCCATAGGATAACAAATTCTAACTGAGAATGACATCGTTATTCCTCGACGCTTCCACCATGACGATCCAACCAAAACACTCACCTATAAGGTTATGATCGCACTATCTACAAAGATGTGTGATCATCGAGTCTCCTCCCATAGGTGTCTCCTACAATAAGTTTCGAGTCAACGACACTACCAGAATCGCTTGGTTTCACATAGGACCTACAAGAGGAAGGAATGAATGGTACCAATGTCTATAAGTATAGAAGCTAAGGTAGATAATACAATGATCATACCTCAGATCATCCATGGAGTCCCAGGGTCATATGACTTGACTGCATGTAGTAGTCCCTAACCTCTTCCCCCCACCTCCCTAAGCCAGGTGCAGACCTCCTTGGGGTGGTGGTGCATGTAGATAAAAGCGTTTGGCACCAACTACAACTGTCTCTAATCCTATGACACGTCTGTTGCCTGGGGAGTCTGTCTGCTCCACTCTTGGCCTCTACCTCGATGTTCCATCCAACATCTCCCTATCAACATCTCGACAGGTCATAAAATATATCGTGAGATGTACCCTACCATCGCACGAGTAGAATCGCCTCTTCCTAGGATCACTGGATCCAGACTAAGATCCCAAGACTACCAAACCCCTTTCCTAGGTCCCCCTATAAAGTCTCCCAATCCAAATCCCTATTCCTAATGTCATCTCCCTGCTACCGAGGTCTCCGCACCAGCTTGTCTACTGCTGACTGTCATCGGGTATCTGTACTCGGTCAAGAAGCTCTCAATCACTAATAATAGCTCTAACACTCCATCATAAGATTTAATGAAAAGATGTAATTCCCCAACCCTAGTTACCCAAAGTCAGTTCATTATTAAAAATCATTAGCATTATATAAGGAATCATGTCCTGAAAGAAAGATCAGTTTAGTAGCCTTGGATGTACTAGATACATTCATATGTATTACATTACATCATGAAATAAAAGCATCAAAAACATTTTAAATCCTTTTGAACAAACTTATATCCTTATTTTATCCATATAGTTCAACCATAAAATAGTTCTTCACATCCTAGGAAAAAATAAATCATAGAAAGTGGTGATGTCAGATGCTCAATAAGGATAACAATATAGGAAAATGTTTCTTAAATAAGCATAAACATTTAAGGCAATATAGAATACAAAAACGAAATCATTTTAAACCTAAACATCAACATTATATGGAAAACATATAAACAAATAATTCCATTTACTTAATCACATCAATATTCTAGTAGTTGAATAAACTCATGAAATATCAATAGCCACTTTCATTATGATGGAATGCATAATGCCAGACTCATAACCACATAGTCAAGGCCATGTTCCAAGCCTACAAATAATATTTTTTCAAGGCCTTGTGCCAAGACAATAGTACGTCTCATGAGACCTACTGATGCATCGAGGAGCTATAGCTGGCTCCACACGTAAATTTCTATGTACAATGAATTCCTCATATTAAAAGGATTAAACATAACATAAACAGTGGTATTAAAACTACCATAAGAAATGTCAATACACAATCCATAAACAATGAATGGTGTAAACATAACACACCCACTATCAAACATATCATAATAACTTCAATACAATATTGAAGATTTTTATTATAATAAATCAACTTCAAACAAGCTTAAAATCCATAGAAGGTTGTTGATATAGATGAAATGAAAACCTTTTTAGAGGAATATATATTTCTATATTGAAATAATTTACAAAACATATAATTATAAATGAAAACATTTTTTTGAAACTAATCTCATAATCTTGTGTGGGATGATCAGAAAAATATATAACGAAAAATATCCACATCCTCCATATAAGTTAAAAAATATATTCTTACCTTAATTCTATTGAAAAGGTCATAATGTACCTTGTTTGGAAAATGACAGAAAGATTCTTTTCAAAACATATATGTTAAAATAATGCTATAAATTAAATTAACCAATTTTATATTAAATATAAATTTTTTATGAATTACATTTTTATGAATACACTGATTTGAATGATAAAGAGATACCAGTAGATAATTAGGTAAAAACAACCTCAGATAATGAAGAGATTGTAAAATTAACACTTATGTTGTAATTTTCCGTGTTCAAGGGTACGTTAACATTCTTTATAATATTTAAATCATTTTTATTTACTTATAAAAAACATATACCTAAATATGATATCATATTTGATCTTCTAATATTGCTTTGTAAATAATATTTGAGCAGTATCATCATTTTATGTGTTAACTGATTCATTTGTGATTATTTTATAAGTTATGTATGCCATGTTTGATTTGAATATGATGTATTTGATTCCTATAACTAATGATATTATGTTCATAACCATTAAATTGAATCGTAATATGAAAATTATTCCTGAATGATAACGATGGGCAATGAATCTAATCATGTTCGTGGAGACGGTAATCCGTACGAACACTGGAGCGACTATATAACTATATTGATGGTGAAATCATATGTAATTGGATGTCATATCAAATATAAATAATAATTAAAATGTTATATTTACAATTTAAATTAGTTATTCTTGTAATTATACCTATCCAAATAATGAAGTGTTTGAATAACAAACTACACCATGACGTGGAGACGGTAAGCCGTATGTACGCACATATGGTGACTTTGTCATTCATATGATAGATATAATAATGAATATGGTTTTAAATTTTTTATAATAACATAGCATAATATATATTATAATGGAGTTATTATTTTAAAATGGAAATATCAAATAAAGAGGAAGTGGAAGAAGAAAATAACTTGAAAGAGGTGATGAAATATTTACCTCTTCTTTGGGTTCTTCCTTTTGATTTGATAAAAATGGCTCTATAGGTTGTCTTTATAACCCATGGAAGGCCTATATAATTATGTGGTATTATTTTATATTATATTTTGGCAGGTTATGGCTAGGAAAAATTGCTTTGGATGTGATAAATTAAGACAAGGGGACTTCCCTTTTCTAAGAGATGTGAGGGTCACTTTAGGAAATGCATGAAATATTATTTTATAATAAAACCATTTCGGTTTCTAATAGATCCAAAATGAAATATAATGAGTCTAATGTGGGAATGGGTTGAATCCCTTTCACCCTATAGGTTTTAGATAGGTTTAGGTCTTCATATTAACCATATATTTTATATTTATCCCTTATCTAAATTGTTTGACATTTACCATGTCTCTTTGTATTTTTTTACTATATGGTTAATAAAATTACAATAATAATCCAAAATAACTACATGTGGTTAATTATTAATATATATCACCTTATCTATTTCCTTTGGATGATATTTATATTTTTAGGAATATTATATCAATTAATAATAAATTATTTTCTTTGAAAACACTATTATTTCAATTTTGACACTATTTAGTATTTGTTTTTTTTTGAAAATCATGATAGCATGATTACATTGAAAAAAATTATTTAATCAACCATAAAATGTAATATTAACCAAAATTATGAGTGGAATTCATCCATTTTCTAAAATAAGATTTATTCAGATTTTTATAATAACATTTATTTTAATATTTCATTAATAATGTAATTACTGGATCATCATTGTGTAATAAAAAAATTACATTATTAAATGTCTAAAAATTAAAAATATAATATAATTATTTCGGAAATATTTTTAACTTTTTATTTAATATTTAGTGTCAAATATATCTTATGAATAACCTTAAATTAAAAATTACTTAGTATTTAATTTGAGAATTTAACTCTTTTAACTCCTCCATAATGAAAATAATAATAAATGACGGAATCTAATACAAGAGGAAAAAATTGTGTCATATTATATTTCTACTATTGTTTTTGGTTGAATTAAACTTATTAAATAGAATTTGTATATGTGTTTGGGAAATTATAATATCATTTTTACCCTTAATTACAATATTTACTTTTAAGCACCGTAAATAAAATTCAAATGTTTCTATTCACCCAATATTATTTTCATATTATTGAACCACATTTTACTTACTGATATTAATTTTGACTCTCCAATTATTGAAATTCAACTCAATGAAGCTGTAAAATGATGTTTTATGCAAATTTAAAAATGCTCCGAGGAGGTGGGTAAAAGACTGTAAAAAGTTCAATAAATTTTTTATATATCAAAACTCAATATAAAATGAATCCAATAAATAAAATTGATATTATATAGGTATTATGTATCTATTAGAACCTATAATAAATTTAAATATAATAAATAATTATTTATTTAAAAAATCAGTTTTAAACAATAACTCAGTGTTTTCACTATTCATCAAAAATAGAAAATTTTAATAAAAATACCAAAAATTAAACCTAAGATAATTTCAATATTCTGAATCCAAAAATGAAGTCCATTTTGAAGGATAAAATTTAAAAAATTTCAAAATTGGGTATTACTATTGACAACGACTAGTTTGACTGGTTGCGGCGTGTTTGAAATTGATGTTGCGTACAACACAAGTTATTGTATTATTCCAATGTAAATGTACCATGGAAGAATGGGGTGTTACATTCTCCTCTCCTTAAAATAATTTCATCCCTGAAATTTCTAGAATATTATTACATAAAATGATTAGGGTGGTTCTGTATCCTATGTTCCTATAGATACCGCGTTGCGTCTTTCATCTTAAGGTTTCTCCAAAGAATATTTACCGGACGAGCCATCTGGATCCTCCACACATGTTCTCTATTATAAAAAATATTGACATGCTCTTCACAATATGACAGATCAGGTTCCAGTTCAATTTCATCATAGATGAGTACATGTGTTGGGTCAGACATGTATTTTCTTTACTATGATACGTGGAACATATCTTGAACTTTGGAGAGACTTCACGACATTTCCAAAAATTAAGCTACAACCCTAATTCATTCTATAATTTTGAAAGATCCAATTTATATGGGACATATTTTACCCTTCTTACAGAATTGTTTAACTCCCTTCCATGGAGATACCTTTAAGAAATCATTACACCTACCCAAAATTACAAATCCTTCCTTCGGTTATCAGCATAGATCTTCTACCTACTATGAGTTTTCTTGATGTGTGTATGGATAACCATAACCTTTTCCATCATTTCCTAAACATGTTCTGGGCCTATGAGTTTAATTTCACCAACATCATCCCAACAATTTGGTGTGCAACATCTCTTTCTACATATTTCTTCATATGATGCCATTTGAATATTTGAATGGAAGCTATTTTTATAGTAAAATTCTACAAAATTTAAATATTGATCCAACATACCATTAAAGTCATCTAAAAAGGATCTTAACATGTCTTATATGGTTTGAATAGTTTGTTCTGATTCCCCATATATTTGAGGGTGGTAGGCAGTGCAGAAACAATGTTCAGTATCAAGATCCTCTTGATGACTTATCTAGAATCTTGATATAAAATGGAGATCATGATCAGAATCAATCGATATAGGTACTCCTTGAAGTCTTAAATCATCATTAATATAATGTCTTTCCATATGTTCAACTGGAAATTCTTCTATTATAGCAAGAAAATGTGCAGACTTTGTAAGACGATCAACAATGAACTATATTTCATTATTCTTTCTAAAAGTCCTTAGTAACCAATTGAAAAATTTCATCGTTATATTATACCATTTCCACTTAGGAATGGGAAGAGTTTGCATGAATCTTCAAGGATGTTGCCTTCCATCATTCACTTGTTGAAAAACCAAATGTCTTGACAAAAAATCAGCAATCTCCCTCTTAATGTTATCCCAAAAAAATGTTCCTTCAAATATCTACACATATTGGTGCTCCCAGGGTGTATAGAAAAATATGAGCTATAAGAATCATCCAAAAATTCTTTTTTTAGATCAGGTATGTTAGGAACACAACAACTCTTCCCAAATTTCAAAATTCCATCTTCATATATGAAGTCACTCAATATCCCATCATTCATCGCTTTAATCTTCTTTTGAAACTCCTTATCATCAGTCAGAGAACTCATTATCATTTCTGGTAAATATGGTTTCGAAACCGTTGTTAAATGTATTGATTTTTCACCTTCCATGGTTTTTCCCATATCCATCTTTACTAGATCCATGAAAATGGTACCCCTTTCAACTCTCATCTTGTTCAAAACTCCATTATCTTTTCTACTCAAAGAATCTTCCACTTTATTTAACATCATCGGGTGTTAGTGTATAGTGAAATCTTAACCGTTGTTTATTTCAAGCAATCATATTTTCCACGTGTTGAGTTCTTTCATGAGAATATATACTTCAAAAAGTTGTGATCTTTATAAATCTCACATTTTTCACCATAGATATTGTGTCTCAATATATTAAAAGAAAAGATAACATGTCCTAAATCAAGATCATGAGTAGGATTGTTTTTCACATGAATTTTTAGCTTCCTTGATGCATATGCAATAACTCTATCATTCTTCATAAGTACACAACCATGTCCATTCTTTGAAGCATCACTATAAATAAAAAACTCATCATTCCATGATGGTAGATTCAAAATTGGATCATTAACTAATCTTCTCTTCAGTTCTTCAAATTAAAATTCACCATTTTTTTAAAACTAATTTAACCCCTTCACGTGTCAGTATAGATAATAGGATAACCAACTGGGAAATATTATGGATGAAACTTCGATAATAACCTGCTAAACCAATAATACTGCGTGTATTTGTTATACTTACTGGTGCTGACAATTCATGGATTGCCTTAGTATTTGAAGGATCAACCAAGATTCTATCCTTAGAGACAATATGGACAAGAAAATAAATATTATCAATCTAGAATTCACACTTTCTAAATTTCTCATATAATTTATTTCTTGGAAGAGTCCTTAGGATAATGCACAAGTGATTTTCATGATCATCGTGGATTTGTTAATATACAAAAATTTCATAAATAAATATTGCTATAATGTCATCATGCTATTCCTTGGAAACTATATTCATTAGATCCACGAAGACAGAGGGTGAATTAGTTAATCCAAAAGGCATTACATAAAACTAGTAATTCCCATACTTGGTTCATAATGTTGTTTATGGAATGTCTTTCTACTTCACACACAATTAATGATATCCAGTTCAAAGGTCAATATTTGAAAAATATTGATCTTCCTAAAGTGGGTCAGATAAATAATCAATGAGAGGTAGGGGATACTTGGTCTTTATTGTTATTACATTGATCTCAGTGTAATAAATTTCAAACCTCATTGATCAATTTTTCTTCTTAACAAATTGACTAGGGTCTCCCCATGGATAAAAAGTAGGGAAAATACATCTCTTATTACTAATTTCCTCTAGTTGTTTCTTTAGTTCCACTAATTCTACATTGACCATTCTATAATATCACTTAAATATGGGACTTGATCCAGGAATTAAATCAATGGAAAACAGAATTTATTATTCTGAAGGATGTCCAGTTAAATCCTATGGAAACACATCAACATATTATTGCACAATAGGTACGTCCTCTATTTGACCATTCCTTTTCTCACACATTGTTATTTAATTCTATTCCCCCCAATAATTGAATTTAGTTGATCTATTAGTGGTGTATCTTGATAATAATTAGTTGGTGATGTTTATACTATAAAGATGAGTTATTATTTATCATCATCGAAAATTTTATCCTACTTCTTCTTACATTAAATTTTAAAATTATTGTCTGAAATCCAATCCATACAAAAGATTATAACAAATTAAATCATGGGAATTACGATGATATCTAAAAATAAAGAACATTCATTTTCCCTAATGGGAACTGATTCACAGAACATTGTTGCAATGTTACATCCCTTATATGTTTTGACTGACAAATCCCTTGTTAAATCTTATTTGAAATATATAATTTTCTTAGAAATCTATGATGATATGAAACAATGTGATGATCCAGAATCAAATAATGAATTGACTAAACCTGATGAAATCATTAAATTACCTGCCAAAACATCTTTAGGAGCTTCAACTTAAGTAGCAGTGATCTCATAAGCCTGGTCTTGCTCCCTTGGCCTTTTCTTGGATTCATTTCCTTGGTCCTTAGGGAATTCATTTTCATAATTCCACTTTTTTCTAGAAATGTTGCATTCATCATTGACAAACTATTTCTTCCCCTTGCAATCATGAGCTTGGTGGCCTTTTTCACCTCACTTGTAACAGACTCCCATTCCATTTTGGAAAATACTAGGATTTTTCGTCCCATATTTACCTTAGAATGTGTGTTCAACTTTTCCCTTCTTCCCCTTATTTCCATTTCAAGAGTGTTTTACATATCACTTATTCTCCTACTTTTCATTAAATGTATAAGACTTAGAGATTTATTTTTCTATCATGATAGCACATGAGAAAATATCATCATATGATATGAAGGATTGTAAGAAAAATGGCCGCCGAATAATTTGTGTTAACCCATCAAATTATCGACCTATATTACTCATTGGGTTACATATATAATATATTCTTTGCCTTGCTAATCTTGTAATGCTAGCCTCATATTTTGTGACATTACCATCCTCCTTTTGTCTAAGACTCAAAAACTACCCATCCATATCCGCTCAATGGTCATAAGTAAAATATTTTTGTATAAAAATATCATTAAACTCCCTCTATTTCATATGTTATACTTTATCATCTTCCTTTGTGTTTTGAATAAATGACCACTATTGATAGGAATCTCATGTGAGGCGATAAAATTCCATGACAACAATTTCCATTTCGCTACTCCCCAAAGAGATAAATATATTCTCCAAGGTACTTATCCATTTCTCAGTGCGAAATGGATTTGTAGTTCCATTTAATGTTTTCATTTTTTTCCTCTTTATGAAGTCTTACATTGATCCTCCTTGTTTTGGATCAGGGTGATCCATATAGGTAAGGTTATGATTCAAAACTTGAGTGTGTTTTACCATAATGTTGATAAGGTAATCAACATCAATTGCTTCACAAGCTCCACTATAATTATATTGAGTAGGATGGAAATCCCTACATGGATTATGAGCATTGATACAGTTTCGATTACTTCTACTATGCACAATTTATAAAAAATGTCTTACACTAGATTAGTTCATGAATCAGAATACATAATCCAAAATTGTAATCCAATTAACATAAATTGGACTATATATGGATATTATTCGAAGACATAAAAATGGTTTCTTTGAGGAATTAAATACTCATAAACCATTCATAATGGTTTATAATGAAAATGAGTTTCATCCTAAGTATATCCCCTAGGAGTTTTATAACCAAGAGTGTAGCAAGGCCTGTTGTCGTGCACCAGTTTCCATTCGAGTCTAGCACAATGTAGTGTTTTCGGTTTATACCCCTAGCTGCATCAGTGACAGATCCACTTTTACTATCTCGTATCTAGAAAGGGATGTATTTTGTGAAAAACTCACTAAATATCTACAGTACCAAAATTCTCGAATGTTCTTCTATACTAATCCTCAAATTCTATCTTAGGGTAATTTTTTCCAATCATGGTTTTTCTAAATCTAGCTTCCTTGTTTTGTACTAAAATTTATTTGATACCAACTATAATTCACAAAACGATGTTACCTAGAGTCGGTGCATTATTTCATAACAATGGAAGGAAACAAGGAATCATGTCCCAAAAGACCGACCAGTTTAGTAGCTTTGGAATTAATAGATACATTCATATGTTTTAAATTACATCATGAAATAAAAAAATCAGCCAAATTTTGTGCCCTTTTGAATGCAATTATATCCATAGCCTATCCTTGCATGTCATCAATAAAACAGTTCTTCAAATCTTGTAAAAAAATAAAACATAGAAAGGGGTGAGCTCATATGCTCAGTAAGGATAAAAATATAGCAAAAACATTCATAACTAAGCATAAACATTTAAGGAATTGTATAAGACTAAAACAAAGGACATTTAAACATAAAATTCACCAAAATATGGAAAATATAAAATTATATAATTTATTTTACTCAATCACATGGATAATCTACTAGTCAAATAATTACATGCAATATCAATAGCCACTTTCAAAATGATGTAATGAATAATTACATAAATCATAAACACATAGTCAAGGCCTTGCTTGAAGACAATAAATATGATTTTGTGAAGTCCATCTGTCAAGGCATTACTTTGTCTCACAAAACCATCTAATGCATCGAGGAGTTGTAGCAGGCTCAACCTGTCACATTCTAATCCAATGCATTCATCATATGAAAAGGTTTAAACATAACATAAACATTCATATTAAAACTAGAATATGAAATGTCAATAATTTATCTATAAACCATGAATGGTGTAAAAATGAAACATACACAGTAAAATATATCACAAAACGTTCAAAGAAATATGGATGTTTTGTATCTTAATATATCAACATCAATCAAGATTAACATCCATCAAACAATTCTAACATAGATGTAAAGAAATTTTTTTTTTGAGAAATATCTCTTTCAATTTTGAAATAATTTAAAAGTCATATAATTATAAAAGAAAACATTTTTTTGAATTATTCTTATAATATGTTATGTTATGCTTCGACAATGATATAATGGAAGAAAAGAACCACACATGCTGTATAATCTAAAAACATACATTAACACTTTAATTTTGCCAAAAAGGCCATATTGTACCTTGTTTGGAAAACAATAGAATGATTCCTTAAAAAAAACATATATGGTCAAATAAGGGTATAAATGACATTAACCTATAGTATATTAAATTGTAATAAACATTGGAATTGCATTTTTAAGAATCCATGTCTGTGTATGATAAATAGATCACATCATAGGGAAAAACAACAGCGCATAATAAAGTGATTGGGAAATTAACCCTTACCTGATACATTTCCATGGTTGATGGTATGTTAACCTCAAGAATAATAGTTAAATAATTGGTAATAAATTATATAATAACCATATATTTAAATATGATATCATATATGATCTTATAATATTGCATTGTTAATTATATTTTAGTAGTATCATCATTTCAGATGTTAATGGATTCGTTTTATTTTATTAGAATGGTTATGTAATCCTTGTTTGTTATTAATAGGATGTATAATATTAATATACATAATGATATTATGTTAATAGACATTACTTTGTATTATAAAATGAAAATTAATATTGAATTATTGCGATGAGGAATGAATCTCCTCGCGTTCATGGAGATGGTAATCCGTACGTACGTATGGGTGACAATATCATTATATTTTTAGTGAAATAGTTTGTAATTGGATGGTATATAATTTATAAATAATAACTAAAATATAATATTTATTATGTAAATTTTTTATACTCATTATTATACCCATCCCAAAAATGATGTGTTTGAATAATAAACAACACCACGACGAGATGACAGTAAGCCATGTGTACGCATGTATGGTGACTATGCCATTAATATTATGGATAGAATAATAAATATGGTCAGACCATTTTTATAATAAAATCATAGTATTTAATATATATTGGAGTTATTTTTTTGTAATGGAGTCAACAAAGAAAGAGGAAGTGGAAGAAGAAATGAACATGAAATAGGTGATGAAATATTTACCTCTTCTTCGAGTTATTCTTTTGATTTGATCAAAAGGGCTACTTAGGATTTACTTATAACAAAAGTAAGGCCTCTAGGATTATTTTAGGGGTGTGGGAAGTATATTTGGGCAAGTATTGGCTGATTCAAATGGCTATTGTTGTGTAAAATTAAGAGAATGGGGAGTTCCCTTTTATAAGAGAGGTGAGGGTCACTTTAGGAAAAGATTTTAAGATTATTTTATAATAAAATAATTTTCATTTCATGATTTATCCAAAATAGATTATTTATAGGATAAGGTGAGGATGGGTCATTAACATTTCAAACAATAGGTTGTAGACTTTTTTATGTAATCATATTAACCTTGTATTTTATATTTAACTCTTAGTTAAATAGTTTTACAATAATGTGTCACTTTGTATTTTTATATTATATGGTTAATAAACTGACTATAACAAGACATGATAACAAAATTTTTTCCATTATTAATATATATAACCTTATCAGTGTCCTTTTTCTGAACAATATATTTTTTGTAATATTAATATATAACTTTAATAACAGCATGATTACATCGAAAAAAATGTATTTAATGAACCCTGACATGTCATATTAACCTAGAAAAATAGTTTAATTCCTCATAAGTATAAAATTACATTTATTTGGATATTTATAATACCAATTATTTTAATCATTTATTAATAAGGTAATTAATGCATCATCATTGTGTCATAAATAAATTAAATTATTTAATGAAGTAAAATTATAAATAAAATATAATTATGTAAGAAATGTTTTTATCATTATAATTAATATTTATAGTCATATTTAACTTTGTATAACAATATATTACAAATGTATTAATTATTAAACATTTAATTTAACTCTTTTGACAATTCTTTAAATAAAATAATAATTAATGTCTTAATATAATCCCATTGGATGAAAGGAGATCATATTTGATTACTATGTTTTTTTGGGTCGAATTACACTTATCCAATAGAATTAATACATGTGTTAAGGTAATTATAATATTATTTTACCATAAATTACCCTATTTACATTTAACCGTGTCAAATAAAAGTAAAAATATACAATTCACCAAAAATTATTTTCATCTTATTGAAACACATTTTACATACTGATATTAACCATGTCTCCTTTATTTTTGAAATTTAAATCATAAAATTGGTAAAATTAAAATTTATGTATATTTTCAAAAGATTATAGGAGGTGGGTAAAAGATGGTAAAAGGATCTACAAAACATATATATATCTATACTAATTATTAAATGACTCCAATGAATTAAATTAAACATATATATTTATTTTGTATCTATTTTTACATAAATTAAATTTAAATAAATTAAATAATTATTTTTATAAAAAGTAGTTTTTAAACAATAACTCAGTGTTTATCACTATTTATAAAAAATGTAATGTTTTCATAAAAATACAAAAAAAATACCCCTAAGATAATTTTGATATTACAAATCAATAAATGAAGACCATTTTGAAATATAATATTTATAAATTTTCAAAAAGTTGGTATTAACATTCATAATGGCTAGTTTGATTGGTTGTGGTGTGTTTGAAGTCGAAGATGCGTACGAAACAAGATATTGTATTATTCAAAGTGAAACGTATAGTGGACGCTTGTGGTGTTACAAAAGACACATGATACGAGCTCGGATGACCCATCATAGACCTCGCTCGAAGGTCTGAGGTCTATTGTACTGATCACTAACCAAAACCATCTAGTACCTGGCAAGGTTTGTGAACCTCAACCAATAGTTGACTACTTCCAGACTACCCTGATTGATATGCATAATCTCTTGGTTGTGATCTTATCTAAGAATAACCGTAGAGAGATCCCCCTGAAGAGATACATGCACTCCGTCCATGTAAGAGTCTCCTTGTCAGGTGTATATGTGGTTAGAATCCACAATCATCCTGCCGAACCCAGATGAAGGATCACTCCTAGTATCAACATCTGGTCTACTGGTGTTCTCAATAGACATAATACTCTGGTCATCGCCTCAAAAAAGTACTTATCCACCTGAGGGTGGGGCTATCCTCAGAACCTATGGGGTCCCTATATCTAGAAATCATACAGAGCACTCATCCAGCACACCTAATTGGTCAGTACTACATGTACCATGAGCTGCACCCCTGCTAGCGGCAAAGTAGGTGCACCACCTGGAGGCAACGCCTGGGGAACATGTCCCTGTATCGGAGACTCATCACTTAGGGGGTCATCGTTGGGATCGCTTTACTTAATCCTAGTGGGAATGTGCATTGAATGCCTACTGTAAGGAACATGATATTCCATGGTCAAAGAGTATATTTGAATTTTTCATACAAAGGACATGGAAAACACACAACATTCATATATAATGCATATAACCGTCTATTATTTCCCCCCAACTTGTGTTTTCATGTATTGAGTCCAAAAAGGATATCCTTGTCTATATGTTTGGATACGTCGGCTGCCCACACCAACACTGGAGTCTCTAGCTGGAAAATCAAGCCTAAAACACATTACATTGTTTCCCCTAACCAAACTCACAGACTCTTGGTTCTACAGTATAACCGACCAATTTAAATACCTCTTTGTTACAACCCGACCCTCTGGGGCCCGTGCTGCAACACCCCAAGCTTGCCTCCAAATGGCCTGGGGCTAGTGACTTGCACTGAATAGGCATATTACTAACCTGGGAGGCATATTCTATGTTCATGTACACATGAACACGTCTTCAAGCCCCCAGATGATGAAATGTAAAAGATATACTATCGAACAGAATTCATGCATACAACTAATCCCAAACGAAAAGAGTACGATGGAAGGTAATGTAATGAAATTAAACTAGGCCAAAATTCAAGCTCACAAAAAACAAGAGTATAAAAACTAGAAAGTAAATCCTCTAAACAGGAAGAGGTATTAGGACTACAACTCGTCGTAGTAGGATAAACTTGGCTAATAGGGAACTCAGAAGGCCCAGTTCTGTCCAGGTCTTCCCTATACTCTCTCAAAATGAATCTTTTCTATACAATACATGACACATGTGGGAAAATCCCATGAAGTGGTGAGTATAACATTACTCAGAAGAGGACACGAGAAACCAAAAATCAATTCACAAAGGAAAGGAATAGTCATCTCATCACAGTATTTGTCAACTGAACATATAATAGGGGAACACAATCCATATATACTCAAAACCTAGACCTGTATTCTAGAGATAAGTCACACAACCACATACACTCACTAGGGATTTAAGTCAATTATTCCACGAAGCACTCATCTGGGAGAAATAAGTTCAAGAGTCTGATAGATTTGATTATGTCCTCCCAATAAGTACAGTCTCTCGGGAAATGTCACGAGAGATAGATACACTCATTATATGATAACACAGTCATGAGTGGGAATAGATCTTGATAGACAAATGAGTATCACTACTAGGGCCTTGGAGAATACCATGACTCAACTAGATTTTCCTTCAAGGTAGGGGATCAGTACCCTGTGGAATTAGTCACGTCAATACCTGACTCTACCTCGGGTCAAGAATGGATGGAGGTTCTCCATATGGGCCTCTCATAGGGATTCCTGATGCTATCTTAAAAATTCATACTGAATAGATCATGCTATTGTATAAGAAAAAATACCTAACCACCAGGGGAACGATAAAAAGGTGAAATAACCCAAAAAAAACATGCACAAGATACGGCGGACAAGAGGATCAAGCCATGTACTGAAAAGTGCATGAAATGCTGGTTGATCACATGATTTGTCTTCTGACCATGGGTACTACCCCTACAAAATGCCCTGTGTTGTAGGGCTTTTCATTTAGAAAAGTTAGTACATGATGTGTATTAACGATCACACTTCATGTCCACATAAGTGGGGATAACTCCGGGTATGTGGTTGTCTGACCGTACACGGCTTTATCTCATGTGAACCATCCCATGTAATGTGTACACATGGTAACATGTGTAGCCTGCCTAGCCTAAATGTGTGGTGGAGTACATGGACGTATACTCCACACTGGGTCCTTGTATCACCCTTGATATATGCCAAGTCTTGCATAACGACCCACACACCATGTTCTTCAAGGAACACGTCCAGTATTCTGTAATTTTTCAAAATCATGACCCACCACCATCGTGCTTCCCGTGCAGCCACATTCTTTGTTCCATCCATCTGATCACCACAAAACTCAATGGTTTAGGTTTCCCCATCACCGCAAAGCTGATTCCGTAGGTTTTGTACATCTGATCGGCTCTGAAAGTGGGCATCGATCCACCCGAGCGATGAGAAATCAAAGAACTGTTTTTCTTGATCCGGTATGATTTTTTCTCTATTATCAACGTCTCACCTATACAAGGTTGTTGCAATGTCATATATTCAATTTGGGATCATTTCATTGTAGAATGTATGTGCAATGATCTGTTGTTCAATGCTCCGCGAAGAAAGAAAAGAACACAAGTAAAAATGGAGAAGAAATCAAAATGAAAATGAAGAATGATCCTATTCAATCATATTTCATAGAATTGATCTACTCTCATTAGTTGGATCTAAAAAATAAAAATAAATTGATAAAAAAACAACTATCATATCAATTCCCTGAATGAAACGGAAAAATACAACCATCCACGAGAACCCAAGATCCATGGATCAACATGTTTATGGGTCGATCTGTGTTCATCGTTAAATCATTAATAGTGAAATAAGATTCAAAATAATAGCCCCTACCATGATCTGGTGGAAGAATGTACACCGTGTCGCATTTGTAAGCATTGTTCGTCGGATCTGAGATGCGCTGTCAGCATCCTCCAACCGTTTATCCTCCTATGTTTCAAGAAGATCTCTCTCAATCTGTTGGGTTATGAGGATTACCCAATGAACAATCCATATGTAGGTATTTAAAATGATGTAATTAAGTCAATGTGCAAAAAAGGAAACATTTAAATAATTTAAATTATTATTTTATTTAAATTTTATTAAATGTCCAAAAAATAACTCTCTCAACAGACTCCCACTGATCGATGATAGGACTCCCATAAGGTAAAATGGATATTCCAAATGAAATAGTGTCCTCTTATTTCTGATTAGGGAACACATTTATATTTTATCCCAATTTTAATTTAAAATCACTCATTCACGCTATTTAAAATTTTAATTTACTTCAGACATTTATTCTGGCCACTCCGGGCCTCAGAATCAGACACTTTTTAATGTTCTATTCTAGAAATAATTCAATATAATATTTAAAAATAATACATGGAAAATTTGAAACATTACAATTAACATTTTGGAGAACATTTATTGTTATAGGTGGAGGGTGAGTTTCACAGCACCTGATGGAAGCCCTGAGGTTCTTTTAGTGGGAGTGGAATTCATGGTCGGGTCATGCAAGTCCTCCCCTATTAGTGATGTGATAAATAATTATACAGGATGAAAAAAAAATTACTTTATTTATTAGTATTATGTATTTTGATGTATTTTTTAATGTCAACTATTGAAATTATGATTTAAAAAACTATATTTGTTTTTGGAAAATATACTTTTCCTTATTCGAAGTAATATAAAAAAGTTTTTACAAACAACTATATTAAAATAATATAAAACGTGAATCAATTTTATAAGACAACAAGAAATACATGTTGTTGAGGCATAGTTTTTTCATTTATAATAACTATAAAATCCAAGACCAATATTTAGAAATTATTATATAATTCCACCAATATTATTTAGAACCCCAAATATCCCACAATTTTGTCCACTAAATACTTATTATAGATGATGATATAGTCATTTTCATACAAAATATCCCCTCCATGGTGTCATTACGGTCATAAGGTTCCATCCTTAGTATTGAGTATCCAACTATTAAATGTAATACAACTATACTTGTTTTATTTGACATTCAAGTACCTCTTTTGTAGAATGTATTATATATAGGAAATTACATCATTTCCATTATTTTTTTATTATATTGATATTAGAGGGATATTTTTTTGTTAAAAGGATACCTTTGTTCCCTCTTATTTTCTTAATCTAATCAATATTTTATAACATTGAATTTCTAAATTAATTGTTTTAGTTTACCACTATTGCTGAATGTTTATTATATTTTGAATACCCAAACCACTTCATTATATATGAGAAATCACCATGACTTAAATGTAGTTTATATACTTTATTATTTATTTTTATGAAACCCACATTCAATTTAAATGGGTTATATGAAATTTAATGTTCACCTCATTATAATATATTCAATCAATAATTTTATTTGAATGTCATTCATTATTATAATTTGGTTATTGATGAGATGTTTTAGTATGATCAATATGGATCATATGAATAAGTATATATGGATTGTTCTCCCAGATAGCAATCCAATTCATTAGTTAAATAATTAATATCCATTAAATCCATGTTTTAGGATACCTTAGTGAATAATATTAATAATTTTGTTTTATAGCCCCTTGTGATAATCCTTGGTTATATTATTATTTATGTCCATTTTTTTGTTATAAACATATTTAATCTTACACGTGATGTATTGATGTGTATTCATTAATTTTTTTCACTTATTTTATATATTATTATCATTATTTAGTTTCCTTTGTATTCCCTTATTATAAATTATGACCACCATTTTTATAATTCACGTACTTAAAAAATTACATATAATAAGGTGACCAATGTCTGATTAAAAGATGACTATTTAAAAAGGATTTATAATGGGTTTTTATGTTTTACATTGGTATTTTATATATTTAAAAACTTTCTTCCCAAGGTAACGGTAACCAAAAAATCGTTGGAGGTTATTAATGTAATATCTCTAGGGATATTTTGTTAAAATTAGCCACATAAAAATGTCAGATACGATTTTAATGGTCAGATAAAACTGGCAATATGAATAAATGAAGATACACTTTTTATTTTATCCATGAATTTAGATTGCATGTAATTACCATGTGGGGATTAATGAGTTTTTCAACAATAATTGATCACAATCATCCATTAAAACAACACCCTTTGAGTCCTTATATGTCTATCATTATAAATAATCACGTTGCGGAATATAGTTTAGTGATGCTTTCCTCTTGGGGACGTATTACGGTCTAATATTTTTTATGAAGATCAAATTGATGTGTTTAAGGAATATAATTTCTTGAAAATGGTGTAAAACATATAAATAATTTTTTTTATTTCAATTATAGTTTTGGGATGGTGGTAGAGTGTTATTGAGAGTCTCACATTAGTTAAGTCACCAATAGAATAGAAAAAATTCATGTTTCAACTGACCTATTTGAGATATTATAATTTTGTTTATTGAATTGGTATAGTGGAATAATATTTTTCATTACCACCAAAAAATTAAATTTATCCATAGCATGTTTCATGTGTCACTGCTTAATAAATATCTTTCTGAACCACCTCCTATTTTCAATTAGGATGAACTTGTTCGGGAAAATGATATTTCAATGGGAAGACTATTATTTTGAGATGTTTATTATAATTTATTGGTTTGAATGTAAATAAAATAATATTATTTTAAGTTATCTAGCATCATTTATTAAGGACACATTAGATATGGAGTTGGGGATACATGATGACGGGGCAGTGGCATCATTGTTTTGTGGACTAGAATTTATTTATGTATCTTTTTGAGGAATGTATGCAATATGATATTAGTAATTGTAAAATATGAGTTTTATTTTATATAATTACATCAATACTAACTCACTATCATTCATTTGGACTTTTCTTGGTTCAATTTATAGCACTTTTTGAATATTAGGCGGTATATGGATTTGTGGATGGTTGGAACATGATTATGGAAATCCTTTTTTGTCCTCCCATGAAACTGTGTGTCTTATGCTATAGTACTAGAGGAGGGGGAATAGTTATCTTCAAATATAGTCCAAACCATACATCTATTTTCTCAAACAATGATACATGTTAATGATATGTTTCACATGATTTCATAAACTATGTAGCTAAATAATGCATATCTTCAAGTAAACCCGAAAGGGAAGAATTCCTTTACACCCATTGAAATATTTAATAATTAATAAAATTTTTATTTTATGACCCTATATATGACCATTTTTTCTCATTATCCTTCTAGTGGGGTAGTATTAAGGCAAAAGGCCCCAATTTTATATTTTGGTGATTTTTCAACACTTATGATCATGTTTTATAGATCAGTGGGAGTTAGATATGGTTTTTAGAAGTTATGTATATTCTATCCATCATACTTCATAATTATTATAGATAATATATTCTCTCTTTTAACATAACCATGAATTAGGGTTTCTAATTCTTAATATAATTATTGTGAAAAAATCCAATTTCATTTATTATATACGTTTCATTAGATTTGGGTTATTTTATAAATAATGTTTTTTAGATATTTTTTCTATGATCCCAACTTCATTGCTTCTTTCCCTTTATATCCCTAATTAATGATCTCGTGTTTGGAGATTTATGATTACATTCATTGGGGTTGGTAGATTCATAATATATACCATATATATTGAATCCATTGGTGTGTTGGGAAAAAATCCCTCAAGGAATCATTGAAAAAAATTTAGGTGATTGTATTTGTCGATAAATTGTGCCTCCATGTTGTGTTTGATGACAATGCAGACCATGGTGTATGTGTGTGTTACATTGGGGTTTATGTGGTGAGTGAAAAATTATGTTTGGCATGAAATATTTTCATGGTGTGCGAAATACGAAATTGGTGCATGAAATACTTGTGGGATGGACAAAATAGAAGAGGTTGCACTAAAAAAAAGAGGTTGAATGAAAAATAAGTGTTTGTGCATAAAATAAGGTGTTGCGTGAAAATTATATTTCTTGTAAGTCAAGGGAATTTTGTGCAAGGTGTAGTATGGGCTATGCGTAAAAATTGTTGTTGCCCGGTACACCCGGTGCAAAGTGATATTCATTTCTTGGTGAAATTTAGATGTCAACAGAGAATTTATCAACAGTTAAGTATGAAAATTTCATTAGAGATACCGAAGAGTCCTACATGTCTATAAAATGAGAGTAGACCTTATGAAGAACCAGTGAGCACACTTCAGTTGATAGAGCAGTGAGCTTTCATATTTTGAGTGGATGTAAACCAGGAGGGACAATGAGTACACTCCGAACATGTTAACAGCAGTGCACTTATAGTGAAAATTGTTGCATTGGAATACTGCTAGTGTATGCTCCTTGGACGTACCCTAGTGAAGGTGAACCATGTAAAAATAACTGTGTCATGAGCATGCTTTACATTTTTTTTCATACTCTATATCAAAATAAATGATAGAATTGGGTTTTTTCTAGTAGAAAAACAAGATAAAAAAGGGGGTAGTTGTTTTAATCTATCATACACTAATTCACCCCCCTCTCAGGGTTTCTCACATAGTGGACCTAACAATTCGTATCATAGAGAATGGTTGATGTTAGTTTCTCTCTCAAATATAAGTCATCAATCTTAAAGGGATTCCGATAATTTATGGGAAGAATTTTCAGCTATAAAAGAATCAGATGCAATAGTACTTCTGATATCTGGGAATGGATATGTTTACAGCAGCAATACATGGTATCAAAGATGATATTAATAGTGGTGCATTATCCGAAGTTGATAGAAGAGAATTGGATAATGATGAAAATGGAATCAATGCATTAGGGGAAGATTTATACAATGATATCTATACAAAGGAGATGTCATGAAAAACCTCACATTCCATGTGGGAAAAGATATAAAATATATATTAATTGGATAAAATGGTCAGAGAATTGAACATGAAATTGTTTTCAAACAAGCATGAAGATCTGGGAATGAACCCAAATGCATCTGTTGATGCTTTCTTTGATAGGGTAAATGTTTTATTGGAGGACCTATGAGGTCTTGGAGAAGTTATTGATGGAAAAAATATTGTTAATAGAAACTTGATGAAATTTCTGCCTAGTTTAAATATGAATGTTTAAATATTGGTAGATAATGACACGAAACAGATGACATTTGATAACCGAAAAAACATCCTTGTTGCATATTAAATGATAAATGATGATAAATATTCCATGGAAAAGGGTAAATCCAAAGTGATGGCATTCAAATCCATGAAGTAGATCACTATTGAATATTATCAGGAAGAGGAAGAGACAAATGAGGTGATGTCATTCCTCAACTGAAATAATTAAATGTAAAAATGAATATTTAAAGGGAAACATCCACTTTCTTGTTTTCGATTTGGAAAGGTTGGTTATATAATAGAAAGGGGACCCAAAATGTTCCAAGAGGATGATGATGTTGATTAAATAAAAATTACCAAGAATAAGTCTCCAACCTATGGGAATGGAAGGAAATCGTTTAAGTGATATTTCTTTACAAAGAATAACCTTGTTTCAAAAATATTTGATATTTCAGATGAGTATGAGGTTGCGGTGGTTGAAGATATAGAGAACTATAGAGATCATGGAGAAAATGCTATGGTGGCATTTGTCAGTAATACTCATAAGTATGAAATGGAAGCTGAAGAATAAGGATTAGTTGAGGGATGAGTAGACCTTCAAACTGATTTAGAGGCCTCTCTTGAAGAGATAGATGTTTGGAGAGCCAAAAAAAAATAATCCAACAAAGTAGTTTGTGACCCCAAACTCTATATGAAGCAGTAGGAAGAGGAGAAGTCTGAGTTGATGGATGAAATAAAGAAACTCAAGTAATCAACACCATAGGACTCTGAATATGTTAGTAAGTATAAGATCAATATTGAAGAATAGCAATGTGAGATCGATGGATTGAATAACACCAGAAAATATCAAATCAAGAGCATTGAAGAACTTGAAGGAGTAGTTTTCGGTTTACAAAAAATCTTCAAGGAAAAAAAAATCTCTTGACTCATGTTGGGACATCAGGAAAGCAGTTCACTCAGAAAATAGAGAAGATAAAAGTGGAGAATAGTGGTTTAGTAGAATGGAATCATCAATTATGTTTAGATGCTGAGGCTTAGAGGTTGCTTCATCGAAAACAAATATATGTGAAAATTTATGTCAGATCACAAGAACCCATTCGGAGATTGAAGGTTGATTTGAGAACAAAGAATAATAAAAATATTCAAAGATCCCAAGGTGAAACTCGTAGTGAAAAAGTAACACAATGGGATTCACCTCAAATCATGTGATAGTTTTATGGAAAGATGGAACATTCATAGTTTTTTTGTTCCATAGCCAAGTGATATTAAAGGGAATAAGATCAAAGGTGGAATCCTAACGAAGAACGGTTCTCCAGAACATATTTTGAAGGACACTATTTTTATTGAAGAGGATTTGGGAACATGGCTAGATACTGCACATCGACCATACAGAAGAATGTGCTAAAGCAAAACCAAAATGTTCACAAGTAGCAGATCAATGAACTAGTAAGTGAGTTAAAAATGAAAAAAAGATTAGCACCTTTGAAAGATGAAGCTGGCCCATCATACTATGAGAAAGAAAAGAGGTCTCAATCCATTCCAAGTGTAATGGAAAAAATATGGAGCAAGAAGGAGAAGGATGAGAATGACGTGGTGGCATAAATTTCCCGTAAGGCATCAGATCGCTCTAGTGTGTGGATCCTTGATAGTGGTTTCACATCACACCTGATAGGTAATAAAGATCTTGTTATAGTCGTAAAATTTGACAAAGAAGAAGTTTTCATGTTTGGATGTGATGAAGACCTGAAGATTATTGTCTTAGGAAAGGCCATGTTTTGGGGGAAAAAGATGAGACATACAGTTTTCTTAGTAGTAGAAGGCCTTAGTCACAATTTTCTCAGCATCAGTCAACTATGTGACTTGGGACATTATTTAAGGTTTACCAAGAAGATGAGTGTTTTCAATGGAAGAGACGTGCAATGGTTCTATAGGGAAAAATAAAAAAGGAAAATCCTTACCTAGTAAGTGGAGAAGAAGATATGTGTTTCGTGTCTAGAGAGGATGAAAACAAGTTGTGGCATAAATGACTCGGTCATTTTGTTCAACCATTCCTAGAAGATTTGGTAAAGTGTGATGCAACAAGAGACCTCTCTATGATATCACATGATCGTACTCACGCATGAGAGGAATTCCAACACGGGAAAATCATTAGAAAAACATATAAGGAAAAGGAAAAGTAGTCAAAAAGAGTCTTCTAATTGGTGTATACTGATGTTTCTGGTCCTATCACAATAAGAGAAATTGACGGAAAGAGGTACTATGTTATTTTCATCGATGATGATATCATAATAGCATGGGTATTCGTTATTTCCCACAAGTTGGATGTGTTTAGATGCTTAAAATAGTACTAGGGGGGTTGGGGTGGGGTGTGAAAGGATTCTTGGACAGAAAAGTTTGAAGCTTCGTACTAGCAATGGTATGAAATCCTTACACAGTCAGGTGGAAGGCTATCTCGAGAAACATGGGATAAGGCATATAGTTTCCTTAGTACGAACTCCCCAACAGAATGGAGTGGTTGAAAGGATAAATCAGATCATCGAGTACATTCCCCGAATGGTGCTCTTTGAAAAAGAACTACCAGGGAAATTTTGGAAGGAAGCTATTTTGACATCAGTCTACATTTATAACTGGGCTCTGTTGTGTGCAATGGAATGAAATACTCTATATGAGATATGAAATGGAAAGAATCCAATAGTGAAATACCTTCGAATATTTAGAAGTAAGTGCTTCATCCTCAACCAGGAGAAACATAATAAATTTGAGTTGTGTGGAGATGAAGGGGTATTCCTTTGCTATTCAGGAAAAAGAAAACCATACAAATTATTTAAAAATAATTATGGGAAATTTAGTTGAGAGAAATGATTTCACTGTTATAGAAAATGAAGAGTGAATTCAATAGCACAATAAAAATTTTCCATATGAAATCGATGTGGAGGAAAATAACACAGGAGGAGTAGAAGTGGATGATGTTGATTCAGAAGAAGATACAGATGATGAGAATGAAGATGTAAAATCCATATCTATACAAAAGACAAAGATCCGAGATAAAATTGACAGGTATAATATCATAGGTTATAATTCAGCTCCAGTTCATACAATGAGAATGAAAACTCTACAGTAGACATTTTTCTTATCTCTAGTTGAACAGAAGTGCTTTGCTAATGCAGCTGAAGATGAAAACTGGCTTCAAGAAATGAATGAAGAGGTTGATCAAATTGAGAATAATCAGACGTGGGAGATTGTTTCGTGGCCATTAGATAAGAATTTCATCTGGACTAAATGGGTCTATCAGAACAAGACGAATGATGATGGCATAGTGATTCAGAAAAAAAACATGACTAGTGTGCAAGAGATACTCCTAGATAGAGGTAATAGATGTTGATGAGACATTTTCACCATTTTTGACACTAGATACAATCATATTATTTCTATCCATTATAGTAAAACATGATTTCATAGATTTCAAAATGGATATCAAAGGGAACATTTGACTTCGGATTGATATATATTGACAAATCTCGGTCAGAGTTACTAGGATATACTGATGCATTTTGGGCTGGTTTAGTCGATAATAGGAAATCAATGTTAGGAGGTTATTTCTATCTTGGTGGTTTTTGTATTTATTGTCTAAGAAAGAAGAAAGATTACATTTCATTGAGCACCACAGAAGATGAGTATATTTCCACCACTCAAGCGTGCACACAATTGTTATGAATGAAGCAGAAGCTTGACGATATGAGGGTTGAAGTGAAGTCTCAGATAAGAATCTAGTGCGACAACTGAACTGCTATAAATATCAGAAAAAATAACATTCATCACTCTAGAAAAAAGCACATTGAGATAAAATATCATTTTTTCAAGGAGAAGGTTTACTAGGGAATCATGAAGTTGGAGTATGTTCCTACAGAACTACATATTGCAGACATTGTGACGAAGGCCTTACCCAAATAATTTTTTGAGAGACATCAGCTGGCTCTAAGAGTCCAGTCGACTCTTCTCACTTGAAAAAGTGTGGATGTGGATCCCCCTCTCCCCGAGGGATCGTAATTTTTTCTATAATGTGCTAATTTTTATTCTTTACAATGATTCAGTCCAGAGTGGAGTGACCTTTGGGTTTATTGACAATGGGGGAGAAATAGTGACACCTCAAGGGGGAGAAACTAAGGCTACATAATATAGAACACGTGTTAGTCAAATAAATGGGGAGAATCTGACAAGTGGAGCATCACGATAAGGGGAGAGCAATTAGATATGGGTAGTTAAACGATGAAGTGGAGTTGATGTTGTAAGCATATAGAGAAAGTTGTAAATATTAATATACTAGAAGTGATCAATCAATGAATAGATATCACTAGATGACAACTACAGATCATGATAAAAGAAAATGAGTGATAGTGAGAGAAGGTTTCTAGTGATCACAAATTAGAATCATTTTAGAAATTGGTATCAGTTTGGTATCAATAGTTGGTTTCAGAAACGTTGTGTTTCATTGAAGAGAATTTAATTTACTATTCTTTCTCTCACTGAGCATTGATCATGTGGGCTTAGAGTACGTGTTAAGTGAATCCTTCAATGCTTTCAGAATTGCAATATGTGAAGTTTGGTAGCTGCTGGAAGAAGCTTTAATGAGTTAGCAAAGAGTAGATAATATTTATGAGAGGAGTTTCCAAAAAACCCAAATGGGGAGATTGTTGGGGAAAAAATCCCCTAAGGCGTCATTGATGCATTTTTTGGGTGATTGGGCTTGCTGAAAAAGTGGGCATCCATGTTTTCTTTATTGACAAATCAGACCATGGGTTCTAGAAGTATTGAAAAAGTGGGTTTACATGGTGATTTTTTGGGATCATGTGTTTCTTTCAATAATCAATTATTGATTGAAGAAGATCGACAAAGGAATGGACGATCTGGAGGCGGTACGAAAAAGAGCAGACATAATGTTGCGTCGTTTTCTAGTGTTTGAAAAAAATTTGGGGCTAAAAATCGGAAAATGGAGCGATTTGTTTTTGGAAGTGGGTGGTGTGTGAAAAAGGAATGTGGTTCTCTGATGATTTAGTGTGTCTCAAAATCTCAGCGTGGTGTTTAAAAAATTATGTTTGCCGCAAAATATTTGCACGGTGTGTGAAATATGAATGTGGTGCGCGAAATATTTTGTGGATGTGAAAAATAGGGTGATGAAGTCTTTTTCACCAGAGGTGTTTTGAGATCCAAAACTCTAAAATTGGTAAAGGCATGAGGTGTGCAAAATCATGGAGTCGTATGCGAAAGACAACATTACGCAGAATTTTTTTTCGCGCTTCATGTGAATTACGCGCTAAAGGATGGTTTTTCATGTTGGGTTGATTTTTCCAATAAATATGATGTGACCCCCTCCATTAGACAGATCAGAATCCATAGATAGTATCTTATATCTGGTGTGTGGAATTGGAGTGCCCAATAGAGCTGCACGAAAAAAAAAGAATATTGTGCGAAAAGTAAATTTCGTGAAAAAGTATTGGTTTAAGCGAAAGCCAGTGTAGAAGATGTGCATAAATGTTTTTTTTGCATAAAATAATCTGTTACACGTAAAAGGGGCATTCCGCGTAAAAGGGTTGTTATGAAAAAAGTTAATTTCACCAAAAACAATAGTATTATGCACAAGGTAGTTTAGAGGATGCGTGAAAATGAAGTGGTTGAACGAAAAAGAAGTGGATGCGCGTAAAAGAATGTGTTTCATGAAAATTATATTTTTCACATGTTAAGGAATTCTCTGTATGGGGAAGAATGGGATGTGCCTAAAAATTTCTGTTTCCTGGAACAACTGGGGAAAAGTGAGATTCATCTGCTGGTAAATGATGGATGTCAACAGAGCATATATCAACAGTTATGGATGAAGATTTTATTAGAGATAATGAAGTGACCTACAGGTCTATAAACTGTGAGTGGATCTACTGAAGAATTAGTGATAACAAATCAGTTAAGAAAGAGGTGAGCATTCATATTATGAGTGGTTGTAAACCAGGAGGGACAATGAGTCCACTCCAAACATGAAAATAGCAGTACACTTATAGTGAAATTGGTACATTGGAATTCTACTGGTGAATGCTCCTTGGACGTATCCCAGTGAGAGATAACCAAGTAAAAAAATCTTTGTTTCATGTGTATGATTTACGGTTTATTCATACTCTGCATCTAGAATGCGAGAGAAGAGGGTTTTGTCTTTTGACAAAACAAGATCAAATAGCGTCAGTTGTTTAAATCTGTCAAACCATGATTCACCCCCCCTCTAAGGGTATCTAACCCAGTGGACCTAACATGATGTGTGATTTAATTGAAATTGATTTCATAATGTATTTCAAATCCTAGATTGATATTATCAATGAATTTTTTCAAATGGAATTGAAAATAAAATAATGATTCTCTAAAAAATGATTCTAACTGAAAAGAATAATTTTTAGAATGAATTTGAATATCTCAATTGATGATCTACATTAATAAATGTTTCATGTATTTTAAGTGAAATGACATTTTTTAATGGAATGTTGTTTGATGAAAAAATTTCATTGGGGTTTTAATAGATAGGAATTGTTGAAAATGTGATTTGGGGTTGCATGAGTCGTGACTAGAGAAAATGACTTAAGAATGATGATTTTCTCATTGATTGATTTCATATATCGAAATATATGGTTTATATGATTGTTTTCCTTTCAAGAGAAGAATGGTGTTCAGGAACTATATCTACAAAACAATGTATGGATGATGAAAACACTACTAAACATTGAAGAGGTTAGGGGGTTCATTCAACGGGGTACACTACTATTCCCAATAGGTATGACTTATCAGTAAGAGTACACAAAATTCAGTACATTTCACAATGTGTGTGATGATCCTTGATCATATTATATTTAACACTAGGAATCAATTAATTATTACATTCTAGTGTTTTTAAAATGATTTACCCACTGATATGATGATCGATAATTTTGTACATCAATTTATTTATGTAAATAAATATTTTTATCTTTTTTATAATTTTCTTTGAAATAATTTGTTAAATATTTTTATTATAAAATTTATTGAAAATTATATTCTATTTTTTAAAAAATAAATTACTTTTCATTTATTTCATATAGAATACACATGGAAATCATTGTAGGAGCCAAATAAGATTATTTTTATCATAGAGTACATATGGATTTGGGAATATGTAGAGTATCATTTTCCATGTTACTGAAAAGTAAATGCAACACTTCTATGTGATGGGTTATCAATATAGTGTGACTTTGTGGTTTGGCTATGACAAGCAGAGTATGTGATCAAACTATTATGAGGAAATATTGATGGTGATTTCACCATTGGATTATGTGATGTATATTGTTTTTTCATTCATATGTTTTATTATTTCCTTTTTTTAATAGTATTATTTTTTGTCTATTTTTTCATATGAACTATTTATGGATTCTCTTACACTGCCTTTGAACTTCATTGTTATTCTTATTGTGAAGTTATACCCCTGGAAGAATCAAAATACTCAAACACTATTATAATCCCTATGTTGATTAGGAATTACCTTTGGGAAATTTAAAATCTAACTCGGTTGTGGTTATATCAGTTTATCCGTGATGGTTCTTGGTATTTGAATCTGATTTTGTTTGTGGAGATATTATAAAAAAAATTACAATGCAGATCAACTATTTATTCACAATGTAGTAGAAACGTATTCAAACAAAAAATGTTCAACCAATTTTATTAATTATTGGTTTTACATGTGTTATGACATATTATTTGGTTCAATTTGATGTTGATGTAAGCTCCAAATCATGATCTTAGTTTTTTAATCATTAAAGAGAGAGATAGATTTATAAATCATCAAATATAATTATATTTTTCAGTAGTGTTTACTGGATTCTAAATATCTTTCTCGTATTATTTCAATATTCTCTCAGTGAATGTGTATCCAAAGGATTATTTATCGAAGTTATTTCTAAAAGATGTGATTCTGGTGGATTTTTTATGTTCGTATATTTTTATTATTATTACCATAGATAAAGATTTATTATTCATGCATTGAGTCTAGTTTTTAGTGTTTTATTAATATAGTAGTTTCAAGAAAAGAATTTTTTTCATTTCCAATATCATTTCTTCTCAACTTAATAATTTACATGAGTTGATATATTATAAAGGATGGGTCAATTTAGGTTTATTTAAATATATAAAGATGAATTAATTATATATTAATTAAAGATGGTTCATGTTTAATTGAAGTAAAGTCAACTAGAATATTCATATATACATGTTATGAATTTATATATGAATTTTTTTCAACTATATGGTCCATCCTGAGAAGTATTTGGTCATATTTTAAATTGTATAATAAATATTTCTCATTTTAAAAGATATATATTAATGTTTTTTAATGAAATATATTTGGGGTCATGAGGGTTCCATGGGATTATCCTGGAATAGATAGAGTAGTGACATAAAATTTACAATATTGATTATAAATATAAAATACACACTGGTATGGCCGAGGGAAACAAGAGGACTTCCATCCTTAAGGAGATCTATAGGTTAATTCCATAATAGATTAATAAATTATTTGAATTCAAGATGTTAAATACATAATGATAACCATCCATGATCCATATCAATGGGATAACCTCAATTACCACTTATAATATCATTTTCATTCTTTCTACCAAGTATTTTATTTTTATATTAACTACTTGAATATTATAAAAAATATTCTCATATATTTAATAATTTTTTCAAATTTCATTTATATTTATTATTATATAAAATTAATTTAATATACTTAAATTGAGGAAATATTGTTAAGAAATGATTTTTTAATGATCTATTAATAATTATATAATTAGATTATGTATTGGTTAAATGTTATATTATTTTATTAATTCTGACAATAGGGTGTATATTCTATTAAACATGTGTATGTATTTTTTATGGAATGAAAAATCATATACACAAATAGAAAGAGACTACTAAAATGGAATGTGGTGAACAATTTTTTTATTTAATTTTATAATTTCTTAGTGAATGATTATGGATTTTTAATAAATTTTTAATTATTCAGATATGTTTTATTTTTATATGAGAAGAATGTTTTGGGGCTTAAACATAGTTATGTTAGATGTTTTTGAAAATGATTTATAAAACTATTCCATTTAAAATTCATTTTCAACCAATAAACTATTTTTTCAATCATCAAAAACCACTATTTTCATCCATTACATCCAATAAAAACATCATTTAAATATATTCCAAATGATTTCATCTATAAATAATAATAATTAATATTGAATTGAAACAAATTTCCCTTAACAAAAACATTCAATTTCAGAATATATTTGAGATTATCCTAGGGTGTGATATGATATTATATTATTTGTTTAAGAAATATTTGAATACTACCTGACAATGAAGACAATGAATCATATGAATTTTGTATAATACTATAAACCCATTTGAGGTATGATAATTTTTATATTTATATTGAATATAAGTTTTCATTAATTTTTTCAATAATGTAATTTTAATGATGAGATAGAGTTTTTTCGAGTCAGTTTTGGGAGTTGGGGGCTGTTGTTTTGATTAAGGAGGTTCTAGTAAAAGTCTCATGGTTAGTACATGGATAAAGATAACATTGAACATCATCTATGATGAAGGTAAATACATATAAAATTGTTACACTAGTAATAAAATGTGTCTGAAGATGTTATGAATAAAATACAATATATTATTGAGGTGTTCAGATTATCTCTCTAATGGGTTATCCATCCATTTTCTCCAATAATGAATGAATTGCTTCTAATAATTTTGTAACTACATGGTTGGTTCATGGTGTACAAAAATATGATTTCAAACAATTTAGGGAGTGGTTCCTTAAATATTGAAAATTACATCATTGGTGAAATATTTGGAAAATGACGGGACAAAATATTGTGGTATACCTAGTTTCCAAAAATGATAGAAATTATATATATTCCATATTTAATATTAACACCATATACAATGATTATCTTAGTCATTATTCAAGAATATCCCACGAACATTCCCCCCTTCTTTCCTCTCCCTTTTTCTGGTTATTTACCCTTTGTACCTTTATAAAATAAAGTGTTATTCATTCTCATAGTGAGTTATAGTTAATTTTATCCTTTCATCTTTAATATATATTAGTTTATTTTGATGAACAGAGTTATGCCATTATTTTTCTCTATAATACAAAATTTTTAGTTTATTATCTCCTTTTGTAATTTGATTTTCTTTAAATAAAAACATTTTCTGGTATTAGATGAGTAGATATGTGTTAGTTTATGGTTGACAGTTCACAAACTATCTAAAAATTATTCTCCTTTTTTGCGCATATAATGTGTGGTCATTGTGATCTAATCTAAACATGATATAAAATTATAAATAAATTAATAAATTCTATATTTTATGTAATTAGTCATTTCCATAGTCTTTGACAGATCATTCAGTATTTGTTGTTTGAGACCGATGGCTATTTAACATGGTGACTATATTGGGTGATTTGAAGAATTAAAACTATATATGAATTTTGATTCATGTTTTTAATTATATATTTAGATAAAATGATAATTATATTCAAATTGTGAATGAATTAACAAACTCAAATGGGTTAATGATACATCCTCTTAGAAACAATGATGTGGAATCCAATTATAGCTTGTTATATTCCCCATATTTATATTAATTCATATTAGAATAATTATGTCCCCCCATGTTTTAATATTTCAATATATATTGATAATATCCCATGTTCCATAATCTGATAACACATGTGGATGTTGTCCCTTGATTCTCATTTTGTTACAATGATTGGATGTTATCCCCAATACATTTTTTGATTTAAGAGGATGATTATATACCATTATTAATATTTTTAATATAACAATAGATATGTAGATCTTTTATATGTAGGTATATACATCCCCAAGAATCAATATATAAATTTGTGAAAAATTCATTTTTTAGTTATTTTACACGATTACAATGTTCATATACATAAACTATATCTCAAACATGATAGGTTTATGAATATAATATTTTTGGCATGCTAATTTGACTTCAACATTTCCTAATTCATCATTATTAGTCAATAATAATTCATTTTTATAGGTCAGTATATTGGGATACAAGCAATAAAATATGGGTTGATTTTATTAGTTGGTGTAGATCAATGGAGGTAAAAACATGTTAGGCTTTAGGATTGATATAAAGGTGTTTTCCCAATTTTATTGTTTTGTTTATTTTTTGGGATGTTGGTCAGTGTGATATATCTTGTATGTAAAACATTTATAACATCTACATAACTTCAATATTATATCACATGATTTATGTTATGTATAGTACTATATTTTGAAAATTAATATTTCATTCATCTAATATATGATATTAGTATTATATTCACTATTATTTCACATTGATATTAGGGTATATTCTCCCCACTACATTATCATAGTCTATTACAACATTATAATATCCCCTTGATAACAAGGATGTGTTATTATGGTCATATAGAAGCTACCATTCTAGATATTCTTTAGTTGTCTCTATTGTTGTGAATTTTCATAGTTGAAATAGAGAGCTTTATTTTGTCTGCATATTTGGAAATGTTTTACAAGGTATAGGGAATTTTTCAAACATCACATGGAAATCAGGTTAATGTGTATGGAACCTATGTTTGGGAAATTTTCTGTTCTCAAAATTATGTGTTTTTTTCTTTATATTTTTATTTTTATTAATTAGATATTTTACTAAGTGCGATACACAAGATATTGGTTTATCAATTTTTAGAATTTTTTATATGATTCCTAACATTTTGAGATAGTGTGTAAACACATCATTATAGGAACATAGGATTAATATTTTATTCAAATAAACTATTTTGACTTATTAAATGATATATTATATATGTCAGTTATTTAATTATTATCCATTAACATATATGTTGTTTTCCCATATAATATGATAATTAAATATTATCAAACTAATCCATCTAGTGTTTGGGAATTTAAATATTTATTTCATAATATATTTATAGTACATAATCATAGAAGTAAAATTCCTCATAAAAAATATAATGTGTTCATATATATAAATTTTAATTAACTTGTTATTTAATGAAAACATATTTTCCAAAAAATGATAAAATATAAATGAAATGAAAATTTTCAATAACTATAAATATATAAATGACATTGAGTATATATTAACGTAGATAAATATGGAGAGTGTGCTATGTTATAATATCTAATAATATTGTTATAAATTAATAGTTCCAGGTTATGCAAGTTATTTAACTCTATAAATCTATATATATCAAGAAATATTATGCTAATGTTTTATAGGGAATTGGTTTTCATTACTTTGTGATTCTTTTATAATGGACATTTGTATATATCCAAGAGTGTTGCGATGAGTACAACAAATGGGTGGTTATGAAAAATCCTCTTATGGAATTAATGGATGACATGTATTTTCAGTTTTACGAGATGTTATTCAGAGTGATGTAGTTGACAGAGAGAATGGTCCCTCAAAGAAAACATATAATATCTGAGATAATTTCATTATTTCATTTGGTCATCCATTGTTGTCCGCTAAGTCGTTTTTCTACCATGTATATTAGTTTTGGATTGAGATAGTCAAAGTGGATGTTGAAGATCATGGATCGCCATAAGATATAATGTTGGGGTTGAATTATACATGATCTGGGGTCAGTGAATCCTTGGTGTGGTGTTCTATTATAGGAATATGAGAAAAAATATTTTCCCGGAATGTGTTTTAGACCATTATTTTTTATAATTAGTTCTGTGATTGACTAATAACTATTAGGGGTAGGGAGAAATTTCACCTCAAAAAGGTTATATATCAGTGATGGATAATTCTAATAAATTCTAATATAGGAATAAATGATCCCATGTGTTTGTAAAGGACAAGGTTGATAGAGGGTAAGTTATTAGAAATTGGAAGATGATATTTTTACAATTATAGGTGAACATCCTCTATATTTCATCCATTTCTTGGGTTTTGAACCAAAAACATATAAATGAGAAGATCCTAACTATTCAAATAGACTCATAGAATGAGACTTCTTCATTGAGGATAGGAAGTTAAACATAATCAAGTACCCAGAATAATTTTAATTGTACATCCCAATATGATGGAAGGAAGAGTATTGAATGGGATATATTACATGTACCTTTTATGAGTGATAGTGTTGCACATTGACATATGTGTTCTTAGTTTGGACATTTTCATCTTTTGTTTAATTGAATTCCTTTTGACTGTCAATAATGTGGTGGGAAGAGATACCAATATATATTATTTATAATTACTATGTGGTTTTTAGTGAATGAGGATATTAGTAGATACATGGATCTAAATTTTAACCAACAACACTATAATATATAGTAAGATAGTGAATTATCATGAATTTAGGCTGAGGTAGGGGCCATGTTCACAAGGGGAAATGGAAGTTGTCTAAGAAGAGTGATGAATTGTAGGGGACATAGATTAGACCTTAGGGCCAATTCACATGTCAATTTCTTATATCTAAAATATCTCCAATTAAAAATGATGTTGGTATATCTATAATTCAAAGAAAGATCATAGTGACTTCTTCTTTATGAAAAACTATATTTGACTTTATATCATCTCACAACTTTTGTATTAGTATAGTTCATAATTTTTTTATGACTATCCATCTGGTACATGATTAGAGTGATGTTTATCATCACAAAGTTATCAGTGAGATCTGAGAAAATTCACTAGTTTTTGAATTACCCTTCATGATTCATATTTTTATATTCTTCTAGTGTAACTTTTTATTAGATATGGTTAGATTTGATGTTTTCCATGAGGAGTATTGCGCAATACCATAGTGATAACATGTCAACTGTATTTTTTAACATGTATCTTCTACACCATGTTTCAGTTTTAGTAATATTTTTTATATGGTTTTTTATTTATTATTATGCTATTCGTGATGTGATAATATGAAACTGGGCGAGATTATTGATCATGATACAATCCTTATGGTGGAGGATGGGGGATCTTGGTAAATATAATTTCATGAGATAATTCATTTGTGCGTAAATTCATTTCTTAAATATTTTTCATGGATTTCACCATAAATGGAGGTTGGTATATCCAATGAAACCATTATAGTATAAGATACAATTTTCATTATACCTTATTTGATAGATCATGCATGGAATAAAGAGATTCATACTCAGTTGGAGGACCTAGATGAAAATAATTGTATTTGACTGAGTAAATATCTTTCAGGTGATCGATTTCGTTTATCTAATAACATGGATATCTATATAGGGGTATTTTAATATAATATAAGAATGGGGTAAATGACTATTTAATACTACTATCATTTTTGAAATATAAAAAAATCAACATTGGGGAGGTCATGTGATTTCAAATATGTATATGGTATTATGTTATCACTAATTTCTTCTGATACCCGTAGGAATAACACACATAGAATTTTGGAGTACGTACGATCTGAATGTGTAAATGGGGATTTTGTAATGATTTAAAAAAAACACAAAAAGTATTTATCGAAATGATGAATGGAGTATTCCATTGATATATATTAATGTTAGTAATTTTTCAATGGTAATCTCATGATCTCAAATTTTAGTTAGGAGAACATGAGTCACCAGTAAATTGTTTTGAAAATTGATATGGATCAACAGATATATGATCATAAAACAAAGATGCGCATTTAATTTAACTAGACATAATTCTTGGGTAATATGATACTTGAGGTGGGAGTTCCATTAGATCCTATTATAATCTTACCAGTGGTTTTAAGGGAGATACTGAATAATTTTTTTTGGAAATCCATAGATTAATTGGTTTGGATAGTAATTGTTGGATTATTATTTAATGATTCTCTTATTTACTAGAATATAAGAATGTGATGACAAAAAAATTGATTGATAGTGGTCTGGAATGATGCATATTATGTTTGATTTCAGGATTTTTAAGTGATATTGACTATGGTATTGATGATGAACATAACTAGGTTATATAGGGAGTATAATCAACTATATAATTCCATAAGGTTACACCAAAGAGATGCATTGATATAGTATGATCGTCTAGTCACCTATGTGTCTACAAATGTGATGCTAAATTATTGTTAAAATATAACAAAAAATGTTGAATTAGATATATTGGTATATTTGTTTAGATTTTTATTGAAATACATGTTCTGATATAGTTTAATTTTATATATTGACCATTAACCCCTATAATATATATTCTTATAGTGGGACCTGAGGATTTTAGATATTAGTTGGTTTGAATATTTAATATCACTTGACCATGAACATGTATATACCCCTGAAAAGGGTAATTTATTTTATAATGTTTATTTATAATTCAAAATAAAATAGGTGGATTAGGATTCCAATGGATAATGGAAGAAGATTTACCTCATTAAGGAGATATAACATGATGTTTCATACTACCACTATCATAAAACACACATGTTATTTCATATCATTTCATTTCACATTGAATCATTGATGAGGTGATAGTTTTCTAATCCTAATTATCAATTTATGATGATCTATATATAAGTTTTGGAGACAAATTTGAAAAGTATATTAATGAGAGACGAGAACTGTCATATCAGGTTTCATTCCAAGGGTCCCTTGATATTTATAGAATAATTAATTAGTGAATGAAATCCATCAATGTGGGTGGTATAATAATGATTGAATGTGATGTATTATGTCATAGAAAAGTGGTACTATTCTTCAAGTATATAGAGTTACATAAATTTTTTAATATAGTTCTCCACCTTTTAACAAATTATGTATTGATGGGTTTACATGAACACAATAATGTAGAGACATAGAATGGTCGATCATTGACTATCTAAACATTTTGTATCACATTATACATCAATATGATACTTTTTTAGTTGATAAGATATGTATGGTTTATGTTTGGATGATAAGAAATTTTTGTGGGATCTCCCCTATTATTGTTTGGACATGGGTTCTCAATTCACAACACATTCATGAAAATATTAGATTAATTTCTTGATATACAATGGAATATAATAACTACCAAAATCTTATGATAGATAATGTGTTGGTTGTATGAATAGGTATCATGTAACAGTAATATGGGTTTCATTTAGAACATGTATGTTATGTTACAAATATTATATAGTGAAAAACCAATGTTCCGTTAGTTAAATTATATGTATATTATTGTGTGGAAAATAAATTTTATGTGATTTTTGAGAAATTAGACACGCCAAGAATATCAAAACGTAGGTTTTGATTCTTGGGGGAATGAATCCTTTCATGGCGGTAGTGGTTATGACACCATGACAATGTATAGTCTAAGAGATGACATAGAATTTAAAATTTTATATCATTACATGTTTTATGTGATATCAATTAAATGGGGTTGACATGTATTTGAGGAAATATTTTGGATAAATTTTCCAAAACATAATCAAATAAACACAATGATCCTGAACAAGGGTATTTTTTTTGATTCTCCAAGGTAATTAGAGATTTTAATCTTGATAAAATGTCTAATCAAATTTGCTTTCCATAAAAATTTTGTGTCTGTGTGTTTCACCAAAATGATATATATATTCCAAATCTAACTGAAAATAAAATATGAAGGTTCAACATTATTTCTCACAAGATGATATTATTTATTTATCAAATATTTACTAATGGATGAGATTATAACACCACCATTGGTGTAGTGATTATTCATGCTTTATGTACGATCATGTCTTTAAGTAGATTAGGAATATACTTTCTATGTGGGGAGAGATGTAATCATTCAATTATTATGAGTTTTGTTAAATTAATTGGTAAATATATATAATCTATATTTATTATTAAAATTAGCATGTTTTATGAATTTTGATACACTCTCACATCATTGATTGTATACTCCATTGATGTAGAAATTTTTTTGTGAACCAGTAAAAATAACTATACTATATATTTTTTGTTTTATAATTATTTTATTTCACTATATGAGAAAGATGTTATTTTTTCACTTAATGAGGGTACATGATTTTTCGATGGGTCATTCTATATATTGATATAAATTAATTCCCTCCAAATGTGTTTCCATTAAGAGGTTCCAAGATATGGAATGAAAAATAAGGTTAGAACTATTGGAAATTATATCTTATAATCTATAATATAATTTCCATCATAATGGTATTTAGATTATTTATGTATTAAACATATAATTTTATAATATTTATGTACAAAAAACATTTGACCATTAGGGATAGATCATTATATAACTATGATATATTCAATTTTGATCATTATGGATTCACAATATTTAAGAAAACTTTATATTGATGATTCTTCACTAAAAAACAAAGTGAATAAAAATGTTTGGGGATATTATTCTAACATAATCAACATGACTCTATTGATGTTTAAATACTCAAATTATATATAGGAAATGTTATTATATATATTTTAAAAACACAGGGTTTGTGTGGATACATTATAAGATCATTAAAACTAGTTTGGGGAGTTTAATATGAACTAGAAATAATTCATTGATCTATTCATTAATTAGGTAATATTGAATATGGAGAACATGAAAAAAAATAGTGGAATCCATGATAATATCAACATCGTGAAGAGAATCCAAAGAATATTGTCACCTAAATTCAACCAAATAATTTTTTTATTAATAAGTACCATTAGAGGGTATATAATAATCTATATAAATAAATCTCATCGTATATGAATGATGGATTAGTGAAAAAAATATATTATAATGTAGAAAAATTATGGTATTTATTTCAAGGAGTTAAGGATGATAATTAAAAAGGATGATCCCAAATTAAATTACATTACCAAAGTCCCATATTTTGTATCCTCTAAAATAAAAGGTGAAAATAAATTAGAATAATCAAGATGCATGTTTTATGTGTGGAATAGTTGTCCAACTCCTCGAAAAATGTTAAATGATGTTATGATAATATAATGAAAATGATAACCTTATCATCAAACCAAACAACCATATGAATGTGAACAAGATCTCCTTGAAACATTTATTAAAAAATTAACAAATTATTTAATAATAAAATATATTCTGATATAAAAAATTAGAGAAATAGATAAAGGAATTAAAATATCTAAATGATGGGATTAATTTTATTATAAGACACCAACAAAAAATAAGTTATGTAATTTATGAGGTATATTTTGATTATAAGGGTGTTATAACACACAATTTAGAGTTTTAGGTTTCCAATTAATAAATTCATTGTTTGAGATGTAAAACAATGAAAGAAAAATACAAGTCTACTACTTTATACATAATAAACAATAACAAGAGGATGGTATATTTGAGTTCAAGGTGGATATTGACAAAAAAAATGTATAAATGAAAGAACAAAGAGAATATGGTTTTGTACAATCATAATCATAAATTCAATTCATATATTTTTAGTATTTTTCCTAAAATTATAAACAAATGTGTCAAATGAATTAGGGAAATTAATGGTGAAAATTTGAAAAAAAAACCCCTCAAGTAATTGTCTCATCATTTTTGGGGTGATGGTGTTTGTTGAAAACCACTAATGTTCGTGTTTCTGTATAGTTGGTGATCCCAATGAATATGTTTTAAAGGATCCACATTTTCATTGTATTTTCTGAAATATTTTGATAAGAAATTTGGATAATAATTTATAATAAAATAAACATTGCGATATAATTGTTGTTCTATGCTGATAACAAACATGTTTTCAGATTGAAAATGAGGATCATAGACCCCAAATGAGATTGGCATTTTGTGTATTAAGACAGAAAATTATTATTTACAGAATGTGTTATATGTTATGATAACTATAGTGTTCTCTATGAGTACCATGTAGAAAATAAACTTTGATGGAGTCTACTATCTCATGGTATGCTCTTCATTCTCTGGAGGATCATCGTTTGTGGATTGAGGTTGTGATTTAAGTATGTTATAAAGGATTTAATTTTACAGATCAGATGGGTTTCCACAAAGGATAAAGGCATTATGCGTACACAAAATCAAGTTCATAGTGATGGGTCAACTGTATTATTGTTTTCAATAATTTTGATTAATGGGTTTAATAAGTATAAAGTCCTATATAATGACCTGTAATAAGTTCATTCGATCAATTGAATTTTATCACAAATGATTTTCCCTAGATAGAATATAAATGATCCTGAAAATGTTATGTGTAGGAAAAAGCATCGCGGGAATGAGGATTCTATGATGGAATATTTTAGGTAGTATAGAATAATGAGTTCATAGGTTGTGAGGGATAAATTATATATATGTAGTGTTCCATAATGGGAGTGTTTCAAGAAGTTAAATAGAGGGGGAGGTATTCTGTAAGGAAATATTAGTTTGAGGAAGTTCTTTTCAGGGCACAATAGGTCTCAAATGTAAAATATAACATCATAGGGAATATAGTTAGAGAATACACATACTTAATCAAAATAAGGGAAATTCATAAAGAAGAAGTGTCCCTTTAATAACATATTCTACATGGTTCTCGGTAGATACTAAAGGGTTTATGGATGTTCATGAACAATTAAAAACATTTCATGAAATTAATTTCTGCTAACAGAATGTGTAATAATGGATATAATATACATTTTTAAAATTATATTTCATGGTACACTTATGCGTGACCTTATTTTGAAATTCTCATTAAAGGAGATTCATTCAAGGATTACCTAGTGAAATTTATAATATTAATATCTAAATTATGTAAGAGATGATGAAAAAAGGGGAACATCACCACATCAAACATATTATTTAAGTAGTTCATTCACCACCAAATCTAATATAGATTAAATATGATTCACCATCCATTGTAGATTCATCAAAATTATTAATGGTAATTGATCTATCAATATAATAGATAAGTTTTATCCAGGGGTATGGAAAGAGAATGTATTGTATCATGGTGTTTTCAATTTATTGAAGGAGCATCTAGAGATTGTCTCAACATATAATCAACCTAAAATTGAGGATGGATTAATTATTTCTAACAAAAAAACCTACATATCAATATATTATATGTAGATCCTTCTTATAGTAGTGGGGAAATGATGACGAAAAATATTTCACATTAAACTAATAGTGGACCATCGAATGAAATATTGATTATATGATAATTTATAATTAGTTACATGTCCATAATCATTGTAAGCGCTGCTTTACAAGGAATAGAATTGATACAGAGCAAAATTTATTTTGGAAAAGATCATTAGTGTATTTAGTAGATAATTTCATTTCTATTGTTTTCTCCTTCGATGTTACCAATTGTGCGAGAACCAAGTAAAAATATGTGTGCCCTTGTGTTAACATTAATTCATTGATTTTTATGCATCATCGTCATATATATCTTGAATGGATAAGTTAATTATAAAAAATAAAGAGAATAATGTGAATATAACAATAAATAGGATAATAAGACCTGGGGAATTATTAATTTTGAAAAGAATATTTGTACCTCCATTCACCCCCACAAAAATGGTATATTGGCCCATTTTATAAAAAATAGAGAAAACAAAAGACTAAGATGAAATGATGAGGATCACTAGGGGATATTAACTCATAGGATGACATCAATAAATTGGACTTTCAATTTTATCAAGAATGTTAATGAGAAATTTAAATATCTAATAGTGATTTTTTTAAAATGTCTTAAAAGATTATTATCCTAAAAATGAATCGAAAATTTATTAATGTATTTTTAAAATGTGAAATAGGGTAATGTTAGTTCAACAAACATAATAAATCTCTTCATGGAAAACTATTTATTTGAATTAATTATTAATGATAATAAATTTTTTTGCAACATTAAATTTTACCGACAAATTTAAACCGCAATTTATGTGTATTTTATGTAAATATGGGACATATATAATATATGACTTCCATAAAAAATTGATAATAAAATTAAGAATATAAATATAGATATAAAAGTATAATATCATTTTCTCATTATATTATTACTAGATAATATGTTTTTTGAATAATTTATAGACTCAATGTTATTAATTTATAATCATTATTAAAAAGGGATATTTCAAGTGTGATTATGAGGGGATGTTATCATTACAAAAATTATACATAAAATTTGATGAAAATATAATTTCCTTTTGTATAATTACAAGACAATGTTGATCAATTTAATTTGGAGGATGAGTTAGTACAATATCTATCAAAGGAGGTTAACTAAAAGAAATAAATAAAAAAGTAAAGACCTAAAATTATGGTTTTAGTAGGGAATTCATTTAAGGCGAATGATCAATCTATCGTATTCATTATTTTTAAAGTATGTACATCCCATTTGATGTAAAATTAAAATAATATTATGTGTATGATGTATGAAATTTTTTTTTCAATAATTTGAAATGATTAGTACATGTAAATTGTTGGTTCGAAAAATACCAAATGTAGATGAAAATACATGAGATTAATGAATGACTTGGAAGTTTATTATTGTAGTCATATTTTAATTTGAGTAAAATAATTTTTTGACTATATCCTAGAATCAATTTCATTAATGATTATTATATAGTCATGGGTAGATGTAATGAAATTGTGAATCAAGGGAATCACACAAAGGATAATCCATACATTTTTTAGTGGAGAAGAAGACATGTACATCTTCTTCAATAATAATGTCATCATATTATGAAAAAACAAATTGTAAAAAGTATCTTTCAATCCATTGAATATTCAATAGATAGTAATAGAGGTTAAAGATTACTAAATATATCACTTGATTAATCTCAATTGTGAAAAAATATTGTAACAAAATGTCATCTATAATAGTTGCATTCTAAAAGAAAACAAATCAGCATATATTAATTAATTATAGAATGTTAATGATTTTTGTGTGACATCACCAATATACATCCATTAAATTTTTTATAATATGGTTTTAGTTAACAATTATTTTGGTATAAAATTATTTATGGGGATACATCTCAAGTATGATGTGTTTGGCCAAATTTTATTTTATTGAATGATTGGTAAAAACATGCTCTGACAGAATATCCTATGATTTTTACAAATAATTTTATATATATTACAAGTATCCATGTATTGTATTATCTTGACATAATGGGAAAAATTATAATGTTTCAAAAAAAAGGACACATCTATAAAATGGTGTTTTTGAGACATGGAACATTATCAATAACTACATTGCTCAAAAGATGCCCACAGATACATTAATATATGAAATTTTTTAACGAATAATTTTTAATATGGATTTATATTAAAAATATATCTTTGGTGTGTCTATGAAATTAAATTACATCATATGATATTTTTATTTGAAACAAGATAACATTTATGTAATTTCGTATATTTAGAAGTAAGTGCATTATTCTAAATATGTATAAAACCCATGAAATGTTTAGATCTCATGGAGAAAGTGTAATATTTCATACATAATCATTAAAAATAATTAATAAAAATGAATAAATATGTGGAATAAAAATTTATAGAAAATATGTGTGTCACTATTTTTTAAATGAAAATAATATTAAATTAACCAGTTATCATGTCTTAGTATAATGTGATATTGAGGTGATAATTATAGGGGGTACAACAGTTCTTGGATGATAATGTGAATGTTGAAAATGATGTGTAGGATATATAAATAGTAGTGTCTATGAATGATTTTATAAATAAGTAAAAATTCAATAAGTAGATCATTATCAGCGATTCCACATCATATAGAGATTCAAGGAAATGAGGGAGAAATTATTTCCCAATTGATAAATTATACGTATGTTCATAAATGTCTTGGAATAGTGGATTGAAAGGTGATAATAACCTCACTTACTACTCAAATAATATATTCAAGTGATTATAGAATAAAATATTTCAATGATATGGAATATAGTAATCTTATTGAATCCTAATATAAATAATAGTGAGAAGACCATGTATTATTTTTTCTATTTTTCATGTTACTTTATTCGAATCCAATCCAAAAAATCCGACTATATTTAGTGAAAAAATACATTAGTATGTAAAATGATTGATGGTTTTTAGTTTTTTTAATGAAACAACATTGTAATAGTTTTTAAGATATATTATTATCAATTTTTATCATCTCAACATGTGATAACACTTCTTCATCCAGTGGAACAATTTATCATGGTGATTTATATATTTATTTTTTAAGAAAGAATAAAGGTTAAAAATAAATATGTAAATAGGAATCCTTATACATCTTAAACCCTTAAGATTAAAATAAATTTCTTTTGATAATTTAATAGTGTAATTATGATAGAGTTGATGAAAAAATTATAATATTACAATAAATTGTATTGACTTGATTTGTATTAATATAAATAAAGAAATCATCCACAATTCAAATAAAATGAATATAGATAGAAACTATAATTTATTTATTAAATAGTTGAGTAATTTTGAGTATTAATGGAGTATGCATACACAAAAATTTTATTTTGATTTATAACATAATTAAAAATACACAATGAAGTATTTTGGAAGTATCAATTGACCCATAGAATCGGACCCTATCCATCCACCTAGATGTTTCATATAAGGAATCCACAAAACCCTATTGTATTTATGATTCCAAAATTTATGTTTAATTATTCCAATAAATATGTGGTATCCTAAAAATATTGTAATAGGAAATGTATGATATCTATCATAGACTAATAGTTTTTGTTTCCAATCTAATATTTTAAAATTTAATAACTATTCACATTTGGATAAGTGATAATTTGAAGTGCTTTATAAAAATAAATGACAGAAAAATATTTAATTTTTGAAAAAATAGAGCTTATAATGTTATATAATGTTTTATTTTTTATAATTTATAAAAGGGTTATATTTCTTGTTTTAAAAAAATAATGAGGATGTAATTTATTTATTTTTATTTTTAGGGGAGAGTTCTTGACAGTTTAACCTAAGGGATATGTACTTTTAAGAATGCTGATGTGCTAGATTTTAGAAAAACATGGTGTCACTAAGATGAGATTTTATATTTGGATTAAAATTCGTTTCCATGAAAATGAATATAGGTTTAGTGTTTCAAAATGAACATTTCAATTAATTATTATTTATTACACTGGGCATGTGTCATTTGATCATTGAGTAAATGAAGTGTAAATCAATTATTACACTATCAGATGATCGTAGTTTCTTTTTGAGGAAGAGTGAATAAAGTTGAAGGATTCAGTTTAAGGAATGATGAAGGGTTTCGAATATACATAGAGAAGGATATTTTTACAAAAATAATAATTGAAAGAATCATTTGGTTGTGTTTATTAACAAAAATAGATAATATAATTCAAAAATTAATCAATGAATCAAGGAATACTGGTTTAATGATATTAGGATAAAGTTCAATGAGGTTTTATTCATGGAGGAGAGGATGACACTGTACCGATGTCCACTATATTTTAAAATATTACATCACATCACAATAGGAGCCATATGTTTTTTTTTTGATATTCTCTTTGGGCCAAAGGTTTTATATAATATAATAGTATAAGTCCATAATATATCATTTTTACATATACATAAAATCAATTTATGTGTGAATTAATGGTTTAATATAACAATATAACATATTTATCTTGATAGATTTAGTCTATCACACTATAAATGAGAATGACGTAGATATTGATTGTAAAAATAATTATCTTGAACTAAATCACCAAAATGATACATGAATCTGAATGTCATATGACTTTGGGAGAACACCCCAATTCCCAGGGGATATTAAATACTGTTGCAGGTCTCGAAGTACAAAAAGTGAGAAAAATAAATTGTAAACACAAATAATTATAAATAAAACTTAATTCCACTAAAATATTTAAATACAATCCATTTTATTATAATACATATATTAGAATGCAGAAATGGAAATTTAAATACATTAATTAATGAATATATTTTACTACAAGACATTCCCACGATAATTTAGATTTTGAGTTTTGAAAAATGAAGAGAAATAAAAAATAATATAACACAAATATTTCTAAATAATAGTACATTTTCCACTATCTACGATTCTAATAAATCCATTAAATGTTTGAATCATCGCTAAAAAATTATCCACACAAGATACTATAATAGACTAATCATACATAGTACATTAGTTCATACCCAAGGTAAATTAAAACATGATAAGGTGGTAGCATAAATTTTTTATTAATGGTAAAAAAATGATAATCTTCAATGATCACATGTGATAATAGGAAGATAATATGTATATAATACATGTTCAAAATGAAATAATGCACATTAAGGAATTGATCAATATACATGTATCAGGGAATAAGGGTCGACATTTTAATTGACATAAATCAAAATAGGATTAAAACATACGAAAACAATAATAAAATATGACTGAGTAATATTGTAATATTAATAATATTAAATGTATTTAATATAATGGAAAATAATATATAATTTGTGGAAATATCAAACCATATGAAAAGAATTCCAATTAAACTCATTATTTACTTTCCTCTCAAAATGAACCCATTTTCTCGGGGCATGAAAATGTTAAAAGAAAATGTTTTTGTGACTATTTGAAAAAAACATATTTCCATTCATAACCTTATCATTATACATAAACATAAAAAAATTCATTTTGGGGTGATATGGGACACAAAACATCATCAGTTATATATATGAGTTCCAGAAAGAAAATATCATTATAACATAAAGAACTAAAATAAATAATAATGTGTATCATATATTTTTAAGTTGTTATAAAATAAGGAGAAAATTTATTATACAATCAATAGTAATAATTTCATGTACCCACGAAAAATAAATTGGATTCAATAGATATTCGTGACATTCAATTTAAATAACATTCAATAATGATATGAAAATATATAATATCTACACCATATAATATAATATTATAAATTTATGTAACTAATTCCCATAATCGCTGAATATATCGAATATAGTTAATCATACAAAAATAAATGAAATTTAATCTAGGTTATTCTGAAATTATCCACATTATATAGAAATTTATTTATATTTATAGTGTATGGTTAGAAATGGAAAATCCATTGATATATCATATAATGGATGGAAGAGAAAAATACATATATCTTCAAGATATAGATGGTGGATGGTAATAGTTTAAAATTAAACATTAATCTTGTATAATTTATATTAAATAAAATTGAATGTATGGAAAACATCTTTTTATGAGTTTTAGAAAAACAATTATAAATAAGAAATGTAATTTTTCTTTTAAATGATTTTAAAATAAATTATTTCTAAAACAAAGGGAAAAACATTTCCTATTATGAACCATGAAAATATAGTGAAAATGTTTCATATATAAATAAAATTATGGTGGAATTATTTTCTCAGATAAAAATGGTTAAATAATATTTCAGGAAGGCATTTTTTATATTTTCTTAAAATGAAAAAAAAATCAATTTCTAATGTTATTTTCTAAATTTTTATGTGAATAAATTTGAAAATATATACCTTTTAAATATATAATTAAACAAATAAATCAATAAAAAACACTTATTTTCTATCACATCATCTCTTTTAATTTAATGTATTCATTATATTATATTTGTTCTTGTTTTTTTCGTGGATCTATTGTGTGTTTGGGTGGAAAATGGCGATTTTTGGACAAACAGAAGATGTCATACCGTTATCACACAAATAGTTGAGTTCATTCTCTAACCAAAAATATATTGTGTTCGCAAAATAATGTCAATTTCTTAGCCCCATGTCCTGTCATACAGGTTTGAGAAAAACATCCACCCAAATTAATGTCTTTGTTAGAGGAGCACAGTCAGTTTCATATAAATTAATCTTACCCAAGGAAAACCATGAGATTTTATTTCTCTATAGATAGTGGTTCCACATGGCTGCCACACCATTTGGAAATCTATTTTTCAAATAAATCATTCTACCGTGAAATTTAAATTTGAAGAAATACTTATTCTACACTCAACCAATATTATCCCTAAATCCATCCAAAGTCATCCCATTTGGTATTTTCATCACTAGGTTAACCTCCCCTTCCAATCCTATCTTCAATATATTTTCATTTAAGCCTCCCATATATTATATTCATCCTTCATCTTAGACTAGTCATCATTCCATATTGGGTTTTCCATTCTCAAAATAATTTTTTTATAAAGTAGCTACATCCATGATTATCTGGGTTTGACATTTATGGATATATTTTTTCATTCTTATTTATCTTCTCTATTTTGTTTTGTTTTTCATTTATACATATTTTCCATGATTGTTTTTATTTTAGGTATGTTGTTTACTTCTTTGAAATTGTCTTATGAATTTAGTTTTCTTAATATTCTTTTTAAATGGGTTCCTCTACATGTTTGGTTGGAGGGAATATGGATTTTAAAGGGGTATGTCATACATAATGGTTGAGTTATGGTTTTAAAATTTATAATGGTTGATTTCTATTGGTGTTTCTAATAATGATAAATTATGTATTAGAGGTTTTTAATTTTATATAGGGAATAAAATTTATAATAAGGGAGTCCTAGGTAACAAGGTATGAAAGACATGGCCTAGTACAGTAGGTTTTCATGTTGGGCATAGTCCCAATTCAATGAAAATGGTTGATGGTAAAATACTACAAAAAAATGATGATATTTAAAGACCACTAGAAATTTGTATGTGATTTCCATATTGTGGATCATGCATGAAAATGTTGTGGGATTTTGTTATATTTATCAACCTAAAAATGAGGATCATATGACCATAGTAACCCTAGTTATATAGGGATTGTATTGGGTGACAATATCATGTTATGTTATTCTTATCATTCAGAAACTAAACATGTTAACTTTCCTTTTAATTTAAAATCAGTTTTTCCATTAATTTTCATTTATAAGTTTCAAATGATCTTTAATATTGATTTTTCTTATAAATTTTTATCATGAAATCTCTATATGTGATGTCGTATAAGACATTAGATCAAATCCTATATTCACCCTTGGGTATAGGTAGACCTTGTTTTTTTAATCTAGTAAAGTAATGTTATTATGTGGTTTTTATGGTTGATCTAAATTATAATATTCCTCTAATTATTGGTGTTTCTATAGGTGGTATCAGGGTGTTGGATCTCTTGTTTCATATAAAATTAGTATAGTAGTTGATTATGAACCAAAATTTTATCATTATGGTTTTTAGTAAAAAATATAAAATGACTAACTTATGTTAGTCATATTCTATTATTTATTCATATTTATCATGATGTTGTGGGATTATTGTGTTTTTTATTTTTTATTCTTTTTGTTAAAATCATTACCAAATATGATGTTGGGTACACATGAAGCAGTTTCATGAACTAAGGGATAATAAATTCTCTTCAGCCCCTTTAATAGGCATGGTCAAGTGTCATTCACCATATAATACATTTATTGGTTCATGAAAATGTATCATTTCATGGTTTCATTATTTCATTGCACCATGATAATTGGGATAGTCTGGATAGGCCGAAACTAGGACTATCAGGGCTTGAGCTTCTTTTTTTGAGTGAGGTGTCTGTTTGACACATCGTGTAATGATCACTAATTCTATAGGGGATGTTTGGGATTTGGATTTACTTATCCTACTGGTATGATTAATATAATTTAATATATTAATAGAATGTATATCAGTGTAGTGTGGTATTTTTTATTTCATTATCATTGATGATTTTGACTACATTAATGAATGTGTTTGGAATTTTTGTTTTCTGGTGAATATTTTCAAAATGACATGTTAATGTGTTTTCTTATATGGGATTATTTATTAAGCATCATGCCTCTATATATAATACTTATGAAACATAAAGATGTTTTCAGAGAAACTTATCTATAACCAGTTGATCAGAGATTAACTATAGCTGTGGGGTAAGCTGTCTAGGCATTGGATAAGGGAGAGGGATCTGGTACTTCTAATGTAAGGGGGATTGAACTAGGTCTTCTAAAGTATAAATATTAAGTGTTTATCTATAAATTTTTTTTTTCCATTCCCTGTATAATGAATAATTATAATTTAGATTATAATATTGATTTTAAAACATGGATTTTTTTTTTGTTAGTACTCATGAAGAGGTTAAGGTGAAATGAGCTTCATTCTTATTGGGTGGTACCTTTAGAAGGTGGTAGGACTCATTGGATCAAGCTAGGACATAGGAGAAGATGGTTTTAATGAAATCATGCTCATATTAAATGATAATTATTCCATCGATACATTATTATTTTCTAATACATTGATATTTTTGGAACTCCACCAGGGAGATCAAACTGTGTTGTAGTATGACAACTGCTTCTCTAAGTTAATTTTATTCTCAACTAAGGTTGTTTCCAATAAATAGGTAAAGGATAAATGGATTAAAAATGTATTTTGGATATATATATATATATATGTGTGTGTGTGAGTGTGTGTGTGTGTGTGGTTATTGGTATTAGTATCCTTGTTGAAGTCATATTCTTAGTTGGTGGATCGTGCTCTCATGGTAGAGATTGATCAGGTTGGAATGTATGGATTTTATAGTGTATCATTAGTAGTGTATACGAAATTGTTTCAATGTATTAAAAAATGATGAAGTTGTAAATTTTTTAAAATATATAAATTGGTATGTCAAAACATTCCTCTTAACCTCGTTTGTATACAAAATTTGAATTTGGATCAATCGTGGTCCATCATTATGGAAAGTTTGGGTTTATATGGACGACATGACTAGACCCATCTAAACCCTTCCATCAACATGTACTTATTGGGAACATTTATTGGGGTTTCAACAATACATCACCATATTAGGGTCATTTAGGATCCATAAAATGAAGGGTTATGTCATCCTAGATATATCCATCTAGGATAGTGGTTTATCAGTTTTGTGTTCATGGTAGTGGAGTTATATCATCATTTGGATAAAGTTAGATCATGGTCGACTCGCATCGTAATAGTAATACTTCAGACAGAGAATAAATGAAGTGACTTTATGATATGGATAAAATTCAACTATAATCATATATGGAACAAATAATGGTTCGAGGAAAGGTTATTATTTTTTCATACATAATTTTTTCTTTTTTATAAATTCATGCCTGAAATTATTATTTTTTCTTCTCATCTAGTAGAGTTATAGAAATGGGATACTAATATAATTTCATATTCAAACTAATTTGTTATTCCGAAAACTAATATGTGATAATTCGATTTCAGTTTTCCATAATTTTCACACATACATAATGTTTTCGTGTTTGAATGGGATTTTTGGTTTCTGAAATGTACCACTTTGATGTGATCCTCAATATGGATTGGATCGCCCATTTCGAGCACACATTAATTTACATTGAAGGTGATTGTATTTTTTAGCACTTGGTGGGAGTACTCATGTTCTTTTGGGTTAATTTGAGTCTCATTTAGGATGTGATGGACACAAAAATCAATATTTTTTGAATTATTTGGGTGTTGGTTAATCAGTAATGTAGTACAATCATTAAAGAGGATCTGAGGTATGATTACTTCATGTGGTGGATGTGTTCCTAGAGGTGTTTCCATATGACTTCACTATGTTTCCTCAGCAGTGGGATGTGGAGTTCACCAATGAATTTACAAAAAGAACTCAAATGAAATATCTTACCTCATGGAGTACATACCCCATTGAGTTTAGGTAATTAATGATATAGTTGTAAGATTTTCAATCCAAAGGAATCATTTCCTTGATCACCTCATATTTGTCCTGCCTATTAATATTTTAAATGAAATAAAACTGATATATGAAATTGTGAATCAATATCCATAAGTGTAATACGTTAATATTCAATAAAAACCCTATTTTTTATACTGAATAATTATTTGATATACTTATTGGGGAATGAAATTTCATCAATATTTACTTGTAATCTGGGTATCACTATGTCATATTTAGAGAGGTAGAAGTTCCTCATATAGCCATCCAATGTAGGTAAAACAACATTATAAATATTTTCATGACATTATGGTTGAAAATTATCTAGGGGAATTCATGGTACATATGAAAATGGTGTTCCATAAACACCTTTACACATTCATAGTCAAGTATTTGGACAACAAACAATTAAATTCCTTGAGAGAAGAAGAGAATGATATTCAGTTGATATTCCGGTTTGGTACTATTTTTGATAACTATATATATATATTTTTATATCTCAATGTGTACCATCTAAATTATGGAGGCAAATTTTAGGGTTGATGTGATTCTAGTGTTTGGGGTTTCAGTTGACCGTTAGAAGATTGTTATTATCATGTCATGGGAGAAACCAATGAATGTATTAAATATCATGAGATTTATTGTCCTACCAAAGTATTAAAGGTAGTTATATATAAATTTTTCTTCTATTTCCTCACACACAAGTACGCATAAACTGAATCATCCAATTTATATTTGAAGATATTCATAATTAATATTTCCATAAATCATTAGTAGGGATTTTATGGGCTATTTCATGATAATATTTTATCCGTTTTGAAAATTTGTGGTTGTTGCACGGTTGGTGCACATATTTTCCCAAACAATTCAAACTCATAAAGAAGATAATGAAAACAATGAAATTTATGTTTTCCATGGATAGATCATTGTTTTTTAGTCCATGGAATCTGTTAGGAGAAATGTTCATCCCATGTAAAGGGGTATATATATAAGCCACATTGTTATGTTTGACCATGTTGATATTCTCATCAAACCATGATAGAGTTCTAATTAATATTAAAATATCATTTTAAAATCCTCAAACCACCAATTTAGGTTTTTTATAGACCTATAACGACCACATAAATTTTGTAATTCTTATCGGAATCTAATAAGAATTTTCTTCACCTATATAACCTCCTCGAAGTAGATCAATGCATTAAGAATACAATTTGATCTCCACTATGTAGGGTTCCACATCATGAATTAAATCTCAGGCTATCTCTATTATCCTCCATAGGGTTATGTGGATACCTATGTTGCTTATTGGATATAATTCCTTATGTTTTGTGATGTGAAACCTATGTTTTATTTCCAATTTCCATTATCATCACTATTCATTTGAAAATATTGATCTGGGTTTGCTATTTTGATATCTTTGAAACCGAGGTAGGTGGCTCATTCATGATACTGAATTTTTTATAATCCTAAATTGATTTGGTTAATTAAAATTTTTTAATATAATTAAATTTGATTATTTCAATGAAATTTTTTCAAATGGGTTTTTTGGAAACCCCAAATTCCATTGAATAAGTGTTTTAAAAAGGAATTTTCCCTGAATTTTATAAGACCCCTAATTTACGTAAATTAATGTTTGTTTATTAGATTTTATGAAATTTAAATTTATAAATTTAAATTAGGTAACTGTAATTTTTTAATAAAAATATGAAAACCCCAATTCCATTGGATTTTCTGCTAGTTTTTTAATTGAAGAAATTTTATCGAAATTAAACAGTTGAATTTTATTTTTAAAGTGATATGTGAATTGATTTCATGTTCTTGTGTGAGAAAAATGGATTAAAGTTTTCGTATTTATAACCATTGATTTTATTATATTCCGGGATTGTTCTTTATTTAAATCCTATTTTTTATATGGAAACTGATGCATTTATGAGTGGGAGGATTTGATGAAATGAAAAATAAAATGTCTTCAAAATAAATTTCCTATCAATTAATTGTACTAGATAACATACATGCCATGGTAATTAAAGAGTTATTTAGTATAAAAACACTGGGATGTGAATTCCCTACAACAAGATTAACGTTGTGCCACAATAACTAAACATTGGGTTGCATATCTTATTTCTCTAGTGGGACAAATATTTGTCTGATATTTCCATTGATGAGAGGAGAATGTACACATTGTGTTTCATCACATGATTGTGTGAGGATCCCATAACCTAGAACGATCATACCTATTAGTAGATGACCATATTGGTCCATTTTTTATATTTTAGATATATATTTGTTCTCATTTTTATCAATTGTTTTACATGACATCTTATTTGTATAATATATATTATATAATAGGGTTTATTATTTCAATTCGTTTAATGTATATTCTTATTTTTGAATTTATTTCATCTCATTAAAGGTATATCATTATTTTCATTAATATTCCATTATAATGAAATAAGTATTTATTATAAAAATAGAAACTATTTATTTTCAAAGTCAAATGGTGAAATCTATTATGGAATCCTTGGTGAGACCCTTCTGGTATTTTAGCCCACACCCTACAAGATTCATTAGGGGTTCGAATATTATCTCCTTAAATGTATGTAAAATTGTAACAAACCACTTAGAGGTGGTTCTCTCTATTTATCAGTGGACATGGATCATTGCATATGATGGGACATGGTTTGGTTACCTTCTTGTTTTTCTTGTTCCTTTCTATAGTTCATTTTGTTGTTATTAACTATTTAAATTCTAGTCTACTTCACCCTATGGGGTTTTCATATATTCAGACTATCTTGATTGTTGTTATTTAAACAATTGTTTTGTGAAAATTGTCCCCACACTCATTTTGTATGATTCCATTTGTCATTCATCAACCAATGTGAATCATGAATACCCTTAAAGAAATATCAGAGCCACCTTGGTAATTGATTTAGTAGTGTAACATGGTCGGTTCAGAACAATGTGGTATTATAGATCCCTGTTGAAATTCTTATCTCGATGTTAGTATGCATTTTTTTAATATTATTTGGAATTGTTAGGTTTTTGTGATTGATTTTGTAGTCATCTATCACTGCAATAAACATCATGTCATTCGGTGTGGTTTGTGAAAGCCTTCCTGTGGATTATTTCTATTAATTTTTATAATTATTATTTGGACTTCTTGAAATCCAAATTTTTTTAATAATATTTTTTTATTAATTTTCCCTCAGGTTTTGTTTCATTGTTAAACTAATGTATTCTGTATTGCATTATGATTTTTTCTAGAATCATGCCTTCAAAAAGATTATATAATAACCTTAATGGTTTCTTTTGAGTTTGGTGGATACATTTTGTTAAAACATGTATAAACTAAATAATAACCAAAATGGATTACTGTAGAAGTTTTTATTATCATATTTATTAAGAAAAATATGACCCACATTACAATATACATTTTTACACTTTTTAATATTCATGAAAATTTTACCATTGTATTTATTTTATTAGTTAAATTTAAGGAATAACATTCCTATTTTTTTTAAAATTTTTTAATCTAAAATTTTACTATTGTTAATTTTAATCAATTTATAGATGTGATAAAATTAATTTTTAAATTAATATATATAATTTTTTCAAATGAAATTTTTTTAAAAATATAATTTTAATAAATAATTCTTCTAAATATAATTGTAAGATAAAATAAAAATTAAATGTGTGGTATTTTTTTAAAAAATCGTTATACAAATCATATTAATGTTTAAATTTTTATTTAAAAATATAAATTAGAAAATAATCCTTCCTTAAAAAAACTATTTTAACATGGTAAATAAACTTTACATAAGAAATATAATATTAATGAAAAATATTAAAATTGACCTGATTATTTAGTTTAGATGTAGTAATTTTAAATAATAATGATACTTTTATCAAATAAATTTTATATGTGTATGAAAATTTAATTTTAACGTTATCCTATTTAATGTGTAAAAATATGCTTTTTGAAAAAGTTTATTTTATAAGATGAAAATATAACTTTTGGTGAAATTAATTCATGTTTTTTACAAGGTATAAAATGTTTTATTGTGGTATAAAATAATATATGTGGGTATATTAAATAAATTTAAAACAATATCTTACCTAAATAATATTCAATTAAAAAATCAAACAAAATATCATTTTATTGGAAAAATGACATATTTCATTAAACATTAGTTTTATGAATTCATAATATAATATTCAAATATATATTTTTACTAAATTAATATTTTCACTATGATTAAAATTTTAATATTATTATATATTATTCTAAAGCATTTATGTTTTAAAAAATTCACTGATATTAGAAAAAACAACATTTTATACTATTTAGCTACAAATAATTTATTTTACTAGATTTTCAAAAAATCAATGTAAGGTAACTTTGAAATTATTATTTTGAAAATTATATTATTTTAATGTAGTTAAAATTATAAAATAGATAAATTTAGTTTTAAAATAATAATAGAAAGGAAAAAATATTTTCATACAAATATGCATATATGTTATTATGATTAAATTTGAATGTGAAAAATAAATGCGATAAATAACTTATTACATTAATAAATTCATATATATGTAATGATAATGTATAGTAAGATATGATATGAAGATCACAACATGATTTCTATGTTTAGAGTGGCATTCGGTTGAAGTCACATGTGTTGGTTCTGCAAGCATATATCATAGGAATATTCTATGATTACGAAATTCTCTCAAATATGATTTCACTAATAAGATAATTGTTTTATAATTGATTAGGATTAGTCTATGGGAAATCCTAGTGAAGATAATTCATTTCCATTCTCTAAAAACATCTTCATTAAGAAGACATTCACTGTCCTATTTCACTTATTTTATTTTTCATCAAATATTTTATAACATTGTTTTTCAATTCAATACTCATCAATCCTTTTCAGTTTGATTTCCTTCAAGTATATTTGGGCAACAATTTCATCTTGTATTCTGTATCTAGATAGTGAAAACAATTAAAGGAGAACACATAATATCTATATTACTAAAACATTAGTTTGTTATCATATTAATATAATTATACATATGAATTTCACTAAATGTATCTTATCATAATCTATAAAAGATTTTAAATTACATCTACTAATTATAGGGTTTATCTATACATTTTTAATTATGATAACCCCTAACTTATAGACCTTTTATAACTTTTCAATCTCTTAAATTATCAATAACCAACATCTTACCAAATAATGTTATATAATCTTAACTATGACTAAAACATTTTAAATTCATAAATTTGAAAATTTTTCAATATATTTTAGGATTATAGTTTTAGATAAATAGGGAAAAATTAATTAACATATCAAATGAATTTTTAATCATTTTTAAATATTATACAGATTTTAATATAATATTTCATATATATTGACTATTCAACATGTCAAGAACCAACCAAAATAACATACTAGAATGTTACCCAATACAAAAATGACATGAATTGATGGGTGTTACTGATCCCCATGAGATGGAAAACAAGAACTATGGAATTGATAAACGAATATCAGGAATGATTTCACAATATGATTCACAAAAAAAATTAGAATAAGACATAAAAATTCATTATGAAAATCATCCCATATGAGAAAAGGGCCCAAAACACTTTGATAAAATTCACAAAAATTGCAAGAAAAATAAGGAAAACTAGTGGATTGTAGATTACATAAAAATTTTGTGATAACTAAAAATTAAAAAATATTGTCACAACATCCATATCTAAGTGTTTCATTCCAAGTAGATGGAATATGAATCATTAATTTTATAAACATTTTATGAAATATTTAGGTTGTGAGATACATGCCACATAGGATTTCTTTAGTCATTTTATAAGAATTCTATATTAAATAAACCATTTTATATTGATGGATAGAAAACATGGCATGGGAGACTTTTCATAGTTCATATAAAAAACATGATTGAAATGAAATTTTAAATGACTATTATAAAACATGTATAATACATTTTAGATTGAAGAATACATAATAATGAGAATTTTTTAAATAGTAATTATTAAAAAAATTATTATAAGGGTGATTTAATAAGCGTTTATATTAGGAATGCAATGATTAAAATATTTATATCATAAGGAATGAATATACATTTTAAATCATAGTATCTTAGTTAAGAGAACCATGGGTGGGATGTTCAAGGGTTGTAACACCTTTCTATGAATTATGAATTCCAATATGTATAAGGAAGATCTCTAAGGATGAATATGAAATGATTTATATAGAAAAATTATCCTTACCACTAGTAGTTTAAATTAAATTTTCATCCTTACAATTATATCAGAATAGCCAATACATTCCATTAATGTGTTCTTTCTGCTCATCTACCAAGTCTCCCATGTGATATAGGGTAAACTAAATAATATAAAAGGGGATATCATTATATTAACAACAATTTCAAATACTATTTCATTCAATACACTATTTAAAACATTCATTATATTCGAAACACAATTGTAGATAGTTTTTTCTTCAGAAAATCATTTTATTCAGTCAAAAACTATCATGAAATGGTTTTTATCAAAATTTGTGATATTATTTTAAATTACCAAAAAAGTGATTTTATCAGGTATAATGCATTTTATTTCAAATTCCCTTGTGAATGATTTATATCAAAATTCATGGAATCTCCAAATTTTGATGCATGAATAATAGATTCCATTGATTTTCAAAAAAATCAATTACATAGTCATTATTTCAATTCATGATCTTTTTACCACATGATATGAAATTTTAAAGCCCATTATTAAATAACACTTTTATATATTTAAAAAATTAATTGAAATCTCATTCTAAAATATAAAATCATCATGGGAATTAAATAAGAATATCTTCATATTCCACCAATCATTTTATAAATATAAAAATTCTTTATTTTAATTGAGAAATAGTTAATCCTACGGAATACTCCAATGTGTAAGATAGACAATGTGTCCTGGAGGTGAATATAATTTAACCACCATTGAAAAGGATGGAATTACATAGTTTAGAGGATAATTGTATTATAACACCTCTAGATAGGATTTCTGTAGCTCTAACATGGGTAGAACCTCCACGATTCATTATAAAACTCCCATATCATTGGGAGACCTCAAACATACCACCTTAGAATAGGAAAAAAGGATACAATGTGGGTATTATATATATGAGATAGATGCAATAGTTTTTGTGTGAGAAGCACCATAACATGACCTCTACCACGTAAGGAGGTGTACATTATTTTGGAGTCATCTATGTAGCTTTAGGTTGGATATTTAGAATGAACACAAAATGCAAGGGGGCAATATTTTTCTATATTTAATATCCATTCGAAAACAAAACAGAAATTAAATTCAATATCTATAAATAAATATTCAAAGTTGATTATTGAACTGAATGTAAGAGCCTTTTAATGAGGCTTCTAACATGAATACAAAAAGTATGCACATATAATTTTAACTAATGTGGAACAGAGGATATGAATTTTGGTCTACCAAACCACTGTAAAGCCTTTGCAGGGACCCCTTTATGGTCATAACTATGGGGAAAACCTGCCTCTCCCTTGAAACAATGATGGATCCAACCCTATATCATACTACCATGGTTGAATCACTCATGCTATAGAAAATGCATTCATGATATTGTGTGATCTCACGATTTGTGACGTATAACCTCATAGATTGGATAGAATATTTTCCAAACATACATAAAATAATCTCAATTTCCAGTTTACAACACTAAAAAATACTGAATTAGAAATCAGGTAGGGATGAAACATGAATTAATGAATATAACAAAAACTGAAGGACATGATTTCATAATTCACCCCACCATGTGTACCGACTCGGGTTTTGATAGTGTCAGACTTTTGAATGTTCATATTAATTATTCCAGTGCTAGGCGCAAAGACGGCGTGCAATTCTGAGGCCTGGTGTGCCTGAAATTAATTTTATAAAAATGTTAATTATTTTTATAATGTGCTTGTGGAAGCAGTGTGTTATCTCCTAAAAGGATTCTTAGAATGGGAATTTTAAGGCACCGTTGCGTCAGGAGGATGCCGTTTATCCTAGGCGGGGTGTAAACATTGTGGGCATGAGCCTGTTGTGTAAAAATCCATTGGGGATTATTTTTTATAATAAATGGAAAATAATTTTATAATAATCAGCTCAAATAACTCTTGAATGGTGTTGCAGATCAAAATTCAGAGTGCGTCGTTGCGTTCAGAACAACGTGTTTACCCTATGCATGACATAATTTTAATTGACACCAGGTGCCGTGTCGGAGGAGTGTTGGAGTGGGTTAAAATGATGTTTTTCTTTAAAAAATAATAATTCAAATAAACCCCCCTATTTTCTATGTTTTTCATGAAAGAGAATCCTCTCCTTCCTACATTGTTTTTTCGACAATCTGCCAAATCGATCACACTAAGCACCCATGAGCTCAGATTCCAATGGAAGACGCTCCAGGAATGTGTAGCGGATGATTTGGAGTGCGGATCTAAGACAGAACGTTGGCGTTTCACCTTCAAGGTATACAGTTTGATTATTAAAATCCCAGATCATGTTTATGTGTTTTATTCGTCAAATCATCATAAGGGTTGTGTTGTTCGGGTCCCACGGTTTCCGAATCATTTTTCGGATCTGAATTTGGAACTCTGGGGTCCTCCCAACGGTTCTGGGATCTTTTCAGGCTGAAAACCTGGTATCCGGTGGTGGCCATGGTGGATTCCATTGAGGGAAGCTGTGAGCATTGGTGACATGGTAGATTCAAGCAGGAAGTGGTGGTCCGGTCAGGAAGACGGTGGTTTCGGGCGACCCTGTGGTGGTCCGGCCATATTGTTCCAGGGGTTCTTTAAACCCCCGTAACTCGCAAACCATTACCCGGATATGTGATCCGTTTGTAGAAATGCATTCCCTGTGTTGAGACGGACATTTTTATATCACTTTGGGAATTTTCTAAGTTGGGTTTTTGGACCGGGGCCATTAAATTTTGAAAATAATAATATTATTTTATTGTTTTAAACTTCGTTCTACCATATTTCCATCACATAATGTCTAATTGACATGCCATCAGTGGCATTGAGACCCTGATTGTACAGAGGACTTTTCAAGATAGTTTCCAGGTGTTGGGAGCAAGAACAGGGTGTGGGCCCCACGCAGCTAGGTTTTGGCGGTTACAGAGAAACGTGACTTTTCCGTCGGGTGTCGCTTTAGGATGATCGAGTAGTCGATCCTATGTGTTGAATCAAGGGAATTGTAATGGTGTGATCCACTTGACGATTTTCGGGATCGTGGTGTGGGCCCCACCCGGGATGGCTACAATGAATAGTACCCTTTTCACCAGCTGTCTATTTTGGAAGATCGAGTTGTCAATCTCGTGTGTTTTTAAAAGAGGATAGAAGTGGTATGATCTTCTTGATGAGTTCCTGGATAGTAGGGTGGGCCCCACACAGGCTTGCTAAGATGAATAGTGCATTTTTAGCAGATGTATGTTTCAGGTGAGTAAGCAGCCTATACTCAGTGTTTTTCAACGTGGATCGCAATGGTGGCCACATTATCAGCCTTGGAGGTGCGCGATGTGGCATTGTGGCGAGTCACTCGGGTTAGAGAAATTTGTACCAACAGTTTTTGAGCGTATTCCCTTGGTTTTTCCCTATGAGGGTTTGCACGACATCACCACCTTACTATAGGTTTGTGATCCTCTCAATGGATGTTTAATCTGTTAGAGTTGTGGAATCCCTATGGATGGCCCGGAGCGGGATCCTCTAGCATAGTTTCCCTAGATCAGGTTCTTGGTATCATTGTGACCGCTTATCCATGGGTGGCGATCCTCTATCTAGCAGGTTAACCCCGAAGGGTTTTTTTCATCATCGGGTGTATGATCCCCTACTTGGTGGGTCATGCTCAGTAGGGTTGTGGTATCATCAGGTATATGATCCCCTACTCAGCATTAGGATTTTAGTAGGGTTGTGGGGTCATTGGTTAAAGGATCACCTACTCAGTGCATGCTTTCTGTAGTGGTGCGGCATCGTTAGTAAGATTCCCTACAATGCGCAATGTACCAGATAGGGTTTTCGGTATCATCGTGACCATTGTGACATGGCTGATGATCCTCTATCTCAGTGACGTGTTTCTGTCGAGCGCCAGATCGTGTTGTGGTATCCCCCACTGGATCATGTGAGTGATCCCCTATCTATGAGATCTATTAATGCTAGATCAGGTTGTGGTATCCCTCGGTGGACCCGAGGAGTGATCCCCTATCTGTGAGGTCTTCGTATACCTGTGTGGGTTCAGGGATCCCCTAGCGGACCCTAGGAACGATCCCCTATCTAAGGAGTATGGTGTTTTTTTTTGTTTCAGTGAGGTTTCCTCAGTGACGATATCCAACGAGCGTGATCTCTCGGTTGAGGGTCTGAGATGTTGTTGTGGTATTGAATGTAGTTTATCTCTCAAACGAGTGTCATCTGGGATGAGTTTTATCATGTAGTGTGCTCTTCTGGTTGTGAATCATTGCTGGTGATGAGGTCGGTACCTCATGTGGCTTGGTGGGTGAGCTGAGTATAACGGAATGTTTTTGGAATACATAAGAGCATATATCTGAGCAGATGTTCACGGTATATGTATGAGCATATACATGAGAAGATGATCGATATATATGTTTGTGCGAATTCCTGAGCCGATGTTCTAGGTGCATGTATGGGGATACACCTTGATTGAGCTGACTAGTTTTTTTTAGAAGATGATGGTCTTGAGATGGGGTTTCTCTGTCGGCGGGGTTCGCTCTAGCTTGGATGAGCAGACTATTTCCTTTCAGCTTCTCTCTTTTGTTTTGGGTTTTTGGGGTGCCTACTGAGTATTGTTATACTCACCCCTGCACAGGCTATGCCCGCACATGTTTTTCTCTTGTTCAGACAACATGCCATTCGATGGAGTCCCAGGAGGTCCTGGAGAAGGGGGAGCTGAGTGAGCAGGACAGATCGTGGAGTCTTACAAGAGCATTGCTGAGCAGCTTTCCAATGGTTCTTTTTGCAATGTAAACGTTCTTCTGAGATGGATGGACGCCTTTGTAGTTTTATTTTTGTGGGCACTATTTTTCCCTTTTGTACTTCTGTCTCCAACCTCATGCCTATTGGAGGTGGGATTGGGGAGTCACGGCTCGAGCCTCTTTGGGTCGAGACATGACAGAGTGGTATTAGAGTAGGCTCCACATTTGGGATCTTAGAGTGTAGTTGGAATATCTAGGAGTTTGGTTTGGGTTTCATAGAGGTCTTTTAAGGATTTTTTGAGTTCGGCTTTCCTTCCAGGGTCTCCAGTGTTGGTGTGGAGGCTGACGTATCCATTCAACATGACTTTGACATCCGGCGTTTCGAGTCGGGACGTTCGTACATAGGTCAAAGGGGAAAAATAATTATACATGGATCACATAGTATATGGTTTTTGGTTATCCCTTGATCTTCTTGAGTCAGAACTCCAGATATTCAATTTTACTATGGGGCATCTTGATTATATTTCAGGATAACTCCATGATAACTGCCAGTAGGCGTTCCGCATCGAGGTTGTGGTGACGATCCACCCCATGTAGAGGTTGTGGACCAATGCAATAGGTTTTGAGGATGGACCTCCAGGTGGTCTACCAGTTGAGCCACCACCTGTCGAGAAACTAGTTGTGCCAGTAGTGCATGATGAGGTTGTGCGCAGGCTGAGTGCACTGCACATGTTTTAGAGGAAGTGACCTCTGAGGTTCCCATGTGATCCATACCCTCAACCAGCTGATGACTGTCTCAAAGCAGTCACCCGAGTTTTCCACCACGTGAGGACACCCCTAGAGCAGATGGTGGTCCAAGAGGTGATCCTTCTGCATGGTTCATTCGGGAATTGGTGGAGTTTGGTGACGTAGTCCCACTATGAGGAGACACTGACATGGGTAGAGTTTGAGCATCTCTTCTAGGAAGACTTCTTTCTAGTGAAGCTTAGGTCAGTGCGGATTCAGGAGCATTACAACTTTGGCAGGAGGGCATGTCTGGGTCGGAGTACTCAGTGAGATTTGCAGACCTATCGAGCTAATCCCTAGATATGGGTCAAGACCCATTCATTAGGGATCAGACCTTCAATCAGGGCTTACACAGAGACATTCGGGCAGTGATGGTTTCCTTGTGTCTTCCCACCTATGCTAGAGTGTTGGAGTGATCCTTCATGGTGGAGATCATTATGGTATAGTAGTTTCATCACGTCAGTGTTGGGCACGTGGCAGCTGAGACATCAGCTGCTAGTAGTTGACAATATGCGCAAGGGTATGGACGTCTCTGATGTTTCATGTGGTGACCCTAGGATAGAGGATCTTAGGATCAGAGCTCATAGGGCTCACGGGACAGTTTTTTTCACCAGTTGGAGAGGCAGTGTTATTCTTGCGATGGTCGGGGACATCTTACTAGAGATTGTCCGAACAATCGTGCTGCTAATAGGGATACGGTCGATAGTCTGCCTTGGCAACGACAATGTCTTGAGTTTGGAGTTTTGTAGGGCGGTAGATGTGGTGATGGAGTTGGTGCAGTAGTGGGAGGTGGTAGGTGGTGTACGATTCCACTACCACCTCCGCCAGGTGGTCCACGCCGAGCTCAGGGAGCTGGAGGGAGAGGCTGACGATAGCTGTATTCCCTAGAGGTTGTTGACCCAGAGGCTCCGCAGATGGATAGAGGTGCGACTTGTGTGCTTTATACTTCATGCAGTAGTTATGATAGACATTGTTTTTTGGTATTAATCCCTTTCCATTGCATGCACCAGTTTTGTTCAGGGCATTGGTAAGACCCTATGTGGTTGTTGTTCGGTGTACATCGAATGTGTGAGGACGCGGGATCCTTCCCCCACCGATATGCATTTTTGTGACGCGATCAAAACCATTTGGGTGAGTCAGTGCCACCCAAAGCGAATTGTTTTGGGGTGTGGTGGATGAGACCCTCTGAATTATGTGTTCGGGAAGGGGTGTTTGTTGGGGAACTCATTGGCATGGAAGACCCTGTTGAGATTCCAGTTTCATTCCTTGTGCTTATGGCAATTCGGGGAAGAATATTTCTATGGTGTGGAAGATGTAGCGACTCAGGTTTTGGCCCTGTCAGAGTTTGGAATATTCATATAAATAATTCCAGAGTTATGGGCGAAGACGACATGCGATTCTGAGGCCCGGTGTGCCCGAAATTAATTTTATAAAAATATTATGTATTTTTATACTTTTCATGTTGCAATGGTGTGTTATCTCATAAAAAGTATCTTAGAATGGGAATCTGAGGGAAATGTTGTGTTCGAAGCGTGTTGTTTACCCTAGGTGGGGTGTAAAATTTTCAGCTGCTAACATGATGTGGAAAAATCTACTAGTGGTGTTTTCATAAATAAATTGAAAATATTATTTATAAGAAACGGGACGAGTAACTCTTGAACCGAGTCTTAGATCATAATTTTGAGTTCACATTTGAGTTTAGAACACCGTGTTTACCCTATGCCAGACATAATTTTAGTCAGCACCTCGTGTCGGGTCGGAGGCGTGTTGGAGGGGGTTAATATAATGTTTTATTAAAAATTAAATAATAATATAAATAACCACCTTGTTCTAATTTACTCATGAAGGAGGAGCCTCTCCTTTTTCCTCCGTTTCACCGACCGTCTTCCAAATCGAGCAAACGCAGCGCCCACAAGCTCGGATTCCAACTACAGATATTCGAGTATTGTGCAACGGAAGATTTGGAGCGTTGATCTCAGCCAGAACATCAGTGTCTCACCCTCAAGGTAGGCAGTTTGAGTAAAAAAATATAGGATCCCATTTATGAATTGTTTTTTTTTCAAATCATCATATGGGTTGTGTAGTTCGGGTCCCAAGGTTCCCGAAACATTTTTCGTATATGGATTTGGACCACATGGGTGCTCCTTGTGGCTCGTGGATGTATTATGGTAGAATCCCCAGATTCTGGCGGTAGCCATGGTGGATTACAGTGAGGATAGCGGCAGCTTGGTGGCATCGTGGTGGAATCTAGAAGGTAGCGACAGTTCGGTCATGCAGACGATGGTTTCTGGCGACCCTGCGGTGGTCCGACCATATTTTTCATGGGGTTCATTAAACCCACGTAACTCAAAAACCGTAACTCTAATTTGCAAGACATTTCTGGAAACACATTCCTTAAGTCGATACGGACCTTTTGAAATTACATAGGAAATTTTTTGCGTCATGCTTTTTAACCAGGGCTATGAAACATTGATATTAATAATTATATTTTATTATTTTCAACTTCGATCCGCCCTAACTCCTACACGTTGTGTACAAATGTCATGCCATTAGTGGTGTTGAGATTTTGATGGTACGATATAATGTTAAAGATATTTTTTGGGGGTTGGGACCGAGAACAGGTAGTGGGCCCCATGATGTCGGGATCTAGCATTTACAGAGAAACATGACTTTTCCACCGGGTGTCCATTTTGGATGATCGAGTAGTCTATCATATGTGTTTCATCGTGGGGATCAAAATGGTGTGATACGCATGACGATTTTCAGATCATGGCGTGGGCCCTACCTATGCTGGATATGGAGAATAATACCTTTTTCATCGGGTGCCCATTTTGGACGATTGAGTAGTTGATCTCGTGTGTTTTTTCAAGGGGATCGCAGTGGTATGATCCGCTTGATGAGTTTTGGGATTGTAGTGTGGGCCCCAAATAGGGATAGCTATGGTGAATAATTTCTTTTTAATCAGTTATCTGTTTCAGGTGAGTAATGAGCCAATCCTGCATGTTTCTCCTTGTGGATCATGATGGTGTCCTCGTAATCATCCTTGGAGGTGTGAGGTGTGGTGTTGTGGCAGGTCGCTCGAGTTAGCGATGTTTGGACTAGTACTGGTTGAGGGTAATCCATTGGTTTGTTCCTACATGGGTTTGTGCGACATCACAACCTTAGTATAGTATTGTGATCCTCTGGATGAGATGTTTAATTTGTCAGAGTTGTTGAATCCCTCTGGTGGGGCCAGAGCGGGATCACTAGCATCGTTTCTCTAGATCGGGATCTTGGTATCGCTGTGACAGATTATCCACAGGATGTGATCTCCTATCAAGAAGGTTAACCCCATATGGTTTGTGGCATCCTTAGGAATATGATCCATTACGTGGTGGGTTGTTTTCAGTAGGGTTGTTCCAATATTGGGTATACGATCCCCTAATCAGCATGATGATTTTAGTAGGGTTGCAGTGTCGTTGGTAATACAATCCCCTACTCAGCACGTGGTTTCTGTAGGGTTGTGGTATCATCAGTCCGATCCCCTACAGCGTGACATATACCAGATATGGTTTTTAGTATCGTCATGACCATCGTGACATTGGTGACGATCCTCTATCTGAGTGACATGTTTCAGCCGAGTTCCAGATCGGGTTGTGGTATCCCCCAATGGATCCTGGGAGTGATCCCCTATCTGCGAGAACTACAAATGCTAGATTGGGTTGTGGTATCCCCCAGCGGACCTTGGGAGTGATCCTCTATCTGTGAGAACTTTTAATATTGGTGTGGGTTCTGGTATACCCTTGTGGACCCTAGGAGTGATCCTCAATTCGAGGAGTGTGGGGATTTTGTTGTTTCAGTGAGGTTTCCTCAATGACGATATCCGACGAGCGTGATCTCTCTGGTGAGCGTCCGAAATGTTTGTGGTGGACCCAATGTAGTGTATCTATAAGACGAGTGTCGTCTGGGATGAAATTTATCATATAGTGTGCTCTTCTGGTTGTGAAATATTTCTGGTGATGAGGTCGGTACATCATGTGTCTTGGTGTGTGAGATGAGTATATCTTGTTGGTTTTAGTATACGTAAGAGCATATATTTGAGCGGATGTTCATGGTATATATATGGGTGCATACCTAGGAAGATGTTCGATATATATGTTTATGTGTATACCTTAGCGGATTTTCATGATGTATGAATGGGCATACAACTGGATTGATCTGACTAGTTGTGTTTAGCTAAGGATTATCATGAGATTGAGTTTCTCTCACATTTGGGTTCACTTTGGATGGGATGTGTGGACTATTGCCTTTCAATTTCTCTCTTTTTTTTTTGGGTTTTTGGGGGCCTAATGAGTATTGTTATAATCACCCCTGAACAAGATTTTCCTGCACATTTTTGTGTCTTGTTCAATCCATAAGCCTTTCAACGGAGTCTTAGGAGGAGCCGGAGCAGGCGGAGCTAAGTTAGTGGGACTAACCATGGAGTCTTACCAGAGCTGTGTCGAGGAGCTTTCTGGTTGTGAATTATGGAAGTGTACCCCTTCTTTAGAGAAGGTTTGAAGCCTTTGTAGTTTTCATTTTGTGGGCCCTAATTTTCCCTTTTCTAATTCTGTTGCACACTGTTTTGGGATAGATGTATACATGCATTTACTATTCAGTTTTATATATCTCTGCACTGTTGCATGGAGGTGTGTGTGGGTGCGTGAGTACAGATACCTTAGTATAATTGTAACACCCGAGACTTTTATGTGAAATATTTTGTTTTTTATGTTATATAATCATCAAAAAAATCTTTCACTACACACAACACTAGCTTGGATTTCTTTACACGCAACCACGACCTTCCTTGATAGCTTGCGTCGTACGCAATACCGAGTTTCACTATACAATGATATGCTATTAAAATATAATTAAAACTAGCCGTTATGAATAGTAATAACTACTTTTTGAAATTTTATAAATTTTATTTTTCAAAATGGACTTCATTTTTGGATTCGGAATATCAAAATTAGCCTAGGGTGAAATTTTGGTATTTTTCTGAAAACTTTCAATTTTTGATGAATAGTGGAACCACTAAGTGGTAGTTAAAAAACTGAATTTTTCATAAAACTTGATTTTACCGCTTCTATAAGTGGAATTTTAAAAATCAGAGAGACACAGTTGATGTTAGTAAGTATAATGTGATTCATTGAGATGAAAATAATTTTTTGGTGAATAGTAACTTTTTACTTTTTTTACAATGGTTCAAAGTAAATAGGGTAATTAAGGGTACAAATGATATTAGTATTACCCTAACACATGTCCTAATTCTATTGGACAAGTTTAATTAGACCAAAAACAACCTTAGGACTAAAATATGACCATTTAGGCCCACTTGGATTATATTAGGACATTTATTATTAATTTATTTAAAGAAGGGTTAAAATAGTTAAAATCAATGTTGAATAAGTAAATAATTTTTAATATGGGGTTCTACATAAGATAAATTAGACTATAAATATTCATTAGAAAGATAAAACGATTTACTACATAATGGTATTTTATTTGTAATTTTTAGACATTAAATAATTTAATTTATTTATGACACAAAGATGATGCAGTAATTATCTTATTAATGAAATATTGACATAATTGATGTTATAAACACCATAATAAATGTAATTTGAGACTTTTTATGAATTACACTAATATTATAGATTAATATGGAATGTTAGTATTGATTTAATTAACTTTTTTCGAACTAATCATTCTGTTATTATTTTCAAAAAAATTAATTACTAAATAGTGTCAAAATTGACATAAAATAGTTTTTAAAACAAATATTATATTATTAATTGTTATTTTATTTCTCAAAATCTATGGTTTGGAAACATGACATATATAAGGTTATATATGTTAACAATAAACAACTTGGGGTTCGTTTGGCTGCTTATAGAATGTTTATTAACCTTATAGTATAAGACCACAAGAAGACACGTTAAAAGTAAAATTATTTAACTTAATGTTAAATCTAAATGATAAGGTTAAAATAGGAACATCAACTTGTCTAAATTCTTTTGGATTAGAGGATTTAGACCCATACCTACCTTAGCTTATAAATAAATCAATTTGGATCTATTTAAAACCGAACTTTACTTTATAATAAAATAATATTTTTAGTTTTTCCAAAGGAGCCCCTATCCTCCTTTATAAAAGGGCACCTCCTCCCCCTCTTCCTCACACCACTTTGAGCCTTCAAGATATGACAACCCCTGCCAATTACTCCTCTCCACTTCCCTAGAGACATCCTAGAGGTCCTGGAATTCTTCAAAGACCAATTTTAGTTCCCTAAAAAAAGGTGTCAAAGAAGAACTTCAAAGAAGAGGTAATGTCTGTTACCGATTCTTTCATCTTTATTTCTTCTTCCACTTCTTCTTCTTTAGTTTTTTCATAATGAAGTAATAACATAAGTATCACTAATATACTGATATGTAATTATAATTATGAAACAACCCTATTTCACCATCTATCCATCCTACGGAAAAAGAAATCACCGCGCGTGCATACGTAAGGAATACCGTCTCCACGCTGTGGTGCAATCTATTTTCCACCACCACCTTAATTGGATGGGTATAATGGTGTAAATAATGAATATATATGACTATTATAAAGTGATACTGATTCTGAAATAGTATACATACACTCTAATACAATTCCACGATCATAAGAACTATATCATCACTCGTGCGTCAGTACGGAATACCGTCTCCACGATGTGATGCGACTCGTTCTACATGATCTTCATTTCATAATGATTATATAAATGAATTGAATGAATTAATATGATATATATTACACTAATAACATTCTGGAAATGAGGTATCTATAACCTAAAGATAATAATAAGAATTTATTCAACAAAACATGCATAAGAACAAAAAGTTATAAACACCCGAATAACAAGTAGCAATGAAATATTACTACTAAGAATCTAAGAAAATGACCATATATGATATCATAAAAATAAGTATGATTCTGGAATAAGTCAATAACATTATTTAAATCATTATACAATAGTTTCGGACACTTACGACGCAAAACAGACCTAAGGTAAGAGAAATATCACAATCTTATTTTTATCTGAGATTTTTTATACATTGGTATTTACTTGGGTTTATTTTATCATACACATACATGTTTCCTCAATATATAATATTATTTCCATCCACATACAATTTTTTAAATTCAATTTTACCCTTAGGTGAGTTTTTAGTAAATGATATGAAAGGAATCTTTTGTCGTTTTTCGTACGAGGTACTTTTTGACTTTTCTGAAAAAAGTACGAAGAATGTTTTTTTAACTTATATGGAATGAATGGATTTTTAAAACATTATTTCCAAGAATCTTCCTTTACAAGTTTTCACGTTTATTTTTAATCAACTTCTTTTAGTTTAAAATTTTATGACATGTTAATAAAGGAAAAGTGTTTTTGAAGTAGAAAGGATATTTTCCTCAAGAATGATGTTCAAGTGTTTTATCAAAATTATTTTCCATCTAAGATAATAAAGGGTTCTGTTTTTATCCCTATTTTTACATTGACTTGATTATGTTGTTATGGAAATATTTTTATGAATTCCTTTATCGTATATGAATTTTTTTATGATATCATGATGTTTAAGATTCCCATTTTTAATATATGGGTTATGAAATGATGTATTGTTTATGATTTTGTGGCACACATAAGAATGGTATCATTATGGTATGGGTGGGACCTATATATCCCTCCAATGCATTGGGTAATGATTTTATATCTCATGATATAGACATGGATGGAACGGTAGGTTATACCGGTTCAGTGAAATAGGACTGAAACGAGGAGTGAACTCGGTTCAGAAATAGACTTTATCCACTAAGATAGTCTTAGCAATGAGTCTTGACTAATAAGAAATGATTCTCTATGATTATGTGTGTATGACACAAGGCTTCATGTTTTAAGTTATTATTTTTGGGATTATATTTCACTACTATGATTTATCCCTTGTTATGAAATTATGCTCTCTTTTGCAGGTTAAGATTTCCAAAAGTTATGTTCTTGTGAATATGATGTGATTGATATTTCTTTTGGTTACCCTTACTGAGCATTTGAGCTAACCCTTTCGTATGTTTTCTTTCCCCAAGTCAGGAAGAAGGTTATTAAGTAAGATATTCCAAAAGGGACTATAGATATGATGAAATAAATGGGAGACAGTGTAGACACTTTATGAACCAGTTGTTTATGTTTCCCAGTTACTAAAGACACTATACCTATATGGTCCTTTCTTGGTTTTGTTATATGTTGTAATAAGTATGCATCAATTTTGAAGTATTAACAATGTATGTAAAGTATGGGTCGTTATATTTGGTATCAGAGGAAAGGTATAGTCAACCTTTGGAAACTAGGATGTGAAAGCCTTAGTAAGAACCCTAAGGATAAGTCTAAGCATAGAACACAATCTTAGTGTTTTAGAAATGGCCATGAATAACCTAGGATAAGACCTTAAGTGTGAAATTTTATTCTTGATTATGTGGGTTTCCTATTATAATTAGTGTTTCTCACACTATTCTTCTTTGTTTTCGTCAATGGCTGGCACTCGAAGGAACCGTGTTAATGCGGAATGCGATAGGCAATGCAATGATTGCCCCCCTGAGCAACCAAACATTATGGGAGCTGGATTGAAAAATCTTATAGCCATTCTCACACAACTTTCTCAAGCTATGAATCATGCATGAATTTCAAACGAGCAAAGGAAGGAGAAACATTCGTTTGAATCCTTCATGAGACAGCGTCCACCTTTATTCAGCTGGTCTACTGATCCATTAGTTGCTGAACAATGGATTAGTACTACTGAAAAGATATTTTCAGTTCTTCAATGTTCTTGGCATGATAAAGTCATCTTAGCAGTGTAACGTTTGGAAGGTGATGCTGATCAATGTTGGAATATTATTAAGAATACGAGGTAAAGGGATGAAATTGAGTTCATGGAATGGGACGAGTTCAAGAACTTATTTTTCAATAATTACTTCCCTCGTATTCTCCGAACAAAGATGGAGAAATAGTTTCTTGAACTGAAGAAAAGGATGTTGAATCTGTTGGTACCTATGAAGTAAATTTTACATTGCTTGCAGGGTACACTTCTGGTATTATTATCCAACCTGAGAGTAAGATTGATCGATTCTTTAGTGGCTTAAAACCAAGTCTTTGAAGGGTGTTATCCATAAGGGACTTCAATAGCTATGAGGAAATCATTCGATGTGCTCTCAAAGTTGAGATGGAAATTGGAGTAACCCATCAGTCATATGGGTTTGATAAGAAGAGGAAAATGGAATTCAAAGGAAAATCTAAATAGCACACTGAAAAGAAGATGAGCTTTCCCTTATGCTCAAAGTGTGGAAAGAAACATGGAGGGAGTTGTCTTAAAGGGACAAGTAAGTGTTTCAAATGTGGAATGGAAGGTCATCGGGCATTTGAATGCCACGATGATGGGAAGAAGATGTCTAATGATGCAAAAAAAAGGAAGGGATACACAGAATGAACCTACTACATTTCAATGTTTCAAGTGCAAGGAGATGGGACATTATGACAATAAATGCCCTAATCCAAGGGTGGATGATGATGGTCGACGTCAACAATCTCTTAAGGCTAAAGACAAAGGAATGCCACATGAAATTTCTATCAGCGATGTGGAGTATGATAACGATGTGGTGAAAGGTACACTTACCATCCACTCTAAAGTAGATAATGTTTAATTTGATTCTGGATCCACCCACTCCTTTATTTCTGAAGAATTTTCTAAGGGTATCACCATATTACCTCAAAAATTAGATGTTGAGTTAGCTGTGACAACACCTAATGGAACAACAGTCGCATCAAAAGTTTATAATTCTTCTCCGATCGAAGTTTGTGGGAAAGTGCTTCCTACAAATCTTGTGATCCTTCCTATAGTGGAATTTTATGTGATTATTGGCATGGATTGGCTTTCATTATATGGATCTCATATCAATTGCCAAATAAGGGAAGTCACATTTCATATTCCAGATCAATCTATGTTCGTCTATCAATGCAAGGATGAACATAACCTTCCAGTAGAAATTCCTTCTACCTTATGGGTCTTGATTCCACTAAGTGAAGGTTATTTATCTCAAATGGTTGGTGAGAAACTCATGATGAAGAATATTCCCATGGTATGGGAGTTTGATGATGTCTTTTCGGAGGAATTACCGGGTCTTCCACCGAATCGTGAAGTTGAGTTTTCAATAGAACTCATACCGGGTGCTTTGACTATTTCAAAGACACATTATAGAATGGCCACAATTGAGTTGCAAGAATTGAAGAAGCAACTCCAAGAGAATTTTGATAAGGGGTTCATACGCCCTAGTGCGTCACCTTGGGGAGCACCTGTTCTATTTGTTATGAAGAACGATGGATCAATGAGACTCTGCATTGATTATCGAGAACTTCACAAGATCACTATCAAGAACAAATATCCTCTCCCACGCATTGATGAATTATTTGACCAACTACGCGGAGCTCAATACTTTTCGAAGATTGATCTTCATTCAGGGTATCATCAATTAAGGGTCAAAAGGGAGGATATACCAAAGATGGATTTTCGTACATGGTATGGACACTATGAATTTATAGTGATGCCATTTGGTCTTACTAATGCCCCTGCTATCTTCATGGACCTAATGAATAAAGTCATTATAGACTATCTTGATCGGTTTGTGGTAGTCTTTAGAGAAGATATTATTGTCTATTCAAAGAGCAAGGAAGAACATGAAGATCACTTGAGAATTATATTGAAGTCCCTGAGAAAGGAGAAGCTTTATGACAAATTTACCAAGTGTGAATTTTGGCTTCAAAAAGTTGCATTTTTGGGTCACATAATCTCAAAAGAGGGGATATCTGTGGATCCAGCAAAAACAGAGGTTATCGAAAGATGGTCGAGACCAACAACAGTAACCAAGATTCTAATTTTTCTTGGTTTGGCTGGATATTATCGACGTTTTGTGAACGATTTTTCACGATTATCTAATCCACTCACCATGTTGACTCGGAAAGGAGTTAAGTTTGTTTGGACGGAGAAATGTAAAGAGAATTTCAAGGAGTTGAAAAGAAGGTTATCCAGTGCACCTGTGCTCACACTGCCTTGTAGTGGATAAAGGTTTGTGATCTACAGTGATGCATCCAAGAAGGGATTGGGGTGTGTTCTTATGCAAAATGATATGGTGATAGCTTATTCCTCACGATAGTTGAAAATCCATGAGCAAAATTACCCAACACATGATTTGGAGTTAGCTGCGGTAATATTTCCATTAAAGAATTGGAGGCATTACCTTTATGGTGAAAGGTGTGATATTTATACTGATCATAAAAGTTTAAAATATATTTTCACACAAAAGGAGATGAATATGCGCCAAAGAAGATAGTTGGAGCTGATTAAGGATTACGACTTCTCAATCCATTACCACCCTGGGAAAGCAAACAAGGTGGCAGATTCATTAAGTCGACAAGACCATTCTAGTTTATCCATGATGAGGATCACAAAAGATCGAATAATTATGGATTTACGAAGGATGGATCTTGGAATTATAATGAAAGGGGAAAAATCGTATCTTTCTCAAATGAATGTTCAACCATCTATACATGTGAAGATTAAAGAGGCAGAAAAAGAAGATGTCAAGTTACAGAACAAGGTGAGAAATGTTCCTAAATTCAACCTTGATTGTGATGGGATAATAAAGTTCAGGATTCGGGTTTGTGTTACTCCCATCCCCGAATTAAAGAAGGAGATGCTGGATGAGGCTCATAGTTCATCATTCTCTATTCATCCTGGAAGCACACAGATGTATAGGGTCCTGAAAGAGTACTTCTGGTGGGATGGAATGAAAAGAGATGTTGCTGAATATGTCTCTCGATGCTTGGTTTGTCAATAAGTTAAAGAAGAGAGATAGAAGTCTAAGGGGATGTTACAACCATTACCCATACCCGAATGGAAATGCGAAAACATCACTATGGACTTTGTCACAGGACTTCCTAAAACATCCAAAGGCAATAATGCTATCTAGGTCATAGTTGATAGTCTTACAAAGTCTGCACACTTCATTGCTATTATAGAGGATTTCTCTCTGGATCAATTTGTCAGGATATATGTAAAGGAAGTGGTAAGATTGCATGGAGTACCACATTCTATTATATCTGATCGGGATCTGAGATTTACCTCGATGTTCTGACAATGTATTCAGCATACTCTGGATATAGAGTTGAGTTTCAGCACTGCTTATCATCCTCAGACAGACAGTCAGTCTGAGAGAACAATTAAAACTATAGAAGATATGTTGAGAGCTTGCTCTATTGATTTAAAAGGTGTTTGGGATCAACACCTACCATTGGTGGAATTTTCTTATAATAATAGCTTTCACTCTAGTATTCAGATGGCTCCTTATGAAGCTCTGTATGGAAAGAAATGCAGGACTCCAACTTGCTGGGATGATGTTGGGGAAAGAAAGCTATTAGGACCTAATCTCGTTGATGAAATCGCAGAAAAGGTCAGATCTATTCAACAACACATAAGAGCAGCTCAGAGTCGACAGAAAAGTAATGAAGAAAACCGAAGAAAAGACCTAGAGTTTGAAGTGGGTGATAAAGTGTTCTTACGAATATCTCACTGGAAGAGTGTCATGAGATTTGGAAAGAATGGGAAGTTGAGTCCTAGATATATCGGTCCTTTCGAAATAATGGATCGTGTTGGGAAGGTAGCTTACCGATTAGCGCTTCCACCGAATCTCTCTAAAGTTCATGATGTGTTCCATGTATCTCTCCTGAGAAAGTATATACCTGATCCTTCACATGTACTCAGCTCAGAAGTTGTACCGCTGGAGCAAGATCTTTTTTATGACGAACAACCAATAGAGATTCTGGATCGTAGAAAAAAATTCTTAAGAAACAAGACCACTCGATTGATGACAGTTTTATGGAGGAACCACCAATTAGAAGAAGCTACATGGGATCTTGAGGATATGATTAGGGAGAGGTATCCTCATCTGTTTGTTACAAAGTGACGAATTTCGAGGGCGAAATTAATTTTAAGGGGGGTAGAATATAACACTCAAGACTTTTATGTGAAATATTTTGTTTTTTATGTTATATAAATCATAAAAAAAATCTTTCACTACACACAACACTAGCTTGGCTTGCTTTACACGCAACCGTGGCCTTCCTCGATAGCTTACGTCGTACGCAATAACGAGTTTCACTAAAAAATGATATGCTATTAAAATATTATTAAAACTAGCCGTTATGAATAGTAATATCCACTTTTTGAAATTTTTTAAATTTTATTTTTCAAAATGGACTTCATTTTTGGATTCGGAATATCGAAATTAGCCTAGGGTGAAATTTTGGTATTTTTCTGAAAACTTTCAATTTTTGATGAATAGTGAAACCAATAAGTGGTAGTTAAAAAACTGAATTTATCATACAACTTAATTTTACCGCTTCTGTAAGTGTAATTTCGAAAATCCGAGAGACACGGTTGATGTCATTATGTAAAATGTGGTTCAATGAGATCAAATTAATTTTTTGGTAACTTTTTACTTTTTTTACCACGGTTAAAAGTAAATAGGGTAATTAAGGGTAAAAATGATATTATTATTACCCTAACACATGTCCTAATTCTATTGGACAAGTTTACTTCCACCAAAAACAACCTTAGGAATAAAATATGACCATTTAGGCCCACTTTTATTAGATTAGGACATTTATTATTAATTTATTTAAAGAAGGGTTAAAATAGTAAAAATCAAAGTTTAATAAGTAAATAATTTTTAATATTGGGTTATAAATAAGATAAATTATAATATAAATATTCATTATAAATCTAAAAATATTTCCTACATAATGGTATTTTATTTGTAATTTTTAGACATTAAATAATTTAATTTATTTACGACACAAAGATGATGCAGTAATTATCTTATTAATCAAATATTGACATAATTGATGTTATAAACACAAAAATAAATGTAATATGAGACTTTTTATGAATTACACTAATTTTATTGATTACTATGACATGTTAGTAGTTAGTTAATTAACTTTTTTTGAACTGATCTTTCTGTTATTATTTTCACAAAAATTAATCACCTAATAGTGTCAAAATTGATAAAAAATAGTTTCTAAGACAAATATTATATTAGTAATTGTTATTTTATTCCTAAAAATCTAAGGTTCGGCCACATGACTTAGATAATGTTATGTATGTTAATAATAAACAACTTGGGGCTCGTTTGGCTGCTTATAATATATTTATTAACCATATAGTATAAGAACACAAGAAGACATGGTAAAAGTAAAATTATTTAACTTAATGTTAAATCTAAATGATAAGGTTAAAATAGGAACTTAAACTTGTCTAAATTCTATTGGATGAGAGGACTGCGACCCCTCCCCACCATAGATTATAAATAAATCAATTTGGATCTATTTAAAACCGAACTTGACTTTATAATAAAGTAATATTTTTTATTTTTCCAAAGGAGCCCCTCTCCTCCCTTATAAAAGGGAACTTGCTCCCCCTCTTCCTCACACCACATTGAGCCTTAAAGCTCGTCCAACCCCTGCCAATTCCTCCTATCCACTTTCCTAGAGACATCCTAGGGGTCCTGGACTTCTTCAAAGAACAATTTTAGTGCCCTAAAAGATGGTCTCAAAGAAGCACTTCAAAGAAGAGGTAATGTCCGTTACCGATTCTTTCATCTTTATTTCTTCTTCCACTTCTTCTTCTTTAGTTGTTTCACTATGAAGTAATAACATCAGTATCACTAATATACTTATATGTTATTATAAGTATGAAGCAACCCTATTTCACCATCTATCCATCCTACGGAAAAAGAAATCACCGCACGTGCATACATACAGAATACTGTCTCCACGCCGTGGTGTAATCTATTTTCCACCACCACCTTACTTGGATTGGTATAATGGTGTAAATAATGACTATATATGACTATTATAAAGTGATACTGATTCTGAAATAGTATACATATACTGCAATACAATTCCATGATCATAGGAACGATATCATCACTCGTGCGTACGTACGGAATACCGTCTCCACGATGTGATGCGACTCGTTCTACATGATCTTCATTTAATAATGATTATATAAATGAATTGAATGAATGAATATGATATATATTCCACTAATACCATTCTGGAAATGAGGTATCTATAACCTAAAGATAAGAATAAGAATTTATTCGATAAAACACGCATAAGAACAAAAAGTTATAAACACCCGAATAACAAGTAGCAATAAAATATTACTACTAAGAAGCTAAGAAAATGACCATAAATGATATCATAAAAATAAGTATGATTCTGGAATAAGTGAATAACATTATTTAAATCATTATACAGGAGGTTCGGACAGTTATGAAGAAAAATGGACCTAAGGTAAGGGAAATATCACAATCTCATTTTTATCTGAGATTGTTTATACTTTGGTATTTACTGGGGTGTATTTTATCAAACACATCCATGTTTCCTCAATATGTAATATTATTTCCCTCCACCTACAATTGTTTAAATCAAATTTTACCCTTCAGTGAGTTTTTAGTAAATGATATGAAAGGAATCTTTTGTCGTTTTTTCGTACGAGGTACTTTTTGACTTTTCCAACAAAAGTACAAAGAATGTTTTTTTAACTTATACGGCATGAATGGATTTTTAAAACATTATTTCCAAGAAGATTCCATTACAAGTTTTCAAGTTTATTTTTAATCAACTTCTTATAGTTTAAAATTTTATGACATGTTAAGAATGGAAAAGTGTTTTTTGAATTAGAAAGGATATTTTCCTCTAGAATGAAGTTCAAGTGTTTTATCAAAATTATTTTCCATCTAAGATAATAAAGGTTTCTATTTTTATCCTTATTATTACATTGATTTGATTATGTTGTGATGGAATTATTTTTATGAATTCCTTTATTGTATATGAATTGTTTTATGATGTCATGATGTTTAAGATTCCCATTTTTATTACATGGGTTATGCAATGATGTATGGTTTATGATTTTGTCGTACACATAAGAATGGTATCATTATGAGATGGGTGGGACCTATATCTCCCTCCAATGCATTGGGTAAAGATTTTATATCTCATGATATAGAAATGGCTAGAATGGTAGGTAATACTGGTTTAGTGAAACAGGACTGAAACGAGGAGTGAACTCGATTCAGAAATGGACTTTATCCACTAAGATAGTCTTGGCAATGAGTCTTGACTAATAAGAAATGATTATCTATGATTATGTGTGTATGACACAATGTTTCATGTTTTAAGTTATTATTATTGGGATTACATTTCACTACTATAATTTATCCCATGTTATGAAATTATGCTCTTTTTGGCAGGTTAAGATTTCCAAAAGTTATGTTCTTATGAATATGATGTGATTGATATTTCTTTTGTTTACCCTTACTGAGCATTTGAGCTCACCATTTCGTATGTTTTCTTTCCCCAGGTCAGGAATAATGTTATTAAGTAAGATATTCCAAAAGGGACTATAGATATGATGAAATAAATGGGAGACAGTGTAGACGCATTATGAACCAGTTGTTTATGTTTCCCAGTTTCTAAAGACACTATACCTATACGGTCCTTTCGTGGTTTTGTTATATGTTGTAATATGTATGCTTAAATTTTGAAGTATTTACAATGTATGTAATGTATGGGTCGTTATAATAATGACTCCCTTGTGTGTGATAGCATACCCGGCTCTAGTCGCCAACCCCTGGCCTATTAGAGGCGGGCTTGGGGATTCCTGGCTCGAGCCCTTTAGGGTCGGGTTGTGACACCATAAATAATTTCTTACCCAGAAAATATTGTCAAAAAGGCTCCATGTCAAATAGTTAAGGCCATTATTCTCTCAGCAATGCCAAATCCTATCACATATCATGTGAATCATTAACATGATTCTACAAAACCCGTATCGTGGTTATTCATTTTCAATGATGAAAAATCCTTAAATAACGTATAATAAAAATTAGAGTCACATTCATAGATAAATCGGAACATGAATCTAGATTCTCTAAGTTTAAGACATGACACATATCAAGAAGATATGTATTGATATGAGTCAACTTGAAAACAATGTGTATATGTATTAATTATTGTGAAAAATTAAATGGTAAGACACGTTAACAACCCATTGAACTACCTAAAATCCATATCTCCATTCATTTATGGATGGCATGCCATTCAAATTAATCAGCTGGGATTTTATTTCCACAAAATGATCCCTACAAATGATATAATAGAACTAGACATCCCTATCACAAATGATTGAATATTTAATTCCACACAATCTAAGAATTTATGATACATTCAAATTTTCAAATTCAAGAACATTGGTGGAAATATTAAAAATAAGTATGTCAGTTTAATTTGTAAATCAGTTCATAAAAACTCATACATCCTTATTACATCATGTTGTATTTGAAATCTGAAATAATATCCATATATATCTCATATTAAGTTAATGTCATTTATGAAAGGGTATGAAGTAATCACAAAGGCTTCTAGAGAATAACTATAACCTCTTTATAGTTACACCACCCTAAAACAAAATTATCAATGTCATGCTTCATACCTAGACTCTAAAAATAACACCTCATGTAATAAAACATCTTGATGGTGGTACATTGTACTTCCCACTAGGTTTTATTTAAATATCCCATCATATCATTCCTCAAATGTGTAGAAATGACAATACGATTCTGGAAGCATAAAATACCCTATAATGATAATGACCAATCACTAATGGTCTACGAAAAATAGAAATAATCTGTAATTCCTTATCTCTCAAAATAATGATTATATAATAGAATAATCACCTTGAGTAATGTGGATGTCAACTAAAAATTAACAAATGAAATAAATGTATCATCCTCCTAGTCACCTAGATGAAAATTAGAAAAGGTTCAATCAAAATACACTCCTCAAATATATTTTGTCATGACCTAGGACATATGATTCCTTCACAAAAAATATATAATGATATTTTCCTTACTATGTTGTCATGAAATTTTAAAATCTAAATAATTTAGGTACACTACCAAGCATCAATGTAAAACGTAAAATATTATTGGTAGAAGATATACCTCTTGATTTTATGATCTGAATAGATAGAAAAACTATCAATACAAACCTAATTTCACTAAATCTACATACAAGAATCATGAATATGAATTCATAATACTCAATTGAATGTGTGTTTAATGTGTCCAAAGATGAATAGAGATATATTCCACCATATTATCTCACTGTATAATATCCATGGTCATACTTGATCCCAATTCATCTTATTATCCCACATATCTGAATCCATCATTTAGTTGAGTCAATATGAGATATATATTCTACAAATGAATCAACTCATCATAGTTGAACCCAAAATTAAATATTCTATATAATATTTATGAATGATCAAATAATTAATCCCATATGTGATTTAAATTGGATTTCTATAAAAAACGAATAAGTCCATGTATATATTAACTTCTTACAATTTGAATGTATAAAAAGGGAATAAAATACCCATCTTATTAATCATAAAATAGGATATATAAATAACCTTCCGATAAGGAATGAGTTTAGTTGGATGATTTAACACGTCCATCATATAGTTGGATATAAAGGAACGAGAGGCACTCGTTTCAAATAAAGAATATATTGTAGGTGATGCAATGGTAAACGTACGTCAAACTATAATAGGATCTGTATTAGTTTTAGTTAGATATTTTTACACTATGTAAAGAGGATTTTCCAAGGGACTATTGACAGAACATCTTTATTCATAAATAATATGAAAATTGTCAAAGTTCAATATGTTACTGAAAATCCAGAAAAGATATTTAGAGTGGAGAAACCTCTTAAAATCTATATAAATGTTCAGTTACTAATAGATGGGTACAATTCCTTGGTTACTATGATAAATCAAATTCCATGATCCCAAACTTGCAACACTAATGGTAGTTTAGTAATAATTTTCTATACATTTGAGATGATTTATCTATATTTCTATTCTAAATTCTAACACGGTAGTCTGAATGATGAGACAAATACTTATTCTTGATAACATTAAAAGAACCATTGAACCTACAACTATGAGTTATAGAAAAACCCTTAAGCACTAACTTCCCACCCATGTTATGGACTACTATCAATTCTGTAACCCGAACATCAGAACAGGAGTTGAGTTTTAGTAGTAAAATATGTGGTTAAATATCTCGTTGATGACCCAACTCAAATCCTCAATCCTTTAACAACTCATTCCTTACCTCCTAATGTGAGATATAAACAATATAGGAAAATAAATTAGAATGTTGATTCACAGTCATTACACATTTCTCAATATTGATGAAGTTCATCAAATTGGAATACACAATCATCTCTTTAGATAGAATCTCCAATATAATATATCTGAATTAGTTTGAATCAAATCACACAACCTCCCCAGTATCAACAATCAATTCCACCACATTATTCATGTCCCATTAATATTAATATTATGTAATTTCACCTTAATAGAGACATGTGTCTCCAAAAATTCAATGATTCTTTAAAATTTCATCAATCAGTCATGTATATCTTGACGATATTATGTAATATAGAAAGCTGGTGTTTTGATATGAAGAAATTAATTGGAAAACTATCTATTATCATTCATATGAATTAAAATATTTTTGTTCTGGTTAGTAAAATGTTCCACTATATATCCCAAATCAATTATTATTCACAAAGCATCATCTACATGATTATTATAAACAAGATGGTTCTATTATTTTTATTCATCAGTAGATACTTCCCATATTCAATTAAAATGAATTCTTGGGGAATAATAATACACCACATCAATGAAAACATAATCCAGAATAAAAAATATTACAAACTCATTCAAGAAGAAATCAATAGGGTTGTACTGAAATCGAATCAATGAGTGGGGACATTATAGAATCCAAACATCCCTTTTCTATAGTGAAACATTCCAAAATAATGAATATTAAGATAAGTTTTGTTATAATGATATATGGATATTGAATCACTTTAAACATAAACCATATGTCTCTACATTTCAATTCCAAACTATTATATAGAAAATATGGGGGAATCTTAACCACATTTGATACCAATTTTCACAAACTATAACAAACAACACATCAAAATGGTTCCATATCCAACACTAACATGGCCTGTAGGGAAATAATGATCCCCAATTGATAGAGAAAAGTCACATTCCTTTGATATAAATAAATATGGAATGATTTCACGACATTGGTCAGAAAACAACATAAATTTGAATATATAAATAGAATGTATGAAAATCATCCCAAAGTAAATAATGGTCCACAAAACCTTAAAATAATTATCCAGATAATCTAGAAAACATCAAACCTAATAAAATATAAGCTCCATAAAAACTTTTCCATTAATAATGATCACTCATTTTAGATAGGCTATCCATATCAAATTGGACCCTTCCCTTAACCTATACCCATCATAAGGAAATCTAAAAGCACCTGAATAGAATGTTATAGTGTTAGATTCCATACAATAATGACATAACTAATACATTCATAATAATTCCATAGCACATAATCCATTTATTCTATATGTAAAAAAATAATTTCCTTGAATCATTTTAATAGTTCATATTTGAACGATATTGATGAAAATAACTTCAATAAAAACATGAAAACAAATAAAACAACTTTTCAATCAATACATGAATAATAAATAATTTCATTGAAATATGCATGAATAGAAATATTATCATAATAGGGAATGAATAATAAGTTTGATGAAGACTAAAATGAGTGAAATATTAAAAACATATGTCATGAATAGTTATTTGGATTCATATAATTATATTTAGGAGAATATGTAGTAGGTTGTATAAGGACCTTCACAAAAAAATTACATACTCAATTATCCTTATACTCTAATTATCATTATTAAAATCCAAAGGATATGTTATGTATTATATTTTCTTGTATTACACTATAACTCTTACATATGAAAACTAAATTTTATAATGTGTACACTTCATATCTATTTACATATTCTTCCAATAAAAATCTTTTAAAATTAATCCCGATTTCATTTTACAGAAATTATTCATGGATTGAAAATTATCTTCTTCTTTTCACATACCCATCCCTAAACCCTATGAAAATTATTTTAAAACATGGTTTGAGAAAAATATTGAAATTTGTATAAAAATATAAGAGAATAAATTATTCTATAAATACATACAAAAATGTTAGTTTTCAAAATAAAAATTATAATAGAAAAATAAATATTTTCTCAGCAAAAAAAGAACTTTTGTGTCGAAATATTTTTTTTAAAAATCATACAGGAAAATAAAACACATTAAGTATTCTTTAAAATTATGAAAACCTTGTTACAACATATTGAAAACATACGTTTTATCATAAAATTTATACAATATATTTATTTAATCATAATATATAAGGATTACATAACGAAATGAAGTTATTTCCATAAAAAATTGAATATATAATTTAATCTTATATTTGTGTTATGTAATCATTTTCATAACACTATTAAATTTGGATTAACCCTGAATTTTATAAATGGATCAATCAGCAATGCTAAACATGTTGTAAAAATAGCGGTTACACTACTAACAACAATGGTTATAAATGGAATAAAAACCATTTAAAATTTCCATAATCTCTTTGGAATGACCTAATGTGTTTCCCTAGTCCCTTTAAATAATTATTTAGAGATCTATAATTGGATCACTCACCCTCATATTATAATGGAACCACCCATTACCATACACAATTATCCATTACTCTATTATATTATAGAAAATATTGCATCATAAAAATATACATTGAATCCCGAAAAAACATTTAAAGATATTGAAATATCAATTAAAAATAAAACCCATAAATATATTTACCAAATCATAGGGAAGGGGTTTTATTATTTTATGAAAATATGGATAAATGGAATGGGTATCAAATAATAGTTACAGATTCAGGAAAATACATTGTCGCAGTAATTGATAATATAGTACATTATTTTCTTATTTTGTTAAGAATGTAAAAAAATTCTACAAAAAACATTCCTTTTTAAAATCAATTTAATGTTACGTAAATTGAAAATTGTATTTAATATTTAGACATTTTCATATATACATAAAAAAGATTTAGGAATAAGGAAATGGAATAAAAAAGGATAAAATCAGAACATTAAAAAATATTTTTAAAAGGAACTTCCTTACTCATTGTTTGAATCATAATTTCCATTCCTTATATTCATAAATAAAAAACATAAACATTTTTTTAATTTATGGGAACCATTTTCATTTTTATTATTTCTAATTTTTTCTCTTACTAGGATATAATCAATAACACAATAAATTATGTTTATGATTGGCATTTTGAAGATAATCGGCTCATATGTCCAAAATTGATTCGATAAGTTTACAATGGATTCAGGGATCATTACATCATTATATACAGAATATAATATAAATAACAAAAAAATTTATATGTTCTTTATAATTATAGAAAATATCCTGAATGATGGTTATGAAATATAAACTTTGTTATAATCATTGAGATGGTAGGATGTACGTCTCCACGAGTAAATTTTCCATTATTCATTAATCATTATGAAAAATAGTACATATTTATTTTCATTAACAATGAAGATAATATAAATAATATAATATAACTTATTTAAATATACATATACTTATATATAATCCATGTGATGTGGTAGTGAAAAATAAAGTATGTCTTTTTGTGGATGTGGAATCCACAGATATGGATGAATGACATTACAATTTTAAAATCCATGTAAGTAAAAGAAACAAAATTATATGTTATCTGTTAAAAACTATAAACATTTCATAATATTATTTATATACCATAATTAAATCATTTTATCCATTCTTTATAAGAGGTTATGTAAAATGTATTACATTGTACTGTGAGGCGGTAGTATGCCGTACATATATATGATTAATTTTATTCCAATTTTAGGTTGTTTGGAGATATTTATAGGTCTTGAAAAAACATTATAACATCATATTATATGTATAATATAGTTATTTTTAAATTATAATTTTTTCATAATATTTGCAGGAGGATGAAGAAGAAATAAAACAAAAACATGCTATTAAATGTTATACCAATTTTTCGTGTAATATATCTTAAATTACACCTTAAGACCCTGTTTATTGGAATACATCCAACAATTAAGACTCTATGAAATTATTTAGTATCTTTGGAATCTATTTTGAAAATTAATTTTGGATAAAAAATGCTATTAAAGTTTTGGGTATCGAGAAGACGAGGATCCGTTTTATAATAGATGAGAGTCCATTAATGGAATATCATTAAATATTAAGTTATTATAAATTATTTTCATACAATTAAATGGTTCTAATAGGATATTATCTAAATATTTTATGATTATTAGTCTAAATAATATCTTGTATTAAATTTTTGATATGTTTGGATAAAATTTTTACGTGTATGTTTTTTAACTATTCATTAAATCGTTTATCAATTACAGTGATATGAAAATATTTTACTCTTAAGGGGTTAATATATTTTCAATAAATGGAAATAAAAGCCATAAATTGACCATAATTTATGTATTAATACAAAAATCATTCACATTAAAGATTATTTTAATTTTATTAATTTTATATGAATAAATAAATAGAATTTCCAAATAAAATAACATTAATTTAAATTTCAAAATGATTCATTTATGTTTAATTATAAAAATATAAGATAAATAATAATTATAAGAAAATAAATTCCAACAAATTTATTATGTTATTTTTTTCTTCAAAAGTCATTTCTCAAAAATAATTATTCATATAATTTTATTTTTGATATTTTAAAATATATTTTGTTTATTTCTATATTAATTGGAATAATAATGCATCAATTTTGTATAATTGTTTAATGTGTTGAGTCAAAAGTTCTCTTTTGACTTTTATATCTTGTTTTGGAAATCACAAATGTCTTTTTAATTGTACTGACTTTATCAATAGTACCATACTGTCTTTATCAATCGTATCATACTGAATTTGTCAATCGTATCGTACTGACCTTGTCAATCGTATCGTACTGACTCTGTCAATCGTATCGTACTGACTATGTCAATCGTATCGTACTGACTTTGTCAATTTATCCTTTATTGCATTCTTCAATGTTATGTGATTTACATTTTTTGACATTTCATTCTCTTCTATCTCACTATTAAATTTCTTGTTTTCTATATTCATTAAATTATATTATTAATGAAGTATCATTGGATGTTTCTAGGTATAGTTGTTACAAATTTTTTATATTTCATTTCTAAAAAAAGAACATACATAGAATTACAATATTACTTTTATCCTAATTTCCTAGGTGCATAATTACAGTGGATCATTACGACTATGTCATAGAATTGATGTTGGGTTCATTAAACCAATCTTGCATATTTAATCCTCTTATCTATATTTATTTATTTACAATTAACTATTATTTTTATTGAAACAAAATTATTGAAAATAATCATTTTTTATCATTACCATTTTTTCAATATTTAATATAAAATGTTCATTTGTTCTATTCAATTTTATATTATTACCATTTTAATTTCATATTAATTTTTTTCAACTATATTTTATTTAATATTCTAACCCCAGTCTTTATGATGAAAAATGTTTTATATGATATCGATAGTGTGCATGTGGTGAAACATTATTTTTTAGTGCATGGAGACTATGTGACTACAACAAGACATGAATATTGTGTATAACAATCTTATTTTATTTATACCTTAAACAGAATTATGAATGAAAAATATTTGGATAAAACCATGGACTATTGTTCAAAATTTTTAAATTTTCATTTTTAAAAAAATAACATCCATTTAATTATATAATATTTATTTTACCCTTATTTCATAAAAGTATCATAATATTTGATCTTTTCGACTATGTCAAAGAACTGACGTTAGGTTCCATAAATCAATTGTGCATGTTTTATCCTCTCATATATAAATCTATACATATAAGAAACCGTTATTTTTATTGAAACATTATAAATAAAAACTAGGATTTATTTCTCATTTCCATTAATTTTCTTCTTAATATAATATGTTCATTTATTATTCTTAATTGGATATTATTGTCATTTTGATTTTAGAGTCATTCGTTTTTTAATAATATATTTTACTGAATATTCTAACCCCATTATCTATTTATAAAAACATGTTTCATGTGGTGAAACATTATTTTGTAATGTTTGGAGACTCTATGGGTATGACAAACCATGAAAATGGAAAGCACCCATCAACTAAAGAAAAAATTTGAAAACAGGACTGAGAAAATGAGTTAAATTTTGTGATTCTATACCATAGTAATTTTGAATATTGATTTCTTTTTTTGGCCTTTTATTTCATCTTTGATTTTTTAATTTTGATAAACAGAATATTATTAATTTCAATTTACAATGGTTTTATTTCAACATTTTTCTATTTCCATGTTTTTTGTTTTCTATATTGATTTTATATACACTTCCCAAATTACAAAAATCAAAAAATGTTTGACAGTTTGTATTGAAAATATTTACAACATTGTAATAAAGAAACATTTTTAAATTATAGGTAAATGGTGTCCATTTTGATATAGATAAAAATTAAAAATTAAATTAAATTCATTTTATGTTTTTTACAATTTCTATTATTTCATATAATCATAATTTATTTATATTTTTTACATAGATTCTTCATGATCATGGTGTCAATAAACTCTATAATATATATAAGAAATTTTTTTATTCCATACATTGTATCTATGTGGAACCAAATGTATTTTTCTACTCTCTTCACGATATTGTTTTCATTTAAACAGCTTATTATATAATTTATTGATATATTAAAAATAAAATATTCCCCCTTAATAAATTTTTATTTACTATTAGTTGTATTTATTGTTTTTCATATATTTTTTGGTTAACACCACTATGATCTTTATAATATGTAGTCTATATTTTTTTCATTAATTTGACAACTTTCAATGAATTTAACAAAATCTACTCTAATAAAAAATAATAATTTATTTCATTTTCTAATTCATTTATTCATTCATCCAAACTAGTCATATCATTCTTCATTTATAGATCATTATATATTATATATAGTTTTATAAGAGTCATGATATTATTATAAACAAGTCACGAAATATTTTATGTTTTTTCAGTAGCTGTAAATTATTTTATATACCAATGTATCAAAAAATATGTTCACTTATTAGTTGTCTAAAATTATAAATTGGTATAAAATTAAGTATTTGATAACCAATAAAATGATTCATCATATTCTCGCTTCAAGAAATAATAGTTTTTACGAAGATTTCAAACAAAATACAATATTTCATAATTGATTTAAATACAAAATAAAAATATGGATGTATCATCAAAAGGTGTTTTCCAGAAACCTAAATAAGTACCCATAGACTTTAGGGATAGTTATCAGAGGGAAAAACTAAATCATGAATATATTTTTATTATTTAAAATATTATATTTATCAAAACCATTATTATATTCTCATAATTCATATTGACATTAACATTATTTATGATTCTGATGTTGAGTATTGTATTTCTGACTATACATATTCATTGACTAAACAAGAGACAAGGGAATTGTCATCCCATTATTGAGAGAAAAATTGAGAAAGGGTATCCTATATATGGATATTTCCATTATAATATTTATTTTTGGTCTATAGTCATAATAAAATACTTCCAATTAACCATTAATTTCTGGTTTCAATATATTCTTTGCCTGTGCAAGGTCAAATTTCCCATTTCCATGACACTTATGCAGCATGGTGATTGTGAATCGGGTACACGTTTCATCCAAAATTTCAATTTTAACATGTGAGATTTTACCTTATTGACTCTTATTGTAGGATCAAAATAGTGATGTATATGGTCAATATACAAGGGGGGGTGAATTGTACACTTTAAAAATGACCTTAAACAACGAAAGATCAAAGTTTAACAAAGTCAAACTAAGAAAAATCACAACACCTCTACCACCAATTGAATGATTCGGATAAAGTAAGAAGTTAAAAACTTCTCGTTCTATACACTTACTTAAATCTTTAAAGTGATTCCGAAAAACCGGTTGTAGAAAATGAAACATAACCAATGTTTATAATTTTTTATTCTACCTTAAAGCGTCTAGAGTCTAACTAAATCATAGTACAAGTAAGGTAGTATAAAAAAGTTATACATTCCTTAGTAATACAAAATGCAGCAGAAAAACAAATAGTAAAACTACAAGTAACAAACAATAAATTTTCTAACCCAAAGAGAGGGGTATCCAACAACCTTGGATAAAGTTCCCTTGATTTATACTTTCAATAAAGTCTATCTAACCCACACCCGGGTAAGCCCTCGATACGAAGATCAGATTCTCTTTCTTGCTATCGCCACAAGCCATCACCTTCAATGTATTTGGAACCTCTGACTTCCGCAGCAATGAAGTCCTCGAACTTCAAGGTAGTCGGCACCTCTGTCGTACTATCACCGGAAGCCCTCAAATGTAATCACCAATATTCAGAGTCGTACGAAGAAATATGAATGATATGATCAGTACACAAAAGTCATGAAAAGAATCTCTCTTTAGAAATCACCTTAACAGCGTGTGGTATCCAGAGTGATAAAATTCTCTATTATATTTATATGCTCTTTAAAATCATCTCTTATTTATAGGATGGGTATCAACAGTTGGCTCCCTCCTCTAACGATCATATTTTCCTCAAATTTCGGAGGGACATGTACATGTGTCACTTAAATAACGGTTAATCAATAACTGAATACACGACATTGTTTTTAAATGATAAAAGTATATGTATAAAGAAAAACTGAGGTTTGGAATGTAATAAAATAATAGTTCATAGTCAAACAAAAATTAAATTCAATGCCTATAATAAAGTGGTATTTGGATTCATTTTTATAGGAATTTGGAACCTGAATTCTGTAGAAATTCTATGTCTGAGTTTCTAAGTAAATTTAGAGTCTGGTTTCACCAGATTTTAGAATATGAACTTATAGAGTTCAGAGTCAAACTTTTAGAAGTTCGAGGTTGAACTAGTAAAAGTTTGGAGTTGAACTCATAAGATTTCGGAGTCGAACTCATAGATGTTCGGAGTCGAACCCATAGAAGTTTGGAGTTGAACTTAAATAAGTTCAGAGTCGAACTCATAAAATATCAGAGTCGGACTCATAAAAGTTTAGAGTTGAACTAATAGTTATTTAGAGTCGAAATTATAGAAGTTCAGAGTTGAACTCCTAGATGTTTGGATTTGAACTTATAGAAGATCATAGTCCAGAATTCAGATTTGAACATTGTCAGAGTTTGTATCCAGAATTCAGAATGGAACATTACCAGAGATTGAATCATGAATTCAGAGTGGAACTTTGATAGAGTTTGTATCCTAAATTCAGATCCTAAAACAGAATGCTTCATATCTAATCATTATAGGATTCCATGGTTTTAGGTATGAATCCGATTTTTATACTAAAGAAAAATATTGTTATGTATAAGGAAATCTAGGTTAGGATAAATTTCGTTATGGAAGGAAATTTTCCTTAGAGAAGTAAAATATAGATTTTCTTAAGAATAAGGTTTTTGTGATTTTCAAAATAAGAAGGAATACAAAACTCATAAGGAAAACCTTATTGACTCAACAATCTCCCCCTTTTTGGAAAGCACAAACAACCTTTTTAAAAAGAAAATAAGAACTTTGAAAAATTTCATTAGACATTGAAATTAAATCTTATCTCCCATTTTTCATAGATGATGATGAATAGAACTAACTCCCCCTTAGTCTTAGGAACTATAAGGATTGTATTCTAAAATTCTAGAGTGGAGATTTCATTATCATGACAATGAAAAAAACTTCATAATGAGAAACTCCCCCTTACTTAAGGAAAATTCTTAACATATATTTTTTCCTTCTCCCTCTTTTGATTAGTTCTTTTTCCTTCTCCCCCTTTGATATTTTTAAAAATAATTTATGGAAATGGAAAAGAAATAAAGTACTTGAAACATTAGTACATAACAACAAAAGATAAAACCAATGAAAAATTTAATTAGAGTTGAAATAATTTTTAAAAGGAAAGACAAATGAAACAAAAGATCAGATTGAGTCTATTTATCTTCCTTTTCCTTCAGAATAAGCTTCCTCAACAAGGTTTTCATCTTCTTCAAGTCTTTATGTTCCTCCTAAACTTTCTTCTCCATATCTTTTATCCCTTCATCTTGAGCTTTCCAGGCCGCAGATTATTCCTTAAGAACTTCATCTTTCATTAAAATATTTTCTTCAAACTCAATCCAGAGATCTCTATCCCTTTTAATATTTTGAGTAAGAGAGTTAACATTCCCATTTATATCCTTCACTTGTTGATTATGATAACTTTTCTAAATGATCAGCTCATTTGGAAGATTCTTAATCTTTTTATCCTCGGTGTCAAATTCATTTTTAGCATCATTCTGAAAATGATCAAACTCTGTCATGTCTTCATCAACATTCTTAGACCACAAAGTGATTTTCTTGCATGCTTTCCTATGAACATCATAATTGATAAGGAAATTTTTATGATCTACTTCAATCTTCACACACTTATCCATCACCATGGATAAGGATTCTGACTTTTGAGGTTAAAATAAAATTTGCAAGGAAATCATGAATCTGATCTTTTGAGGTTTTAACAAAAACATTCATATTTAAGAAGAAAAATGAATCCGATAAACTTTATAAGAATAAGAAACTACCAGTAACTAAAAATGACTAAGATAAATTCAGTATGGAAATCATACCCTTCAGATTTTCTAGGAAGTTTATCCATAATATGTGATATTCTTCTTGATGAAAATTTGAATACAAAAAAACATTTCGAAAAACTCACTACGAAAATTATGAGTTCGAAAATTCTCATTATGAAAATTCTCATTACGATAAATCTCATTATGAAAACTATCATTAAGAAAATTCTCAAAAATAAAATTCTAGTATGATAAATTCATTATGAAAATTTCCAGTACAAAAGCTTAATAAAGAAAATATTAGTCAGAAACCTTCAAAAAGACTCAAGATGAGAAATTTTGAAAAACTCAGTACGATTTTTTTTATAATCATAAAAAAAAATGTACTCCCCCTATGAAAAGGAGTTTATTACTAAAAAGAATGTGGTTCAACAAGAAGTTAATAAAGAAATATTACCTTATGGTTATCATCACTAACTTTTGTTTAATGTACTCAAAACTAATAGAAGTTCAATATTTTTTGAAAATATCAGCAAGTTGATCTTACGTTCTCATAAACTGAAGAATGATATTTACTTTAAGTGTGTGATTACTAAGAAAGTGATGCCTAATATCTATGTTCTTTTCACGAGAGTGATGTGCAGGTTTTTTACTAAGGGCAAGGGCACGTGTGTTATCATACAAAATGTGAGTCTTAGTAAAACTCAAGACATAATCTGTGAGTGCATGTTGCATCCACAACACTTGAGCACAACGAATTATAGCTGCTACATATTCAGCTTCTGTAGTGGAATGTTCTACAGAATGTTGCTTCCTGCAAGACCATGAAACTAATGAATCTCTTTAGAAATGAAAAGTTCCAAATGTACTATTTCTATCCATTCTACATCCAACAAAGTCAACATCTGAAAAACACTTTAAAAAATCATTTCCAGAACTGTAAAATAGTCCTAAATCCATGGTTCCCTTTAAGTAGCAAAAAATTATTTTCACAACCTTTAAATGAGATTCCATAGGATTGGATTGATATCATGCACATAAGTATACTAAAAACATCAAGTCTGGCCGACTGGATGTCATGTAAAGAAGACTTCCTAACATACCTATAAAAGATGTTTGATCTACTGGTTTTCCATTTTCATCAAGATCATGTGTATTCAAGGTACCAATAGAAGTACATATACTATTATTGTTGTCATACCCAAAATTTTTAAAAAGGTCATTAATATACTTATGTTGGGATATGTAGATTTCTTTTGGTTTTTGAAAAATTTTAAAACCAAGGCTAAATTTTAACTCACCCATCATTCTCATTTCAATGTCATATTTCATTAGATCCGCAATGGAATCAGGTAAAAATTGCTGAGTTGAACCAAATATAATTTCATCAACATAAATTTAAACCATCAAAACATTTTTCTTATTTTTCGTTATAAAAAGGGTTGGATCTAAATTTCCCTTAACATAGTTATTTTGGAGTAAATTTCTTGCAAGTCTATCATGCCAAGATCGTGGGGCTTGTTTAAGGTCATACAAAGTTATGGTATGTCAAAAAAAATGACTAGGATGTTTTATATCTTCAAAGCTAGAAAATTGTTCAACAAAAACTTCTCTTGAACATAACCATTGAGGAAAGCACATTTCACATCCAATTGAAAAATTTTAAAATTGAAGAATGCAGCAAAGGAAAGTAGAATATGAATATATTCAAGTCTCGCTACTGGAGAATAGGATTGTTCATAGTCTATTTCATCTTGTTGATTACAGGATTTAGCAACAAACCTAGCTTTATTTCTAACGATGACTCTATTTTCATCACATTTATTTCTGAAGACCCATTTTACACCAATAACAGAAGTTTCCTTAGGTCTTTCAACCATGGTCCAGACATTATTCCTTTAGAATTAATTTTGTTCATCTTGCATGGATTTAATACAGTCATCATCACCTAAAGATTCATTAGTTCTTTTTGGTTCCAATTGGGAAATAAATTCTAGATGTTCTACTTCATTTCTTAATTATCATCTATTCCATACAGGTTGATTCACATTACCAATTGTTCTATCACTGGGATGATTCTTTAGAAACAACTGGTTTGAGTTTTGTAAAACATGTTCATCAATATAATGTATGAAATCTTCTAGGGTAAATGTTTCAGAAATATCTTCTTGAAAATTTTCCTTATCAGAAGGATTTTATATAAAGGGTTGATAATCAGTTTTTTAAATCACATCCAAAGACATATGTTGGGATGGATTAAAAACAAAAGGATCAGTTTCATCAAATTTTACATGTACTGTCTCTTCAAAAGTAGAAGTGTTTTTATTGAAAACTGTATATGCCTTAGATGTTGTGGGGTAACCTAAGAAAATTCCTTCATTATATTATGGTGAAAATTTGTGTAAATTATCTTTAGTATTTAGGATGAATAACTTGCAACCAAAAACCTTGAAGTAAGAATGTCTAGGTTTTCTACCATTCCATAACTCATAAGGAGTTTTATTAAGAAAAGGTCCAATCAAAACTCGATTTATAGTATGAAAAGCAGTACTTACAACTTCATCCCAAAAATGTTTGGTCACATAATACTCACTCAACATGGTTCTAGTTATCTATTGAATAATTATATTTATTTTTTCAACAAAACCATTTTGTTGAGGTGTTCTAGGTGCTGAAAATTTTTGAGTAATACCTATTTTTACTACAAATAGTTTCAAATTCCAAATTTTGAAATTCTCCTCTATGATAAATACTAATATTTTTCAGTCGAAGGCTTTTTTCATTTTTAACATGGTCTTTAAAATGATTAAAATAAGAAAAAGCATCCGACAAATTTTCTAGAAAATAGACCCAAATAAATCTAGTGTAATCATCAACCAAAACAAATACATTGTACTTGCCCCCAATGCTTCCAGTTTGTGTTGGACCAAAAAGATCCATGTGCACGAACTGTAGTGCATCAGTTGTTGAGACTTCACCGATTGATTTAAAACTAGATTTATGTTTCTTTCAATATTGACAAGGATAAAAAACATTAGAAGAATCAAATCTAAGCTCTGCTAGATCCTTAACTATTATCTTCTTAGAGAGTTTACATATGTTTCTAATGTTACATTGACCTAGTCTTCTATGCCATAACCAAGATTGATCTTCTATTGCACTAAGGCAAGGTATGTCTTGGCTCTTAAGGTCTTATAAATTTAGCGTGTAAACATTCAATTGCCTCTAGGCAGAAAGAATAAACACTTCCTTGTAATTGTGTACTATGCACTTATCATTCTTAAAATTCACAAGGTATCATTCATCACATAATTGATTTATGCTAATGACGTTGTTCTTAAGACAATTAAAAAACGAAACATTGGAAATCTAGGTTTTTCCAAGAAGAACAAGGTTACCTATACCAATAATTTATCCTTGAGCATTATCTCTAAAAGTTAATTTACACCTTTTTTCTTGATAATAATTTCGAAATAGTTTTTGTTACAAGTCAGATGCCGGGAACATCCACAATACATGTACCAAGTATTGTTGTTGGTACTTTCCCTATTTTCCTAAAAATGTGAAAAAAGTTAGATATTCAGAATCCAGATTTTCATTGATCCAGAATTGTTAGACAAATAATTTTTGGGTATACACATTTGTTTAGAAAAATATGATTTATGAAACCCAATAGATTGAACTCTATTCAACGAACATTTTTTCTTCCACTGCCAACCACTTTGACAATTAGTGCAAAAAGGGGCTCTAGAATGATGAAAATAGTTGTTTTTTAAAAATGGTTTATGGTGAGTATAACCTACTCTAGTATTGTTTTCGTGAGTTTAATTTGAAAATACATCTTGTCAAAATTTTCATTCCCAGATGTGAATTTTTCAAGAATCTTCTTAAGAGAAAATATTTCAGAATTCAGTCTAATGACTAAATTACTATCCTCATGAAACATTTCCTTAGAGTTAGGTTTTTCCTCATTAACTCTTATCTTTAAAATAATATTCTTATGATCTTTAGAAAGTTCATCTTTATCATAATTTTCATTCTCTTGGTCTTTAAATTTTTTCTCTAAAAGAACTTATTTATATAGAAGATTTGTAGTAAGATATGAAATCTCTTTTTAAAAAAATTCTACCCTAGTATTTACCTTGCCTAATTTCATAGAAAATTTACAATTTTTTGCATCAAGTAACTTGGAAATCTAGATAATTATTCATATGAAGGTTATTCATTTTCTGAGGATGATGTATCTTTATTAGAAGTACTATATTTGGAATAGTTATTCTTATCAAGAGATAAATTTGTTAAAGCGTCAGTAGAGCGTACCTTGGCCATAAGGCATGTATGTGGAAAATAAGTATTAGAAATGAATCCCATATTCCTCTGAGCTGATGAATCATATTCTAAATATTCGCTTTCTATAGAGTCTCCACAGCTATCACTCCAAGTAGTATTAGCTTTTAGACTTTTCTTAGCTGTAGATTTGTAAAAGTTGTCCCTGTTCCTTTGAGAATTCCTATCTTTCTTTCATTCTTTTTAATAATTGGTTAATCCTGAGTTATGTGTCTACTTCTCTTGTATTCATAGAATGTGACCTCTGAATCTTTCATATCTTTCCTTTCCTACTTCTTTTACTTGGATTGGATATTTCTTTTACCAGCTATCTTGTTCATTCTTTGAGAAAGATTAGATAACTCATTTTCGGAGACTTCACTCTCACTAGATTCATATTGGATTGTAAAATTCATAGACTTGGATCAATTTACTCTCTCAGGACTTTTGGCTTTCATGTGATTTGATGTTGTAGTAAAAGAAACACTACCATTCCAATTTTTCTTCTTTATGTTATCATCATCTCTCTTCATTCTAGTTTCATGTTAAAGAAGAGTTCCAAACATCTCATCTAAGGAAATTTGAGTAACGTTCCTGTTCTCATCAATAGATATACCCCATGATTCCCAATCATTGGGAATAATATCAATAATCTTACCCACAATAACTTCATCATCTAGACCTTTCTCTCCCATTGATTGTAGACTATTCATGATAGTCATAAATCTTTGTTTCACATTACAAATGGGTTCTCCATAAGAAATATTAAAACCATGGTATTCTACTCGAAGCATGGATCTTCTTGTCTCTATGGTGTTAGATGTACAAAAATGTATAACTTCAAGAGTATTCCATATACAGTTAGCAGTTTCACAAGAAGAAATTTGGAAATATATGTTCCTAGTCATTTAGTATAGTAGAGTATTGCATACCTTATAGTTTAATTGGTAATCATACTTCTCTTGGTTCGTGAATGTACTAACTTCCATATAATTAATTTGATAACCTCTTGTAATCATTACAAAATTATCTACTGCAGTATTGATAAAGAAGGTCTTCCTTCGATCTCTCCAATATTCATAATCATTTCAATCACAAATTGATGGTCTTGTAGGATTTAGGCTGTCTATAGAACCATAATTGATTTCGGCCATCTTAAAAAACGATCTATACAAAAACATGTTAATAAAAAAGTTCAGATTCAAGGAACTATGAAAGAAAATTATATAACAATGAAAAATTGAGAAAGAAAAAATTATATGTGAGTAATTATTTCAAAGAACCCTTCTGATACAAATTGTAGGATAAAAATAGTGATGTAGATGCTCAATATACAAGAGGGGGTGAATTGAACACATTAAAAATTTCCTTAAAAAATGAATTATCTTTGTTTAAAAAAGTTAAAATATGAAAATTCATAACACCTATAACACCAATTGAAAGATTGGGACAAAGTAAGAAGTTACAACCTTCTAAATCTATACACTTGATTAAATATGGAACGTGATTCCGAAAAACTGGTTCTAGAAAATGAAACATAACGAATGTTTATATTATGATATTATACCTTAAAGTCTATAGAATCTAACTAAATCAGAGTACATGTAGGGAAGTATAAGAAAGATATACTTTCCTTATTAATAAAAAATTCTGTAGAAAAACAAGTAGTAAAACTACAAGTAACAAACAAAAACTCTTTTAACCCAAAGAGAAGGGTATCCCACAACCTTGGATAAAGGTACCTTGATTTATACATTCATGAATTTTTGTCTTACCCACACTTGGGTAAGCCCCCGATACGAAGATCAGAGTCTCTATCTTGCTATCCATGAAATCCCTCGACTTCATAGTTGTTGGAAATGTTGTCTTCCTCAACAAGGACGCCCTCGAACTTCAAGATAGTCGTCACCTATTTCTTGCTATCCCCAGAAGCCCTCAAATGTAATCACCAACATTCAGAGTCACATGAAGAAATCTAAACAATCAGTTCAGCATGCACAAGGCAAGAAATTTTCTCTCTCTAGAAATCACCATAACAGCATGGGGTCTCTATAGTGAGCCACTACTCTATTATATTTTTGAGCTCTTTCAAATGAGCTCCTATTTATAGGCTCGGTTGCAACGGTCAGATCCCTCCACCAACGGTCATATTTTCCTTAAATATAGGAGGGACTTATATACGCATGGCTCAAACAATGGTTAGTCAATAAATGAATACACGCCGTTATTTTGTAATGAAACAAGTATAAGTATAAGAAAAAATAATTTTCAAAATATAAGAAAATAATTGTTTGTAGTCTAACCAAAATGAAATTTGGAGTCTATAATAAAGAGATATTCATATTCTTTTTTATAGTAATTTAGAACCTAAATTCTGTAAAAATTTGGAGTCTGATTTTATAAGGAAATTCAGTGTCTGGTATCACTAGAATTCAGAATATGAACATACAGAGTTCAGAGTCGAACTTGTAGAAGTTCACAGTCAATCTAGTAAAAGTTCGGAGTCAAACTCATAGATGTTCAGAGTCAAACTCATAGATGTTTGGAGTCAAACTCATAGAAGATCAGAGTTGAACATATATATGTTCAAAGTCAAACTCATAGAAGTATGTATTCTAACATTTAGAAGTTTGGATTCGAACTCATAAATGTTCGGATTCGAACATAGAGAAGTTCAGAGTCCAGAATTTAGAGTTGAACTTTGTTAGAGTTTGTATCCAGAATTCAGAGTAGAACATTATCAGAATTAATATACTGAATTCGTAGTGGAACTTTATTAGAGTTTCTATCCAGAATTCAGATCCTAAAACATAATGCTTCATATCTTAGCATTATATGATTTCGAGGTTTTAGGTTTGAATACAATTTTTATAATTAATAATAATACTGATATGTATAAGGATATCTTGGTTAGGATATATGTTAGTTCCACTAGGCTGAATACCCTGAGAGGGGGGGGGGGTGAATCAGGGTATGACTAATTAAAAATTAAAGCCCGTTCTGATCTTGTTTCGCTGTTAAGCAAAACACTCTTCTCTCTCTTTCCTGCTGCACAATATAAACAGAAAGTAAAGCAAGCACAGGACAGAACAATTTTACTTGGTTCACCGCTAAGGGCTACGTCCAAGGAGCATACGCCGACAGGTTGCCGGTCGTACCAAGTCCACTAATCTTCACTAGCTGTGGATTACAATGTTCGGGCTAGATCACTTCTATGCCCAGGCTCACTGCCTATACAATGTTTAGGGTCAGCTCACTGCTTTCCCAAGGGTCACTCCCTGCTTCTCTCTCCCTGGCTCACTGCCGGTGGAGAGGATCACCTTCTTCCTCTTCCTAAGCTCACTGCTCTTGGAAGGAATCCACTAACAGTGTATAGACCTGTAGGTCTCTTCATTCTCATGAAGGAATGCATCTTCCTCTGTATGTAGATGCTCTGTTGAAGTCCAACTTTCACCCGTAGATGAATCTCACTTCGCACCGGATGTACCGGGCAACCTCAGTTTTTACGCGCAACCCTTACGGTGTCTTGCGCTCCATTTCTATGGTTTGCGCGAAATTCCTTTTTCACGCAACCTCCAAATATTACGCGCAGCCTGGAAACTGCCTTGCGCGCAATGCACTACTTTTGCGCGATATCCACTTTTCGCGCAACCTTCCTTTTACGCGCCAACACCAACTTTCTGCGCAGCCTCAGCTTTTCGCGCAACAGCTGACTTTACGCGCAAACTTTAAGTTTACGTGCAACACCCTTTCTGACTTCAATTTCGCGCACCAGAGCTCGGGTATTTTCTATGTCTTGAACTCTATTGAATGGAGGAGGGTCACTTCATATTTATAGGCAAAATTGACCTCGCGCAAAAAACCCTCCTTGAGCGCGTAATCCGCTTCGATCGCGAAAAACAAATCTTCCGCGCACAACCATTTTCCACGCATTGCTCCATAATTTCTCACACCTCATGCCTTTACCGAATTTCAAGCTTTCGGCCTTGAAACATCTTTTGCGCGAAATACAATTTCGCGCAACCCGCTGTTTTTGCGCGCCACGCTTCATTTTTCCACACACCCCTTTCATTTCTCTCTCCTCAACCTTTTCCAACAACATATCACTCCATTTTCCATTCGCGATTTTCAGGCTCATAAATTTGGCAAACACTGGGAAACGGCGCCACCTTGTACTTCTCTTTTGTACCGCCTCCATATCGTCCTTTCCTTTGTCATAGTTCTTTGTCAACATGGAATGTCAAAAAATTCTCGAGAACTTGACAATTCTCCATGGAAACATGCTTTGTCAACAAACACAATCAACCCAAAAATGCTGCAATGTTTCCTTGAGGGATTTTTGCCCAACAATCTCTCCCTTTGGGTTTGTTGACAACTCTTCACAACACTGCTCAGAAAAATTTTCTGCACTTTGATACCTCACTGAGTCTTCTTCCAGCTGCTACCGCCATTTTCCTCTTGCGATTATGATAGCGTTCAAGGATTCACTTAACATGTACTCTAAGCCCAGCTGAGCAATGCTCAACGTGAGAAACAAGAGTAGTATGAAATGTTCATCAATGAATCACTTCATTTCAGACCCAATTGTCGATTCCACCTTGATACCAATTCTTAAAAGAAAACCAGTTGTTGAACCACACTGATACCAATTGGTTGATAGCTGGGCACCGTCTCACACCATTCCAACACCACTGTTCTGCTTTTATCACGATCCTCAGCTGTCGTGATTTCTATGATATGATCGATCACTTCTAGCATCGTCAGATTTGAAAATCTCTCCCCCTTTCTCATTGCTCCCCCTTTCTGGATGCTCCACCTGTCAGCTTCTCCCCGTATCAAAAAAGATTTTTCAAATCTCCACACTGTCTCCCAGTCACCATTTTGCTCCCCTTTTAACAAACACTAGTTCTATTTTCTCCCCCTTTGTCAACGAACCCAAAGGTCATGCCTTTGTAGTCTGTAACAGAGTAGAGAACACAAATTAGCACAGTAAGGAAAAACACACCATACCTCGGGGAGAGGGGGGGCCCACATCCACACTATTTCAAGTGCGGGGAAGGGACTGAACTCCCAGAGCCAGTCGATGCCTTTCAAATGCTTCCTTGGGTAAGGCCTTTGTCAGGATGTCTGCAACCTGTAGTTCTGTAGGCACATACTCCAACTTCACGATCCCCTGCTCAACCTTCTCCTTGATAAAATGATACTTAATCTCAATGTGCATTGTCCTCGAATGATGGACGAGATTTTTGCTGAGATTTATATCACTTGAGTTGTCGCACTGGATTCCGATCGAAGACTTCACTTCATCTCCCATATCTGCAAGCTGCTGCTTCATCCACAATAACTGTGTGCAGGCTTGAGTGGCCGCAATATACTCAGCTTCTGCAGTGCTCAATGAAATGCAATCCTGCTTCTTACTTAGCCAAGAAATACACAATCCACCAAGATAGAATGCACCACCTGACGTTGATTTTCTATCATCCGCTGAACCGGCCCAGTCTGCATCAGTATATCCCAATAACTCTGTCTGAGATTTGTCGTTGTATGTCAAGCCGAAGTCCACCGTGCCCTTGATATACCGAAGTATTCTTTTCACTGCGAGCATGTGACTCTCCTTGGGATTACTCTGATATCTCGCTGCTTGGCATGTGGCGAAAACAATATCAGGCCTTGTTGCAGTTAAGTACAATAGACTTCCAATGATTTGCCTATATTCTGTGATATTAACTGCCTTGCCATCCTCATCTTTTGATAATTTCATCCGGGTAGCCACCAAAGTCTTCATCTCCTTGGAATTTTCCATTCCAAACCTTCTCAGGACCTCCTTGGAATATTTAGATTGAGAAATGAATGTTCCATTCCCTCCTTGTGTTACCTGTAGACCAAGGAAAAACGTTAGCTCTCCAATCATTGACATTTCAAACTCATTTTTCATGAATTCAGAAAACTGTCTGCACTGAGCTTCATCTGATCCACCAAATATTATGTCATCGACATAAACCAACACCATCATCCTTTGATTACTGTCATTACTGAAATAGAGGTTGTAATCCACTCCTCCATGCTGAAAACCAAGCTTCTTCAAGTACTGATCAAGCCTTGAGTACCATGCCCTTGGTGCTTGTTTCAGCCCTTACAATGCCTTCTTCAGCCTGCAAACTTTGTTCTCATCCTCATGAATGAGAAAACCATCTGGCTGCTCAATATACACCTCCTATTCCAGAACACCATTCAATAATGCAGATTTGACATCCATCTGGAACACTTTGAACTTCCTTTGCACTGCGATGGCTAGGAATAATCTTATTGTCTCCAGCCTTGCAACCGGTGCAAATGTCTCATCAACATCAATTCCCTCGATCTAGGAGTATCCATTGCACACTAGACGTGCTTTGTTCCGAATCACTGTTCCATCTTCATTCATCTTATTGCGATAGACCCATTTTTCCCCAATGACATTCTTGTCTGCTGGCCTCGAAACAATCTCCCATGTCTGGTTCTTCTCAATTTGATAAAGCTCTTCATTCATAGCCTGAAGCCAGTTTTCATCTTCAGCTGCATCAGAAAAACATTTTGGCTCCACCTGAGATAAAAATGATGTTTGCTGTAATGATTTCATTCTTCGAGTCTGAACTGGAGCTGTCTGATCACCAATGATATGTTGCCTATCAATTTCAGCCCGATTCTTTGTCTTCTTTGCAGATACAGACTTGACACTATCTTGTTCATCATCAGAATCTTCTTCTGAGTCAGCCTCTGCCACTTCTACTCCCCCTGTGTTGCTTACCTCATCATCACTTTCATCCAGAAACTGTTCACTGGGTCGTTGAGCAGTCTGTTCATTTTCGACTATAGTGACATCATTGCTCTCAATAATTTTTCCCAGCCTCTTGTTGAAACATTTATATGCTTTGCTTTTCCCTGAATAGCCAAGGAATATCCCTTCATCTCCTCATGCCTCAAACTTCATATGATGTTCTTTGTTAAGAATGAAACACTTAATTCCAAAGATTCAAAAGTATTTCAACGTTGGCTTCATTCCGTACCACAGTTCATACGGAGTCATCCCTTGCTTCGGACATAACAGGGACCTGTTTGAAACATAGACCGATGTCAAAACTGCTTCCTTCCAAAATTTCTCTGCTAGGTTCTTATCAATAAGCATTTTTCTGGCCATGTTGTTAATGATCCGATTCCTCCTTTATACCACTCCATTCTATTGGGGAGTTCTCACTGATGAAACTTGATTCCTTATCCCATGTTTCTCGAGATAGTTTTCAACCTGACGGTTTGTAAATTCTGTACCGTTATCAGTACGAAACTTCAGAATTTTCTGCCCAAGAATATTTTCTGATTCCCTCCTGTACTGCTTTATGAAACTGAACACCTTTGTCTTATGGGTAATGATGAATACCCAGGCCATTCTGCTGTAGTCATCAATGAAAAGAACATAGTACCTTTTCCCATCTATAGCTCGTGGTGAGATAGGTCCACATACATCAGCATGCACCAATTCGAGCACTCGAGTTGCTTTTTGTTCCTTTGGCCTGTATGTCATCCTGATGATCTTCCCTTGTTGACAAGAATCACACGTATGAGTGCGATCACGTGATAGTTTGGGACGGTCTCTAGCAGCATCACACTTTACCAGATCTTCCATAGATGGTTGACATAGATGACCAAGTCGCTTATGCCACAGCTGATTTTCTTCTTCTCTGGATAAAACGCATGAATCTTCTTCCCTACCTACAAGGTAAAGATTTCCCTTTGTTCGTTTTCCCTGAAGAATGACTATTCCATCTTTTCCTTTAACAATACCCATCTTCTTGGTAAATAGTATAGAGTGACCAGAGTCACATAGTTGACTGACGCTAAGCAAATTATGACTGAGACCCTCTACCACCAAGACATCAGCATGTCTCATTTCTTTGCCCCCGAACTTGGCTTTTCCAGAGCCAACAATCTTCAGGCCTTCATCATTTCCAAACTTGACAACTCCTTCTTTGTCATATTTTATGCCTGTAACCAGATCCTTATTACCCGTCATGTGGGATGTGCAACCACTGTCAAGGATCCAAACACCAGAACGATCTGATGCTTTAAGGGAAATATCAGAAACTGCGGCCTTCTCAGTTTTCTTCTTCCTAGTCCATACTTTTTCTTTCATACTCGGCATGGATTGAGGCTTCTGTTCTTTCTCATAGTATGATGGACCAGCTTCATCTTGCAAAACTGCAAATCTGTTCTGAACTTTTAACTCACTTGTCGGTTTACTGATCTGCTGCTTGCGATCATTTTGATTCTGCTTTGGCACATTTTTCTGAATGGTCAGAGTGCAGTACCTAGCCATGTGTCCAAATCCTCCGCACCAAAAACAGTGTCCTTCAAAAAATGTTCTGGAAAAACATTCTCTATTTGGCTGCCATCTCTGTTCTTGTTCCCTTTGATATCTTTTGGCTATGGAACACACATACTGTGAATGTCCCATCTTTCCACAATAATAACACCTGATATAAGGTGCATTCCTTCGTGTTACTTCAGCACTACGAGTTTCCCCTTTGGATCTCTGAGTATTCTGATTCTGCTTTGTGCTCAAATCCACTTTCAATCTCGGGACATGTGCTTGCGGTCTAACTTCAACTGCCGTAGATTTTTGTTTCTGATTAAGCCATGAATCAGCCTTAACATCTGAGTTCAATTGCTGCTTCTTTTCTGCTGAACTACTAGGCTCTTCTTTCTTCTTTTCCGTATTCGTAACGACCAGATTTCCCAAGAATGTGTTGGGATTCAAAGGTTTTTCCTGGTCTTTAACTTTTCTCCACAGACCGACAACTTCCTCTTCAAGCTCTTCAATATGCTTGACGTGATCTTTCACTTTTCGACTCAAGCAATCGATCTCCCTTTTCTTCTCTTCAATCTTGAGCTTATGCTCATCAACCTTTTCTGTGCGCTCTGGCCTGGAAGACTTAAGATTTTCAATTTCTTTCTCAAGCTCAGACTTCTCTTCTTCTTGTAGTTGCATGTAGAGTTTGGCATCACGTACTATCTTATTGGATTTCTTTGGGTTTGCTCACCAAACATCTATCTCTTCAAGAGCTGATTCTAATTCAGCTTCCATGTCAATTATCCCTTCAATTTCTTCTTCTTCTTCATCAGTTTCCGTTTCTTTCTTTTCTAGATCGCTACTATCAACAGCCACCATCGCATTTTGACCACGATCTCTACAGTTTTCTATCTCTTCAACTTCGTCACCCTCAGACTCAGCTGAACTGTCAATTTCTTGGGAAAGAAGATTCTTCTTCTTAAAGAACTTTCTCTTGAACTGCTTCTTCCCTTTCACATAGGCTGAAGATTTTTTCATGGGAATCTCAACTTCATCTTCATCGCATTCTTCTTGAAACTTTTTGGGGCATCTTACAGCAAGATGACCAACCTTTCCGCATCGGAAGCATGCTAGTGGAAGTTTCCCTTTAAACTTTCCTTTTCCTCTTTGCAGATTTGAAGAAAGGAACGACATCACCTCTTCTGACTCTTCTTCCTCCTGTGAATCTTCAATAGTGAGCCTCTTCATGGCCTTAAATACCACCTCTTTGGATTTCCACTTTTCCACAGCATCGTTGTCATCATTTCTCATTTCATATGCATCAAGAGTGCTGTGTAGGTTATCCAATGTAATCTCTTTCGGATCTTTATCTTCCAACACAGAAACTTTCTGATTGAACCGAGGTGGAAGTTTTCTCAAGATGCGCTTTACGATTTTAATGTCTTCGATAATTTCTCCAAGACCCCGCATGTCTTCTACCACAGCATTTACCCTGTCAAAGAATGCATCAACAGACTCATTCGAGTTCATTTTGAGATCTTCATACTTGGTCCACAACACTTGCAGCTTTGCCTCTCTGACTTTTGTATCCCCTTCATAAATATTCAAAAAATTTTCCCACATGGCATGTGACGTTTTGCATGACAGCACCTTTGTATAAATGGGATTAGAGAGGGCTCCCCCTAAGGCGTTTATTGCTTTGGAATCAGCATCCAGCTCTTTGTGCTCAGCTTCTGATAATGCACCACTAGTAATATCAGCTGTGATACCATGCATAGCTACTGAAAACACATCCATTCCCAAAGATCGGAAATAGTGTTGCATTCGATTCTTCCATATCTGAAAATTACATCCGTCGAAGATCGGAATCCCTCTATGATTAGTGACCTCCATTGAGAGAAGACCAACTGTTAACCTTTCCCTCTGATACCACTTGTTAGTTCCACTAGGCTGAATACCCTGAGAGGGGGGGGGGGTGAATCAGGGTATGACTAATTAAAAATTAAAGCCCGTTCTGATCTTGTTTCGCTGTTAAGCAAAACACTCTTCTCTCTCTTTCCTGCTGCACAATATAAACAGAAAGTAAAGCAAGCACATGACACAACAATTTTACTTGGTTCACCGCTAAGGGCTACGTCCAAGGAGCATACGCCGACAGGTTTCCTGTCGTACCAAGTCCACTAAACTTCACTAGCTGTGGATTACAATGTTCAGGCTAGATCACTTCTATGCCCAGGCTCACTGCCTATACAATGTTTAGGGTCAGCTCACTGCTTTCCCAAGGGTCACTCCCTGCTTCTCTCTCTCTGGCTCACTGCCGGTGGAGAGGATCACCTTCTTCCTCTTCCTAAGCTCACAGCTCTTGGAAGGAATCCACTCACTGTTTATAGACCTGTAGGTCTCTTCATTTTCATGAAGGAATGAATCTTCCTCTGTATGTAGATGCTCTGTTGAAGTCCAACTTTCACCCGTAGATGAATCTCACTTCGCACCGGATGTACCGGGCAACCTCAGTTTTTACGCGCAACCCTTACGGTGTCTTGCGCCCAATTTCTATGGTTTGCGCGAAATTCCTTTTTCGCGCAACCTCCAAATATTACGCGCAGCCTAGAAATTGCCTTGCGCGCAATGCATTGCTTTTGCGCGATATCCACTTTTCGCGCAACCTTCCTTTTACGCGCCAACACCAACTTTCTGTGCAGCCTCATTTTTTCACGAAACAGCTGACTTTACGCGCAAACTTTAAGTTTACGTGCATCACCCTTTCTGACTTCAATTTCGCTCACCAGAGCTCGGGTATTTTCTATTTCTTGAACTCTATTGAATGGATGAGGGTCACTTCATATTTATAGGCAAAATCGACCCCGCGCGAAAAACCCTCCTTGAGCGCGTAATCCGCTTCGATCGCGAAAAACAAATCTTCCACGCACAACCATTTTCCGCGCATTGCTCCATAATTTCGCACACCTCATGCCTTTACCGATTTTCAAGCTTTCGTCCTTGAAACATCTTTTGCGCGAAATACAATTTCGCGCAACCCGCTGTTTTTGCGCGCCACGCGTCATTTTTCCACGCACCCCTTTCATTTCTCTCTCCGCAACCTTTTCCAACAACATATCACTCCATTTTCCATTCGCGATTTTCAGGCTCATAAATTTGGAAAACACTGGGAAACGACGCCACCTTGTACTGCTCTTTTGTACCGCCTCCATATCGTCCTTTCCTTTGTCATAGTTCTTTGTCAACATGGAATGTCAAAAACTTCTCGGGAACTCGACAATTCTCCATGGAAACCTGCTTTGTCAACAAACACAATCAACCCAAAAATGTTGCAATGTTACCTTGAGGGATTTTTGCCCAACAATATATTTCCATAAGGAAGGAAATTTTCCTTAGAGAGGTAAAATATAGATTTGCACAGGAATAAGGTGTTTGTGATTTTCAAAAAATAAGGAATGGAAAATTCATCAGGAAAAACTTATTGACTCAACACTTATTACGTCACTATAACTAACCAAATGATAATTTCTATATGTAAATATATCTCAATGAACACTTCATGTCAAACAAATGGTAACTATTACTTCACTCCCACCTCTTCTACTACTATTTCTTTTAAGATTCATCATTTTATTATTTTGATTTCATAACATGTATTTTAAATTAGGAATGGTAACAATATTTCCTTTTATATGCATTTTATGTTTTATTTTTTTTTAGTTTTTTAATATAAACAATAGTTTCATATACTTATATAATTTGAAGTAACTTTACTTCTTCATAGGTTAATATATTAACCACATAATCATATTCACATACTATATTAAGAATGAAATGATTAAATGGCTTCAGTGGGAATGAATCGTTCCCATTCTTTTGAAATTGGAAAATTAATGACATGAATCCATATTTTCCTTGATATTAATGGTAGAAATTAATAACAATGTACAGTAGTTGTAGTATTTTTTTTATTTTTATTGGTCATCATTAATTTTAAATGAAATGTTCATGAATAATTATAATATAGTTAATGTCAATGGTAGGAAAATAGTTAACAATTGTAGTGATGGGATGAAAGGTCTCGATCCTACAAAGTGATTGGGTGGAGACACAATACAATTTGGGGAAATACATCATCAAGGATGTGAGGAGCAATATCTTATTTTGGATTAGTGGATATTTTTTTAAAAAAATTATCTATTATTTATTTATTTTTATTAAATGTGAGTAGACATGAATTAGTATTTTGGGTCATTATCTACAATTTTCCTATTCGTAATATGTTCTTTGAGTGATATTTATTATTTTTGTACAATAATTATTACTTTTTTTATTGGAACCATTTATTTTATAGGTTATTTATTTAGTATTCCATTTGAGGATATTATCAACTCAACTATAAAATTTTATTATAATCATAATAATCGGAATTAAATATTTAAATTATGTTTAAATTCATTTATAAGAATTTTTCATTATGAAATTAAATTTGTATTCTTTATAAATAATTGTAAATTATTTCCATTATATTTTTGATTTCCATCAAATTGTGTAACTTGTATTTCAAAATAGGAATATACTATAGTTGTCTATCAGTTTTTATTTCCCTTTTCAATCCAATATATTTTTTATTTTTATTTCAAATTTATTTAATTCGTGTTATTGAAATTACCATTCTCAAAATCATTCAATTTCATTAAATATATCGTCAATTATTTCGAAAATATTTTAGATGTATACATATTTTGACCACATGTGTTCTTATATTATATACCACCAAATCATGATTTATAATTATTCAATTATAATGTTCATTATTAACTCCAAAAAATAGTAATATCCTATTGGGTTTAAATTATTCATGCCCTAAATATATTATCATTCTTTTAAATTTTCCATCAATATTTTCTACTATATTGATGATGTCTTTATAATTTATCCAGTATTAATTTTTTATGTACCAATTATTTGTTATTTAAATATATTAATTATTATTTTTATTACTATATTAATTATTATTTTACAATGGTCAAAAAAGAGGGACATAAATGACAATACTAACTAAACATCGGTGGTGAGGTTCGAAATTGAGAACTCATGTAAAGCAATCATAGGGTGCAACAATTACGTTGCACCCATTGAGAAAATTTATTCAACATTGTTGTTCGTTAATAATTTTTAAAATAGTATTATATTAATGAATACATGCATTGTATTATAACAAAATGTGAATTCCCATGCGAATATTAGTAATTAATAAAAATATGTATTTTTCACAATTAATTAAAAAGTCAATATTTTTGGAAATAATAAAATCATTATCTGAATATAATATTGGATTTCATATTTGAAAAATGATAAATTTTTTATAAAATTAAATTTCTGAATGTTCATAAAATTAATCATAATATTACATCATAAGAAAATTATATACCAATTTTGATGAAAATGGATTTATGAATAATAAAATGACTTTAATAAAGGTGAAACTGTTTTAAAGACCAATAATTAGAAAAATAATAATATTAAAAACCAATATATATTTTATCATGTGGATAGTAATATAAAAGTAATCTAATTTAACAATTATGTTATAAAGGTGACAATGAATTAATAATATATAATTTTAAATTTATTCTTTGTGCTGCATATTTTGTATCACATCGAATATAGTATTTTAAAAAAAATGAGATATTACATCCCCCACCACTACAATATTCCAACCTAAAAATTCATAATTGATCATAGTATTAAAATATTGACATTATAATATTTATTTCTTCAAATTTCACATTTTTAACCATGGTAAATCAGACATTATGTTGAAAATAGATAAATGTAAGTAAAATTTCATCTAGTATAACACATACTATGTGTTTAATTATGATAATATTAATTTAATATCAATATATGGAAATGTAATAAAATATAATTGTCCAAATATTGATGGAGTGAATCTGAAATTGATGATCATAAGTAAGTATGTAATCTTGAAATTGTTAAAACCCACAAAATAGTAAACCAAAGTAGTGTTAAAGAACATTGATTTATAGAAAATGAATGTTATGGGAAATCTTTTTATTTAAAATTCCACTCCTAAAATTTTAATAATTTATTAATCATATAGAAATAGAACATATATAAATATATTTACATAAAAAGTAAAATTTCATCCATTAATCAACCTACACCAAAAAACCATATTTCAGTCAAAATGTTTCATATACTAGTTAATTTTTCCTTCTTGAAGTATTTAGATAAAAACCTGATGAATATCATAATCCAAAAGTGGATAAAAATTTATTCTACATATCATTATATATTTATCAAATCCAAAATGGGTAGCACAAAATAATATAATTTCTAAAATGAATAATCCATCTAATAATGTAAAACTACCTCTATATTCCAAATTCAACCCCAATTCTTATATTTCAACATAGATTATTCAATAAATAACTATCCTTTAATTTCCTCAAAATATTTCCAGACTAGTATTGATACAAAAAAATATATTATATATTATATGATGTTAGTTTTAACATTTTCATTAAAATATCATCAATCATACTTAATTTATCATACTAAAAATGTAAGAAAATTGGATCATCTATGTGAAATAAAAATCATCTTCATAATTGATTTTTTAGATGCATATGATATATTTAATGATCCCCGTAAGAAAAAACCCATAAAAACCATAAAATAGAAAATTTTGGATAGTTAAAGGAAAAAATGCATAAGAAAATATATCATACACAGTTCTATTTAAAAAAGTTGTTTTTTAATAACCCAACATAAGAGAATGTTATTTGTTAAACATGTGTATCTAGAAAAGTTTTAGTGTCTATGACCCACTAGTACTAATGGTCGCTATTGTCTATTTTAAAAGAAATGATACCAATCATGATGAATCTGACCATATGATTGTGCCATCTCAGTCACATGACGACTATTTTCTTCACTGTTTCTCGAGATATTCAAATACATGATTTCCAAATTGAGATCCAATTGAAGGAGTCGATTGCATTATTCTTGATCAGAACATTATCATATACTTAACAAAAATTCAAAGCCCCCCCCCCTCAGGTTGAATATGACTAGAATTGGAAACTGATATCCATCATCATTGGAGGATCGTAGTCAATCCACAATAGGGATTATTTGGATTAATATTGAAATGATCAATGATTTTAGTTCTGGATATATTTTCATGATATATTTTCATAGTGACATAATTGAGTTAATGGAGTATCTTATTGGGTAATATATATGTATACCAATTTAACCATGGATCTGATTTTAGTAGCAAGAACTATATAGAAAAATGCATCCCAATCCATTCAAGTTGAATATTGTTGAAGAAAAAACATTGAATTTTTACCACTTATTTAGAAATATGATAATTATATCAAGAATCAGATGTTGAATATATTATTCTATTATTCCACAAAGGAATCATAATTATGTTTTATTCTAAAATAAAGATTACCCACACATGTTTTTTAATTAAATTCCAATGAGGAACTGATGTTGGAATAAAATTTTGGACAGACAATAGATATAAGCATTGTGGGAAAAGGTTATAATTGAGTATTTTGTGGTGGATGTTTGATGGTTGAAATAATTAAATTGGATTTATAGTTAGTCGATGTGAATTCGTAGTTCATAGAACATGCATTCATTTATTTTTTAAATTGAGAGGATTTTATTTTCACATTGCATTAAAAACATTTAGAGATAACGAATGTCAATCTTGATTCCACCATGAGGAATGAGAAGTGACTAATTCTATAAGATAAAAAAATATTTAAAATTATAATGTAATAAAATTATAATGGTTGATGAATCTATTAAATGTTAGATGGATAGTAGAATAGATGAAAAAAATATATATACAGAATATGTGGAGATTAGAGAGAAACCATGATATTTTCAGGGAAGAGGCCCCACTATGGGATCCAATAAAGACGATGATTATATTTTTTCATCACTCCTAAAATATGTCGATCTAGATAATCAGGATCATTTATTATTTTGATTCACATGGGGATGTCTTTATTTGTTTTCAATTTCATTAATTTCATGAATGAAATTTTATCCCAAATCATAGATTTCAAAAATTAAATTTCTTTGAATTTTCATCATCTATAATGTTGTTATTCAATTTTCATCAATTCTGAGTATGAAAATATTTTGATTGGAATGTTAAAATCATTAAATATGGACAATTAATTTGAACTGAGTCGTTCATTGATGCAAATTTGTGATATAAAAATTTCTCTATCTTTGATCGATGAATTGTGAATTGAATTACTATTTTATGGGGTGTTGATTTCTACGATCATTCAAATCATATACCAACTAATTATTAATGTAGTTATGCATTGAAAATCTCAATTCTAGATTCATTTTAATAATCTAAATTATATGTGATATTTATTTATCATATTGTATTGCGATAATTATAGTTATATTTACAATTAAAAACAATGAACAAGGGCTATCATTTTTAGTCAGTAGTTAAGTTGTGGTTTTTATTTTTTGATAATTCTTATTGTGGTATTTGTTTTTCTTTACTTCAATGGTGTAATATTTGTTTTAAATTTATATACTATTTCATGATTCATGTTTTTATATCATTTGAGTTTTAATCCACCTTCCACCATATATAAAATTATAGTAAAAAATAAAAAATCATTAAAAATAACTAATACATGGTGGTCTCTCTAGGAGAAAAAAATGGTTGCTACTTTATTTTAGTTATTAGACATCAATATTTGAAATATATATTATGTGACATTAAATAGAATTAAATTTCATGTACCTTTGTTTCAATGTGATAAATCATATATTCAAAAAATAAAATTTATCATTATATGTAATATCATACTCTGTAGGACATCATATTTTCCAATTATTGGGGATTTACTCTTATCCTCATTTAATTATTGGTTTAAGAACCATAGTCATGTTAGATGTGATTAGTTTTCAACCATAAATTTGATTATAAATATACAAAAAACATTCTTATAATTCTAATAATGTTTCCAAAAATATTTTAAACATCATAAAACAATTATTAATCATTACGTCATTTTTTATCCTCTTAGTTTTTTTATATAGACCATTTTTTGACTTCATAAAATATTAATAATAGACATTCATTATACACATATTTACTTGTATGATTATTTATCCTTTAATAATATATAGTTAAATAAATTCCTCCAGAAAGTATTACATTTTCACAACACCACTTTTAATATGTATCAATTTTTTATAACAATTATTTCCAAATTTTTTAAAACTAATCTACTACATAATGATTAATAATTATCATAATAATTATAATTTAATTGAGTATCATTGATAAAATCATATATCGTCCATCATATATTATCTTATAAATTAAAAATGTTGTTTTATCATATAAATCAAATGATAAATGTTCTTATGATTCATGATTCCTACTTGACAAGTGATAAAATAATTCATACCTTTCATTAAAACATCAAAATTAAATTTTATATTATTTATATATCCTTCATATTCAAACATAAATCTCGAATATCATGAAAATGAATAGTCATGCTCTTGGGGTGTTTTTATTATATAATGATATGGATAAGTTAATATTTTTATATCAAATATTATTTATTCTGTTATCAATAATTTATTTTGGAAAAATGAGGTGTTCATCCATAGATTATATATTTTCTTGTGAGTGGTTTTTGAAGTTGAAAAAAATTTCAAAATCATATAACAAATCATTTTGAATGATATGTATGGTTAAAGCATCGTTAAGAGGTAATGAGATATTGTGATATATTTTAAATTTCATCACAATAGACAATTTTTAATTTTTATGATAAAATATCATTAAAAATGAAATGACTTATTCAATATTAAAAGAGAAATCATCCATACATATAAATCACCTATTGGAATTCCATATAACATTTATTTTAAAAAACATCATACATAAGTGTAATTAATTTTTTAATCCAATCTCTAAAAATATAATTAATAACCATAAAATACATTACATAAAAACTAAAAAATGACATCAATGAGCTTTAAAATATGTTAAAGTGTAATATTGTTGACAAATGTGACTATACATATGTCTTTCGTTCCCATCACATTAAATAATCATAACCTCCAAAGTTGTATAAACAATTCTATGATACCAATTTTATGCGTCAATACATAAAAATCCAATAATATTGTTTATTAAGTCAATAAATCATTTTTTTTCTAAAATATATTTTACCATTAAATTTTTAGGCAATTTGTAGATAAATATAACATATAAAAAACATATATTATAATGTGGTCAATTCACATCATTATCCACGTCTCAATAAATAAAAAAACATCCAAAATAAAACACGATTTAATTTAATAATGAATCACCATGAATTTAAACGTGAATTCTTATTTTTATCTAAATATCTATAAACTGCATGGATTTTTTTATACATAGGATGAGAATATAAATTTTAATAAGGGACATAAAAATTTAAATAAATTGTTAGTTCATGAATAAACTGAAAATTTTACTTATCAAAATAAACATTATGCTTCGAAATAAATATTTTACTACTTGTGAAATCAACTTCTCATCCAAAATATTTTAACAAAAAAATTAATAACTAATATTAAAAGAATAAAGAAATTTTATAAGCATTTCATTTTAATAAATGAAAACTAGTTAATTTTTTTGATATAATTACTCTCTAATATAATTATAAAATACATTTCATTAAACATATACTCATTAATTAAATTTTAGAAATTATAATATTATATGAAATCATTGTAAGCATAGAATTATATTTTTAGTTACATGGGGAATCATTTTTCATAACACTCTTACATTCAGAGAATGATTCAGGTTACACATTGATTTTCTATCAATGTTAATATTTGGTTGACTATAATTGATATATATATAATAACCATCACATTTATACAAGGAATAATAATCATGGTAAATTATTATAATATCATAGGAGAAACCAAATAGGTTAAATATTTTCCTTTAACGAATGAAAAATAGATATGTAATGTGATAAATAACCATTTATTTATAAATTAACCGACCATTTTCATAAACAATTATAATAAGACCATGAATAATTCATATACATTTTCATCATAAAAACATTCACTCCAACCTTAAGAAAACATTTATTGAAATTGAAAATTTCATTACAATATAAAACCATTTTCAAATATAACTACAACCGATTGAATGTCCACTTTTATTAGACAAAAAATTTAGCTTATAATGTGCGTCAAATAATTTGTATTTTGGTATAAAAATTTATTTTTCACCGTATACATTGAAATAAAACATTCGTTTTAACTATTGTAAATAATGTCAAAACATTATGAAAATGATTCTTTTTGAAGAATCATTGAAAGAGACATAATATGCCCTATATAACTAATTTCAATCCATATAAATATATCCATATATGATAATGTTAAAATTTGTACCTAGAATAAAAATTGATAAATGTTGGACTTTAATGGGCATTGTTAAAATAATATCCCTTACATAGTTTCATACTCGTCATGAATATTCCTTATAACCGAATATAATATACTTATGTTAATTATTTACATTTCTGGTCATTATATCATAATATGATGGATTATTATCATTAACTTAATATTAATTTTATAATAAAATTATATTTTTAAATGAATCATGAAATATAATGTGTAAAATGAAATTATTTACTATCATTGAGATGTTATAGCATTCCAACGAATGAGTTACATTTCAATTACTAATGATGAATGAGGAAATATTATATGTATCATTATATCTATATTGATTGATCATAATTTAATAAATACCATATTAAATTTTTATTGTAATAATATATTTCATCTATGTGATTAGGTGATAAAAATGGAATGCATCTCTTCATTGAGGTGATAATATGCATGTATTTACAAACCAAATATTTGTTTTTTAATGAATGGAAGGATAACAAAATAAATGATATATTATCATTTAAAAATGATAAATATTTCAATAATATCATATATAATAATGAAATTAATCATTTTAAAAATATATTTGTGATGGTGATGTATAATTAATTACTATAGTTTGTGAGGTGGTAGTCCACTATACACATGAATGATGTATTCTTTTAAAATTTGATGGTGGTTAGAGATGGATATCTGTGAAGAAGCTAACATAATGACCTCTTAGTATATGTAATACACTTATTTTAATATTTCATCATGATTGGAGAGGACTTTAAGGTGGTGGATGAAAAAGAAAGAATAAAATTCTTGTAAAATAATATGAATTTTGTTAGATAAAATCCATTTATATATTAATTAAGACAACATTTATTTGTATTTTTCATTAAATAATTATCATTGGATATGTTAATAGTTGTTTCTAATGGATTTGGGATTCTATTTGATGAATTAATATGATTTGGAGGTATATTTAATAAGGAATATGTGTTTCCCTATTATAAGAGAGGGGAGGGGTATTTTTGGAAATTCATCAAATAATAAATTAATATAAAAAATGTTAGTGTAAAAATTGACCCAAATGGATATTTTTCTATGTTAAAATATGTCTAATGTTAAATAATCATATGAAATAATGTATTTTCAATCATTGGATAAAATATTATAGATGTTTACTTAGATTTTAAACATTCATTAATATCTTTCACTATGTAGGTGATATTATTGCCTTTTACACTTGGTATGATCATATAGATACTATAAAAGTAAAAAGTACCAATAGTGGTACCTTGGTTGATGTAATCAACCATATACAAATATTTTGGAGGATGATAATATTTAAATGATTCTAAATTCAATTAATAAATTATTATTTATTAAGAAAACATTAATGTAAATTTTCTAACTATTCATTTAATGTTACATTTAAAACAAAAATAATATAAAGTAATTTAAATACACCATATTAACACGTGTATTATATAGAATTTTTAACAAGAAACCAAGTATCAAAACTGATTAATCCAAATAATATTATTTTCATAATTTTAAATACATTTATTTCATTTTTCTTTTAATTAAAAAATTATTATATCAGCTATGTGAAATCATTTAAATTAAATATTAAATTACAAAAAATAAAAAATATAAAATCCAGAATTTAAATCCCTTATAATTCAAACCAATATTTATACCTAAACAAATATTCATTTTATGCACATGTTAAAAAATATTTATAAAAAAAATTGTGTTGTTTTTTACTTTTGATTACAAAAAACATTATAAACGAATTAATCCCATAAAAATAGGAAAAGGTCATATACCTGAATCTTGGATGATTAAGGATAAAATGGGATATAAAATAAAATTATGTCATGTGTGATGGTTGTTTTCTAGTCATTATAATATTACATGTTTTACTCACTTAATCATTACAATGGTCACAAAATAGATTACTATTATTTTTATTTTTTACCAAAAATAAAAGAGACATATTTTCCAAATTTACATCATGTAATTACAAATATGGGAAAAAAATTCAATACCCAAATAAAAATATGTATATAATTTAATTTAACATTAAAATAACAAATTATATGAAGAGGTTATTTTTCATAAAAAATACCTTTTAAATATTAATTCTTTTTTTTTTCAGAATTCATTCAAGTACAAAACTAATTCCAAATCCAAAAATGGTATTATTTTAAATTTAAAATAAATCATAAATAGTTAAGACTAATCCAATTTTTAATATTACATTATTTATACTTAGAAATGAATATAAAATTTCAATTAAATTAATAATATTCCACTATTTATTAAAAAACAATCAATTCAAAAAATTCTCACTAATTACTCCTAAGATATTTTTTTCAAAGTTTTTTTCAAAATGATATCATTTTTAAAAAATATATATAAATCATTTCTTACTAAAATCAAAATATTCTCTCACATAAAATAATAAAAACCATTTTTTATGAAAACATATTTCTTAACGATAAAATGGATTTACTAAATTTGAGTTCATATTTCATTCATATTAATTGAAACATTATTATTGAATATAATAATCATATGTTTGATAATTATTTTCATAATATTATCTTTTATTAATTTAATAGATATTTGTTTTACTATAACATTTAATTAATATTATATTTTTCGTCATTTGGGTTCGATGTAAAAGATGTTGTAAGATATCAAACAAATCATTAAATTTTAAAATAATGTATTAGTATTGGATTTATAAGGATTAGTTCCCCATATTGTTTTATGTTTAGATTCTAATTTGGATATGGAACATAAATAAGGATGTTAGGGGTAACAAATATATGGAATAATCTTTTTTCCCTTAAGTAGTTTAGATTATATTGTAATTTTTAATTTTCATTCAATTAGTTCAAATACATGCATATTGTGTGTTCTTCCTTATCAACTACCTAGTATCACATGTTCTTTATAGTAAAATAAGAATATTTTATGGTGTTACCATGTGATTTCCCAAATCGGGATCCATTGAACAGTGCCGCGAGCTCTTTGGCCATATTCCCTCAAGTAGGACTCCCTGTACACCAGAGGGTGATGACTAGTAGTGAGGGTCTGGTATGACAGTCTTAGGGCATCTATACCCACTTTTATGAAAATATAAAACCAAATGAAGAAAATAAAAAAAAACCAAGTATGGAAGCATATAAATAAAAAAACTATATAATATCATTACCCAAACATGGAAATACAATACTAAACTAAAATTTAAAACATGCATTTATAATGGAAATGTCATGTGTCTACAATGCAACAAAATTTCCAGACATAAAAACTCAAAAGAAGGTCTTGAACCACATCCAATTCCCACTCCCATTGTCAGATCCCAAACAAAAACATCTCTTAGGGATTTTCATTATCATGTCTTACAACAACAAAGTCAACACGAGTGTCGATCAAGAGGCCCGAGTGGGGTTTGTGTATGACACTGTAGGCCACCAAAAATGGTGTATAAAACAATTCACATCAATAGATGGTGTATGTTGTTTTATGAACCCAGAAACATGTAATGCATAATTTAAACACTTATCACATTTCCATTTAATAATTAATCATCACATTAATCCTTGACCAACTCATATCTCCCATTTTAATGAACATTCATTATCATTAATCATTTTTTATTGGTTATCATGCATAGAACCCCAAATATTGTTTGAATACTCTTTCATTATCATTATTTATTTGGTGTAGGTTATTATACCTACCAATAAAATCTCATTGAATCTTCATTCATTATCATTATACATTTGGTGTAGGTCGTCATACCTATCACCACAATCTCATTGAGTGTTGGTCAACATTCCTAACACTCTTTTTATCATTTGGTGTAGTTTGTCATGCCTAGCACCCCATTATCTTAATCTTGGATAACTATTGTGAACGAGAACCACATCCAAGTCTCAACTTCTAATTGGTCTAGAACACCATTTATAGCACCGCAAAAATATAATCCATTTATTAATTATTTATTCAAAAAATAATTATCACATTATTCATTTACAAATTCTTTGATTATTCAACGTTTCAAAGGACGTTAGCTAATTCAAAAATTAACCATTCACATAACCCATTAATTAATTCGCCAATTAATTATTCAATCAATACAATTCTCATCCTATAATTTATTCTTCACTACTATTTATCTATAATAAAACCCAAATTTTCATAATTAATTTTCAAATTTTGTTATCTTATATCACATCAGGGAATAAATAATTAATTCTCCCAATTAATTTTCTTTGGTCAACATCATGGAACATAACAAATTCTCACAATTAATTAACGTACATATCCAAGAATAAATCCATAATTAATTTCACCCAAATAATTATATTGTCACAATAAAATAAATATCTCAGTTACCATATATCAATCCATTACAAATATCTATTATATTTATTTGTGAATCCTCCTACATTTTTTAAGTGATAAAAACATCAATTAACCATTAAGGAAACTCAATTCAATTACACATTTTTAATTAATCCAATATAAGAAATCATTTAACATGGGAATATAGGAAATCATAAACTCACATTCACATATCATAAATCATGACTATGTTACATTAATATATACCACCTACCTCAATTTATTTACATAAGTAAGGCAAACAGAAATCCCCAAAATCCGAGCAGCACAACATCATTCACCATGGAATCTTTCTAGAAGGCTTTGTGAAAACCTAGAAATTTTCAAGAACATGCCTAGGTCAAATTAGGTTGTTTTGGGGGTTCAGATGGGTTTAAAAACAATTTTTGGAGTAAACGTGGTCATGAACACAGTTTCTTCGTGGAGGTTAAACTTTTATTCCAAACCATTCCCCATCCATGTTTATTTCTAATTCTTGCATAGCCTGATGGCACTTTGCTAGAAAAATCACGTGCCAGCCATGCCAAATTCCAATGTCGACATAGTTAGATTTCACACGGTTTGGCCAAACAATGTGAAAAACTGTGCACATACCACTGTCTTCTGAATTCTTTATAAGAATATCCAAAATACACTCCATGTAATAACACTAAAAAAACAAAATTACAATGAAGAATTACTTAAAAAAATTCTAGAGATTACCCCAGAGAAGCCCATGGACTTATAATCTATTCACCTTATAATGGCTCATCCTCGAGCTGTACTCCAAAATATCTGTGTGATTCAAGTCCAAAATTATTTGACATTGATCCTTTATTACTTCATCCCATTGCTTTGATTCCTCATTGACACTTCCATTTTTCCATAACACATGAATTAACGGCACAATAATTCCAAATTATACTTTATCCTAGTGGAACAACACAAATATCATATGCTCTTAAAAGGATGCATGTATTTTCAAAACATCATCTCCACATAAATCACATTATAATGGTCTGGGTGACACCGCCATAGTTTTAACTGATGGATGAAGTAATGAATTAATCTGAATTTATGTGTAATTGTTAATTGGTATGCAAGCTGCCTAATTTCCTCTAGAACCTCAAACCGTAAGACAAACCTATCCGCCAACATTCCCAAACTCTGTATCACATGGGGACCCAATCTAGGAGACACATGATGGAATACATTATCACCCTAGGTAAACTCTAGAGGGAATCTATGCCTATCATGAATTTGAATCTGTCTACTCTGGGCTATAGTAATACATTTATGAATCTACTGCACGTTCTCTCATGTCTCCTAAATGAGGCTATGTCCCAACTTATCTACTCACTCGCATTTACCAAACATAATTGTAGTCTACATGGTATTCCCTAAAATGACACATATGGTTCCATCTGTACAGTTTCCTGATTACTATTGTTAAAGGAGAACTCCACTAAAGCCATGTTCTTCTATCAATAACAACCAACATCAAGAACACATGGTCATAGTATAACCTCTAACACATGTATGGTATGATATAAGTATATATATATCTATGGGTGGAAGGTGGTACCTAACATAACATGTATTCCACATGCCATTTCTATACCCTTCCAGAAGTGTGAATTAAATCATGAATCGCAATCTGAAACTATAGTCAGTGTCACCCCATTGAAAACAATCTATCATCCTCACGCATAGTTCTCCCAACTGTTATAAAATAAAGGATTCCTATATACAATAGAATTGATCTGCCTTTGTTAACAGATCAACAATGTCCCATGTAACATAATTCATTCAAAGATTCATTGGAATTACTATTATGAAATCCCTAGTCACATCATCCCATTTCAATTTTGGAATTCGAAACGATTGAAATAGGCCACTAGGACATTGATGATCTTCAATTTCCTACAGATATTTGAAACATTTTGTTAAGAACTCTTTTATAACCTCATTCATTCCTAGATACCAAAAAATCGTTGTAGGTCGTGATTTTGTTTCTCACTATAGGATGTACTGCCCACACAGAGCCATGAAATTTACGCATGAGTTCTTCTTGCATACCAATAGAAAAAAAGTCAATTCTTCACATAGATTATCCCATCCGCATGTACTATACAGTCTAAAGGTCTATCCACACCTTCATGTATTTATCTCAAAGCAATATACTCCAAATCCTTGTTATTCCTGACCCTAATCTATTTCAAGAGTGTAGTCTCAACTACTATATAATTGGGAGTCATCCTCTTGTTACTATCCTGTACTACCACATGTATTTTTTCTAGAAAATTAATCACCTTCCATTATACACATGACTCATGTACTAATTGATTCTATGTTTTTATATTCTAGTAATCATCCACACTATTCAACTTCTCGGGTGTATATTTCAATTCAGAATCATAGGACAACATAAAATTCTCCTGTCTTCACTGTTGAAGATTCAAGTCATATGATGGAATGATATACTTCTATGTTTTGTGATCTATAAAAACAATAAACTTCTTAATTAAAAGATAGTTCTTCCAACAGGTAAGATAATATACATCTGATTCTCACTTGAGATCAGGTAATGGCTAATTCCATTAAAGAGGCATCAACTATTGATACCCATAAGCAACATATTTATCTACCTGCATCAACTCATCTATAAGTCCTACATTATAAGAGTCATAATAAATTGTGTACTTCTCACCCAACTTAGGTAAGATCAAAATTGGTGTTGATTTCAAGCGCTTCCTTGTCCCCTCGAAAGTATTCTCATATGATTCTATCCAAAAAAAATATTAAATTTATTTCCAAACCTGTATATAGTGGAGAAAATTGGAAAATCATGGATGAAACTCCTGTAATATCATGATAACCCCTAAAAGATTTATATATCAATAAAATTCTTGGTCCGCTCCCAAGAAACCATTACCTACACTTTTTCTATGTCCACTTAAACAATTTATTCCAATATGATGCACCCCAAAAAGTGTTATTTGTCAATGAAAAACTAAAATTTAGATAGATTGGAATATAGATGATTCACTCTTAGTGTACCTAGGATGCTGTCAAGATGTTGGGAATGATATTCCTGAGTCTTAGTGAACACCATGATGTCATCCAAAATCACAACCATGAACTGATCTATGTTTTGGTGAATGATCGTGTTCATAAAGGACATGAACACCTCTGAATAATTTTTCAACACAAACGGCATAAAAAATAGCTTTTAAAGGCCATCGTTTCTTATAAAGGTAGTTATTTTTATTTCAGAAGTCTAAACTCTCACATGAGGATACCCTGATCTTAGTTCGATCATTGAGAACACAAAATCCCCCTTCATCTGGTCAAACATATCATTGATATGCAAAAAATTATATTGGTTCTTCATATTCGTTTTATTCAACATCCAATAATGGACACTCAAGCTTAAACTCCCATCATAATTATTTTAATAAAACACCAGTGATCACTAATGTGACGTACATGGAAAAATAAACTCATTATCATCCTACTCTAACTGAGTTTTTGAGATCTTGAAGCTCATTTGGTGCCATTCTTTAAGGTGGAATAGATACCCTCTCACCCTCTAGCTTGAGATCAATATTTTATTCCTCCTCTCTCTTCGGTGGAAACTGTGAAATTTCATCATGAAATACATCATAAAATAGTTTTACTGCTTGTGGGGGGAAACTGTTCATAACAATACCATCATCCAACAATATCCTAGTAACATGGGCTGTGAGCTACCCTAGTTGATGACTAATTAGACTAACTTAGCCTTCATGGATATTCCACTCTACATGATGTACATATGTGTCACCCTAATGAGATACAAAGGTCACTCTCCTGTAGTAACAGTCCATGTAAGCTTGGTATGTGACTATTTGTTCCATACCCATAATAAGGTTGAATCCCATTACATCAATGAAAATAGATATCTCAAATCAAAATGATACTCTATGATGTCTACAGAAAATATCATGCGGAAATTTTATCCCTAGTCAATTTTTCCAATGGTGTATCGGTATTAAACATCCTAATTATAGGATACACCTCCAAGATCATGCCATTAACAGGTTTTTCATATATAAAAGAATGTCCGGCACTACTATCAAATAACACACTAGCTAATGTAGAAGCAACAAGAATAGTAAATCTCACTGTTGAAGGACCAGCCTTTCTCTCAACAAGTATATATTGCACTTCCTATAATTTTCATTACCCACTTCCTTTTTATTTCATATGATTCCCTTGAGTAGATCCACTCTGATGATATGGTCACTCATTACAGGAAGCACCACGTCCAATACCTGTTCCGGCTTTATAAGTAGAACCCCATCTACTATACATATATTTTGTTAAAGACCCCCTTCCCATACTCTAAATTTTAGTTTCCACACCCACAGCACTAGAATGTTGTTGCTTCATACTAAACTTCAATAGTAGTCATATCATTCCACAGAACCAGAACTCCACTAGTGGTCGAGGAAAATGTGTACAATTAGGTCCCTACCTACCACACAAGTGGAAAGGGGTGTGAGAAAGATCTGCTGAAAATGTTCCTTGGACTGTCCACCATTATTTGCATTATACTAACATTGATTCTCATAGCGGTACTCCCTTATCTTGGAAGGAACATTCCCTGATTTTCATGTGAAAACTACATCTCAAGTAGTAGATTCATATTTCAGGATCCCCTTCGAAATGATATCCTGATTAACCGCTTCTAAGAATTTATTCAGCCTAATGATATTCACTTGAGTCATAATTTCACATGCAAGTCAGTCCTGGAATCTTCTCCCCGTATAAGCATTATCTGCAGCCAAAGATAGACAAAAACATTGTATGTTTTTGAAATGTTCAATGGCATAAAATCTAAAGTCTTATACTTCCACGGTGTGTCCGGAACGATGTTCTCTAATATCATCATAAGAATGTACTTCCATAATATCTCTTCAAACTATTAAGATCATACCTGAATGTCCCACATGTGGTTTCTTAAGCCCCGTAGCATATATGAAACCAAATTGACCCTCATCTCATTTAGAGTCTCTAAATGGTCATGTATCATCTTTATGAAATCAATGTAGAATTCATCTCCCTCTAGTGACCCATCTCTTGTAAAATTATGTGGGTGTTGTAGCTGGAAATCCCTTTTCAACTTTGACATGAATTTTGGATCCTTCTATGGGTCTTTCAAATTAAACTACATGAAACATGCAATGTTCTCACGAAACTATTTCCATTTCTCCACATCATGAACCAAGGGTTCCTCAAACTCGTAGATTGTTCCGGAATATACACCTCTGTCACTTCATTATTAAGCATCGTGGATGCATATCTCTACAAAACCAAAAATGCTTTTTATGTCTCATAAAACAACCTAATAACATTTATGTAAGATTATAAACTAATAGAATAAATTTAAACATGTCCTTCCCCATTTCTCTACACACATTTAAAATTGAGACCTTTTCACTACCCGTAACCATCATACTCATAGGTCTTAGTTAAAAGGGGTACACACATTCTTAGTAATTAATCCAACTATAAAATAATAACATTAACTCAAATTAATTAATTAAAAAATTAAATAATTTGTAATACTGATTTCATCAATAAAGGTCCTAATTAGTCACCCATTTATTAATATTTTCCATCATTATTTCAATCTGTCAATAAAGTAACTTGTCCATGTTCCACACCATACACATAATCCATTTTCTTGTGAGTACCTAGACAGATTCATGTCAATAAAAACCCGAGTTCCTAGAATGATTCATGAAGACTCAATTATCCTGCCTATTTAGGCCATGAATAAAAATTCATCAATTTTCAAAAAAAACATCACATCACACGTCATGTACTCCATGAAAAGGTAAATAATATTCAATTGTAGAATAAAATAGAAATCACAACAATCCCACCCCGAGTACTCAGATTTAACCCTACATGGGTTTGAAACTCCAATACACAATCTCCTAACCAAGCCTCGACACTCCCTAGTCTCATGTCTACATTTCCTAAAATTGTAAGAAAAAAGTAGTACAATGAATATAAAACCTCTCTGATACCACATTCTGACTTCCAAAACATGGATCCACTAAACGGTGCCCAGAGCAGATTGACCACATGACCTCAAGCACACCTCCACATACACCAGAGGGTTCCAACAAGTTTTGAGGTTATGGTAAGTATGTGTTGGGGATAATATAACAATTTTTATAAGAATAAAACACCCAAAAATCATATATAAATAACCATTTGTGGAAATATATGAATAATTAGAACAAATCCATGTCATATGAAAACCAAGGAATAAAAATAAAATACTCAACTGAATTGTAGAATAAACTATGGGAATGAAAATTTCAGGTGAATACAATGGAACTCAAAGATAAACTCAATGACTTGAAATCATGTCCTAAACAACATAGGGTTCCCTCTCCCTTGGTCCAATCCCAAACAAAAACCTATCTCAGGGCCTTTCCCTATTCCTGTACAACAACAGTAATGTATACTCGAGTGATGATAAGGTGGCCTGAGTAGGTTGTGAGTATGACTTAGTGGGATACCAACAACAATTTCTAAAACTAGTCAACTCAAAATATAGTGTATGATATTTTATAATGAAACAATAATAATATTCATAATTTGAATACATATCACATTGTCATTTAATCTTTAGTCATCACATTACTCCAAGTTCAATTATTTTTTCCCATTTGAATCATCATTCATCATCATTAATCATTAGTGTTGGTCTTCATTGCTAGAACAACGAATCTCTTTGGAATCAGCTATCATTATAATTAATCATTTATTGTAGGTCGTCATGAATAAAACCACAATCTAATTAAATCATCAATCATTATCATTATTCATTTTGTATAGATCATCACGCCTAAAACCAAAATATCATGGGGTAAAGATCATTATTCCTAGAAATCATTTTCTCATTAGGAGTACGTCATTGTGCTTAGAGCTCCAGAATCTCAAGCATGGTAAACTATTATAGAGGAATAGCATCTCAAAGATCCGACATCAAATTGGTCTAGAAGGCCATGTCTAGTACAAAAAAAATATCATCTATTTAATCATTATTTGATTCAAAATAAATTTCTACATTATTAATTTATTAATCCAATGATTAGATAATATTTCAAAAGTCCATTAATTAATTCCGCAATTAATTATACACATAGACCAATATTTAATTAATCATTAATTAACCAATCAATGCCATTCTCATTCCAAAATTAATTAATCATAATTACTTATCCATTTGAATAACCTACATGTCATAATTAATTCACACAATTAATTATCTTATATCACATTATGGATATCATAATTACTTCTCTCAATTAATTATCTTTGGTCAGTATCATGGAACATAATTAAATATCATAATTAATTTTCTTACATAAGCAAGGGTAAATCCATAATTAATTTACCCCAATTAATTATCTTATCACCATAAAATAAATATCTCTATTACCATATCTCAACACATAAAAAACTCAAAAATATCAATTTGGGAGACACCATTCATTTCTTCCATGATACAACCATCAATTAATCAATGAGGAATCTCAATTCAATTCATTTTCCTAATTACACATATTTAGGAAATAATTTAACAAGGGAATACATGAAATCATATAATAATATTCAAATATCATAAATCATGAATATGGCAGTTCTATTTATACAACCTACCTCAGTTTATTAACAGATGTTAGACCAACATAAACCCCCAAAATCTATGCAACACTACGACGTTGATCATGTCCCTGATCTAAATCCCAAAATCCAAAATTATGATCATAGGAATAAATATCTTACAAATATTGATCTAGAAACATAATAATACATATATATCTCATATCATATGATTAGATCCAATAAAACGGGGTAGATATTCCATGAATATATCATGAAAAGATAAGGGAAAGAATGGGAGAAGCATTAGGACAAAATACAATTACACAGAGGAGAGTAGATCTTCAATAAGGGAATTTGACCTCAATGAATGATGTCTAGATAAACATTGAATCCCTCCAAAATGAATTACGATCACCTATAAATTTTCATGCACGAGCCTAGGTAGTACTATAGATGTTTCGGTGGGTTGGTTGGGTTTAATAAAAAAAATTGAATAAAATGGGTCGCACGCATAGTTTCACTAGGGAGGTCATACGATTAGGTAAAAATGTGTTCCAACCATGTAGTATTCTTCTAAATTAATGGCTTGTTGGAGAATAGTTAGGAAAACATTGAACCAAACATACTAAATTCAAAAATCTGTATGATTACCTCGCACATGGTTTGTCCAAACCGAGTGAAAACCATGCACAACCACTTCTCTTCCCAATTCCATTGAAACACCACCCAAACACACACGTACGTCATACCACAACCGAAAGGCACTTAATAACAACATATAAATACCAAAAAAACATGCTTGATATTTCTACAGAGAATAATTGGAGCATACATATCATTAGGATAAAAAAATCAATTACTACTCAATGCAGACACATTATCAAAACATCTTACCCATTTCCAAAACCAAAGACTAATCATTTTTATCAATAAATCTGTTAATTAATTCAAAAACATACATCAGTTTTTTTTACTAAATTTCATTCAATTATATTCAAAAACCATAAAAATTATGTTTTCTCAATATTTATGTCTTTTATTTCAAAATCTAATATAAAAGGATTTTAATAAAAATCTATATAATTGCAAAATTTCAAATCAAAAATATCATATGACATAGATTTTTTAAGTAGTATATTACACAATCATAATGAAAATTCAAAAATATTTTATCACACATAATTACATATCAATGAAAATTTATAAAACCCAACTCACGAGATAGAAATTGATATGAAAGAACAATATAAAATATAAAATAATAATGGATTATAAACATTATGAATTGATTTTAAAAACCAAATATATTTTAATTAAAATAAAAATAAAAAATATTAAGGGGGAATAAGGAATCCTCTGGGAAGATCTATAACACAAGACACATCAAGCATTGTGGAGATTAAAAAAGTAACCCACCATGGTACATAGTGGAGAAACACAATGATATAGTGCAATATCATAGATAAAAATGTGCCACAAGAATGGTTGCGGCATTTTCCATGACCTCTATAGTGAATGGTAGAACAAACATTGTGTACTGAGTAGTAGAAGATAAATCATCATCAATAGAACCATGGGACCAAGGTGGAAATTACCTCCACAGTGTAGAAGGTATTGTTGCAGTGTGTGAGACACAAGAATGTGACCCCCTATGAATTTGAACGGGGTGTAGAATTTATTAATCTATATAGTATCCCTTTAGATAGTTGTAAATAAAACACCATGTGAGGGGTGCTATTTGTATGGGTTTTACGAACTTTCGAAAAATATTCATGTGAATATCCTGAATGATTTATCTAAATTCTCAAAATAAATCATTTAATAATAAATAATTAAACTTTTAAGAGGGATAACACCAAAATTATAAGAGGATGTAAATTAGTTTGTAAAAGATGTTGATCGTAGGTTTTGGGGCATGGTTAATGGAACCATAGTAAAACCATCTTGAAAATACCTATACCTTTATATTTAAGGTTGAACCCCATAAAATCATAAATACAATGGTGGAATCATTGGATTAATGATGTATGAATCATTCCAAATTACTAATAGGGCTAGTCCACCCATTATACAGAATATCCCAAAATTCAATAGTGTTTTATCATGTGATATAGAATAAATCCTCATTGATTATACATAAATTGTAATAAATATACAAAAAATATTTTCATATTCTGTAAGACTTCCCCTAAATATGTCCCAACTAAGAAATCCTGGAAGAAAAGAACAAATGAAAAAATAAAAACCTTCATATGAATGGAAAGAGAATATAAATTATCTCACACATATTACCAAATTTATATAATCTTCTATACAAATCATAAATATAAAATTAATTCATAACCTAAGAAAATAGTGTCAATAGAAATGGGTGATATTAAACTATGTGTTCTATAAAAAATAAACGACAAGATTCAATGATATCCACTATGAATATGATGATAAAATTGGTATATTATATATATATATGTAAATAGTACCGACCAAATTAAATATTAAAACCCATGAGTCATGGAATAAAGAATGTAATGTTAAATGATAAGAATAAAAATATTTTGCAAACATTTCCGAGGTAACATAACATATTTAGTATTTTCCAAGGTAAAAGAGATATCCTATAATTTTAAAATATCCTTGAAATAAACATGGAAATGGGGAAAAATATAATAGTAAAACCTTTATATATAAAATCATCTTTTCCAGAGTTGTGTGAAGATATTTAATATGTGCATTCCCAACTATATTGTGGGATATGAACATAAACCAATTAATTAGAGCGTGATATAATAATCATCTAAACATAAACTATACATATCTGTGACACATAAATAATGTTATCCAATATCATAATGAACCCATTCCATGAAAAAGTATTTAATATCCCTTCAAATAAAAACACATAATGAAAATATTCAGAATTCCATCAATATTTATAATGTGATATACCCATGGAAACAGAAGGGGATTAAAAATAAATCTTGTAAAAAAATAGGATAATAAAAAATAATACAGATAATGGAGGATTTGGTATTTGAACAGTACAAATAATAATTACATGGATAATTCTTTAATTTATCTAATAAAAAGTTTTATGGAATTTTTGAATACACTGTTGAAATAATGAAATGGAAAACAAGGTATCCCTACATCAATGTCAAGGGATGAAAAATTATTTTTATTCAAAGTAGATGGTTAGTGAAGACTATAAAAACTTACTATTTTATTACATTGATATTAAAACAATTTATATTAATATTAATTACAATCAAAAAACACATGCCTAAGGATAGTATGGATTATTTACATCGGAAACATTGAAAATAAACCTCTAATATGGTGAATGATCATCACCATCTCCCACAAAGATATTTTTTCTTATTAATCATTCTATAAAATATTCATTATATCATATGAAAAGAAATCACAAGACAGAGTGATCTCATATGGTAAATAATTGTAAATGAGGGAGATACGTAAGCATTACAAGAACATTAGGGCATGATAACATAATTAAAACATTTATGAACCATACTCTATATATTAAAAATCATATAATGAGTCAACAAATAACTATTTCGTATCTCATAAATAATGAATTGTATGGGTGGAAAATCATAAATTATGAAACCATAACATATTAACAATACATGGAGTTCTAATATATGTAAAAACATGTTTTATAATTCCCTATAATTAAAGGTGTAATGAAAAAAAACATATGAGGGAAATTATTGGGGATGTCTTATACACGGTTGTTTACACAACCATCAAAATTATAATCCATTCATTATATAAGATATTCATTCTCTATCTGCCCTTATCATATTGGGTTTCCCCATCATCACGTAGTGGATCATTCTGGTCTACTGTGTTCCCTTCATTATCACTTGAGATATAAATAATTAACGAATGATATATCAAGAGATATAGGTCCCACCCATAACATAATGAAATCCACAAAAAAAATTCCCACAAGAACAAAAAACATATATGTACATGTGGATTGAAATGGATTTTATAAATATCATCCATAATAACATTGCCCATGGATGATAAATGTGTTTCATTAATGAAATTTCATCATAAAAATTAACAAACCATAGTAATAATTATTATTTTACCCTAGAATAATATCCTGAATAAAACATAAGTAAAATCAAATAATGTTATCAATAATATAAAATATTATGTAGAGATCAGTTGATCTAAAATTTTGAGGAAAAAATCATTTCTTGTTTGAAAATTTTTTTCATTCTAAAAATGATGAAAAATTAAAAATAAATTATTTGAAAATAACCTTGTATTTTTGTAAAAAAAAATATTCAACTAATTGATATATCAATATGACATAAAATTCTATTCTTTTAAATTAAGTTAAAAAATAATCATGTTGTGTAGTTTCATTATCAAAGATAAAAAGAGCCTTATTTTGAAAATGAAGAAAATATTCTTTTCAAAACCTATCATAATATTGTTAAAAACATCATTAAATATTCATAGTATAATAATAAAATAAATTGGAAATGAATTTATTCCATATTTTAATATAAGATAAATATTCCACATAAATATTTAAAAATTAATCAATCATTATTATTGATGAGATTGTAAAATAATCACTAAAATCCTTAAATTCAGTTAAATCATATATACACAAAGGATTGAAAATTATTTAATAATGGAAATACCATTATCTTCATAAAAATAAAAATAAATTACATTAATGGGAATTATATACTCTATTGAAAAAAGTAGTGTATAATGTATGTGTCCCACAGAAATAAAAGTGAAACAAAAATCCATTAATACTATAGTAAATTTTGTATTGTGACCCTAGATAATGGGAAATTGAAATTGATGCATTTAAAATCATGATATAATTAAATTCATGATATAACAATTCATATGTCAATATATATAAGAAACATCAATAAAGAGTGGTTAATGAAACATTTATCTCAATGAAATTAATGTTAAACGAGATAACTCAGAACATTTGTCTTGAATCACATTTTTCACATTAAAAACTCATTTATATTAATAATATATTCATTATAAATATATTACAAAAAATTATCAAATAATATAATTTCATATATTAATTACTTTTTACCTTATGTTATCTGTTTATTAATAATTCAATGTTCATGTTACATTTCACGTAATAACGGCTTTCTTTTTCTCATGTATTTTGGATTTTTTTTCATCGGTCCTCTTACACATATCATGATTTAATAATATCTAAAATTATAAACATTATAAAAATATAATATATATAGTCATTACATATGTATCCGAATGATTCTTAAAATTTATTGGTATAAAATCAAATACACCATATATGGAGATGATAGGTCGTATGTAAAACTGAACGCTATTTCCATTTTCTTTTCATAATAAAATAAAGAAACATATATGATATAATATAACTCCAAAATAATTTTTTCATATTATATATAATCATAAAATCAAACATTATTACCATCCATGTGAAATATAGATGAAAAATAAATCACATCACATCGTGGAGAAGATAAGACATACATATATACGAGAAACATTATAGTTTCAGAAAAAATGTTCGTAAAAATGAAGATATGATATTATAAATATATAATTATAATTATGTCATCAATACTATTTGTTAAATCTAAAACCATCATAATTACTACTCATAATTTATAGTAATGGGAAATTAATTACAATATTATTTTGAGATGGTTATCAATACATAGAACGAATGGCCTAAAGGATTTCATTTATTATTATTTTTGATAATACACATTAAAGGTGTGAGGAGGATCCCTTACAAGGTCCAAAGGCTTAGAGACAATTACATGGAATATAGGCCTTAGAAGGAATAACATAGACATGATAACTTGAAACTGCTCCTCCTTAGCACAAGTCATTATATCAGCACTCCATGTTCATAGGGCTGGTCGGAAAGCTGTCTTATGCAGAGACGGAGAAGCCATATACCAATTGAAATTGCATACATTCTCATGATTCCAATTTTGGTTAGCTCTTCTCGGGTGAATGGGCATACTGTAATCCTCATTTGAAGCATTGTTCCATGTAATTTGAATTGTAAATCAGATTATTCATTTAGACCAAAGACCTTGGGGTGGCCTGAAGGCCTTGAGGTGTCTCAATGTATATGAGGTACAACTGGCATTAAGGTCTTCAGTGGCCCAAAATCCATGCACAAACGAAGAACGAAAACGGTGGCCCAAAGGCCTAAATGGATGAATAGTTATGGCTAACACAGTACTGAACATTGACTTCTATAGTACTTCTTCCAAGCCTACAATAGTGCATGTTATTGTACTACTGCAGTAATATTATAATACCCAGAAATATATCTCCTCCCAGAATTGAACTCAGTTCTCGTGGATTCACTTTCCGATTCATCACTAGATGGGATGAGTCACATGTGAAAGCCATACATAGACATGAGAGATACATTCAATTCTTCTTTGATGGAAATGGGGATGTGTAATGGTGTTTAAGAAAACATAAAAACGTTTAATAATATTGATTATTATGAATTTATATCATTATAATATGTATCATACATTAATAATATGTGTAGAATAGTAGAAAAAAGAGAGTGATCATTTAGATCGATTACCACTTCATCAGAAGGGCTCCATTAGATATAATCAAATAGACTCTACAGTTACTCCTTTGAAAAGACCACCACCAGTATAAAGAGACTACATTAGTTGAGAAGATAATTTGAACGAGTTTTTGGGATCTATAAGAATTAATTAGGTGAAATAAGATGAGGGTGATGTGTCCTTTTATAAAGAAGGTTAGGGAGACTTCTGAAATTTATGAAAAGGTTAATTTTTTATAAATTATAACTTAATAAAAATAACTCCAAATGGAATGTAATGCAAAGTTAATTTGAGATATACTGTAAAATCGAAATCCAATATTTTCTTGAGATATTTTTTTGTAATTGTAAGCGTTATCTTTCTGATAATGTCATTGTTAACCTATTTTAATTGTAATTAATTTAACATAATTTTTTAATTTAGACATAAATTGTAAATTTTTATCTTGGAAACCATAATTTATACCATATATTATTATTTATTCCTTTTAGGATATTTATGAAATTTAATATAATATTATTTTCATAAAATATCATTAGACTTAATTTTAACACTATTCATTACATTGACATTATGAAAATCAATAAAGTAATAAATATTATATAAAATTAATTAAATACAACCATAATATGACATAATAATGATGAATATCTTTGGATCTCTTGAATTAATTCTAATATAATTTATTTTAATAATGTTAATATCACTTATTTGAGTTTTTCATTAATTGATTAATTGCTACATCATGATTTTGTAATAATTTATGATACATATTTCTTCACGTATTTTTTTATAAAATTCCATAATGATAATAAACATTTCATATTATATATAATATATAATGTATATAATATCTTCTACATTTCCCCATATTTAAAATGTTATACTTAATAAATGATAAATTATGATATTTTTTCATTCACATTGATTTTAATCATATCCAAATCTTAATCATGATCAATTACCCATTAAATTATTCCATTTGGACACTTATGTGTTAAAGGATTCATTAATTTTATCCAATAACACTTTTGTAGTGTTAAGGAAGTTTTAAAATGATTATAAAATTATTTAACCCTTAAATACTGATGTTATCCTTATTTATGGTAACCACAATCACTAAAGGTACTATTCATGTTGTTAAAAAATTAGAGAGTCCTATTTAATAAATATTGACATCCTGATTCCAAATATTGAATCCATTTTTCTGTATAATAAATACTTAATTGGATTATCTATATCTATATACATTCTAAAGATGTATTTTTTTAACATACGTGTCACAACCACGAACCTCCAAGTCACATCTCCCCCATTCCTTTACTTTTTTTTAGCGCCACAATCCCATCCAACACATGGGATTTTCCCCTACAAGGATTAGGGTTCCAGATGAATTCTAGATCCTTCTCTAGCTACAGCAGCTCTGCCTCTTCCAGCTCTACCTCTGCATGGTACTCCTCCACCATTTCATCCTCACTCGCCCTCAGCCTGCGATGCCTACAACTCCTCCACATTGGTTCCTAGGGTTTCTGGTCACGATACCCATCAACTATTCCTATAGTTTCCACAGAACACCTACATCATCCTCCTCCATATTTCTATCCTCTTCAACTTCGGTTTCTCCTAGTGATTCGTCTCATCCCATCCAACAGTTCATGTATAGCGATGCCAACATTGTGCTCCATCTATGTTCTTTGACTGAATACTTCATCCATTTCAAAGTTATATCATTTAAATTCATTGAACCCTCTACGACTCTCGATTTCCATCAGGTCTTCCTATGGTACCCACTATATTTTTTTCTATTTTATCCTACATAACCTTTATCCCGGCCAGAAATTTATTCATAGTCGACCTAGTCATGTGTCTGTGGTATCCATATCTTTCTGCTAAAGACATTCATCCAACATGATGCTCTCCTAGAAACTATTACTAGATTCTCTTTAGATTCTCTGGCACATCCATTGTCCGCCAACATAATATGATTCTATTCCTTATATGAAATTGTGACAGGTTATTCCACAAATAATAAATTGTTCTTCCATACTTGTCTGTACTTTAAATTTTATGAGTTTTTTACATTTTTCCCCACTATGATTTATATCTCTTAAGTAATTCATTCTTCTATTCAACAAATACTATATTTTGAAACAGTTATTTATGGTTTGTATCTCATAGGTGAATTGTTTGATGCTTTTATTGAATTTGAAGAGAATAAATGTTATGGAAAACTCCAAAATGTTTATAGCTATAGAATTTTTATTGAAATGATTTTTCAAACCATGGATCTTGAGAAAGGTATGTTCTTATTTACAAATAATAGTTTGGAGAAATGGGTCATTTTATTTTGATTCATGTTATACCTAAATTAATATTATCCATGAATTGTACATTGTTTGTATGTTGCATGATAATTGTAATGGTTTCCCAATGTGCTTATGGAAGTGGTTTTGAATCACCAGGTAGATGATATTACAACTTGATAGCAAACAAATGTATAACTGATATGATAGATAAATTTCCAATTTCATTTCAAAACATGAACCATATTGTTAAAATACACGCATCTTTTTGAGATCTACTAATCTCAAGGTTATAAAGGTACCATCCATTATTCTAAATGCATTTAATGACCCACACATTAATTCGTTAGAGTAAAAAAGTGGCATGTATGAAATTAAAATATTATATATGATAGAAAACATATTTATAATTTTCTTTTCAATAATATAATTTATATTATTCTTTCGATTTATTTACATTAATCTTTTCTCATTCTCAAGAACTATTTTTTCTTTTGTCAATGAGAAATGATGTTTATCATATAAGTGAAATGGATGATCAATGTAAAAACAATCATCCTTTAATACTACCATCCATCATAGGTACATGATGACCTATATTTTTTGTTTCTGATGATATGTAATTGATCACCCGAGAAAATTTAAAAGATGTGTAAATGCATACTATAATTCATGATTTATTTGTAAGATGTTGTAGACTTACTATATATTTTTCATTTTTGGGGTTTTGATATATTATTTTTATTGATTTAATGACTTTTTTTACATCTATACCCACTAATCCTTATATGAAATACCGGTGGGTCATTCCACATACAATAAATTGTTCATCCATACATTTCTATATTTTAATTTTTATGAATTTTTTACATATGTTCCAGAGTTTTTTTTATCTATCTCATGTAATTCATTCTTCCATTTAACAAATACTATATTTTGTAGTAGTTATTTCTTGTATGAGTCTCATATGTGAATTTTCTGATCCTTTTATTGTTTTTGATGTAATGAAATGTTATGGAATACCCCCTCCAAATGTTTATATCTTGAAATTTTGTATTGAAGGTATTTTCCAAACTTGGGATCTTGAGAAAGGTATATGATTAATTGAATATAATATTTCGGAGTAGTGGGTAATTTTATTTTGATGAATGTTCTACCTAATTCGATATTATCCTGCATTTTTACATTGTTGGTATGTTTTGTGATAATTATAAAGGTTCCCAATGTGCTTATAGAAGAGGTTTTGAATCACCAAGTAGATGATATTGCATCCTGATTACCAATGTATAACTGTCATGATATATAAATCTTGAATTCCTTTTCAAAAGAAGATACATTTTTTAAAATACATGCACCTTCTTGAGATCTATTCATCTCATGGTTATATGAAATGAAATTTTTACATAAGAAGGAAAACATATTTATAATTTTCCTTTCAATATTTTAATTTATATTCTTATATTTATTTATTTACATTTATTTTATTCTCATTATGAACTAATGTTTTTTTTGTTGTCATCGAGCAATGATACTGATCATATTAGTGGGATTGACGTGCAATGTAAATTCAATCATCCTTCTATCCTATCATTGATCATAGGTACAAGATGACCTATATTTTATGTTTCTAAATGCAAGTGACCGATTACAAGAGAAATTATAAATTATGTGTAAATGCATACTATAATTCAAGATTCGTTTGTTATATGATGTAGACTTGCTGGATATTATTACTTTTTGTGGTTTTAGTTGTTTTAATTCTATTGATTTTAGGAAATTATTTCACATCAAAAAACATGTTTTTGGAGGGGAAAGTGATGGTTAAACTTCTAATGATCCATTCTTCTCATGGTTATAAAGGTACCATATGTTATTATAATTGCAATTCAAGACTCACAAATTCATTCATTAAAAGAAAAAATGTTTCATATATGAAATGAAACTAATATTTAAAATATAAAACAGATTTATAATTTTACTTTCAGTAATTTTATTCATATTCTTCATTCGATTTATTAACATTAATATTATTATCATTATGCACTAATGTTTTTTCTATTGTCAGTGATTAATGATGTTGATCATATCAGGGGAATAGATGGAAAATGTAAATTAAATCATTATTCAATCCTACAATCCATATATGGAAGAGGTTGTCCTATATTTTTTATTCTTAATGTAAAGTTACTGATTACCAAAAAAATTATAAATTATGTGTAAATGAATACTATAATTTTTTATTTGTTTTTTAATGATGTAGACTTGCTGGATAGTTTTCCTTTTCTGTGTTTTTGATTTTTTAATATAATTTATTTCAGGAAATGTTTCCACATTGAAAAACATGTTTTTGGATGGTAATTTGGTGGTTCAGTTGAAGTTAGTACCTAGAATTCCTTCACGACATCATATGTTAGCCTATCCAATTTCCATAATTGATTTTTTTTTCGATATTTAAATCTCTAAATGTTAAGGATATAATATTTTTCATGTTTGGGAGATTGATATGGCTCTTTACATTGTTGTTTGAATTCATGACTGGGACTGTTATATATTGATGTTTTCTTTTAATTGTGATTTGATGAAAAAATCATGTTTCACTTAATCTTATTCACATTATTTACTACTGTTTTTTCTATTGACAATGAGAAATGATATTGATCTTATTGGTGGAATATATGTGAAATTTAAATTCAATCAGCCTTTCATCCTACCATCCATCATAGGTACACGATGCCCCATATTTTCTGTTCCTGAAGGAAAGTGAGTGATTACCAGAGAAATTTTAAATTATTTGTAAAATCAAAGTATAATTCATGATTAGTTTGTTATATAATGTAGACTTGTTGGATATTTTTTATTTTTTGGGGTTTTCCTGTGTTAATTGTTTTGATTTTAGGAAATGAGTTATCATCGAAGAATATGTTTTTCGGATGGGAATGTTATGGTTCAACATCATTTCTATCTACCCATCATATGGTTTTAAAGGTACCATCCTTTATTATAAATGAATTTTAAGTCTCACAAATTCTTTCATTAGTGGAATAAAAGTGGCATACTTGAAATGATACTATTATATAAGATAGAAAACATATTTATAATTTTCCTTTCAATAATTTTATGCATATTATTCATATTATTTATTTTCATTAAGCTTATTCTCATTCAAAACTACTGTTTTCTCTGTTATCAATTGGTAATGCTGTTGATCATATCAGTGGAATAGATTAGAAATGTAAATTTAATCAGCCTTCAACCCTTTAATACATCATAGGTAGAGATTGGCCTATATTTGCTGTTCCTAAAGGAAAATGACGGATTACCAAAGAAATATGAAATTATGTGTAAATGCATACTATAGTTTTTTATTCATATGTGGTATAATGAATACTTATTGGATCTTTTTATTTTCTTGGGTTCTTGATGCGATTATTTGATTGATTTTAGGAAATGAGTTCGGAATAAAAAACAGGTTTTTGGATCATAATGTTGTTGTTCGGTTGAAGTTAGTTCATAGAAACCCTTCTCTTCTTCATATATAAGCCTATCAAATTTCCAAAACATATTTTCTATTTTATCTTTTAATCTCTCAATGTGATGGATTTAATTATTTTTGTATTTGCAAAATTGGGAGGGCTCTTTAATTTTCTGTTTGAATTAATGACTATGACAGTTATCTTTTAATGTATTTTTATCATTATTGGTTGAAGATAATGGTAACAAAAATTCAAGTTAATTTTCCAGAAATAATTTTCTATTAATTCAAACATAAATTTTTTCCCTTAGGTTACGTACTAAGGTATGTGACGCGCAACAATTTTGTTTTTAAGTTGGAGCGATATCAACAATGTCAAAATATTGTCGCTAATAGATTTGATATATTCTGGAAGGTTTGTATTAATCCTTAAAAAAATTGCAAATAATTAATTATTTTTTTCATTTCCTGGATTGATTATGTTTAGAAGGATATGCATGATCTTGTTTTCAAGATTTCTATTTTTTTGAATCCCATTTGAAAAGGGTTGGGAGAATGTTTTGATTTATTTTTTAAATACACTTTGAACATCATGTTATTAATAAGTACATAACATATGGTCATTGTAAGATGTTTTTTCTCACATCATGCTTTATCATGAATTAAGCAAAAAAATGTTTCCTCTCATTGTAGAATAATGCTCGACTAATATTTTAGTTGGGATATTCACATGCTTGGGATCAACACTGAAGATATGCCATTAGACATAAGTATTGATGATATCAACAATATAGTAAATAAAGATTTTGTTTTTGGAATGTTCATGCACTTTAATGTGTTTGAATATTATATATACACTTATTAATTATACAACTACGAATTTGTATAATATGGTGATTTTGATTCAAATACTACAAAATGATTCCATATTTATTCATCTAATTTTTGACTGAATTTCATGTTGTAGTGTCTTATGATGTTGTTGAAGTCTCATTGTTGATGTTTCCTAACATGGATGAATGACTACAATCAGGGAAAAGAAATCTGGTTTCCCCTCCGCTGACATGACACCAAAAATTTAGCTTACTAGATAAATGCATCCTTATAACCATGGACTGATGTCTACATAATTTCATATAGATTGAAACAAAATATATTAAAGATTATTACTATTTTTTTCTATCCCATATTGAAGTATTAAAAAAGTATTATGTCTCATAATATTTCTCCAATAGATATTAGAACAACATAATTCAGGTCATCTTCTCAATATGTATTTTCATATCAGGATTTAGTATATTCTAAATGAATCCCTATAGGATATTATGTTTTAGTACATAATGCTGAAAATATAATCTTAAAACACCTAATTCAAAGTATGATAGGATATTCTATTTGATTATGTTTCTAATTTTATTTTTCCATTGGGAATACTTTTTTAAGAGTAAGTATTATATTCATGAAAGAATTTATGTTTTAGTAACAGTTGAACTTGTGGGAATGGTATTGATTACACTATTGATATATGTAACTAATGATATTACAACATATCTAATTAATATTTGAGTTGAGATTTATTTTCTTACAAGTCAAATAATTTAGTATTGGCATTTTCATGACGTTTTGATGCTAACTAAGGTTATAACAAAATCATTAATTATGATTAGAGGTGTGATTTATTTTATTGGATGTCAAATATTTGACTATTAAAATTTTCATAAACATTTTCTGCCTCGATCATAATATATTACTTTTTTTTGATATGTTTATTAAGGAGGTATCTGACAACATTTTTTATTACTTCATTTTTCAAAGTGATTCAACTAAATGTTTCTTAAAATATGATTTGCCTGCAATTTCTCAACATGTATTGAAGAGTTAGTATTAGGATTGAACATAACCATGTATAACTATTTTTATTTTCTCAGTTTTAAATTTGTAGATAAAAAACACCACATTATTGTAAAATTCATTTTTCTTACATGACATGAAAATCAAAGCAGTGGATCATTAGAAGTGTGTTGCAACACTGACAATGGATTTGATAAAACATGTATGACTATTTAATGTACTCAGGTATAGGTTATTTTTCTTCATTGAGTGTTACTTTTATGACATCATTGGAACTAACTAAAATTCATTTTTTCATGTCATTTGACTTTTTTCAATGATTAATACATACAATCCATTTCTTCTTCTCAATGGGATACTGTTAACGATTAGATTTCTGTTTATATTATTTTACGTTTCAATAATATTTGTTGCATAATCATTAATGTCAATTATTTCTATATAAATATATGTTCATTGATTTTTATGCTAATGATTTATTCAAAAAAAATGTTTCAAAGTCTCAAGACTCTGCAGAAACAACAAGAAATTCTGATGAACCAGATTCCTGATTCAAGGAAAATAAATAAATAAAAATATTGATGAATATGAGTGATATTTTGATGTGAAATGGAGAGGTAATATTGATAAGTTATTGATTATGTTCTTTTAAAATTATCAATTAATTTTTTATTTACCAAATGAAAACATGGTTTTATTTTAAGAATTATTATATGAACATGTTTTTTGATAGTTTTTTCAGTTTCTGATGACTATACATTGTACAAAAAATAGATTACACGATTTTGTTTCTCAACATTTTTCACTACTTCAAGGATCGTTAACTCTATGAAACCATCATCTAGGTTAGGGGCTGCAGTGTAACAAGTGTTTAAACCACTAATGTATAGCATTTATTTTAATATATTTCCTTTACAATGTCTCTTAATAACATATCATGTACTATTTAGGGAAGTGCTGATTATTTTTTTAAATGCAATATAATATTTTAGGATTTTATATTGTTTTGATATATATTTATAAATCAAAACATTCTATTGAAAAACTCAACATTCTTTTCCAAAATAATATAAATTCTTAAAGACATTCTTCTATAAAATTTCAAAACATCAATAATCGTAATTTGGAAATTACCCTATTCCTTTAGTCACCCCTTCCACATTCAATATATTAATATTAAAATTTTAATATTCAGAATTATTTTACATTAATTAAATTATAGTATAACTCATGTTTTCTATTTCTCCATGCTATAAATGAATTATCATTTCATCACATTAATCATTAATGTATTCTACTGATATAATGATGTCTCTTCTCAAAATGTTATAATATTACCAACTGATTAAAATATATTTTATAATGATCCATAGTAAATTTTAAAAATAAGAATCCTTTTTAAAAATAGTAATTAATTTATGGAACCTTGAAAATGTATGGGCAGGTACTAGTATTTATTTTAAATTAATCTCTTAAATGGTGTGAAAATACAAGTTATAAGCCGAAAATGGTCCAACGATTGGAATGTTTATATATCAAAAATAAATGTGCAAATGATTATACATGGCATAAATGTATTTACTAAAAAAAATTAAATCAAATTATATTCAAAAAAAGTTTAAAACATATAATTTAACATAATATATTACTTTTTCTAAACCATTGTTTTTAGTTAAATCATAGTAATTTTTAGTATTCCACAAAACATATATATTGTTAGAAAAGAATAAAATTTTTAAAAAATAAAATTATGTTATTCTTTTTATAATAAAACTTTCATTTAAATAAAATAATAAAACATAAAAAAAATATTTTAAACTATCGCACAATCTTAATGTTAGAAAACTGCTTTTTTTTATAATACTTTTTTATGAGTAAAATTTATATATTCTGTCATGAATAAAATTGAATGATTCCAATTATATTAAATATATTATAAATATATTTAATTAATATAAGACAACAAGAATTATTATATTATTCTATGGTATAAAAAAACATTTGTACATTTAGATATTTTTTCAGAAAAAAGTTTTTTTAATATGGAATTGATTTTCAAATAGTGTTATAATTAATTAGTCAAAGTATTTTATATTCAATGGTAAAACATATTTCATAATTCATATATTCATTTTCATAAAAATCATTCTTAAAGGAAGTATATAAGTTTCCTTGGAAGATATTTATAAAAATTAAATGATGTTTTATTTAAAGATAGTGCCACATGTAACCCAATCTATGTCTGTAATTTTTCTCATGTATGACATCAAATAAATTAAGTTATTTTAAAAAATATATCTCATAAAAATATTATTGGGATACAAATACATATTCATTGATCCGTCATAACATTGAAATAAAAGAATATTACATATGTTATGCATAGAAATATGTTACACAGTAAAATTAGTTGACTATCTTAGAATCCAATATATAATGTATCAACAGAAAATGACATTGAATAAAAAATAAATTCTAGGTATTTTTTTAAAAAAAATTATTATGTATTGTCTTAGGTATTTTGAAAGAATTTTCCAGGAAATAATTTATTTAAAAAAAGTTAAAAATAATATCTTTTATAAAAAAATTAAAATATTAATATAGAGGCTCATATAGAACCAAAAATGTGGCTTAAATTGTTATTTTGACTGAAAACATTTATATAGATTTTTAAAATACATTTTTAAAATAATCCTAAAATAAAAAAGTTACTGGTTAGATTTGAATGTTATTTTCATCTAATTGTGATGAAATCATTGGAAAACATATACCTTAAAAATATAAATAAATTACAACTTCAATAAATTTTCATTAATATTTTTATATTTACTATGGGGTTGTTGATAAGATGTATTATTTGGAATGGATTGCAAGAAATTTATTTGAATTATATAAAATACCATATTTAAAAAACAAACATCCTAAAATGGTTATAAATAAAATTTAAAAAATGGATAAATATTTAAAGGAGAATTATTGAAAATGATATGTTTTAAAATTCCCAGAAAATAGGATAACATTATCAAGAAAGAAAATATATACATGGAAAACATATTCATTACTATAAATTGGATTAATTTTTACAACATTGTACTTTTATTTAGGATGTTTTGTTCTTAAATGATTGGTTATTTACGATGTGATGTAATTAACACTGAGAAAAAATATTTATATCTAATATAATTGTGTAATAGATGTAAAAAAATAGTGATTATAAATTCTAGTTTGGAATAAGAATTATGACACAATTAATTTGAAATTTGGTCATTGACACTTTCAGAATTTGTTTCAAGACACATATAGCATATAGTTTAAAATAAAACATTTATTGTTATATAAAATTATATGATCCTGATAAATTTTTTAAATTAGTACTATTTACTCAAGTAAAAATAAAACATAGTGTATAATATGAAATATTTCTCAAGAAATAAAATTTCCCACATGAAAAAATTACTTTGTTTCCCAACCTAGTCAATTTATATATAATATCATGTATAAATATATAAATTTCATAAAAAATCTAAAATAAAAATAAATATAAAAATATAATTTTAAATTTAATTTTGATATATTAAATTCATGTATATTTTATAGTTATTAATTATTTCCAACAATGTATGTGGGTAATCTTGATCATTTTGGATAAATTTTTGTACTCTTTGTTATTAAGCTGATGTTAGACATTACCAAATCATAAAATGTAATGGAATTAATTTTATAATTAATTCAAATGATAAATTATTTTTCATTTGTATTTTAGTAACTATTCCTCATGACGAATTCATTCATGATCTTGGTTTTTTAATTAGTAAAAACGAATGGTGTTCTATTAATTAATGATTCAAAAGTCTTTATTACCAATTTCTGACCCTAAAAAAATATAAAGTATTATTTATAACAAATATTATGTCTCTAAATATATTGTTCATAGAAATATATTTGCAAAGACCAGAAAATTTCAAGGAAATTTTTTTTCTTATTTTTATTTGGAATTTTACAAGAACGCAGTTTCTGACGGCGCCTGATTCCAAGGCCCGGTGTGCCCGGAATTAATTTCCGAAGTTTGGCTCGGGTACGTTCAGTGAACGAACGAGCGGGTTTTTCTAACTTTTGAACCGGTGCTCGGAATCGAATTCTGAGGGCACCAATGGAATCGCAGCGCCGATATTTTCTTAGAAACGCCTCTTCCAGATTTGCGTTTGCTCGGTTGTGGTTTTTAATTTTTTGGGTTTTAAGTTAAGAAATAAAATAAAGTTGTGCGACAATTTTATTTTTATTTCACTTAAAGACGCTTGAAGACCACTTAAAGCTACTTAAGCTAAGTTGTTGCGGATGTGGTGCCATCCAAAAATATCCTACCCTCTTGGTAGGATATTTGTGGGGTGGGGCCCGCACGAGCCCCACCGTTTCTTTTCCGCTAAGTAACACACCCGCGAAAACCCGTCATTATGAAAGTCAACTGACGCGTTTTCTTAATTTCTAAACGCACCAATTAATTGGGCTGTTTTATTCGTTAAATTAATTGGGCGGTTTTCTTCGTTGAATTAATTCTACGAAATAATTTAATCGTTTCTTAATCTCTTTGAAATCTGTTGGAGTAATAATAAAATAAGACCAACGCACGACTTCTGGAAAAATGTTCGTTGGGAGGAATTGACAAAAACCAAGAATTCTTCATCCTCCTTCGTGAAGAATGCGAAGAAAGCGAAGAATGCCAGACTCCGACGAAGAACGTCGAACCCACGGAAATCGACGACGCGACGCCATGTGCCGTGACGCCGACGTTTCCTCTCCCACGACGTTCTTTGGCAAAGTTCCTTAATCGGCAACAAAATCTTCGATCATCCGTTGAGGTGAGAGATTGCGGTTCTTTAGTCTTCTTTGTGGTTTATAACAACAAATGGATTTAATCGATATAATTAAATCTTCATGTTCTTGAACCTCGGAGTTCGTCGACGCGTCACCGTATTCCGCGACGACGCGACTCCCTTCCGCGACGACGCGACGACGCGACACCCTTCCACGACGCGATGATCGCCTCCTTCCACGGCGATCAAATCCCCGAAGAACGTGCGTGCGATGACTTGACGAGGTAGGGGTTGTTGTGAATAATTTATTTTTTCCCGTGAATGTTTCTTTTAAAATAAAGAGCCAGTTTCATATGAACAATTTTAATTTATTAAAATTGTTGTTTGACATTATGTTTAATCCTCCCAATTGTTTTTGCCTAACGTGGAAGGTGCAGGCCAAACAAACACGGCCCGACAACCCTCCGCAGTTCTTCGTTGTTGTGCGTTTTTGGCGGGTGACGACAAAACGTGACACAAGGGCGTTTTGATGATCCCGCAGTGTAGAACGGAACACGGGAGGAACAACGGCACAAACGGGAAGGAAAACAGACCGCCGGAGCAACTCTGGTGGCCCGCGGAAGACTCTGGCGGCGCCCCGGCGCGCTGCCTGACAGGGCCGCCGCGGCTGAAGCCGCGGCCGCGCGGGTCCGGCTCGCCCGCACGGGACGCGGCAACATGCCGCGTCCGCTGAAGTCCAGCGCGGCCCTATAAGGGCCGCGACATCCTCAACCCGCGGGGGCGGCGCCCCTTGGCTGCCGCGCTCGGCCGCTCGACCGAGCCGAGCCAGGCCGGTCCGACCGGCCGGGTCGCGCCCTAGCCGGACCGGACCGGGTCCATCCGGGCCGGACTGGGTCGGATCAACCCGGTTTTCCCGTCCCAGGGGGGGTCGGGCCAGGTCGGCCCGGACCCGGACCCCCCGTCTTCGGACCGTTTCGGTATTTTGCCCGTAACATGAGCTATGGGCCTCCAAATGACTCTCCTTCATGGGAAACGCGATCCTTGGATCTAGACGGTCATTTTGGTATATCGCACTCAAGGTTTCGGAATACCTTGAGTTCGGCAGGGTTGGTTCGTACACGAAACCAACCGGGCCATCGGAGAGGAAACACTCATATCTTGAGCTCCAGATGTCTGATTGACGTGTCGTCGACTTTGCTGGATTTCTCTAAGTGAGATGAATCTTTTGGTATACTCTGCCCGAGGATTGGATGTAGGTGGTGTACGGTCGTGTCGGTTTGCCTTAAAAACCAATCGGGCCCCTGGGACGAAAAATCCAATAACTCTAAGACGGGGCGTCCAATTGACGCGCCGTCTGCGACGTTGAGTTCCTGTTGACGATACAGAACTTTTGGATACATCAACTCTGGACTTTAAGTCAGTTGATGTATTAGACTCTCGACTCGTGGAGCGGACCCTCCCGAACGAGCTTGTAGTGTGCGGGAACCTTAGAGCTGGCTGCTATTACTGTTGTGACGACGAAGACTATACAGAGATCCTCGGTGGATTCGACTATGACAGTGATGAGAACAGTACGGGAATCCTCCATGTTTTCGGAAATTCCCACTACGATACAATTTGGGATACATCAACTCCAGACTGCATGTTAGTTGATGCATCAACCACTTAGCTTCTGGAGTGGACCCTCCCGGAATAAGCATGCTGTGTGCGGAAAACCTACAGCCGGTTGAGACTTGATGACTGCTGATCGAACGACTCGGTGTGTTACAGAAAGCCCAGTGGGGAGCGCTTGGTTATAGCGGCAGACCCACGACAAAGATTCACATGGTTATAGCGGCACCTGTGAGCGCTTGGTTGTATCGGCAGACCCACGATAGAGGTGCACTTGGTTGTAGCGGCACAGGGGAGCGCTTGGTTGTAGCGGCAGACCCACGACAGAGGTGCGCTTGGTTGTAGAGGCACAGGGGAGCGCTTGGTTGTAGCGGCACACCCAGGACAGGGGTGTGCTTGGTTGTAGCAGCACAGGGGAGCGCTTGGTTGTAGCGGCAGACCCACGACAGAGGTGTGCTTGGTTGTAGCGGCACATGCGAGAGCTTGGTTATAGCGGAAGACCCACGACAGAGGTGCGCTTGGTTGTAGCGGCACAGGGGAGGGAGTGGTTGTAGCGGCAGACCCACGACAGAGGTGCGCTTGGTTGTAGCGGCACAGGGGAGCGCTTGGTTGTAGCGGCAAACCCACGACAGAGGTCCGCTTGGTTGTAGCAGCACAGGGGAGTGCTTGGTTGTAGCGGCAGACCCACGATGGAGGAGTGCTTGGTTTTAGCGGCACGGGAGAGAGCTTGGTTGTAGCAGCACGAGAGATCGCTTGGTTGTAGCGGCACATGAAAGCGCTTGGTTGTAGCGGCACAGGAGAGCGCTTGGTTGTAGCGGCACGGGAGAGCACTTGGTTGTAGCGGCACGGGAGAGCGCTTGGTTGTAGCGGCACCGGAGAGCGCTTGGTTATAGCGGCACGAGAGAGCACTTGGTTGTAGCAGCAGGCCCGCTGTACTCGATAGGTGGTGTACTTTAGCAGTCTTAGGTTAGTGAGCAGTACCTCGGAGTCATGACAGGACCACTGTACACTCTAGAGACGAGGTTCTTCGGGTGTTACAGTTTCAATAATGAAAATCCTGGTTTGAGATGAGTCTATGATCTTTTTGTTTCCTCGTGATTGAGATGGGTTACTTGACAACTTGGGTATATGTATGGGAATATACCTGGGTGGTGGTTATCCGTTGATTTCATAATCCCTGGGTTTTCTCATGATTGAGATGGGTTACTTGGTAACTTAGGTTTATGTATGGGCATATACCTATGTAGAGGTTATCTGTTGAGATCTTCTTTGTGGTTATCCTCGTTGGTTTTAGTGAGACCTTGAGGTTCTAGGGGTCCCTAATGAGTATCGTTCTAGTCACCCCTGCATGGGCTATGCCCGCATTTCGTTGTGTTGGATGCAGATGACGGACAACGCTGATCATGGTGGAGGCATGCAGAGCAGGACGGTACCTGGAGGTGGACCTCTGGGCGGGACGTACTCAGAGAAGACTGCTGTACCGAGGTGCTGTGGAGGCTATCTATACCCACCCATTAGGTGGGACTTCTAGAGGACGGCTCGACGCTGCGGCTTTTCTTTTCAGTTGCTGTTTTTCCCTTCAGTTGTACTTTACAGTTGGGCTTGTATTTCTGGCCCCTTTTACTTTCAGCACAACTTGTTACAGTTTTTACTTAGTGTTTACTTTTCCGCTTCCTTACTCTGTGGTGCTTGTTTACTTTTCAAAGGCAATGCATTCCCTTTTTCCGGGATTTACGCCTTGGTGCTAGTCGCCAGCCCCTGGCCTATGGAAGGAGGGTTTGGGGTAGTCACGGCACGGGCCCCGAGGATGGGTCGTGACAAATTGGTATCAGAGGTGGTCGGTTCTACAGTAGACTCTGATCTTTCTTCTATGTGAAGAAATAGTGTTTAGCATATTGGGTGTGATTATCAGTCCAGATAGTCCAGTGTTGGTGCGGCGGCCGACGTATCCGTACACCAGGACCCTAACTTCTGATTTCCGACATAATTCACGAAAACATTGATTGCATGTGTGTTTCACGTTTTCTTTGTGATTACTTTATGTCAGCTCACCAGGTATATTGTTCTGACCATGGCGCACCTGTTCCCTTTTCAGGATGGCCCCACGACGGCAGCCAGCTAGGGTTCCAAGCGATTTGCGTGGCGAGAGCCCACCGAGCGTCGAGGACTCGGTACAAGGCCCTTTGACAGCTGAGGCACCGGTGGTACCTATACCTGGTGAGCCACCGATGCTTCCAGCCCCAGCCGCTGACGATGCACGTCGCCTTAGTGCACTGCATGAGTTTCAGTGCCAGCAACTGCCCAGGTTCCGCGGGGAGACGGACCCTCAGGCCATCGAAGACTGGCTGGAGGCAGTTTACGGGTTTTCAGATTAGTGAGGACACCAGCAGACCTCATGGTGATCCTCGAAGCGATCCTCCTCCACGAGGCAGTAGGCAGATGGTGAATATTGATGCTCTAGGTGCACGACGAGACATCTCTCCTCTGGACGGACTTTGAGAGCATCATCCGCTCCGAGTTCTTCCCAGCCACCCTATGAGCGGTGCGTATCCAGGAGCTGCTACAACTGCGGCAGGGTAGCATGACAGTGGCCCAGTACTCGGCGAGATTTACTGATCTCTCGCGCTACTCCACAGATATGGTACGGGACCCGTTCTTCCGGGCCCGGACCTTCGAGCAGGGACTGAGGCACGAGATCAGTGCTTCGATGATCTCCCTCAACATTTCAACTCAGACAGGGGTGTTGGAGCAAGCACTCTTAGTGGAGAGTTTCCTTGCTGATCAGTCTCTAGCAGCAGGACCCACCACTTACCGGCATGCAGCATAGACTTCTGTAGCGGGAAGTAGACAGATGACGCAGGGGTCCAGGAGAACTAGACCTACAGGTGGTCGACAGCATGACTCTGGATCGTTTGTGCGAGGCACCCGGGGTGGACAATGACTTTCCATGAGAGGGAAATGTATCTCCTGCTCTGGGATTGGTCACATGGCTCGTGACTATCCGACCCGCCATACGGATGACCAGCAGATGGACGAAGGGCCCCCCAGGCAGAGGCAGAGGTACGATCAGGGTGGGCCGCAAGGAGCAGGCAGCCATGGCATGGGAGCTGGCCGTACAGCTGGAGGTGGACGACGCTTCGGGGTGTTGCCACCACCACCACAAGGAGGTCCACCCCGACCGCATGGGACATGAGGACATGGGAGAGATCAGATTTAGGCAGCTGAGGCCTACGATCATGGATCTCCGGGAGCAGATGGACAGGAGCGGGATTAGCTCTAGACCTGGAGACGTTTGTTCATGTTGCTTCTAGTTTTGTTGATGTATGTTTGTAGATTCTTTGTGTCTTTGTACTTGAGATGCAGTAATAAAAGACACCTTATCTTGTGGAATTTACTTCCATGTCCTCTCTTGTGTTGTTACTGAGAGGTTCCGGTTTAGACTGTTGACTTGACCCTCACTTGAGAGGTACCTACTGGAGGAGACCCAGTTACCACACACTGATGCCGACAGTGTGAATCAACCCTTGGAGGCGATAGTAATGGTTGGATCTCTTGGTAGTAGAATCGAGACCTTAAGACATCATCCTTGGTATGGGTTAGTATCATCCATGTCGGGACTGACTGTATTAGGCAAAGAACGTGGTTCATCCAGGGTATGAGACCAGATTTCTCTTATCTTCAAGGATGAAATCATAGCATCTCTTGTGGAACCAGAGGTGGTCTAGGCCATGATAGAGAAGGTCCAGGTCATCCAAGAGAGGATGAAGACAGCTCAGAGCCGACAGAAGTCTTTCGCTGACAGGAGGCGGAGGCCACTAGAGTTTGAGGATGGCGACCACATCTTCATGTGGGTCTCACCTCGACGTGGATTACGGAGTTTTGGCTGAGGTGGAATGTTGTCTCCATGCTTCATCGGAACCTTTCAGGTTCTCGGCAGGATTGGCGAGGTGGCTTACCGCCTAGCTCTACCACCTTTGTATCCCTAGTTTGTGTTGAAGCTTTACGGGGATGTAAATCCCTGTGGTGGGAGTAATGTAAAGACCCGAAAATTTCAAGGGAATATTTTTTCTTAATTTTCTTTGGAATTTTACAAGAACACAGTTTCTGACGGCGCCTGATTCCGAGGCCTGGTGTGCCCGAAATTAATTTCCGAAGTTTGGCTCGGGTACGTTCAGTGAACGAACGACCGGGTTTTTTAACTTTTGAACCGGTGCTCGGAATCAAATTCCGAGGGCACCGATGGAATCGCAGCGCCGATATTTTCTTAGAAACGCCTATTCCGGATTTGCGTTTGCTCAGTTGTGGTTTTTAATTTTTTGGGTTTTATGTTAAGAAATAAAATAAAGTTGTGTGACAATTTTATTTTAATTTCACTTAAAGCCACTTGAAGACCACTTAAAGCTACTTTAGCTGAGTTATTACAGATAGGGTGCTATCCAAGAATATCCTACCCTCTTGGTAGGATATTTGTGGGGTGGGGCCCGCACGAGCCCCACCGTTTCTATTCCGCTAAGTAACGCACCCGCGAAAACCCGTCATTATGAAACTCAACTGACGCATTTTCTTAATTTCTTAACGCACCAATTAATTGGGCGGTTTTTTTCGTTAAATTAATTGGGCGGTTTTCTTCGTTGAATTAATTCTACGAAATAATTTATTTGTTTCTTAATCTGTTTGAAATCTGTTGGCGTAATAATAAAATAATACCAACGCACGATATCTGGAAAAATGTTTGTTGGGAGGATTTGACAGAAACCAAGAATTCTTCATCCTCCTTCGGGAAGAATGTCGGCCTCCGACGAAGAATGCCGAACCCGCAGAATTCGACGACGCGATGCTGTGTGCCGCGACGTCGACGTTTTCTCTCCCGCGACATTCTTCAGCGACGTTCCTTAATCCGCAACAAAATCTTAGATCATCTGTTGAGGTGAGAGATTGCGGTTATTTAGTCTTCATTGTGGTTTATAACAACACATGGATTTAATCGATATAATTAAATCTTCATGTTCGTGAACCTCGGAGTTCGTCGACGCGTCACCGTATTCCGTGACGACACGACGCCCTTCTGCGATGACACGACGTGTTTCCACGACGACGTGACACCCTTCCGCGATGCGACGATAACCTCCTTCCGCAGCGATCAAATCCGCGAAGAACGCGCGTGCGACGACTTGACTAGGTAGGGGTTGTTGTGAATAAATTATTTTTTCACGTGAATGTTTCTTTTATATTAAAGAACCGGTTTTATATGAACAATTTTAATTTATTAAAATTGTTGTTTGACATGTTGTTTAATCCTCCCAATTGTTTTCGCCTAACGCGGAAGGTGCGGGCCAAATGAACACGGCCCGAAAACCCTCCGCAGTTCTTCTTTGTTGTGCGGATTTGGCGGGCGACGACAAAACGTGACGCAAGGGCGTTTTGATGATCCCGTAGTGAAGAACGGAACCCGGGAGGAACAACGGCGTAGACGGGAAGGAAAACAGACCACCAGAGCAACTCCGGTGGCCCGCGGAAGACTCCGGAGGCGCCGGCTCCCCGGCGTGCCGCCAGACAGGGCCGCCGCGGCTGATGCCATGGCGGTGGCGGCCAGCGGAACCGTGGCCGCGCAGGTCCGGCTCGCCCGCATGCGACGTGAAAACATGCCTCGTCCGCTGAAGTCCAGTGCAGCCCTTCGAGGGCCGCGTCATCCTCAACCCGCGAGGGCGGCACCCTGTGGCTGCCGCGCTCGGCCGAGCCAAGCCAGGCCGGTCCGACTGGCCGGGCCGCGCCCTAGCCGGACCGGACTGGGTCCAGCCGGGTCGGACCGGGTCTGGTCGACCCGGTTCGGCCGACCCAAGGGGGGGCGGGCCGGGTCGGCCCGAACCCGGACCCCCCGTCTTCGGAAAGTTTCGGTATTTTGCCCGTAACATGAGCTACGGGCCTCCAAACAACTCGCCGTCAGCGGAAACACGATCCTTGGATCGAGACGGTCGTTTTGGTATATCGCACTCAAGGTTTCGAAATACCTTGAGTTCGGCCGAGTTTGTTCGTACACGAAACCAACCAGGCCCTCGGAGAGGAAACACTCATATCTTGAGCTCCGGACGTCCGATTGACGTGCCGCCGACTTTGGTGGATTTCCCTAAGTAAGACGGATCTTTTGGAATACTCCGCCCGAGGTTTGGACGTAGGTGGAGTACGTTCGGGTTGGTTTTCCTTAAAAACCAACCGGGCCCCTGGGACGAAAAAGCCAATAACTCTCAGACCGGGCGTCCGATTGACGTGCCGTCTGCGACATTGAGTTCCCGTTAATGATACATAACTTTTGGATACATCAACTCTGGACATTAATTGAGTTGATGTATCAGCCTCTCGGCTCATGGAGCGGACCCTCCCGAACCTGCTTGCTGTGTGTGGGAACCTTAGAGCTGGCTGCTACTACTACTTTGACGACGATGACTATACAGAGATCCTCAGTGGATTCGACTGCGACGGTGATGAGAACAGTACGAGAATCCTCCGTTTTTTCGGCAGTGACCACTACGATACAACTTGGGATACATCAACTCCAGACTGCATGTTAGTTGATGCATCAACCAATTAGCTCGTGGAGTGGATCCTCTTGGAATGATCATGATGTGTGTGAAAACCCTAGAGCCAGTTGAGACTTTATGACTGTTGATCGAACGACTCGGTGTGTTACAGAAATCCCAGTGGGGAGCGCTTGGTTGTAGCGGCAGACCCACGGAAAAGGTGCGCTTGATTATAGCGGCACAGGGGAGCGCTTGGTTGTAGCGGCAGAACCACGATAGAGGTGTGCATGGTTGTAGCGGCACAGGGAGCGCTTGGTTGTAGCGACAGACCCACGACAGAGGTGCGCTTGGTTGTAGCGGCATAGGGGAGCGCTTGGTTGTAGCGGCAGACCCATGACAAAGGTGCGCTTGGTTGTAGCGGCAGAGGGGAGAGCTTTGTTGTAGCGGCAGACCCACGACAGAGGTGTGCATGGTTGTAGCGGCACAGTGGAGCGCTTGGTTGTAGCGTCAGACCCACGACAGAGGTGCGCATGGTTGTAGCGGCACATGGGAGCGCTTGGTTGTAGCGGCAGACCCACGATAGAGGTGCGCTTGGTTGTAGCGGCAGAGGGGAGCGCTTGGTTGTAGCGGCAGACCCACGATAGAGGTGCGCTTGGTTGTAGCGGCACAGGGGAGCGCTTGGTTGTAGTGGCAGACCCACGACGGAGGAGCACTTGGTTGTAGCGTAACAGGAGAGCGCTTGGTTGTAGCGGCACAGGAGAGCACTTGGTTGTAGCAGCACGGGAGAGCGCTTGGTTGTAGCGGCATGGGAGAGCGCTTGGTTGTAGCTTCACGCGAGAGCGCTTGGTTGTAGTAGCAGGCCCGATGTACTCGATAGGTGGAGTACTTTAGCAGTCTTAGGTTAGTGAGCAGTACCTCGGAGTCGTGACAGGACCACTGTACACTCTAGAGATGAGGTTCTTCGGCAGTTACAGTTTCAATAATGAAAATCCTGGTTTGAGATGAGTCTATGATCTTTGTGTTTCCTTGTGATTGAGATGGGTGACTTGATAACTTGGGTATATGTATGGGCATATACCTGGGTGGTGGTTATCCGTTGATTTCATAATCCCTGTGTTTTCTCATGATTGAGATGGGTTACTTGGTAACTTAGGTTTATGTATGGGAATATACCTATGTAGAGGTTATCTGTTGAGATCTTCTTTGTGGTTATACTTGTTGGTTTTAGTGAGACCTTGAGGGTCTTGGGGTCCCTACTGAGTATCGTTATGCTCACCCCTGCACGGGTTATGGCTGCACTTCGTTGTGTTGGATGCAGATGACGGACAATGCTGATCGTGGTGGAGGCCTGCGGAGCAAGACGGTACCTGGAGGTGGACCATTGGGCGGGACGTAATCGGAGCAGACGGCTGGACCGAGGAGCTGTGGAGGCTATCTGTACCCACCCTTCAGGTGGGACTTCCAGAGGACGGCTCAACGCTGCGGCTTTTCATTTCAGTTGTTGTTTTTCCCTTCAGTTGTACTTTACAGTTGGGCTTGTATTTCCGGCCCCATTTACTTTCAGCACAGCTTGTTACAGTTTTTACATAGTGTTTACTTTTCTGCTTGCTTACTCTATAGTGCTTGTTTACTTTTCAAAGGCAATGCCTTCCTTTTTTCCGGGATTTACGCCTTGGTGCAAGTCGCCAGCACCTGGCCTATGTAAAGCGGGCTTGGGGTAGTCACGACACGAGCCCCGAGGATGGGTCGTGACAATATATATCATTTTTCATGTAGGTGGGTAAACAACACCGATAAGATAATGATTTTATCTATGGTTGAGTACAGATATGGGAGAGAGCGTTTTATATAATATCCGATTCAATATTTTGTTATAATTTAATTTTATGTTATTGAGTACATGAGTCATATTTTTTATGAGTTTTATGAATATTTTAATTGATATTTATTTTTACATTTATAAATAAATCCCTTTTCTTATTGTTATGTAAATTTTAGGTGAATTATATCACAATAAGATATTATTGTTAAATAATACATATAAAAGTTTGAATGTATATTTATAGAATATCAATTATTACATAAATAGCATATACAATGACTAACACCATTTCTATAATAATCATTGTTTATAATAATGAGGCATTATTCCAAAAACATGCACGAGAAATGAATTCATTTTTATTATTTAATGTGGGAGACATTTTAATGGTTATTCAATTAATAAATGAAATTTCATTATATTATCTATACTGATTTCATTATAGTATTATTGTTATAATTTGGTGGAGGATATTGAATTAGAAGGTTATGTAACATAATTAAAAGGGTAGGTAATAGTTATTTTGATAAATATGGACCTTCTCTTAAATTACTGTTTAAAAATATAGGTATTCACGAACTTTTATACAAATACAGTATTCCTAATGTGTTTATGGAATCTATAATAATTAAACTAGTATGTATTTAGAGGAATTATGAAATTTTTTTGAGACTTGGAGTTGAAGGAATTTTTCATCTATTATAGGTGATAAAGTGCTAAAAATCATTGGAAAATAATTATAATTAAGGGATAAAAATATAATTTCATTACAGTTAGGGGGATTCATTTCAGTGAGACATATAGGAATTTCTTTAACACCTCAAAAAATTTATTCTAATTATTCAATGATTCAAATTAAATATGTTCAACTCTAACACATTAGAATAAATCTTTTAACAGATGTTAATTATAACTGAAATTTAACCATGGTAATTATTTTGTCACTAAAAATATAAGATTGCCTTTCCTAAAAAATTTTAATTTGATGAATCCAAATTTGAAATCAATTTTCTATAATCCAATATATCAATATCAATGATTAATCTTCTCAATTAAATATATAATATTTTGAATAAGAGTATTTATTAAAAAGTAATATAAAATATTTCAACTTAATAATGTTATTTATAATTGCTAAATAATTAAATTAGTTCAAATTTATTTATATATAAAATTAAACACCATATTAATATGTATATATATATATTTCAATTTTTTTTAAATGTTTCATTTATTTAAAAATTAATTGTGATTTTACCATGGAAACTAATTTTTACCCATGAAAATATATTTTAATTAAATAATAAAATACATCGTATTATAGAATATAAAAATAATGATTCCCATTAATAAATAAAATTTAATATGTAAAATTTAAATTTCAAATAATTGTTAATTTTAACATTGTATCATCCAACACGTAGACATATATTTCTATAAATTGGGTAAATTTTATTCATAACATTTCATTATAGGATAAATTTATTATTGTAAAATAATTTGAAGATATAAATTTAGATATTTTAAAAAAACAGGTGTGGAATCAAAATATTTTAAATTTATAATTTTATCAAAATAATATTTTAATAAAAATATAGACAAAAAAATTTATATCAACATATTACAGATGGTGTTTAACATAGGTCCCCATGAGAAATCATTAATTTGCGACCGTTTTTTTTTACGAATGGAATAAATCTCATCACAAATAGTAAATTAGAGATGTTATTTTCAATAGGTTGTTTATCCTGTCACAAATAATCAATTATTTTCAATTGGAATAGACACCCCATCGCAAAAACTTATGCACAGATTGGTGTGGTTTACATTCCAAGCTGGGTTAAATGGTACATGCGATGGGTATGCATCGCCTGTCACAAATGTTGGGAGGTGGTATGATCTAGTAGATATATAATAAGTTAGATATTAAAATTATGAAAATTATACTATTTTTATGTAACACTAATTATTATATATATATATTAAATTAAAATACAATGGAAACATATTTTTGTTGAAAAAAATGGATTTTATTTCTCTTTAAATTCCAAAATTCAAAATGTGTAAAATAGATGTGATAAGACACATATTATATTAATAATTACCAAAGGAGTTCATCCATGATTCTAGTTACATAGACCATCTAAATCTCTATGTATGATCTAAGAATAAGGTATGCTCTTATGGCAGTTGAGGGATGTTATTATGCTTACATGGATCTCGTTGAAATTTCAATATATTTGGACTTCTCTCAAATATGATGTCACTCATACCATAATTATTTGATTTCATATTGTGTTTGTTCTATGGAAAACCCAAATGAAGCCTCTTCCTTTCCAGGCTAAGACACATGAGCTTCATAATTGATACATTCATTTCCAAAGAAAATGTATTTAATTATTCTTTAAACATTTCAAATTAAAATTATAGATTTTTATATTCCCTATATTAATGGAAATATTATAACTATAAAATTTCAGTTAATGTATCATGATTTTTAAATTTATAGTGGCTAAAAAATATTAAAAATATATATTTATGTAAAATATATAAGGAAATCGTGAGCCATTATAATAAACTAACCGATATGGTAAAGAAAGCGATTCATCCTCGATAGATATAGCATAGTGAAAACTCGACCTGATACTCTAGTTTCAAGAACTAGTAGAACAGAAAATGAACTGGAAAATATAGATGAATACAAACATCCAAAATCAAATAGTATGTGTATGTATATTTAAAATATTTCATATAACTACAGGTCCTCTAGAGTTCACATATTGGGTGTAAGAATATGATAAATTATTGGGATGAATAATGGTTTTAAAAAATACCATAATAGGTGTGATTTAGAATACTATGCTTATTTACATAAATATATAAAAATATACTCATAGAATTGTATCAAAAAGACATTGAAAAAGAATATGCTGAGTAACATCATGTACAATATGATTCAAAAATAATAAATCCCTATGGTGGGATGTTTGAAGATAAATGCACCTACATAGATCCAAATACTCAAAATATTATATGTCTAGGACATGAAAACCATGAGGCACCATTGATCATGTAATAAGATTCATGACATAAAACTCATCTTATACAATGGTGGAGATTTTTATAATGTTATAAACTAATCATTCTCTATGGAAAGGTGGAAGCACTATATTGTATTCATCATTAAACACCGATCATAATAAACCTAGTAAATCATTTGATCGTATACCAATACAAAATTTTATATATACACACACATATATATTCCTTCTATCATTGCATTAAATTTTGTAAATTTTATAATTTATAAAAAAATTAATTCATTTCATCTTATACACAATAAAAATATAATGCGGACACGATGACATATATTATAGTATTTTTCATTTAAAAAATTGAATTTCAATTCACATTAATATAACATTGGATTGTGAAGTCCACATTAATCACAATAAAGATTCCAAATAATTAAATAACATTTATTTTAATCATATAGTATAATAGAATAATTATTCTCCACTTATTATGTTAGAGAAACATTATATATAATCAAATTTATGATTAAGAAATAATTCAACATCCAATAAATATAATAAGAATAAGTCATGGGATCTAACATAAATAATAACTATTTTTCATTAGAACATTACTAATTGAAATAAAATGAATGTTTTTGTTCATATTCCATATATACCAGAGCAATCCAAGATAATGTGTTAATGTTGGTGTAGGTTATTAATTAATGATTCCCATTTATAACTTGAGTAATTATCAATTTACGTTCAATAAATATAATTTAATATATAGAAAAAATAAATCTAGGCTTGAATTAAATAAATTGTTTTAATGTAATAAATTTATTTATAAAAAATATGCTGTAAAAAATTATAGAAATGATTTAGTTTAATTAAATTTTTTAATGGTGGAATCGTATAAAAAATAATGAAAAAATCAATGATTTTATGAAAAATAAACCAGTGAATGTTTTCAAAATATAGAATCCATATTGGGTTAGAACCAAATTAATAGAAATAAATCAGTTTAAGGTAAACATCATTATTTTAACTAGACATAAATCCAACTGTTATCTCCTGCAAATTCCAGAGGGCACATCATAACTTAAGATAATGGTCATGATTTAGGTTTCCATGACATGGTCAGAGATTAGTTATCGTGGTTTTCATATGTGGGTGAGTGCATATGATGCATTTAGGGTAGAGGAGGCCTCATTTTAATAGTGTGCAAGGCATGGTGGTGATGGTTATTCATGTTGAGAAAGTGGTGGGTTGTAGTTAATAATTCACTGGGGATAATTTTGGTACTAGATGATATTAGAGGGAAAATATATGTTTATCATGGTAGTATAATTATACCATTGGTTACGATAGTAGTGAGAAGTCATCGGTTATGTATATTGAGATCCATCATCATAGTGGTTCTCAGATTAGGGAGGTGAGAGTTTATTTGGAAAACATGCCTTCAAGTGGGGTTCCATTGAGAATGCACACAATTCATGCCATTGAGGACGAATAAAATTATATCATATATTATATATTAACCATAGCTAATTTGATTATTAATGATGATAGGGTATATCTTCCTACATTTAAACCATGAACCCTGTAATTCTGCAATTAAACATTCTAGATAATAATATATGTGTGATTTGGTCATAGGGATTAATGTGTATGAACTAGGGGAGATTTTTTTTTGTTTTTCTAGTCATTGGGACATATGGTATTTGTGGGGGCATTATCCTTTGTCCTATGGGTCATTTATTCGGGTTCCCTTTCAACCCAAATAAAAATGGGATTATAATGTAATAATAAATACCTGAAAAGTCCTTTGGGGTTCAGTATATAATGTTTTAAGAGGAATTATTTAATTTATAAGGGATCGTCCAATATTGTGAAAATGATTATTAATCAATATATGGGATGCAAAAATTATAATCTTTTAGATAAATATATAGTTTCTTCATAACCATTTTGAAATTTTAAAAAATTCTTCCAATTTCCTAAAAACATTTTAAACATATGCACCATTTTTTCCCATCTTATTAAATTAATTTTATTGAAAACTATTATTTTCATCAAAAAATTTAAATCATAGAAAATATTTTCTCCAAAATAATAAATTATTCATTAAAACTGACAATAAATGAAATAATTTCTGTCATAAATTGTGTGTAAATTGTTTAAATTTGTTTGATTTCATATCAATACCATCATGTAATAAATAATCAAATAATTTCATTCGTTAAAGTATAAATTTAACAAAAAACAATTAATACTATGATCTAATATTAGTAAAAATAATTTGATATTCTATTTATTGTATCAAAGGTTATATTTTTAGATTAATTATTTAAATATATAACCAATGTATTTAATGAAATATAAAAATTTATTCATTAATGATGCATAAAAAATTATTCCTATTAGTTTAAGAAAAATATTGGAATATATATTCTTTTAATGTCATTAGGCCTTTTATATGGTTCAAACTAACACATATTTAAATATACATGATGAGTCCAGACATTTATTCCAATTAAATCATAAAAACATCTAAATAAAATAAAAACACATCCCATATCCATTTATAATAAATTTTCATTGAAACAAAATCTATAATATGGATATCCCAATTCAAAAAAATGAAAAAGAAAAAATTAATTAAACTAGTTAGAAATAAAAATAAATACCTAACTAATGTCGAACAAATAATCCTTTCATATAAAAATCTTATGAAAAAACACTATTAATATCTTCTCATAATAGTAAATCACCAAAACAACAATAAAACATTGAATAATGACTTCTTTAACCAGTACATGTGTGGAAGATAGTGGATTTTCATTAATATTTTAATAAAATATATAATTATAACGATCATTATTAATTAAGAATTTAGATGTAGATTATAAGAAATATAATATAGGAGGAGAGGGGATACATTTTATAAATTTAACAGGAATAAAACTTCTAAATCAACCATCGATTAATGTTTCTAGATGATGGTAAATGGATGAATAAGATCCATTGTGGGGATCTTAGCTCAATGATAATTGAATGGATCTATAAAATGTTATATTGGGGGATAAATAGTTTTAAGAGAAAAATATTAGTCTTCCCTACGCTAAAAAAAGCCATAAGTGTCATGTTACCCAATCAGGGTCCATAAAGAACCAAGATAGGGACCACTAGTTAAATGGTGTCACCTCTAGGCCATTAGGGCCACTAACAATTTCACTATTTACATATTTCCACCTATATACCAAATATTATAGGATCCACCACCATTAAATGCCATGAAATCTCTGAACTAATAATGAATCCTTTATCCACAACCAAAATTATCTATGAATTCATTCTCAATTACACAACATTAAATTCAAATATCAAATATAAAACTAACCCCTCAACTAGAATGAAATGTTTTAATATCATCATCTCATACCTCGCTCATGCTATTAAAAATTTATTTTATATCAAATCACCAATACATGGGTTTTAAGTTTCTCTAATCCCTATAAATTATTATCCAAAATAATTAAATGGGAGAATATTCTTCAATGACTCATTACACCTACGTGTTTAAGAAAAACACAATGGAAGTGAAATATAATGCTAAAGAACAATCAAATGTACCTCCAATTATTAATTCATATAAATTTTTGCCTATATTACTATAGACATAACATAAAAGATATATAATGTCACTAAATGGCTATCATATCACGAATATATTACCCCAATAATATGGAATAATTTTTCATATATTACCCATCTCATTTCTCATACATAACTCCAAAATACAATAAATATATATTAAATAATAATTTTTGAAATAATTCTTATTCATACCAACATCCTTGTTCAATAATTTCTATAATATTACTAATAACTCATATACTATTTGAAACATCAATCTTATTTAGATACACTCACAACTGACAAAATCAACAACAACAACGTGATATCACTGACATAACAACCGTTCTAACAACAACAAGATATTATTTATATCAAGGTATTCTAAGCCATCAGAATTACCATATATATAATTATGTTTCACTTCCACTTTACTCAGTTTATAAAATCTACATAATAAATAAAACATGTTTTCTAATTCCATTTCAAACCACATATTAAAATATTATTTACAATTATCCATAAAAAATACAATTATTTTTCAATAAACGAAAATAATTAAAATATATGGGAAATTAGTCGTTCACATTCAAATAATTAATGTTGTAGGAGACCAATTATTATAATTTCTTTAGATAAAAAACATGATGTCCACACAATTTTTCTAGTGGAATCTATTCTTTTTTACATTTGAATATTATCTACTGTAAAAATATAAGCATAATTTTAAATTATTACATTTGTATATCAAAAATATAAATCACCATAAAATTATCACACTGTGATACTAAATTGAATTCCTATAATTCTATTAGTCACTTTCTAGAAAGAATATGTAAATATTTTAAAAAACATGATTAAAAAATTACAAATAATTAAAAATCTATCAAGTAATATCTATAAATCAATAGAACCATTTTTATTAATAGAAATTACTAGCATGGAATGAATTTTTTTGGAATGGGTTAGAAATATAGTTTTTTTCTATTAATATAGAAACATGAGTATGATTCTCCATAAAAGACTAAAAATAATCCATATGATTACCATAATTATTTAAATCACCTGTTATATGTTATATATGAATGTGTTGAAGGTGATATTAATTTTTACAAATAAAATGAAAAGTAAAATTATTTTATATAAATATATATATATATATCATAATTAACTATGAAATTTATAGTGCCATGAGTGATAACATATAAATGACCAAAATATTACCATCAACTACTCTAATTAAAATTTAAAGGTTATAAATTATGGAGAGATGGGTTGTAAAAATAAAGACCTTATCAAAATAGGTAGTTCATAGCTAGCTACCAGGACATCTCTAGTTATTTTATATTCTTACATAAATTGGGTTTTGATTCAATTTTATTGGTCACATCTCAAGTGTCAACTATCATATATCATGTCTACTCTGAACATAAAAAATTTAAATAGATTTAGGAGAGAACCAATATGATTTCCACATTGATTATAAAATTATATAATTATCATGACCTTAATTATAAAATGATATTTAAATCTAGTCATCTGTAAATATAGGATAGGGTCTATTGCCATAGGTTTCATAGTACAGTTTGGGTGTGATTTGTCTTCTAATTATGGATAACTATTAATAAACAAGACAATACTACATGAATAAAATAAATTTCAAAATTTATATTTTACTAACATATATGATTATGAATACATATATAGGTCTATGGTTTGTTTGGATATATAAAAAAACAACCACATCCATTGGTTCTGTAACTATGTTAAACATAACTCAAAACTGAATATTTTCATACACAGTGTAAGTAGACTTCCAACATCTATGAGTACCTATCAATAACTATAAAACTACCATGGTATTACATGTTCAATAGAATGTTTATAAACGACATTTCCATAAAATAATAATTCGTAAGAAAAATTAGTTTCCAGATAAAATTATTTACCTCAAGAATTTGATTTCAATAAATCTATTCATTTAAATGAATGAATATTAAATATTCACAAAGTTATATAAAAAATTCGAGGAGATGGAATATAGTTACTAAAAAAATGTAATATTAATCTTCAATAATAACTCCTTATATTGGGGCTCCTATCATGGTATAACAACATTGAATCAAACACTCAAAATTTGAGATGACTAAGATATAGAAACAATGATGCTTTTGTGAGGGACAAATAAGTGTTAGGGTTCAAAAACAATTAGTTTGAATGTGGATGTTTTTAATATTATAAAGGGAATCAGACCATTCCATTGAAAGGGGTTTGTTGTAATCTATATTTAGGTTCCATCACCTACCACATTCAATATCATATATCATTCTAATTCATGGATACATGAAATGAAATATTCAATATATATAAATTTATGTAAAATTATTTCAATAATAATATATTTTTATTGGTAATTAATGGTATATTATAACCGTTACAAATTAATATTTAATTTTTATAATCTTAGTAACTTCTCTATTTTATAAATTTACTATGTTATAGACCATGTGTAGTATTTTTCATTTACCAGAAATTCTTAAACATTATCATACCGACCCATTTAGCCTATATAATAGTGCTAGGGGCCATGTTCCACCATGTCATAGGCGCACCTCCCCAATGAAATAGGTGGAACACCAGTAGAAAGGGTGGGAAGTGGTGATAGTGCAAAATATATACTCTTTTCATAATAATAATTTTATAATTTAACAAAATCAGAAAAAAATTACCAACAGACATTAATCCAGTAACCCTTATATTGAGGATGCACATCTGTAACAACCCAAGCTTCCATAGTATGATTTTTTGTGAATAATACAGTAGCGTGTGTTGTAAGCAACTTTGAGTTCTAACACACCACAACCAATCAAACTAGACGTTATGATAGTAATACATTATCTTGAAATTTTATAGGTTTTATCTTCCAAAATGGACTGCATTTTTGGATTTTTAATATCGAAATTACCTTAGGGTGATTTTTTGTGTATTTTTATGAAACATTCAATTTTTGATGAATAGTGAAAAACTATAATTTAATGTTTACAACCAAATTTTTATTTAAATAATTATTTATTTTATTTACATTTATATTAGGTCAAAATTGATACATAATACCTATAAAATTTCAATGTAATTATTTGGAGTACGTATATAATAATTTTAGATATATAAAAATTTTATTGAACTTTTTACCATCTTTTACCCACCTCCTAGGAGCATTTGCAAATTTACATAAAACTTATTTTTACCGCTTATATGAGTTTAATTTCAAAAATACAAGAGGGACGGTTTATATTAGTTAGTAAAATGTTGTTCAATATGTTGAAAATAATTTTTGGTGAATAGTAACTTTTTAATTTTATTTACCACGGTTAAAAGTAAGTAGGGTAATTTAGGGTAAAACATTTATTATTATTACCCTAGCACATGTCAGAATTCAATTGAATAAGTTTAATTTGACCAAAAACAACCTTAGTAATAACATATGAACCTTTAGTTCCACTTGGGTTAGATTAGGACATTTATTATTATTTAATTCAAAGAAGAGTTAAAAGTATAAAATTCAATGGTTAATAACCAAATGATTTTTAATAAAGGGTTACACATATGATAAGTATGACTATAAATATTCGCTATAAGTATAAAATAATTTCCTACATAATGGTATTTTATAAATAATTTTTAGAAAATAAATAATTAAATTTATTTATGACACAATGATGATGCAGTAATTACCTAATAAATTAAATATTAAAATAATTGCTAATATAAATATCCAAATAAATGTAATTTGAGACTCTTTATCAATTAAACTAATTTTATAGTTTAATATGACTGGTTAGGGTTGGATATATGCATTTATTTATATATAATAGTGATGTTATGAATTAAGAAAAAACAAAATACTAAAGAGTGGCAAAATTGACATAAAAGAGTTTTTGAAACAAATATTATATTATTAATTGATATTCTATTTCTAAAAATCTATGGTTTGACAAAAAGACTTATATAATGATATATTTATCATTAATGAACCACTTGGGGTTCTCTTGTATAATTCATTGTACATTTATTAACCATATAATATAAAAATACAAAGAGACATGGTAAATGTCAAACTGATTAACTAAGAGTTAAATGTAAAATATAAAGTTATCCTAGTGACCAAAACATATCTAAAACCTATTGGTTGAGTTGTTTTAGACCGGTCCCCCCATTATCCTTTATATAATATATTTTGGTGCCATTATAAACCGAAAAAGATTTTATTATAAAATAATATTTCTAGCTTTTCCTAAGGTGTCCCTCACCCCTCTTATAAAAGCGTACTCTCCCTTCTGTCTAATTCACACCTTAAATTCCATTTTGAAAGGATTAACCCTATAAAAATACCCTCTCAAATTTCCTACCTTCATCCTAGAGGCCTTCCATTAATTATAAATCCAACCTATGTATCCCTTTTGATCAAATCAAAAGGAAGAACTCGAAGAACATGCAAATATTTCATCACATCTTTCACGTTCCTTTCTTCTTCCACTTTCTATTTCATTTTTGTTTCCATTATAAAATAATAAATTATGTGTATTATATATAATTTTATTTTATTATAAATATGTTACAACCATATTAATTATTCAATCGATATTTTGAAGGACATGTCACCATACCCGCATACGTAGGACTTTCCGTCTCCACGTAGCGGTGTAACTGTTACTCAACACATTATTATTTGGAGGGGGATAATAATTTTGTTTAATTGATGAAAATAATAAATATAACATGATATTGATTCAGTATATAAGATATTAAATCCAATTATATATCATTTTAATATCCGTAGAATGATATTGTCGCTCGTGCGTACGTACAGATTATCGTCTCCATGAACATGATGAGATTCATTACCCATCATATCCATTCAAGACTAATTTTAATTAGATGATTAAATATAATGTTTAAAGACATAATATCATTCATAATATCAATAAGATAAATCCTATCTGTAACAAGCACTACTTACGTAACAAATCATATAATGGAAAATGAACCAGTTAACACCCGCAACGACGATAATACTAAGATATTATTAACAATGCTTTGTGAAAAGATCATATATGGTATAATATTAATGTATATTATTTATTTATGATTTTATTAAAATTATTTCACCATTATATAGGTTGTTAACCTAACCTCTACTGAGGAATTGTAAAAGGTGATGGTTAAATTCACAATCTCTTTATTATCCAAGATTGTTTTTACTTAAGTATCTAATGGGACTTGTTTATCATCCACATCCATGTTTCAAAAAAATGAAATCCAAAACATTTTTAATATTTACTATAATATGGGTTAAATTAATTTATACACTTTTTTGAATTTTTATAAAATGGTTTGCAATGGATCATTACATCCTTTTCCAAACAAGGTACCTTAATACCTTTTCGACAAAATTAAGGTAAGAATGCTTTTTTTAACTTATATGGAAGGTGTAGGTATTTTCCTCCATTATAACATCATCGAAGCATCCCATAAAATAATATAAGATTATTTTTAAACATATATGTTTTCTTTATAATTATGTTACTTTGAAATGATTTCAAAATAGAATATGAAATTTATCATAAAAATGTTTTGATTTCATGGATTTTACATTTGTTTGATGTTGATTTATTATGATACAAAACATCCATATTGTATTGAAGGTTTTTTGATATTTTTATTCTGGGTGTTTTATTTCATACCATTCATGGTTTATGGATAATGAATTGACATTTCATATGCCAGTTTTAATTCGAATGTTTATGTTATGTTTAAACCTTTTCATATGAGGAATTCATTGGAGTTGTATGTAATGGGTGGAGCCTGCTATAGATCCTCGATGCATCGGTAGGTCTCATGAGAAAAAAATAGTGTCTTGGGAAAAGGCCTTGACAAAATCTAATTTGTAGTCTTCACACATGGGCTTGACTATGTGGTTATAAATGTCTGGCATTATACATTCCATCATTTTGAAAGCGGCTGTTGATATTAAATTTGATTATTTGACCAGTAGAATATCCAAGTAATTAAGTAAATGGAATTATTTTGATTTATATTTTCCTTGTTATGATAAATTTTAAGTTGAAAAGTCTTTTTTTAGTTTTATACATTTCCTTAAATGTTTATGCTTATTTATGAAATTTTCCGCTATATTGTTATCTTTACTGAGCATCTAAGCTCACCACTTTCTATTTTTTTAATTTTCCTAGGAGTTGAAGAAGTAAATTATGACTGACCTATAGGGATAGTCTATGGGATCTCAGTTTTGTTTATGGAAACAATATTTTTGTAGTTTTAAATTTTATGAAGTAATGTAAACCTTATGAATGTATCCAGTTCATCGAAGGATACTAATCTAATCGACCATTCGAGAATTGATCTTTTGTGATCATGATAATGTCTTCTAATAATGAACTGAATCTGGGTAACTAGATTTGTGGTGTTAAAGTTTATATCATAGGAAGTTTATTATAAACCTTGGAAACTAGATTTAGATAAACATTGATTAGAGCACATAGCCCTAAGATAGACATTGAGGAATAGTATAGAAGAACATCCTAGAATTTTGATATTGTAGAGATTTTGTGTGTTTTCCATGCAATACATCCTGGTTTAGATACTAGTAGGTAGAGGAAGCTCTGGATCAAATATACCTAGGGGTAAAACCCAAAAACACTGTTTTGAGCTAGACTCGAACGAGAACTGGTGCACAACAACGAGCATTGTTGCACTCTTGGTCACGACACTCCTATAGGATATGCTTAAGATAATTTTCATTTTGTTTAAAAACCATTATGAAAGGTTTATGAGTATATACTTATTACTTGAAAACATTTTTATCATAATTCTATATATCCATAAACTGTTCAATTTATGATAAGTTTTTTACATGTTTGGATTTATATATTGTGATTCATAAACTAATATAGTGTATGCCACTGTGAAGAAATGGAGCCTAGTGGAAGGAATAGAAACCATATCGATGAACACACTCCATGTAGGGATTTCCCTCTTTCTCAAGATAATTATACTAGATATGGTGATTCAACTGTTTCTTGACCAGCTTATCACTATACTAGGACAACTCACACAGATTATGAATTATAACCTTACCCGTATGGTGCACCCTGATCTGCGGCATTGAGGATCAATGTTAGATCGATTCATGGGGAAACAACCACCAATATTGAATATGGGTACAAATCCACTATTATCTGAGTAATGGATAAATTCCATAGAGAAAATATTCCACTCCTTGGGGATTAGTGAAGGGGAAAATTTTGTCATAGTAGTTTACCACCTCACTAGAGATGTTGATCAATGGTGGTCATTGATTAAAAAAAGAAGATGTTGAAGTATCAAATATGGAATGGAGGGAGTTTAAAAAATTTTCTTAGAAAAATACTTTCCTCAAACCATCAAGTAGACATGGAAATGCAATTTCTGAGTCTGAGGAAAAAGGAGGATGAGAATGTCGTAAAGTACGAAGCTAAATTTTCAAAGTTAGTGAGGCATGCTGCATATTATATATGTAACCCAAGAAGTAAGATTGATCATTTATTTTATGGGTTAAAACCATTTCCCCATTGAGTATTAGTCCTACAATCTATCTCATCGCACGAAGACATTGTATCATGTCCAATCAAGCTTGAAAAAGAATCCTCTATGTCTTACGACATTAAAGCAAAGAAAGGGAATAAGATATCATCTGAACCCTATAGAAATGGAAATAATTTGAGGAAGGAAAAAGTTTTATATCCATCCGAAAATAAATTTTGGAAGAAACACCCTAGTACTTGCTTGAAGGGAATGGGAGTTTTTTACAAGTTTGGTTAAAAAGGACAACAAGCTCATGATTGCAAGGGGAAGAAAGAGGCTTTTGATATTGAATTATAAAATTGTAGTGGAAGGGGGAATTATTAAAATGAATGGCCTAAGAGTTAGGCGAACTTACATTAGAATGGGCCAAGGGATAAAGGTCAAGCATATGCTATCACGACTGCTGAGGTTGAAACTCTGCGAGACATAGTGGCAGGTAATTTAATGGTTTCCTCATGTTTAGAAAATTATTTATTTGATTCTGGATCATCGAATCACTTTATATCTTAGCAGTTTGCAATGAAAATTAAATATTTCCAAATTGATTTAACAAGGGAGTTGGCAGTCAAAAATCCTAAGGGAAGTATCATTGCAACAATCTTTTCTGAATCAGTTCCCAATAAGGCATATAAACATTATTTATGTGTTGATATCAATTCCATGCCCATGATTTAATTTGATATAATCCTTGGTATGGATTTGTTTTCGGACCATGATGTGAGAATTTATTGTAAGAAGAAGGAAGATACAATTTTTTATGATGATAAAGAGTACCTTATCTTTAGAGCAGAAACATTACCACCTAATTAATTTATAGATCAACATATAGTATCTTAACTAAATTCAATTATTGTGGAGGAAGAGAATGAAAAAACTGTGGGAAAGGAAAGGAATGTTCAAATAGAGGATGTACCTGTTGTGAAAGAATATTTTGATGGGTTTCCATAAGACTTACCTGGAAATCCTCCAGAACGAGAAATTGATTTCTCTACTAATTTAATTCTTGGATCAAGGCCCATATCGAAGACACCATATAGAATGACCATTGTGGAATTATTGGAACTGATGAAATGACTAGATGAATTGTGTAATAAGGGATTTATTCAACCTAGTGTTTTTCCATGGGGATCCCCTGACCTTTTGTTAAGAAGAAAGATGGATCTCTATGTTTGTACATTTACTAGTGGGAGATCACTGATATAAAAATAATGATCAATAATCACCTACCATGCATAGATGATTTATTTGACCAATATCATGGAGATCAATATATTTCAATGATTGACCTTCGATCTGGATATAATCAATTTGTGTGTAAAGAAGTAATAACTTCAAAAAACAACATTTCTAACCAGGTAAGGGCATTACGAGTTTATAGTAATGCCTTTTGGATTGACTAATGAACTCTATGTCTTCATGTATTTAGTTAAAAGTGTTTTCAAAGAATATCATGATGAAATATTTTTGGTATTTACTGATGATATCTTGGTAGATTCCCAAAGCTATGATGATCAAGAAAATCACTTGCGCATTATCTTACACTTAGAAGACACAAATAAAATGGGAATTTTAGAAAATGTGAATTCTGGATTCAAGAGATTTCTTTTCATGGCCATATTGTCTCTATGGATGGAATCATTTTTGGTCCTTCTAAGACCAAGGCAATCCAAGAATGGACACCACCAATTTTTATAACTGAGGTACACCGTTTTAAAGGTTTAACAGGTTATTATCAACATTTTGTCTAGACTTTTTCCTAGTCGGATAACCCATTAACAAAGAACACATGAAAAGGGGTTAAATATGTTTGGAAAAAAGATTTTGAAGAATGTTTTGAATAGTTGAATATATGATTATTGAATTCTCCTATCTTGACTCTACCATTGGGGAATGATATGTTTGTTATTTATAGTGATGATTAAATGAAAGTACTTGGTTGTGTCCTTATGATGAATTCTAGTTTTATTCCATATGGATCATGATATCTAAAAATTCAGGAGGAATACAATCCTACTAATGATATTCAGTTAGTAGCTGTAATCATTTCATTGAAGATTTAGAGACACTATCTCTATGGTGAAAAATGTGAGAAATATATTGATCCCAAGAGTTTGATGTATATTTTCTCATCGAAAGAACTCAACATTAGTCAAAGGAGATGTATTGAACTATTCATGGATAGTTATTTCATTATATAGTACCACCAGGAGAAGGAAAATAAGGTGGAAGATGCTTTGAGTAGAAAGGATAATGGAGTTTTGAAATACATGAGAGATGAAAAGGATCCTATATACATGGATCTAGTAATGATAGATATGGGAATCACCATGGAATGTGAAACATAAATTATTTTTCAAATGGTTTCCAAACCATCTTTACTAGAATGGATAAAGAGTTATCAGACCGGTGATGAAGAGTTTCAAAAGAAGATTAAAGCTAGGAATGAAGGGAGATTTAGTGACTTTGTGTATGAAGTTGGAATTTGGAAATTTTAGAAGAGAAGTTTGGTTCCAGATATTCCTTATCTAAAAAGGGAGTTGTTGGATGATGCTCAAAGTTACTATTTCACTATACACCGTGAGATAACCAAAATGTATAGAGACATGAAGGAACATTTTTGGAGGAAAAACATGAAAAAGGAGATTTCTGATTTTGTGTCATGATGTATGGTTTGTGAACAAGTGAAATTTGGAAAGCAACAACCCGGTGGAGTCCTGCAACCTCTTTCCGTACCTGAGTTGAGATGGGATAATATTATGATGGGCTTTGTCATATGACTAAAAAAGACTCCTAGAAGGAATGATGCAATATGGGTCATTGATTATCATCTTACCAAATCAACACATTTTCTTAATATAGGGGATGATTTACCACTTGAACGTTTCACAAGACTATATATTCATAAAGTTTTAAGATTTCATGGAGTACCACTATCGACTGTTTATGAATGTGATCCCTAATTTAAATTATGGTTCTGGAAAGGTCTTCAAAAAACCCTGGATATTGAACTTCATTTGAGCACTGATTACCACCCCTATACTGAAGAACAATCAGAACAGACTATTCAAACCTTAGAAGACATGTTAAGATCATGCTCACTTGACATTCAACGTATGTAGTATAAATATTTAAATCTGGTATAATATTCCTATAACAATAGCTTCCATTCAAGTATTCATATAGAACCATATGAAGTGTTATATTTAAAGAGATGTCTCACACCAACCTATTGGGATTATTTTGGCGACAAAAAACTCGTAGGCCCAAAATATGTGGAGGAAACGATGAAAAAGGTGAAGGTAATCCAAACCCAAATAAAAAAAACTCAATGAAGGCAGAAGAGCTATGCCAATAACCGAAGGAATGTTTTGGAATTTTAGGTAGGAGATCATGTTTTCTTGAAGGTATCTCCATGGAAGGGAGTTATTCATTTTTGTAAGAAGGGAAAATTGAGTCCCTAATACATTGGACCTTTCGAAATTATAGAACGAATTCAGGCTGTAGCTTACCATTTGAAAATGCCACCAAGTATTTCAAATGTGCACTATGTATTCAACATATCACTTTTGAAAAAAATACATTCCCGGCCCAACGCATGTACACACCTATAGGGAATTAGAACTGGAACCCAATGTGTCTTATTGCGAAGAGCCAGTCAAGGTTCTTGATACAAGAGAACATGTGTTGAGAAACCGCACAGCTCGTCTGGCAAAATTTCGATGTAGAAACCATAAGAATAAAAAAATTCCAAAAATTCATTGAACCAATAACTTTTATATTGTGAATACACAACTATAACACACCACTCTTCCATGGTACGATTCTCATTTAATAATACATTAGAGTGTGTTGTACGCAACTTCGAGTTCTAACGCACCACAACCAATCAAACTAGCTGTTATGGATAATAATAGCCACTTTTTGAAATTTTATAAATTTTTACATTCACAATGGACTTCATTTTTGGATTTGGAATATCAAAATTAGATTAGGTTGAATTTTTGGTTTTTTTTGAAAACATTGAATTTTTGATGAATAGTGAAAAAGAATGAATTATAGTTTAAATCAGAATTTTTATATAATTAATTATTTCTTTTATTTTAATTTATGTTAGGTAAAAATTAATTCATAATACCTATAGAAGTTTAATGTAATTCCTTGGAGTATGTTTATAATAATTTTTGATATATAAAATGTTTATTGATCTTTTTACCGCCTTTTACCCACCTCCTAGGAGTATTTTCAAATTTACATAAAACATAATTTTACCACTTCTATGACTTGAATTTCAAAAATCTGAGATACACGGTTGATATCATTAAGTAAATTTTATTCAATAAGATGAAAATACTTTTTTGATGAATGGTATCTTTTTTACTTTTATTAACAACGGTTAGAAGTAAATAGAATAATTAAGGGTAAAAATGATATAATTTTTACTCTAACACGTGTCCTAATTCGATTGGGTAAGTTTATTTTGACCAAAACCCACCTTAGTAATAAAATATGATCCTGTAGGTCCACATGGATTAGATTAAGAGATTTATGATTATTTAATTCAAAGAAGAGTTAAAAGTGTAAAATTCAAAGATGAATAACTAAGCCATTTTAATATAGGGAAACACATAAGATAAGCTCGACTAAATATATTTATTATAAAACCAAAAAGTCTTCCTATATAATTGTATTATATTTATATTTTAGATATTAAATAATTAAACTTATTTATGACACAATAATGATGCAGTAATTACCTAATTAATGAAATATTAAAATAATTGATAATATAAATATCTAAATAAATTTAATTTTAGGCTTTTAATGAATTACAATAATTTTCAATGTTAATATGACATGTTATGGTCGGTTAGATGATTTTCTTTGAAGTAATAATGTTGTGATGAAATTAGAAAAAACAAAATACGAAATAGTGTAAAAAATTGATATAAAAGAGTTTTTAAAAGAAATATTATACTATTAATTGATATTCTATTCCTAAAAATATAAGGTTTAGAAAAAGACATATATAATTATATTTGTGCCATTAGTGAACAACTTGGGGTTCTATTTGATGTTTCTAGTATGTTTATTAAACATATAATATAAAAATACAAAGAGACATGGTTAATGTAAAAATATTTATCTAAGAGTTAAATCTAAAAGATAAAGTTAATATAGTGACCCAAACCTATATAAAACCTACTGGTTGTGTGGTTTTCTGTCAATCCCAACATTATCCTTTAAAAAATTCAATTTTCATCCATATGAAACAAAAAATGATTATATTATAAAATAATATTTCTAGCTTTTCCAAAGGTTCCCATCACCCTTCCTATAAAAGAGCACTACCCTTCTCTATAATTCACACCATCAAAGCCATTTGGATCGATCAAAACCTACCAAAATACCATCTCAATTGTACTCCCTTTATCCTAGTGGCCTTCCTTTAGTCAGAAAGCCAACCTATGGAGCCATTTGGTTCAAATCAAAAGGGTGAATTCAAAGAAGAGGTGGATATTTCATCACCTCTTTCTAATTCCTTTCTTATTCCACTTCATATTACTTTGTTGATTCAATTCTAAAATAATACAAATAGTATATTATATATATTGTGATGTTATTATAAATATTTTACTACCATATTCATTATTCTTATCAATTATTTCAATGTAATGTCACCATACTTGTGTACGTACGGCTTACTGTCTCCACGTCGTGGTGTAATTGTTATTCAATACATTAATATTTGGATGAGAATAATAATGACGTTTAGTTGATGTAAATAATAAATATTAAATGATAATGATTTTGTATATATGATATAAATTCCAATTATATATTATTTTAATATCAAAAGAATGATATTGTTGCTCGTGTATACGTACAGATTGCCGTCTCCGCTAACTTGGTGAGATTCAGTCACCATCGTATCCATTTAAGACATATTTTCATTAGATGATTAAAAATAATGTTTAACGACTTAATATCATTCTAAATATGTATAAGAAACATCCCATCCTTATCAAACATTACTTATATAACAAATCATATAAAGGAAAAAGAATCAGTTAACACCTAAAACGACAGTAAATCTAACATATAATCAACAAATAAATGTTTAAAGATCATATTTTACACCATATTATTGTATATGATTTTTTTATAATTTAATAACAATTATTTAACTAGTATACATGAGGTTATCCTACCCTTGACCAATGAATATTAAAAGTTAAGTGTTAATTTTGCAATAACGTTATTATCTGTGGCTGTTTTTTTGTATGTCTCTATTGGTACCTCTTTTTCATCCAAATCCATGTTTCTTAAAGATGTATTTCAAAACATTTTTACAATTTACTAGAATATGGGTTAAAGTCATTTATACCCTTGTTTGACTTCTTATAAAATGGTTTGAAATGAATCTTTCCATTGTTTTCCAAACAACGTACATCATGACCTTTTCGACGAACATAAGGTAAGAATGTTTATTAGGATATACTGTAGGTGCATTTATTTTCCTCCATTATAACATCATCCTAGATTCCTTTACAATCTTATAAGAACATTTTAATATATAAATGTTTTCATTATAATTAAATTACTTTTAAATTATTTAAAAAATATAATGTGATATTTCTCTAAAAAGGTTTTGATTTCAAGGATTTTAAGTTTGTTTGATATTGATTTATTATTATAAAAAAAATACATATCTTATTAAGGGTTTTGTGATATGTTTAACTGTGGATGTGTTATTTCATACCATTCATGGTTTATGGATAAAACGTTGACATTTTGTATTCCTGTTTTAATACGAATGCTTATTTTATGTTTATACCTTTTCATATGAGGAATGCATTGGACATAATAAGTGACGGGAGGCGCTCGCTATAGCTCCTCGATGCATCAGTAGGTCTCATGAGACAATCTACTATCTTGGAACAGGGCCTTGACCATATATTATTTGTATTATTGGCACAAGGACTTGACTACATGGTTATGAATGTCTGGAATTATGCAGTCAATATTTATGAAATTGGCTATTGATATTGCATGTGATTATTCGACTAGTAGAATATCCATGTGAGTATGTAAATGGAATTAATTTGATTTGTATTTTCCATATAATGATGATGTTTATGTTGAAAACGCTTTTGTTTTAGTTTTATACGTTTCCTTAAATGGTTATGCTTATTTATGAATGTTTATGCTATATTGTTATCCTTACTGAGCGTCTGAGATCACCCCTTTTTATGTTTTATTTTTTCCATGATGTGAAGAAGTATATTATGACTGACCAGCAGGGATAGTCTATGGGATCTCAGTTTTTTTATGGAACCAATGTTGTTGTATTTTTCGATGTTATTATGCAATTTAATCATTATGAATTTATCTATTACTTCAAAGGATACTAAACTAATATGTATTTAGAGACTTGATCTTTTGTGATCATGACAATGTTATGTAACTATACAACAAATCTGGGTAACTAAGGCTAGGGAGTTACAACAACAATAGTGTAAATAGCTAAACATCATGTTCAAAATATCAAATTTCATATTTAATCCATTACAAAATACCATCTAAAAAATGCATTCAAGGTAGGTCAAACTAGATAAAAACTATAGGAGGGATTAATGTCATAGCCCTTAGTACATATACATAATAGAATGATAATATATAAAATAAAACAAAAATAAAACTCCAGATCATGCTAAAACCTCAGGTTCATTGTATGTAAATATCATTAAAAACATATAAAAAATATAGTCCCACTCTAAATCCCTATACATTACCAGATATTAATTCCATAACATTACACACATCCTAAAGGGTCACTGTATAGTGTGAGAAAGAATATAAATAGTCCACCACCAAAATGGGTCTATCCTACTTTGGTGAATATATATGTGTGTACTAAAAATAAATAAAAGGATTATTCCATATCAAATAAATAATATTTCATCACTTCTGATCAATATCCAGGATGAATTAATAGCATCATTCATCTAACATTGGAATAAATGTAGTAGAGAGGATCAATATAATATACCCTAAGCGGTCACATGATGTATAGGGAAATAGATATACCTCAGGATCCAATTGTAATAATATATTTGAACCATGTGCCAAATAACACCTCATTACAAAAAAACTAACAGACATCATTAATTCCCACCAAAATAGATTCATGGTCCCTGAAACATGAACTCATAAATATAATATAATTAAAATTCATGAAGTCCAAGTAACAAAGATAACTACCCACTAAATAATGACACCACCAACTCAATTTCTCACATCATGAGAATCTGTGATGTATATCATACCAAATTGTTCTTGACCAACAAAATCATTTATATTATGAATCAACCCCCAATTGATAGTCTCAATATTTCTAAACCACAAATCCTTAACATCCTCATCAATTTTTATAGGAATCATCTAGAACAATTTCCAAATGTGGAAACTACTAGAGGAATCCATCTATATAAGTGGACAATACCACCTCTACGTCCAAGTCATATGATGTTTACATGACTCCAAATGGCGCACTGGTTAACATTCATGAGATAATATCACAATAAAATTTCAATTTTATAACATATGAAACTACATTCCATTGAGATAAAGTATCTAAACCTGATGGTTTTAAACATATCACTTCACTCAGAACGTTATTATATTTCGATTATCTTGCCTCATAAAATTATTAACAATGTCACCAAACTTATTACCATCATCACTCATTGGATATGGTCATCGTCCTACATGATGATTAATTTTTTCATAACTAACGGCCATCAACATCTCAATACTCTGGACAAGCCCATCTACTTCCCTTGGAACTCAACACAACCAATTTATATAATTAAACATTACAATTGAATTAATTAAACTCATAAGAACCTAATCTACCTGTGGTCTGAGACTCTCACTATGAATGTGTATTTTCATACCATATGATTATTTTACTAAATTGTATGTAATTTTTATCAGGATGAATACATTTTATAAAACCATTATACTAAAATTAAATAATGTGGTTATTTATATTAATTTAGATATGTTTTATTGTTAGGTAATAATTTTCATGTTTAAATAATAACATTAATTATATATTTTGGTTCATTAGAACATGGTTTTTAGTGTAACATAAGATATAAATGAAATTTACATTTTCAAAATAAATTCACTAAATACATAGGTTTTACAATATTCCCACATTAAAATAAATATATTCCATGAAATTATTCACTTTTATCAAACTAATAAGGGTAAATCTATTATATCATAAACATAGGTTCCCTTAAAACATCAATAAATTTGTGTTTTCAACAATATAAATTCACAATCTGAGTGGTATTGTCTCATATAACCTTATATCTGTAATATAGATTTTACAATTGTTATTCATCATCAGAAACATCTTTTTTTAGTGTTATATCATACAGGTTCATTACATATAATGTATCAGCAACATAATTCCTTGGGATAGATACCTAAATCAAATAGTTGACTTGAGAGTGGGTTGGTGGAAGCAACAATTGATAATATATTTTCAAAATATTGTTAATAATTTTAAAAATAATAATTTACCTTGGGATTATTTTGGCCTTCATTTGGAATCACATTTCTTTCATCAATAAATATATTCTCAGAAATAACTAATAAACAAATTTAGGTTATATATTATGCTAAAGACTGTCTTCATAATTTTCAAATGAAATTGTACTACCTATATGTTTTGTTGAATGGATTTTACATGTTCAACCATATCATCTTGTAGATCTTGTCCTAATATCTTTATTACTAAAAATTCATCCAACTACGTTGGGATTCAACACTTATTTCCATCGAGGGCATCACTTAGAACCATATGAATGATTTAATAAGAGATGTTGTTTTTTAAAATCATCACTTAAGGATGGTGTTGATCCCAACCCCATATAAAATCATTAGAAAAATATCTCAACAAATCATCTAAGGTTTGATATGTAGTATTAGACATAGAGTCTTATTGAGGATGATACAATGTTCCAAAACACAAATATATATCAAGATCATACTTAATACTTAACCAAAAACTTTAGTAAACCTTATTTCCATATCAAATATAATGGAATTTAAAAATATACTGATTCTTACCAATTTCATAATATATATATTACAAATATACCGTTGAGAAAAATGTTCTATAGTAGGATTAATGTGTACTTAATTTTAATGATTTCAGACTTCAACCCATAAAACATAATTTCCTTTTGATATTCTAGAGAGTTCATTGAATAAATTCATTGTAATGTTTTCAAATATATATTATGGTATATATAATGTTTTTAGTATCTACATATACATTATTCTCCCAATAATAACAATCTAATATACTAAAAATTGAAAAAAAATTATACAAATACCACCCACCTTGTTTTCCAACCATAAATTATCATTCATATCTCTATCCCTCATTGTATATCCATTCTGAATATAGAATAATGAACTATGAGTTTCATTTAAAATTTCTATCATCAAATCTACTATGAACAGAGCACATACCCATTTCATAATTTTTATCATTCCACCAAGATCAATATTAAGCATAGAAACATTTCTACCTTCATATATATCATTACATATTCTTTCTCCCCTTTTTAGTGATTACCTAGTTTTATGGTTGAACACTAATTTGTGTGAGATAATATGTCTCCACATTCATCAGTATCTCCATATACATCTTTTATAAATCAATAATTTTTTTATCTTCTTTGATCAAAATCATAAATAATATAGAATTATCCTTTAATCATAAAGCATAATCCACCTTATTATCATTATTAAGGTCATAATGTATTGAGTGGTTAATATCTTTAATTAACCCCAACCATCTCCTATGGAACATGTTAAATTATTTCTATATGAATATATACTGGAAGCATTTATTATTAATGTATATATCACACTTTTACCTATAAGGATAATTAATATTTTTTTAATGAATAAAACTCCATTTCAAAAGTCATTACATTGTTTGGGTAAATTTTCTAACGAACCTTCAATTAATTTGTTGAATATTCTATTTCAATATAGTTATATAAAATAACACATCCCAATATATTCATTGTTTAATCACTATATCTTACACACCTTTATCCACTGTTGGGTAATGTAAGAATAAGTACATTCAACATATTTCTCTTAAATTCCATGAATTCTTCCTCACATTCATTAGATATATTATCATAAATCCCTTATATGTAAACTTATTGAGTTTATTGGATAACCATGATACATTTTTCATTAAACACCAATAATATCTCTCCAAAACAAAAAAAATAAGGATCTCCGTCTTTATGGTCTCTATAGAATGTTGATTAATAGATTAGTTTTTTATGGATCCTCTTCTTCACACTCTCCAAAATATAATCTGACAAAAATAATGGGAAATTTTGTTTCTAAAATTCAATGATAATAAATTTGTCAAACAAATTCTCATTAATCAGAAACTCTATCAAAATACTAAAATGATCAACATGAAGTTCCATTATATTTAAATAGATAATGGTATCATCTATAAATAATACAACCATATAATCTATGTCATATATAAATTATATATTCATTCAATCCATGATGATAGTGTGGGAACTAGTAATACCAAATGGATTCAATATGTAATAATATTTTTCATACCATTTACGGAATAATGAATTTTCAATATACCATTTTAGGACGATCAATTCACGATATATAGAACAATGGTCACTCTTGGAAAATTATTTATCTCCAATTATTTGGTTAAATAAATCATCAATATGTGGTATAGAATAATTGTTCTGGATTTTGATTTTTTTTAGTTCCTAATAATCAATATTGAGTTACAAATATACATATTTTTCTTAATAAAAAATTATAGGTACACCCTACGGTGAAAAAATTAGAGAAATAAATCTCTTTTTTGATTCTATTATAGTTGATTATTTATTTATTTCATCTCAAACTAGTCCAATATGTAGGGATTATTTGAAGTAGGTGTTTCACCATGTATGACTTTTATTAGGAACCCAACTTCCGAATTCAGTGGAATACTAGGAAACTCAACTATAAAGGAATAAAGAAACTCCCACAGAATAGAAATAAAATTGATGTTGAGTATCTACAGAATGATTTGAGGTAAAACATAATTTTTAAAAGTGTCATAACCCATAAAATGGGTGAAATTTCCATTGGAGTATCATATTTATCGTCATCCCGGTATAGGATCATAGGATGGTTTAGAATATCCATTATGACTTCCCACCCATGGTAAATGATGTGTGGTTTATATAGAGAAAGACAATCATTTCACATGATAAATTCAAATTAAAATAAAGGAGTAATTATAAGACTAGTAGGAAGAACTTTCTACGAACATTAAATAGATAATGATCTTTGACATCAAATGTGATCATCATTTCGTGAAGGGTTTTCACTGTGAGTTCAAAATCTATTCTTGTTTGAAGAATTTATATACAATATAAAATTCTTAAAATATATAAGAGTTGTTACGTAAAAATAAAAATAATATATTAGTTTTTATAGAGTGGATGGTCGGTACACCATTCACAAAGTCTTTAGTGTACACCTTATTAAAAATAGTGATCACATGTTATTTCCCCACATATCTTTTGTATAAGGTGGATTATATAGAGATTAATCTTTATTCATATTTTTATATAATTTACTGACATCACATAGGTTTTCATCCACTCAATGAACAACCATTCCACACATAAGAGAACTAGTAGTCCCCTTATGAATATTTCCTTAATGTTTCCTTCAAATATTCCAAAAAGATGAAAATCTCATCATTTTCCCCCATGGTTTTTAAATTTTACATTGAATTCTATCATTTTTTTCTTATAAAAACATGATAATGGTGGGTGTCGCCAATATCTAGTTCCACCTTGATTTCATAACAAATATTGATTTATTTGTTATGAAATCCCTTAAAGCTAACTTCGTTTGAATATTTGGTTTTATTCCACTAATTAATTATCCATACATAACAATATTTTGGATGATAACACCTGAATCACACCTTCCAGGTCTTGTAAAACATTCATAATATGTTAAAATAGATACAATACAAATTTTTTTGACTCTAGTAATTCTGTATCGATTTTCATATATATAATAAAAGGAAAGTAGATATTTAAAAATAATATTTAAAACCCCTCCCACTCTTTGGGATCAATTTCGTCCAATTTATTGGTATTCTTGATAATATTCCAACATTATTACACTTCACCTACCAAAATATAGATAAAAATATTAACTATTTAACGATCCAAACACTTTATAATTTAAATTATATTTCAGTCATATTGATACATTTTTCATAATATAGTTTATTTAAATAAATACTAAAACAAGGAAAATCATTTCTCATGATTGGCTCAAAAGAATATTGTTCCCACCTTTTCAAATTTTGATGTCTAATGAAATTAATAGCATGATATTGTTCAGTGATCATTGAAAGTATATTTTATGGACCTCTCCAATAATATTTGGCTGACATGTTGGTATATTATACATTTTATGTTTCATTCCCTATTAACATAAACCCCTTTCATTCCCTACATTTTCAATGACCAAAAAATATAGTAAGAAAAATAACCATTAAAAAATATCTTAATCATGAAAAATCACATATAATATATCTAAATCATTAAAACAACATTTCAATAAATGAGTCATTTATCTTATCCTATGGTATTCATTTTAATTATTCAAATATATCATGACAGTTTATAAAGCGTTTGTGAATTTCCAAAGAATATAAACTATTAGTACCCCACCAAGCGTGTAGTAATGACCGTTGTTATAGAATACGTGGCGATCAAGTCAACAAATGTGCAATTTTATATGTTATTAAACCAAGGAAATAATGTCATAGAGCCTGAATAAAATGTATTAAATTCACATGGATGTAATTTTTTCAAAACAACTGACTCTATCCTTAATTAAAATTCCAAGGCATTTTCATATATTTTGACATTCCATTAAATATATAATCATAATTTATAGTAATATTTTCAAATATTTCTTCAAAATGATAACTAAAACATTCAAATGAAACCAACTATATCAACACATGATTTCATTCCCCGATATAAAATATTTATTGATTAATATTCAATAAATTTAACAAAAAACACATGGGAATAGTAAATGAATAGTGTATTTAGAGACTATATAAACAATCGTCTTATTTTGAGATTCACATTAGAAATATCCCATAAATATCATCTCATATAGTGAACTTCATAAACATTGCCTACATAATACCTATCTTTGTTACCTGGGTAAATGGGCTCATATAAAAGGGTAATATCAAATTCATAGTAAGGGTAAAAAAGGGGGATATCAACATCCCAAGACCATACATGTATGAAAATATGAGAATAACATTTGAAAATCATAACTTATATATCAAGGATCTTAAAATTGAATCATTTAATAAACATTGAAATATCATAAAACATGAATCATAATGAAATCAATGAATATGATCCATTTGAGCATATCTTCAAAAATGACATAGATTAGTGGAATTTACATTAACATAGAATTTGTTTTCATGGATACCCAAAAAAACATTCATAAAATGTTATTTTTAGGTTAAACACCCATTTACCTATATTAATATTGTGATAGGATCTTGTGTACCATATTTTTGGGAGTTGGAAAACATCATGTATTCCTTATTCGTTAGGTATAGGATAACCCCATTTGTACCCACTGACCTCAATGATTTTTATATATTACCTAGTGCATCGGAGGGAGATATATGTCTAAAGTGTCTCAGTATCATTTAATGTTAGTTTGAGAAGATAATAAAATTTCTTTCATATCAAAACCCATAGAAGGTAATCGAGTTTCAAAAAAATTCCTCATAATATAACCCATGGAAAATAAGTTTTTTTCATAATCATCACATTAATTCTTCATAGCATAACACATCAAAAATGATCTGGTTTTAAAAATACATCTTCATCAAAATAATAAACCTTATAGAGAAATAATAAGGAATGTATCCTGGAATCATATACCCAGAAAGGATTATGCAACATAAAATGATTAAATCATATAAAGAATATTATTTTAAAATATCTCTTGGAATATTTATTAATTAAAATAATCATTTTTAAATGTTCTTCAAAATAAAACTTTTTCTCTAATATGAGCATTAAATATTAATTTAAATTAATAAAGTCATATTTTTTAAGACCAATAAAATAATTGAATATCTATTATTGAAATAAATACCAATATTACTATAAAAATAGTAAAGTGAACATTTCATTCACATCTTTAACAGAAATTCATAAGGGCCTTGTTTGGAAAATGACAAGAAAATTAATTTTACCCCAATTTTTATAATTTAAAACATTGGAAATAAATTATTTTATTATTAATTATTGAATGGTGAAAAAATAAGTTAATGAATTTTTAGATACCATCAATATAGATAGAAATGGGGTTTTTACTAAAGAAAGAAAAACATTTGGATTTTACATTAAAAACCTTATTTTGGAATACTGATAACATATGGAGGGTAAAATGAAATAAAAACATTTAAATTAAAAAACATTAACTATATTATAATAAATATCATGAGATTCATGATATTTACATCATATAATATAATCATTGGAAGAATAATCGTTAATAATTCAAATAAAAATGAGATCGTAAAACAAAATATTTACCACTATCATAACATTTGAATTGTAAAACACATAAAATAAATACACATAATTGGATATATATATCACATAAATATCATGATATAAATCATAATATCAATAAAATTTTAATATATACACCATAAAAAATATGTTTTTTAATATGACATGTGTCCCATATAAATAAATGTACAATAAATACCTTAGATTGTTAGTAACTTATGAATCATAATCCACAAAAAAGAATAACATTAAATGTAACATAAAATATAATGATATTAAATAAATTAATTATAAAACTAGTTTAATTGGAATTATATTCACCCTAAAAAATAAGTGGGGAATATACCATGTGTCTCCAATAAATAAATGGGAGACAAGAAATCCCTTAGATTAAGACTTGACAACATTGGTACAAATTATATACTATGGTATAATAAATATATATTTATTATAAATATATTAGTTAATAATAAATACATATCTCATAACATATATGATTTTTAACACCTTTTATTACTCTTTTATAAATAAATACTTGTTAAAATCATGTTTTGGTTAATAACATTTTCATTTTAATGTATTCATTGGTTTTATATTTACAATCCTTTTACATTAATCATGGTTCTACCAAATCCATAGTTTGAATAATAATATAAATATCATTTATTATTATTTACTGTAATCCATTAATGTTATATATTTAAAATTAATTACACTTTTAATGGAGATAGTATGTCGTATGTATGATATAACATTGTTTCCATTTTCTCAATTGATGTAATGAAATGATGTTAAATAAAAAAACCATACCCGATTTATTATTATTTCATATATATGATATATATTAAATAAATTAATATGAATTTCCTTCCATGTAATGTGTATGGAAAAAACAAACAATATATCATCATGAGATGGTCATCGTATTACACCTGAGAAAAGTTATCATATTCACATGTAATGGAATATATGAAATTATATGTGAAATTAGAATTTTGAAAATAAAATTATATAATAATTATATTATGAGTATTTTATACATATCATTACATTCACACATTAGTGGTGGTGATATATAATTATTTACATCTATTTGCGAGGTTCCAGTCCACCATACAAATGATCTATGATATCATTTCCCATTTTATAGAAGAGTAGATATATATTGGTTATTACAATAACAGAATCAGATATCATTATTTGGTATATATTATTGTTATTAAATAATCATTTTCAAAAAATTTTATGGATTTAAATAATGAAATAAATGTAAATCTCATGGTTAATGACTATGTCTCTTGTTCATATAACTCATTAAGGATTACATATAGTGCCTTAATAGGAGGTTTTCATATTAAAAAAATAACATAGACTGTTGAGTTAAAATTAATGAATGGAATTATTTACTGATTTTATGTGATATTTTTTTCAATTTTATAAGTTGGGGAATGGACACTCATGAAATGTGTGGAAGGAAAAAGGAGTACCCAAAATTTAAACATGTGATGATGTTAAAACATGTCTTATTATAGGACCACATACGATATAAGTTTCATATATTAACAACCATTTGAATTTTGAAATATTTATATGTCATTTTACCATATATCATTTTCGTTTAACCCCTAGTAAACCCATTTTATACATAATCCTCCTAATAAAGTTTCTGTATTTTCACTATTCATATTGATCAAAACATAAATTTATTTTTTATAATATTTCATATTGTTATTATATATATCTCAACCATTTTACTATTTTAAATACTAATAATTTAAATATTTAATTTAAAAAATGAATCTTGTAGATTATATAAAAAATGTTTTTTGAAAATTTAATTTTCATATGTATTGAATATTTTAAAATAAAAATACAATATAAATTTTATATAAATGAAAATTTTCATATTAATGACTATATAATGGAAAAAAATCTAATTTATGAAGAATATTAAAATAAAATGGATTATATAAATGTTTTAAATGAAAAGACAATTTTTAATAAAAAAATAATTTTTGACTTTCCCACAATAAAATAATCAATGTCAAAATTTATCAAAAATTAAATCAGAATAAATTTTAACATGTATATATCAAAATTGAATTTTTAATGTACAAATTTATTTATTAAATAATTAAATAGTTAGTTATATTAATTTTTTATTAGAAAATTCATTAACCATTATTTAAGAAATAAAAATTTTAAACCTTATAAAGACTTTATAAAAAATTGCATACTTTTTAATCTATATGATTTTATTCTGTCAAACCATTATGTTTTATTTTTCAAATTTTTTAATTAATTTTAATTCATAAAATTATAAAATCAATTTAATATAGAGATTGTATAAATAATAATAATAATATTATAATATGGTTCTCTAAAACATGCTATTACATCTAATTAATAATTTCAAATTAATTTAATTTTATTAATAAAAATTCCATAAAAATAAAACGTAATAGATATGGGAACATAAAATGACGGATGATTTTTTGTGTTTCATTAAAATAAAATTGAGTATATACGATAAACTAAAGAAGGGGGAAGTGAAAATACTCCCATTTAAGGGGTGTGTGGTTTGGAAGAACAGTTGAAAAATCCTTGTTCCAAAAATTAACACCAAAATCATATGGTTGTGCATAAGGATGTCTAAGAAAACATTCTTACAATCGTTATAACCCCCCATAGATTTTTATTATCCAACACATCCACAATCATGAACATTTAGGAACAATATTAAACTAATAGTTTTCTATCTAGTCTTAACACAACAACAATTTATTACATATTTTTCATGTACGTTTTTCCTCCTTGGAATTATTTTCCTATATTTTTAATAATTTTCTATGGTCTCACTGTTTAGCATAATTGATAAAAAAAGCTCCCTAATAAGGTTATATAAATTACTTCCAAAATCATTTGGTGCTTCAAGATCTAATAAATTAAAAGGGATATAGAAAACATTGTTGACATCAAATCAAATATTATATAGATAAATAATTTATTTAAATAGAAAATATTAAAACACATACCACATTGAAAATTGGGGATATTACATATTATCTAACAAAGTATCTAGATGTATGAGGAGAGATAAAGTAGTAAATGAATCTATTTATAAGTTTGGGAAGATGAATATTGGTAATAAGAAAAAAATTATTACTAGAAATTGTTTATAAATATGAGACCAAAATATTTTAATATAAATTATATTTATATTACATTAATAAATTCTTTTGATTAATATACACATGTCCCCACGATTTTAAAATTAGAAAATTTTGTTCAACAACCCCGAGTTTAAGATAACAGTAAAATAATACATCATTATAATGTAGTTGTAAAATAGGATGTTAAAATTGGTCAATACTAATTATAAAAATATATATTTTAAACATGAAAAGTTGATTATATAATTAGTTTAAATTATAATAATGATAATTTGTGAGAAAATAAATCTATTTAAAAAATACTATTTTTTTAAAATGCAGTTCAATCGTGTTTTTTGGATCAGTATTAAATTTTTTTTAACACTTATATAAATTGAATATGAAAATGTTAATGTAGTTTTTTATATCAAAATTTCCAAATTATCTAATGGTGAATATTTGAGATCATTCAAAAAATGATCATTTTTCAATGAATAATTTAAAATAAAGATTTTAGCTAAAAATCACTTATTTCTATTAAATCATTTACACATCCTACATTTTTTAAGGATCGAATAACAACTAAGGGGGTTGGGGCGAAATTAGTTACTCACATTATATAAGTTTCAAAAAAATTGGAAACTTATCTCACGTAACTGGATAAGAATTATTTTCTTATAAAAATTTAGTAAATAATCATGCATGAAAAGATAGGAAAATAAGATTAGAAAAAAATATTTACAAGGTTCAGCATTAGGATGATAACATAAATCATGAAAAAAGCCATGTCCATGGGTATATGGAAATCCCCTATTATGGTGAAGTTAATAACACTTGTGTCAACTCCAATTAGAATCAATCTATATACTGGTAGGAAATATTATTCAAACTCCCATCAATTTAAATAATTTTTGTGAAACTAAAATTGAGGTAAAAAAGGATAAATAAATTCATTAAAGAAATACAAAAAAAATCTTTCGGAATCCACTTTTTGATTTTATTGAATGTAATATTCTAAACCTTATTAGAATGGATTTGATTCTCTAAATACAATATGTATGGATCTGATTCTCTAAATATGATGAGTCCAGATCTGATCCTTTATACACAATGAGCATGGATCCAATTCTCTAAATATTATGGACACAATAAAATGAACTCTTTCTCAATATAAAAAAACTCAACCTCTGATCAAATTCTCAATATTATATTTCCCATTCTAATGGACTAAATTTTGTATTATCAATTAAGCTAAATTAATATGATCTTCTCAAAATGATATTTCTCATTATGATCTTCTCAATAAAATATTTTTTAACTGATCAACTCAATATGATATCTTCAATAAAATATTGCTCAATCTGATAAATAAACATTCAAGAGTCCAATCATCCTCATGAGTTCTTTGGATGATAATAAATTTCACATTTTTATTTCATTAGAACTAAAAATTTTACCATTGAATGAATGTCAATTTATAATAAATGGTTTAAGAATGTATTTATTGGAATCATAGTAATAGAAAACATGAATCTATAAAACAATCCTTGATAACTCAAATGTCAAAAAATCCTAAAATCACTCATATATAAAACATCAACATTTACTTCATCAATACTACTTTGATATATCCATGATTTATAAAAAATTTAATTTTTTGTTTTACCACCTCAATGTATCATAAAATTTATAGATTTTTTCAGTCCTCTTTGTAATTATCTGAATACAATTTTTATTTCTTTTTCATGGAATCCGATTTCTATTTCTTTCTTAGTTATTCTTTTTTCTCTATCTTTTTAGAGAACCAAAATTATGTATCCTTATTAGTGAATGTGTCTTAATACTATGTATCATCGAATTCCTATTATGATGGAAGTCCCACTATAATGGATATCCCAATACGATGGAATCTCCACACTGGAACATTGAAATTCATCAGGCCTATCAAACATTTCTCTTAAATTGTGGATTTTTTCATTATTTATTAGAAATTCATGAAACAAAAACTATCATATAATATGTATTAGAAATTATGAAAACATTCATACTCATTAGCTTAAAATATTTATTCAAAACTATTCAGTAACAATAAAACTTCTTCACTCATCAACATAATTCTCTCTCTGGTAGCGACAATAGAAAACTTCTAGAGAACAATATTTTCTACCTCTAGTTCATTTATATCCAACGTTATGAATACAATATAGATTTAAGTGATTCAAGGACAAAACAATTCCAACATATAGACATTAGTTTTCATCAAAAAAAATATATGATAAATATATTTGTCATCAAGGATCATTCATATCCTTATTTGGATTTGTTGAGAACCCTCATTAACAACTTTTGCATCCCTTAGAATAGTTTCACAAGTGAAATTTTGTAAAAGATATTGATTTTGACATATATTAATACATATACATTCTCAATACAGAGTATCTACACTTTTCACTACTAGATAATGTAATGATTTAGAAGGAATTTCATCCCTTAGTAAACCAAAAATTGTATGGCCATCTAAGGATAAATGACACTAATATTTCTTTTTCTCTATCTTTCTATTTTCTATCCCACATTTTTTTATATCCACAACTTCATATTTATTAATTAATTGTATTTACATAACATACAATTTTTAATGTTATTAATTCATCTCCCAATCTGTAATCTTACTCCATAGTACGTTGTAGGTTCTTCCGATTGAGGTTTATGAAGACATAGGATAAGGCTTAAAATGGTGTAGCTGCCTCAATTCCTCAAATCATTACTTCAATTTTGATCTTATATATATATATATATATCATCAATCAGATAATTAGTGAAAATTCATTCGATAAAAAAATCTATTGTACCAACTTTTTTTTTATAATGAGAAATTTTATATCATTGTGTTTTGACAAAGAATGTTGGAAATTATACATAGAAATATAAATATCACTATGATTATCACAATGTGATGACCTAGATCCTCGCAGTCCATCCCTTTTCCAATTTTCGGATCATAGTGGTGATGTCTCGGTGTTATGACATCATTTCAATGTGCGAACGATTGGGGCAACTGATCGACCCGAATGATCGGCACGACCGATCAACGCCACCGATCAGGGCGACTGATAGGGGTGACCGATCTGCGAGACCGATCAGTGTCACCCAGCTTTGTCATGTTTCTCTTCTACAGTTATTCTCATAATGCCTCTTTTGGGATTTTCAACTTTTTTCAAGTGGATCAAGGACATTTAAAATCACTTAATTAATACCCAATAAATCCTGTGGGACCTCATCAACAGAGATTTAAATAACAATTAATTCGGTCGTGTGTAACCACCGAACTGCGTGGGGAACTACGATACAAATTTAATGTTGTTCAAATCCCCATATCCTGTAACAACTAGATCTTATCTATATATTGCACTGGAATTTATTCTTCCTTTTTCATCATCATCGCTAGATTTCATTATTCTCAATTCCTTTGGTGTTCCCGATGTCCATTCCCTACGAGTTGTACTTTTCCATGAATCATGGCGCGTGGAGAAGAACTTCGATCATTGATCAATTAGGTAGGGTTTTACTTCGCCTCTCCTTTCTATGTATCATGCAGGGTGGGTACGCTTTTGTCTCTATGGGAATTGACAAATCCAAATATAATGAAGATAATTAATGGATGTTTAATGAATGAATGGGGTGGGATCGATGTTTGTGATGTACTACTTTTATGTTGTTTGTGTTGTGAATTGTGTGTGCCTATTCTCACTAAAAATCATAGTCATTGGCAGTCTTTCCTTGAGCACTAATTAATATGTGTCTTCTATGATGATTAAATTACTAATCATGGAAGCTGGTTAATAATGTAAACTTAGTTGGTTTAAATGTATGTTCAGTAAAACAAGAATCTCTGTGTGACCTCACTGGTTATCAAACAGAAAGAAAAACCTAATGAATTATTTTCCTGAACCTGGATGTTTTCCACTCTGTTTGGTGGTGTGTGTGATGTTATACCTGGTGCTTATGGGATTATGTGAATGGGGATGGGATCCTCTATTGTGGCACAGTTGTTGGTTGTGAATTTTAAGCTATGTGGTTGCTCTGTTGTGACACGAACTCGGCTGGAATCCTCTATCATTGAGAAATGGTGGGTTCCTAGTTTTGGGGATTTGGGGATGTGTCTCTGGTTTTGATATGTCTCCAGTACATCCAGGGTCTCACTTATCCCCTTTTTGAGGTTTTCTTTGGTTCTAGTGCATTGAGGGATATCACTTATTCCTTTTTCGTTGTGACCATACAAGAAAACCGGGTGTGAATGTTTAAATTGCTATTTGTATATTTATTTATTTTTCTCCTATCTTGTGTTTATGCCTGCTAGTTTCCCGGTAGTGAAACATTCACCCTAATGGGATGACTTGAACATAACAACAAGAATGGTTTAGTGGTGAATTAGTTTGGGAATGAGTTGTGACTTGGTCATGAGTGTCGTGGATTCTTTTGTGAATGAATAGACACAAGGGTGTTTGTGATTAGGTTTTGGATCCCCTAGGTTGGGATGATAGTTTTTTACCTATACATATATATGTTGGTTTAATTTTTCTTATTCGCGCCCCACCCAATTTGAGCACATAGTGCCGAACACTCTATTTCATGGGGATGTGGTTTTTCCCAAAACTCCAATGAGTGGCTGGTTATTAGCTCCTTTTCTACTACCTTTCCTGAATATCCCATGACTCTTTGGGCAAGCTGTGATGGCCTGAAGTCCATTATCTTCCAATGAATCTTCGGGAAGGGATGTTGTGGTGGTTGGCCCAGTTGTTTGAGGGCATGTTGATTCCTAAGTGTCTTCAGGATGAGGCTCATGTGTCTTCAGGAATGGTAGTAGTTGTTCTAACCCAAGTGTTTGCAAGTGTGGTTACAGATGAGGTTATGGCCCAGGTGCGTGCAGGTGGGGATTTGGCAGTGGGACTACGGTGAGGTTATGGCATAAGTGTGTGCGGGTGCGGTTTGGCAGTGGGACTACGGTGAGAATGGTGGGATTGGTTCAATGTGTAGGATGTATTCAATAATCAGTGGCAAAGTAGTGCGGGGTACCCAAATATCAATGTTATATTACTATACATTATATGCCTAGCGTTATTTTGGGAACATTCCTTGGTGAGACATGGGTGGATAGTTTTTGCATTCTAGGTTTTTTGGTTTTTCATTTCTCACAGGGCATTAGAATTCCTCTCCACTTTTCCACAAGAGTCTTTGGTTTTCCCTACTGAGTGTAATAGTATGCTCACCCTACGTCTATAAAACTATTTTCAGGTTTCCAGGAGGACTTTAGGGATTGTTCGGGAAAGTACTAGCTCATACCTTGGGGCAGTTGTTGTTCTTGTTTTTCTTTTTCTTGGTACATTACCTTTGGAGTTTTTGTGGCTTGTATCTTTCACTTCTGAACATGCATATGGGAATGATTTACTTTTGGATTTACCTTTACATTCAGCATCATAATTGTTGGGTTTTCTATCTTATCTCTCAATCCAATAAAAATAAAAATGGTAATGCCTTCCATTTTGTGTGATATTATATACCCTTGATGGTGGTCACCACTCCGGGACCTATTGATGGTCGGTTTTGGGGTTCATTATCTCTACTACAACTTAAAGATTGAAGGGTTTGGCAATCTGCTGACCCTTCCCTCCATTTTCTGAAGGCGGTTCATGATAGAATTGTATCGGAGGCAGTGTTGAGAGATAGGATGGAGTCTAGAGTTAGGTATAGTGAGGATTGCATGGGGTGGTACGACAACAGTGTTGTGTGACCATGGTGCATGAATTAGGCCTGGGAAGACCGTCTAGGACACATGATTTTAGGGCCCCCCATGATCAGATGCAAGGACTTCGGACCTACCGAACGACCAAGTGAGGCTACTCTAATTGCAGGGTAGAGACCCTAGGAAAGGTAAACGAATCATAATTAATTGTGTTCTTATGTTTCATGGGTGTCTTTAGGATTCAAAATAAATAACGGAGTCTAAGAAAATATAAGTACAATATTCAACACTACAAGGGATTATGCATTCCTTGTTTACTTTGCAGCTCTGGAACCTTGGAGGTGACCACGAGTAGTGCGGGAGATCGAGGCCCAAGAGGTTGACTTGGCCGATCGGCAGAGGACCAACTGAGAGGAGGAGGATGATTAGTGGCAGAAGACGCTTCGATCCTTGCAATGACAGACCCTCGGGAAGTACGAGTGCAGCACCTCAGAAATGGAGACAGAGAGCAGGCTCGAAGACCTATTGATATCTTTCGGCCTAATTCAGGCTACGACGGAGAACTAGGTTCTTCTATCCATCATCCAAATGTGTGGAGTACTGTGTCACTGGTAGACACATTATCTTGTAGTGAAGAGGGAAGATGAGGTTTTGTGGGATGACTTCGAGAAAGAGTTCGGGCAGAATTCTTCTCTTCCACTATGAAGGCCGAGAAGAGGCAGGAGCTTCTCTCCAGCCTGCAGGGGAGTATGTCAGTGAGAGAGTTGGGGATAAAGTTCAAGGATCTCTTTTTCTTTGCTTTTTACCTATTGCCAGATGAGGAGTCTCGGGCGAGATGTTTAGCGGAGGCACATTGACATTCATATCAGCACGATGTTACCCCCTTCACCCTACCGACATACATAGAGGCGCATAAGAAGGCCGAAGTGGTGGAGAGGATGCACACACTAGGAGGTGTGTCACGAGAGGGGATCCAGTTGGGCTCGTCAAAGTGGAAGGCCGAAAATAGCAGGTGTCCAACATCAGAGCCCTCTAGGTTCCGACCAACCGGGAGCAGGCTGCTGCAGTTCATTTTCAAGTCTTCGGGTCGTCGCCCTTTCCCATCGGGACCATGACCGAGGTTCTTCGTCTGTGGCATCCATGGGAACATTTGAAACCAGTTCCTGGATAGATTACAATATGGTGGGGCTGGGTAGGTCCAGTACCCACCTCAGCAGCAGCAGTTCCCGGCTAGACCCATTCAGCAGCAACAGCTGGGGCAGTGGGCTCCCACTCCGCTGAGGGACAACGTTGTATGAGGAGGCCGACCGTAGGTCTCTTCTCAAGGAACTAGACCTGGGCATGGTCGGGGAGGTGGCCGATAGCCGAGAGGAAGAGGAGTTGTGTGTGGGAAGTTGCATGCCGCAGAGGCAGCATTTCTAGCAGGGCCATAGGTCGTTCGAGGTTCGATCAACTTGTTTTGCACCCTTGATTATGCCTTGTTCGAGACAGTAGCTTCACACTATTTTGTAACACCCCATCTTTCCCATGCTCTAGATTTAGACACTGAGAGACTTGCAGTTCCCCTGGTGCAGAGCACAGAAGTCGGAAGACAGACCTACTTGTTGTATGTTTTTCGTGGATGCAGACTGATGATAGGGCCACATCAGTCAGTTAGGGATCTTCTACAATTGTAGATATAGCCATACGATGTCATCCTAGTCATTGACTGGCTGTTCTCTGTATGTGTCGTCATTGACTGTTTCTGAGGAAGGGTTTTTTTTTCAGAATTGGGTGGCCGACAGGTGACTTTCATCGGCGAAGAGAGTTTCCAGGGAAGAAGCATGTGATGGTAACCCCTCCTCTCCTTCATGGATGAGCTATCAGTGGAGTAGGTGGATGCAGAAATGGTGGAAGTCCCAGGAATCGTTAGTTAATTTATGGACATCACTTCTAGATTGGTGGCAACTCTTCCCCCTCAATGTGATGTTGAGATCGGGATAGACTTGAAACCGGGTGCTCATCCGATTTCGATGGACCCCTATCAGATAGATCCTTTGGAGCTATGGGAGTTGTGGATCCAGATTGACGATCTGATGAAGAAGGGTATTGTTCGGCCAAGTACGTCACCGTGGGGTTCTACAATTTTGATTGTGAAGAAGATAGATGTTGGTATAAGGGTGTTCATAGACTATAGGAAGGATGAACCTGGTGATGGTCAAGAATTTCTACCCTCTCCTGAAGATATACAATCTATTTGACCAGCTGAGGGGAGCAGGTTGGTTCTCGACGATCAATCCGCGGTTTGGATATCACCAAGTGAAGGTGATGGGGGGAGACATCTCAAATACTACCTTCTTGTGTGGATATGGTCACTTTGAGTTTGTTGTCATGTCGTTCGGCGTTATGAATTCACCATATGTATTTATAGGGCTGATGAACTCTGTATTTTGGGAATATCTAGACCGGATCATAGTCATGTTTATTGACGACATCTTGATCTACTCAATATCAGTGGAGGATCACGATGAACACTTGAAAACAGTTTTAGAGGTCCTCCGACAGCACCAGAACTATGGGAAGTTGTGCAAGTTCATGTTTTCGACGTGAGAAGATCATTTTCGTGGGCACGTGGTGTCTGAGATGGGGATAGTAGTGGCCCCATCGAAGGTTGAGGCGGTTGTTTCATGGAAAGCACCCAAGAATGTGGCATAGGTTCGTAGTTTCCTCAGGCTAGAATGTTACTACCGGAGGATCGTGCCCAACTTCTCCCATGTTGTGGCACACTTGACAGCCTTGACCAAGAAGGACAAGGGTTTAGTATGGGATGACGAGTGTGACGCAGCCTTCATCTATCTGAAGGAGAAGTTGGTTAGTGACCTAGTGCTGTTGTTTCTAGAAGAAGGGGCGGCATATTAGGTGTTCTGTGATGCTTCAGGGAAAGGCCTTGGATGTGTGTTGATACAACACCAAGGGATGATCTCCTATGGGTATAGGGAGTTACATCCCCATGAGTGTTACTATGCCACCCATGATCAAGAGCATGCAGCGGTAGTGTTCGAACTAATGATGGGGCGACACTACCTCTTTTGGGAGCGCTTCGTGGTCTTCACGGATCATAAAAGTTTGAATTGCATCTTCTCCCAATGGGACTTAAACATATAGCAGTGAATATGGATGGAATTCCTTCAAGACTATGACTTCGATATTTCATTCACCTAGGGATAAGGGAATGTGGTGGGTATTGATTTGAGTATGAAGTCGTGGAAGGATGCAATCTGAGGGTCGGAATATACTTGGAATGCGATGAAGGAGTTGGCTACCCTGCACTTGGATGCTTGGATGGAAGGTGGTAGAGGATGACTGTATCAGATGACATTGCAATATTCTCTATTCTGGCAGCTAGAGGAGTCCCAATGGGGAGACTCAGAAAGTTAAATGATGCATGACTGAGTTGACCAGGGCAATGCTTCGGAAGGATGGATGGAGGATGGTCAGAACCAGATTCTTTTCCAAAGAAACTGTTTGTTCTAGAGGCAATGCACGGAAAAGTTCTTAGTGAGTTCCACAACTCACCCCTATCGGTGCACCCAGGAGTTTAAAAGATTTACCAGGGCCTGAGGAGACAGTTTTGGTGGCCCGGGGTGAAACAGGCAGTAGTAGAGTTCGTTGCAAAGTGCCTAGTGTGTCAACAGGTTAAGGCTAAACATTGTGTCCCAAGAAGCTTGTTACAACCTTTAAATGTTCCCGAGTGGATGTTGGACGACATCACGATGGATTTCATCACGGGGAAACCCAAGGTTCCGAGAGGCTACGATGCAATCTGGTTATTGGTGGATCAGTTGACAAAATCGGCACACTTTCTTGCATTCCATGAGTCTGGAGTACTGGATGATTTAGCATGAATGTATGTGGATGAGGTGGTGCAGTTTCATGGAGTTCTGAGATCCATAGTCTGAAATGGGGATGCACGGTTTACCTAAAAAGTCTATAGGGGATTACAACTTAATTTTGGAACCTAGCTACGTCTTAGTACTTCTTTCCATCCCCAGAATGTTGGACAGACAGAGCGCACTATCAAGATGTTAGAGGACATGCTACAGGAATATATTCGTGATTTTGGGGGATCGTGGGTGTGACACATTCCTCTGGTAGAGTTTTCCTATAATAATATCTATCACTCTAATATTGGCATGGATCCATTAAAAGCCTTGTACGAGAGGCCATATCGCTCACCCATGTGATGGATTGAGGTTGGGTAAGCGAGTGTTCTTGGCCTGGAAGAAGTTCAGAGCATGACAGAGAAGGTTCAAATTATACGGGAAAGGATAAAGGTGGCACAGGACCAACAAATGAAATATTTCTATAATAGGAGTAGACCCTTGGAGTTCGAGGTTTGGGACCATGTGTTCTTGAAGGTCTATCCACAGCGCGGACAACGAAGGTTTGGTAGGGGAGAAAGCTATCTCCCAGATTCATCGGACCGTTCAAAGTACTGCAACGGGTCAGAGAAGTGGATTATCAGCTATTGTTACCACCTCCTCTACTAAGGATACACGACGTCTTCCATGTTTCCCATCTTTGTCGGTATCTTCATGAGGATTCACACTTCCTTGACTAGGGAGAGATTGATATCAAAGACAATTCAATGTCCACGTAACGACCAGTGATGATCAAGGATCGTGAGGATAAGTTTCATTGTGGATGAACCATTCCTTCGGTTCATGTGTTGTGGAGGCATGGTGGGATTGAGAAAAGTACCTGGGAACGTGAAGCACAGGTGTCTGCCCAGTACTCAGTGTTGTTTTGAGTTGTGTGCTATTCTATTTAGTACTTTTTGTGATGGAATTCTTTACCTTGTTAACTATGGAATGTGTGTTTTTCATTTTTCTGTGGATGTGTGTGAAGTATCCTGAGATTTCGGGAGGGAGGAAATAATACCTAGTTAAGAACCATTAGAGTGGATGCGCCTTAACCCGTGCGGGTGAGTTAGAGCCACCCAAAGAGGATAGTATCTTAACCTGGAGGAAGGTAAACCCCTAACGAAATGACTAGATGGTTTAATCATTTGTTTTACAATGATTGTAATTGTTCATGTTCACTCTTCAGAGATATCATCTATGGTAGTTTTTTGGACCCCACGCCTCCTTTCTTTATGTCTAGTTTTAAATTTTCGAGGGCGATAATGATTTGATAGGTATCTGATGTGATGACCTGGACCCTCACGGTCCATCCTTTTTCCAAATTCCAGATCCTAGGGGTGACGTATCGGTGGTAGGACATCATTTCATCCTATGACCGATCAGCGCGACCGATCGGTGTCACCAACCCTTTTCAGGTTTCTCTTCTATAGTTTTTCCAGTAACTCCTCTTTTGGTATTTTCTACTTTTTTCTAGTGGTTCAAAGCCATTTAAAATCCCATTATTATTACCCAACAAAAACCGAGGGACCTACCCAATGGAGAATTAAATAACAATTAATTTCTTCATGTGTAACTACCCAACCGCGTGGGGAACTACGATCTAAATTTAAATCCGTTCAAATCCCCATATCCCATAACAATGAGATCTTATCTATATATTGCATAGGAATTTATTCTTCCTTATTCTTCATCTTGGCTGGATTCATTTCTTCTAAGTACTTTTTGACTTCCCGAATTCCCTCCCCTTTGAGTCGTGCTTTTCCCTGATTCTTGGCATGTGAAGAAGAACGTCGATATTTTATCAATCTAGTAGGGTTTTCCTTCGCCTCTCATTTCTTTGTATCATGTGGGGTGGGTATGCTTTTTTCAATGTGGGAATTTATGAAGCCAAACATAATGAAGATAAAGAACGGACTTTTAAAGAATGAAGGGTGGTGTGATCGATGTTTCTGATGTATTACTTTTATTCTGTATGTGTTTTGAATTGTGCGGGCCTATGCTCACAAAAAACCATGGATTTTGGTGGTTCTTACTTGCACACTAATGAATATTTTTCGTTTATGATGATTAAATAACTTAACCTTGAAATTTTTTAATCACATAAACTCAGTTGGTTTAAATGGATGTTAATAAAAACAAGAATCTTTGTCTGACCACCCGGTTAATAAACAGAATGAAGAACCTAATGAATGATGTGCTTGCACCTGGAAGTTTTCCACTCTGTTTTGTGCTGGGTTTGTTCTTCTGCCTGGTTCTTTAGGGAAGATGTGAATGGGGATGGGTTCCTTTTTTGTGGCACAGTTGTTGGTTGTGAAATTGAAGCCGTGTGGTTTCTCTTCTATGACACGAACATGGGTGGAATCCTCTATCATTGAGAAATTGTGGGTTCCTAGTTTTGGGGACATGGGGATGTGTCTTGAGGTTTTCTTTGTCTCCAGTTCTCTGAGGGATCTCACTAATCCCTTTTGTTAGGTTTTATTTTGTTCCATTGCATTGAGGGATCTCATTTATCCCTTTGTTGTTGTGACCTTACAATAGAACCGTGTGTGAATGGTTAAATTGTTGTTTGGCTGTTTCTTTTTTTCTCATGGCTTGTGATTATTCCTATTAGTTTCCCAGTAGTGGATAATTCACCCTAATGGGATCACCTGAACATGATAACAAGAATGGTTGAGTGGTGAATTTGTTTGGGAATTAGTTGTGACTTGGCCATGAGTGTCATGGCTTCTTTTGTTAATGAATAGTAACAATGGTGTTTGTGCATAGGTTTTGAAACCCCTAGGTTTGGATGATTGTTTGTTACCTATTCATATATATGTAGCTTTTGTGTTTCTTATTTGTGCCCCACCCAAGTTGAGAACCTAGTGTTGAACACCCCATTTCATTGGGAGGGTGTTTTTTTCCGACACTCCTATGAGTGGCTGGTAATTAGCTCCTTTTCTGCTTCCTTTCCAGAATAGCCCAAGACACTTTGGCAGCCTGTGATGGCCTAATGCCCCTTATCGTCCCAAGAATCTTCAGGCAGGGAAGTTGTGGCGGTTGGCCTAGGTGTTTGTGGGTAGGTTGTTTCCCAAGTGTCTTCAGGTTGAGGCACAGGTGTCTTCGGGCATGGTAGTAGTTTTTCTGACCCAAGTGTTTGCGGGTGTGGTTACGTAAGAGGTTATAGACCATGTGTGTGCTGGTGGGGTTTGGCAGTGGAACTCTGGTGATAATGAAGGGATTGGTTCGATGTGTAGTATGTCTTCAATAACCAGTGGGAATGTGGTGAGGGGTACCTAAATATCGATGTGATAATTCTATACATTACTTTCCTTGTGTTATTTGGGGAGTGTGCCTTGGTGAGACTTGGGTGGATACATTTTCCCTTCTAGGTTCTTTGGTTTTTCTTTTCTCACAGGTCATTAGAACGCCTCTCCACTTGTGATGAGATTCATTGGTTTTACCTGCTGAGTGTACTTGTATGCTCACCCTATGTATATAAAACTATTTTCAGGATTCCAGAAGGACTTCAGGGATCGTACATTACCATACTAGCTCGGACCATGATGTCGTTTCTATTGTCGTTTTCCTTTTTCTTGGTACATTGCCTTTGGATTTTTTGTGGCTTGTATTTTTTACTTTTGAACATGCATCTAGGAATAGTTTACTTTTGGCTGTACCTTTAATTTCAGCTTCGAAATTGATGGGGTTGCTATCTTATCTCTCGATCATATAAAAATAAAAATTGTAATGCCTTCCATTTTGTGTGAGATTTTATACCCTTGGTGCTGGTCCCCACTCAAATTCCTATTGAAGGCGGGTTTCGGGGGTCATTATCTCTCCTTCAACTTAAAGAAGGAAGGGCTTGTAAATCTAGTGACCATTCCCTCCTTTTGGTGAAGGCGGGCCATGACACACAGTGTATGTTCAATGGTTTAGATAATATTACATTCATATATTCAAACTGAACTTTCATCCACATCCTTTGATTATAAACCTGATTAGATGCAATATATTCAGATTCGGCTGTGCTCAATGTTACTAAATTTTAGTTGTTACTATTCTAACTCAATGAAAATTCACTTTAAAAAAATGTTCCTCCTATGTTTTATTTTCTATCATTACATTATCAAGTATTATCAGCATCATAATAAACATTAAACTTCATGTCACAATAAATTTTATATATAAAACCAAGCTAAATTGTTCCTTTGACATATCTAGAACCCCCTTTGATGCCAATATTTTTTATTCTTCTGTTCTGTTTTCTTATATTGAACAAAAATTCACAATACCAACATTATAAATACATAAAGATATATTATACATAATAGTTTTTATTAACATATTAAAGTATATCAGATTCAAACTAATTTGGGATTTATCATTACTCATCTTTTTTATCACTAAAATTATATTAGAAACATCTTTGGATTTTTCCTTCCCAAACATCGTTAATAATTTCCTGTAATACTTGTCTTGAGATATGAAAATATACTATTTTTTATCTTGTAAGATAATTAAGAATTTTATTTCACCCAACATTCTTATTAATTTCCTTATAATAATGTAGGAAAACCTTCCTTTTATGACCATAATAAATTATATCATCCACAAAAACAATTAAAATAAGTATTTTGAAGTCAATATCATTCACATAGAAAATAATATAATGTATTCTATTTTGAAATTTCAACATTCTCAAAAAAAGTAATTAGAATATCATGAACCTAGAATTTTTTTCATACAAAACAAAGATTTATTCAATTTATAATATTTCTTTCATACTCATAATGTAGAAAGCAACAAGGTTATTAAATTTAAATTTATTCTTGAATATCTCCATTTATGAAGTGTGATTATAGATCCAAAAGTAAAAAAATTTTATTTTGATGTGTGGTAAGAAAAATATACATTATAATAATTTTTTAATCTTGTATATAGGAAAAAATTATTTCAAAATACCCACCTTCCACCTCTACATTGCCTTTACAAAAAATCATATATTTTCTTCTTGAATCATATCTAAACACATTAATAATTTTTTTCTAATCCTACATTGTTATGATAAAATTTTTATTTTCTGTCTGTGAAATAGATTCTCGTTTATCATTCTTATCAATCGGATCCTTGTCAATGTTGATATAATCCACACTTTATTTTTTTTATAGCCCCTGAAACATATTCGGTTTCAACATTTGAGATATGTGGTGATAGATGTTTTAATATACTCTTCATTCATGTTGGAATAGAAGCATTTTTATTTCCAATAATTTTTTCAGATTCAACATGTTTTTTAAGGTATAAAATTTGAATGTTTCTTTCCGTGTTTAAATTTCAAAATTACACAATTATATGTATCATGATCATGATTTTCTGAAATACATTCACCATTTTTTGAATTCTATATTTTATCCTCCATATTAATTTTCCATAATTTTTTAAGTGACATTTATTTTCAATTGCCTACAATTTGTATGAGTCCACCAACAATTGTAGACATTTATCCCAAAATTCTTAACTTCTTCCATTGGGTGAATAACCAATACGATTATATTTCTATTCTTTCTCATCATACTATCCGAAATACATATTTTTATATTTGATCAAACATGGACATGAAAAAACATTGAAGTATTTCAATGATTATTTTTTTATATAAAACATTTCTTGAGGAGTCGTTTTGTTTTTAGGTCTCTATAAACATCTATTTTTCACATGAAAATGTTTCCATAAAAAACATTGAATTTTTTTTTATGCTAACATATTTAATCCCATTTCCCCGATTATATTGTGAATTATGTTTTCTACTCAATTTTTTGTTGGAGTAAAGGGTGTTTGAGTTGGTGGCCTAGAACCAACATCATTGTAATTTATGATAAACATGTATTCATCATTTGGAATATTAATAAATTCACTATCAAATAATTATTGTTATTATACATAAGATAAATTGTGATAATGTCATAATAGTAAATATCACACTAAAAGGTTATAGTAGTTCTCCACTATGATGAGTACCCAGAAGTTCAATAACACTATTCTTGAATAAGTTTTCTGTGGTTGGATGATATCATTTGAAGGGAAACAAATGATATTAGATATCAATGGTGGGGACTAATATTAAATTGAGGAAACAACCCATGGTGTATGATCATAGTATATTATGTAGGATGTTATAAGAACAACACATGATAAAAGGAAATCCACATTATCAGAGTCATTGGATGTTCTTAACTACAGACATGTTTAATTTTCCAAAGACATTAATATTATTACTAATTGATATAATGAGACATTCACTTTGATGAATTGGTGAAAACCATGAAAAAAAATATGATTGTAGAATTGTAGGATACATAGGGTGTGTAATTACTTATATTTCATAAATGAATAATTCAAGATAGGATTTATCCATTTTGTTCATTTTAAGAAGTAAATATCTCATGCCTTTTATTTGGAAATCGTAGAGGCTAAATAAATCAATGTAAATGTTGTTTTTTTGTCATGTTGTATTTCCGGAAAGTCAAATAATGATTTATTGATCATATAAGTTGATGAAACTAGCATACAACCTAATGGATTACATATATTATGAAAAAGGTATTATGATACATTGTAAGCATTCAAATAAGGTGAAATTTCATTATGACATTAAATTCATTCTCTATTGGTTCCTTGGTGTGTTGATAGAATCTATCCATGGACATTAGGAAGTTTCACCTAATTCCACTCATCAAGTGACGTTGAGAATCAAAAAATAAGTTTATCCTAATTACCAGTTACATAATTTATTTTTAAACAAGTTAAATATATATTATTCACAGGCTTGGATTAAGAATTAATCAGGTATGCCAGATCTCATTATCAATATTTATTAGTGAAAAATAATTTTATATTGATTTATTTATATTTTAATTAAATAGTTGTTTTTTAGGGATTGATAAATATTTCAGAGGATGAGAGGACCAAGTTAATGGGTCAAGTAAAAAATTAATTTTAAAAATTAATTTTATAAAACATTATTTAATTTTAATTTTCACGGTAAGCACATGTCATGGAAGTAAAGGAGTTTCTATTATTATTGTATATGGGGATTTCACATGAAATAATAAAATACGCAATGGAACTTTGGCTAATTATTTATTATTACCTAGTGAATTAATTTCCCAGTTACATATTATTATCTTGTTATCCAAGGGGTAAACCTAGAGGCTAAAGAGATAATTTTGGTTGTGCACAACATATTTGAGGAAAATTAGTCAATCCTTGATAGATATTTTCCTATACAAGAACATAGTTTTGAATGAGAGATTCCATCCTCCACCAAATAAAATAATTCTTTTGAATAATCCCTCAAGGCGATCGAGGGTGAATGCCACCTGTACAAGGAAAAACTGTGCTAGCACCCAAAGACTCATTTGGTGATGTATAGGGATTTGTGGAGAATGTTTCGATTACTTCTAGAGGATTACTACTAATGATATATATAATGCAATAAAAGGATCGCCACCGAACTATGGCAATACACATCAAGGAACAATGAAAAATATTGAGGTATTTCTGTAATTTAAATAAATTAATTATAAACAAAATATGATGATACTCTCCCATGGTTCTAAGACACAATATTCTTCATCTAATTATTTTTTTCTATTCCATATATACATGCATTAATAGACATATTTATCCTAATTAATCAATGATCATGGAAAAATTTAATGTTGGGCACCAGCCTAACAATGCTTTCACTTCATTGAGAACCTACAAGTGTTATCAGATTTGACATATTTATGTTCATTTTAATTTAGATAATTCATTGAATATTTAATCATTAAAAATTTAGTTTTCCATTAAATTTTAATCATTCAAGTAATTATGAATTTGAGATAAGTTATTCCTATTTCATTTCTCCAAGACGAAAGAGAAACATATAATATTTTGATTAATATTAAGTTGAGTATATAATCAGGTGGAATCAGCGATTCTATATTGGTACCACAATAGTTCAGACCATGTATTTGGAATTATAGGATGTTTAATCTTCTAAACATGTCGTGTAATCTGGATTACACACTGTTTTTTAGTGTTGAAGGTGTTGGGAAAAATTCTGTAATTACTCCAACCATGTACATTCATGACATGTGGTGTAGTTAATTATTACACTGCGTATTGACCAAGAAATACTAGTTCACAGTTAGCCAAACTACATGCCATGTGGGCCTATTTGACATGTCGTGTCATCCCTTCATGTCATGGACTTTTCGTCTGTCCCATACATGTATTTCTTAGCTAGTGACCATGTAACACAGAGTCTACATGGCATGCATCCCACTAGAGATTTTGTTCACTCTGATGATTTTTGAAGTACACCTCACATGTTGTTTCCCTAGGCATGTACATAAGATGGATGGTGAGGATGGTACATGTTGTGTAGTAGGATATACACACCATGTAAATTTTTTTGTTTATGATGATTTAAACATTTATCATTATATTTTGTAACCCTTGAGACATGTACCACTGTGTGGGATTTACGATAGGACACAAATGTGATATTTGTTCGATATATATATATATATATATATTTGACACTAATTTAATTTTCAAATATCTGAACATCATGTATGAATTTTATTACAATTATAATTCTATATGCATGCAACATATCACAATGAGTTAAGTGTAAACACATATAATTTATGTTGGGTAGTTTTATAGGAATAATCTCCAGGTTTCCTCTAATGTAAAAGTTATGAAAACAATTATTTTTGAACGAATATATTAGTTTGTATAAAATTATAATGGATGGGAATCTCAATGAAATTTAGGAAAAGGATTAAGATAAAAAGATTAATTAATTAAATATAATAATAAATTGATTCGGTTGTGATTTATCTTAATAAGAATGATTATAGATTTGAATTATTGATATATTAAATTCAGAAATTGTTTCATGTTTGTGGATGATCATGAGATTGAACAAAACATTGTTTGTTATTGGTTACCTTTTAATTAATTTGTTAAATTAAAATTGTTAGCCAACCTTCCTTCACCTAACTAATTTGTAGGGAATGTGTTCCCATGGTATTATTTTTGTAAAATCCCTTTTTATTCCCCAGAACATCTTGTGAGTTAAAATTATATGCAAGGTATGGAGCTCCCATGGTATTGAAGATGTTCCATGTTAAATGAAAAAGAGAAACGAATATAAGGATATTCAAATCTGTATTGTTGGAATGATAAAAACATGAACCGTAATAGTTTCATGGAGTTTCTACCCTAGGATAGTTTCAATTTATCAACTTCTAGATAAGTTACCCATTAGAAATGGTCATCATCATGCCCTTTATATTATTATTTTAGTTATATTGGTATTCATTATGGATGTATTGTAGTGTTCAAATAATTAATGAAATAAAAAAATTGGAAGATGGAACTAAATTAAAATGGATTATTCATAAATATTACCAATTCATAGTTAATCACTTAAGTGTATCCCATATTATATTATTAGGAATGTGATCATATTTTAAGAGGAAATATACTCGTAAAGAATAAAATTAATCAATAATATATTTTGTCTGTATAGCCTTCCATTGTTATGGTTAGCATTGAACCAATAATTCATAGTGGTTGACTAGACAAATTGTGGGTACATTTAATTATCTGGGAATTCTAATTTGTGGTTTTGGGTTTACATAACATAGTTTACATAAAGGGTTGAATTCTTCTTAGGAATTGGTTTAACTGAGATTCAAGGGTTGAGTAAATCTTAAATAATTATTTGAGGATTGTGCAATCCACTCAATGGATAAAGGAGATATGTGTTACCGAAGTGGGAAATTGGAATGCGTAAATCAGACCATTCATGTTTCATGACCATCCAATGATGAGGTGATGAGAATGGAATATGGATACTTGCCACCAGAATATCCAATGATCATGATATTTTCAGGCCAATAGTGAGGGAAATTGGGCTTTGGTAAAATTGTGGTTGACAATTTAATAATAATTTATATATATTTTTTAAATTAATAAGAGAATATACTAAAACTCTATTCATACTATTTTATAAATTAAATTAAAAATGGAATGAAATAAGTCATTGTGATCCATACTCAAGAAGGAACCAATTATAATTGGAAATAAATTCCATTAGTGGAAAATAATCCTTCAGGTCATCCTTTTCCAAGAAATGAAACTATTTGTGCTGGAAGATCCTTTACCAAATCATCATCGGAATTAGGTCTGTGATGGGGAACACACTATGTAAGGGAGACTACTGAATGATAATACGAATGTTTTTCCTTATTCTATCATCCATGGAAAATGAGATATTTATGAAACATGAGGAAATGGATTATTATAGCATGATGTCCCACCTTAGGAATCTCTATCAAGATAATGTGAGGTAAGAGAGGTATGAGATCTCCAAATATTTTCTCACTACTATTCATGGAGAGTCTACACCATTTGAAACACATGTAGTTAAGATTATTAGCAACAACGAGCTTCTAGACAGATTAGGGAATAAACTTCCCATTGAAATTTGTACATACATCATGCAATCCTCACAATCCAATGAATTTTATAGTTTTATAGTGAATTATAAAATGAGAAATATTGATAATTGATTATCAAAACATCTTACCAGGATTCTCTTTTTTGGATAAGAAAATGAAGATTCACAATCTCATAGTCCTTACGGTGAATAGAAATATCAAGCACAATAAAAGGAGAGTATTTTTCTTATAAATATTGTAAAGCACGAAAGCTTATACCAACCAAGAAGAAGAAGATTTAATGGTTAGGCAAGGAAAATAAGGTAGCATGCTTTGAATGTGGAAAGTAAGGCCATCAGATGTGGTACTAAATATAGAGGCAAGGGGAAGAGGGTGGTACAATCCTTATTGAGTGAAATATTTCCATTTATATACATTAGGTATTATATATAGCTTGTGGTACATGCATGTTTATTCATATGCAAGAAACATGTAGATTTTTTAAAATTACCAAAGGTGATGTGGATCTGTGAGCTGCCAATTGTTTGAGGCTGGCTGCACTTTCCATTGGTGACTACCACCATTTATTGTCAACTGATATGATTTTTATTTTCCATGACTATTATTATGTTCCATGTTTAAAAAAAATATAATTTCTGTATAAATTTTATATACTGATGAATTTGTTTTCAAATTTGGAAATAAATGTTGTTTCAATTAAAAGTACAAAATTTGTAGTGTTATGACAGATCTAAATAACTGCCTTTATGTTTTAATTTATGAGAAAAACTGTTTTGATAATCGATAATGAATCAAGTTCCAATGACTCATATATCACCCTATTGGGGCATCACCACCTCGGTCATGTAAATAGTAATCACTTGACAATACACTGTCAATATGTTATTTATACAATTTTGAGATAAAACCAATTGATAGATGTAATGCTTGTTGACAAGGTAAAATGACCAAACCACCTTTTATTGGATAGGGTGAAAGGGACATAGAGCTTCTAGGATTGGTACACACATATCTATATGAACCATTTAAAGTAGAATATAGTCATGGAAATTTTAACATCATATGTTTTACTGATGACATGAGTATATATTGATATATTTACATAATGAGGTATATGTAAAATCCCTTTTAGAAATTCATTGAAGTAAATAATGATATTGAGAATAAGTTAATAAGAATATAAATAATCATTGGTCAGATCAAGTAGGAGTATATCTTAAACAGGAATTCATAGAGCTTTTATGGGAGTTTGGGATTATATCTCATCTCACTCCAACTTATGAAGCACATTGGAATGGTGTTACTGAAAGGAGTAACTCTACCTTTTTTAACATGGTAAGGTTGATGATGAGTAATGAAAATCATTTCTTATCATTTGGTGGATATTCATAACAAAATGTGGAATACACAAGAAACTGAGTACCAACAAGTGTGCAAAATGTAATCCCCTTTGAGTTATGGGGTAGAAGTAAACCAATTTTTTCATATACACATGTGTAGGGATGAAAAGATTTTTATAATGCTTTCTCAAGAAACAAAATCTCACCTCGGTGTATGAGGTGTATCATTATAGGGAATACCAATGAAACAAAGGTAATTTTATGTAGAATCCTTCAAACAAGAATGTGATTTTTTCCAGACAGTCTATCTTTATTGATTAGGAGAACATAGTCAAAATGGATATACGGAGAATGATTGACTTCTGTGATGTTTTTTCTCAAGATACAATGTGTTGGTAGGGGAATAAGATCCATAGGTCTCTGTGTTAGAATTAGTTCCTGATACACAACTACTTCATATGAGTGTAAGTACGATAAGAGAACTAGCGAGATAAATTTTTCTTGTCACCGAGGATGGTGACTCAATATTTTTGGACAATGATAATCCTCTCAACTACAATGACCCAATAGAGAGCATAGAAGGTACATGTTGTATTCAAGATATGAATTATGATATGGATTCCATTTATTAGAACCATGTTTTTATTTTGGATGATGTTATAGTTTATGTAAATATTATTAGATTTAAATGGGTATTTAAGAGTAAACTACACTTCGATGGTAAAACAAATATCCACAAATCCTAGATAGTAGCTATAGGGTTTAAATAGTGTCATTTTATTAACTATGATGAATCATTTTTCACCAGTTTCCATGCCTAAATCCCTCAGAACCATACATTCTATAAAAACTTACCATGTCAATGGTATTATTTAAATGGATGTTAAATCTACATTAAAAATTGAGAACCATCAGAAAGATATATGTATCACACAACCAGAAGGGTTTGTGACACCAGGTGATTCAAAAAGGGTTTTCATGTTTTAGAGACTTATTTATGGATTGAATCCACCATCCTGGTCATGGAATATTCTATTACATCAATACATTAGGGAATTTGTTTTCATTATGAATGAAGGTAATCAATTGGTTTGAAAAACGTTTAATGGGCATGTGGTCAGTATCCTAGTAGTATACGATGATGAAAACGTACTTATTAAAAGTGGAATACATGTCTTACAGTTAGTTAAGGAATAGTTTAAGATGTTCTTCTCTATGAAAGAATTAGGTTAAGTAACCATCATTCATGGGATCAAAATCATTTTGATTTATCAATATGGGAAATTTGGCTATGTTGGAGCACATACATTGACCATATACTAATGTGATTTAGTATAGAACTATCTGATAGGGGTTTGGTTCTAATGTCACACGGAATATATCATTCTAGAAAAATGTTCCATAAACACAACATGATATTCATACAATGAGTAAGAACCAATATGATTTTGTGACAGGATCTATCTGGTATTACATGCTATATACTAGACATCATGTTGGCAATGCTATGATAATGGTATGTAGATATCAAGAATATCCATAAGAATATCAATGGACTATTATTATGGCTATCCTTAATTATCTAAAAAATTGCTATGTTCATAGTTTAGCGAGTAGCTGGGAAACATTTCATTAGAGGGTATGTTGATGTTTGTTTTTAGGTTGACTATAATGATTTAATATAGAAATTATGAAATATTTTCTACCTTAATGAAGGATATGGGAGCTTGGAGTGTTCAAAGATGCTTGTTATAATTGATTCTATAATGGTGACTGAAAATATAGAGGCTTCTAATGCAGCCAATGAATCCTTATGGATTCAGATGTATTTATAGAATCTTAATTTAGTGCAAAAAAGTAGAGACCCTATAATATTGTATTGTGATATTACTATAGTGACAAATCCTGAAAAAGGAGTGAAGGTCACATTTATATAAAATGAACGTACTCAAGAAGTTTCAACACTTTAGGTGTTTTTATCAGAGTGGTGATGTTGTAGTGAGCAGTGATTCTATAGTGGATAATGTGGCAGAACCCTTGACTAAAGTCATATCCCATAAGATGTATGAATTTCAGGTGATATATTTCAGGCTGATTGTAATTGGTAGCAGCCTCTAATGCAATTGAGAGTATCTTTGAGTTGGTGCTCAAGAACCGACTTTTCTGTACATTACTATAAATATCAATTCATGGTTTTGAATATTAATAATTTTTTCATCACATCATGACTATAATTATTTGTAACATAGCATGTGATAAACTCCAAAGGGTATCTATTTCACTGAAATGTTATAGCAGTTCCCCTCTATGATGATAACTCAGAAGTTTCATGATGCTATTAATTAATAAATGTTCAATGGTTAGATGACATAATTTGAAAGGAAAAAATGATACATACTATCATGATTGGAGACTTATAGGACACTGATTCCCCTTTTCATGATGTACGCCCCTAGTAATATCTAGTTTGACATTATTAGAATAAGACCCAATGGTAGGATATCAATACTATATGTTTCATTAGATGTTCTTATATGCAAGTGTGTATAATGGTCTTTTTTCATTATGATTATTATTAATGGATATTATGAGTCACTCACCATGATGTATTAGAAAAACTCTGATGACATATGATCATGGTGATGTAGGATATTGTGAGTGCTTAATGAGTAATATTTAATTATTGGAAAATGAATTAAATGATTTATCCCATCCGTCAATTAACGAATGTAAATATTCTAGGCCCATTGATTGAAGTGATATATGCTAAATAAATCCAGGTCCATGGTGTTCTATAGGCACGATCAATTTCAAGAAAGTCATGAACGAGATATCCGTCATTTTTGTTGATGAAAAGGAAATGCAACATTCAAAATTAGAGATATTGTTATAAAGGGATTGTATTACACAGTAATTTTTTGTTTGAGGTGGAATGTCATTGTGGCATTAACATCATTCTCTATGGCTTCCTTAGTTAGTTACTATGTGATATCCTTGTACATTATGCATCATCACTTAATGACACTGAGAATTAAGCATAGAGTGATAAATACTAAATGAATCAATAATCATAGTTAAATAATTTATTATTTATCCTATTGAATAAATATTATTCCCAGTTGTGGTTTAAAAATTATTCTGGTAATCCAAAAACATTTTATTTTTTATCATTGAATAATATAGTTTTATTTATTTATATTTTTAATATGTAATTACTAGTTATTCCTGGTCCGATAAATATTTCATAGGATGTTTGGACTGTGTTAATATGTCTAGTGAAAAAAATATAATAAATATTCATAGATTAAAATAATATTCCACAATAAGTTTCAAGCTCAACACATATCATGACCATAATTGTATTACTAGTTTTATTTTATATGTAGGTTATATATGGAATAATAAAATTATAGAAAACACTTGTGATTAATATTTATTATTTCCTAGTGAATTAAATTTACAAAAACATTTTATTGTCTTATTATCCAAGGGAGAAACCCACTGGCTAGTGATCCAATTTTGGTTGTGCATAACATTTTGGAGAAAAACATATCAACCCTAAATAACTCAATTTTACACCATGAACTCTCTCAAAAACGATAGAATCCATCCTCTATAGGATCACAGAATTATTTTTATGTGGTTCTCATGGAGATCGAGGGTGGAAAACGCATGTATAAGGACCTTCTATGCTAACACCCAAGGACTCCTTTAGTGACGTACATAGGGTTTTTAGATCATGTGGATTACCGCTAGAGGAGATCTACTTTTTATCCCTAAAAACCAATGAATGGCTCAATGCAGAACTATTATCAAACACATCAAAGAAGAAAGAAAACATTTTAGATATTTATTTAAATTAATTTAATTGATTATAAACAAAATTTGTTGACCCTCCCTCAATGTTCTGATAAAATTTCTTCTTTATCTAAATCATTTATACTATTTTATGGATATTTAAATTCATCATCATATTGATCCCAGAATAGTAATTGACCAGTATAAAATATAATGTTGGTATTATAATTAATTGTGATTCCACTATGCCCATAACCTATATAGGGAACACTATACTAGTTTTTAATTCAATGAATTCTTAGATAAACATCAATTTTTTAAAATTCTCTACCATTATATACTCTCATTTTCATTATGGAAACTTCCTTATAATTCTAAATATTACATTTTATCAGTTTTATCATTTCAATAGCCTCTGTCTTGGGATTTTTAAACATGATTTTTTTCATCCAAGTAAAGTCATCAAAAAATGTGATGATGTATTAATATCCATGTGTTTATTGATGTCTCATCAGCCCACATAAATTGGATTGAATAACCTAAAGTGTTCTTGTAGATTAAATCGTGATTCACTATATAATTCTATCAGGAATATTACCATTATTGGAAGTAATTCAAATATCTTTATATCTTTATTTCAATTCATGTATGTTTTGGAGAATATCAACATTATAAATTCAAGTTATGTTTTTTTCCCTTTGTGGTCATGTCTTCAGTGATGCAATTTCATTTCATCTTTAGAACTCATGTAACAAGAGTTTTTGAATTATCTTATTTTTAAGAGATTTCAATTAGATCATTCTCCATTATAATAAAATTTCCATATTTCAAACTATTGATGATACATAAATTTTTTTAAAAAAAACACATTTTCCATCATCAGAAAGATGACATACACTACGATTATTTGGTTTTTGACCATCAAAAAGTAAAATATAATTGGATTTCATATTTTCATCTTCAATATAAATCAATATAATTCATCCACTATTTTATGAACTATAATTGTAAAAAGTAACTTCTAATCCATAATGACATTCAACATTTTTTAATATTTTTATATCTCCCTTCCTATGTGAATAAAAACCTCAATCAGGTATCCATTGTTTGTTCCACTTACTAGCTTTTAATGATGTATCAACAATAAAGCTTCTTTCATAGACATTATTAATTTAATATTTTTGTATTTTATTTCATAAGATACTTTTTTAGATATATTTCCAAACATAATTTTTTTTATAACCATCATGATCAAATCATCAAATGGGTCTCTAAAAAATTTAAAATGATTTCTTATAATGATTCTTCTAGCATCATGAAAATTTACAATTTCAAATTTCTATAACATTTAATAGTTACTCATTATATATCCAATATTTCATACACATTTCTTAAATATTTTTCCTGGTAATGATTAGTTCTTCCAAAAAATATTTTCATTGATCTCATATATTCCATAATTATTGAAATATCCATCCAATTATGGAATTAAATTTAAAAAATAAATTTATTTGTAGAATCTATGTTTATGTTGATAATTTATTTTGGCTCTACCACGTATATGATGTGGATTATCATTTTTTTGTGAGAATATTATAATTTGGTATATTGGATAGTTTTCTAAAATACATTCACATCCAAATCATTCCCCATATTTTTTTTGTTACCTAAAATTTTAAAACAATTAGATGATATAATATTTTTTTAACAGAATATTTCACCTAATTCTTGTATAGAACATAATTTATAAAATGATATCTCTAATATTTTACATCTGATGATTTGTGTAAATTTGTATTCATCTTCCTCAGGGTACTTTTGGACTCAATAAATTTTGATTGAAAATTGTCATCTTCTTTTTTCATACATTCCATATTATTACTAAGATCATGAATCTTGTTTCCTTGTTCATAAATTCTATCTTTTCAAGAAAAAATATAAAAACTTTACACATACTCTTGCTTTATGAAATATTTTATCACATTATAATCATCATCCAAATATTTCTTCATTAGTATAATTTATGCCTTAAGAGTTTTGTTTTTATCAATACATGCAACGTGAATTTTTAGAGAAGATTCTCTATATAATATTCCTCACCACCTTCGTCAAACTATAAGGAATTTTTTTTATCAGCATATTCAATGAAGGATAAAATTTATTCTAAAAAATTATCTTTTGATGAATTTGTGTCAGTTAATTCGGGTCCATATTTCTTACTCAAAGAAATTATGTTTTTCTTGTAAACGTATTTGTGTACCTGTTGGAAGACATTTAATCATTATCATTTATGTTCATATTATTCCATATAAGTTTCCATGAAAATATTATCGATATTCCCCATCATTATTTTTGACAAATTTTATAAATAACAATTTGATTACAACACTCTAACATCATTTGAGAGGAATTTTAGTTCCATACCTTCTCATTCCACTTCAATATTTCTTATATATAAGAGACTTTATTTTTATTCAAATCATCATACGCTTTATCTTTGGACTCATAATGATCATCTTCTCCAATATCATGGATTTTCATCATTCTCATAAAATCAAAAGCTATTTTATCTTTAATTTTATTTTTATAGATTTGAAGATTCTTTATTTCATAACCAATAAGAAAATTATGTAATTATTAACTTATGAAATCATACATATCTTATAAGGATGAAATTTTAAAATCCAACATGTCCAAAAATATTCTCATATGTTTCGTCACAATTGAAAAATTTACCAAGGCATATTTGAATCTTATAATGTTACAAACAATTTTGTTTACTCTAGAAAATTTAATATCTACTATTTCATTATCTATAATTTTGATTCCTCCAATCATAAAAAATCATATTTGTGGTATTTCATCCTTAATGATAGTATTCACATTGAAAAAACTTTCCATCTTGTCCCATATACGTTTTGAAGTAATGTGACTCATCATATTCTAATAAATAACATTGATAAGGTCATAAGAAATTAATTTATATCCTTTCAATCATAATATATATTACACTTCTATGAAAATATAATAGGAGATTCAATCTCAATATGTGGAAAAACAATAGTAGTGGAATCAACAATGTCACGAACCGAATCTGGTCGCCACAAAAACCGGCATCCGACCCGACCTGAAGCAAGTCCCGAAAGGGGTTCCCGATCCCCACGGGCTGGCACAAGTTCCCAGGTATCAAAAACTGAAAATTGGGAACGATTTACCCGAGTTTTTATACTTGAAACATTGAATGAATCCAAGAAAACAAATCTGGATTTTTCAAACTGAAACATCTTTTTAATAAATTCAGAACTGAATTGCACAATTTTAAACAATGTTTGGAGATCATTACAAATGGACAAACCCAGGAAAAGACAGCCCAAGAACCTCAACATGGCAAGAGGCATCTTCCTCAAGCCATCTCCACAACTCCGCATCATGAATGACCGGTGGAAACCCGAACAGTTGGCACAAAAGTTATACCCAAACCTGCGACAAAAAAATAACCAAGTCTACTTACACCCAAGGGTGTATGTAGGGTGTGAGCCAAAGCCCAATAGGATACCACCACTAAGAGATTCCATATAATAAGCATTTAAATATGAAAAGCATGAAAGTTTTCAAAAACATGAAAAGCTAGTTACAATTTCTAAAAGCTGCAAATTTGAATAAGAACAGTTTCCAAGTGGGATATTTTAAAGGATTAAAAAATTTTAAAATAAACACCAAAGCTACTGAATTTTCTAGAAAAATGTACCGTATGCCGACGGTAAGCACAAAATATCCAGTTAGCACAAGCAATGGGAAATAACCCCTAAGCACTAGCTAGCTATGGGTCCCACGTACCTCGTATCTCGGTGAGAGTAAGCATAACAAATATTCGTTCTCGTGCACGAGCCACTAGTAGGAACATACCCATAACCTAGTGGTCCCCAATCATCATCATCTTAGTTTAGTTAGAGTTTTAAGTGTCAATCTTGCTAAGTGAAACTGAGGCCAAACCCCACGGGATCACTAGCATACGAGTAAACGTCCACCCACCTAGATACCCGGGTTATCCCTTTGTGCTCAAACAATTTGAACAAGTCAATGAATATAAATTTCACATGAAAATATCATTTCCATATCATAAATTCACCAAACATACCACATGTATACAACACAAGTCACAAAATTCCACTTTTCATTCAAATGCATTTTGAAATCAAACCCACACCAAAAAATCCCACAACACTTTTTTCATAACTTTCACAATCCAAAACATCCTTTAAAAATTATATAAAATACCTACAAATATACTAAAAATCACATAATATCCCACTCACATGTTTCCTAAAACCCTTTTTATAAACAAAAGCCACTTTTCACATCGCACTCACACAAACAGCCCATATAACGTTCAGACCTCTTTCACATTTTAGTAAATCCATTAAACATTTTTTTTAAAATATCCCAGAGGATACACATAACATAACAGAACTATTAACATTTAAAATGGTCCATTTGAAAGTATAAACAATCCAAAACAGTTTTCCAATATGGTTTCACATCTTACATAAATCATTAATCCATTCAAAACATTCATAAAACAATTCTATAGAGTGTACCAAATATTTTCACAAAAAAACTCATTTCAAAACCATATTTCAAAGACAAAATCACACCAATACAAATTCAAAACATAATTTTCATCCCCAAAAACATTTATTAAACTACCCTCATGTGTTATAAAAACACCTGAAACAATACCACAAAAGATCCGCATGAAAAGCACACATTTTCAAAATCACTTTCAAGAAGTACAATAAGGCTTTACACATTAAACCCATTAAAAGAAACCTCTTTAAAACCTAATGGCACACCAATACCCTACCAAATCAGAATTTTCAACCCAAAAAAGATTTATTAAACCAATTTCATATGTTATAAAACACACCCAAACAATACCCAAAGGGTTGCACATGTAAAACACCCAATTTGTTAAACTAAAATGAAACTGTAAAAACAAATGCTTTACCAAATAAAAAATAAACAGTTCCCGCACAATACACAGCATATTAGTAAATTCATAATAAGTAATTCAAGAAAACTAACTCATCTAGAAATGATTACAAATGGAATCACCTACCTTTTATGCTGAAACCCTCAAAACATGGTGCGAAACATCAACCGCACCGCCGCCGCACATCATGGAATATAAATCCAGACCTAGACCACCAAAAATTGACCCAAAAGATACCAAATAAGACTATATGTTCGAACCCTATGTTATGGACATTCTATAAACTCTTGAGATAGGGTGGAAACCCTAAGGAGAAGAGAAGAATTGAAAAGAGAAACATTACTCAAAATAATCATGAAGAAAACGACATGAACTCCACCAGAATAGGAATTTAAAAATATCCAACCATTGAAGGGAAGTTCGAACAGGGATTATGAGATAATGTAGGAATTGTAATGGTGGGAAAAGAGTAATAATTGAGAGTGTTATGATGGAATGAACTTACCTCCTCAAATCTGCCCGATTTTAGAAACCCCAAGAATGTCAGCACCGAATCGCGATGAAATAGATCTCCAAAGTTGGGAGAAAGGCAATGGGAGCGCGCCTGGGATTCTGAGGGTCGAGAGGGAGGTAGAATCACCGAAAAATCTATTTTAATGAATAAGATATTAATAAATTAATGAAACAATTTAAAACTGGAAAATGGGCCTTCGGGTTGGCCCAATTCATGAAAACTCACATATTCTCAATAAAACCTTTGAAAACCACCAAAACAAATCATGAGTGGAAAATAAATTTAAAATAACCCTAAAATAGGTCACGTACGTGACAATTCTCCCCACCATGAAAACATTCCTCCCCGGAATGTCACAGCAAGGTCAAAGCAGCAACCAAACCCAACTGAGAAACCAATAGGTACACCCTTGCCAGGTTTCAACCCCAAAGGTCAAAACACCTCCAATGATTAATGATGGAAGGAATACTCTCACAAACCAAACTTACACCACTTTCCTGAAACAATCAAATACATTCAGGCTTTATCCCAAATGAAAACTCCTCAAACACAATCTTAACAATACTCAATCAATTTACCCAAAAAAACAACAACAATGAACAAGGTTACACTTCCCTACTATAACTAAACCATCGGAAACTCTCCAATATCAATGTTTACCCAATGAATATGTAGGTAGTTAGATATCTTCGAATGATAATACCTACTTCCCAGACATGTCCAAGGGAAAAAATGAGTTACTCATATGAAGAGACACAAATGGGCTCCCCACCATAAGAGACAACATAAATTGTTTTCCCGAGACCGAATCAAGACACTAATAGTGGGAGGCCCAAACATAATCTCTAGTACAAGGGATATACTTCCATTAAATGTTTATGAAGGAACATTCATGGGAATAATAGTGGGTCTCCCCACCATAAGAACTGACCATCTTAACCGACCAGCATGGGCCGACACAGAAAGACCCAAAATGAAATTAATGATTTAGGAAGGGCGCATGATTAGTCTGCATGGTTTGGGAAACTGTGCACTAACTATGAATATAATTCTTTCTACATGGCTTCCTAGCACACGACCACTACTGAACGTGAAAAAACTATGTGCTCAACCATTACAAAACCAGAGGTTTGAACTATTCCCATTTTTCATACTAATGCTAGGAGTTTGTACAAGGGTTTAAATGGCCCTGGGATTTCCCCTGACTACAAGCCAGCTTCTCTCCGAGACTTATGGCTGGAGCTCAAATGATTGAAGCATCTTCAACCTCGTAGTTAATATTTGGAAACCCACTGAATGAGAATTCTTCTTTTCGGTGCCACCAAAAACTACACTGCTGTCCCAAATAAGTTTTCTAGACATAAAACATTCCAAACTCACTTTACCTTATCCTGATATTTCATTGAAACAAGGGCTAAGAAGACACACACACATCACAACTTGTTTCTTCAGGTGAGAAACAATATAATTAAAGAACACCTACACTCACATTCCTATAAAATAAGTGATTTTGATGTTTTTTCAAGGGAGACATTTTCCCAACATTACAGAGACTCTCAGAGGATTTCACTACTTTCACTTATACAGTCAATCGAGTACATGACATCATAAGGCATCACCAAACATGACCATTTCAACTGATATAAACAATTCATGGAGAGGGACCTTATACAACATCCCCAAACAGCACACAATTATAGAAAGTGGCCACAATATCCTATCATGACCATATTTCCCTCACCAGTGGTTTAACATGAACTCATTATTCAAAGAAACTTTGAAGAACCCAAAGGCCCTCTTAGACACCATCGAGACAATCATCCAAACTAACAACCCTAGACCATATCCACCTTCGACGAATCAAGAAACTTAAGAAACTAAGGTCTCTTTCAAACTTCCAAGAGAACTCTCCCGTTATAAGAGGATCTAAAAATAAATGAAAGGAATGGGTGTAGAATCAATCTAGAAATCTCAAGAAAAAGATTCCTTATATTGATCAACTGGAGGGTCTTAAAATGGCGAAACAATCCGGGTTATACATTAATTGTGCACTAACCTTTAATGGGGGTGTACCTTATCTAATGATTGAACCCAATGACCCAACCAAGATAGTCCATTGGTCAAGATATACCACAAACAAGATCCAAACACATGTAGGGAACCATCGTAAAGGCGTCCCGAAACATTTTTCAAAAGAGACCACTAACCATCCCTACTACACAACTTACTGACCAAACCCAAACCCAAAACATAGTTCAAACAGGAGGGGTTCTTGGACTCAAAACATCCCACAACATCAACATTTTCCGAAAACACATAATATACACCATCCCAAAAAAAATCATCAAGAAATCATGTTTTTTTAAAAAAAACATTTCTTTGAAAACAAATGGTTCAGTGGTTAGCGCATCCACCAATGGTACCCCATGGGCCTTACACATGCATGTTTCCATGCCACACCAGGAACCCTCCTCATATCCATCCCGACACTCATCCAGTCATGTCATCAACCATCCCTCTTCCCATATAACCCCATGCATGTGGTTGCTCATGAAAATACCAATGGTTAAATCAAAAATTCTTTCCACTTTTCAAAACCAAAATGGTAAACCAACACATCCTTTTACTCAAAACCACTAACCACGAGATCAAATTCCAACTCACATCTTAGAAAACATTTCAGAAATGCACAACCATTTAGAAAATAACTCACTTTCAATATATTCACATCAATTTCAAAACATCTCATCCCATTAAAACACTCTTTGATTGTTTAGAAAACTCTATTGTAAACACTTTTCAAAACCAACTTCAATATAGTTCTTGCTTTCAAAAGATGTGTAAAAACACCATTTTCCATTTCAAAACAATTCTAAAAATTCAGTTCCACCATTTCATAAATAAATCTATTCCTTATTTATTTTAAAATAATTTCAGAAAAACTATATACTTCTTAAAACCAAGTCCTTTTAAAACCAAAGTTCCAAGATTGAAAAACTATAGTACAAAACAATCTGAGAGGAAACTAGTTTCAGTGGGTGAATTGGAAATATGGTTGGCGGCCATATTCCAATCACTTCACTGTCACAGAGAGTGTTCTAGAGAATATCCCCAGCTCCACATGGCTTGCCAGGCCCAGTGAGCTCACTGAGACCATTAACCCAACTTTCTTTTCATTTCCCCTAATCATCATTAAACCAAGAAAAACAAAGAACATAGATAAATCCCGACTTCCCCTGGTGACTCGAATCCCATCGTGAGGTGTGGTGATCAGGCACACTACCCATAACTGAACTACAAAGTCCCAACAATTCTAACTCTAATCTATCCCGATTGTTCCCTAAATAACATGACCCAAAGAGTTAACCAGAACCTCCTCTGATACCCTTTTGTCATGAACCGAATCTGGTCGCCGCAAAAACCGTCATCTGACCCGACCCTTAGCAAGTCCTGAAGGGCGTTCCCGATCCCCACGGGCTGGCACAAGTGCCCGAGTATCAAAAACTGAAAATTGGGAACGATTTACTTGAGTTTTTATACTTGAAACATCAAATGAATCCAAGAAACCAAATCTGGATTTTTCAAACCGAAACATCTTTTTAATAAATTCAGAACTGAATTGCACAATTTTAAACAATGTTTGAATATCATTAAAAAGGTTCAAACCCAAGAAAAGACAGCCCAAGAACCTCAACATGGCAAGATGCATCTTCCTCCAGCTATCTCCACAACACCGCATCATGAATGACCGGTGGAAACCCGAACTGTTGGCACAAAAGTTATACCCAAACCTGCGACAACAAAATAACGAAGTCTACTAACACCAAAGGGTGTAAGTAGGTTGTGATCCAAACCCCAATAGGATACCACCACTAAGAGATTCCATATAATAAGCATTTAAAGACGAAAATCATGCAAGTTTTCAAAAACATGAAAAGCTAGTTACAATTTCTAAAAGCTGCAAATTTGAATAAGAACAGTTTTCAAGTGGGCTATTTTAAAGGATTAACACGTTTTAAAATAAACACCAAAGCTACTGAAATTTCCAGCAAAATGTACCGTATGCCGACGGTAAGCACAAAATATCCAGTGAGCACAATCAATGGGAAATAACCCCTAAGCACTAGCTAGCTGTGGGTCTCAGGTACCTCGTATCTCGGTGACAGTAACCATCACAAATATTCTTTCTCATGCACGAGCCACTAGTATGGAACATACCCATAACCTATTGGTCCCCAATCATCATCATCTTAGTTTAGTTAGAGTTATGGGTGTCAATCTTGCTAAGTGAAACTGAGGCCAAACCCCACGGGATCACTAGCATACTAGTACACGTCCACCCACCTAGATACCCGGGTTTTCCCTTTGTGCTCAAACAATTTGATCAAGTCAATGAATATAAATTTCACATGAAAATATCATTTCCATATCATAAATTCACCAAACAGACCACATGTATACAACACAAGTCACAAAAGTCCACTTTTCATTCAAATGCATTTTGAAATCAAACCCACACCAAAATTGCCCACAACACTTTTTGCATAACATTCACAATCCAAAACATCCTTTAAAATTTTATAAAATACATACAAATATACTAAACTTCACATAACAGCCCACTCACATGTTTCCTAAAACCCTTTTTATAAACAAAATCCACTTTTCACATCGCACTCACACAAACAGCCCATATAACGTTCACACCTCTTTCACATTTTAGTAAATCCATTAAACATTTTTTAAAACATTTCCAAGAGGATACACATAACATAACAGAACTATTAACATTTAAAATGGTCCATTTGAAAGTATAAACAATCCAAAACAGTTTTCCAATATGGTTTCACATCTTACATAAATCATTAAACCATTCAAAACTTTCATAAAACAATTCTAAAGTGTGAACCAAATCTTTTCACAAAAAAACTCATTTCAAAACCATATTTCAAGGACAAAATCACACCAATAAAAATTCAAAACAAAATTTTTATCCCCAAATACATTTATTAATCTACCGCAATGTGTTATAAAAACACCTCAAACAATACCACAAAAGATCCACATGAAAAGCACACATTTTCAAAATCACTTTCAAGAAGTACAATAAGGATTTACACCTTAAACCCATTAAAATAAACCTCTTTAAAACCTAATGGCACACCAATACCCTACCAAATAAGAATTTTCAGCCCAAAAATGATTTATTAAACCAATTTCATATGTTATAAAACACACCTAAACAATACCCAAAGGGTTGCACATGTAAAACACCCAATTTTTTAAACTAAAATGAAACTGTAAAAACAAATGCCTGACCAAATACAAAATAAGCAGTTCCTGCACAACAAACAACATATTAGTAAATTCATAATAAGTAATTCAAGCAAACTAACTCATCTAGAAATGATTACACATGGAATCACCTACCTTTTATGCCGAAACCCTCAAAACATGGTGCAAAACATCAACCGCACCACCGCCGCACATCATGGAATATAAATCCAGACCTAGACCACCAAATATTGACCCAAAAGATACCAAATAAGACCATATGTTCGAACACTATATTCTGGACATTCTATAAACTCTTAAGATAGGGTGGAAACCCTAAGGAGAAGAGAAGAATTGAAAAGAGAAACATTACCCAAAATAATCATGAAGAAAACGACCTAAACTCCACCAGAATATGAATTTAAAAATATCCAACCATTGAAGGGAAGTTCGAACAGGGATTATGAGATAATTTAAGAATTGGAATGTGGGGAAAAGAGTAATAATTGAGAGAGTGATGATGGAATGAACTTACCTCCTCAAATCTGCCTGATTATAGAAACTCCAAGAATGTAAGCACCAAATCGCGATGAAACAGATCTCCAAAGTGGGGGGAAAGGAAATGGGAGCTCGCCTGGGCTTCTTAGGGTCGAGAGGGAGGTAGAATCACTGAAAAATCCATTTTAATGAATAAGATATTAATAAATTAATGAAACAATTTAAAAATAGAAAATGGGCCTTCGGGTTGGCCCAATTCATGAAAACTCGCCTATTCTCAATAAAACCTTTGAAAACCACCAAAAAAAATCATGAGTGGAAAATAAATTTAAAATAACCCTAAAATAGGTTACATACGTGACAAAAAATTTCCAGTCCAAGGGATAAGAGAATTAAAATACACATATTTTCCCTTACATTATATTTTTTTCTCCGAAAAATGTAGGAATTAAAATTCTATCGATAGAAGTAATATAATAATCGATAATAATTCAACAGGGAAACCTTCCCACTAATTACAATTTTTTTCCAAAGTATTAAATAACAACTAAAAAGGGGGTGCAGTTAGAATTTCACTTTTTAAAAGTTTAAAATGTTTTATAAACATATCCCATCTATCCTATAGGTTTTTATTTAATTATATACTTTTATAAAATTATAATTCATGAAGATGTAGGTACAGAAGTAGTGCACACATGATTTACATGGTTGGACCACAATGTGTGAATATATATCATTTCAAAATCCACTCTCTTGGGAAAATAGACATAATCTACTATAAATAAGTTAATTAAAAATGATTCAAATTCTATTAGAAACCTTCTTCATCCTAATAGGAATTATTTTACTATATCCCATCAATTTATAATGTTTGCTTATAAAACAATTTATCCAATCAAAAGGACAATGACTTTGTTGAAACTATTCCATAAATGTTCATTCTGATCCTCAGTCTGATTTTGTTAGATTCAATTTTCATAATATGATGTGTCAAGATATGATTTTATGAATATGGTGTTTCTGATTCAAATTCTATGTGTACAATGAGTCTGCATCTGATTCTCTCAATACAATGGACTCAATGAAATGAACTCATTCCCAATCTACAATACTCAATCACTTACCAGTTTCTCAATATTTATATCTATGTCTAACAGACTCGATAATATCTTCTCAATTCTATAGACTGAATATGATATTCAAAATAATATATTGATCCCTCGGATCGAATCAATATTATCTTCGCAATCTATTCGAATAAATACAATATTCTCAGTCTGATCTACTCTATAAGATCTTCCCAATTCCAAATTACTAAATATGATAATCAAACATTAATTTATCGAATCCTCCACACTATATCTATATTTAACAATGAAATTCTCTTTTGATATCATCAATGGTCAAATTTTACCCCTTTTTATTGTCCTTTTTGAATTAATTCTCAATGTAATTATTTTTAGTAGACTGAGATATAAAAAGTTTGAAAAATGAAAACACTACCTACTACATAAAATTTTAAAATATCTAAAAATCCCTAACATTTAAAATTAATCATTATCATATTGAAACCTAATTTTATTTCACTGAGATTTATAAAAAAATTAACTACATGTTTGACCTCCTCAACTAATTATAAAATTAATAGAATTTTTTATTATATCCTCATCGTAATCATCTCAATATGATTTCCATTCCATTTTATAGAATATAATGTCAATCTCATTCCTAATGAAACTTATATCTATCTATTTATTAGTGAATATAAATTTTCTATCCTTCTCAGTGAATATGATTGAGTTATCTTCATGATAGAATTTCTATTATGATTGAATTCCCATTATGACAGACATCCAATTACTACAAAATCACGAAAATGAAATATTGAAATTTCTTAAACATGGCCACCATTTATTCAGAAGTTTATATCATGAATTTTATCATAATTTATGATAATATTATGATCATAGAATCATCATCTTACTTGGTTTCGAAATTATTAAAGTATTCTAAATCATAATTTCTTAATATTCATTTAACTCTCTTTACTAATAATAATGCTTCCTCACATAGAAATATCTATCATTTTATAATTGTGAAAAAGGAAAAGCTACGATAAGAAAAAATTCCAACAACAAAATATATTTCATTAGATAAAATGAATACCCAGCAGATGGATCTGATTCTTTTATAAAAAAATCATTCTTATACAAAATGTTAGTTCTCTACCATTGAAAAACGTTGTTAACACAATTAATCAAAAATGTTCTTCATGTAAACATTATATGTAAAAAATATTGTAAAAGAAAAACTGGTCTATTATATTATGATTTATAAAAAAAGTTATTGTAATTAATTATATGATCAATTATTATTTTATAAAATTTATAGTTCTCAATGTTTTCTTTTCAATTATTAATTTTATGAATTTGAGGATTAAATTTTAAATTTATTTCTAGTAAATATGGGAACAGGTTTGGGAAAGTATATTAAATAATAAGAATCATTATTATTTATATTTTATAACAAATACATCATAATTTAGAACCATAATTAATTGTAAAAATAGTAAAAATTAATCAATGTGGTTAAGGGGATAATAGCATTACTATGTGTTAAATAAAAAATATAAGTAATAAAAATATCTGAATAAATCATGATATCTAATTGGAATAAAATACTATGACCATATCACCTATAAATTCAGATAATAGATTCTTTTGGATCCTTTTTTGACTTTTAATATCCAAGGTTCAATTTATTTATTTCAAAAATGTCATCTGTATCCGCTACCCGATATATAAAATATGACACTCTCCCTTCACTTTTTCACACCTATAAACCCCGTCTTTTAATAATCCACCAAATATATACCCCGAAAATCTATATCAACATTATATAGATTCAATACTTTCCAAAATACCAATATTGAGGTCTTTGTGTGGAGATCCAGCAGATGTTTCTTTAAGAGAAGGTTCTTGTCTTAACGAAGCTCTTTTGTTTTCAATATTCTTTTTGTATATTCAATTATGTCTTAAAACACAAAACAAAATTACTAAAGTATGTACCATATTCTTATATATTAAAAATATTTATGTCCTAAAATATTTCCATATCCTCCTCTATTAAATGGGAAACATAATAATTGGTCATGTGTACGGCAGAATACCACCTAGCAAACACATATAACTCATTTTCCATCAACACATATGAATATTATTGATATTAATGTATAATATATATATATATCATATCATATTAATTTGTGATTTATAATATCACATTTATCTAATTACAATCATTTATATTTAAAATATTTTAATGTGCTTTTATATATAATTGAATATTGTGTCACACTGTGATGTGATTTGTTTTTTTGCATATGATTTAATATAAGGTAGTAGAATAAATATAATGAATATATATGAAATATATAAAATAATTATTATTATTTAAAAATAATTCATGAACCACTTCCATACACTTTCACTCATTGATAGAATTTTATCATAGCTCCAACGTATGTATGATCATCCATTCCCACGAAGTGATTAGATTCATTTTCCATGTCCAACATTCAAGAATGATTTTCAAAATATATCTATATTTTTAATATGAATTTTTTAAAATTAATAAAATTAAAGAGATTATGTATATATATCTTATAAAAATTAATTGAAAATAGCAATACAAAAAACATAAGTGAAATAATGAAATTAACACCCTTGAAGGATTCCATTACTTTTGTGTTGTCCTATGGAGTCTTTTGTAGGGTATCTATATTGTATTCCTATGAGTGGAAACATGTTTCAGGTGGGTATTTCCTTTCTATAGTAAGACATTGAATATTATGTTGTAAAGTATGCATTATTCTATAACGAGTTATTGCATGTTTAGGGATTCTAACTATTTTGAAGTCAGCTATGCTTCTTTACATAAGTTAGGTCTCTTGTCTATGAATTGATTTATTTTCCAATGCAATGGAGGGGTCTTCCCATGATTCATTGGTATTGACTATTTGTTCTAGTTTTTCATGTTAGACTTCTTTTTCTAATTACCTAGTATTGTTAGAAATGAGTGTTCTATCTAATGATGTGATAATATTGGATTCTTTTTATCCATGTAGTGATTTTATGTTTACTTTGTTTGTTGATTATTTTTTGGGAATTATTTCTTTACACAGGGTTGTGGAAACTTGTTGTAGTGAGACCATAGGGGGGATTGATGTTGAGTTCTCCCTCAGAGTGTCTATAGATATCGTTAAAAGTCTATAAGGGGAATTAACATTTAGTGATTCCTCAGAGAGTCTGTAGTTATCATAACGAGACCATAAGGGGGAATGGCGTTGAGTGCCCCCTCATAGTGCTTACATTTATCATTACGAGACTTTGGGGGGGTTGACTTTGAGATCTCTATCACAGTGTCTCTAGTTATAGTTAAAAGACTATACGGGGGAATTGACATTGAGTTCATACTCAGATAGTTTGATTTTTATCATTAATAGACCATAATGGGAATTGATAGTGACTGTATCCTAAGATAGACTTGTTTTGTGTGAGACCTTTTGGGTTTGACTGTGAGATATACCTGGAAGACATACATAATTTATATTATGCTATGTTGGACCCTTGGGGATCAGACTGTGAGAGCATCCCAAGTGGTTGTGTGTATTTTATTGAGGGCTTATTGAATCAAGGGGGTATATAGTGTGAGATTTCATAGAGGGTGACGAGTGGTGGGAACAATTACGCACTACTCGGCCTTTTTTTGAAAGGATTAAACTCTACCAGATCAGTTATGTATGATCAGATTTATATATTATCCTTCTTTATATGATTTACCGTCGATATGTGGAAATCCTATCATCATTGGAGGTGAGTACGGGTGAACCTACGTGTAGGATCCAATTCCCCCTGTGGTGACGTAGCTCTCTCAGAGATATCATTTCAGTGCTAGCCAAAGAAGGTTTTGTGTCAATCATGATTACAGACCAATGAATCGACTGCTATTGTGGTTTCATGTTTTTCAATACACATACAAATGAATATTATAATTTTTGTATATGTGTATAGGTATGGGGCTACACATGTATGTGTATAGAGATATTGATATCCATGGTGGCAGATACCTAGTTGATAGGGATTATATACACATAGTTCAACTATGGTTTCATGTTTGGTTTACTTATTTTGTTGTGTTACAGTTATGTTGAGCACGTTTTTGTTGCTTACACTTTTACTAGCAAAGTTATAGGTTTCTTATCGTGGTTACCAACTAATATTATTTCTCACAGCTACACGTGCACCATGGTGTACATGTAGAACTTATGCATGCTTTCCCGATTGAGTACAAGTTTCATGGTGGATTGGGTTGAGGCCCAGTGTTGCATGATCAAGAAGATTTTCTCGAGTGGTTCTACTGATTGGGCTTTATAATTTTGATAGTTTATCAATATCAGGTACGTGGTTTGGATATGAGTTAGTAGTTTATCCCCATACGTTTACTTTTAGTTTCTTTTTTACATGTATCTATATGTTCATTCTTGTGGGTGACTAATGGTGTATTGTATTTTCATAGTTTTTCGGTCTTTTACATTATTTTACAATTAAATATTGTTCTATATCAGGTTTTTTTCTTCCAGACTCTGTTTAAATTATATTTTGTATCATACATAGTTATTTATGATGTTTTCTTAATCTGGTATGAGGTAATACTATCCCCACTATCACTCCCTAGGCCCTCACTGCAAATCGGTAGCCTCTGGAAAATGGGAAGGCACGATAAAGGCCTTGTGGTGAACTATCTCAGAGCTCCAATTTAGTTTCTTTTGGGTAAATACATTACAATTATTCACATGGATGACTTTTTTCAAATATCTTTAAAATTAGTCATTATGAAATTTTTGGAATGGAGATTATTTTTATTTATAGAAATTTTAAAGGAATTGTTTATTTTAACATATAAGGTATGACAGGTGACTTCAATACTATATGGAACCAGCCTTAAACCTTACTTAATCTTGAGTTATTACAAGATTACACATTGAGGATCTTTTCGGGTTTATAGTTTTAGAGAATTAGATAATAAAACTTGCATTACATTCCACATATAAACAAAGTGGTTACATAAAGATAGTATTCTTCTTTCCCATCAATGGAAACATATTTAAAATAAAACATGGATTCTTTCTTGACACTTCCATGATACTATCATCAAATCATATACATTTCCCTTGACCAATGAAAAACATTTCAAAAAAACTTGGGATGAGCATAAAAAGCTCAGTAACGGATATAAAAATATGGAAAGGAAACATGGGTACATATATACATAAGAATGAAATCATACTTTACCCATAAAACATAAGCACTTTAACATACCTCATCAAATCAGGAATAAATCATAGAAATCATAAGACATAAAGGTAACTTCAGGAATTCATAACATTCTTACGTAGGGAGTAACCCTCTTGGTTACGTTTGGAATACCCATCACAGTATATTCCCTAAATCTCATCGGAGAAACTTTAATGTTACACTCCTTTGCGTTACCCAATGCATTTGAGAGATATATCGGGCTCACCCGCCCTTATTCTATCATGGAACCACCCGTCTTCATAATAATTCCCAAGAACCTCAACATAATCGTATCACATAAAACATGCATAAAGGAAACATAACATTTCCGCCTTTCAATCATAAGATATCAATACAACCCATTGATATAAAAACATTATGAAAACAATTTTCAATACCAAAATAAAATAAAAGTAAAACATGGTATTTATTTTTCTTTAAAAAAAAGGTATAGCTTGTATAGGAAGCCGAAACTCAAATAATGGTCACGACGGCGGAGATGTCATTGTCGCCACATACGTACAACAAAAACATTCCCTTTTTTCATTTAGTAAACACTTCATATAAAAAGGATTCCTTTTGAATAAACGTAAAAGTCAAAGGGGTTTATACACCGTATAAAAGAAGGTTGTGTATAAAACAAAATATGACTCAATGAAAGGAGATTGAGACGAAGTCCCATACCTCGGGTCCGACATGACCCGGTCGTTCTTTAATCTCCTGAATAATAAACTTGAGTTAATTTCTACTTGTTTAAGAACCTTTTTCAAGTTCATTATTCCTTTTATATCAGTTGTTGTCATGTCATGAACACTATGTAATTATTTAAGTTAATAACGGCCGTTTTAACGATAATTGGTACATGAGTAAAAAATAATCCATTTATAATTCAAGTTGTTCATGTATCCATTATATCCAGAATAGTATTCATGATGTAGATATCATATATTTCATATATATACAGTACATTCATACATTTATAATATTACATAATCATTCAGAGGTAAGAAATTAAATGCACCGTTCATGGAGACGGTAAGCCGTACGTACGCATGAACGCTACTTTCATTTTTATTTCGTATTTTATAGAATGGAATCATAATGATATAAAGGTATATTATAATTACAGTATAATATCATATATAATATCATTGTTCCATACTTTATACGTCCCACATATGGTATTTAACGAATCAAATCACTTTGAGGGGGTGGTAGTCCGCACTTCCTTAAATGAAGATATCGCGTTTACCCATAATGGAAACCATAAAGGTATGACCAAAATCAAAAATACAGAAGCTTAAGGAAAGAATAAACATATTATATATCATATATAAATATATTATCATCTTAATGGCCACCTTTGAAGGTGTTAAAAGAATGTTGAACAATCATCGTTTCGGGAGGCATAAATTCACCATCCACGAAAATAGTATGTTCTTTAACCATTATATGTAGGTGTGTGTAAGTGTAGCTCTAATACTTCTTATAACAACATCCTAGTATATTGAAGATACTGGAGTTCTTACAAAAGAAAAGAATAAAAAGATTTTAGGGGGTTGGAGAAGCAAAATAATACAAAAGGACTCAAGTGAAGACATTACCATAAAATCGGGTAACTCCCTTTGGTTTGAGCTCAAAGGATTCCTTGGGAATACTTCAGCCAAAAGTGAGGCTTCAAGGAGTAATAGAGGGATGTGAAGAGACAAAATGGGTAGGGGTGGGCCTAGCCAAAGGCTTTGGGAGTGTGGGTATGGAGGTAGAGGTGGGGGCCTTTTATAAGAGGAGAGGAGGGGACTCTTGGAATGTAAAGAAATGTTACATTATTTTAAAATGACTTTCGGATTCAAAAGGTCCCACATTGATATAATTCTAGGGTAAGGTGATAAGGGTTAGAAATACACCCATCAAATAGGTTTTTTACATGTGTAGTTCATATATTTTACATTATCATTTCATTTTATTTAAATCCTTTATTAATGAGGTAATCGCTGCATCATCATGATGTCATAAATAATTTAATTTATTTAAAGTTTAAAAATTATAAAAAAATACTATGATGTATGAAATATTTTTATATTTCCAATTAATATTTATAATCAAAAATCGGACTTGTATAACCCCAGGTAAAAATTGTTTTAGTAAAACATCTCTTGTTTGTGTCATTTTTACTTTAACATTAAATAAAAATTTATTTATGTCATTTCCCAACCAAAGTGGCTCCATGGGGTCCCCAAGTTTACCCATGGACTGTCTTGGTCGTCCATGACACATACAATGAGGGTAGGACATGTGTCAAGCTCACCTCGTATTATTAAAACATTATTTTTACCTTAAACTACACTAATTACCACTAATCGCGATGAAGAACTTAAAAGTTACTATTCACCAAAAAATTATTTTAATCTCATTGAACCAAATTTTAATTCTTAATGAAAACCATGTATGTCGGATTTTTGAAAATCACATCACAGATGTGGCAATGTTTCATTTAAATGAAAATAGGTTTCTTTAACTACCACTTAGTGGTTTCACTATTCATCAAAAATTGAAGTTTTTCAGAAAGATACCAAAACTTCACCCTAAGATATATTTGATATTCTGAATTCAAAAATGATGTCTATTTTAAAAATTCATAACATTTATGTTGAATTAATTAATTTAATAACTAATTTCCTCTGTCATGACAAATAGCGTGTTTTTATGAAACAATACGTATCAAAAGATTGACACTATTTTAAGTCCAATTTTAATGTGAATTTGATTCCAATGACTACCATTAGATAAAATGGTAAAAATATATTCTAATTTAACTTCAAAACCAATTCAAAAGATAATATAATCATATAAATAAATTAGATTAAAAAGAGGTTTTGAATTAAAATACAACATTTTTCACTATTCATTAAAAAATTAACTTTATCGGAAAAATACTAAAAATTCACACAAAGTAAATTCTGATGTCCCAATCATAAATAATAAGTTTATTTTGACAATAATAGCTTATAAAATTTTCAAAAGATAGATTTAAAAAGGGTTTTCCATCAAAAGGCATTAAAACAATCTTTTAAAAATATTAGTGTATTCCATGAATAAGATTGTATTTATTTTAATTTTAAGCCTCTAAAACACTATCTTAATAGTTAATAGACTTATAAAAAAATATATATTATTCATTACTTACTTGTTATGTTACATCCTTCCCCCCTTTATAAAATTGCGTCCCCGCAATTTATTTACTTATCGAATAAATGGGGGTACTTATCCCTCATTTCATTTTCGGATTCCCATGTTGCCTCTTCCATCATGTGGTTTTTTCACAAAACCATTAACTGATTAATCACCTTATTCTGTAACAATTTCTCCCTATGGTAAAAAATCTGGACTGGTTGTTCCTCATAAGATAGGTTTTTTCGAGCTGAACTACCTCTGGACTCAAAACATGAGATGGATCTGGCATGTACTTTCTCAGCATTGTAACATGAAAAACATTGTGTACCTAAGATAAACTCAGAGGTAAAGACACTCAGTAAGATACAGATCCAACACTCTCCATAATTTCATATGGTCCAATGAACCTTGGACTCAACTTTCCTTTCATACCAAATAGCATCACACTTTTCCATGGTGATACTTTGAGAAAAACATGATCACCTATCTCAAAAGAGAGATCCTTCCTCCTGTTGTCTGCATAACTCTTCTGCCTACTCTGAGCTGTTCTCATGTGTTTCTATATCAGCTGAACTTTTTCTGCCAACTCTTCTACCAATTCTGGTCCCATCAACTTCCTTTCACCCACTTCATCCCAGAAAGCTGGAGTTCGACATTGCTTCCCATATAATTCCTGAAATGGTTCCATCTGTATACTAGAATGAAAACTGTTATTATATGAAAAGTCAACCAAAGAAATATGTTTTTCCCAACTTCCATTAGAATCCATCGAACAAGCTCTAGCATATCCTCCATGGTCTGAATTGTTCGTTCTGACTGCCCATCTGATTGAGGATGAAAAGATGTACTAAAATTTAATTCAGTACCCAACGACTTCTGAAGGACATTACAAAAGTTAGAAGTGAACTTGTGATCACGATCAGATACAATAGAGAGAAGAACTCCATGTAACCTGACTATCTCATTAAGATACAAATGGGATAGTTGATATAGGGAAAAAGTATCTCGTATAGCAAGGAAATGAGCAGATTTAGTCAAGCGATCAACAATAACACAGATTGCATTATTACCTCGAGATGTCTTCGGTACTCCCACCACAAAGTCCATGGATATATTCTCCCATTTCCACTCTTGCACTGGTAAAGGCTGCAGCATCCCTTTCGGTAACTGCCGCTTTGCTTTAACCTGTTGACATGTCAAACACTTCACAGTAAAATTAGAAATATCTCTTTTCATTCCATCCCACCAGTAATACTCCCGAAGATCTCTATACATCTTAGTACTGCCAGGATGAACTGAAAACGAAAAACTATGAGCTTCACATAACAACTATCTCTTCAACTATGAATCACAAGGCACACACAATCCTTTCCCACATCTCAAAACACAATCATTATCAATGTTGAATTCAGGAAACTTACCTTTCTGAACCAGATCTACCTTTTTCTGTAACTCACTGTCTTGCTATTGTGCTTGCTTGATTCTATATGATAGAGATGATCTCACTGATACCTGAAACAAAACAAGAGAACATCCTGCGCCAAAAACATCTATGCCAAATTTTATCAAATCCTTAACTAAAGGATCACATTCCAAACAAATCATTTTTAATGAAGCATTACTTTTTCGACTCAAAGCATCAAACACTTTATTTTCTTTTCTCGGATGGTAATGAATTGTACAATCATAATCCTTGATTAATTCCAGCCATCTCCTCTATCTCATGTTTAAGTCTTTCTGAGTGAATATATACTTTAAACTTTTGTGATCAGTATATATTTCAAACTTTACTCCATACAAATGATGCCTCCGAATTTTTTAAGTGAAAACAACAACATCTAATTCCAAATCATGTGTAAGGTAATTTACCTCATGAGTTTTCAACTGTCGTGAAGCATAAGCAATTACCTGATCATTCTACATTAGGATGCAACCAAGTCCTTTCAATGAAGAATCACTGTAGATAACAAACTCACCATTCCTGGAAGGTAGTTCCAAAACTGGAGCATTCACCAATCTTCTTTTCAATTCCTGAAAACAATCATCACATTCTTTTGTCCAGATAATCTTAACACCCTTCGGACATAGCTTAGTCATTGGACTAGATAACCGTGAAAAATATCTAACAAACCTTCGGTAATAGCCTGCCAAACCAAGGAAGCTATGAATCTCAGTTACATTTGTGGGTCTTGGCCATTCTTCAACAACCTTTGTTTTTGCAGGATCAACAGTTATCCCATCTCAAGAAAAAATGTGACCACGGAAAGAAATTTGTTTCAACCAAAACTCACACTTCCTGAATTTCCCATACGATTTATTTTCTTTTAAGGTTTGAAAGATAACCCTTAAATGTCTTTCATGCTCCTCTCTACTTTTAGAAAACACCAAAATATCATCAATGAAAACCACCACAAACTTATCCAAGAACTCATGGAAAATTCTATTCATTAAGTCCATGAATACAGAAGGTGCATTGGTTAGCCCAAAAGGAATTACTACAAATTCATAATGGCCATATCTTGTACGAAACGCAGTCTTCAGAACGTATGCTTCCTTTACCTTCAACTGATGGTACCCCGATCTCAAGTCAATCTTTGAAAAATACTGAGCTCCCTGGAGCTGATCAAACAAATCAACGATATGAGGAAAAGGATATTTGTTCTTAACAGTGATGTTATTCAAGGCTCTATAATCAATGCAAAGTCTCATTGAACCATCTTTCTTTTTTACAAATAAAACAGGAGCACCCCATGGTGATGTGCTAGGTCGAATGAAACCTTTCTCTAATAAATCTTGCAATTTCTCCTTTAACTCTAAAAGTTCAATTTGAGCCATTCGATAAGGGGGTTTTGATATTGGATTAGCATCATGAACTAAGTCAACAGTAAATTCAACTTCCTGATCTGGTATTATTCCAGGAAACTCATCAGGAAAAACATCAGGATACTCATTTACCACTGGCACATCATTAATCTGAACAGTTCCTTTATTTTCAACAATGTGTTCAAGGTAACATTCATTTCCATATTTTACAAGTTTCGTGGCCTCTTGATAAGTTATCAACCGGTAAGGGTTCATTCAAGTACACAAACTAAAAGACTTTCTAAAAAGAAATTTCTTTATCTCTACAGTCAATCTTAGCATGGTAAATAGAGAGTCAATCCATACGCAGGATAACAACAAACTCTAATAGATGTATAACTATAAGGTTTTCAAGTAGGTTCTTTACACATATAAGGATAAGAATATTCTTATAAATTCTTTTTCCCTCAAGATTTCCCCCAGGTGTTCTTACCAAAAGTTTAGGAGTCATTTCATGAGATGGTATTCCCATTTTACTAGAAAAGTTTTCAGAGATGAAAGAACGTGTAGACCCCAAATCAAACAACACACTGGCATAATCTGAAAAAACAAAAAAGTACCTCATACAACTTCATTTTATGGCCCGACATCTGCTGAAGTAGTTGCAAAGGATTTCACCACCCCTTTCTCCTTGTAGTCTAACTGCTTCCCATCACTCAAACTCTTTGGCAGACACTCGTTTGCATAGTGACCCATCTCATTGCACATATAACATTTCACTATCTGTAAATCAAATTTGGTCTTACGTTCACCTTGATCCTTTTCAGTGCAATCACGAGCCTTATGTCCCATCATACCACATCAGTAGCACTTTCCAGAATTCAGAAGACATTCCCTAGCATGCCTTTTTCCACATTTATCACAAACTAGAAACTTAGTTTTCTTACCATCAGACTTTTTTGAAGAATTCTTACCTTTCTCCTGCCACCTCGGTCTCTTCTTCTGTTGGTTGTTATAGAACACTTGATCATCGGCAAACTCCATTTCCACTTCTCAGCACATCGAACAAGCTTTTCATAACTTTTAAACTCACGAGAATCTAATGCCCTTCGATATTTTGGCTTTAATCCTGAGTAAAAACGGTTGATTTTACTATCAAGGTATCAGATAAAATTTGGAGCATACCTTGCCAATCGAGTGAACCTTTCTTCATAGGTATCCACTGAGTCTTCCTCTTGCCTCAATTCCAAGAATTTCTTTTCCATCCTAAGTCGAACATCCTTAGGAAAATACTTCTCAAGAAACATACATTTTAATTCATCCCAATCAAGAGAATCAATCTCATCGGCGTCCCTGATATTTTTAACCATAGACCACCACTGATCTGCCTCACCCTCCAAATGGTAAATAGAAAGACTAACCATTTGATTGTCTGAACACCCCATGACATAGATAATCATCTCTAGTTCTTAATCCACCCTTCAGCTAACACAGGGTAAGATGATCCTATTAATGATGGGGGATGTTGCCTCATGAAATGTTCAACGACTAACATGGTCCTCTACGGTTGATCTGGCTGATCTCGTGCATGGATACCACCACCATTTATCGCTTCAGTCAACTGTTCCATTACTGCAACAAACTGTTCAGTTCCAATTCCGACCATCTCAGGATGCTGATTCGGAAGGTTATTTCTTTCTGTATTCCTTCATAGCACTGCTTCCCTATTTCCTCTGCGGAAAACCATTCTGAACATACAAGTCTTAGATGAAGCAACATGGTAATCTTCAAATACAATATCACTTCAATTTTACCATAAAAAAATATTTTTGGATAATAATTTAATAGAATTCTAACTCATAAAGTTATCTAAACCGACCTCGGATACCAACGATAAGGCCCCAGCCTTAAACCTTACTTAATCTTGAGTTATTACATGATTACACATTGAGGATCATTTCGGGTTTAGAGTTTTAGAGAATTAGATAATAAAACATAGATTACATTCCAGATATAAACAAAGTGGTTACATAAAGATATTATTCTTCTTTCCCATCAATGGAAACGTATTTAAAATAAAACATGGATTATTTATTGACACTTCCTTGACACTATCATCATATCATGTAACATTCCCTTGACCTATGAAAAACATTTCAAAAAAAACTTGGGATGAGCATAAAAATCTAAGTAAGGGATATAAAAATATGGAAAGGAAACATGGGTACATATATACATAAGAATGAAATCATAATTTACCCATAAAACATAATCACTTTAACATACCTCATCAAATCATGAATAAATCATAGAAATCATAAGAAATAAAGGTAACTTGAGGCATTCATAACATTCTTATGTAGGGAGTAACCCTCTTGGTTACGTTTGGAATACCTATCACAGTATATTCCATAAATCTCTTCGGAGAAACCTTAAAGTTACACTCCTTCGCGTTACCCAATGCATTGGAGAGCTATATCAGGCTCACCCCTCCTAAGTCTATCACAGAACCACCATTCTTCATAATAATTCCCAAGAACCTCAACATAATCGTATCACATAAAACATGCATAAAGGAAACATAACATTTCCACATTTCAATCACAAGATATCAATACAACACATTGATATAAAAACATTATGAAAACAATTTTCAATACCAAAATAAAAGAAAAGTAAAACATGGTATTTATTTTTCTTTTTAAAAAAAGGTATGGCTTGTAGTGGAAGCCGAAACTCAAATAATGGTCACGGTGGTGGAGAAGTCGTTGTCGCCACATACGTACGACAAAAACATTCCATTTTTTTGTTTAGTAACCGCTTCGTATAAAAAGGATTCCTTTTGAATAAACGTAAAATTCAAATGGGTTTATACACCGTATAAAAGAAGATTGTGTATAAAACAAAATATGACTCAATGAAAGGAGATTGAGACGAAGTCCCATACCTTGGGTCCGACTTGACTCGGTCCTTCTTTAATCTCCTGAATAATAAACTTGAGTTAATTTCTACTTGTTTAAGAACCTTTTTCCAGTTCATTATTCCTTTTATATCACTTATTTCCATGTCATGAACACTATGTAATTATTTAAGTTAATAACGGTCGTTTTAACGATCATTGGTACTTGAGTAAAAAATATGCCCTTTATAATTACAAGGTGGTCATGTATCCATTATATCCAGAATGGTATTAATGATGTAGATATCATATATGTCATATATATCCAGTACATTCATGCATTTATTATATTTCATAATCATTTAGAGGTAAGAGATTAAATGCACCATTCATGGAGACGGTAAGTCGTACGTACGCATGAACGCTACTTTCATTTCTATTTCGTATTTTATAGAATGGAATCATAATGATATAAAGGTATATTATAATTCCAGTATAATATCATATATAATATCATACTTACATCCTTTATACGTCAAACATATGTTATTTAACGAATCAAATCACTTTGAGGGGGCGGTAGTCTGCACTTCCTTAAATGAAGATATCGCGTTTACCCATAATGGAAACCATAAAGGTATCCCCAAAATGAAAAATAAAGAAGCTTAAGGAAAACATAAACATATTATATATCATATATAAATATAGTTTCATCTTAATGGCCACCTTTGAAGGTGTTAAAATAATGTTGAACAATCATCGTTTCTGGAGGCATAAATTCACCATCCACAGAAACAATATGTTCTTTAACCATTAAATGTAGGTGTGGGTAAGTGTAGCTCAAATACTTCTTATAAAAACATCCTACTATATTGTAGATACTAGAGTTGTTACAAAAGAAATGAATAAAAAGAGTTTAGGGGGTTGTAGAAGCAAACTAAAACAAAAGGACTCAAGTGAAGACATTACCTTAAAATCGGGTAACCCCCTTTGGTTTGAGCTCAAAGGCTTCCTTGGGAAGACTTATGCCCAAAGTTAGCCTTCAAGCAGTAATATAGGGATTTGGAGAGACAAAATGGGTAGGTTTTGGTAGAGACAAAGGCTTTGGGAGTGTGGGTAAGGAGGTAGAGGTGGGGGCCTTTTATAAGAGGAGAGGAGGGCACTCTTGGAAAGTAATGAAATGTTACATTATTTTAAAATGAGTTTCGGATTCAAAAGGTCACACATTGATATAATTAGAGGTTATGGTGATAAGGGTTCTAAATCAACCCATAAAATAGGTTTTGTACATGTGTAGTTCATAGATTTTACATTATCATTTCATTTTATTTAAATCCTTTATTAATGAGGTAATCGCTGCATCATCATGATGTCATAAATAATTTAATTTATTTAAAGTCTAAAATTTATAAAGAAATACTATGATGTAGGAATGATTTTTATCTTTCCAATGACTATTTATAATCAATAATATGACTTGTATAACCTCATGTAAAAATTGTTTTAGTAAAACATCTCTTGTTGGTGTCATTTTTACTTTAACATTAAATAAAAAGTTATTTATGTCATTTCCCAACCAAAGTGGCTCCATGGGGTCCCCAAGTTGACCCATGGATTTTATTTGTCGTCCATGACACATCCAATGAGGGTAAGACATGTTTCATGCTCATCTCATATTGTTAAAACATTATTTTTACCTTAAACTACAATAATTACCACTAATCGCGATTAACTTAAAAGTTACTATTCAACAAAAAATTATTTTAATCTCATTGAACCACATTTTAATTCCTAATGACAACCATGTATGTCGGATTTTTTAAAATCAAATCACAAAAGTGGCAAAGTTTCATTTAAATGATAAATCAGTTTCTTTAACTACCACTTAGTGGTTTCACTATTCATCAAAAATTGAAGTTTTTCAGAAAGATACCAAAACTTCACCCTAAGCTATATTTGATATTCCTAATTCAAAAATGATGTCAATTTTACAAAATTCAAAAAAATTAAGTTTAATTAATTAATTTAATAACTAATTCCCGTTGTTATGACAAATAGCGTGTTTTTATGAAACAATACGTATCAAAAGATTGACACTAGTTTAAGTCCAATTTCAAAGTGAAATTGATTCCAATGACCACCATTGGATAAAATGGTAAAAATATATTCTAATTTCACTTAAAAACCAATTCAAGAGATTATATATTCATATAAATAAATTAGATTAAAAAGATGTTTTGAATTAAAATACAACAATTTTCACTATTCATTAAAAAATGAACTTTTTCGGAAAAATACCAAAAATTCACAAAAAGTAAATTTTGATGTCCCAATCATTAATAATAAGTTTATTTTGACAATCATAGCTTATAAAATTGTCAAAATATAGATTTAAAAAGGGTTTTCCATCAAAAGGTAGTAAAAAAATCTTTTAAGAATATTAGTGTATTCCATGCATAAGATTGTATTTATTTTCTTTTTAAGCCTCTAAAACACTATCTTAATCATTAATAGACATAGATAAAAATATCTATTATTCATTACTTACATGGGATGTTACAAATACATTGTGAACACTAAATGATTTTATGATTCCATTGAAATATTTAATGGTTGTTTTCAAAGAAAGTGTTTTTCTAATATTTTTATTTTTTTTATTTTAAATATATGACATCAATGTATTGGGGTATTTACCACAACAGATATTCCAAGAGTTCTTTCAATGTAAATTTCTATCTAAGATGAAATACTTTGTTGTTATGAAATATTTATTGGAGATATGATCAATTGATTCAATCTAAATTCTATCCTGATAATTTTAATGATTATGATGAATATATTATAATGAAACCATTTGATTTACACTATTTATGCTATGATGGATTGATGTAATGTTTATGAAACCCATTTATTTTCCATGGGTTAGGTCATGATATTATGATTATGAACCCCATTTTTTCCATTGGACCTGAAATAGTGGTACGTTCTATGATAATAATGAAAATATCTTCGTGATTTTCATTATGTGGTCGGTGGGACCATAATTATACACCCCTTAAATATATCTAGTAATGATGGATATATCATGAAATAGGTATGAATAGAATACGAAGTGAAACTAGTTCATAAATTGAATATTTCTATTATGTAACATGTGGCTATGAACTTCAACTAATAGGATCTCATAGTATGTGAACTCAATTAACAATAATAGTGTTTTCAATGAACCTTGACTACTATTGAAATGATTTTTTTATTCTTATGTTTTATTATAAAAATCAATTTCACACACCAACATAATTTTCTCATTGATCATTTTCAGTTATTCCATTATAATTTTTGTATCATCATCTACCAATAATAATTCCATGATTCCATATTATAATATATGATATTCAAGTTATGATTATTAAAATGATAATATCTTTTTCTCATAAATATACTTACATGATATGGATGTGCGATCATTGATATCAATGTTTTCAACTGTTACAGAGTATCCAAGATCACCTTTATTATGTTCCACATCCATGATATATAGATGAAATTCTTATGTTGGATATATCTAATAAGGTAAAATGTAAATAATTTTTTTTTCAGATGATGTAGTTCACTTATGAACAAGTTTTTTATAAATCGACATTTAATAAGATTTTAGACTTATAATATTCTCACAAAGATCATTATTTTATGTAATGAATATTCAGATAATATTATGTAATATCTTTATAAAAAATGTAATGGTGGATATATTTTAAATAAGATAAACATTTCATTTCCTTTTGAAAATGGTGTTGAAAAAATTAGTGATAACCCTTCAGATAATCACTAGAATACGATAATATTCATATTTTTTTTCAAGAGGAGTGTTATTTCACTAACAAAACATCCATGTATGGATTCTTCATGTGGAGATGGTTATCCAACATATGAATCAAGGGGTAATGACAAACAATTCGTTGAGTGTATCTTTTCCATCTTTTTGTTTGAAAATGATTGTTACCTCACTATGTACATGGCATGATACTTTCTGGAAAAATGATTTGGATAAGTCAAAATGTCATTAGAAACAATTATAGAGGATACAAATTGATGATGGGCCATATTGTGCACTGTTAAACCTAAGGATTCCTATACTAAAAATTTGGATTCATGATTTAGGGAGCATATGGTTCATGATTTAAAACACTGATTAAAAATTCCAAACTGTTATCTGTGGAATTTTGGGATTAGTATGGGAATAATGATATAAATATAATTTTGAGGTGGTAATAGGTAATATCATATTCTAACATATCCTATTTTAGATTAGTTTTATGAATTATTTAATATCACAAAATTATTAATTCATATTAATTAATATCCTCAATAATTGAACATCAAATTAAATTTGAATACTCTGAAAAGTATTTTGATCGCATCAAAAGTGAATGGTTATTCACTATATGATGTTTTTTGGAATATTCTACCTGAAAATATTATTATTCAACGTCTAGTTGAATATAATTTCATATTAAGCATGGATTGGTATTAATTACCTAAATTACCAAAAACATTTTGATGAAGGTAATTCATAAACCAAACTATAATTTTTAACTATTCTGATTATCAATATTAAATATAAATTGAAAATGAACTCATTATATTATTTTGTATTGAAAATAAAAATGGCTTTTATTAGATTGTTGGTGGGGGTATCATTATCAAATATATGAATATTGTGAATGGCAATTTTTATATCGTTATGGATGAGTTTCCTATTACGCAACTAAATCATGATGTTTTGATTTAAATAGAACTATTTCGTGGCAATATACAAATTATAGACACTCAATATATAATTTATCTTATTGGGATATAGGAATTGAAGGAGAATCATAGGGAGAATAGTAGAAAGGGATTCATTAGACCAATTTCATCAACATAGGGTAAACCTTTACTTTTTTTCAAGGTTAATGTGGGGCCAATATAACTCTACATTGATTATCTTAAATATAATAAGATCACTATCAAGAAAAATTATATTATTCCTTTTAATGATTAATTATTTGATCAACTACATGGTGCTAAATACTTTTAAATTATTGACCATTAATCTTGATATCATCAATTGAGATAAAAGAAGTAGTGTATACCCAAGAAAACATTCCATACAAGGAGTTTACACATGAATTTATTGTGATGTTATTTAGTCTTAATAACCCCAACCATTATATTTGTGAATTTAAAAAATAATGTCTTTAAAAATTACCTTCATAAATTTTAGGTAGAATTTATAAATGATATTATTATATATTCAATGGGTTAGGAATAGTACGAATTTCACATGAGGATTGTATTGGTGACCATTATAAATGATAATCTATATAAATATTTTCAATTTTTGTATTTGTCTTCAAATTATTCAATTATGGGTCATATACTCTCAATAGTGAGTATATATTTGAATCCATCAATTGTAAAAGTGTTTGTATACTGGCCTATACAAACAATGGTTAAAAAGAACAATAGTTTTCTCAATTTTATTGAATATTCTCAGCACATATTGTAAAATTTATCACATTTTTCTATTACACAATCCATATAATCTTAATAGGGAGTAATGTTCCTTTAGATATTTTAATGTGAAGAAAATTTTAAGGAACTGAGGATATGTTTATTCAATATATTTTCTATTACACTATATCATAATATATAAGTGTGAGTTACATATAGTTATTAATATAAGAAGGGATATAAGTAAATATTTATGTAGAGTCATGTGGTTTTAACATATTACTTAGGAAAATTTAAGGATATTTATAAAATATACCAAATTGATGAAATGTTGTTTTCTAATATAATTTTTATCATTAAATATATTAGGGAATGATCTACAAGGGGAATGTGGTTATATATATATATATATAATTTTTAAAAGTTTATACTTAATCATAAATTATTCATTAATAACTATGTAGGATGGTTTCATAAGATTAAATTTTATTACTAATCAATACATTACTACCCTGTGGAAGAGAACAAGCTAGCAGATTCACTGATTTGAAATGATCAAGCTTACTTTTTAATGATGATCTTTAAAAAGGATCCGATATTTATTTATTTTTAAAGGTTGGATCTAAATTCTTTGAAGAATGTGTAGAAATATTATCTTTACCAATTGAATTTTGAAATATTAATCATTATAAAAATTAATGATGTATAGAAGGAAGATATATACCAATATATGGAGGATAAAAATATGGAGAGTTCAAACTTCATAATAATGGAATGATAAGGATTAGGAAAATTGTATGTGTACATTCCATACCAATAATTAAGAAGGAGATATGTGATGAGGCTCATAGTTCTTAATTTTCTACCCATCGAGGATGTATATATATGGATATATATTTTAAATAGAAAATATTGTGTGACAAAATGAAGAGATAAATTATTGATTATGTGTCTCGGTGCTCAGTATGTCAGTAGGTTATGGCCTTGAGATAGATTTATAATGTAATGTTACAATCATTACCTATAAAATAATTATAATGGGAACACCCTACTACATGTTTTTTAATTGGACTTAAAAACATAAAAATGGAATAATCTTATTTGGGTTATAATCGATCAATATATGATGTAATTACACTTAATAATCATTTGATAATATTTATATTTTTATCATATTTATTCAATATAGATTAAATTTGTAGTAATGAAGCATAGAGTAGAAAATTATATTATATCTAATAAAGATTTCAGGTTTACAAAAAACATCTAGGGATTCATCTTATAGGATTCAGATACAATCATTATTTTATGTATTTTTTATCCATATATAGATCGTTAATATTTTATAACCATTAAAACTATAGAGAATATGTTTGGATATTATTCGATATATTTAAAAGGTGATAGGGAAAACAACCTTCCAAAGGTGTAATTTTAATATAATAACATTAACATTAGTATTCATATGAGTTTTTATTTAGACCTATATTGAAAGAACTATGTAAATATAAACTACTGGGATATTTTAGGGCTAAGAAATATATTGGGACCCAATATATTAAAGAAATTTTAGCAAATTCTATATACATTCAGTGACACATTATGGTAGCACATAGTCAATTGGCATGTTTTGATGAAAATATGAGATGAAATTGTTGGTTTAAATTTTGTGAGAGTGAATTTATTATCATATCTCCAAAAGAGAAATAGATGATATTCAGAAAGAAATTAAATATGTGACCATGGTAAATTTTCCCCTTTGAGAGTCTTAATTGATTATGGATGTTAACTTATCACTTGTAATTTCAAACTATACTATATCATGTTCATGATGTGATACATGTATCTCTTAACATATCCTTAACATGTATTGAGATCAAATGTAATTCCAATAGATCATTATCATTCATATAAATAATAAAGAGTATAAATATTGATTCGTAGAGATAGTTTCCTATAATAGAAGAGTAGTCACCTACTTAATGATATCTATAAGAATCATAAATCATAATAAACCACTTCGGAACTTAAGGATGTGATGAAAAATAAATATCATCATTTATTTGTATTGGAATAATTCAATTTTGAGGGTGAAATTAATTTTAATGGGGGTAGAATATAACACCCTAAAATTGATTGATATTATACTCAATCAATAGATTTTATTTCATTTTTTACATTCTTTAAACTAAATATTTAGTTGAAAAAACCATGATATGCAATTAAAATATTATTATTTAACATAATAGTTCTCTTCTAGCCATTGGAATGGAAAGTATGAATAGTGATAATGAAATAATAAATAATATAATGCATAAAAATGTATATAATGAAATAATTGGTTATAAAATGATTATAAATGAAAATGTAATTAATATTAAGTAAATGATATGTTTTTATGAAAAACTCTTTTTTGTACGCATAATGGATTTCTATTTAGAAAAATGAAATTTATCGACTAGATTAAATCATTTTAATGAAATTTATATATTAGAAATTAAATAGAAAAATATAACATTCATAAAATTTGGTTGAGGGAATGATATTTGAATATATTTCAAGTTTTATGATTAAAAATTTATTTTTTCTAAAAATCAGTTTTCATTATGTTTAATAATCCAAATTAAAATTAAATTTCATCTACTTATAGAAAATTAATTTTTTAATATTTATTATATATTATAAATCATGGGGACGATTTCTAGTAAAATTGTTCATGTAAATAACTAACATTTTAGAAAATAAAATTATGCTCATTATCATATTCGACATCTAACATTTATCTTAAATGAAACACTGTATATTTAGTCATTATAACAATACTTTTAAATATGTTATTATGAATAGTAAAAAATAATTTATGAAGTATATATATGTACATTTACTTTTAAATGGACATTAATGAAATAATTATTAAAATTAATTTTCTATAAGTTGATGAAATTTTATTAATAAAAATTATACTATCAATAAAAATTATTTCTAAAACTTTACATGAAATAATTATTAAAATTAATTAAATTTATTTTATAAAACTTTATTTTAAAAAAATTAATTTATTTTTTAAATTTTATTATAAAAATATACTTTTGGTGAAAATACCAATTTTCATTAAAAGTCATTTCTTTTCTACATATTTGGTAGTATTAACGTCCCATAATGTTTTTAATATGATATAAAAGTACATAATTGTTACATAATTATATTTAATACAAATTATTAAATTTAATATACATCATATTGTTTTCTATGAAAATTTTTATTTTGGATTTAAATAATTGATTTTTGAAAAAACTTTTTAAAATTTCCCAATGATTCTCCACTTAAATTAATTAAGTTAATAAATAATGTTGAATTTATTTTATAAATTTTTTAGAAATAACATCATTATATATAAATTTAAATTCATATAATACTAATTATTATTCATATATTTATTAAAAATTCATCTTTTCTATGAAAAATATAGTTCTTGAAAACAAGCTTTTTACATCAAATCTATAAGAATTATTTAAAATTACATATTTACACATATTTGAATTGAATTTGGTAAAACTTATTATAAATATATAATCATAATAATATATATTTTATAATGTGGTTATATTATCTAATAATTTTACTATTGTTTTTTTACAATAATTAATAATGAAAATAGTTAAAATTAATTACAATGGTTGAGGTGAAAATTGGTTTACCGAGGGGTTAAAGGGAAATATAAAAGGGAAAAATGAAAAAAATATGTGTCTAAAAATAATATATATATATATATATATTACATATAATGCCTATTTATCTATAATACTCAATTTTAGAGCTTGTAGACAAGTGAAAAATATGGGTACACCATCATTCTTTTAAAAATTATAGGTGATCCACTCACCTATCTTATTAATGCACTCCACCTTTTCAATATTCATCACACATTAAATGGCTTTTGTATTAGAATATTAATGAATGTTTTGTATAATTTCCCTCATATAATCATAAATTACTTTTTTTGGAATAAATCCATCCAATGAAGGCTTTGAGTGAAAACTGATGGAGGTTAACCTAGAAATATGAATTATTTTTCAATAAGAATTTTTATTTTATTTTTCCCTACACGTAATTGATTTTTTATTAATCCATGATGATATAAAAAATATACTACATATAATGATATTTTTTAATGTAAATTATTTGACCTAATACTATCTTCACTTATATAAAATTGGTTTTGATGTCATCAATTGTTTTTGCGTCAGACTACCGCCTCACGAACCAATGCCTTCTATTTTTTCATTACCAAATCTCATAGTTGAGTACGATGAGGGAAATAAAATATATACATATATGAAATTCATAACTAAATTATACCTATAGGGTCATTATATCCTATATACCATTTTTCCATTATATTAGGTATACAATTACAATATTCATGTGTTTGAAGGACTACTACCTTGAGAAGAAATGTTTTTCATTTTAACTTAAACATTACATGGAAAATAATTAGGATGAATATGATGAATATAATTAATATCAATTACATAATAATTATTTCATTTCCATTTTTTATCATTCTGAAACCATAATATATAATTTTATTTCTACAAAATTTCACTCACCAAATTATGATATCCTGATTCATGTACATTTGGACTACCACCTTCATGAAGTGATGTTACTCCCTATTTTAAAAAACACAACACTGTGATGATATAAATAATTATATTTAAATATAAAATATTTTATTTATAATATTATTATAGTTATATAAATATAAAATACAGCATACCTCATTTCTACAATGATTATTGAAAAATTGAAATGTTAACCATGGTTATTTATGACGTACATTCTACATGATAATATCACAAACAATTTCTGAATACCAACTTTCATTAATGAAATTAAAATAATAATTGATATCTAACTATTATAATTATTTAATATTTATTAATATGGATATATTTTAATGAATATTTAAATTAAAGGACAAAAAATAAAAAATCAAACCCTCCTGGAAAAACAAAGTAGTTTTTACATAAAGCATGATTTTAACAAGGAATTTGAATGATAAAGATTATAAATTGTAAAAATTAAATCACATAAGGTATTAAATATATAGTTAAATAATAGATTTATAATAAACCTTTATTTATTTTATTAGATTTTAGAACAAGTTCAAAGGATGTATTGACTTTTTGTAAGGGTTTTCTCATCTCAAATTTTACTTATGTGAGAAAAATTCCATATTAAAACATGTAAATTTTATTTTGTATAGATAATAACTATAAATTTTTTTTATTATTATTATCATGATAATTATTTTTATTAAATATCTAATAATATATCACTCATTTTTAAGGTTTACATTACATAATTTATCAATGAAATTATGGATTTCAATTCTAACATTTATATCTAGGAGACATAAGAAAATAAAACACCTGTTTGTTTTATCTGGGGAACATACTACCCACATGACATGTTATATCCTAAATATAATTACTTTCATGTTATTTGAGGATTCAATTTATATTATGGTTTATTAGGGATTACAATTCAGATGATACCTAAAGCGGTATGGGATTTTTTATGATTTTCCTTCACTAATTCTTATGTCATGTTATGGCCTATATTCATTTATTTGGTGTATAAAAAGAACCATTTTCTTGTTATATCACAAATAATTTTTTCACTATGATATTTTATATTTTTTTTATTTTTATCCTCTTTTTGGGAATTAATTCAATGTAACTAATGTTGTAAGAGTTTTATTTTACAATATATTCATTTATTGGGATTATCATTGATGATGTATCCAAAGTTAACATATTATGATATAAATTTCACGAATTTTCATTATTATTTATCTTCAATTATATAATGTTTTTTTCAATATAAATCTAAAATTTCCCACTTATTGGTACTTAAAATATCTGAATTGTTTTAATAAAATACACTTTTATTTCCACATTCGGTCGAAGATATTTTCTCTTCCAAAACCATGATTTATAAAAATGGTTAATTTTTTTCTTTATCATCTAAAAAAGTTAATGAATATTTTACTTTTGCTTCTATTTAAATAATTTTTTATCAATGGTGCCTTCATATATCTAAAAAAATTCTTCTTTTTCTTTTAAAAAAAAATGTGAATGCAATAATTGTGTTAACGTAAAGGGAATGAAGGTAATTATCCACTATCATGGATAATATGTTCATTTATAATTCCATTATATATTTTCAAGGATATTTGGAAATAAAATATTTTTTAATTTTTTAATTTTTTTCCTAAATGAAACTATATTCTCATAATGATATGTTTTTAAGGGTTTTTAAATACATATTTATATATTTCTACTGATATTTTAAAAGAATATTTTAATGAAATAATTTTCGATTTTTTTCTATTAAAAGCTATTTATCAAAATTAAATGTTTTTTATTTATAATTATTTTATTGATATTTTAATGGTGTTTCCATTCATCAAAAAATAATCAACCCTTTTTTTTATTTATTCTCAAATATCGGTATTTTTAGTGATACCATCCTCATTCAATATATAGTTATATTAATATTGTTATAAAGACATTATTATAGAACCCAATTCTCATTCACTAGCTTATCATGTTTCAATGATATTGATAAGGAACCCATCCATTTTCTACAACACAAGTATGTTTTAAATATATTTATATGGAATCCATTTCATTCACATGGGTTAATCATATTTCAAAGCGATTTTAATCAAACCCATTTCATTCCACATTATAATCGTGATCCACGTATATTTTTAGGGATCCCATTTATTTTTTATGGGTAATAATTTTTCAATATGATTGTTTTGAATCCAATTTATTTTCCAGGATATAATCATGTTTCAATGACATTGTTACGGAACCCATTTATTTTTTTGGGTTTTTCATGTTATGAAGGAGATAATGGTTGTTGTAAGATTTATGAGGAAATATTATATCTATGTTCATTATTCTTAATGTGGTCATTGTATATAGGTTAAATGATGGGTGTTCAAATATTGTAATCCTATTTATTGGGTATTGATTATATCTTCTAGATAATAATAATTTAATTAAAATGTATTGTTATTCATTTTCTAAGGAATGTATATGGGATATGATAGTGATATATATAATGATATTCCAATATACAAACATGTTATTTCTATAATTATTTTGGGTCTACAATGTTTATTTTGATCATGATTTATATCCCATGTATTGTGTTTAGTTTTTTTAAATATTAATTATTTAAATGTTGATTCCATGTTTCATGAGTGATGATTCATGTATTATTGGGTATTAGTTTTTTTATTTGTCCATTAACTCTGATTATGTCATTTACCCTTTGGGAATTCTTAATCACATTGATGACATTGAATTAGTAAGATTATTTTTATCCTAACTACGAATTTTAGATCACCATTTTGATGATTCTTTTTCCTTGGGTTATCAATAATGACGTTCAATGAATCATGACTTGAAGCCTTTCAAATTGATTACATTGATCACCTAATTTGATATAAGAAAATCGGGGATAATTGGGAGAAATGATTATTTATAGAAATTGGTTTTATTAATGTATGTGTTATTCCTAGTAATACAAAACTATAAACATAAATTACCATTGAGAAGTTTACTGGATTATATATCATGTTGATACATTGTGATCTGGATGGTTAAAATTGGGTCACATTCAACTATGTTAGACATGGAAATATAATTTTTATGATTTATGCATTAGATTTGGGAGATCCTGCATAGTGAAATTAGAGTTTCTCTCAAATATAGGTTTAAATAAATTAATATTTTAAGATTCATTCATGTGAAGTGAAATTAGGTTATATGGATACCATCAAAGGTATATAATATAAAGGATGATCATATGTTGAATGTAATATACTTCATGATAGAGATATGGATTTTATTTTTGAATTTTTTTAGAGGATTATGTAGGATAATGAATTTTTAAAGGTTTGTTTTAAAATTAAGTATAAATTTACATTTTGAGGAAATAAATTTCAATTTATTGATAACCGTATGGATTTTTATGATCAATGCTATGGAAAAATGATATTTTTCCTTATAAATAACTCAGGGATTCAATGTAATTTTTTGACAAACTGATTAATGTTATATTAATGTTATTTAGGATATTGTTTCATCATAGTATATTTACGTATATTGAGAATTATCATTCCATTTTATTACCATTTTGGTTTTATTAAATTTCAAAAGATAGGAGGATTATATTTATAGACCTCTATATGGTTATATCATCCAATAATAGTTGATTTTTACTGCGTTTGTAATGAAAAATTCATCTTTACTCCTTATCATTTGTAAAAAAATCATTGTCGTTGAATTTTTAAAAAAGATTACAATTATACTTATCAATTATGTATATTTCCTTATACTCATATTCTAGATGGAAAATTAATTCCAAAACCCTTGTAAAATGATATTTAGAAAAATACTATAGCCATCATTTATTGGGAAATTAATAAACTTTTTCATACTACATGGGTTTTTCATTTTCTGGTAGTTCGCATTATCTTGATCATTAAAATTCATGGGATCCGTGATCTCCTTTACTCCATGTAATTATCATGGAAATATTTTTTTATTTAATGGCCAAATACCCCCTTTCTACATATGTTACCCTATTTGGATTCCTTGAATGTGTTATTCCATAAGTACTTCATATTTCAAATAAAATTTTTTTAGGTGGATGTATAATTGGAAAAATTAAATGTGGGTTTCCAAGAAATATTAATCTCAAATATCCAACCATTTATTACCAATATAAATTTCAAATTACGAGGTTGAATGTTGGTGAATAAATACTTATCATAAGAAACATTGAGGAATACATGGTTGGGTTCCAGAAAATCCAAGACAAAATGGACCAAACCACTCTTAAGGCTCTACATTGGGAATCCCAACCTCATTGAGAATTGACAGATCCCTGAGAGCTTCCATAAGATAATTTCCTTATGTAAACACTATGAAGTCATGATCACGTTATTTCATTAGTCCCACAACACTTCATGACCGCATGAACGATTAATGTTGATCTCAATATTTTTATAATGTCACACTCTATAAAAAATCCCCATATTAATTTGTGAACTTATTCCAATCATCTCAAAACCCCTAACATATAAATACTCCCACATATTAAGATATTTTTGTGATGGTTACCCAACCATTACTAATATAAATTTCTCTAAATTCAAAAAAATATATAACATCCTGAACTAGAAAAAAAGGATCACCCAAGTTACATGGGCTCTTTGAAAACCTCTTCCATGTATTATCAATATTCACCACCATAACTGGAGATGCTATTTTAGAAGGCATATGCCCTTTATGAAGGAAGGGGAACATAATATGGTCTTTAGGATTCAAAAATCATTCATATTCCATCAATCAGACCTTTACTAAGCCAAGAATTCAGCATGAGGTAGAGATACCCTATTTCGCAATGCATGCTTCTTTGTGAAGCCCATGATAGATACGAAGCACCAAAGCTTCATATGAAGAACCACTATTTGATTACATATGATTCATAAACACTCTCTCTTGAACATATACATGTTGTATCCTTTTTGATTACACATTTTTATAATGGTTGATTGCCCATATCCCTCACTCAAATAAGGGACTGGTCCAACTACACCTTGAGTCCACATGTGAACTATAGCACCCAATACTATGTTTTCCCACTCGTCTTAGATTGTGGATCTAGAATCCCACCATAATCTCGATCATCAAAATAGATACACTAATTCATATTGCTTCTTATCCAATGAACAATAACATGAATCTTTTTGTTTGACCACTCTTCTGCATACTTTCACCCATGAATTTAAAATCTATTCCCTTACAAGAGCAGCTTGAGCTGTGGTAACCTAAGCCCATTGGATGAGTTGAGAGACACCCGTGTATGAGAAGAGTGATGTTAAACATCCCTGTACGTTTTTCATGAACACATTATGTTAAACTATGTCTTTAAACAATTTAATATAGTTAGGATTCTCGGTGTATGAGTGAAATGGGATGGTCCCATGGCACCTACCCTCACGTGGAATGAGATCCTCCCTCGAAATATTCCACACATAATCCCCACACCATATCTTGATGAAGTTTATTTCGCACCATTAGTGTCAAAACTACTAAATATTCTTTTTTATCATATCAATCATGACTCTTGTGGGCATATAGGTTAGTAGAGATCATCACATAGACACAATATCAACTTCCACAATATGGTTCTCTCATACATGTATGGACCAACCATAAAAACCACATGGGACACTCATACAAGAATGCCGCTACCATAAAAACCGTATGGAACAGTATTATTTTTAATACCCAACCATAATCATCCTCCATGAAGATTACACCTATTACCCCCATCCAAATGCTGCACATCATTGGTTCGCCTTTTTCTGTATATGCTCCAACCATCCCATACTATGAGGTTTTTTATTACCAATAAATTGGGACATGATGTAAGCCTCCATGATTTCTAAATCCAATATCTAAATTCACATTGATGATTTAGGGGCCACATACCCAAAATGATTGTTCTACATAAATAGTACACCACAAATACTCCATGTCCCTCTAGAAGATTTCACACATAATCCCTAAACTATCTTTCATCGAAGAACACTTAATAAAGAGAGTGACCTTATCAACTAACATTAAAACACATTTATTGGTCTTTTCAAATGACCATAAACTGTTACATCAAATTTAATTGGTTTGTATCCCTATGTTATATGAAGGAAATGTATGATTCATCTTTGAGATTCATTATCCACAACTTGTAAACATAGGTGCTACAACCAAAGGAGATACCATCCATGGATTCCTTAAGGAGAGTTATCACAATCATTTATGGTCTTACATCATCAAATTATGGGCACACCTCCCAAATCTGCCTTTATTGTGAATTTTAATCTATCCAACCAAGGTCCACAACATAGTGAGTTCTGATCCACTGTCGCAGTGTCACATCTTCCCATTGTTAGACACACAACCCAGATCCTCCTCCTGAGGAAATTAAAATCCATCCATACAAGATCAACCTCCGTAGGTGTTTAGATCAACCTTAATAATGTGAAATATTCATTTATGAGTTAAACCTATTAGATCTGCATCCCATGGGAGTCCTGATCAATATATATATGGTCCACCTCTACAGTTGTCCTAATCAACATTCAAATTGTAACATTTTCCATTTGTCAGAATATTCTTGTGGATCCAACTCCATGGTAGTTCTGATGCATCCATTTATGGTTTTCCTTGATGGAAATTGTAACCAACATTTGTGGTGTGGAATGTTCCCATTATGTGATTCACCTCCATAATCAACCACCATGGGGTGTTTTGATCAATCAACTCCATATCAACCTGATGTCTTGATCTGTCCCTATTGGATATATAACTTGTGACATAAACCCAAATAATTGCCCCATGAAAAGCATGGGATAACTGGGGTGAAGTCCGCAGATGATACACACCTACGTCCTCAACTACCTCTTTAATTTAATGGGATGCGTATAGAGAATTTTATGGAAGATATATTCCTATTACATTAATTATCTCATGAATAATAGAGAATTTCTACGGTGAAATCATTGGAATACATACACCTTTTTCATTAGATACCACATTATTAACAAGGGATTCCTTGGGATCAAAGAGAATAATGTATCCATGATATGGAATTATATGTGGAAGAATACATGTGACAATTTTTCCTGATGTATAGACTTGGCATCAATGAACAAATTTCCTACTCTCTAGACTAATGGGTTTTACCATTTCAATATATAATTAGTCATTCATTACAAAATTTGGGTAATTAAGCAATATCCTAAATGAGATGAAAGGATGAAATGATTACCACCTACATGACATAAACATATATGGGAGGCCTATATTACGAAAACTATCCCAAGAGTATTCCATGGACATAAGAACAGATATCCCATATTATCGTTCTCATCAATGTGAAGATATCATTGTTTATTGTAATGAATTACACCCTAGACAACACAAATGTGGGGTAACAAAGAAATGAGTGCACACAAACCCCATTGTGCAGATGAACTGGACCACCACATCCATTAATACCAGTCATCTTGGATGTCCATCCCATATCCCCACTGAACAAATCATAGGTCCCCACAATTCATCAATATACGAAATGGATGTTCTCCCCACCTATACACCGACCAACACAATGGTCATCCATGACCCGACAAAAAAAAGATATGGAGACCCTCTATGTATCTCATCAAACCAATTAAGAGGTAATTCTCATGTTATCAACCTCCACCATGGAGGTGCTCCCCATGATTAAGAATTACCCTACCCTGATGATATATTTGAGGGTTAAAGGGTTAAAAAACCTTCAATAAAGGTGAATTACCATAAGATTTAATTTCCTCATTGACATATTACACCTCTCACATTCTATGTGGGGAATGAAACTCAGTAATGGAATATTCACCCTAGTCATCATCTTTAATGTTTGGTGTAGGAGGCTGGATGGTGAATATAATCATATCAGAATCTGAGATCCAAAGAATTCATTGATTCTTCTATTTGTAAATGTATGTGTATGATGTTATGTCCCCCTTCTGAGCTATAATGGGGGAACTATATCCATCATATCAAATTTCCCAATATAACTCTACATAAGATTAGGGAGATCATTTTTTGTTTTGAAATAACTCATTAAATAGTTATCATCCTGAGGAAGTAAAAAAGAGTTTCTCTACCCTTGCACATGAGGAAGTGGTGAATACCCAATCTTATAAAGACATGAATATTTTGATGGTACTAACCTCAAGAGAATAAACATCAAGAAGTGACCAAGGAACTCATTAATTCCCTCTTCTATCATCCAACTAGATACTGCACCAACCCACATCAGTTCCACCATCCAGCGACAGGCTAGAGGCAATTGATATCCAGGATGATTAAGATAAGGAACCTACTTATGAACAATAAATACTATTGTATATTCTCATAAATAATTAGTTCTGTGTAGTGTTGTTTCCTAATTACTCATCCTAATTTGATATCCTTGAATCCATCACTAACGGTTTGGCTGCATTTTTTTAGATTTTATGGGAAAAACATACCTACCTTTGTGATCATTTGTTGGTCTAACTAGGATCCAGAGATCACATCAACAACATTCATTAAATGTTTTGAATGGTTGTGTTTGAATCAATCCTAATGAATCAGAACCCTGGTGGTCATGACTACCACTAGAACCTCCAAATGATAAACATCAAGATCCTTATTTATATCCATTAGATTATGTAATAGGGATCTCCACAAGATAAGATTATGGGTTGGGAATAATAAATTTTCCTTCACAATATCCCTATCTTATGACATCATGATTTACACATTGATATCATTGTTTTTCATCAAGGTATTGTTAAGGTAGACAAATTTGTTCTTGATTTTTCCAAAGGCAAGGACCTAAATGTAGAAATGGACACGAAAAAAATTCCCCTAGGTGTAAAAAAATAGCATGTAGAAAATCATATAGTTTTTCTAACCCTCATCCAAATTCAAGAACTTGTCCATAGGGACCGTAATGAGACATTATCTCTTGTTTGGAACATCCAAAATGGTATAAAGTGGGTTGGGCCTTCGATATACATCTAGTAGTATTGATATTGTGGTAATGTTAGAGGGTGATAATTCTATATCATCCTTTATCTATTTGGTCTCATATCCTAAAAGGATCATCGGTAGACTCTTTGATATGTGACAAATATATTATGACTCTCCTCAACCCGGTCCCATTTATCCTATAATATGGAAGTACAAACTAATCCATTTCTTATTACCCCTAACCGATTTTAGTAGTCCTGATTATCCATAAAGATCTGTTGTGAGATATAATTGAATTTGAGATAGATATGTGTTAATGAATCCACCTAAATTCAATTATCACCTTTATCATGACCTAGATCAAGCCACTCCATGAGATATTGAACATACATACAAAGATGAAATTTTTTTCAATGAATTTATGGTTATTAAAACTTGTAATGAAATAAATCCATTCCAATAATATTTGAAATATTCTCTCACCCTTCTCCACAAAGCCCTTGAATTTAAATAGGGGTGAATCGACCTGACAAGAATCCATAACTGGATATGGTAAATGAAATATACGTAACCTAGGTTATTGTTATCCCAACGTTTTCCCATTTGAACTGGATGGGGGATCTAATTAATCATTTTTAATAATTTATTTGAATGTGTTGGAATATGATGGGGACCCCCATGCAGCCAGTGACTTTCACACTCTGATGTTTTGTCTAGATATTTGAAGGAACTATGTTGGTATAGTGCAAACTGTTTCACATTTGGTAAATCACTAGTTGGGAATACCAATGTATAAAATTCTTTTATATGTTCATATCCAAAATGTTTAAGGAAATAATTTCATTCCTCTTCATGTGGAAGAAATTTCATGATGAGTGGGTCATAGATATCATCATAAGGTGGAAATGTATCACAGATTCCCTTGAATTCTCGATGCCTCATGAAGATATACGAACTATGTACATTGGGAAGTTTATGGAAGTTCTGGTACCTTATCTCATCACATAGATATTCCCATTCATTTCCATTGATTTATATGTTAAAGACTGGTGTTTAGAGGAATCCTTGAAACAATTTATATAGGGAATGTCATTGCCTATTCCATATCATGTGACAAGACCCTCCAAATTAGATACTGAAACATCCATACTAGTAAACAAATGATGTTATCAATGTTAGAAAATTTTCATGAAGAACCAATCCTAGTGAAATAGAATCTCTAAATCTCATCAATGGCTGATGAAGAATTTATAGGATCCTCTTTGCCAATATCAACTAGAAAAGAAAGAGAATGTGGCTCCAACCCCACATTTTGATCTGATATCTTGTTCAGGTCAGCCTCTCAAAGCACCATTAATGTAAAGAAGGAACCATAAAAATTGTTTTAAGGATTTATGGGTACTCTGTTATTTTTTATGTTCAATGGAGTAAGGTATTATAATGCGTCAAGAGTGATTTATGCCACATGAAGCTGAGAATAATGATCACCCTCACTATTTCTATTATGATTGGATCCTTGTACATACCAAAATGCCATGTGTTCAAGGATTGGCACCAGGACTAGGTGTATAATAGTTTGGTTGTATTTTCATATTTCCTAACAAATATGGTGTATATATCTATGGATAATGATAGTTACTGAGAGGACTTGTTTTAATAGAAGCGAGTTTCCAAATATAAGACTCAAAAGTACAATAATGGTTGGATTTCCTACCTCCCACCCATGCCACTGGAATCATCCATGTATGCGAAGAACATCCTGAAACTCATGAAGTCATCTTTCATTACCTCATAATTCATTTAATTATATTTTTATTCCACCAAATATCATTAGAGTAGGCATCTACAACATAATAGAAATAATCCTACCCCTTCAATTATATGGCTACCTGAAACTCTCATTGATTTCATGTATTGAGATCGATAAATCATGAATAGTGTCAATTCACCATTATAATAATCCTATGTTGGTGAGAATGATTTCACCATCATAATTTCCGTAATATTAATAATCTGTTTCTAACTATTTAGTGATTATTAATATCATGTAATAACCCCCTCGTGTACCAATATTCAACACAATTAATGAATCCTATGAGGAAATGAAATCAATTTGAATAATTAGGTGATCACATCCACTAATGATATTCATGATATTGAAAATAGGTAGTAGGTGTTATTTAGATCACATTCGACAAAATCCTCCTAGACCACCCATCTAGACCCTCCAATATAGTTCAATGCACTAACTGACAAGAAAGAACAGCTATACCAGCATCATGATCAATCGCGTTTAGAAAAATCCAATAAATTTCTATATCAAAATCATTGAAGAGTGGAATTTTGTTAGTTATTTAAGGATCAGTAAGATGTTTTCAGCACTATCCAAAACCCACTTGTGTTACCTGGATCACTTGTTAGGCCTCCATACAAATATAGAACCATTACACATAGAAATGTGAATATAAAAGGAATGCATTAAATGTTAAAGTAGTTCAATAGCATAAATTAGAGGCTGTAAATCCTCGACATCCTTCACCTATCAAAATATATGTTTATGGATATTTAATATTCCCAAAATATTCCTTATAGTTAAAAGCATAGTTTGCATCTATGGAGTCCATCTTTGCAGAATAGGATGACATAGATGCATGTCGAGCCATCATTGTGATCTACAATAAAGATAATGAATATCTCAAATATGGAATCATTAACCCAAAGTACATTACCATATAGTTCAATGTATTAGGGACACATTGATTTCTAGTCGACAATAGTTCTAAGATCTACATCATCCCAACCAAAAAACATCACATGTTGGAACTGATTGAAGCTGATTTGAGTCCCTTTATCTAGAAGAACCATGTTTTTTGAATGAAAAAGCAGACACAATGTGGATGTATTCAATTTAAGAATCATTTTTTTGTATTGATTGAAATTTCATAATTTATTATTTCCTCCCAATATATTTCCTATAAGGTATTGATTGGTTTTCCTTAGAATCATCTATATATGAAAATTTCTTCCACATATAACCAATACTCACTTACTCCCTCAACGGTCGAGTATGTTTGCTTCAATGTGATACATCACCTTTCATCTATTGTGAATCACAGTATATGGACAACATCAATTACAATATATTTGGGATGAAAGTTAAAAGTAATGTGTTTGAGTGAAAAAAAATTGTGGCCAATCCATGGGTATACATGAACGATGCTCCCATACTCCAGGGTCATTGATTGGAAGACATGACCCCATACCTTGGAATATGGTTTCTAATTTCCAATAGGAATGGTCATCACATCCCTATTTTTAAAGAACATCAAAAAATTAATTCATATCCCAAACAATGAAGGCCCAATAGTTACTTGAATTCCCCATCCCTATGAAGTACCATGATGTTTACCCAGTGGCGACACATTAATGGCAGTCACACCTATTTTGCAGATCAGGGTTGAATCGCTTGAATCAAAAATAAACTATTTATTTTACATAAATATTTAACCCCATAGTCAAATTCCAAATAGAATTATCTTCGATGATAGGTGGATATGGTTTTAGAAGGACATGGATCCTCTAATTTTCATTCCACATCTTCCAATGAATGAATCACTACTACCCCAAAAACATTTGACTAAGATGAAATGTCACCTCACACTAATTTTAATGCCTTATGAGATAAATTGGATTTGCAAGAAACTCCTCCAACATTTAAATAGGATTTATAAACAATCATCAATGATCTAATTATAGTGAACCATAGTTCATAGAATAGCTGAGTCTAATATGGATCATTTCAGCTATGCCTCCAGAGGAATATCTCTAGTACATGGTTTTCCTAAAGTAGTATTATGATTTATTTTTTTGTAGTAATAAATGGATTCCATGAATTTTTGATTACATTACTATCCACTATTTGGGTCTCATAATTGGTCATTGTGGGTTTAAGATGCCTACAATGAAAATGAAAACCTATGATGGTGTTATGGTCGAGATCATGGTAGAAATACTTATCATACCCAAATTCATCATGGAAGTCTAGTACACTCAGGGTCTAGGTAACATCATTCCTGTCAAGAAGATGAATGGGTAGTTATGTGTTTGTATCAACTTTTAGGATATCAACTGACATTGTTTAAAGGATTATTATTCCATTCTTGTGAAAGAGTGATCGATTGATTGTATAGTTGAGTTATTGAATCTATCTATCAGGGAAGGATATTTTGGTTATATTATAATTCACATTACGCTATAGAATAATGTGTATACTACATTCAGCTTACAAAAAGAGAAATTAAGTGATTAAATGGTGCCCTTTGGTCTATAAACCACATAAGAAACATATCAGAGGTCCATGCATCACAACTTCAAATTAATCCTTTTTACATATGTAGAATTATACATGTAAAACATGGTGGTCACATCCAACCATTTTTAGGACCATATTATATACCGTTCTAAATTTTCTAGCTACCTCTTTTCCTGTTATTAGACAATTAATCCTTGAAGTGTGATTTTATGGTTACCTCTGGTGTGTTTATCGACATTTTGGTTAGGTAAAGCGGCATTGATATTGTCCAAGATAATATTAGTTCCATCACCGAAATGCTTCCCCTCAATGAAGATCAATGATTCACAATGCCACCTTGTCCACATAGCCTACATAACCCAATTCATAATGGATCATTCCAGAATTTATAAGTCATCTTCCAGGCTCATTAACATAGGTTTATTTTCCCACTACGATTATGAGAAACATAAAAAATCTATGTAAATAAGGAATTATATGAAAAAAACTATACTTTTTATGACACCAAGTTAGTAATTCATATAGAAATCTAAGTGACCACCATGGAATGATCCCTTAGTACCATTTTCATAATGATGAATAATGATGGGTGGGAAATAAGTTTACACTATCTCGGTAGAATGGTCCCAACCAAGGAGGCTCGATATTCCCTAGTAGACCAGAGCTTACACAAAATGGTTTTTCTAGTTTTGAAGATGCATCATTATATTCAGTATAATGTGATATAGTTTCTGACCCATGTGGATTGACTAATGTATATCCAGAATGTATCCATGATGATAGTATAAATAGAATAATCTGTGGTAAAACATTAATTGTTAGACATAATGTTCATTCTGCAAAAATACATTAGGGGTCAGGAGTTGTAAGACTTTATTTCCACCGATCAGGTTATTCAATAATTGCCTCTTGATGTTGACATCCTAGATGAGGGGAACATTTTAGATGATCATGTTAATACATGTTTGTAAATGAATTTGGATGGTTCATCCTAAAGCCTAATTTATAGAAGGATAAAAAATATTATTCTTAATATTATGGCCATGGGGGTCATTCTCATCACCCCAACACAATACATCCTACCGTACTCATTCTTGTAATGAGAAGAGTACACAAACAATAATGAGGAGTTACAAGCTCCCATTATTTTTCTCAAAATTTTTCTTGAGATTTATGGTCCACATTTAAACATTAAGGGAGACACTGAGTTGGTATTCAAATAAATAATAAATGGTTATATCATCAGAAATCTAGTTCTTGTGCCACCACTAGAGTGTAATCTATAGTTAATAGCTCGATTCCACTCTAGAGTAGTGGTGACTCATGTACCACTATTGTAGAATTACTGAGATGAATCCATGGAAAACATATTTTCATATCGAATAGATCATATCAATGATATACTATTGATTCACATTGGAAACCATTGAGTCATCGGTAAAACCCTTTTGGTTGACGATGTAATCCACCACGTGAAACATTTTTCCAATGGTGTGTCCATATCATGATACATGGGTCAACCACAGTAGAGGAAACCTCTTATTGTATAGATAATTTAATTTAGTATCTCATGTCTTGTGATCTACAATATGATCTAGTTGATCATGATAAATTCCATCAGCACACACCGCTATTTACCCTCTAGAGTGGGCATATCCTTACCAGAACCTCTATATGTGTGGATTTGATGGAATTATCCTCCATTTAGACTAAGTACAATAAAATAATCATGTTTTGAAAGAAATTATTATTGGTTATTATGGTGATCATTAGGAATTATTTATGCATCCAATCATATTCCGATGCTAGGGTACATTGGCCCCATAATATTTGTTGACTGCATCTAGTATTCCATGAGTCTTCATGGCTATTAGATTCATATAAATATATTTCATTAACCACTAGAGCTCTTATACCCCCAAATTGTATTATTGGACCTTTCTGTTTGTGGAATAGAAATTAATCGACCATTCCCATAAATAACATAACTCCTGTGTAGGTTCATTCTATGATCAACTAATTTCTTCTATCGGTGGATAGAACAATTTCCTCTTGAGGATGGTGTGGACTGATTACTGACAACATTTTAGAGATCCCATGTCATTAATACATTAATCTTCCCTCCTACAACTCTCACCAATAATAGTTCCATATTATTCACTACTGAGCTACAGATAGTTTACACCATGTACAATATCCACTCAATTAAAATATATTAATATCATGCATAAGAAATTGGATAGATCAATGAGTTCAATATGACCCATTATAAAATTTGGAAAAGATGGTGTTAAAAAATAAGATATTGTTGTATATATAAGATCAATAATTCACTATGGACCAATAATACTATGGATTGAAATTCCCCCAACGTTACTCCATTTTCCTAGGTGTACAAAACAAAGGCACTCCTATCCATTTGCATTCAATTTTCATTAGTCCGACCAGATATCAATGACCAGAAAACACCATAATGAATGTAATAAGTCTATGTATCTGAACTATAATTCAATTAAGGGAATAGGTTCCCGACCTTACACAATATAGAAAGGAACTTTAACATGATATAAAAATAATTAAACAATGTTTTACTCCTCTAATCCTTCATAAGGGATATACAGTACTGAATCTCAAAACAGTAATGATACCCAGAATGATTCCATTAATTTTGGATTCCATATTGGAAGGAATGTTTATCATTCATAAGATATATCCCAATGGTGCATTCTCCATGAACACCGTGGATGGAGAGTATATCACTCCCCCCCCAATTACATGTTCTTCAATAAGTACTTCACATATATGGGACAATAGGCCCAAAATCCCTGAATGTAAATTGCTAGTAAATGTCGTTGAACCATGAAATTAAACTATGTGTGAGTCCCTATGGGAATGTTTCTTGTATCATGAGAATTTTCTCCCCATTCACATTGAGTTACTCAGACCATAAAAATCTAATCCATTTTTTTAGAGTATCACCTCACTTTTCATAAATTTTTTTCCCTAATCATGGTATCTACATCAGTAGTATACAACATTAAACTGGGTTCTAGTTCCATACTCTATAAACATAAACAGAGTACCTATGGTCAGGTAATATGTATTCAAACAGTATAATACAAATCCAAGAATTAACATATGAAACTGAAAGAGAGATTTACTCTGGATTATGTTTTTTGGTTTTCAACCTTCTTGACCCTCATTCATGGTAGGTATGTTATTAAAATGCACTACACATAAGAACCGGAGAAACTCCCCCCTCTAATTGGTCCAAACCCCATGACCATAAACTAATATTATATATTCCAAGAAACAAAAACATAATATTTCTGTATCTAGTATAATAATTGTAAACATAAAACTACTTATTACCCATTAAACATCTGTTTTAAAACATTAAATTGAAAACCATTATGTACTCAAGAAAAGATGTTATAGATTATATTAATCCATCAAAAATTGGAATGCCTCTTATATAAGTGATCACGTTTAACAGATTTTGAACTAGGATTCCTCGTACAATATTTATGAGATTATTTACAAACCATAAATCATTCCACCAACATGGGATTCCCCATGAAAACCATGTGATGGCTAAATTCCCACATTATTGTGGTTAACCCCTAGTAGCATTGGTCTGTTTACACTCTCTATTGGAGAACTATTTATGTCTTGATTCCCATCCTCAGGGGATAAATAGAGACCCCAAAATTTCACTTCTATGATACCAGCTACAATTTCATAATACCTTATACCTTTGCGGTAGTTTGTGCTATTTAAGACCCATTGGAATCAATAATACCTTGTATTATTTCCCTCCATAACACCTATGTGCAAGTAAATCCACATCACCAGACCAAGAAACATGACATTAAATAGATTGATCCATTTTTATGTTAAAATAATTATAACCTTTAATTATGCGATGCTTGTCCCATTATTCATGTGCGGTGTATGACATTCTTGGGTCATCATTCACATTGGGTATTACCTCTTGAACTATACAAGCATCCTTGAATGTGCCTTTACCCTGGTGCATAGTTTATGAACTTAAAAAAAATCACCCTCAGAACTATGTGTTGATGGTTCTCATAATAATGGGATATGCAGTAACACTGAGATACAATATATTTGTTCTATCCCCTCTACCGATTTAGACCACAAAATAATCATGACATAATTCCTTCCTTAATGTTGGGATGGTGACCCTACAATGATGTTAAGAGGGACTGTTACGATGTGAGGTCATTTATACTCCCCAATAAGGATTATCTCTATTAAGGACAAACAATTCCTCTCCCAGAAATTCATGTTCCCCTTCTGGAAAAGACAGTTCGATCTTAAACAATGAGAAAAAGGTTCTAGTAATCCTCATTATGGAAATGGTCTTCTTGGGACCTCATTCATGTTGGTTTTGTTTTCTCACCCACTTCATACATATCTATTTGGTTTACATAAAAATGTTTTGATATTTATGAAGGTAAACTAAGATGAATATCCCTAAATCATTAATTTAGAATCATATCAATGGTCTAGTACATACGGATTGAAACAATATAAAATATCCCATTCACATAACATTCAACTATAAGATGACTCTTAGCAAAAAAATGTTAAACGGTACCATGAATTTTCCTCATTGAATTACATTAAACTACATTTATATAATCCTCATTGTATTAATTAACACAAAAAGTAATCCCAGGTCGTCGCTTGGGAGTTCCTCTCTTTCAGTGCTGGTCATCTACCATATCATTCAAATTTTTAGATGACACTCACCATCTGAGATAAAACTCCCATGCAAGATTAGTTTTACCTTATTCTGACTAATTAACCGACACCAATGAGATATAATACACAATGGTTTAATTCCAATAGTGTTATAATACTTTTGAGCATACCAACAATCCATTTCTATTATTCATGTTCTAATTATTTGGATCCTCTTTCTCATGAATATTTATAGGGATGCCTAAATGGATGGGTGTTTGGACAAGGATCACCTACCATCTTGGCCCAATTCCCCAAATGATTTTAGTAACAAATATGAAGCAAGATGTTTATATAAAATTGGATATGCGTTTGAAACACATTTGTTTGTACCCATCCCATTTTAATTTGTATAGATGTGGTTTTTGAACATGATTAATATTTATCCATCATCATGACACCATCATCTTGTATTCCAGGTTTTAGGAATAGTGATTCACATTCATTGTTCTCTTTTGTTCAGATCAAGATCAAAGACATTGGTTTTATTCCATTCATGTATAATATAACATTGTAACAAAAAATGGGAATTTCCGGTAGCCTCTATTTCTAGTTACAATAACTCTCAACTCAGACACTCACGAAAGTTAGTCAACAATAGTAGACCATGAGTTCTCATTAATTTTTATACAGTCTCATATGAAGAGTAATCACCTGGAGACGCCTTTTGTCTCAAGATGGGCTTGAACCAGATGACATTATAGCTTGGTTGTTTATTCCTTTCAAAAATATTCTCAAAATAAGGCAATAATGTAGGGAAATATGTTCTAGAATTAAAACTAACAAAACCAACATTTTAATTTATCATCATCATAGTGGACCCTCTATGTTGAAAAATGTGAATATACTGCACAACCATTGAAATCGAGCAGTCAATCATGGACAACCTCCTTTGAGTGGCCTCAGTGACCTAATCTTACTTCCAATAATTACGTCTCCTAATTAATAGTGGAGTGGACATATTTGGCTTTATCCCTTTATCAATTCAACTATTCTGGACAATGAACCATCAAGGGTGTCTCCTTTACAACATTGGACTATGTGCCACCAACTTGAACATAAAATCATTAATATTTTAATTCTATGTAATCATGGAAATTACATACCCAATAGCTATCCCCATGGGTGGTAAATCTCGCCATCGGTCATCTAAATCAATCCTTTTCCCTCATAAATGCTTTTTTTATTAATCTTTTCAATATCCATCCATTCTGCATGTGACCACTTGATGAGGATAACCTAGAACAGTTCACGAGGATTACTATAATTCAACCTACTGATCCCAAGACCTATTAAACAATGAATAATACACCCCACTCATTGTGTTCGTCCAGCTATCAATATGTGATTTAAGATGTTCCTCATATTCCATTATGCCTTATTATTGATAACATAGTCATCCTTAGTGACAACTTCTCCAGAAGCATCAAAATAATTGGGTAGTTTAGGCTTATAATAATGAAATAATTCCAATATGGTATTGGTAAGATCATATACGTGGAGTTACTCTAGTTTCATTGGTTAGATAACAATGTCATGAAGTGACTCCTTGTGAGCATTTCTACATGTGTAAAAAACCGTTACAACAACTTCAACATTCATGGAATTGGACTTCGTTGTCCCAGATTCCATGTCAACCCATTATAGTGGTGAAACCTATGAATTATCAATTGCATATGTCATTAGAGGCAATTCTAGTGTAGGCACACTTAATGCAGACAGCCTAGTAACCTTCATCTGCTGATTTCATCTCTATAGACATCAAAACCACCATCCATGTTTTTTTATTTTTTATTGATACATTTATACTGTAACTGTGAAACGTACTACTTTTTTCATCAGAATTTAATCTCCAGCATCTGATTCATGTAGCGCTTATTCCACACGATATTCAACCACAACTCTTTTATAAATCCCTATTGTGGGAATCATATCATCCACCTGTATTGATTGAGTGATCATAGTTGACCTCTTGAATGAAACCTTTGCATTTGGACAAACCTCCAAAGACTATCTATCAATCTTCACTAATAGATAAACATCTGATATCACTACCTTATCCTCATGTGAAGCTTGTATGAGTCTTGGAACTGATGGATGAGTAAATAGTAATTCATAATTCCATTCTAAAATATGTCATTCAAGTATAGGATTGAAATAAAGGGAGTCAAATATTTTTGATAAGTAAGGGACATATAGGAATTAAATAATCTTGAAGGTTGTTCGTGAGGGTTCAAATTTAATCCCCTAGGTAGGGTTCCATACAAAACAACTACCCCAGCTACAGGAACTAATGGTTGACTGCATACATCCAAGACATCAGAAAATATGCCTCACAATATCCCTGATATGGGTTGAGGTCCTTTAATGTCTTTTTTTAGGTCTGTCTTTGAACTCCCAATCATTCATTCCTGATTCTATCCCAATACGAAAAATTATTTAGACAATATTTATAATGAAAATTTATTAAGTGTGGTATATAATAAATAGATATTTACCTAGTTAGTATAAATTCGTCCCCCATTAGAGTTTTTAGTTATGTTTCACATACCCAAGAGTCATCCAAATAAATAGGAAAAGGAACACACAAATCGAGTTAAGATCATAGTAGTTTAAGGGGATAATTATTCTCTAGAAACCCCATCACCTAGTCAATCAATTGTTTTGAAGTGGCCCAAAAATTCACCATGTCTACAAGATTCGACACATATCACTTTGAATAGTGTGACGACATGAAGAATATTACCTTTCGTTGTCCAATTCTAGTGAGATGCATCATGTAACTATTGAGATGTTTCACATTCCATGTGCATTGGTGAACTTCATGTAAGAATCAGAGTTATCACATGATTCATGAAACATGACATTACTGGGAATGTCCATTCAATGTAACTACTTATAAAGAGATGAGAATAAATTATGAGGGGCCTTTCCAGATGGATTACATTATACCTATGTTCTCCTACCTGAGGATGTTAGGCCTGGAACTACTTCTCCTCTCCCTTTTCATCTTTCCTATTTGGTCCCATGAACCTCTAGAACTACCGCAGATACCCTTCACTGTAGACTAATTATTCTTCCATGGTGTTTTCCAACCATAGTTCATCCCCATCCCCACAGTTGAGGGACCACTCTATAATTTGATCGGGTGGACCCCATCCCTAGTATAACCCCAAAATATATCACACACAAACCTGGATTTATTATATCATAAGACCATACATAATAGATAACGGTAGAAACTCATTCTTCATATTTCCATCTCTGTGGATGAACATATGCCATAAAAACCACTTCACTGAATGGTGACACTCGTGATATATCATCAAGTAAACCTCTCACGTCAATCATTATATACAGATAAATTTAAATGCATTGTAGTGTGAATTGTATGACACAGAAAATGTATCTTAGCCTCCTCATTATTATATTACTCCCACCTAAAAAGGCCATCGGTTTTGATATCTATCCCACATTCCATTTTCTGTTATCACTAACTACTCCAATATATTGAGGAATGGGGAAAAATAGGATGTTCACTACCAACCCGACATTCCCTAAAACTACAACCAAATATAACATGAATGGGAAACAACCACTCAATATTCAATATCATTAGCAAAAAAATTTCTATTGGATAGTAAATGGTGTTCCTGAACTCATAACATCCCATGTGTGTGGATACCCACCAGTAGAAAATGTTAAAAGGCCCCAAACACACACTTCAGTTTCCTTCGATCACTAATACATCGATTTACAATTTATAAGATCGCCAATATTGTGAAATTAATGTTGAAATACTTCCCCATCACCGTAATCACCACAATTATGAAGGTTTATTTCCATAAAACCATGTGTGCATCCATCATTGTGAGTATCCAAACATGAATCAGCTATGTCATGAATCAAACTAGACTAACCTACAGGTGAGCCACATCTTTAACATTATATCACCACATGTGACAATGATTCACCACAAAAATCCACCAATAGGTGGTTTCATTTCCCTATTGGTATCCCTTAATACATTTCTGAGGCTTAGTCATAAAATATTTTACTGGGTTCTCTCCTTTAATTGGTTATGTCACTGGTACTTTCAAAATGTATTTTCTATACATTTTAATGGGAACATCACTGGTCTGTGACTTCCCATATCTAAAGGCTTTTACTCAATACAACCACTCCTTCTCTAAAACCAAAAAATGCTCTTGGCCCCCCATATGTTCTCTAGGGGGAGGAATTCATAATACATCACCAATATGATCGAGATCATATTGATTTGATAATGTTTGTTGAGGCTGAAACTGGCCTCTCCATTATGTAAATTGTATGTATTGGTCTATGATGACCATATTCTCAGCATTATATAAATGATATCCAATGGAAAGTAAAAAATATATTTATATCATGCTTCTTTATAAATTCCAAACATTTTTATCTCTACCAAAAATTTAGTGAATGATGAACATTCCCAATTGGCCCAAGAACAGTCATAAGTGATGTTCATACACCTTTTAAAGTCCAAACTATTGTTCCATATTTTGATCAGATCCCCCAAAACCTCTTTGTTGATCGAGTGATACTAATGTTGGGATGATCCATCCTCAATAATCACTTCAGCAATGTTGAATATATTGTTTTGGAGGACGTATATCATCATGGGTGTGTGGTATTTCTAGATAAGGCATGAAAATTCTCTATGCCACTAATACTACCCATGTTTTCCTAGAAACTAGTAAACTAGTTCTTATATTCTCACCTCTGGCGTTAAGACATCATTTCTCAAGATTAATATATAAATCTAAGACATCATTCTTAAAGGAAATATCTTTTTTTATCATCATATAGAGGATTATGTTGTGTATCATGGTTTGAGTATCATTAGATGCACTATAGAATCATAATAATCCCTAATAATTCTACCAACAAAGAAACATATTCATTAAATTTTTGAGATTCTATTTGGTTCAATAAATTTGGGTTTTTTATTTTATTTCTTGAAATATGTTTGAGAAGCATATTTATATTGATCGGTTTGTCGAGACCTTGGTTATCGGGTTTACTTGTTGAAGATATGGTTATTCGTGCCTAGTTCACTAAGAATTATTCGTTGAGGAAAGGTCTTTATTTACAATTCTCAAAGAATAATATTTTACATATTTAACAGAGGTGAAATTCTTCCCAAAAAAATAGTGAATCATTATTTATTCATATAAACAATATTTTCATATGGTCCCCTGATTTTTTATAGGTGTACATCCCTCCATGACATTGTTATTGACCTCATACCTTTCACCATTGTGAAAATCATGAATGATCCTAATAAAAGGGAGTGTATTTTCAATTTTCAATGATACTATGAAAAAATTTCAGAATCGATTTCTTTTTAGATACAATTCTAAGTTGGGTTCGAGATTTTTTGGACTGAAAGATGTGCTATAGGAAAATTCAATAATGACATTGATAGTATGGGAAAAATTCAAGAAATAAATTGACCAAATACCATCATAAGGGTCGTATTCACGAAGCACTAACTCTTCGTGAATGGTCTGACGTCATGGATCTTACATATGATATATTACCTTGGTGATCCACATGAACACATGATGTTGTTCCTCCATCAATCTGACATTTCTTCATGACTATTTGTATGATTGATAATTTTCATGCGAGACAGATAGTAGAGTGACCATATGAAAACCCCAGATATTCATCATGAACTACTTCCAATATTTTTAAATCCCCTTGCCGTTATATATCCACCCACATTCTAATATTTTGGAGACATTTAGTCAACCAATAATCTTCCAAATTTCACTCATTTCATGAACCTCAGGAGCATCAAACACTAGAGAAAAAGGATTATCCAGGATAACTGGGTTTCAAGAAACCCCCCTCTCTGTGTTCATAAAATCCACTGCCCAAGGTGGATATTCCGTTCACGAAGTATTATGCCAATTGTAAGGAAAAATGACCCCAGTGTATTTTGAGGCATCGTGAATCATTCCCCCATCATGAATCACTCCATTTTAGAGCCATGAAATTAACAAGAGACAGTGATACTATATGTTTTCATTTCTAAAAATTTCTAATACTCCATACATATTTAATCCATGGATCTTCATGAATCACATATATGTGGGGCCATATGCCTCGCAAAGCCTCTCTTGTGGACCTCTCACTCTGACATTCTTTCTGCTAACACCTCTTCAAAAAGGTAGAGTTACCATAACCCCAACCTAATCTATTATTGGTTCAGCTACACCATGAGTCCCCACCTGATCCGTACAATATATTAATATATCCACCCACTCCACTAAAAGATTATTTTCAGATTCAAACCAACATATTTATTCTAATAAAATATATGATTACACCAGTTTCTTGTCACCTTAGGTATACTAACATTGACCTAATTATTAACCATTTCTCCCATTCATTGCACCATATAATTGGAAAATTCATTCCACACCATTTGAGTCATGAGTGGTGGTAAATTAAGAACATGGGATGAGGAGTGTGTCCACCATGTTCAAGCTTCATCATGTAAAATACCATAGTCACATCATCCTCAATAGAAGAAGTTACATCATGGTTTTACTCAGTGCAACAATCCCATGATGAATAATGTATTAGTAGAAGGGAAAAGTCCTCACACTACCTATGGTCACATCAAATGAGATCATACTTGGTCATCTTCCATGCATATCCACATACAATATGTCGTTGGTACTTCTTTCATGACACGTGCACCACATATACCCTTCATTTTGATTCTCACATCAAGAATTAAAAAAATAATATAGAGATTCGTAGTGATCATAAAATCCACCAAATCATCACATAAACCCTATTAAATGATCATATGTGTAATATTCCACCATCCACACCTTATGATATTGTCTAATGCATAATTTCAAAAAATAAAAATCCCAAAGGATTCTCCTGTGTGTAATCTTCAACCATAAAATCAATTTTTCCCAAACCATTGCATAAGACCAATCCATAGTATCCCTAATATTAGTTTAAAAATGTATTCACCAACCACATTATAAAATTAAATCGGACTCCCCCATTGATATAATCCCCATCCATCTTGAACTATGTGGTATTTGATTTCCGACTAGTTGGGATATGAAGAAACCCTCCATGACGTTCATACCCAAATTATGCATTCATCATAATGTTATATAGGCCTCATTGCATGTAAGTTCATGAAACTCACATAGGAGGACACATATCCTCTATGGCCCTCAAAATAATTCACACGTAAGCCCGAAATAATCCCACATCGATGCTCCCTTCACGATAAGAGTGTCATATCCACATGATGTTAAAAATAAGGGATCTATCATATCACATCAGCTTAAACTATGAAATCAAACTATATGTGTTTTGATACCTATATTATAAGAAGAATACCAAGGACACCACAATAAGTTTCAATTCCAACAACTAGTAATATTATGTCCTACCTCAAAATGACATATCATTTAGGGTTTACCTCAAGATGCATTCTCACCAAACATCATAGTGTGACATATTCCATTTATGGGAAACACCTCTAATGTACACCTCTATGGGATTTTCGGATCCATCCATATGCTACTCATATCATTGGGTGTTTAAATCATCCTTCTAGTGTGACACCATTCCTTTTTGGGAAACACCCCCTAAATCCTCCCTTATGGGGACTTCTAATCCATCCATCTAGGTTCCACCTCAATAGGTGTACCAATAAACTATTACAATGTATCATCATACCATTATAATAAAAAACTCGTGAATACACCTTCATGGGTAATTATATTCCATCCGTTATGTATTAATCTACAGGGATATTCTGATTAACCATTATAGTGTGACATCATCCCTTTATGAGACACAAATTCCAGATCATCCACCTATAGTATGTTATGATCCATCCATTGAGGGTCCACCTATAGAGGTGTTCCCATCTACCATTATAGCATGTCATATACAATTTATGGGATAGGACAGTCAAATCTAAATCCAATTATAATTTTGATCCTTCCATATAGTCTTCCCCTCAAGGGGAATTCTCACTAACCTTCATGGTGTGGAATTTTTCTATTATGGGATTCACCTCCTTGATCGACCATATTGTGGAATTTTGATCATTCTAGTATGCCTCCAAAAGTTGTAAAATGTTTCACCAGATCCATCTTAACAATCCATCACGATCCTTCCCCATACGATGTATTACTTTTAAAATAATCAAAAATAGCTAACTAAATGTAAAAATTGATTTCATAATGTGAAATCCTTTGAATAAAATTGAATATAACACGAACTACCTCATGATAAGAATGAGATTCATTAGTTTAAAGTCTTTTAATATGTACTCATATGATGTATATTACCTTATGGAAAAATAAGTAATGCAGTACCTGAAATCCAAGGAAGATATACGCCTTCAGTGTTAGATAGCTCATTATCAACAAAAGATTCCTTGGGTTCTACACCAATGTTTCCTCCATGAGTTTCCCTCCTAAGAGGAAGAATATTGTTACCCAATGCACCTAGTATATAACCATGCCATCTATGACTAACATGACTACACCTAATAGTATATTTTTTACCCCTATCATAACGAAATTAGAGTTTCCAGACAGAAGAAGTGTAATCAACTGAAATCCACAAAATAGATGGCATCATGAATCTATTCCACAAACCAGAATTAGACCTCTGAGGGAGCGTTGGACCAGGAAAAAAATTCCAATGAGGAGTCCATGGAAGGAGGACAACATATAATCATCACATGTGATCAAGTATTAAACATTAACATTGAATTTGATAAAATCCACCCAAATCTAGAAATCGAGAATGTGGTGTAACAATGTAACTCACATACACCCATCCTAATTTACTGAAGCATGGACACACTAAAAGTCATAGGATTATAAACAATTTATTAAAGGTGTTATTATGTAACACCATAATATTTTAGTAAAAAACCATATTCAATAGCATAATCATCACAGAACACCTAGATTAAATGATGAGGGATATACATATCAATTATAACTAAGACGTTAATATTGAGATTATGAACAATAATAACAAAATTAATATATATATTTATATATTAAATTTTTAATATATATTATTCATATATGACTTGAATATAGTTGATAATTATTTATTAATGATACTTTTATTCATCAAAAATAAGTATTCTTAAAAATTTATTTTTTCCCCTTTTCATGAAAAAAAATTATAATTACTATTTTTCAACATGAATGAAATGTATTTTATCAAATTAAAATAATTTTTTATATAAGAATATGAACATTTAATTCCGTTATTTTTTTTATTTTTTTTGAAAATAATTTATTTTTAATGAATATTGAAAATTAAAAGTTTTAAATAGAATTTTCATTATGTTGAGGGATTCTAAATGATTCTATGGTAGATAGGTTCATCCCCATTATTTCACATAATCATTAAATCACATTCATGGAGACATCATGATCATACCACTACACTATTTAAAAGTAACATATTATTGAACCCCAGTATTGTTCTAGAGAATTGGTGGTCACAGTGGATTGGGTTGGTGAATGTGGTATTATCCCAGTGCTACCCTTTTATCATGGGTAACTTTTAGATTTATCTCGAATCTTCAATATTTTCATCACTTCTCGACATCCCTTACTTCATTACTCATCATGCAAGAAACCATTTTTTCATCCTGGAAGATGTTGTTTTAGAAATTATTTTGGATGGAGATGGTGGTAGAGATAAACATAATTACTCTTTAATTTACTCTGTCATATAATTTCTCCATTGATACTTTGTGTTTCTACTTCCATGGTTGTTTTCTGTATTTTGTTTTTTAGTTTCATTTTTTGTCTATTGGTTTTATATCAATATGGTTTTGGTACTTTGATTTGTGGTAAATGTTCTAAGATGGATATAGTTCAGGTTTTAAATGATGATTTTGGTTTTATATCCGTGGATGGATTCTATTTATATCAATACAATGTTGTCCGATATGGTCTTTTCATTTTTCATTGTTGTTTTATCAATATTTTTAATTAATTGGATGGATTATTTTCTAGGGGATTCTTTCAAGAAAAGGACAATGATTTCCATGAATAATGGTTTCATTGGTACCCCATGAGCATTAACAGTTACAGTAATAATGATATCCCTTTTTATTTATATGTGGTACTAAATATATGGTTTATTTCCATTTAATTATAGGGAATGTTCGCGACGGATTCATCATCTCATATGTGCTATTATATCTTCTCCATGAAAACCATTCCATGATGGAATTTTATGATGGTATTGAAGTATGTTCTAGGTGGTGTTCTGAAAGAAACCAATGGTTTTCCCAGAGACTTTTACAACTTCTTATCCTTCCAGTTTGGTCCCCCATTTTAATTTTTCAAGGTTGTTTCATTGTGACATTGGTGTTCTCGAAAACATTCGTCCATATGTGGTGGATTTCTCATTGGTTTTTTCTTCAATGAATAGTATAAGTGAATCAGTTTCTAGATCTAAAGGAATAAAGGGATCCAATAATGGGTTTATTTTGATTAATTATAGGACAAACTCTATTTGTTTTGGAATCGTAGTTATTTCGAAAGAGTGATCAACCGTCTCTCAGTGTGGGTCGTGGATGATAAAATATGAAATTAATGAAGAATGAATATTTCTTACTGTTATATTCAAGGAACAGAATGGGTTTTTATTGAATAATCAATTAATTATATAGATATGACTTCAAATGATGGTTATTTTCTTTCTAATAATATTTTATTGTGATTTTTAATTTCATAACTTTTTTTAAATAAATTTAATGATTGTATTTTAAGGTTTTATTTTTCTCCACGGTTTTACATCTTCATGAGTTTTTTTCATTGGTTCGTTGTTTTAGATTTTTATTTTTAGGATTCACACATTACTAGAAAATATGTTTTTAGAGAATAAAAAAAGATTTTGAGGATAACCCTCTATTTCGAAGAATTTTCATGTTTAAATTTAAATTTTATTGTTCCAAATATTAAGTTATTATTTGGTAAAATGGACTTTATTATGGTAATCGTCATAAATTATTTTTTCAAATTACGGAAATATAAATTATTATCATAACGAACAGTTAAAAAAAGAAAAAAAATGAATTACCATGGTTTAGTTGAAAATTGGTTAAATAGGGTTCAAACGTAAATGAAAAGGGTAAAAATGACCTAACAACAAGTATAACTACTATTATAAGGACATATATCAATATAATAATGTTTTATTCTATAAAATACTTGATGTTGGTCCTTTTCAAATGAGAAAAACGTAGGTATATATTTTTCTTTTCAATAACTACAATTTTTTCTCTCGCAACTTATAAAAACCACACCGATCCTCTTTTTGTCACAACATCATACACTTTGGATTAGAAAAAGATTAAAAATTATTTAATTATGATTTTCACTAAAATCTATAATGTTGATATTTTAATAATGGTATTTGGTATATGTTTTTGGAAAACTGATTTCATAAACATTAATTTACTTTATTTTTTATGTGTTTTTTTAAAAAATTGTTGCCCAAAATGTGTTTTTGACGATGATTTCTAGAAATCATATACTTAATTCACAGTCAAAATCATTTTTAGTTTCATATTATGTTGGTAAATGATAAAAAAAATAGGTTATAGGAAAACAATTTTATAATAACTAAAATAAAAACCATGTGATTTTTTATTAATGTTTCATCATCGTTTTTGATGAAAACTGACAATGAAAGTTAAAATTTATTTTTTCAGATGATTTGAAATATTACACCATGAAAAAAATAAGAATCCCTTAAAAAAATATACAAAAGTAAAATTTCAAACATCAGTGACTTAAAAACTACAAAAACCAATATTATTTTAAGAAGTTATTCAATGAATTATATACTCATTTTTATTATAATGTATAATTACAAAACACATAACTATGACTTAAACATGATCATTATCGGTTAATGCTGAAGAATTTTTTAGAGATCATTACGATCAAACACCTATTAAAACAAAATAATAATTTTTTGAACACTTTTTTGGAAAATGTAATATTAATGTAATTATAACAATATAAATTATAATATACATACTTCAAATCATAAGTATACATTACAAATGGTTCTCAAATAATGATCAAATATGGTTAATATCTTCTTTTGTATAAGAATCTACATCATTGATTGTCAACATTCACATTTAATGATAGAATATTAAAAAAATATAATACTATGATGAAAAATAATATAATTAATATTATTAACCTTATCAAAATCTATTAAATACCCTAGTTGTGATTATCTCAAAGAAGAATAATAAAACAGAATAACCACATTAAAAATATCCTTCTTGACAATGAAATTGTGGTTATTATACATTAATATCCTAATAAAAACCAATACATATACATAAGAAACATCATAATAATTTCTTATATAAAAAATAATTACCATTACTTTCACATCGGGGATTGGATTTGTGTTCTTTATCAACAAGTGATCTTTGGTTAAATTTTTTCGATGACATTAATTTTCATATTTATATTTTAATAATATATTTATATAAAATAACTATTTCATATTATAAACTTATGTAAAAAATGGCATGGTTAATAAGGTTATATTTTTTAATGAACATCACCAAATAAATAGAAAATCCAATATAATGTGAATTCACTTGGGTATAAAACACATGACATCTAATTCCTCTTATAATGCCAAAAGTTCACAACTAATGAAATTATAATGAATAGTTTTTTATAATAATATTTTTTTGATACCGATCAATTATTTTCAAATACCATCATCCAATATTGATCCATGAAAATCTATAATATATATATGTTTCATTACCAGTAGTCTCCATATATTGCACCACCATTAATATATATTCAATTTAAATAAAACCATTAATGTGTGTGACCTCATTCTAGACAAGAGTAGCGTGTATGTAACTTATTAAATAATTAGTATAGTTTTCAATTTAAAACATCATAAATTAAAGAAATAAAAATTTAAATCTCAATTTAATTACACAGAAAAAACTGCAGCAATTACACTATAGGATATTTAAAATCAATTAGATCTAAGATATTTTGTTTTTGAAAAATATTAATGGGCTGTATCTTAAACATATATTATATTCCATCTGAAATGTATAGATAGTGTCCATAGAAGAAGAATCATGATATAATATTTGTATCCTATAAGATATATCAAATGTATCTATAGTTTGATTCTGAGCCTTTTTCCTTTTATACATTTCCTTTGGTTTTATATTCTATAATACAATTTAAATGATAGAAAACATTATATGGTATTTTATATCACGTGTAATTAAATTTTTATAAAAATCATATACATAGTATGAAATATAATAATATGTCCAATTTCCAGAGAAGAAAATGAACTATTTAATCCCCAACTATGGTAACCTCTTTATTAATAAATGGTAGTAGAGATGTTGGATAAAAAATATCATATTCAGATACAGTAACCTAACCCGTCTATATAAGACGGTGATTTAAATTATCCCCTAAAAACATCACAACTATGAATGATAAAATATGTGCATGAGGATATCTATCATTAATATCAAAGTATATGGTTTGGTCTGAGAGAGGAGGTGGAGGATCTGAGTAGGAATAATGGGTAAACATTTCTGGCTGAGAGGGTTGTATAGGCTGTGTAGCCAGCTAAAAAGGATTTACTTGCTGGGATGTCTATGTAGATTGTAATTATATCATAAATTGTTCTAGAGTATCACCTCACTTTTCATAAATTGTTTTCCCTAAACATGGTATCTACATCAGTAGTATACAAAATTAAATTGGGTTCTAGTTCCATACTCTATAAACTTAAACAGAGTTCCTATGGTCAGGTAATATGTATTCAAACAGTATAATACAAATCCAAGAATTAAAATATGAAACTAAAAGAGGGATTTACTCTGGATTATGTTTTTTGTTTTTCATCCTTCTTGACCCTCTTTCATGTTAGGTATGTTATTAAAATGCACTACACATAAGAACCGGAAGAACTCCCCCCTCTAATTGGTCCAAACCCCATGAACATAAACTAATATTATATATTACAAGAAACAAAAACATAATATTTTTGTATCCAGTATAATAATTGTAAACATAAAACTACTTATTACCCATCAAACATGTGTTTTAAAACATTAAACTGAAAACCATTATGTACTCAAGAAAAGATGTTATAGATTATATTAATCCATCCGAAATTGGAATGCCTCTTATATAAGAGATCATGTTTAACATATTTTGAACTGGGATACCTCATATAATATTTATGAGATCATTTACAAACCATACCTCATTCCACCAATATGTGATTCCCCATGAAAACCATGTGATGGCGAAATTTCCACATTATTGTGGTTAACCCCTAGTAGCATTGGTCTGTTTACACTCTCTATTGTAGAACTATTTATGTCTTGATTCCCATCCTCATGGGATAAATAGAGACCCCAAAATTTCACTTCAATGATACCAGCTACAATTTCATAATACTTTATACCTTTGCGGTAGTTTGTGCTATTGAAGACCCATTGGAATCAATAATACCATGTATTATCTCCCTCCATAACACCTATGTGCAAGTAAATCCACATCACCAGACCAAGAAACATGACATTAAATAGATTGATTCATTTTTATGTTAAAATAATTATAACCTTTAAATATGCGATGATTTCCCCATCATTCATGTGTGGTGTATGACATTCTTGGGTCATCATTCACATTGCGTATTACCTCTTGAACTATACAAGCATCCATGAATGTGCCTTTACCCTGGTGCATAGTTTAGGAACTTTAAAAAAATCACCCTCAGAACTATGTTTTGATGGTTCTCATAATAATGGGATATGCAGTAACACTGAGATACAATATATTTGGTCTATCCCCTCTACAGATTTAGACCACAAAATCATCATGACATAATTCCTTATTTAATGTTAGGATGGTGACCCTACAATGATGTTAAGAGGGACTGTTACTATGTGAGGTCATTTATACTCCCCAATAAGGATTATCTCTATTAAGGACACACAATTCCTCTCCCAGAAATTCATGTCCCCCTTCTGGCCAAGACAGTTCGATCTTAAACAATGTGAAAAAGGTTCTAGTAATCCTCATTATGGAGATGGTCTTCATGGGCCCTCATTCATGTTGGTTTTGTTTTCTCACACACATCATACATATCTATTTGGTTTACATAAAAATGGTTTGATATTTATGAAGGTAAACTAAGATGAATATCCCTAAATCAATAATTTAGAAACATATCAATGGTCTAGTACATACGGATTGAAACAATATAAAATATCCCATTCACAGAACATTCAACTATAAGATGACTCTTAGCACAAAAATGCTAAATTGTACCATTCATTGTCCTCACTGAATTACATTAAACTACATTTCTATCATCCTCATTGTATTAATTAACACAAAAAGTAATCCCAGGTCGTCACTTGGGAGTTCCTCTCTTCCAGTGTTGGTCATCTACCATATCATTCAAATTTTTAGATGACACTCACCATCTGAGATAAAACTCCCTTGCAATATTAGTTTTACCTTATTCTGACTAATTAACAGACACCAATGAGATATAAGACACAGTGGTGTAATTCCAATAGTGTTATAATACTTTTGAGCATACCAACAATCCATTTCTATTATTCATGTTGTATTTATTTGGATCCTCTTTCTCATGAATATTTACAGGGACACCTAAATGAATGGGTGTTTGGACAAGGATCTCCTACCATCTTGGCCCAATTCCCCAAATGATTTGAGTAACAAATATAAAGAAAGATGTTTATTTAAAATAGGATATGAGTTTGAAACACATTTGTTTGTACCCATCCCATTTTAATTTGTATAGATGTGGTTTCTGAACATGATTAATATTTATCCATCATCATGACACCATCATCTTGTATTCCAGGTTTTAAGAATAGTGTTTCACATTCATTGTCCTCTTTTGTTCAGATCAAGATCAAAAAAATTGGTTTTATTCCATTCATGAATAATATAACATTGTAAAAAAAAGTAGGAATTTCCGGTATCCTCTATTTCTAGCTACAATAACACTCAACTCAGACACTCACGAAAGTTAGTCAACAATAGTAGATCATGAGTTCTCATTATTATTTCTGCAGTCTCATATGAAGATTAATCACCTGGAGATGCCTTTAGTCTCAAGATGGGCTTGAACTAGATGAAATTACATCCTGGTTGTTTTTTCCTCCCAAAAATATTCTGAAAATAAGGCAATAATGCAGGGAAATAAGTTCAAGAATTAAAACTAACAAAACCAACGTTTTAAATTATCATCATCATAGTGGACCCTCTATGTTGGAAAATGCGAATATACTGCTCAACCATTGAAATCGAGCATTTAATCATGGAAAACCTCCTTTGAGTGGCCTCAATGACCTAATATCTCACTGCCAATACTTACGTCTCCTAATTAACAGTGGAGTGGACATATTTGGCTTTATCCCTTTTTCGATTAAACTATTCTGGACAATGAACCATCAAGGGTGTATCCTTTACGACATTGGACTATGTGCCACCATCTTGAACATAAAATCATTAATATTTTTATTCTATGTAAACATGGAAATTACATACCCAATAGCTAACCCCATGGGTGGTAAATCTCTCCATCGGTCATCTAAATCACTTTTTTTCCCTCATAAATTTTTTTTTATTAATATTTTCAATATCTATCCATTCTGCATGTGACCACTTGATGAGGATATCCTAGAACAGTTCACGAGGATTACTATAATTCAACCTAATGATCCCAAGACCTATTAAACAATGAATAATACACCCCACTCATTGTGCTCGTCCAGCTATATATATGTGATTTAGGATGTTCCTCATATTCCATTATGCATTATGATGGATAACATAGTCATCCTTAGTGAAAACATCGCCAGAATCATCAAAATAATTGGGTAGTGTAGGCTTATAATAATGAAATAATTCCAATATGGTATTGGTAAGATCATATAAGTGGAGTTACTCTAGTTTCATTGGTTAGATAACAATGTCATGAAGTGACTCCTTGTGAGCATTTCTGCATGTGTAAAAAACCGTTACAACAACTTCAACATTCATGGAATTGGAATTCATTGTCCCACATTCCATGTCAACCCATTATAGTAGTGAAACCTATGAATTATCAATTGCATATTCCATTAGAGGAAATTCTAGTGTAGGCACACTTAATGTAGACACCCTAGTAACCTTCATCTGCTGATTTCATCTCTATAGACATCACAACCACCATCCATGTTTTTTTATTTTTTATTGATACATTTATAGTGTAATTGTGAAACCTACTAATTTTTTCATCAGAATTTAATCTCCAGCATCTGATTCATGTAGCGCTTATTACACATGATGTTCAACCACAACTCTTTTAGAAATCCCTATTTTGGGAATCATATCATCCATCTCTATTGATTTAGTGATCATAGTTGACCTCTCGAATGAAACCTTTGCATTTGGAAAAACCTCCAAAGACTATCTATCAATCTTCACTAAGAGATAAACATCTGATATCACTACCTTATCCTCATGTGAAGCTTGTATGAGTCTTGGAACTGATGGATGAGTAAACAGTCATTCAAACTTCCATTCTAGAACATGTCATTCAAGTATAGGACTGAAATACAGGGAGTCAAATATTTTTGATAAGTAAGGGACATATAGGAATTAAATAATCTTGAATGTTGTTCGTGATGGTTCAAATGTAATTCCCTAGGTAGGGTTCCATACAAAACAACTACCCCAGCTACATGCACTAATGGTTGACTGCATACATCCAAGACATCAGAAAATAAACCTCACAATATCCCCGATATGGGTTGAGGTCCTTTAATGTCTTTTTTTGGTCTGTCTTTGATCTCCCAATCATTCATTCTTGATTCTGTCCCAATATGAAAAATGATTTATAAAATATTTATAATGAAAATTTATTAAGTGTGGTATATAATATATATATTTTTACCCAGTTATTATAAATTCTCCCCGCATTAGAGTTTTTAGTTATGTTTCACATACCCAAGAGTCATCCAAATAAATAGGAAAAGGAACACAGAAATCGAGTTAAGATCATAGTAGTTTTAGGGGATAATTATTCTCTAGAAACCCCTTCACCTAGTCAATCAATTGTTTTAAAGTGGCCCAAAAATTCACCATGTCTACAAGATTCAACACATATCACTTTGAATGGTGTGACGACATGAAGAATATTACCTTTTGTTTTCCAATTCTAGTGAGATGCATCATGTACCTATTGAGATGTTTCACATTCCATGTGCATTGGTGAACATCATGTAAGAATCAGAGTTATCACATGATTCATGAAACTTGACATTACTAGGAATTTCCATTCAATGTAACTACTTATAAAGAGCGGAGAAGAAATTATGAGGGTCCTTTCCAGATGGATTACATTCTACCTAAGTTCTCCTACCGGGGGATGATAGGCCTGGAACTACTTCTCCTCTCCCTTTTCATCTTTCCAATTTGGTCCCATGAACCTCTAGAACTACGACAGATACCCTTCACTCTAGACTAATTATCCTTCCATGGTGTTTTCCAACCATAGTTCATCCCCATCCCCATAGTTGAGGGACCACTCCATAATTTGATCGGGTGGACCCCATCCCAAGTATAACCCCAAAATATACCACACACAAACCTGGATTTATTATATCATAAGACCACACATAATAGATAATGGTCGAAACTCAGTCTTCATATTTCCATCTCTGTGCAACAACATATTCCATAAAAACCTTTTCACTGAATGGTGACACTCGTGATATATCATCAAGTAAGCCTTTCACGTCAATCATTATATACAGATAAATTTAAATGCATGCTAGTTTGAATTGTATGACACAAAAAATGTATCATAGCATCCTCATTATTATATTACTCCCACCTAAAAAGGCCATCGGTTATGAAATCTGTCCCACATTCCATTTTCTTTTATCACTAACTACTCCAATATATTGAGGAATGAGGAAAAATTGGATGTTCACAACCAACCTGACATTCGCTAAAACTACAACCAAATCTTACATTAATGGGAAACAACCACTCAATATTCAATATCATCAGAAAATTTTTTCTATTGGATAGTAAATGGGGTTTGTGAACTCATAACATCCCATGTGTGTGGATACCCACCTGTAGAAAATGTTAAAAGGCCCCACACACACAGTTCAATTTCCTTCAATCACTAATACATCGGTTTACAATTTATAAGATCGCCAATATTGTGAAATTAATTTTGAAATACTTCCCCATCACAGCAATCACCCCAATTATGAAGGTTTATTTCCAATAAACAATGTGTGCATCCATCATTGTGAGTATCCAACCATGAATCAGCAATGTCATGAATCAAACTAGACTAACCTACATCTGAGCCACATCCTTAACATTATATCACAACATGTGACAATGATTCACCACAGAAATCCATCAATAGGTGGTTTCATTTCCTTATTGGTATCCCTTAATACATTTCTGAGTCTTAGTCATAAAATATTTTACTCGGTTCTCTCCTTTAAATGGTTATGTCACTGGTACTTTCGAAAAGTATTTTCTATACATTGTAATGGGAACATCACTGGTCTGTGACTTCCCATCTCTAAAGGCTTTTACTCTATACAACCACTCATTCTCTAAAACCAAAAAATTCTCTTGGCCCCCCATATGTTCTCTAGGGGTAGGAATTCATTATACATCACCAATATGATCGGGATCATATTGATTTGATAATGTTCGTAGAGGCTCAAACTGACCTTTCCATTATGTAAATTGTATGTATTGGTCTATGATGACCATATTCTCAGCATTATATAAATGATATCAAATGGAAAGTAAAAAATGTATTTATCTCATGCTGCTTTATAAATTCCAAACATTTTTATCTCTACCAAAAATTTAGTGAATGGTGAACATTCCCAATTGGCCCAAGCACAGTCATAAGTGATGTTTTTACCCCTATTAATGTCCAAACTATTGTTCCATATTTTGATCAGATCCCCCAAAACCTCTTTGTTGATCGACTGATACTAATGTTGGGATGATCCATCCTCAATAATCACTTCATCAATGTTGAATATATTGTTTTGGAGGATGTATATTATCATGGGTGTGTGGTATTTCTAGATAAGGCATGCAAATTCACTATTCCACTAATACTACCCATGTTTTCCTAAAAACTGGTAAACTAGTTCTAATATTCTCAGCTCTGGCGTTAAGACATCATTTCTCAAGATTAATATATAAATCTAAGACATCATTCTTAAAGGAAATATCTTTTTTTAACATCATATAGAATATTATGTTGTGTATCATGGATTGAGTATCATTAGATTCACTATAGAATCATAATCATCCTTAATAATTCTACCAACTGAGAAACATATTCATTGAATTATTGAGATTCTATTTGGTTCAATAAATTTGGGTTTTTTATTTTATTTCTTGAAATAAGTTTGAGAAGCCTATTTATATTGATAGGTTTGTTGAGACCTTGGTTGGCGGGTTTACATGTCGAAGATATGGTTATTCGTGCCTAGTTCACTAAGAGTTTTTCATTGAGGAAAGGTCTTTATTTTCAATTCTCAAAGAATAATATTTTAAATATTTAACAGAGGTGAAATTCATCCCAAAAAAGAGTGAAAAATAATTTATTCATATAAAAAATATTTTCTTATTGTCCCCTGAGTTTTTATAGGTGTACATCCATCCAAGACATTGTGATTGACCTCAGACCTTTCACCATTGTGAAAATCTTGAATGATACTAATGAAAGATTGTGTATTTTCAATTTTCAATGATTCTATGAAAAAATTTCATAATCGATTTCTTTTCGGATACCATTCTAAGTAGGGTTCGGGATTTTTTGGACTAAAATATGTGCTATAGGAAAATTCAATAATGAAATTGATAGTATGGGAAAAATTCAAGAAATAAATGGACCAAATACCATCATAAGGGTCATATTCATGAAGCACTAACTCTTCGTGAATGGTCTGACATCATGGATCTCACATATGATTTATTCCTTTGGTGATCCACATGAGCCCATGATGGTGTTCCTCCATCAATCTGACAATTCTTCACAACTATTCAAATGATTGATAATTTTATTGCGAGACAGAGAGTAGAGTGACCATATGAAAACCCCAGATATTCATCATGAACTACTTCCAATATTTTTAAATCCCCTTGTCGATATATATCCACCCACATTCTAATATTTTGGAGACATTTAGTCAACCAATCATCTTACAAATTTCCCTCATTTCATGAACCTCAGGAGCATCAAACACTAGAGAAAAAGTATTATCCAGGATAACTGGGCTTCAAGAAACCCCCTCTCTCTGTTCATAAAATTCACTGCCTAAGGTGGATATTCCGTTCATGAAGAATTATGTCAATTGTAATGGAAAAATGACCCTAGTGTATTTTGAGGCATCGTTAATCATTCCCCCATCATGAATCACTCCATTTTAGAGCCATGTAATTAACATGATCCACTGATACAATATTTTTTCATTTCTAAAGAATTTCTAATACTCCATACATATTTAATCACTGGATCTTCATGGATCACATATATGTGGGGCCATATACCTCGCAAAGCCTCTCTAGTGGACCTCTCACTCTGACATTCTTTCTGCTAACACTTCTTCAAAAAGGTAGAGTTCCCATAACCCCAACCTAATCTATTATTGGTTCATCTACACCATGAGTCCCCACCTGATCCGTACAATATATTAATATATCCACCCACTCCACTAAAATATTATTTTCAGATTCAAACAAACATATTTCTTCTAATCAAAGATATGATAACACCAGTTTCTTCTCAACTTAGGTATACTAACATGGACCTAATTATTAACCATTTCTCCCTTTCATTTCACCATGTAATTGGAGAATCCATTCCACACCATTTGAGTCATGAGTGGTGGTAAATTAAGAACATGGGATGAGGAGTCTTTCCACCATGTTCAAGCTTCATCATGTAAAATAGCATAGTCACTTCATCCTCAATAGAAGAAGATACATCATGGTTTTACTCAGTGCAACAATCCCATGATGAATAATGTATTAGTAGAAGGGAAAAGTCCTCACACTACCTATGGTCACATCAAATGAGATCAAACTTGGTCATCATCAATGCATATCCACATACAATCTCTCGTTGGTCCTTCTTTCATGACACATTCACCACATATTCCCTTCATTTTGTTTCTCACACGAAGAATTAAAAAATTTAATATAGAGATTAGTAGTGATCATAAAATCCACCAAATCATCACATAAACCCTATTAAATGATCATACGTGTAATATTCCACCATACAACCCTTATGATATTGTCTAATGCATAATTTCAAAAAATAAAAATCTGAAAGGATTCTCCTGTGTGTAATCATCAACCATAAAATCAATTTTTCCCAAACCATTGCATAAGCCCAATCCATAGTCTCCCTAATATTAGTTTAAAAATGTATTCACCAACCACATTATAAAATTAAATGGGCCTCCCACATAGGTATAATCCCCAACCATCTTGAACTATGTGGTGTTTGATTTCCGACTAGTTGGGATATAAAGTAACCCCCCATGACGTTCATACACAAATTCTGCATTCATCATAATGTTATATAGGCCTCATTGCCTGTAAGTTCATGAAACTCACATAGGAGGACACATATCCTCTATGGACTTCAAAATAATTCACACGTAAGACCTAAGTAATCCCACATCGATTCTCCCTTCACGATAAGAGTGTCATATCCACATGATGTTAAACATAAAGGATCTATCATATCACATCAGCTTAAACTATGAAATCAAACTATATGTGTTTTGATACCTATCTTATAAGAAGAATACCATGGAAACCACACTAAGTTTCAATTCCAACAACTAGAAATGTTATGTCCTACCTCTAAATGACATATCATTTAGGGTTTACCTCAAGATGCATTCTCACCAAACATCATAGTGTGACATATTCCATTTATGGGAAACACCTCTAATGTACACCTCTATGGGATTTTTGGATACATCCATATACTACTCATATCTTTTGGTGTTTCCATCATCCTTCTAGTTTGACATCATTCCTTTATGGGAAACACCCCCTGAATCCTCCCCTATGGGTACTTCTAATCCATCCATCCAGGTTCCACCTCAATAGGCGTACCAATAAACTATTACAATGTATCATCATACCATTATAATAAAAAACAAGCGAATACAACTTCATGGGTAATTATATTCCATCCATTATGTATTAATCTACAGGGATATTCTGATTAACCATTATAGTGTGACATCATCCCATTATGAGACACAAATTCCAGATCATCCACCTATTGTATGTTATGATCCATCCATTGAGGGTCCACCTCTAGAGGTGTTCCCATCTACCATTATAGCATGTCATATACAATTTATGGGATAGGACAATAAAATCTAAATCCAATTGTAATTTTGATCCTTCCATATAATCTTCCCCTCAAGGGGAATTCTCACTAACCTTTATGGTGTGGAATTTTTCTATTATGGGATTCACCTCCTTGATCCACCATAATGTGGAATTTTGATAATTCTAGTATGCCTCCAAAAGTTGTCAAATTTTTCACCGGATGCTTCTTAACAATCCATCACGATCCTTCCCCATATGATGCATTACTTTTAAAATAATCAAAAATAGCTAACTAAATGTAAAAATTGATTTCATAATGTGAAATCCTTTGAATAAACTTGCATATAACACGAACTGCCTCATGATATGCATGGGATTCATTAGTTTAAAGTCTTTTAATATGTACTCATATGATGTATATTACCTTATGGAAAAATAAGTAATGCAGGACCTGAAATCCAAGGAAGATATACGCCTTCAGTGTTAGATAGCTCATTATCAACAAAATATTCCATGGGTTCTACACCAATGTTTCCTCCATGAGTTTCCCTCTTAAGAGGAAGAATATTGTTACCCAATTCACATAGTATATTCCCATACCATATATTCCCAACATGACTACACCTAATAGTAGATGTTTTATCCATATCATGAAGAAATTAGAGTTTCCAGACAGAAGAAGTGTAATCAACTGAAATCCACAAAATAGATGGCATCATGAATCTTTTCCACAAACCAAAATTAGACCTCTGAGGGAGCGTTGGACCAGGAGAAAAATTCCAATGAGGTTTCCATGGAAGGAGGACATAACATATAATCATCACATGTGATCAAGTATTAAAAATTAACGTTGAATTTGATAAAAGCCACCCAAATCTAGAAATCAGGAATGCGGTGTAACAATGTAACTCGCATACACCCATCCTAATTTATCAAAGCATGGAAAAACTAAAAGTCATAGGATTATAAACAATTTATTAAAGGGGTTATTATTTAACACCATAACATTTTAGTAAGAAACTATATTCAATAGCATAATCATCATAGAACACCTAGATTAAATGATGAGGGATATACATATTAATTATAATTAAGACGTTAATTTTGAGATTATGAACAATAATAACAAAATTAATATATATATTTATATATTACATTTTTAATATATATTATTCATATATGACTTGAATATATTTGATAATTATTTATTAATGATACGTTTATTCATCAAAAATAAGTATTCTAAAAAATTTATTTTTCCCATTTTCATGAAAAAAAATTATAATGACTATTTTTTAACATGAATGAAATGTATTTTATCAAATTAAAATAATTTTTTATATAAAAATATGAACATTTAATTCCGTTATTTTGTTATTTTTTTTAAAATAATTTATTTTTATTGAATATTGAAAATTACAAGTTTTAAATAGAATTTTCATTATGTTGAGGGATTCTAAGTGATTCTATGGTAGATATGTTCACCCCCATTATTTCACATAATCATTACATCCCATTCATGGAGACATCATGATCATACCTCTACACTATCTAAAAGTAACATATTATTGAACCCCAGTATTGTTCTAGAGAATTGGTGGTCACGAGGGCTTGGGTTGGTGAATGTGGTATTATCCCAGTGCTACCCTTTTATCATTTGTCACTTTTAAATTTATCTCGATTCTTCAATATTTTCATCACTCCTCGACATCCATTACTTCATTACCCACCATGCATGAAACCATTTTTACATCCTGGAAGATGTTGTTTTAGCAATTATTTTGGATGGAGATGGTGGTAGAGATAAACATAATTAATCTTTAATTTACTCTGTCATATAATTTCTCCATCGATACTTTGTGTTTCTCCTTCCATGGTTGTTTTCTGTATTTTGTATTTTAGTTTCATTTTTTGTCCATTGGTTTTATATCAACATGGTTTTGGTACCTTGATTTGTGGTAAATGTTCTAAGATGGATATAGTTCTGGTTTTAAATGATGATTTTGGTTTTATATCTGTGGATGGATTCTATTTATCTCAATACAATGTTTTCAGATATGTTCTTTTCATTTTTCATTGTTGTTTCATCAATATTTTTAATTAATTGGATGGATTCTTTTCTAGGGGATTCTTTCAAGAATAGGACAATGATTTCCATGAATAATGGTTTCATTGGTACCCTATGATCATTAACAATTGCAGTAATAATGATATCCCTTTTTATTTATATGCGGTACTAAATATATGGTTTATTTCCATTTAATTGCAGGGAATATTTGAGACGGATTCATCATCTCATATGTGATATTATATCTTCTCCCAAAAAACCATTCCTTGATGGAATTTTATGATGGTATTGATGTATGTTCTAGGTGGTGTTCTTAAAGAAACCAATGGTTTTCCCAGATACTTTTACAACATCTTATCCTTCCCTTTTTGGCCCCCATTATAATTTTTCAAGGATGTTTCCTGTGACATTGGTGTTCTCGAAAACGTTCGTCAATATGTTGTGGATTTCTCATTGGTTTTTTCTTCAAAGAATAGTATATGTGAATCAGTTTCTAGATCTAAAGGTATAGAGGGATCCAATAATGTGTTTATTTTAATTAATTATATTACAAACTCTATTTGTTTTGGAATCTTAGTTATTTCGAAAGAGTGATCAACCGTCTCTCGGTATGGGTCATAGACGATAAAATATGAAATTAATGAAGAATGAATATTTCTTACTTTTATATTCAAGGAAAAGAATGGGTTTTTATTGAATAATCAATTAATTATATAGATATGACTTCAAATGATGGTTATTTTTTTCGAATAATATTTTATTGTGATTTTTTATTTCAAAACTATTTTTAAATGAATTTAGTGATGGTATTTTAAGGTTTTATTTTTCTACATGGTTTTAAATCTACAGGAGTTTTTTTCATTGGTTAGTTGTTTTATATTTTTATTTTTAGGATTCACACATTACTAGAAAATATTTTTTTAGAAAATAAAAGAATATTTTGAGGATAACCCTCTATTTCGAAGCATTTTCATGTTTAAATTTAAATTATATTGTTCCAAATATTAAGTTATTATTTGGTAAAATGGATTTTATTATGGTAATCATCATAAATTATATTTTAAAATTAGGGAAACATAAATTATTATCATAATGAATAGTTAAAAAAAGAAAAAAATGAATTACCATGTTTTAGTTGAAAATTGGTTAAATGGGGTTCAAAAATAAATGAAAAGGGTAAAAATGACCTAACAACAAGTATAACTACTATTCTAAGGACATATATCAATATAATAATGTTTACTTCAATAGAATACTTGATGTTGGCCCTTTTCAAATGAGAAAACATAGGTATATATTTTTCTTTTCAATAACTCCAATTTTTTCACTCGCAACTTATAAAAAGCCACACTGATCCTCTTTTTGTAACAACTTCATACACTTTGGATTAGAAACAGATTAAAAATTATTTAATTATGGTTTTCACTAAAATCTACAATTTTGAAATTTTAATAATGGTATTTGGTATCTATTTTTGGAAAACTGATTTCATAAACATTAATTTACTTTATTTTTTATGTGTTTTTTTAAAAAAAAATTCGTTACCCAAAATGTGTTTTTGAAGATGATTTCTAGAAATCATATACTTAATTCATAGTCAAAAACATATTTAGTTTCATATTATCTTGGAAAATGATAAAAAAAATAGGTTATAGGAAAACATTTTTATAATAACTAAAGTAAAAACCATGTGATTTTTTATTAATGTTTCATCATCGGTTTTGATGAAAACTGATAATGAATGTTAAAATTTATTTTTTCAGAGGATTTAAAATATTACACCATGAAAAAAATCAGAATCCCTTAAATAAAAAATATATACAAAAGTAAAATTTCAAACATCATTGACTTAGAAACTACAAAAAACAATATTATTTTAAGAAGTTATTCAATGAATTATATATACATTTTTATTATAATGTATAATTACAAAACATATAACTATGACTTACAACATGATCATTATCGGTTGATGTTGAATAATTTTTTAGAGATCATTATGATAAAACACCTCTTAAAACAAAATAATAATTTTTTGAACGCTTTTTTGGAAAATGTAATATTAATGTAATTCTAACAATATAAATTATAATATAGATACATCAAATCATAAGTATACATTACAAATGGTTCTCAAATAATGATCAAATATGGTTAAGATCATATTTTGTATAAGACTCTACATCATTGATTTTCAACATTCACATTTAATGATACAATATTAAAAAATAGAATACATTGATAAAAAATAATATAATTAATATTATTAACCTTATCAAAATCTATTAAATACCCTAGTTGTGATTATCTCAAAGAAGAATAATAAAATAGAATAACCACATTAAAAATATCCTTCTTGACGATGAAATTGTGGTTATAATACATTAACATCCTAATAAAAACCAATACATATACATAAAAAACACCATAATAATTTCTTATATAAAAAATAATTACCATTATTTTCACATCGGGGACTGGATTTGTGTTCTTTATCAACAAGTGATATTTGGTTAAATTTTTTCCATGACATTAATTTTCATATTTATTTTTTAATAATATATTTATCTAAAATAACAATTACATATTATAAACTTATGTAAAAAATGACATGGTTAATAAGGTTATATTTTTTAATGAACATCACCAAATAAAGAGAAAATCCAATATAATGTGAATTCACTTGTGTATAAAACACATGACATCTAATTCCTCTTATTATACCAAAAGTTCACAACTAATGAAATTATAATGAATAGTTTTTTATAATAATATTTGTTTTCAAACCGATCAATTATTTTCAAATACCATCATTCAATATTGATCCATGATAATCTATAATATATATATGTTTCATTACCAGTAGTCTCCATATATTGCCCCACCATTAATATATATTCTATTTAAATAAAACCATTATTGTATGTGACCTCATTCTAGACAAGAATAGCGTGTATATAACTTATTAAATAATTAGTATAGTTTTCAATTTAAAACATCATTAATTAAAGAAATAAAAATTGAAATCTCAATTTAATTACACGGAAAAAATTACAACACATACACAACAGGATATTTAAAATCAATTAGATCTAAGATATTTTTTTTAAAAAATATTAATGGACTTTATCTTAAATATATATTATATTCCATCTGAAACGTATAGATAGTGTCCATGGAAGAAGAATCATGATATAATATTTGTATCCTATAAGATATATCAAAAGTATCTATAGTTTGATTCTGAGACTTTTTCATTTTATACATTTCCTTTGGTTTTATATTCTATAATACAATTTAAATGATAGATTACATTATAAGGTATTTTATATAACGTGTAATTGAATTTTTAAAAAAATCATATACATAGTATGAAATATAATAATATGTCCAATTGCCAGAGAAGAGAATGAACTATTTAATCCCCAACAATGGTAACCTCTTTAGTAGGAAATGGTAGTAGAGAAGTTGGATAAAAAATATCATGTTCAGATACAGTAACCTAACCCGTCTACATAAGATGGTGATTTAAATTATCCCCTAAAAACATCACAACTATGAATGATAAAATATGTGAATGAGGGTCTCTATCATTCATATCACAGTATATGGTTTGGTCTGAGAGAGGAGGTGGAGGATCTGAGTAGGAATAATGGGTAAACATTTCTATCTGAGAGGGTTGTATAGGATGTGTAGCCAGCTAAAAAGGATTTACTTGCTGGGATGTCTATGTATATTGTAACTATATCATAAATTGTTCTATGATATCCTTCACAATTGATTGAACTTGATCTCCTTTGTATTGTTTCAAATATTCCATTCCATATTTTAAGGATTCAATTTATAGATCTCTTGATGGCATACATTGATGACAAAGATAATTCTGAATAATAAAAACCACCTCATATCATCTATTGTTTCCAGGATGTTCTGTCATTCCTAAAGTAGTGGATATAAATTTAATCCTACCCTCAAAAATGAAAGCACCATATAACGATTTCTCCTAAAGGTCATCCAAAAATAAAAAAATTAAATTGTATATTAGTGTTGTATATTATGAAATTTAAAAATTCATGAAGAATAAAAAAATATTTAATTAAAAATCATTCAGCTACCTTTTTGTCTTTCATTATAATAATAATTAATTTTTTTTATTCTATCTCTTTTTCGTTTTTCATGGATGGTGTTGGTAGATAGAGGATGGAAGTGGACCTCATTAGAACCTCCCACTAAATAAGCTCTTAAAGGTTGAAAATTTTCATTAATAATTGTATTCTCCAAAAAGTGATACCCTCCACAAGATAAATTATGTGGGTATACATTGTATAACTAGGTGACACACAAAGATTTTATAGAGGTATATAATAAAAATACTAATCTAATAGTAAATTCGTATATAAATTATAATTTTTAAAATATACTATTATTATCATATCATAAATACATCATCATTTAAGCTGAAAAAATTTATATTAACGTATCTGCAATTAAAAACTAATACATGAGGCATGGGTTTTCATTTTGACTCATAAAAAAGCATAATTTTTTGTCAACGTTGTTTTCAAATTTCTCCATCAAACTGTAACTAAGGAAACATATATTTTCTTAATTTTTTTGGTTTCATTATAATTAAATTCAATCTATAATTGAATAAAATTAATATTAGTCAGTTAATATATATCACATTATAAATATGATATAAAATAAATAAATTAAAATATTTTACCATTACGACCATCCAAAGATTTTTTTCACTATCCTATAGATGGAGATCCAATCATGATATAATATTTTAATCCTGCAATGACTCTTCAAAATGATTAATATGACAAACTATGTTGAATTTGGCCACATTTCATTATGATTATCAGCAAAAATAATATACATTCACCCGTCTACAATAGAATGTTGTAGTTTTGGTAAACATTTAATGCCACATTAACTAATTCGAGAACTCAGTTTAATAATAGTAAAAGTAGAAGTCTCCACTATTGATGTATCCTTAGTAATCCATCAATTATATTTTTTGATAATAAGATTTTATTCAATAAATATTTATATAATTGGATATTAATTTTTGTTAAAAAAATAACCCGGTAAATTTTTATCTTTCTATATATCAATATCCATCATTGAAACTAGTAAATATAATGAAACATATGTGTAGCTTCATACTATTTGGTATGTATATAATTAATTAATAGGAAAACAAAGATATTTAAAGAAAAAATTTGAACACAGTTGTATGTTTTAATAAATAATGATGTTATGATTCACTCCCAAAAAACTATATATGTTAATCTATTAAATATAAAAATTACATTGACAAATATTAGAAAAATTTGAAAACACAAATATGAGAGTTCGAAAAAGCGTTATCATATTCCTAAATTTAGCATAAATAAAATAATTTACATTATGTATTTCCATGAAAAAATATTTAACTATATTTGAATAATATAAAAATTCAAAGAATAATATTATAAATAATCAAATATATATAATTTAATATCCATGTTGACAATCTTTTCTGTCACAGAGTCTAAAAGAATGAAAAGGGAAATACCTTAAAACCCAAATTATTTGTCCTTGGAAGAAACATCAAAAATTGACAACGGTATGAAAAATTATTCATTTGCAACTGGGTCGCGCAAGTTCCAACAATGTCACACAAGTATACTTGCACGCCACTCAATGGTCGCGTAGGTGACTTGAGCGCACTCATTGATTTCTCGCCCAGGGTCATCCCTGGCCTATAAGTACCCCTGGTGGGCCCCCCATTTCATGAAGGAAAAATTCCAAAACTCATATTCGATCTCTAGTCACCCAAGTCTCTTCTAGAAGTCTTCTGAACACTTCTAAGGTAATTGCTTACATAGAATGGAAGGTCTAAACATGTAAATCAAGGCCTATGTATTCAAACTCATCAACATGTGCATGCCTATGTGGCAATCCCTTAAGGGAAATCACCACACTTGCATGTCACCTTACCCCTTCAACAAAACTTATGTGCCACTCTTTTGGAAGACTATAGGGATAATACTAAGGGTTTTAGCCAAGTCTCGCCCAAGTATTACCCTAAGGGATGACCGTCGCGCAAGTACCCCAGTGTCGCACAAGTATACTTGTGTAACCAGAACTTGCATGCCCAAGCAGGACCTACGCGCCAACTTCTTTTTGGGTGCCTCTCCTTCCTATTTTACATCTCTTATGTCTATCCACCTCTCATGTTCAAGATCCAGCCCTCAAAATCCTCTTTACAACCATTTAATTTGGCATGGATCTCTTGTTCGCATCTTATCTGAAAGGAATTACGTGGAACATATCTCAAAACATAGTGATTTACATATCTTTATATCACAAAGGTTAAATATTTCATTCATTCAACCTCATCCTTTTAGATTTGGGAATCCTAAATTTGGGCCTCCTTTTCAGGAGTAAGCCCCAATCCCAATCCCCAAATATGGGCATCCTTCTTAGGAGTAAGCCACATGTACACTAACCTGGGCCTCTTTTTCAAGAGTAAGCACCAGTCTTCATGTTCCCAAATATGGGCATCCTCCTAAGGAGTAAGCCCCAAATTTCAAATTCTTTTAAACTGGACCTCCTCATTAGTATTATGACCTTGTCATAATTTACCTTAACGTGGGGTTCCTTCTCTGGAGTAATCCCCAGTCTTCCAGTTCCCAAATATGGGCATCCTCTTTAGGATTAAGACCCAAATTCTTAATTCTTTTAACCTATGCCTCCTCCTTAGGTGTAATCCCCATTCATAATTTCTCTTAACCTTGGCTTCCTTATCATGAATAAATCCTAGTTCTCAAATTCCTTAACCTTGGCCTCCTCATCAAGAGTAAGCCCCAATTCTCAAATCCCTTAACCTGGGCCTCCTTCTCAGGAGTAAGCCCAAGTTCGCAAATCCTTTAACCTAGGCCACCTTCTCAAGAGTATGCCCCAGTCATAATTTAACTTAACCAGTCTTAAATTACTTTTGATTTGGGAATCCTTCTCAGGAATAAAACCCAATCATAAGCCCCCATTAATTTGGGAATCATTCTCAAGATTAAGTCCTAAATTAAATATCCAAATAACCATAAAGAATATATACTTTTATGGACATTGTTTTCATGTTTAATCTCTGATGTAAATCCAAATAATCATCCATATGGACAGTCATACATACACAATCCCCACAACATTTATTATAATTGCTTATAATTGAATCATTCATGGCACAATTGTCTGTTTTTTACCAATACCTCTTGTTTCTCACACAGAGCATTGAATCACGTGAGCTTAAAGTGTAAAAGTAATTATGAAATCTTTCTTTGAGCCATCAAACATAAATAAACCTCATACTTCTTTACTCAAACTATGTGGGTTCTGATTCCTTGTACAAATCCCAGGATACGTAGGTAGCCCATCTTTGGGTACGATCCCTATTATAAAATAATTCATGTCCTTCTGAATGACAATAAACATCAAGTGCCTCACTGAGTGGATTTAAAACTAGTATGGTAATAATAATAACCAAGATATTTCTATATAATGTGTCGAAGGATACAATTGACCAAGAATTTCTAAAAAATACAGATGATTCTCTATTGATGAAGAACCTCGAATACATATAAAAGATTCTCTAAATCTTATACATACTAATCATTGATTTTCAAATATAAATGAAAGTTCATTTTCAAACTTGGTAATGTAATGAGTATTCACGTACATAATTTAAATCTATAAAGGGAGTCCTGGAGTAGACAATAATTACCCTAAAAAGGTGTGATCAGTCCGTCCTCCCATCCTCTCGTCCAATGAAAATTCTTAAGTCTCATTAGTTCACAACTAATGTGCACCTACCTTTGGAATGTAGGTCTAAATGGATATGGAATCATTGGATGTTTCTGGTTCTACGAAAAAACCCGTTAGAAACTGCATGGAATGTTTGAATCTTAAATCAATGATGTCATCCCCAATTCCAGAGGAAACACAAAAATGGTGAACCCGATGTGAATCCTTAACCAAGAAAAAATGATGTTTTCATTATTTGTTAGGCCCCTATTTTAAACTAAATGAGATGGCCAACAAAGCAATCAATAACATATGTGCTAATACAAAATATGTAGTGGCTGAACATATCCTGATTATTTTTGTTATATCAATCAGGGACACTTTTCCATGATCTTCTACGTTACAAAAATGGCTTCTCTAGTGTTTACTCCTTTGAATACTTCTGCTTTGAATGCCTCTGACGCTACTCCTGCTAAATTTTTGTTCACTCTAAGGACGACATCACCTACTCAGCATCTTCAACGCGGGGTATCAAATGTGATGGTTAAGGAATACCATCAAAAAGGAACTATTCCGACTCTTGAGGCTGCTTGACCAGCCCTCCAATTCAATAATTCTCCCTAGTCATCCAGACAACGACAACTATCAATCAAGAAATAGGCGGTCCTATCCACCGTCTCCAACCGTTTCGGGTCGTTATCCCCGGAACGCAACAAACATTCTTTCCCATATTCTGAGGAGGTGAATGAGAAGGCCACTCAGGGCCATAATTCAAAGTGACAAGAGTCCTTCTCAAGGACTCCCATCAAAAATCGCCACCAGACTCGTGCGGCAGTGTGCCCTCAACATGATGAGGGTATCGTCTCTAGGCGTTCAGCTCAGGTTCCTCGAACCCGAGAAAGCAAGACAAACCGCCAGAGGTGAAATCCGGTCAACAGTGATCAGGTCTTTATCTCTTCCATCTCCGGAGAAGTCCACCCACCTAACATGGTGGTAAGAAACGAGCGGGAACACACACCCGTCCGTTTTAATTCCATTGTCCAGCCGACTCATCTGACAGAAGCATGCCAATCCCACCAGCAATTCTGATAGAGTACTACAGACGAGAACATACACCTGTTTATAAATCATCAGCTGGTCAGAAAGCTTTTCTGATTACATATGAGGGGGCCCGCCATCCCAATGTGTTGACAATTGGTAAACAGGCACATACACATACATACACTCATCAGTCTTGCCAGCATCCTCATCTATCAGTATTTAAGGAAGTTCGTCGAACACATTTGGCGGAGTGTAATCAGCAGGCACATACACCTGCTAGTATTGATCTATCCTACCAACAGTCTCGTTTGGTAGCATTCGGAGAAGTCGGTTGGAATGATCTGATGACAAACAGGAGGCATATTCAACTCTCTTCACCCACACATGAGTACATTAAGAATTCACTGAATAGAAAAAGAGGACAGGAGCGGTAACACACACCTACTCCAAGCACGGAATGGACCTATATTCTCATTCTGGCAGCTGAAGTCACCATGCATATTCTGTCAATGGTGGAAGAGAAGAAGAAAATCCCTACTCATATTCTTGATGCCTTCCAGAATATTATAACAGCTTTAGCAGCAACACAGGGAATGAAATGCAAATCTATCCATGCCAATGGAGTGACACATCAACAGTTCACTCCAGAACAGACAGACGCCTCTATTCCAGTCCAAGAGGGTTGTAGGGCATAATCCTCCATATCATATAGGAAACCTAGTTAGGCACATAGACCTAATTTAAGTGGTGATAATCAACCTAACTTGATCATGTTTCCTGAGCACGCACATACACCTACCCATAATAACCACTTAGTCAACAAGTGGTTCCTAAAGTGAGTAAGAAGTCGTCTAAGAAGAAGACCCTCCCAACACAGTCATGAAATCAAGGGCCAATTTGTAATAAGGCCTTACTCGATGATGGAGTTCTTAATGCACTCAGACAATTATCTATTGCAAATCAAGATTCTAATCTCTCAGTTCCCAATAGTGGTATCATTAATTCTGAAGGTCTGCATTAGAAACTTCCTAATAACGGCTTGCTTTATGAAAATTCAGTCAATCTTGAAGTTTCATCTTCAGATGAGAGCCAGATGAAACCTCTGTGTTACCAGAATTTCAAGGAGCAAAATGTTTCATCATTTACTACAACCCACCATGGTGGTCCTCCCCATGACGATGAATTTAGTTCTAAAAGTCATATCAGTAGTAATAATGAACAATGAATATAAAATTCTCCAATGTAAAATGTAGTGACTATAAATCCCTCTTATCTTGAGGCACTTGAAAATGTGATGTCAGTCATGTTTGATGCTTTACTATTATCTGGTGATACACTTTCTCAATCAGAAGAGATCCTGGGGTGTAGGTCATTCTCTGAACCACCCATGGATCGTTCAACTTCTAGTTTGATCAGTGAATTCTCTACCAATCTTGTTGAATCCAATGAAGAAGCAAGGAAAAACCAGCTCTGGTCTAATCAGTTAGAATAATCATCATATAATTATGAAGAGGAAGTAGTAAATATGAGAAAACAACTAGAAAAAGGTGATGTGCAATTTATGTTTTGGCCTTTGGCTGATTCTGAGTATGACATTCCAGAGATGTTGATGGAAGATGAAATTCATGATATTTGTCTCAACATATGGAAAAATCTTTGTCAGTTTAAAAAGAAAATATTATCTTATGATTAATATGAAAATCATGTCAAGATAATATAAGGGTTATAATTCCAAATTGATTTGGCACCTCTTTCAATTTCTCGATATCCGAAGGCTGAAAAAGCAGCAAAGAGCCCTTCAATGTTCATGCCTTGGTGAAATACGAAGATTTCCCCAATTAATTTCCAATTCCCCATCTGGTATTATTATTAGGGGATGGAGTGTTCATGAAGCACTACATTTCACTATAATCTGCGTTCAACAAAGCCCGCCGAAAATGGTTTCATGCCGTAAGAACCCGGATCGTCGTTTCAGGTACACCTTTCCTTTTTATGGAGTTTTTAAGATAAAGGGAGTTTCTGGAAATTTTTTAAGTACACACTGGGTACATTCTGAGTACACATCGTGTACTTTTCTCTGGCTCGAAACTGTGTGCTGGCCATGCCCGGGCTACACACAAATTGTGTAGGAGTGACGTGGTGGTTGTTTTTAGAGGAGTACAAAAAGGACTAGTACAGGCTGTGTACTCTATATGTACAAACCATGTACTTTCTTTATTTTCATTAAACAGACCACAATCATGCTTGACGCACAAAAGAGTCTTCTTCTAGGTCTCTTTCATCTAAGAGCACCGAGGATCCACAAATCTTCGACAAGCTCCCGCCTCTCTGTCTGTTTCTGATTCAACCATGGTCGATTGCGTTGGAATCACAGTGGTGAGTTCTTCCTTCTTCTTGAGCATTGTTTTTCAATTCCTCCTCCTTTTCAAGATATCGTGGCTTATGTGTTTCAGACGTTTTCCCAGATCTATGATGTTATAAGGAGAATCTATCATCATTGTTCATGTATATCGATATCCTAAGATCGATGTGGGTGGTTTGTGCCTTTCTGTAGAAAGTCCTTGAGTATTTTGTGAAAATTCCACAAATCCCTTGAATGGGATAATGTGTGTTCCTATTTTTCCCTAGTTTTATTGCCTTCATTTCTTGATTGCTTGAGTTGATGTATTTTCCTGGGAATATGGTAGTTTTTACTATACTCTGGATGTTTTCCATGCTCATTTTTCTTGTTTTCCACTTTTCTGATTTCCATGCCTAGATGAAGGATAGTGGAAATATTACTATGTTATAATGTAGAGCCTTAGATTGATAGCCATGTATTTCTTGAGGTTTACTTGGACGACACACCTACACTATGCATGTTTATTTCCACATAGGACTGTGAGAACCTAGTGTAGTAGACCATATGGATAATGAACGTAAGGGATTCTCCAGAGTGTCTTTAAGTACTATGTGAGACCACAGGGGGAATTGATGATGAGTGATTCCTCATAGAGTATGTAGTTCCTCGATGCAGACCACAGGGGGAATGCGGTGCCGAGTGATCCCCAGAGAACCTTTAGCATGATATGAGACTATAGGGGGAATTGATGGTGAGTGATTCCTCAGAAGGACTATTCATAGCTGAACCAGAGGGGAGAGACTGTGTGTGCCTCCAAGAGGGTTGTTAGTACTTGTAGGTTGAACCATAGGGGTTAGGCTGTGAGAGCTACCCAGAGGGCTACCTGTTTTCTTCTAGTTGTTGGTTGTTTACTTGCGTACTTTATATGTTAAAACTGTGGATTGTAGCTGTTGTGTTTTTTCTGGTTGCTGCTTTATTCACTCTTACTGGCCTTGTATTCATTGACGGTTAGGCACAAATAATTGGGTTATTTCCTATTTGGATTGTATCTAACACCCTGTTTGGGCCATGATTTGGGCCCATGCAGACTATTTTGTTTCAGGTATAGATAAGGGCATGCACCCTTCTACTTCAGGTTCTTGATTGCACTGGAGTTGGAGATTGTGGGACTAAGATGTGGCTTACGATGCTGAGGAGTTTACTTTGCTTTCTTTTTAACTTTTATTTTTTCAGTTTTACATCAACACGTTGATTTGTTTACTTCTTTCCATTGACATATGTACCATGTTGCATCATTATTATTTTAAACATCGCTTCTATTGTTCAGTTCAGTTGTTGTATGATGATTATTGTACCTGTTTTTCTATCTGGTTATTCATTCGCTATATAGTTCACCGAATGAGGTCATAGTTTCCCCCACCAACTCACCACGTCCATTGCTGATAGTCGATAACCACTAGAATTTGGGGAAACATGCTTGAGGTCATGTGGCGAACCGGGTATGGGGCACCAGTGGAGGAGCTCCAGATTCGGGTCATTACAAAGTGGTATCTGAAGAGTTATTTTCTCTTGCATTACTATTTGGAGACTTTATCCATGGATATGACAGATCTAGTACTTGGTATTAAGATGTGATCGGGAGTAGCTAACCCGTGTACATGAAAAATCTATACTACCACGTTTACTGTAGTTTGTTGGTATTGAGATTTTACAGTTGATATGATTTCACCTAGAGTGATTCACATGATTTGTGTTGTTAATTCCTTGACAATTGCAGTTCTATTTTTATCACAACCTGATGAGATGAGGGTATTATATCTCATGCATCATATAGTATCTTGTAGATATTACATTCCATGCATTATTTCCATGCCATCTTGGGTGCATTAGCGATTGCATGCTGTTGTGATAGATTTTGTGTAAATTATGCATGCTGTTGTGATAAATGCTTGATAGAATCTTTGATGCCTTATTAGAGGATTGTTTTTTTACCTTTCATAAATGAATTCCATGTTTTGATTAACGGGGTGTAGGGTCCCTCACGAATCGGAATTTGGCACTTCCTTGACTTGTTTTCTGTGTTTTATGGGCTTATGTGCATTTTCTATACTACTGCCCAGAAAAACCCAGAATACACGATGTGTACATTTGATTACATGATATGTAGTTTGTAAACCATTTCACTGACCATGTGAACAGGCACACGCTATAGTGGAAGTAACTTCAGGAACACGCCGTGTACGGTTGGTACGCACTGTGTAGTTCGGAGCCGTGTACCCGACCGTATCACTAACAACACGGGTCGGGTAAGATCGAGTATAAGACACCGTGTTGAAATAAAACATGTCATGTAGTCTTGTTTAGGTACCCGGCCTTATCACGAACAACACAGGGCGGTGTCACCTTCACTTATACACGTCGTGTTTGTTTGGAACATGTTGTGTAAGGTTCAGCATTGTGGACGACTGTGTGTTTAATAACAAGCGCCGCCGAAGCCTTGTCTAGTATACACCGTGTTTGTGCAGAACACGTTGTGTACTCTCGGGTTATGTCGGACTGTGTGGGATTGTCGTGTAAAGAGACTCGGGCAGGGGAATAGTTTTCAAGTACATGCCGTCTGTGGGGTCAACATGCCGTGAAGTTTGAGGTGTTACACGACCTATAGGGCAGGGGTACATGCGCATGTCACTGGCTCAAGAATACACACCATGTAGTTTTTTTAAACACACCGTGTAGTCATGTTTTGTAAACTTGGGTGTTTTCCTTCCCTTTTCCCCGTTTAGTTCTCTTGTGTTCCATCTCCTTGTTAATTATGATCTAAGGTTTGCTTTTGATCTTTCAGAGCTATGCCTCTGAGACGTCCTTCGGTTTTATGTCTATCATCTGGAAGTGATTAGACGCCAGATATGGTCGATCAGGGACTTAATGTCGATCATCATGTCGGGTCATCCTTGGCACCGGCTATCATACCCGTTGTAGGCACTGATGCGCAGATAAGGGAAGATTTTTTGAGGATGATGCAGACCTTCCTGGAAGCACCACCTCCTTCCACGATATGGAAAACATGACGGGGGTTTTCCAGTAGTATCATCCTGCTAATTTCTTGTGTGAAGGAAGACCACAGGCTGTAGAGTCATGGCTGGTAGCCATGATGACTATCTTTGAGCATATAGAGACTCCTCCAGAGAGGTGGTTCATGCTCGCTACCTACATGCTCCGAGACTCCGCCAAGAGGTGGTGGGACATGATATCATAGGCCGGTCATCAACAAGTTATCGGTTGGGAGGAGTTCCAGTGCGTGTTTTATGAATAATTCTACCTGGAGACCCTGACGGCTGATCGAGCCCGGGAGTTCAAGAGTCTAGAGAAGGTTACTCTTTAGTTCATGGATAATTCTTCTTGTTTCACAGAGCTACAACATTTCACACCACATTGGGATGGTAGTGGGTTGTTTCTAGCAAGGAAGTTCAAGGATGGTATCAGGCGAGAGATCCACTCGCAGGTGAATATCTTCCAGTAGACCTCCATCAATTACATCGTCATCCAGGCACTGATTGCGAAGTGCAATCTGAGAAACTCCAGAGCTGCAATCTAGGGCGGTTCTACTTCCAAATCTATTTTCCCTCCAGATGATAGCAAGAAACACCATAGAGGGTCCACGTGCAGTGATCCGAGGAAGCGAGAAGCATCTTAAGGCTGCCAAGTGGTATGCTACTAGTGTGGATGGTACGGGCACACGAGGCCACAGTTCCAGAGAGACCCTTTGGAGTGCCGATCTTGCGGCAAGATGGGTCACCTTCAGCATTTCTTCCTAGTTTTCTCACCAAGATATGTTGACCTGGGTTCTTCTATGACTCCTCGTTCAGGAGTAGCACCACCAATTTCACACCAGCAGGGGAACTGGTGTTCTTTCGGCCATTCGGGCTGAGGTGGAGGTTGCGGCTGTGGTGGTCAACCACCCTTCCCATAGCACCAGCAAGGTGGATCATCTCAGAGTGGTCAGACAGGGGCGCATGGTTGCGGTGCAGGCCAGTTTTTCGCCGTGGGGCAGACCTATCAAGAGCAGGATCCTGGCCCTTCTACAGATCGAGGTACGATTTTAGTAGCCTCAGTTTTATCTTCAACTCTTTTCGATATGGGCGTTATGCATAGATTTATCTCTGTTGCTACTATGGAGAGTTTTGGGCCATTTTTCTTTTATTCTGACGACTCATTAAACATATACACACCTTTGGGGACGAGGACATCTAGTGTACGCTAGTGTATAGAGTGCCCTCTCAAGGTTGCAGGGTATCGTTTTTATGGGATCTCTACATCCTAGATATGACATGCTATGATGTAATTCTTAGGATGGACTGGTTGGATCCCTTCCAAGAATTCGTTGATTTTTATCACTAATGTATGAGTTTTTATCTCACCAGAGGGTGAGTCCTTTATTCATAAAGGAGAATGGGACGCCTGGGCATGTCGAGCAGGACTCGAGAATCATGGGCTAAGAAGGGTGACAACCCAGATTCCTAGTCTTTGTCTGGATGATCAGGGGACATCACAGTTGAACTTTCCTCTAGTGGTAGATCGTTTCAGAGATGCCTTTCTAGAGGAATTTTCATGTTCACCTTTAGAGCGTGAGGTATACTTCTCGATTGATCCAATTACAGGAGTGACATCGGTTTCCATTCCTCCTTATAGGCTTGCTAAAAATGAGTTGCAAGAGCTCAATAAGACGTTGGAAGAGTTTCAAGAAAAGGGTTTCATCCATCCTAGTACTTCTCCTTACAGTTTGCATGTATTGTTTGTGAAGAAGGCAGACGGTACCCTTCATATTTTTGTGGAATATCGGAAGCTGAACCAGTGGATGGTCAAGAACCGATAACCCTTGCCTAGGATCGATGACCTCTTTGATCAGCTATAATGAGACCGGGTGTTCTCAAATATCGACTTGAGGTCCGGTTATCATCAGTTTCATGTTATATCATCAGATATACCTTTGACCGCCTGTAGGAGTAGGTATGGTCTATACGAGTATATAGTCATGTCGTTCGGTCTCACGACTGTGCCTGCCGTTTTCATGTAATTGATGAACCGAGTGTTCCATCCTTACATGGAATCCTATGTCGTGGTCCTCATGTAAGATATCTTGGTGTACTCTCACACTAGAAACAACAATGCCACACATCATGATATCGTTCTGAGTACACTGAGAGGGCATCAACATTATGTTAAACATTCAAAGTTCCACTTTTGGATGGAACAGATTCACTTCATGGGTCACTTCACCTCAAAGGAAGGAGTATCTGTGGACCTAGAGAAAGTGAGAGTTGTAGTCTCCTGGGAGTAGCCGAAGAACGTTTTTGAGGTAAAGAGTTTCCTAGGGCTGGCTGGATACTACAACCACTTCATTCAGGACTGTTCATGCCTAGAATCCCCATTGAGAGGTCTGACCAAGAAGGGGCCGATGTACTTATGGTCAGATTATTGTGAGTCATTCTTTTAGGAGCTAAAGGTAAGGTTGACATTGGCCCTGATACTAGTCTTTCCTGATCCACGGAAGATCTATACAGTCTATTTTGATGCTTTAGGTATCGTCCTAGGAGCTGTGCTTATGCATGGAGATGGAGTCGTTGCATATAGGTCTCGGCAGTTGAGGCCACATCTGAGGAACTACCCTACGCACGATCTAGAGTTGGCTGCTGTTGTTCAAGCCTTATGCTGTTTGAGACACTATCTTATGGGAGAGAAATTTGTGGACTTTACCGACCACAAGATTCTGAAGTATATATTCACTCATCGTGACCTGAATCTGAGACAGTGCATGTGGGTCGAGTATCTTCAGTCATTTGATTTCGAGCTAACCTATACGCCGGGAAGCGGCAATGTAGTGGCAGATGCATTGAGAAAGAGAACTCAGATTCCGGAAGTTCAGGAGGCCAGCTGTTACTGGCAGCTTATGTCTCTATTCTCTTAGATGCATCTGGAGGTGCACATTGGACAATGACATACATACCTATCTTCTATAGCTGTTACCTCTAATCTACTTGAACAGTTACAGATGAGGCAGCTATTAGACTTAGAAGGGTTAGTCCTGCAGGAAAGTGTGTCAGGAGAGGACACTTTTCATTGATGGATAGTGGGATAGGATGAGATCTTTCATTTCTTGGGTTGCATATGGGTGTCGGCAGACATACACGAGGAGCTGATTTGGGATTTTCATTCCTCATTTTGGGCACATCATCCTGGCATCACCAAGATGTATCAGGATCTTCATCGCCAGTACTGGTGGATAGGTATGAAGAATGATGTTGCTGGTTTCGTCTTGTGGTGTTCTACTTGTCAGCAGGTGAAGGCGGAGCACCGGCGAACATCATGCCTTTCACAACAATTACCTATTCCATAGTGGAATTGGAACGATGTTGCGATGGACTTCGTGAACAGGTTGCCAAGGTCACCTCGGGGGAATGTTGCTCTTTAGTTGTTCGTCGACAGTCTCAAGAAGTTTTATCACTTTTTTCTGATCAAGGAGACATTAGTGTCGATGATCTGGGATGAATTTACATCAGATAGATCATCCGTTTGCAAGGAGTTCCATGCTCTATTTATTTATACAGGGATGCACGCTTTACTTCTCGGTTATAACAGGGTTTTCTAAAGGCTTTGGATAGACATTTAATTTTGAGTACGAAAAACCATCCCCAGATTAATGGCCAGTCCGAGCACACAATCCAGGTGCTAGAGGATATGCTCAGAGCATTCATCTTGGACTTTCGCGGTTCTTGGGAGAAGCATATCCCTCTAGTGTAGTTTGCCTACAACAACAGTTTTCAGGTGACTTTTCAGATGGCACCATACGAGGCTATATACGGTAGGCCATGATGATCACCCTTATGCTGGATAGAGGTAGAAGAAGCAGCTTTGTTGGGACCTCATCTTATTCAGGAGACCTCTGAGTAGATAGAGTTGATTCGGAAGAGGATGGATAAAGCACAGTCTCAAAAGAAATATTATGCCAATCAGCGGATATGACCTTTGGAGTTCGAGTTTAGGGATCAGGTTTTTGCTGTGTTTCGCACTGTGGTTGGGACATAAGAGGATTCAAAGATCGTGTAAAATTTCACTACGGTACGTCGGGTTGTTTGAGGATTTATAGAGAGTTGGTCCGGTTGCCTATCAGTTGAAGGTACCTCAGAGGTACTTGGCCATGAATGACGTCTTCCACGTCTCTCAGCTCTGATGTTACTTTTGTGACCCTTATCATTTCATTTAGCCCGAGGAATTTGTTCTCATTGAAGATGCTTCGTTTGAGGAGAATCCTATCCAGATTGTCGATTGATGTACTAAGGTTCTCCGTGGGTGGTCTGTCACTCTTTTACGGGTGCTATGGAAACATGGCCGAGTACAGGAGGAGACCTGGGAGAGGGAGGCCGAAGTATGATCGCAGTGGCCAGAGCTGTTTGGGGTTTCTTCTTCTACGCCTCACTAGGGAAATTCGAGGACGAATTTCTTTAGGGGGGGGGGAGTTTGTAAGAACCCAGATCTTCGTTTCTGGTACGCCTTTCCTTTTTCTGTAGTTTTTAAGATAAATGGAGTTTCTAGAAATTTTTTAAATACACTCTGTGTACTTTCTGAGTACACACCATGTACTCCTCTCCGGCTCAAAGCCATGTGTTGGCCATGCCCGAGCCACACACACGTTGTGTAGGGGTGATGTGGAGGCCGTTTATGGTGGAGTTCAAAAAGACTTAGTACACTCCATGTACTCTAAAATTACACGCCATGTACTTTTTTTCATTAAATGGATCGGGGTCACGCCTGACACACATAAGCGTCTTCTTCTAGGTCTCGTTCGTCCGAGATCACCGAGGATCTGTGAATCTTCGACAAGCTCCCACCTCTCCATCTGTTCTCCGATTCGAGCATGGTCGATTGTGTTGGAATCAAAGTGATGAGTTCTTCATTCTTCTTGAGCCCTATTTTCTAATTCCTCCTCTTTTTCAATATATCATGGTTTATGTGGTTCAAATGTTTTCATAGATCTATGACATTCTAAGGAGAATATATCTTCACTATTCACGTATATCGATCTCCTTGGATCAAGGTAGGTGGATTGTGCCTTTCTGTAGAATTTCCTTGAGTATTTTGTGACAATTCCCCCAATTCCCTTGAATGGGGTATTGAGTGTTCCTGTTTTTCCCTTGTTGTATTGCCTGCTTTTCTTGATTTCTTGACTAGATGAATTTTCTTGTGAATATGGTAGTTTTTACTGTAATCGGGATTTTTTCCATGCCCATTTTGCTTGTTTAGTATTTTTCCGGTTTCCATGCCTAGTTGTAGGATAGTGGAACTGTTACTATGTTATGCAATTGAGCCTTAGATTGATAGAAATGTAGTTCTTGAGGTTTAATTGGACAACACGCGTTCTCTATGCATGTTTATTTACACAAAATACTTTGAGAACCTATTTTAGTAGACCATAGGGAGAATGGATGTAAGGGCTTCTCTAGAGTGTCTTTTAGTATGATACAAGACCACATGGGGAAATGACGATGAGTGATTTTTCAGAGAGTCTATAGTTCCCTGACGCGGGACATAGGGGGAATGAGACGTTGATTGGTTCCCCAGAGATCCTTTAGCACGATACCAGACTATAGGGGGAATTGACAGTGAGTGCTTCCTCAGAAGGTATATTCTTAGCTGAACCAGAGGGGTGAGATTGTGTGTGCCTCCTATATGGTTTCTAGTAGTTGTAGGTGGAACCATAGGTTTAGGATGTGAGACCTACTCAAAGGGTTACCTATTTTCTTATTGATTCTGGTTGTTTACATGCGTACATTATATGTTAGAACTATGGATTGTAGCCATTGTGTGCTTTTCTGGTTACTTATTCTTGCACTATTACTGGCCTTGTATTCATTGAATGTTAGGCACACATCATTGGGTAGTTTCCTACTAGGATTATATCTCACACCCAATTTGGGCCATGACATGGGCCCAAGCTGACTATGTTGTTGCAAGTATAGATAAGGGCATGCTCCCTTCTACTTCAGGTTCATGATTGCACTGGAGTTGGAGAGCATGGGACAGAGCTATGGCATGTGATGCTAAAGAGTTTACTTTGTTTTCTTTTGGACATTGTTTTTTCAGTTGTTCATAAACATGTTGTTTTGTTTACTACATTCCATAGACATATTTACATATTGCATCATTATTATTTTATACATTGCTTCTGCTATTTAGTTTAGTTGTAGTATGCTGTTTATTGTTTCTGTTTTTGTGTCTAGTTGTTCTTCCATTGTATAATTTACCGAATGAGGGCATAGTTTCCCCACCGAATCACTAAGGCTCTCGCAACTAGTCATCAGCTTGTGGAATTTGGGGAAACACGCTTGAGGTCATGTGGCCAACCGGGTATAGGGAACCAGTTGAGGGGCTCCGGATTCGGGTCGTTACACATGCAATGTTATTGCCCATGGCCAGCCATAGCCAATTGTATTTGTTTGTAATCAAAGGCTCGCTCAAAAACATTCCTCAACTTGTTCTTCTAAAAATCAAGCATACAGAGAAGAAGTTGTTAAATTACTCCTGCATCAATAAAACATGAACATTGAAAAAGCCTCTCATTTGGACCAAGCACTTCATCAAGTGACATAAGTGTCAGAAATCATCCAAGGGCCTTTTGAGTCGGGGGATAAGAGTGGATTTAGGTTAATGCATCCAGCAAATCTTTGGACTAATTTCGACAAGATCCGGAGATATTTCGAGAAATTCTCAGATATAGAAGCTCAAGAACCACCCTAGCTTTCCATAATAGGGTCTCTTTTAAACAAACCCTCAGAATCAACAAATTGGATTTGAGGAGTTGAGCAAAAACAACAGGAACAGCCCCAGTCCACTGGACTGGGGACTTTTTCAAATCCTCAATTTCTCCCTCATAGAAATTCAGTCTTCTCTCGATTAATGAAGAATTGACAAGAGGAACGAAAATCAAAATTATCCAGAGATTACCTACAATTAATGGTTCGTCAAGAAGTTTCTGAGGGATCAAATTGAAAAAAGGAAATGTCTCATCAGGGACATTGAAGTAGAAAATATCAACGAAATGTCGATAGAAGGGATGAAATGCATTATGAATCAATCAATGTCATCAATGTCATTGTTGTTGATCCCCCAGATAAGGCTCACTCAGAGGGATCAGATGAGGAAACTCCGGCTCAAGAGGTTGTACGCACAGACACAAATGAAGAGGGTGTGCATACACAGAATCAAAGGATTACCCAGAATCTAGGTAATCCTTAAAGTAACCCACTTCCCCCACTCCTAATGGTGTCCAATAATGGGAAAGGAAATAATCAGGTTATATGCCCTTCCTCTGGAGAAGTTCAACCATTATTATTAGAGAAAATATTTTCACAACAGGAGGAAGAAATGAAGGGATTAAAGAGATTGAATGCAGAGCTAATTCAGGGTATTCTTCCTCCTAAGCATACTAGATTAAGTAAGCCATGGGAATTTTTTACAGATTCTGATTTGGATCAAGAATATCCTCCTCTACCAGTACACTCTCATAGGTCTAATCCTACGGGTCATTTTCAACAACAATCAGCGGTGCTACCATCAATTGCAGTATCAGCCACCACATCTGTCCAAGCTCCTGTCATTGCACCTTCTCATGCCCATGCTCAACCGGATGTTTCTCAAAAGATAATAACTATTATTGAGTCATTAACATCTCGGTTGGGAGCTATGGAGGGAATGAGTGCTCAAATTCAACCATAAAAGAGAGCATACCCTGAATGGGTTGATGCAATTCCTCCCACATCAAATTTTGAAAGTACCACATTCCCAATCTTTAATGGTTCGGGAGACCCAGAGTAACAGTTAACACATTTTGTTTCTCTTTTCCATCCTATGATGGGAACCCCTCACCAACAAGAAGCAGTTAAGATTAGGTGATTGTATAATCATTACATAGGACAACCTTTGTCTAGTACACAAGCTTGCAATCCCGGTCAATTACTAGATGGAAGGATCTCCACCAATGATTCCTTATTCAATTCAGATAAAGATTTCCAAAGACAACAATTCTTGATCTTACAATCTATATGAAAAGGGGGAGTGAAATGGTTTAGGATTTCATTGCTCGTTGGAAGGGAATAACATATTCCTTGAGCTTAGAACTCCCTGAAGAAGAATTGTTTCCAATCTGTGTGTAAACATTATGTGATGAGCTACGCACACCGTTGATCCCTATGAAATACCCATGAGGGTTTAGAGACCATACATCAATCGCACAACAGATTGAAGATTCTCTTATAAAGACTAAGAATAAAGCTTGTGTAATTCCATCAGCTCTCGGGTGGAGAATGGGTAGAGTGGATACTGCTATAGTTATTGCGTAAACAAACACATATACCTACTTCAAGTTCATAACAATCATCTTCTCGAAGGGCTCCACCTCTTGAGCGTCCACAACAGAGGCCATATCATCAATATGATCAAAGAGATCAAAGACGAAAAAAATTTGTGGATTTGAAAAGAAGATTTTACTCTTTCCGAAATTAATAGGTTCCTGGTTACTTCATTTCAGCTCTGGAAAAAAATTTGGATCAATTTCCAAGGCCTAAGATACCAAACAATGAAGGAGATGAAAACATTCCCAAAAATTGCTCGTTTCATCAGATGTTGGGAAATCCCAATCAGGAGTGTTTTGTCTTCAATGACCTCCAGTAAAAAACGGTCGACTTGGGACAAGTCAAATTGAAAGGTTCTTCAGCTCCGATAGCATGTATTACTACTACATATCCAGAGGAAGGAGGTGAGTGGCACGAAGTCAAGAAAAAAAATGCACAAAAATATGATTATTGTATGGTCAGAAAAATGATGAACCAAAATCATGCCATTTTTCGAACGCAATTGAAGAAACCATTTGTGTCTTCTACCATGAATTCCATAGCAAAACCCTCATCATTAGAGGGAAAATCCTCAAAAGAGCAGAATAATTCCAAGAAAGAGGAATAATCAGAAAAAGATGAAATCGTCTCAATGACTAAGTTGTCTTTGACTCTGGAAAATTTTAGGCCATCTACTTCGAAGCCATGGGATCCATACCACCAAACGACACAGTTTAAACTGGAAAATCAGGGAGAGTCCTTATTAGACAAAGAGTTGATCTATGGTTCTGTTAACATGATTCACTTAACAGATCCATATGCTAGTCACAGTTTCGATATTGATGAGCCTGAATTCCCTGTATCAAACAGAGGAATCAGAGGGAGTTCTAGAGGCTCGGGGTACATGGGAAGACATGGCTCATTCAAGGTCCACTATTCCAATTCTACCACTACTATAACTATGTATGCAGCAGAAACGTTTTGCAGATCCCTTCAACGGGCTCAAAAAGAACAAGAAAATTCTTCCACCAATAGCAGACTCAGTCGTGGAACAATTATTCTAGATGATCAGTTGGAGGTCCCAACTTCTTCCTCTCGGCATGTAAATAGACATAATCAGTCTAATCATCCACAACCAGATGTATTAGAAAATCCCATCCTAGTAAAAGAATCATCAAATTCCAAAGCATCATCTTCTAAGGCACCAGCAAAACCACAAGTTCATATTGTGAAACGCAGACCTTTGGATCAAAAGTATGATGTATTGAAACACTTGGACCAAATACCATACAAGTTATCAATTATGGATGCTTTGAATTTATCAAGGGATCTTTTTGAGGCACTCATCAAGGATTTGTCAATTCATCAATAGTTTGAAACTAAAATTTCGGCAGCTGAAGTCTACCATGTAGTGAATAAGCCTGCAGAATGCCATGCAGTGATATCTTTTACTGAAGAAGATGAAGATGATGTCGTGCATGGTCATATTAGACCCTTGTACTTTTACAGAAAGGTCAATGGTGTAGACGTCCGAATAGTTTTCATTGATAATGGTTCAATAGTCAACCTCATACCCATTTGTACACTTCATCGATCGGGCCTCACAGAATATGATTTATCTCCTTCTACTATGATGTTACAAGGATATGATAAAAATGAACAATAACCACTAGTCGATATTACACTCAGAACTCAGTTTGGAGATCTTGTATCCAATTCAGATTTCATGGTTGTTGATCAAGAATCTACCTTTAACATCTTTCATGGTAGACCCTGGATACATCCACATGTAGTTATCCCTTCATTATACCATCAATGTATCAAAGATTGTTCAGATGGTCAAATTGGGACATTATATGGTGATATGTCCCCATTCATGACATGTGAAACTCAATACATTGAGGAAATATTCTATCACATGAAGGGAAAGGTGAAATCCACAACATGGGAGATTACCAATGTTAATTCTCCATTTGGTTTGGAAATGATTCCAGCAAACCCATTTACACATGTGAGTACAAATTATGTATTTTTTTAGTCAAATTGACAGGATGGAACCAAATGAAAATACTCTTATGGAATCTTCCATAATGTCAATTATAACAATCAAGCTAGACAACATGGGAGAAAGTGGTGATCCACCAAGAAATGATGAAAGGTCAAATGGAGATGTCTTTAGTTCATCCGATGAAATCCAAAAAGTCTATACATCGCCTATCAGGCCAGAAGAAGTTATAGAATTTTAAGAGGTGAACAATGATGTCAATTCTCAATCCATTATCTGCTCTATTTTACCCATGGAAGTCATTTCAACATCAATATGGTCAGAAATGGAATCCTCTTCTTCAAGATGTTAAAATTATAACGTCTCTTCTGGTCATGTAATTTCAACTTCTTCATCTACTATGCAACTAGAAATAGAATAAATAACACATGTTGATGAAGAAGAGGATGATCTTAGGGATGTTACTCTAGCATTTGAATTGGGTATCTCTACTACCGTGGATGAACTACGAGATATAAATCTGGGTAGAAAAGAAAATACACGCCCCACTTTAATTAGTTCAGCCATAACTATTGAAGAGAAAGAGATGTATACTTCTTTTTTAAGCCAAATCATGATATATTTTCTTGGAACTATATAGAAATGCCATGGATTGATCCGGATATTGCCACTCATCATTTGGGTTTTCCAGAAGAACATCGAGGATTCAAACAAGCCGCTAGAATAACACAACCAACCTATGCTTCCAAAAATGAGGCTGAAGTGGATAAGATTATCAAAGATAACTTCGTCAGAGAAGTTCAATATACTAAATGGTGGGATAATATTGTACCTGTGAAAATGAAAAATGGGAAAATTAGTGTGCTCATTGATTTCATAGATCTTAATCAGAATTGTCCTTAGGACGATTTTCCATTACCAATTACAAAACTATTAATTGATGCAAATGTTGGATATGAATCACTTTCCATCATGGATGGATATTCTGTATATAATCAAATCCGAATGGCTCTAGAAGATGAAGAATCTACAACATTCAGAGCCACTCAGGGTGTGTTTTTCTATCCAGTAATGCCTTTTGTACTGATGACTGCAGGTGAAACATATCAGTGTTCCATGCATCGTATCTTCAAACACTTTTTAGGGATGTTTCTTGAATATTAGGTGGACGATTTTGTGGTCAAATCCAAACAACATTCTAATCACTAGGATGATTTGGAAATCATATTCCACAAACGTGGGCAACAAAATTTGAAGATGAACCCCTTAAAATGGGCTTTTAGAGTAACCTCAGGAAAATATATCGGTTTCTTTGTACGCCATCGTGGTATCGAGGTTGATCCTGAGAAGTAAACATAGATCCTTGGTAGGTAACCTCATCGAAATTTAATGGAATTGATAGGACTTCAAGGACACTTGGCCTATATTCGGCGTTTCATCGCCAATTTGGCAGGAAAAAGCTTACCCATCACCAAACTGATGAAGAATGGAGTCACATACTAGTGGACTGAAGAATGTCAAGAAACATTCAATATTCTCAAGAAGTATCTTTTGAGTCCAACGGTGTTAATTCCACCTGGTGAAGGAAGACCACTAATCCTCTATGTGACAGCTCTAGAGCGATCATTGGGTGCCTTTCATTCTAAGAAGAATGATACTGGGAATGAAAACAACATCTACTATATTAGTCAGACTATGCTTGAAGCAGAATCCTGATACTCAAATATTGATAGGTGCTACCTAAAATTAATCTTTGCAGTTCATAAGTTGAGACACTACCTGCATCATCACGAGGTCCAATTAGTTTCTCACAATAACCCTCTCAAATTCATCCTTAGTCATCCAATGCTTATAGGACATCTAGAAAGGTGTGTAAGTATTTTGCAGCAATTTGATATTCAAAATGTGACTCAAAAGGAAATAAAGGGCCAAGATCTAGCTGATTTCCTTGTTGAACATCCTTCAGTAGAAGATACATATTCAGATATTGAACATCTAGATTAGGAAATATTTCTTATTCAAGATAGTCTTCAAACATGGGAAATGTAATTTGATGGTGCATCCAGAAGTCCAACAGGGAGGAAAATGGAAACTCATAAATTCAACAACGTTGGGTTAGGAATTGTACTCATTTCCCCGGAAAAGGTAGTGCTACCTTATTCCTTATCATTGTTTGGAGGTGATACCAATAAGGAAGTAAAATACCATGCTCTTATCGTAGGATTGGAGTTGGAACTTCAAGCACAAGTGAGCCACCTAAAGGTGAAAGGTGACTCAGGCCTGATAATCAAACAAGTCAATGGAGATTATGCAATCTGAAAAAAAGAATAATCCCTTTGTATGATTACGTCACATAGTTAATGGCAGAATTTCCTAGGAAACCGACATTTTAATATGTCTCGTGATCAAAAAATGCCCAAGATGATGCACTGGCTTATATAGCTACAGCTATGGAAGATCCAAATCGGGATGATACAACCATCAATATTTCCCACCATCGTACAATTTCACCTTTTGTTCAAATTAGAACAGTAGATGTCAATGATATTAGTCCGATTCCTGAACCATATGGTCATACTACAGTATGGATGACACCTATTAGGGAATACCTTCAAAATGGAACACTTCCACCTGATAGAGATGGGAATGTACAAATCCAACGATGTGTGGTAAATTTTACTCTTTATGATAGCCCAAATCACCTAGAGAAAATTATGTACAATAGAGGTTTTGATGGAATTATCTTCAGATGCATTGATGGTGAAGTAACGATGGCTCTCATGAAATAAGTGCATGCAAGAGTCTGTGGTGCCCATCAGTCTGGACATAGACTATCTGATCAAGTTCAAAGGCTTGGATTCTTTTGGCCTTCATTGATACAAGATTATGTTGATTTCACAAAGAAGTGTCATTCTTGCTAGGTATATGCCTACTTCAATCCTCATCCCCCAGAATTGCTTCATACAACTAAATAGTCATGTCCATTTGCCACATGGGGAATGGATGTAGTGGGACCTTATCCTTCGGCTAAAGATGAGTAGTTGAAGTATATTCGTACTTCTATTTAATTATTTTCCAAATGAGCATAGGTGATACCCCTCAAATAAGTCAGTTCTATATGCATTGTTAGCTTCATCATGTCTAAGATCATTACTAGATTTGGTGTCCCTCATACCATACTGACGGACAATGGCACCGACTTCTGTTCATCCAAGGTGAGGAAGTTGTATCAAGAATACAACATCAAATCCAATCATTCTTCTCGGTATCATGGTGTGGCCAATGGCCAGATAGAAGCTTTCAACAAGAATCTTGCAAAAATAATGCAAAATATGGTGGATAATGATAAGAAATCATGGCCTGATAAACTTTTTCATGCTTTATGGGCTTATCGAACCACCACCCAAACTGCAATGCAGTCAACTCCATATTCATTGGTATATGGAATGGAAGAAGTCTTGCCTATTGAGGTTCAATTACCCTCGCTCAGAGTATCCATTTTTGATCAGTCATTTACAGATGAACAATCTCAAAAGCTATTGGATTAATTGGAACGGTTAGATGAGAAAAGCTTGTGCACCCTACACCACTTGGAAGTCTATTTGAATCGAATAGCACGATCTTTCAAAAAAAAGTTCGTCTTCGTTCATTCATTCAGGGTGTATTGTTATTAGTTATCATAAGTTTAATGATACTATGAATGAAACTTCCCAAGCATGAGCTAAAATGGGAAGGACCTTATTCAATACATAAGCTTCACTATAATGGAACATATTCATTTATCTCAATGGATGGAGAACTCATCACTACTCTAACCAATTCTAGATTTCTGAACAAGTATTTTGTGAAACACAAATACTTTATCATCCAAAAAGACATTAAACTATAACATCCACAGTCCTTTCATATGAACTTAATCTATTTTCATATGTATCATCCAGCATGATGTTATACTGCAGCATCGACAGTCGAAGCATATTTCCTTAAACTAGTCGCACCATCGTCCCACATGACATTAAAATGTAACGTACTAGCTACATGATTCTAAACAATACATAAGTCCCTTACATCAAGAAAATATTAAACTATTAAAAAATCCCCAATACATCCAACATGACGTTAAACTATGTCTTCTTTGTCCCTACTGCATGACATTAAACTGCACAGTCCCCCTTTCATCCACCTTGACGTTAAACTGTATTGTCCCTATCGTCTTAGCTACAGGATGCTAAAACTATGAGAATCATTCATACTACATGACGTAAAACTGAACAATGTCCCTTAATACATCTTACATGACGTTAAACGGTATTTTGTCCCTACTACATGACACTAAACTATGCAACATCAATAGTCCTCACTGCAAGACTTTAAACTCCATAGTCCCTTCATATGTCCTACATGAAATTAAACCGTGAATCATTAAGGTTGTTTCTAATTATTGTTTCTCACACCGAGTATGACTCACGTGAGCATAGAGTAAACTTCAAACATAACACCCTCTCTGGGACGCTAACCATGCATAAGTCCCAACTCCATATTGGGGTCATTGTCCCTAAGAACAACATGATCACTAATTAATTATTTAATTGAACTACATGGAATTTGATCCTTGCCTTCTAGGCTGGGTACGTAGGCAACCTCCTAGGTTCAATCCCAAAACCAATCTCTTCACATTGGTTCACCTTGGTATTTTATAAATGATGTTAAACAGTACAACACATTTGTCTGGTATGACAATAATCTAGAACATTCATTGATACCCTCACCTGAGAGAGAATAATTATTTACAATGATCTCCAATCATGTTATATTCTAAATACTATGTGTATACATGGAAATAACCGAACCTTATATCTTGGGCCACACTTACACGCTTCCTTACCCCTTCAACAAAACTTGCGCACCACACTTTTGGAAGCCTCTATGGATAATAGTAAGGGCTTGAGCCAAGTCTCTCCCATGTTTTACCTTAAGGTTTGACCGTCGTGAATGTACCCCTATGTCGTGCAAGTATTCTTACGTGACAAAAACATGCACACCCATGCAGGACCTACGCACCCACTACTTTATGGGTGCCTCTCCTGCCTATTTCACCACTCTTATGCCTATCCACCTCTCCTGTTCAAGATCCTTCCTTTAAAATCCTCTTTAAAACCATTACTTTTGGCATAGATCCCTTGTTGGTGGCTTAACAGAAAAAAATTATATGGAACATATCTCAAAAACTAGTGATTTAAATATCTTTATATCACTAAGGTTAGAGATTTCATTCATTCAACCTCATCCTTTAATATGAGAGAATCCTTAATTTTGGCCTCCTTTTCAAGAGTAATCCCCAATCCAAATCCCCAAATATGGGCATCCTTCTTAGAAGTAAGCCCCAAGTCCCCTAACTTGTGCCTCCTTTTCAGGAGTAAGCCATAGTCTTCAAGTTCCCAAATATGGGCATCCTCTTTAAGAGTAAGCCCCAAATTCCAAATTCTTTTAACTTGGGCCTCCTCCTAATGAGTAGCCCCAGTCATAATCTACCTTAACCCACACGTCCTTCTTAAGAGTAAGCCCTAGTCTTTATGTTCCCAAATATGGGTATCCTCTTTAGGAGTAAGCCACATATTCCTAATTATTTTAACATGGGCCTCCTCCTTAAGAGTAAGCCCCAGTAATATATTCCCTTAACCTAGGCTTCCTTCTCTATAATAAATCCCAGTTCACAAATCCCTTAACCTGGGCCTCCTTCTCAGGAGTAAGACCCAGGTCATAGATCCCTTAACATGGCCCTCCTTCTCAGGAGTAAGCCCCAGTTCTCCAATCACTTATCCAGGGCCTCCTTATAAGGAGTAATACCTAGTCCTAATTTCTCTTAACCAGTCTTAAATTACTGTTGATTTGGGCTTCCTAATCAGCAATAAAACTTATTCATAAGTCCCCTCTAATTTGGGAATCCTTCTCAATATTAAGTCATAAATTAAGTATCCAAATATTGATAAAGAATATTTACCATTATGGTCCTTGTTTTCGGATTTCTTCCCTGAAGTAAATACAATCCTTCATCCATATAGGTAGTCATACATACATAAGCCCCACATCATTTGTTATAATTTCTTATAATTGAATTTTTCTTAGAAGAATTGTATGGTTTTTAACCATACCTCTTGTTTCTCACACAGATCATTGACTCACTTGAGATTAGTGTGTAAAAGTAATTATTACATCTTTTTTTGAGCCATCAAACATGCATAAACATCATACTTATTTACTTTAACTATGTGGGTTTTTATTCCTTTTCCAAAAACAAAGGATATGTATGTATCCCATCTGCAGGTATGATCCCAACTATGAAATAATTCATGTCCTTCTGAATGACACTAAACATCAAGTGCCCCGCTGAGTGGCTTTAAAACCACTATGGTTATCTTAATAACCAAGAGAATTCTATGTAATGTGTCGAAGGATACCATTGACCAAGAATATCTAACAAATACAGATGATTCTCTACCTATGAAGAACCTTGATTACATATAAAAGATTCTTATGATCTCATACATACTAATCATTGATTTCAGATCTAAAGGAATGATCATTTTCATACTTAGTAATGAAATAAGTATTCACGAAAATAACTTCAATCTATAAAGAGAGTCCCAGAATAGAAAATAATTCCCCTCTAAAAGGTTTGATGAGTCCAACATCTCATCCTCTTGATGAATTAAAATTCTTATGTCTCATAATTTCACAACTAATGAGCACCTAGATTTGGAAATTAGGTCCAAATGGATATGAATTCATTGGATGTTTCCGGTTCTACGAACAAACTGGTTAGAAACAACTAGGAATGATTTAATATTAAATCAATGATGTCATCCCCAATTCCAAAGGAAACAACACAATTGATTTTAAATAATATTTTTTTAGAGTAAGTATCTAAAAATATTTATAATGTAAATAATTACTTGATTAATTTAGAGAGTAATTTGGTGTTTTATCATATCCCTCCAACATGATAATCTTTTACTGAAGGCATTACATCTGCATTATAATCCATATTATTGGGAAACCGTGTTATCGATAATAAATCCTCTTATAAATCAATAACATATTCATCATCCTCATTATCAAAATAGATTCGTATCCCTAGAAAATTATATACTGCTTATCACTGGATGGATCAATGACATAAATTATTTTCTTTTCATGTGTGACCAAGAAAACTATTTACTCATTATAACTAACATTTTTCAAATAAACATGTTTAAATGCATATTAATATTTTTCCACACCACTATTACATTAAATCATATTACAGTTAAACATTTTGAATAAAAAATTAATATAATAAATTTTCAATTTTTCTTCAAGAAATAAAAAAAATCATTGATAGAAAAAATGTTTTTTATATTTTTCACTAAAAAATGAAGAGATTCAAAGATGAATATTTCCAAACTAGTTTGAATAATATTTTTCATCGATCTATTTCTGTAAAATGTGTACGCATTAATATCAAAACCAATCCTTGTTAGAACATTAAGAGATATTCCCCCTTCCAAGAATTAATGGTTTTTTGATGAAGATATATCTATGATTACTATATCGTTAAACCATGAATGAAATAAATTTTAATTTTAGTCATAAAAAAATTATCATTTTATTTTGGATATTGTAACATTAATTCAGAAATATTTGAAGATATATATGACAGAACCTAATATGTGTTATAAAAAATTTATAAATGTGCCTTCATCACATCATCACATAGAATAAAATTTACCTTTATCACTAAAATCATTCTACCATTACTATCAATATTAATGTTTTAAGATATAGGTATAATAATATGAACTAAATTATATAAATAATTTGAAAATAACACAATCATCCCTTATAATACTTATTTTTAAAATCTTCTCGCCTATGGTCGATAAGTATTTTTTGAATATCCCTTAAAATGTTTCATATATATTTAAAAAGGATACATCAATAATTAATAAATATGCCATTATATTCATATCTCATCCTCAAAATAACTCACCAGGTAACCCATTATATCAGAAAACATTATATGGGAAATGAACTTCTTGGTGACAATGTATAAGAGTACTTTAATTCACTAAAACAAATAAAAAATTTCGAACAATGAGTTTTCAACAAATGGATTTGAAAAAATTACATAAACTGATCATAGTCATACTATAAGATGTCATAAATATAATAGGAAGTGAAATTGGTATAATTTCTTTCATAAACACTTAAAAAACAAGAGAGTTAATACATATTAATTCAAAATCCCTAAATGACAACAAAAGTTTCACATTTGAATAATATCTACTGGGTAAAATGATACCTTCAAGAAAATTAAAATAATTCCACATCTCAGTCTTCCATAATTTGTAAAAATAGAAAGATAAATATGTATTGATTCCTTTCATTGTGGTAGCTAACCCTAAACCTACTCCCAATGATAACATGTCCAATACAGTATGCAATACATTTTTTATCATACATTTTATGATTAACAATGATCCAATCAAACATAAAAATATGTTTTCCCCATCATTAATAATAGAAATGATATTTTTTATCTAAAAATATATACAATAAGGTACTTTAAAATATATAGACTATTTCATCTAGATAATTTTTGACGAAAATAAATTTGTTTCATTCCAAATGTAAATTAAACATTTCCCACTATTGTAAAATTATTGAACTTAAAGTGGTCATGGAAGAAGATTATATACCTGAAATGAATTACATTCTTTTTTTAATATTATGACAAGGTTCATCATTTTTCAAAAATCAATAATTCCCTATGTACACTTTATTTAATCCAATATTCAATTGATAATATGAAGTTTATTCCTCCCAAATTGGAATTTCATTTTATCTCATAATATTATATCTAGATAAGTTTTCATATGTTGTAAATTTATATATAGTGTATATTATAACAGTATGAATAATAAAATACACCTTATTGTATGCATCTAAAAAATAAACACATGGCTCCCATTAGAGCATCAAATCATCAATCAGTTGTTACCAATACACATCAATATCATTTCCTAGCTATTTTGGTCCATAAATCATCATGTACATCATAACATATTTTTTATTCATACATATATGTCGGGAATGAATAGAAAACTATAAAAAAATAAGATACTAACTATGTTGGATACATAGGTTTTTATATGGATTCATCCATAAGTACCTCTTCCCATTAAATGATTTCAAACATCACATCCAATGTCATGATATTTTTATATATAATACAATATAGTTTATCTATAGGGTGATGTATTTTAACATTAGATATGAAATCATCTGAATTAAATCATAACATTTTTGAATCCGTTAAATTTCTAAGATTGATTTTCACCTGAAAAATTAATATAATAATCCAAAAAAAATTTATAGGAGTTTTGATTCGGGTACATGATAATGATTCAATGTTTAATTATTGGAATTATATGAAGGAATTATTGGATAAAATTATTAGAATGTGTACAAAATTGTTTTTTCATGAGGTTATATGGTAGTACTATTGAATTAATATGAGTATACATTTTCATCCATCTTATACTATGATTTCATACATGTATAACAATATAATAAATAATAATATTATTTCATATAAAACTCCCAAACATTGTGGAAATCATGTAACTTTGTTTCACTAATCCCTTTACTCTTAATATTTTCATCACATCATAATTGGAATTTTGGAAGCATGTATCATTCTAGAAATTTATCTCATATAACATCATGTATTTTAGAGAATTTGTTATCGCTCCACCCATTACATTATTTCATGTTGAATAATATCAAAACTAATAATAACACTATATATTTACCACATCCTCAGAAAAGAGTATTCTCAAAATCTCCAAACAATAATTACAAATATGTTATTTTTTTGATTGTTTCAAAACCAATATCATGAAATAATTATTCAATATGACTCTATGAAAAATGATAACTTTTTTCATCAATATTAGATGTTGAATTTTTATTTCTGTCACAACTCATCCCATGGGGCCCATGTCACGACTACCCCAAGCCAGCCGTCCATAGGCCAGGGGCTGACTGCTAGCACCAAAAGCGTAATTCCCTAAAACATGGAAGACATTGCCTTTATAACCTGTAAACACACACAAAAAGACCACAATATGGAAGAAAACACTATGTAATGCTGTATAACAAATGTGTGTTGAACATAAAAGAGGATGGAAATACCAGCCCAACTGTAAAGTACAAGAAACATTATGTACAACTGAAGAAAGGAATATTTGTCGATGGGCCATCCTTCAAGCTTCCTACATAAAGGGTACGTATAGATCAACTGCTATGAACTGCAGGTCCGTCTATCTCCTCCGTGTACCATCATGCTGTATGGTCCACCTCCAGGTTCCATCATGTCATAGTACTCTCATCCTCAGTCAGTGCTTCTCGTCATCTGCATCCAACATAATCAGTTGTTGGCATAGCCTATGTAGGGGTGAGTATAACAATACCCATTAGGGACCCTAAGACCCTCAAGTTATAAAAAAATATAACTAGGATAAACGAAAAAGTATGAAATCAAAATATAACCCCACTTAGTTATATTCACATACATATACCAATGTTATCAAGTAATCCATCTCAACTATGAGGAATAAAAAGTTACTAACTCAGCTCAATGGGGAGTGCCTGGTTGTAGTGGAAGACTCATGGTGAAGGAGCACCTGGTTGTGGCGGTAGACCCACAGTACTCAACAGGATGAGTACCTCTACATGCTATTAGGGTGAGCGCTATGATGTGGCGGCAGACCCTCGGTGGGGAGCACCATGGTGATGCAGAAAACCCACAGTACTTGACAGGAGGAGTACCTCAGCAGTCTGAGGTTAGTGGGAAGTGACTTGCTGTCATGACATGCCCACTATACTCAAAAGTGGAGGAGCTCTCCAGTAGTTTTTGTTTCGATAATGTAAGTAAAAATCCTACGGAGCTGAGTCAGTAACATTTGTGTTTTCCGTCATGATTGAGATGAATTACATGATAAATTATATATATGTATGGGTATATACCTCAGTGAAGTTATCTATTGATTTCAAAGTCTTTTTATTTACCAGTGATGGATTTTTTGAGACCTTGAGGTTCTCGGGGTCCCTACTGAGTATCTTTATACTCAACCCTGCACAGGCTATGCCCACACCACGTTGTGTTGGATGCAGACGACATGCTGCACTAACTAAGTATGAGAGTATCAGGACCGGACGGTACCCGTAGGTGGACTTTATGGAATGATGGTACACAGAGGAGAAGGATGGACCTAGAGTGCTGATGATGCGATCTGTTGTGCTATGTTGTGTCTGTTTAGAGTTTATAAAGGAAATTCCTTCCCAGTTTTAGGTAATTACGACTTTGTTTCTAGTCTCTAGCCCCTGGCCTATGGAAGGAAGGCATGGGGTAGTCACAAAATGGGCCATGGGGTACGGGTCATGGAAATTGGTATCAGAGGAGTTGGTTCTACCAAAAAACTTAGGATTCTTATCATTTCTATGAAGAAATAGTGTTAAGGGTACTATGTTTGGTTTTTTGTTAAGGGAGTCCAGTGTTGGGGCGGCAGAAGATGTATATATACACCAGGACCCTGAAATATGATGTCTGACAAAGTACACGAAAACACAGATTGTGTGTGTGTTTTAAAAAGTTTTTTTAAGTCAGATCAACCAGGTTAGCACACCAGGTATAATTTTTATCCGTGTCACATCTATTTCTTTCAGGGTTCATCCTCATGGATGACCATCAAGTGTCCCTAGAGTTGTACTCACAGATAGTTGACCGAGTGATGATGCCTCAGTGCACGGCCCTTTTTGAGAAGAGGAAACAGTGGTACCACTCCCTGTTGGGCCGCTGATGCCACCATCCCTAGTAGCCGATGATGCACACTGCTTGAGCGTGTTGCACGAGTTTCTGCTCCAGAGGCCTCCCAAGATCAAGGGAGAGATGGACCCACAGGAAACTGAGGATTGTATGGAGGATGTGGTGAGGGTGATTCAACTGGCAGGGACACCAGCTGATATTATGGGGATTTTTGTTGCCAGCCTTCAATAAGCAGTAGCAGACAGATGGTAGAGCATGATGTTCCAAGTTCACGACCAGATGACACTTCTCGGGGTAAAAATTGAGAGCCTATTTTGGGAAGAGTTTTTACCAGTGACTCTTCGCACAGTGCGCATACAAGAGCTACTTCGTTTGCAGAAGGGCATCATGACTGTATCCCAGTACTCAATGAGGTTCATTGACCTCTCACGCTACTCCACCGATATGGTGCATGACCCATTCTTTATTTCCCAGACCTTTGAAAATGGTCTCAAATGGGAGATCAGAGCTCTGATGATCTCACTACGCCTTAAAGAGCTATTGGGGGTGCTAGAGATATCCCTCCTGGTGGAGAGTTTCCATGTTGAGTTGTCTTAAGTAGTGAGATCCCCCACTAGTCGACATGTAGTGTAGTCATCTATAACTTTCTACAGACAGATATCACAAAGGTCCAATAGGACCATACCTACAAGTGGACGACTGCATGGATCAGGATCAGTTCGGTAGAGAACCTGAGATAGAGACAGACATTCTAGGATTAGTCATTGTTACTCATGCTTTGGGCAGGGTCACATGGCTCGTGACGGTTCGACCCACTGTTTAGATGATCAAAAGATGGTCGAAGGACCGCCCATGCAGAGACATAGATACCATCATGGTGGTCTGTAGGGAGTAGGAGGACAGGGTAGACGAGTTGGCTGTGCAGTTGGTGGAGGAAGAAGATTCGAGGTGATACAACCACAACCACCAGAAGGTCATCCTTGATCGTAGGGAGCAGGTGGATATGGGAGTGTTCATCTCTATGAAGCTGAGGAATATGATCGTGATGCTCTGGAGATGATACCAGGTAAAATTTGGGTCTATTACATGTTAACTACGGTTCATATAGACATAGGTTCTAGTAAATATTTCAATTCCACTGCCCTCGTTCGGAGCATGGAGATTTTGACGGAGCTGTTGGCTCAATCCTTACGGCTAGAGGCTCTTACGGGAGATAATTCGACCATTATACACTGGTTCTGGCAGATTGAACTTACTCTAGGAGGTCAGATATTCGGTTGGGATCTCCTAGTAGCGGCGTCAAGGCCTTAGTACATCCTCTTTGGTATGAACTGGTTATCTATATTCCATGCTCTAATTGAATATATTAGGCGCAATGTGTAGTGTTTCTGCATAGATGAGACTAGTATTACCTTAACCTACGAGAAAGGAGCCTTTGCAGCATAGGACAGACTTACCCAGAGGAGTGTGCAGCCTATCACTCATCATTTGGATTGCCTTACCCTTATAGAAGTTGATGTAGAGAGTTTGAGCTATACTGTAGTGGTGGACCAGTACATGGATGTTTTCCCTGATGATTTCTATGGTCTACCACCTCGTAGAGAGGTCGAATTTTACATTGTCTTGTACCCCGGTATGACATCTATATCTACACCGACATATCAGATGGCTCTAGCTGAGCTTCATGTGTTGTGGGTACAACTGGAGGACTTTTATGGGAAAGGATTCATCAGGACAGTGTTTTACCTTGGGCAGCCCAGATTCGATTCAATAAGAAGGCGGATGGGAGCTTGAGGCTCTTTTCGACTATCGGTGCCTTAACTAGGTGACCGTGAAGAACAAGTACCCACTCCCTAGGATTGATGACCTATTTGATAAGCTAAATTTAGAATGAGGGTTCTCAAAGATAGAACTAAAATCAAGCTATCACCTGCTCAGAGTTCGAGATGAGGATGGGAAGAAGGCGATCTTCAGATGTCGGAACGACCACTTCGATTTTTTGTTTATGCCATTCGGTATAACTAATGCTCCAGAAGAATTCATGAGACTCATGAATAGGATCTTTTGGTCATAACTTGATCACTTCTTTTTTTTCTTGATCTATTACATTCTGATTTACTCAACTACTGAGGAGGAGCATGAATACAATTTTCAGGTAGTACTGGACAACCTCTGAGAGCAGACGATTTATGGTATGATCTTGAAGTGCTAGTTCTAGATCTGAGAGGTTCTATTTCTGGGAAATGTCATATCAGGGGATGGAGTCTCAGTAGATCCAGGGAATATCGAGGCGATACTTTTATGGGAGCCACACAGGAGTGTGACGGAGGTACGATGTTCACTGGGATTTCATGGATACTACTAGAGGATTATGTCAGACTTATCCAGAGTTGCAGCACCATTATCAGCCTTGATGAAGAATGGGAAACCATTTGTACGGTCGGAGAGATGCCAACAGTGCTTTCAGGAGATGAGGTAGAGGCTGACTAGTGCCACCATATTGAGGTTTCTAGAGGAAGGAATATGGTATGTAGTCTACTATGATGCATCAGGGAATGGACTCGGATGTGTCTTAATGCAGGAGTGAGAAGTAATCGCTTATGTTTCACGATGACTGAGAAATAATGAGCAGAACTATGCTACCCATAAACTGAAGTTAGTAGTTGTGGTCTTTGCCTTAATGATTTGATGACACTATCGTATGGGAGAGCATTTTACCGTGTACTCTGATCCCAAGTGTCATAGGAATATCTTCTCTTAGAAGGACCAAAACCTGAGAGCGATGTTGGCCTGAGTTCCTCCAAAACTACGACCTTGAAAAAGTCTATACACTATGGAAGGGGAACGTTGTTGCGGATGAACTAAAAAAGAGATCTTGTATACAACTACTAGGTGTGTTGATAGAGCATCTGACTACATTACTGATAGCCTTTGTGGATAGAGATGGAGCAGCCTTCCTTCAGTATCTTACAATCACCTCTATACTTCTTCAGTGAGTTAGGGTGCACAACATGGGGACACTGACTGTGAGACACGATGTGGTCAGATATCCATAGGGCAGGTACCTGATGGTTTTTTGAAGGAGGGGAGCATGTCATCCTCTTTAGAGGATGTACCATGGTACAAGTGTCCTTTCAGGAGGAAGGGTTGTGGAGTTCAACACATCCCCTCTAGCGGTACATCCAGGAGTGGCGAATATGTTCCAGGATATTTAAAGACAGCACTGGTGGCCGATAATGAAGAAAGTAGTTGTAGAGTTCATATCTTGATGCCTCACATGTCAGCCAGTGAAGGTAGAGCACCAGGTACCAGTAGACTTTGTTCAGCCTTTAGAGGAACTAGAGTGGAAGTAGGATGAGATATCCCAGGAAATTGTGACATAACTTCCAAGTACATCCAGGGGACATGACTCGATCTGGGTGATCGTCGACTGACTCACCATGTCAGTTCACTTACTACCAATTAGATATCAGGGTTCAGTAGAGACCATGAGACGTGCCTTTGTACAGAAGATTGTGAGGCTACCTGGACTACCATCAACAATTGTCTCCCATCGTGACACACATTTTACTTCCCAGCTATAGAAGGTGTTGTCAGAGTCTTTCACAACAAATCTTCGTTTGAGTATCTCCTTCCATACTAAGATGGATGGATAGACTGAGAGGACCATTCAGACCCTCAAGGACAGGTTTGGTGCTTATGTTCTCGACTTCGGTAACATCTGGGAGGATCACTTTCCTTTGTTGGAGTTTTCATACAACAACATCTATAACTCCACCATTGGGAAGGAATAATTCTAGTCATTGTACAAGCGACCTTGCAGATCACCTTTGTGCTGTACTGACCCAGGAGAGTTAGCACTAGTGGGACCAGAGATGGTATGGGCTACCACAAAGAAGGTGCAGATCATCCAGGAGACTATGAAGAATGCAATGAGCAGGTAGATGTTGTATGATGAGAGGTGACGAAGAACCTTGGATTTTGAGGATGGAAACCACGTCTTTCTTCGGGTCTCACCTCAATGAGGTCTATAGAGATTTGGTCGAGGAGGCAATTTATCTCCGAGATTCATTGGACCATTTCAAGTCCTTAGTAGAGATGGCTAGGTGGCTTACCACTTAGCTCTTCTACCTCAGTTGCATCGGGTGCACGAAGTCTTCCACGTATCCTAGCTAAGGAGATATGTGGATGACCCTTCCCACATCATCGACCATGGCGAGCTGGACGTCAACGATGGGGAGACATTTACAGAGCTTCCAGTAGAGATTGGGGATTGACAAGAGTGGGTCCTTCATAGATGGTTGATACCTATGGTGTGGGGTTGCTGGAAGCATTAGGACCTCCAAGAGAGCACATGGGAGTGGGGGACTCAAATTCATGCTCAGTACCCCACTTAGTTCCCTGAGTATGGCATGTGGTTTGTGGGGACGTGGATCCCTAAGGTGGGGAGAATGTAAAGACCCATAATTTCCATGAATTTTTTTTAATTGAATAGAAATTTTACGAGTCTGAAAAATTTTACGACGCATGATTCTGAGGCCTAGAGTTCCCGGAATCAATTTCTGAAGTTTTGTTCAGGCATGTTCAGTGAAATTTTGTGCCGTTTTTTATAAATTTTGAACCAGTTCTCTGAAATGAAATATGAGGGCACTGTTGAACATGGAGTACATGTTTTCAATTTAGGAGACTTTTATCTCGACTATAGTGGGTTGAGAGTAAAAGATAGTTTTTCAGTTTTCTGTGTGTAGAATAAAATAACATAAATGCATGTTTTATTTAATTTTAATATGTTATAAAAACCTATATGGAAGATGGAGGTGGGGAGCACTTCACCTTATTCCCTCATGAGAGATTATCATGGTAGGTCCCACCCGAACCTAACATCCCATGATAGGTTACGATGTGGGGACCACCTCAGACTAAACCCCCCTAATAATGGTAGAAGAGTAAATCCTCTCAACTCTCTTCATTAATAACATAGAGTCTTTATACCCCTCCTCTATTAATGGTTTCATCCCTTCCACTCTTTTACTTGTGCCACCCTCATGAATCAAATAAGTCGAGTCAACTTAATTAATTCACCCAATTTGAATTATTATGCCTACAATTAATAAAATTTTATAATCTATTATTATTGGATACCATTTCTTTTGTTGGAAAAGGAGGAAGGATCTTTTGAGTGAAAATATCTCGCCAACAAAGAATGAAGAACACGTTCTTCCAACAAAGAACACCGAAAACTGGCATATTCGATTTCTTCCTCGGAATCCCCTTGCGGGAGCAACCGATGTGGGATGTCTTCGATGACAGAACCTCCGTTTTCATCATAGTCAATGAACCGATGCATGAACATAGGATTGGAAGTGCGCGACAGACATGACGAAGGACAGAAACTTCGTCTTCTTCCTGGCGACTCCTTTATTGAACAATGAACATAGGTTGGGTATTTTTGTTATTGATTTTATTCCATTGTTACATTCCTTCCAAAAAAGAACATGGAACACCTTATTATCACGTTGATCCATAGATGTTTTTCCTTGAGGGTTGGGAATATTTTGTTAATGAGGGTTTATCAGGAATTGATATTTTTTAAGATATCATTCATATTCATTCTATGTTTATGTTCTTGATGAACCGATTTCTACCACCCTAAATGCGGAGGGTGTGGGCCAAACTAACTTGGTCTAACCCCCCTCCACTATTATTATTTTTTATGTTCTTCGGTATGGAAAAGAGACGATTAGATGACGAAGGCGAGGACGGAAACCTGCACAACCTCGTGACGCTCTGCCCCTCGGTCCAAACCGCAACTCCCCAGCCAAACCCCCCAAGGCAAAACTGGCCCGAGTCGAGCCGAACCCCAGTCAAGCCGCGTTCTGGATGCAACACACCCCGGATCCTGTGTACGGTGCCTACCAGCCGCAGAGCCTCCTGCTTCCACTCACTCGCCCTCCCAAACCTCGGCAGCCACCCTCCGCACAACCCACCACCCCGCGCGCCTCACATCGCCGCTGTCCGAACTGCCCGCCGGCCTCCTCCCGCCCCGCGACACCCCGGCCGAGCCGACCTCTCGGCCCCAGCCACACCACCCCTACCCCAGGCTGAGACTCCCCTAGCCGGACCCTCACGACTCCATCCGGGCCAAGCAACACCTTCTGGGTTGCGCCGCCCATACAGTAATCTCAGGGACAAACCACCCTCACGTCGACTCGTGGCGGGTCCACACCGTCGCGACCGGTCCGAGCTATTGGGGCCCAATAGGTGGGGCCCAGCTGGTAGGGGCGAACCTAACGAGCAGGCCAGCCTAATGGGCTGGGAATGAACCAATGGGCCAGACCGGGTCGGCCCAGACTGGGTCGACCTAGACTGGGCCAGACCGACCGGGTCGGGCCGGAGCCGGGCACACTACAACCCTTTACTTTCTTTTGGCCATATCTTTGGCACCAGACGTCTGTTTGATTGACCATCAGTAGCACTGGTAATCGTGGAGTGTTTCAGTCCCTTTGAGAATATTACACAAGAGTTTGAGGTATAGATGAGATACAGTCAGGTCGGATCGTTCATGAATGCAACCGGGCCTTCGAGACTAAAAGGAAAATAACTCACATATCATGCGTCTGATTGACGCGCGGTTAGTTGCATTGAGACCTCTATGACATGACGGATCATCGAGATACTTCTTTGTTGGAATTCAAGATAGTTGGAGTATCAAGTAGTAGCTCGTGGAGTGAATACATTTAGAGATAAGAAGACAGAGTGCAGAGACATAGTAGATGGATGTGATTTAATGACTGCCGACTGATTGACTCGATGAGACTCGACAAGCCTAGTGGGGAGAGCATGGTTTTTGGGGCAGACCCATAGTGGAGGAGGACCTGGTTGTGGTCGAAAACCTTTGGTACATGACAAGAGGAGTACCTCTACAGTCTATTAGATAGAGCACATTGTTATGGAAGCAGACCCATGGTGGGGAGCGTAGTGGTGACACAGCAGACCCACATTACTTGACATGAGGAGTAAAACTGTAGTACAAGGTTATTGGGAATCACCTTGGTGTCACGGAAGGCCCACTATACTCGACAAAGGAAGCTTTATCTAGCATCCATGGTTTCAATAATGTGAATAAAAATCTTTGTTGACATGAGTCAGTATCTTTTGTGTTTTTATGCATGATTGACATGGATTACTTGATATCATATGTATATGTATGAGAATATACCTATGTGGGGTTATCGGTTGATTTGATGATTTTTGGTTTATCCTTGTTGGATTTTGAGAGACATTGAGGGTCTTGGGGTCCCTAATGAGTATCGTTTTACTCACCCCTAAACAGGTTATGCCCGCACCTCATTGTGTCGGATGCAGACGATATGCAGCGCTGACTAAGGCTGAGACTACCAGGACTAGACGGTACCCAAAGGTGGACCATATGACATGAAGGTACCCATATGGGATTGATGGACATGGGGTACTAAGGAGGAGATCTATACCTACCCTTCAGGTAGGAACCTCAGAGGATGACCCAGTGGTAGTTTTTTCTTTTCTCTGTTGTACTTTCAGTTTCTTGAACTTTATAGTTGGGCTTGTATTTTCGGCCCCATTTACTTTCAACCCACTTTTATTATACAATTTTACATAGTGTTTTGTTTCCATAATGTGATCTATATTTTGGGTCTATGGGTTATAAATGAAATTCCTTCACATTTTTTGGGAATTACACATTTGGTGCTAGTTTCCAGCACGTGGCCTATAGAAGGTGGGCTTGGGGTAGTCACATCTCGGGCTGTGGGGGATGGGTCATGACAATTTCATTTTCTATACTAGATCTGACATGTATAATTATGGATAAAACAGTATAAAATAACATCACCCTGGTTTTATCTAGTTCTTAACATTCACATATTCATACACATCAAATGTGGACAAAATATAAAATCTATGTTTTGCATATTTCTTTTAAAAAATTAAACCAAATATTGAACTCATTTTTCATATTCATTTTATGTTATTCATAAATTTATTTAATTATGATCCATTAAACACAAAATATATCAATATAATTGGTGAATATATTAAAATAGAATAATATTTTAATATATATATATATATAAATAGAAAAACTAGAAAACATAAGAACATTAAATAAAAATGTTTCGTAATGAGATAGGAAACATCAAAGAATATTAGGAATAAAAAAATAAAAATATCTACAAAATTTAGTTATTTTTCTTTATGCATTGCATGATGATCCAGTGGACATCACATGTAATGATCATAGTAGAAATTCCCTATATAAAATCATGAATTTGTACACTATAATAATTTTTTTAATATATTATATTGTATATCATAAACTAAATGTGATATTAATATTTTGAAATTAGTATTTTTTAACTACATGTATGTTTTCACAAGTCATATTATAATATAAGGTTGTTTAATTAATTTCATACACTAATACTATAAGTTATGTATATTAAATGGTTAATTATTTTACTATTTCAAATTATAATATAGGGGGTATATACACAATGTGGATACACCTTATAGCCTCACAATTATTGAAATCAACTTTTTGTAAAAAACATTATTTACAAAAAAATACATTATTTCGGAAAATATACCAAATATTGATTCTTTGATAATGTTGAAATTCCAAATCATTAATGAAAGTTCATTTTTTAAAATTTAATTTATACAATTTTATATTTTAAATGAGTTAATATATATAATTAGATACATTTTTTTATTCAAATATGACCATATAAACATTTATTGTTTTGTAATATAATATTAAAAAATCAAAAACTTCATTACTGCTAATATATTAATTAAAATAATTATATATCATATAATTTATGAGTCAATTAAGAGTGGTCAATTTAATTTATTAAATTCAATTACCCAAAATGTTGGTAAATTTGTTTGGAATTAAAATAAATTTTAAATTAAATAATATATTAATCAAATTTATAAATAGTAAATTTTATATTGTCATATTATATAAATTTTTATTATTGATATTATAAATAATATATTTTCCATCATCTAACATATTTTATTTAATTTTGTAACGTTTTTATAATTGATCGACGTCGCATTTGTCAAAAGGTATTGATGATTTTTGAAAATTTTACTTTTGAAAAATATGGAGACACTACATGTGATTAATAATATATTAATTAATTATGAATCCATATATCATTTTTCATTTCATAATATCATAATTATCATGTTGATAATTTGATAAAATAAAAAAATGACACAGTTAAAAAAGCATTGACAACAATATTTAAAAATTACTATAAACATTATACTAAAAATTGAAACAAAAAATAAAAAATATAATAAAATGATAAATAATTTTAAAAAATTATTATAACTAATCATTAAAAACTCATCATTAAATAAAAAAATGGATCTTTAATCTGCATAGGCTCCCTCGATTCCATTGGACTTGTAAAAACTACTAGATCTAAATAAAATTTGTTAAAATGAACAATAAGTAAGAATATCTAAATAATATAAATCAATAGATGATGGTCAACTAGAAAATGGTTCCAAAGAAAAATAATTTTTTATATGATTATATAATGATATATGATAATAAATGAAACAATCTATCATGAAATAATGATACAAATTAATGAAAATCATTAACAATGGTCATTGAGGTTTAGTGGGTTGTTGTCGGGGTCATCATGAATCGAGAAAAACATTTCTCACATCCATAAAAGGAGGGTTTTGAAATACATGAATTCTATAATTTTATTTGATGTTGTATTTTGTATAATCTATTTCCAAAAACAAAATTTTTTCATCAATTTTTACAATGACCAGTGTTGATAATTTTTATTTATAATTAAAAGAATTAGTTTTCTACTACAAGTGAAACCAGAAATCATTTTTTCAGACATTTTTAACATGGTTTTTAGTAAAAACCAGTGAAAAATAGTCATTAGATTTTTTATGGTTTCTGTTAAAATGTATGCTATATAGTTCCCGCATATAAATTTATAATCATTTTTTGACAAACTGATTCCAATGACTCGACGTTGAAGACATTATTTCAACTAGTGAGAAAATACATGTCCAATACACATTACAACATCCCTCATCTCATCCTAGAAGATATATTTTAGTTTAATGTCCAACCTAAAAATTTATTTGGTGCAAACATAAGGATATTACCTAGATAAGAGTCAGTATTTTCAACAAGAATATTTATGTCATCCCATCATCCACCTCATTTTTTTATTAATAATCCATGATGAAAGAATAAATCTATTATCATCCATATAATGATATTTTTTTGTTAATTCCATAACCTAAATCAATCTTTACTTCCATCAAATGGGTTATTAAATCATCATTCATGTGTATAATAGAATACAATCTCACAAACTGATGTCATTTGTCATTCCATTACTACCTCTCATGGTCGGGTATAATGATGAATTTCAAGTATATAAATAATATTAACTAATTAAATATACATATAATGTATTTATGTCATATATACTGATTTTTACATTGATTCTACCGGAGATTACATACTATCATTCATGTGTGTGTTGGGATACAACATCATGAAGCGATGTTGTTCATTTATAAATAAGCCTTTAAATAAAAAATAATAACATTAATGATAATGAATATATGTGATAACAAATAATATAAAATTTTATTTATTATATAATTATAATTATTAAGGGATATTATATGGTTTATATTCATTCCATTTCACTCATTGAATGATTATAATATCATTCATGTATGTGTTGACTACCACCTTCACCATGTTTTGTGACTCTCTATTTTATACAACAAATGAAATTGAATATATTTATAATTATACGAAATGAAATAATATTTTATTTATTATATCTATATAATTATTTAATGATGAAATATTACTTAACTTATATCTGTAATTATCATTGAAAATATTAATTGTTACTCATGTACACATACATCTTATTATCTTCACGATCACATGCAATTTCATTTCCATATAATATAATTCTTTGATGGATATAAAATAATAATTGTTGAATAAATAATATAATTATTCCCTTATTATTATTATTGAGAGAGTGGAACGATGACCAATTTAATAGGATAAAAAATAAGCAATCAATAAAATTTTGAAAAACAAAGCAGTTATTAACTCAATCTTTATTCTAAGAAGAAATTGTTAACAAATAATAAATTTTCTTTATAAATACATAACATATTTTATGACATTTATATGTATTAATATTTATATAATATATTTATAATAAAAATATATATACATTATAGGGGTTTGGAGATATATTAGTGGCGTAAATACTTATGGTAAGTGTTTTATAATCTCACATTTTACTTATGTGAGAAAAATTTCATATTCACCATTTATTTATTTTATGTGTTATATATATATCCAACTATTTTAATTTATTGTTATTATATTGAAAATTATTTTTATTTACATATCCATTTTATTACATCTCTTTCTTCACGTTTAGAGTTAACAAGATACCACATCATTATAGAGTTTTAGTCTCTCTTTTATTTTTGGGAAACATATGAAATTTCACCACTGGTTTCCTAGATGTTGTGTATATAATTCCCCTTTAACATTTTATATACGAAATAAAATTTTATCTTGGTATTTAATTTTTCATTATAGATTATTAATAATTAGGTATTATTATTCAAATCATAACTAAATCATTAATTAATTTTTATCTCAATTTAACTTTTTTAGACTCATGTTTTGTTATGAACCTATGTTATTTTTTGAGTTTCATATATAATTACCCTAACAAGTAATTTCATTAATTTATTTATTATAATTATATTTTATGGTTAATTTTATTTTTTTCATTCACAGGGATTGTGAATCATTTTTACTAATGTGGTTTGATTTTTATGTTACAATCTCATTGATCATCGCGATTTATTTACTAAGTATCCAATGTGGAAATCATATGATCAAAATATAATCAATTTTCATTATATATAATTTTCAATTTAATTTTAAACTATGATATGAATATAGAATCATTTTAACCAAAGTTATATTATTTTTTTGTTACATTCTCATGGGTTTTCACTATTTTTTATGATTAAGAATCCAATGAGAGAATATTATGTTCAAAATCTAAATTAATCTCAATAATTTTATTTTACTATTAATAATCATTAGGGTTTAAATACATTGTAATATTTCTTCCACTCCATGGAAATAATAATAAATTTTTAAAAATTAAAATAAAAAGAATCATTATTTCTCTCTTAGGTCGAAAACCGTTTTTAGGCAATGACCATGTTTTTGAAAAATATCTCAAAAAATGTAATTATAATAATTAAATGATTTCTTAATGAATATTTCCTAAAATTGTTACTCTTATAAATATAAGTGAATATTATGATCAATTTAAAAACAATTCTCACAAAGATTTTAAACTAAATTTCATAAGAATCATTTTTACAACATGTACATAGTTTCTTCTATCACGAACAATATTTTTATTAAAAATATTTTTATATGTTTTAATGATTATTTTCAAAATAAATAAATTCTAAATGTTTTTAATTTTTTATAAAATTTAATGTGTATTTTCTTTAGCTTATGTTTTACATTATTTTCAATGCATCCTTTATATGTGGCCAATGTGTTTTTCGAAAGAAAATCATTGTTTCAATATTTTGTGTTTTTTTTAAAGTTGGTTATAAAAATAAGAAATATTTTTAAATATAAATATAATTAATGTTATGTTATTGGAATTCTAATTCAATTTCACCAACAACACATATTGTTACTGATTATTAAATGGGGATATTTTTTAGTTATATCATCCTTGTTAATCTCGGGATGAATTGCTATTGGTTAGAAGTGATTATTATAGAACCCATTTACATTACAAGATTTAATCATGTTTCAATGAAATTATTTTGCAACCCAGTATTTTTCCATGATTTAATCACATTGATATATATTATTATGGAGTCTGTTTCATTTTATAGTATAATCTTATTTCAAATAGATTATTATGGAAGCAATTCATATTCAATGGGGAAATCTTATTTCAATGGGACTGTTTTACAACTCATTTCATTCCATTAATTGATCATGTTGTAATAAAATTTGAACCCATTTAGTTTCCATGCGGTATTTATATTTCAAATAGATTCTTTTGGAACAATCTTATTTTCCGTAAGTAAATCTTTTTTCAATGAGATTGTAATAGAAGTAGTTTATTTTATAGGGATTACTAATCTTGTAAAAGGGATAATTCTTTTTTTAATGAGTTTTATAATGAAATAAAATCCTTAGGTAATTTATTCATGATTCATTGATTCATATTTTTAACATGATGGATGATCTTAAATAGTACTAGGGGATCCTGATATAGATTAATATATTTGTGCGCCCTGATAAGGATCCATTGCATTGGGTAATTATTATGTTCTCTAAAAAGTTATACAAGAAGTCAACCATATATACATTCCATTTTTTGGGAATTTTATGTGTTATATATTGATTGTGTTTCGAGATAAAAATATTTTTTCTGCTCTTTGAATAGATTTATAAATTTTAAATTAATCATCATTGATATGACATTGAAAATTATTATCGATTTCATTACCAATTTTTTTAATAATCTTACTTGATTTTTTATGATTGATGATTAAGGTATAGATAGGTTTGAGTTATTTTATTATTTAATCTTACACTCTAATTATGTTATTACCCATATGAACATCATATGATCATTTTTGTAATTAAATTTCTACTGATTATGATTACCCTTACAAAGAATCTGACGACGTATTTATTATATTTCATTTCACCTAGGTTATCAAGAATGATGTCTGATGAATCAGGTCAATAATGGATTCATATACATGATGATGATGATGACATAATGTGAAAAAATCTAGGATGTGTTGAGATGGAGAAATAATTTTTTAATCACATGGGTATTGATTATGATAGAGGTTTTCCAAATTCAGAAAAACTATAAACCTATAATGTCTTAGTATAAATATGTAATCAAACATTTTCTTTTGATAGTGTATGTTTTGGATGGAAATTATTGCATCACATTCAATTGATTATTTAATGAAAAATTATTGATTTTTATTCCTTCACATGATCTGTGAGTCCTGGGTAAGGTCTACTATTTTTACCTTTAATTTTTTCTGCATTTTGAATTGTAACCATCAGAAAAAAAAATATTACCATAGTTATGGATAAATAGTTTAAAGATGGTAAATACATCTGTAAAAGGATTTAAATTTCCACAAATAATGAAATTTTCATAATATATGATTGTATATCAGATATTTCTATCCATGTCACTAAACTCTGGACACATGGTTCCATATTTATTTGATAATGATCGTTAACCTACATATGATAATAATAAGTAAATATGTCACTCTGTTGACATTACTAAATCAATTTGTTTTTACAAAATAATAAACAAGCAAATATGATTGGTTTTAAATGATTATTTGAAATATAAATTGATTTTTTCTCAAATTTATTAAATTATACTCTTTAACAATGGAATAATTTCATTATGTTATTCAACAAAACTGACATAGTTTTTATTTATTTAGTAGACACAAATTATTGATTTAAAAAATATTAAATGTTATAGAATTTTAGTGAATGGTTATTATCTATTAATATTTTTTAATAGTATAATATTTTAGAGTTTTGCGATGTTCTTATATTCAAATTCTATTAGTGAATGTAGGGTTTAAAATAAAAATCAATTAATAGTTTCAAAATTATCATTTATGATATTTTATGAAAATAAAGATTTAGTAAACAATGTCATTATAGTGGATAAAGTTAAAATTGGTTATCTATAGTGATAATAAAAAATAACTTATAATATGATAACATAACTCATATAAATTTAAAAATATGATTATATTTACACCTTATCATATTATTATTTGTATCTGTGGACATTGTGATTAATTTTCCTTCAAAATGACTCAATTATATATTATTTTATTAATTCCATGAATTCTCCTGCCCTCACTTAGAAAAAAACCACATCTCATCCTTTATTATTTATTATATAAAATCCAATATATTCCATTATACATTCTTATATTCCATCACAACATCAATGATCATTTATTATTACAAATATTTCATAAGTTTAATGATTAATTTTTATTCTTGAAGATGGTTCTGAATAAAAATTTATAACTCTTCACCAAGCATTTTATATTTTATCCAATCTTAAATAATATTTTCAATACATTGTTCCCATTATAAATTAATTAATTATGTTTCTTAAAAATAATTAACATTAATAATTATTATTGACAGATCATTTTATATCTTCTTTTATAGTACTAAAAGAAAAATCATCCCTCATGTACATGTTCAACATATCGTCTCCATGTAGCGGTGTAATTTCATTTCCTTCAAAACATCAAATAGAATATTTTAAATAAGGATTCAATAATTATGTATGTTATTTATGATATTATAATGATTCGAAAAAGATGTACTATTATTTAAGATTAATTTCTTCAATCGATAAAAAATTATAACATCATTTATTGGTTTGCATGGAATACCATTTCTATGAATGACATAATAGATTTTTTGATCTATTCTATTAATGGATGACTATATATATATATATATAATATTTAATATTCTGATGATGATAGAACTGTGATCAATATAGGATATTGAGACTTATGAACCAAAAAATCCCAAAAAAACAAATCACTTATCAACCGAAATAGTGATTTTAATTAATAAATATTCTTTAAAGGGTAATTGGATATTATAAGAAAATAATGAATGATAAAATATATGTGATTATTTTTCAATAATATTTTTCTATATTAAATATATAATTATTATATAGTTTTTTCGAAATTATATAAATATACACATGTGCTGAGGTTATGGATTTTATTTTACAACATCATTATTTTTCATTATTGTATTTTTATTACCTTTTGATGATGAAATATTTTAGAATACATCTCAATAAACTCCTACATTTCAGTCAACTCTAGTATTTTTTCAAAATTACTCTTTTTCATTTTATGTAATCAAAACATAAAACAAATATTTTTATGTAACACCAACATTATATAAATAATTGGATGAATATCCATTTTATTCAATAAAAATTTGTCTAAAAAATCATTAATGTTTTTAAAATTATCATATAATTTTATAATAAGTGTTTTTCCAATTATTAACATTTGTAAAAAAAATTCACTTGATTTTTTTTCAATCGAGATAGAACTTAATTTTTTTCTCTAATATATGAAATAAATGTATTATTTTATCACTTTTATCCTAAGGGAAATTCAACACCATCATGAACACATAGTTCTTGGAGTCTTATTATGTAATATTCCATGGAAGTTTCGAAATAAAATGTTTTATTTAATATTAAATATTCTTTAGTATTTTAGATATGTATTTCTAATGAAAATTTGTATATTCTTTATGGAATGATTCATGTGATCGATTATAGGAATTTAATAAATGGATAAAATATTTGATGTTTAATAATATTTAATGGGGATATGTTACAATATTTAAATATTAATTAACTAACAAGATGTTTTATTATTATAATGAACCAGTACACATGAATATGGATCCTTTTCAATGAGTAATTCGTTAATGAATTAATGAAATGTCTATAAAACTAATTTCATTTCAAAAAGTAATTCAATGAAATAATGATTATGAAACCATGGTCTTTTTAAACGGTATGAAAAAATGGAAGTTTTTGGATCAAATGAATCACATATGAAGACTTTTATTTATGTGAATAATGGGATCTGAATAATATAGATCATTAATATGTTGGGTAAATATAAAAATATCATGAGACAAAATGGTAAGAATGGTATTGAACCTAGTTCAATGGGAGACATGTTACAATAATATATCGTTTTCAGTGAACATTGACTAATATACTAGGTTTTATATTTAATTCAAACCGCCATGATAGTTTTTATAGTGATCCTTTACTTCAATGGAAATGGTTTTTTTATAATATTTATGATACATATCTATGGCGTATGAAAATATTATAATCTCATAGATCAGGATCATTGAATTTTTTATTATTCATGTCTCATTAAATACTAAGACTAATTATCATTACTCAATTTATTATTTATGACATCTATGGTATGATTTTTTCAAATTTCAATCTCTTATTCCCATACCATTGTTCTTATGATATTATTATATGATCTCTAATATCACTCTAGATTACCCTGAATAAGTATGTGATCTCATTTCAACTTATGTATCCCTATCTATATATATAAAATATATAATTATGTATAATATGTATAAAAGGGTTCATGTTTTAATGGATTGAGTGGGATACAATCTAGTTCAGTTATGAAAGAATTATCAATGTATAAATGTTTATAAAGAAACAATACCAATAGTATTCTAGAACTAATTTTTATTTTATTTAATGAACATTCACATAATTATATTTAATATCAATGTGTAAAAAATAAGTTTCAATATATAAAATTCTGATACAAATAGATTTTTTGATTCATAGCATAGTGAAAAATCATCTAGTATCATATTTGATGCTCTTTTGAAATCTTCCAGATATAATATTGTATACAAGAATATAATCAGATTATATTTCCATAAAAATAGAGTGGATGATAAGTGTAAATTAACTATAATGATCCATTAATATAGTGGTCATTTCATATGATCTTCCTTGTTCCATTAAAGGTTGCTCATTCATATTATCCTTATCATTCTTGGTGTTATGGAATTGATTTTTATAATTCCCAAACTCATTAAATTTGAGGCATTGATGAGTGAGGGATATATTAGATGGGAAATTATATAATATATGTTTTATTGAAAATAATATTATCATGTTTTCAAAAAATTGTTCATCTATGGAAATCCCATTTATACTATAAGCATTTTCTCATTCTATTGTTCCATTGAGTGCTTTCTAACCCCTTTATGGAACATAAGAAGTAGGATATATTTTCCAATAGTATTCCATCTCATATCAACACCAAAAAACATGAATTTTCTCTTAGAATTTTATTTTTGAAATTTATCTATGTTGAACTGGTAGATCATAAATCTAGAGTGATTTAATGTATAAAAATATTATTTCTCATTATTTTTTATATGTTGTTTGATTTTTAATTAGGATGGTTACCCTATTTAATATCATATCCACAATTAACACAATTCCTCCATATTTTAAAATTATTTTATATAAATGAATGAATATTTGTATGAATATTAATAATTTATTAAAATGAAACTTTAAACATATATGAATAAACTCATAAGGTAAGTGCATAACATAATATTGGAATCTCTATGCTTCAATTTATTTTTTCCATGGCCAAATTCTGATTTGGTATTATAACCTATCATGTAATATTTATTATCATAAAACAAAATTTAAATCCTTCATAATAGTATATAATGATCTTATTAATCTACCCAATAATATAACATTAGACTATCCAACAAGGGGATTAGTAGGATCACTTGATGTTGACTGATTGAATATCATTTAGAAAACCACCAACAATTTTCAGGGTTATTACCCAGATATTAATTAGTCGAAGACCCTATATCCTCATATTTATATCAATACATATAAATAATTTCTATTATATAACATATTTTATACATTATAAATTTTTTATATATTCATATATTTAGGTTTATCGTAGTGGTTTTCACTAATTGTCCTTAGTAATAGCTCTCAATATTTCTAAATTAATCTCAAAATAAAATGAATTTTTTTTGACAAATTTGGTCCCATTGTCCTTCACCCATAGATCCAATACAAGAAACAAAAACATTAAACATTTTATTTCATATAAACTAATATGACCCCTGCTAATGAGGAATTTATTTCACATTTTCGTTACGGATCAAAATAATCCTAGACATCCCAAATGACCATAATGATTTAATGTGATTATATATTTTATAAATAAAAAACATATTTTTGTACACATATTAAAATTCTTATATGATAAGAAACAAATATACCAAAATCAATAATTATCATAGTTTATAATCATCTTTGTATTATTTTGAATGGAAACAAATTAATGTATTATGATTAAATACTTTATAAATGGATAAAAAAATATATGTCAATTGATTATAATAAGTGAGTTAAAGATGACCATATGCGTTTGAGGTAATACATAATAAGAAAAAATATGTAATTGAAATATCATACCAAAATAAAAATGGATTAGACGTTATAAATACAGGATCTTATCATCACATAATATATGTGACAACAAAAAATTATTATTATGATAAACATATGAATGTGTCATAATTAAAATAATAGAAATTATAATATAGTGTATTAAAATTAACTACACATTTCTGATTAGATAGAGGATAATTTATTATTGATGGATCTATAAAACATATTAGAGTGGGAAACAACACATGATTTGTATATCATAGTTGAGTAGGGGTCACTTCCTAATTCATAATCCATAGTGGATCAAATATAACTTATTGACGCAAATAATATTATATTTTAGGCATTAGTATATGATTATTATTGTGGGATGGGGATCAATACTGAATTAAAATAATTATATCAGGAGATAAAAAATGTTTAGGAATACATTGGGGGCTATAAAATTCGTGTCACACCCCATATATAATCACAACCAGATATTTGATTTCTACAATATCATTAAAACATGCATATTTTAACAATATATAATTAATATATTATAATGAAAATATTAATAAAAAAATTAATATATATATATATAAAGAATATATAAGGTGTCAAAAAATATCCCAAGGGTCACATAAGGAATATAAAAATACATTATCATAGATAAATAATAGGTTAAAAAAATTATTTTATAAACAGTATTTAAATAAAAATATAAAATATCACAATTATTAAACATTTTAATACTCCATGGAAATGATTCAATTAATATTAAATAAATTAATCTTTTTAATTTTTTTAAGAAAAAATGAAGAAAAAAATGAATATTATAAAATATATTTTATAAAATAATTTTTTTTAAAAATTGTTCATAAAGACAACATAATAAAACTGAAGCCTTTATTCAAAAAATCAAATGATGTTGAAATTAAATTTAAAAATATAGGTGACCATTTTATAAAAAATACTTTTTATCGGAAAATGTTAAATTTTTTCATAAAATCCGAACTGACCAAAATGATTAGAAAGAAAATATTAAAACATGGAAATGAATTTTCATAAAAAAATATTTCTAATAAAAGTGAAATAATATTTCAAAAAAAATATGTTATAAAGGATATATTTTTTCAATATTTTATACGTGAAAAATCATAAAAAATATATTATTATTTTTTTATAGAATAAAAAATTGTATAAAATGGCTATAAATAATTATTGATTACTGAATATAGAACTTTATTATAATAGAATGGAAATATGGGGGGAATATACTGGGTTGAAAAGAAGCCGTTGGGATGGATTCACTTAGATGAATAAAATATGGTTAATTATTTTATTATTGAAATGAAAATGAGATAGGAAATGTAAAATTAAACTAATAAATGTTGGAGAAGAAGACATTTGGGTTCTTAGTGATAAATTTCTACCAATTTTTTCCCAATCGAAAACTCATTCCAAAAAATATTATTTTAAAAATTATATTGTAAGACAACCATTTCATATTTGGTAACAATTGATTCAAAAAAATAAATATTTTTAAAATTATATATGGATTTATGAGTCCAAATAATTTCATGAATTATATGAAATATCCATTTATAATATTATATGTACACCCCACACTATAAAACTAGTCATGGATTTGGAAAAATGACTTAATGTAATAAAAGTGAAAAAAACCGTTAAAATTTGTTTTCTTTCAAAAAAATTAATTTTAATAGAAAATAATATTTATAAAAATAAATTAAATTGAATATAAAAAATAATGCTTTCATACATGGTCATTATATACTAAAAAATGAAAGTAAGGGGTGGATACAGATTATATCATTATGAAAAGAAATTGAGATAAGGAAACCCTAATAGATTATGAAACATTTCAATAAAAATACATTAAAAAATAAAAAATTATATAGACAAATAAATTACTCGAATAATAAATTATTAGGATAATATATTACACATTGGTATTACAGACACCATATAAATAAAATAGTTTTATAATAAAAATCATGAATCATTAAATAGATATTTAAAAAGATCCATTACTATATTGTTATATATTGAATCAAAATACATTGAAATATATAATTTATGATATATTATTAATTCAATATAAATTAAAAAACATGGATAATGTTTTTATATAATATAACTTATATAAAACAATTGGTGATGGGGACTATGTCTCAAATAAATAAAATATTAAAAAGAGAACCCTTACCTTAATTATGAGATTACATGAAAACACATTATCATCCAATATAATAATAAATGTCAATAAATATATTCATAAAATTATTCATATAGTATTCCATTATTACTTTTTATTATAAAAATTTATAGTAGATACAGTAGTATTTCTGGCTAATTTTGATTGTTTCACACATCATTCATAATGGTGATGCCAGACATCATGATTTGATTCTATATTTACCATATAAATATAATAAAATATATATAAATCAATTTTTAATTTATTTAAACATCCCTATGTTCCTTTCAACGAAACTATTGGAATTGTTCGAGATAAAGAGATCCATGATGATCTTTTTTGGGGAGTTTAATTATAACATTGTATTACTTCACAATGATCAAAAATATATATGGAATAATATATTATAAATATTAATTATATATAACATTATTTTATATAGTATTTATTCATAAAATATTATTTAGAACCATCCATATTTGATTGTTGTACAACACTGAATATATTATTCCATAGTTTTGGTAGTCAACATGTACACAAGAATGATGTTTTAATTTTATATAGAATGAGAGAGTGGTATATTTTATTTTTATTCATTTGGAATCATAGTAATTTGAGAAATAAAATATTTATTTATTTATTAATATTTTATAAATATCAATGAATATTACTGATAAAAATATAACATATCATTCCTGGAAGTGGTAGTCTGCTCGCTCACATGGACAACTATTTCACAATTCAAATGAGAAAGGTGGAAGTAATATATTGATTATTATATAGATATGATATCCTTTTTCATTATACATATAATGATGTTATTATTTTAATATTTTATAACATATTTGAGGTATAAGAAAAAAAGTTTATGAAATAGAAATGAAAATATAATGATATGGGAACTTTTTGTTTTCTACATTGAAAAAATCCTTTGAAATATAGATTATTCCTTTTAAGAGATCTCTATTAAGTAAAACCCCACTAGTATTTATATAGTTTTTTAGGGATGGTGTTTTTTAAATTTTAGATTATCTATGTGTCATTCATTTTTTTTGGGAATTGTTGTGGTGAATTTTTCTATTATAAATGGGGGAAACAGAATATTAGTAATATGGCAAGGAAATTGGCTCCATAAGTGGGAAAATGTATAAGGGAAGTGTGTGGTTATTAAAAACCCTTCCCCACATGTTTGGAATATTTTTTTAGTGATTTTAAATATTTTTATATTTTTTAACTTTTTCCATAATTTACTATTACCTTGGTAACTCTTTCATTACCACTGAAAACAAACTGTTTAACTAAAAAAATTATAGTTTTTAGTTAATTTTGTTATGTTTATTCTAAATATTATATGAATATTATAAAAACATTATAAATGTGATTTTTTTTAATAAAATGTGTTCTACATAGGAAAAAAAAATTTAAATACTACATAGGTTGAAAATGTTATTTATAAGATTAAAATTATATATTTATATTTTTTAATATTCAATTTCAATTTGTGTCGATATTTTTATAAAACTATAGAATTAATTATTAAACTATAATAATATTTATTTATATATACTCATTATATTTTATAAATTAATTAGTATACAATGTAATTTAACTTTGTTTATAATTATATTTTATAATATCACTACTTTTAATTATATCTATTGATCCCTCAAGAACATTATGAATTTCAAAAATAATATATACTATTATTTCATAAAATTGTATCATTTTTTCTATTAGATAGGTGTATCTCATTGAAGAATCTATTTGAAATAATATATTATTAACATAAAAAATATAATTTCTTACTGTGTTAATTAAGTTTCCAATGTATTTAATAGTGGTATATTATATCTTCACATGAAATTTGAAGAAGCAATTCATGAAAAAAACTAATGTTTTAGATATTTGAAGTTAGGTAATTATAAACTTAGTCACATTGGTGATACGGGGATATAATTAGAAGAAAAGAATTTCATATTCAAACATATATGTATTAAAAATATAAAATGCGAGGAGTATATCAAACATATAAAAGGGAAATTTTCATTTTGAAACTGGTTCATTCTCATGATGGATTATTATACCATAATATCATAATATATAATATTGAATAAAAAAATTTGTTGTTTTTTTTCAATAAATATTTATTTTTTTATCTAATTAATTTTATTGGGGTCCATAGTAGAGAAGGAGATTGAAATTAATATGAAATTCTTGAGATCTAGTAATTCTGGTGATTAGAAAAGACGGGAGTTCTATATGTTTTTTAGGTTAAAGGCATATGGTTTGAGAATAACATATCATAATAGAAGAAATCGATTTTGAAACCAAATAGATGAATTCGTTGTTGAGTAACATCGATAGAATAATTATTTGTAATATGGGTTTTCCTAGGGAGTTTTGGGAAGATAATGTAAAATGTTTGACTAATCTTGTAAACTTGAGTCCTTCTACCCTATACGAAAGGGAATTATAGAGGGACACTAGAATAGGAAAATGGTTGAGATCACAAACCTAAACGTTTTCCTGTTGATATCTACTTTAAATGTCTATACAAGGTAGAGTTTTATATTAGAGTGTAATTCTTATTCAATATTCATTATATTTCATGGTAAATAAAGATTCAGCTTATACCTTTCGAGTAATAACTTATGTAATGTTTTTAGTTATTTAAATGGTCCATTTAATGGGAATATATCATCGAAGGACTAAAACATTGACGATGATTTTTTATAAAACAAATAATATATTTATGATAATTTTTATAAGGATATAAATTCAAAAAATTATGGTTTGTTTAGAGAGTATGATCGTCCAAGAAATGACATACTATCTAGATGATATTCTGTATAGATATCTAGTTATGTTCCTACTATTATGGATATTTTTTTGGAATTACTAGGGATTGAGGAATCATAGTTAAAATTTTTTTAAGGTGAAAGTTTTTGTATAGTGGTTCAGAAAAGATAATAACTTCATCATTAATTGATGATACCCACCATATCAAGGTACCCAATGTAGATATTCATAAGTTACAAGAACTTCATTATTTTATCTAATTGTGGAGAACCCTACATAATAAATAGGTGTAATTCCAAAGTAAAATGGGATAGTTGTACTTAGGTATGGAGAAGTATATGTAAACCATATATGTTTTCTAACCATTTTACTTAACATTGCATTTTTTGGAACATATTTTGGCATAAAAAGTTAGCCTATCATTTGAAAAAAGAATCAGATGATTGAGAATAATACACGTTAATAAATAATGTGAATGTATTTTACAAAACAAAAGGTTTTAATTTTAGTAATTTATTTTATCTAGTTGATAATAATTCAATGATTTAGACAGGGTTTGGAATTGATTATTTAAAATTTATATATTATTATTAGTTTTATACCATGAATAAATTCCTTAATGGTTCTTTGAAGGAGGAAATCATTTTAAAGTGACAAGAAGGTCACTTTTAGTATTAAATTTTAGGACTAACATATTGTATCAAATAATGTTTTATGGGATGAAACACAAATTCCAGATCTTAAACTATATTTATAGTGAATTCATTTAAAATAATTCATTCATACAGAGCATTGTGGAATTTTGATGCTAACAGAATTAGTGTTATGAAAAAGGATTCGTCATAATTCTATTATTTGTGCATGATATGTTACTATTATGTCTGAGGAGATATAATTTCATGTATATGCACTTTATTATAAGATATTTTAAGAATAAATTTCTTGAGGCCATGAAAGAGATGTTTTGAATAAAAATTTTCAGTGTATTAAGGAATTAAACAATACATCATTATATGACAATGTAAATATAAATGTTCTCAAAATTATTTTTATTTAGAGAGTATATACTTTGGATGATATCATGTTACAAAAATTCTATTTATCTAAAAATATAGAAAAAATATTATAATATGTGGTTGATTATATTGGGAAGGTTGTATATGAATTAGTTATTAGAAGCTTTATATATGTTATGGGAATTTCAAGGATATAGAGTATGTATGTACTGGAGCCTATTAGTGGGTTAGTAATGAATCCAATAATGGAGGATTATGAAATAGAGAAGTGTATACTCAAGTATATCAATAGTTTTTCAGATGATTGACCGTGTTTTAGAAATTTGTATGCATTTTAGGGTTTATAGATCTAATCATTAGATGATTAATGGTTACATTTAAATGTAAAACTATTGTTTTTAGCTTTTCATGGAGGAAATTAAGTATTCTGTTGCAAACATAAAAATAATTCAACTATAAAAAATGAATTATATATACATGGTATTCATTGAATTGGGGAAGGATTTGATTAAGATAATGTTTTTTTGGATGATATTGAAATGATACTAGGGAATGTAATGTTGTTCAATTAAAAGTTAGATCACTATCTCTCTCTAAAATTAATTTTTTATTTCCATGTTTGGCCAATATTTAGGGTTTATTGCGATCCCTCACATGATTACAAAAAATAATGATAAAATTTAAATAAAATTTGATATCCTTATACTATTCCAATAGTAATTTAATATATTATTATTATGAACTACATGTAACTTTCACTAAACAGATCTTACACTCTTTTTCTAATCATCTACTATATTGTCCCAAAAAAGAGTGCATCTTGTCCTTGTTACAGAGAATCTCTTTGAATATAGTCCTTCTATCATTAAATACATGGGAAAATATATGTTTTTTAGTTGATCAATTCAATTATATTCTTATTTATGTTTAATCATATCATTCATTCATAAATAATATATATATTCCAATAAAATATTCTTGGTCAAAGTCCCAAACTTCATTTAATTAATAGAGTGTGGGACTATGTAAAAATATTTAATGTCTCACTTCTATGATTCATTATGAGGGGATAAAAATATTACTGTAAAGGACCCTTTGTATCCAATGTTATATCCTCATCCCGTGTTATCATAATTCTATGAGTAAGTTATTGGTCAGCTGAATTACAATTTTAGATGACCGTCTCTCGGAAGAGATAATTAGTTTTTACCTTAATGTTAGGGTCCATTCCTCCCTTATCCCCACTATCTTCAATATAATTTCTATTACATGATAATATAATTTCAATTCCCCTATATCTTCCATATAATTTCTATTCCACCATATAATTTCTATTCCACCATGATATGCTACAATCATAGTCTTCAATATTCATTATCCCATCCCATCACTTCATTTTATTACCATTATTGAATTCCACAAAAATATTTGGAGTTTTCAAAACAAATGAACCCTCTAAAAATGAATAAAAGTCTAGAGTCTTTCATATATATTGGCCAAAATTTATTCATGAATATTAAATCATATAACAGTTAAATAGTGTAATATTTAAAGACTATAGAATCAGAAGGATTAGTATCATGGGATAATGAGGATCACAAACCACATATAAATAATGAAGAGTTTTTTCATTAAATCATTGTCCACATTCTTATTAAAATATCTTATGTTCTCAATAGTAAATGTGTTCACATGGGGATATAAATCAGGATATGGGTGAGCTAAAATCTTGGAAATTAGATGAGTAAAATGGATGTAATGTGAGACACTAATCAATATTAAATGGGTGTGGATAATCATTATCATCAAATGATAATAATACGATCATGTAATCATAATCAATATTACATGGGATCTATATTTAGAATATTCATAATATTGAAGAATCATAAAATTGTGATAAAATGTAATGCCCCGAACCCTGTTACCCAGAGTCGGTGCATTATTACATAAGAATGGCATGATCACAAAAGATCATTTCTCAAAAGACATATTAGTTTAGTAGCCTTGGAATACCTAGATACATTCATAATGTTTACATTATATCATAAAGTCAAATCTACAACAACAACATCTTGTCTTCATAACCGCTCATACTATCCATTTAGGTTATTCATAAATTACTTCTTCACATCCTGGGAAAAGTAAAACATTGAAATGGGTGAGCTCAGATTATCAGTAATGATAACAATATAGTGGAAACATTCATAAATAAGCATAAACATTTAAGGAATTGTATAACTAAAACAAAATCATTTTAAACATTAACAAAATCATAATATTGAAAACATAAAATGATATAATTCCATTTACTTATTCACATAGACATCCTACTAGTCGAATAATCACATGTAATGTCAATAAACACTTTCATAATGATGGAATGCATAATTCCAGACTATCATAACCACATAGTCAAGGCCTCATGCCAAGACTACAAATAAGATTTTGTCAAGGCCTTGTTCCAAGAAACTAGTTTGTCTCATGAGACATACTGATGCCTCGAGGAGCTATGGTGTGCTCCACCCATCACATATATAGTCCAATGCATTCCTCATATGAACAACTTTAAACACAACATATACATTTGTATTAAAACTAGGATAAGAAATGTCAATACATTTTCCATAAACCATGAATCATATAAAAAACACATCCATAGTCAAACATATAAAAAACCTTCAATACAATATGGATGTTTTGTATCATAATAAATAAACTTCAAATAAGCTTAAAATCCATCAAAGGATGTTGACATAGATGAAATCAAAACTATTTAAGAGAAATATCTATTTTTTTATATCATTTAAAAGTAACATAATTATAAAATAAAACATTTACATTGAAAATATTATTATAATATTGTAAGTGAAACATCAATGATTTTATAATGGTGGAAAATAGCCGCACCCGCCGTATAAGTTTAAAAAAAATTCTTACCTTAATTCTGTCGAAAAGGTTAAAAAGGACCTTGTTTGGAAAACAACAGAATTATTCCTTTATAAACATCTTATAAAAAGTCAAAAAGGGTATAAATGACTTTGACCCATATTCTGTAAAATAGCAAGAATGATTTGAAATACATTTTTAAGAAACATGCATGTGGATGATAAAGAGGTCCTAGTAGATAATTACGTATAAACAACCTTGGATAATGAAGAGATTGTGAAATATACCCTTACCTTGCACTTTTCATTGGACAAGGGTAGGTTAATCTCATGTATAATGGTTAAATAATAATTATTAAACTATACAGGAATAATATAAATTAATACGATATCATATATGATCTTTTAACATTTCCTTGTTAATAATATCTTCGTATTATCGTCGTTTCAGGTGTTAACATACTCATTTTCTTTTATATGTTTTGTTACATAAGCCATGTTTTTTATGGATAGGTTGTATCTTATAAATATCTAGAATGATATCAAGTACTTAAACATTATTTTTAATCATCAAATTATAATTATACTTTAATGGATACGATGGAAAATGAATCTCATCGCGTTCGTGGAGACGGCAGTCCGTACATATGCACGAGCTATAATATCATTAATTTGATATTAAAATAATATATAATTCGATTTTATATCATATATACAGAATCATTATAATGTTATATTTATTATTTACATGAATTACACATCATTATTATACTCATCCAAATAATAATGTTTTGAATAACAATTACAACACGACGTGGAGACGGTAAGCCGTACGTACGGACGTATGGTGACATGTCATTCAAAGGATGGATAGAATAATGAATATGGATGTCCCATATTTATAATAACATAATATTATATATAATATATTGTATTTATTATTTTATAATGGGACTTACAAAGAAAGGAGTAGTTGATGAAGAAAGGAATTTGAAAGATGGTGGTGAAAACATTACCTCTTCTTCAGGTTCTTCTTTTTGATATGATCAAAAGGGCTCCTTAGGTTGGCTTTTTGACCAAACTAAGGCCTCTAGGATGAAGTGATTGAAGTTTAGAGGATTATTTGGATGGTTTTTTCCGAAACCTAAAGTATTTGATGGTATGAATTGGAGAGAAGGGGGAGTGACCTTTTATAAGAGGGGTAAGGGGAACCTTAGGAAAAGCAAGAAATATTATTTTATAATAAATACTTATTCAGTTTATAATAAATAAAAAGTAGATTATTTAAATTTTAAGGTGAGGATAGGTCGAAACCATTCAAAAAATAGGTTTTAGACAGGATTGGTTCATTATATTAACCTTATCTTTTAGTTTTAACTCTTAGTTTATTATTTTGACATTTACAATGTCACTTTGTATTTTTATATTATAAAGTTAATAAACATACTATATACATAAAAGAGACACCCAAGTGTCCCATTAATAATACACCTATCATGATATAATTCTTTTGTCCTATCCTTAGTTTTTTATGAATTGAATATAAATTAATTATATAATCTTTGTTTTTAAAAAGTCTTTTATTTCAATTTTGTCACTATTCGGTATTTAGTTTCTGATAATTAAATAAAAGCATTATTACTTAGAAGAAAATTTATATAACCAATCCTAATATGTAATTTTAACCTATAAATTTAGTGTAATTCATAAAAGTCTCAAATTAAAATTATTTTTATATTTATAATATCAATTATTGAAATATTTCATTAATTAGGCTATTACTACATCACCATTATGTCATAAATAAATTAATTTATTTAATGTCTAAAAATTATAAATAAAATACCATTATGTAGGAACTCGTTTTATATTTTTAATGATTATTTTTAATTGAATTTCTCTTATGTGTAACCAAACATTAAAAATGATTAACTTATTAAACATTGATTTTAACTATTTTAAATCTTCTTTGAATTAAATAATAATAAATTTCATAATCTAATCCAAGTGGACTTAAATGATAATATATTATACCTAAGGGTGTTTTTGGTCAATATAAACATGTACAATAGAATTATGACATGTGTTAGGGTAATATTAATATCATTTTACCCTTAATTACCCTATTTACTTTTAACTGTGGTAAATAAAAGTAAAACGTCACTATTCGAGAAAAATTATTTTTATCTTATTGAACCACATTTTACTCCAAGATATTAACTATGTCTCTCGGATTTTAGAAATTCCACTCACAAAAGCGGTAAAATTGTGTTTTATGTGAATTTCCAAATTTTCATAGGAGGTGGGTAAAAGACGGTGAAAAGTTCCATAAAATTTTTATATATCTAAAATGATTATAAACATGGTCAAATGAATTACATTTAACTTATATAGGTATTATGTATCCATTTTGACCATAAATAAATTTAAATAAAATAAATAATTATTTAAATAAAAAATCTATTTTAAACCAGGACTTAGTGGTTTTCACTATTCATCGAAAATTGAAATTTTTCCGAAAAATATCAAAATTTAACCCCAGGATAATTTCGCTATTCAGAATCCAATAATGAAGTCCATTTTGAAAAATGAAATTTATAATATTTTAAAAAAAGGGTATTACTATTCATAACTCCTAGTTTGATTTGTTGTGGTTTGTGTTAGAACTCGAAGTTGCGTACAACACACGCTATTATATTATTCAAATAGAAGCGTACAATGGAAGATTGGGGTGTTGCATTCTACCCCACTTCAAATAAATTCATCCTCGGAATTTCTAGAATACTACCGCGTGAAAAGACATGGGTGGTTTTTCATCATGAGTTCCTTGGGTTCCCACGTTGCCTCTTTAATCTTATGGTTTCTCCATAGAACTTTTACCAGAGGAGTCGTCTGGTTTCTCAACACTTGTTCTCTGGTATCAAGAATCTTGAAAGGCTCTTCACAAAAAGAGAGATCGGGATCCAGTTCTAATTTCCCATAGGTGAGTACATGCGTTGGGTAGGGCATGTATTTTCTCAATAGTGATATGTGGAACACATCGAGAACTTTGGAGAGACATGGCGGCATTGCCAATCGGTAAGTTATAGCCCCAATTCGTTGAAGAATTTCGAATGGTCCAATGTACCTGGGACTAAATTTACCCTTCTTACCGAAATGTATAACTCCATTCCATGGATATACCTTCAAGAAAACATGATCTCCTACCTGAAATTCCAAATCCTTCCTTCGGTTATCGACATAGCTCTTCTGCCTACTTTTAGCTGCTTTAATGTGGTTTTGGATTAACTTCACCTTTTCCATCGTTTCCTCTACCAGTTACGGGCCTACGAGTTTTCTCTCACCAATGTCATCCCAACTGGTTGGTGTGCGACATCACTTTCCATATAACGCTTCATATGGTGCCATCAGAATACTTGAATGGATGCTATTATTATAGGAAAATTCCACCTGATGTAAATATTGTTCCCACATACCCTGAAAGTAAAGTGAATATGATCTTAACATGACTTATAATGTTTTAATAGTCCGTTATTATTGTCCTTCTATTTGAGGGTGGTAGGCAGTGCTCAAACGATGTTCTGTATCCAAGGTCTTCTAAATAATTTTCCAGAATCATGAAGTGAAATAGGGATCACGATCAGAAACAATCGATAGTGTTACTCCATGAAGTCTCACAACTTCATTAATATATAGTCTTGTAGACGTTCCAGTGTTAGATCTTCTCTTATAGAATGATAATGTGATGACTTGGTATGATGATCAATAATAAACCATATTGCATCGTTTCTTATATGAGTCTTTGGCAGCCCAAGGACAATTTCCATCATAATATTGTCCCATTTCCACTACGGTATTGTAAGAGGTTTCATGACTCCTCCAGGCTGTTTCCTTACAGCTTTCACTTGTTGACAAATCATACATCTTGACACAAAATCAGTAATCTCACTCTTTATGTTTTACCACCAAAAATTTTCCTTCAAATATCTATACATTTTGGTTCTCCCAGGGTGTATAGGGAAATTGGAGCTATGAGATTCAAATAACAATTAACTTTTCAGATTAGGTATATCAGGAACACAAATTCTATCAATCTATCATCATTAACAGTTTTAATCTTGTTTTGAAATTCTTCATCACCAGTCTGAGAACTCTTAATCCTTTCTAGTAATGATGGGTTGGAAACCATTTGAAAAATAATTGATGTTTCACCTTCTATGGTTATTCCCATGTCCATCGTCACTATATCCATGAAAATTGGATCCCTTTAAATTCTAATATTGTTCAAAACTCCATGATAATTTATTCTCAAAGAATCTACCACCTTATTTACCATCCCTGAGTGGTAGTGTATCATGAAATCATAATCCTTGAGTAAATAAATCCATATCATTTTCCTCATGATGAGTTCTTTTTGTGAGAAAATATACTTCAAACTCTTGTGATCAATATAAATTAACATTTTTCACAATAGATGTAGTGTCTCCATATCTTCAACGAAAAGATCAAAGCTGCTAACTCGCGATCACGAGAAGGATAGTTTATCTCATGAATTTTCAAGTGTCGTAATTCATAGGCAATAACCATGTCATTCTGCATAAGGACACAACCAAATCCTTTCTTCGATGTGTCACTATAAATAACGAACCCATCATTCCCATATTGTAGATTCAATATAGGATCATTGACTAATATTCTCTTCAGTTATTCGTATCATTTTTTCACAATCTTTTTTCCAATAAAATTTAAACCCTTTGCATGTGAGCTTTTTAATGGGTTATCCAACCAGGCAAAATTCTGGACGAAACCTCGATAATAACCTACTAAACCAATAAAACTGTGTACCACAGTTATACATGTCAGTGAAGGACATTATTGGATTGCCTTGTACATAGAAGGATCAATAGAGATTCCATATTTAGAGACAATATGGCCATGAAAAGAAATCTCTTAAAGTCGGAAATCACACTTGATAAACTTCCCATATAATTCATGTCTTCTTAATGTCATCAGGATATTGCGCAATTGATTTTCATGATCTTCGTAGATTTTGGAGTATACCAAGATATCATCAATAAATACCACCTCAAATTAATAGAGATATTCCTTGAAATCTTTATTCATTAGATCCATGAATACAGAGGGTTCAATAGTCAATCCAAAAGGCATTTATGTAAACTCGTAATGCGCGTACCTGGTTCAAAATGTTGTCTTCAGAATGTATTCCTTCTTCACACACAACTAATGATATCCCGATCAGAGGTCAATCATTGAAAATTATTGAGCTCCATTAAGATGGTCAAATAAATCATCAGTGAGACATGGGGGATACTTGTTCTTTATTGTTATAGAATTTATCTCCCTGTAGTCGATACATAATATCACAGATCCATCTTTTTTTTAACAAAAAGAAAAGGGGCTCCCCATGGAAAAACACTTGGGAGAATAAATCCCTTATTACTCAATTCCTATAGTTGTTTCTTTAGTTCAACTAGTTCCATAGTGTCCAATATATAAGGGGTATTCGATATAGGCATTGATCTATGAATTAAATTAATGGAAAAATCATCTTCTTATTCTGTAGGATGTCCAGGTAAATATTCTGGAAACACATCTACATATTTTTTTCACAATAGGTACATAATCAAATTGAACATTCCTTTCCTCACCCATAGTCATTTCATTCTCTTCCTCCCCAATAATTTAATTTATTTGATCTATTTGGGGTGGATCTAGGTAAGAATTTGGTGGTGGTGATTCTTCCCTAAAGATAAGGTGTTCCTTATAATCATCATGAAGAATAATAACCTCCTTCTTCTTACATTAAATTTTTTAATCATGGTCTGGAACCCAATCCATACAAATGATTATATCAAATTCAATCATAGGTATGATGACGAGGTCTGCAGATAATGAACATTTCTGTGATCTAATGGGGACTGATTCACAAAACTTTGTTTCAATGATACTTCCCTTAGGAGTTTTAACTAACAACAACCTTGTTAAATAAAATTGTAAATATATAATTTTCTTAGAAAACAAGGAAGATATGAAACAATGCGATGATCTAGAATCAAATAATGCATTTTCTAAACTTGACGAAACCATTAAATTATCTGCCACCATGTCTTTCGGAGAATCTACCTCAGAATTAGTGATACCATATTCTTGGGCTTGATCCCTTGTCCTTTTCTGATGTAGGTTCCCTAGACGCTTAGGACATTCATTTTCATAATGTCCCATCTCCCTACAATTTTAGAATTGGACATCATTAGCTTCCTTCTTCCCCTTGCAATCACGAGTTTGGTGGCCTTTTTCACTAGACTTGCAAAAGACTACCATTCATTTTAAGAAAGTACCAGGGTGTTTCATCCCACATTTACTATGGGATGGATAATAAAATTTTACCTTCATCCCCTTATTTCCATTCCCATAGTGATCAGCAGATCTCTTCTTCTGCTACTTTTCATTAAAGTCATAAGACTTAGAGAATTTTTTTTCTGTCTTAATAGCACATGAGACAATACCATCCTATAACGAGAAGGATTGTGAGACTAATGCTCGATGGAGACATATTTTTATCCCACAAAAGAAATGATCAATATTACTTCTTGGGTTACGTATATAATCTGCGGAATACCTTGCAAACCTTATGAAGTTCTCCTCCTACATTGCGACATTCTCATCCTCCTTTTGTCTCAGACTCACAATTTGCCTTTCCATATCTGCTCGATGGTCACGAGGAAAGTATTTTTATAAAAAGAGATCTTTGAACTCCCTCCATTCCATATTTTATACTTCATAATATTCCATTGTGTTTTAAATCAATGACCACCATTGATCAACATCTTTATTTAGGAGGTAAACTACCATGATAATATTTTCCCTTTTACTACTCCCCAACGCATGGAATTTTTTCTATAAAGAATTTATCCATCGCGCAGCTTCTATGGGATTTGTATTCCCATTGAATGTTGGTGGTTGTTTCCTATTGAAGCGATCTAACGTTGATCCTCCATGCTGTGGATCAGTGTGCTCCATATGGGTATGGTTATTATTCATAACCTGAGTGATTTGTCGCAGTATGGTGATTAGATGATCATCCCCAGTTTCATCACCAGCACCACTATAATTAGCATGATTAGGAGGGATATCCCTACATATAGTGCTTGAATTGATACGATTTCTATTTCATCCACTACGATCCATTTCTCAACAATGGCATAAACTAGATCAGTTTATGAATCAAAATACATAATTCCATACTTGTAAAAGACTTAACATAAATTGAACTATTTATGGATATAATCCATAATCAGAAAAATTATTTCTTTGCGGATGTATATACTCATAAACCCTTTATATTGGTTTTTAATGAAATTGATAATTATCCTATGCATATCCCCCAGGAGTGTTGTAACCAAGAGTGCAACAAGGCCCATTGTTTTGCACGAGTTCCTGTTCGAGTTTAGATCAAAGTGGTGTTTTCAGGTTTTATTCCTATGTACATCTATGCCAGAGCTGCCTCTACATGATCGTATCCAAATAGAGATGTATTTCATGGAAAACTCACAAAATTTATACAATAATAAATTCTAGGATGTTCTTCTATACTAATCCTCAATGTCCATCTTAGGTCTATGTGATTTAAACAGAGTTTATCTAAATCTAATTTCCACAGTCTGTACTAAAATTCCTCTGATACCAACTCTAATGCCTCAACCCCAATTACCCATAGTCAGTGCATTATTACATAACAATGGCATGATCACAAAAGATCATGTCTCGAAAGACCGTTTAGTTTAGTAGCCTTGGAATAACTAGATATATTCATAAAATTTAAATTACATCATAAAGTGAAAACTACGACGACAACATCTTTTCTTCATATCCCCTCATAGTATCCTTGCATTTAATTCATAAATTACTTCTTCACATCCTAGGAACAGTAAAACATTGAATGGGGTGAGCTCAGATGCTCAGTAAGGATAACAATATAGTGGAAACTTTCATAAATAAGCACAAACATTTAAGGCAATGTATAACTAAAAAAACTCCTTTAAAACATTATCTTTAGAGTAATATGGAAAAGATAAAATGAAATAATGCCATTAAATTGTTCACATGGACATTATACTAGTTGAATAATCACATGAAATATCAATAAACACTTTCATAATGATGGAATGCATAATCCAGACTATCATAACCATATAGTCACGGCCTCGTGCCAAGACTACAAATAAGATTTTGTCAAGTCCTTGTTACAAGACACTAGTTTGTCTCATGAGACCTACCTATGCATCGAGGAGCTATATCAGGCTCCACCCATCAGATATTAAATCCAATGCAATCCTCATATGAACAAGTTTAAACATAACATAATCATTCCTATTAAAACTAGCATATGAAATGTCAACAATTAATCCATAAACCATGAATGGTATAAAAATAACACATCCATAGTCAAACATATCACAAAACCTTCAATACTGTATTTATGTTTTGTATCATAATAAATTAACATCAAATAAGCTTAAAATCCATCAATGGATATTGACATAGATGGAATCAAAACTATTTGAGAGAAATATCTATTTTTTTTAAATCATTTAAAAGTCACATAATTATAAAATAAATCTTTTACTTTGAATATATTATTATAATCATGTATGGGAAACTTCAACGATTTTATAATGGTGGAAAATAGCTACACGCACAGTAGAAGTTTAAAATACATTCTTACCGTAATTCTATCAAAACGATTAAAAAGGACCTTGTTTGGAAAACGACAGAAAGATTACTTTATAAACATATTATAAAAATTCAAAAAGGGTATAAATGACTTTAACCCCTAGTTTTTAAAATAGTAATAATGATTTGATATTCATTTTTACGAAACATGGATGTGGATAATAAAGGGGTCCTAGTAGATAATTACGTATAAACAACCTCAGATAATGAAAAGATTGTGAAATAAACCCCTAACTTGTATTTTTACTTGGTTGAGGGTAGGTTAAACTAATTTATAATGTTAAAATAATGGTTATTAAATTATAAAAGATTCATATTCCTTAATATGATATCATATATGATCTTTTATCATTTCTTTCTTAATAATATCTTAGTATTATCGCCGTTTCGGGTGTTAACTTACTCATTTTCTTTTATATGTATTATTACATAAGTCATGTTTATTATGGATATGTTGTATCTTATTCATATCTAGAATGATATCAAGTCCTTAATCATTATTTTTAATCATCAAATGAGAATTAAACTTGAATGGATACGATGGAGAATGAATCTCATTGCGTTCGTGGAGACGGTAGTCCGTACGTACGCACGAGCGATAATATCATTCTTTTGATATTAAAATAATATATAACTGGATGGTATATCATATATAAAAAATCATTATAATGTTATATTTATTGTTTAAATGAATTACAAAACATTATTATACCCATCCAAATAATAATGTTTTTAATAACTATTACACCACAACGTGGAGACGGTAAGATGTACGTACGCAAGTATAGTGACATGTCATTAAAAGGATGATAGAATAATGAATATGGTTGTACCATATCTATAATAACATCACCGTATATAGCAGATATTGGAGATATTATTTTATAATGGGAATAACAATGAAATATGATGTTTAAGAAGAAATTTACATGAAAGAGGGTGGTGAAAACATTACCTCTTCTTCGGGTTCTTCCTTTTGATTTGGTCAAAAGGGCTCCATATGTTGGCTTTCAGATCAAACTAAGGCCTCTAGGATGAAGTGAGGGATGATTAGAGGATATTTGTGTAGGGTTTGGCTGAACCAAAAGGCTTTGAAGGTATGAATTTGAGAAATGGGGGTGTTCTCTTTTATTAGAGGGGTGAGGGGCACCTTAGGAAAATCTAGAAATATTATTTTATAATAAAATCATATTCGGTTTCTAATTGCTCAAAAGTGAATTATTTAAATATTAAAGTGGGGATAGGTCGAAAACTATTCAACCAATATGTTTTAGATAGGTTTGGGTCATTATATTAACCTTATCTTATAGTTTTAACTCTTAGATAATTAGTTTGACATTTACCATGTCAGTTTGTATTGTTATATTTTATAGTTAATAAACATACTATATACATCCAAGAGTCCTCCCCAAGGGGTCCATTAATAATACACCTATCATGATATATGTCCTTTGGAATAACCTTATATTTTTAGGAATAGAATATAAATTAATAATATAATATTTGTTTTAAAATACTTTTTTGTCAATTTTGACACTATTCTGTATTTTGATTTTGATAACTTCATAACAGTATTATTACATCAAAAAAAATTCATATAACCAATCATAATATGTAATTTTAGCCAAAAATTATTTGGAATTCATAAAATGTCTCAAATTACATTTATTTAGATATTTATAATATCAATTATTTAAATATTTCATTATTTAGGTAATTACTACATCACCATTGTGTCATAAATAAATTAATTTATATAATGGTTAAAATGATAAATAAAATAGAATTTTGTAGGAAATATTTTTAGATTTATAATTAATATTTATAATAGAATTTATCTTCTGTATAACCCTATATTAAAAATGATTTAGTTATTAAACTTTTATTTTAACTCATATAACTCTTCTTTGAATTAAATAATAATAAATGTCCTAATCTAATACAAGTGGACCTAAATGATAATATTTTATTCCTAAGGATGTTTTTGGTCGAGATAAAGTTGTCCAATAGAATTAGGACATGTGTTAGGGTAATATTAATATCAATTTTACCATTAATTACCCTATTTACTTTTAACCCCGGTAAATAAAAGTTAAAAAGTTATTATTCACCAAAAATTATATTTATCTTATTGAACCCCATTTTACTCCTTGATATTAACCGTGTCTCACGGATTTTCTAAATTCCACTCACAGAAATGTTAAAATTATGTTTTATATGAATTTCCAAATTCTCATAGTAGGTGGGTAAAAGAAGGTGAAAAGTTCCATAAAATTTTTATATATCTAAATTGATTTTAAACTCACTACGATGAATTAAATTAAACATATATAGGTATTATATATCCATTTTTACCTTAATTAAATTTAAATAAAATAAATATTTTTTGAAAAAAAAAATCGGTTTTAAACCATGACTTAATGGTTTTCACTATTCATCAAAAATTTAATGTTTTAAGAAAAATACTAAAATTTTACCCTAGGATACATTCGATATTCTGAATCCAAAAATGAAGTTAATTTTGAAAGATAAAATTTATGAAATCTCAAAAAGTGTGTATTACTATTAAAAAATGCTAGTTTGATTGGTTGTGGTGTGTGATAGAACTCGAAGTTGCGTACAACACACGCTACTGTATTATACAAAGAGAAGCGTACCGTGGATGCTTGGGGTGTTACATAAAATACAACATATAGTTTTGAAAAACGATAGCATTATACTCTCACACAACATTTATGCAGAAATTGTAATATCATAATTATGAACAACTAAAAGTTACATTTACACATAATACATATAATATCATGAGTTATAACCCATTTCATAATTCAATGGAAGTCTATATAATCCTAATAACACCCTTCATATAATAAAATGCTCTTAATATTTCATGGCACATGGAGTGGAATCATATAACAAGTCAAAAAACTATCCCATGGAATGTAATGTGTTTTAAAAATATTTCATGAGGATTAACTTAATGATTATCTTTTTTTATACATAATCAATAAATAATGTTATTTTTTGGAAAAAAAAATATCATCATTATTCAGTGTATATGAAATAACACAAGGGTAGTTAATGAGTTTTTTTTGGAAAAAATAATGTCTTTTTGATAAATATTAATATTTTATTTTGAATTATTTTCTACAATTACAAAAAGTATATCTTAAAATGAATTTGGAAGTAATCGTGAATTAAAAATTTAAAAACATTATATAAGAATATATAATGAAAATATTCTGAGATATGGGATTACATAAAAAAGAAATGATTTGGTTTGTTATTTAGGTTACTTTATATCCAAATTTATTTTTCTATTATTTCACATCCAATCAAATAAATATATACTTGTTTAAAAAATAAATTTGTATTGAATATTCTATAGGTTTTTACTATTGATAATTTATAATCATTGGATTTTATTTATTAATTTTATCTATTAAATGTGAGATTTTTTTAATTTAAATTTTATTTAAAATATAACATCTTAAATTAATTTTAATATTTTTAAAGGCTATTTGATCATTAAAGAAACATAATCTAGAATAATATATATAAATACATATTTATATATTCATATATATTAAATAATTTATTGTAATCATTCATAATGGTTTTGATAAGTATTTAGTTCTAAATGTCCTCGTCAACAGTTATCCAACTGGTAAACATAGATTTTGAAATGAGGATGAGATAGATGTATGACATACTATTATTTTATAAATATAATTTTTAACAGATATAAAAATTGATAATATAATTATAATATTAAATTCAATTATTTTAAGCATTTTTTATTTGAAAATTATATAATTATTAGGAATTAGAAAAGGAAAAAAAATATGAAAGGACATTAACACATTGTTGATGTTGTTCCTTCTGTTGAGCCATAAACATATACATAGATTATATTTTTATGAATAAAATTTGTTTATATATATTCAATGTGTATTATGATCTGGTAATTGGTAAGATATATTTTTTTTATGTGGATGTGATGTAGTTTTCCAAGGGGAATGATACAGTGTATTTATAGTTGAGTAATGGTGAGTTTTATTATAAAATGTTAAACAAGATAAAATATTCATAGTTAATCATGTAATCATGATGTTTTGGAAATTCTGAATTATATTATTTAATAATAATGACTATTATTTCATCCAACACATTTATTAATGGAATTTATTTATTTACTAAAAAGGATAGTCAAAAAATGAAAAACAATTAACGAATATTTTTTAGGATTTGGAAAATAATTTTTTGGTTTGGAAATTATATTTCACATATTATTTATCTCAGAAAACATATTTTTGTAATAAGAAAATTCTATAGATGGTGATGTTACTATTACTAGAAGAATGAATTCATTTAAAACATTATGGTTATGAAAAACACTATATTTTCAATATTAACATAAATATTGTTTTTTTAATAAAATAAATTTAAACAATTAAACATTTGGAATTTCTAACTCTATAAATATAATTCAGTTCATCATAAAAATTACTGAACCTTTTTATATTTAATTATTTATATTAAAATATTATTTTCTTAAACGACAATAAATTATATTTTATTAAGAAAAACATCTTGAAATTTCATTGAACATTAAGTCGGTATATTTAATTCATGAGATTAAAATATTTATATTTTATAAAAATATTTATAATAAAATATTATTGACATTTCACTTTACTACATTGAGGTTGGGTAGCTATTCCAACATCATATTATTATTCCTAATGGCCAAGTTAATATTCTTAATGGATAATTTACTATTCCAATGATCATATCACTATTCTATTAGTTATATATACTCTTATAAATAACTTTTAAATCCATTATTATTAATTACCCTCTATTAATAGGAAATATCGATATTGTAAATATCTATAATTTTAATTGGATTACTAATGTTTTCCTTCTTTTACACTACAGTTTTGGAATTTGACAATTAAAAGTGTTCATCCTATTCCATATTTTTTAATTTCACATAGTTTTTACTTTTTATTATTATCTAATGTAAATAGTATTCAATTTTATTAGTATATAATTTCTATTAAAGAATTTTTTCATAAATATGGAACGAATCATTATTGGTTACATGTGTATAAAACAATTGTTCCAAAATAAGAAAAAAATTATTCATTTAGATGAAAAATTAAATACATATAAAAAATTTATGTCACATTATTACCTATGTATTAAATTCATTAATCATAATATCAAATAATATACCATGTTTATAAAATATAAGGTTACTTTTATTTCATTCTCTCGTTGGGTGCCTATATTTCTTCTTCATAAGAATGATTCTAGAAAGAACCCTAACAAGGAGAGTTGTCATATTAAATTGAAATTGGTATATATGGTCCAATATCTTTACCCGATACTCCAAATTAAATATTTCATTTTCCAATTTTTTCACCTATATATTCCTTACATGTGAGGGATTAGGTATGTACTTCCTTTGGAGATATACAAGGAACACATCATGAACATGGATTCATGTTTTGTGGAATGGTTAATTGAATTGTCATATAACATATTCAATTAGTGATTAAAAATTTAAAATTTTACCTATGATTGAGCTTCCCCAGTTCCCAAACCACCTGACTCTCTTCCATAGTGATATATGAATAAATAATTTGTCTCGGAATTCATGATACATGTTCTAATTTTTTTTTTTCAGAAAATCCATCTATCTCACTCTGAGCAGTTTTAATTTGTGGCTAAATTTCTTGGACTTCGTATGTTATCTAATGTACGAGTCCAGTCCTATTAACATATGATCAACAAATTTCACTCATAATGTAGGAGTTACACATAAATTCTCAAATATAGATTCGTCTAGTACCATTTGAATACTCAATCGGAATCAATTTTAGTATGATAGCTCTATTAATCTAAGGTGTTGATACATAACACCACTAAATTCCATTAATATCACTGTATTTCCTTGGGTTTTTAATGGAACATTAGTATTAACCATGAATTTTGGGGTAATTGGTTGTACTATAATAGAAATCGGTATTTAAATATGGATGATAAAATCTACATAATTTAGAATTGAACCATTAATCATGACCATAAAGAACCAAAAGTGGTTCCCTTTGTACCATCACATATAAATTTGCGTAAATAATGGAATGTTAGTAAAAATTGAAGTCATTATAATTTGAAATGATGTAGAAAATATTGGATATCATATCTACCAAAAACCAAATCACATTACATCCTTTGGTTTACTTCTTAAGAATAGTGATAAATCTCATAGTGATGTTATAAAATTTCCATATGGGTATGAGCAATGAAATAATCATTCCTGTATAATTTGTTCACTCTAAATTAACATAATAAAATTCAATGAACATTGACGTATACTTTTCAATATCTGACTTTATGTTGTCCCATAAAATGTGTCATTGATGATCACAATACCACTTGTTACAGCTAGGATCAGTGAAGAAGGGTAATTTATGAACATTTTCCAATATATATTTCATTATATCATGTGATAAATGAATATAAATTTTTATCCCAAACTGAATAATAATAATTTTTATCAATATGGAATTCATCGAGCTACAATTATATTTAATATTTATTATTCTTCAAAAATCTCATATAATCCTTTTGTGCTTAATTGTACTTATCATGGATTGAAGGAAGGAATGTAATTTAGGATGTGTGGTACTCTTTTCCAACCATTATGATATTTAAATAAATCCTTCTTCATATCCATGAAAATATGTTCCTTCTAATCCTACTTCATAGATAGAGTGGAAGGTTCTTTTTAACAAAGACAATATAAATCCATGTTCTCTTTTATAGGATGGCGGTCGATAGGTTAATCATTTTTAATGATTAAAAATTACCATATTTATTGATTCATGTCAAGACCATTATATTTGAATATATACTTTAAAATATTTTTTACTGTATATATTTTACACTTCCCATCATAGAGGATGTTTTTAAAATGTTTAATGCAATGATTACTACATCCAAATACAAGTCTTATGGCATTTTATTTTTCTCATGGCTCTTTAACATTTGTGGTGAATAGGTTATCACATAATAATTATTTAGGTTCATTAAAACATTTAAACTCTTGGAATCATCACTATTTATCACATAACCTTCCAACTCATGGTTAGTGTGAGTATATGTTTGTTGATAGAAATTTTTTTAGATGCTAAAACATTTCCTATCATTCATCTATATATGAGTTCATAACCCATGTTCTGTTGACATATTTATTGAGATAGATAATCATGATTTTTTTCTCACAAACTATCTATAATATTTTATAAATTAATATAAATGATTGATCTTAATATAACATGATGGTTTCTTCCATTCACAAATTTTCGTTGTCTTTGATTGCATGAAATAAATTCAATCACATATGACCACATTCTCGAATAATTTGTATTACTGTATCCAAAAGTAACATTGAGTTAAATTAGTATATATCATATACATTCATAATGTCATAATAAAAGTCCATAAATTTTATTAACGATCCTTCTTTCCCTTGGAGTAGTTTATAATATCAACACTATATACCATATACATCATGTATTTATGGATTTGAGGGGAAATAATAATTCTAATGGAAAAAACTATGATGTCATAGTGTTAATGTAAAAAATATAATTTTATCCCATGGATATCTTATCTCATCAACATTAGCTAGTGATTTCCAGAATAATGATTTACCTTGGAGAAGTATATAGATTCTGAACGTTCATCAAACAAGTTAGAAATACTTTTTTGGGGTTAGTAGTAATTTATAATAATCTTTTTTACCTACATACAATCAATGAAAAACCACATTCAACCGTCCTTCTTCCAGAAATACACAAATCTATATGCCCAAAGTGATGCACTAGAAATTATGAAATTCTTTTATAAATGTTATTGTAGTTTCTTATATAACACACTCCATTCTATTATGCCCTTCTTATAGGGGTTTTTGGAGAAATTACTAAATCTAGGTATATGTTCTATTTTGAATTCTACCTCATGATGTGGGGAAGTCCCTAAATCTATTTCAGATATAAATCATTACACTCTATCAAAATGAGAACTTACTAAATATTAATTCATTCCTTTAACACATTTATTGGGAATATAGTACTATTTACATGGTACCAAGACCCACCCCATTTATTTATTTTCCAACATAGATTCAGGATATTAATTGATTTTTTTAGTATACTGGGATGGTTTGGGAGATACAAAATATATTTTAATTTCCTAATAAATTAATGTATTATCTATGTAATGAGAACCAATCCATTCAAATTAGTACATTTTCTCTACCATGGATTGGATTGAAAAATACAATTGAATATTCCTCTATCATATGCTAACATGAGAGGAGTATAATAACTGGGTTGTAGTGATAGGACCCCTATTTATATATAGGAATATCCATACATTATGGTTTATGCGTTGTGATTGAATAGTAGAATAGAACATTATGTATATAAAGGAATGAAAAAATATAGAACAAAACAACAAATTTTTTATATTTTATGAATAGGAAGTGAAACTTGTTGGGCTTAATTTCCATGATGAACCTCAATGGTCGTGATGGTATAATATTTCTATTTCTCACTCAAATTTGGTGTTTACTCAAATTGATTACACTTGATGACCCTAAATTTTAATAAATATATTACATAGTTTTCATTCTTCTTATAGCCGGTACATTGAGGAATGGGTAGTGAAATTTGGGGTCCCTTTCTTTGCTGAATCAATTTGTGTAGATTATCATATATCTTTGATGTTAATGTGCTTTAGGGATGTTACTCCCACACGTAATCATTTTCAGTATATCATTTATTCACTTTACATGATTTTTCCTTCCACATATTTTTCATGTGGGGGGTTGTAATTTCATTCTTCCATTATCATTTGACCCACTTTCTAAAAATATCAACCATAATTTATTGTCTACATTAACATGATACTAATATATAAAATTCATATAATTTTTCTGATCACATCGATCGAAGCCTTCATAATATTGAATATATCAAAAGGATAGCTCCTTTTGTAGAAGATATTTTTTATCCACTAATGAATATATCTTTTTATGTGTCATTTTTTATAACAATAATTAAGATAGATCTTCAAAGAACTGGTAAATATTTCTTTATAATTATTTGTACATTCAATATAAATTTTCATAACCTATATAAATTATTTTTATATCATTGTCTGAATATTTTTTGGGAACCAATTGTTATAAAATATCATCTTAAAATATTCCCACTATATTAATTCCATTTCATATTTTAGATTTATATTATTAATCAATTTTCATAGTTTATTATATTCTAATTCAAAATGATAAATTGTAAATGTAATTTTCTCTCTCTTAATAAAATTATATTATAAAAACTTATTCCTCAAAAAATTTATTTAATAATTTTTCACATATTGGTGAAAAATATTCAAACAATAAATCTAGAGATTTATATGTTTTGATGATTTAGAATAAAAATAAAAAATCATAAACATAAAATTATAATATTAATTATAAAATATAAAATACCATCATTACTACCATAATTAATATAAAACTATGTATGTTTTCCATTTGAAAATACCCATGGAAAAGGGTGAGATATAAATCCTATTACGATAATAAAAAACAAAATTATAATTAACAATATAGATGATATAAATAATATAATATCTCAAATATGATTAAAAAAGTAATGGAATCATGTCATAATGAAATGATATTATAATATCATTTAATCATAAATTTTTTATTCAACATAAAACATTTATCATAAACCTAACCCAAGGGTCATTCCCAAGAACATGATTATAAATTGGAAAATTTCTTACAATGGATTAGGATCACTCCCTAAATAATTACATAAGGTTTAACGAGATATAATTATTTACCCAATGTATTGAAGATATATATAATTATGGGACCAAACATCACATAATTGGATAATATATATATATATATTGATGATTGGAAATGTGTTCCATTAACCCTGCCATAGAATTAAAGATTTGTTCCTCACTTGTACACCAAATGTTTTGTTTGATTAGAAATCCATCATTATGCTCTAAGAAAGTGCATATTGGATTTAAATTTTTTCGCAACGCAAAACATTATCTATCTGAATCGAAATGTATCTTCTGTGACTCTTAATTCATTAATATATTCTGTTGTAGTAGATAAGGGACTAACCCAAATAAGGGGGAACAGATGATGATAATGATTTTGAGTAGGGGAGTGGGGGAACAACCCCCATGGTTTGGAGAAGTGAGTTCACCCATGTGAGACACATAAGAGTCACAAAATAAATTTTAATGCAAAGGGAACATTCACAAGAGCCTACATGATGATAATTCACATTAGCTTGTGTGATGGGCATTCACTTTTCTTGTGTGACAAACCTAGAGAAGACAACTGCTATTCATAGGGTTGTATATTTTCAAATAAATAGTACCATGTGGATCATAATTTTAATGGATGAAAATTATCTAAGAATGAAAAATTCCCTTATCATCCAATTCCTTCACCCAGACCCTAGGAAACATTATAGGCATCCCTCTTAAACCTTAATAATATAATATTAATGGTGTCGGTAGTGCTTCCAATGTTTCCCCATGTTCTAAATCACATGACACCTACATGTGGACCCCTTTTGTCACGGATAACGAACATTAGTGTGATGTAACCTTCCCTAACTATGGAATATCGTGATACCATACAGGGAACACATTTGGAGACCCTTGATTCCTTGAGAAAATCATCAGGCACATTTTCATTCATAGGTGGTCCATCACCCAATGTAACTTCTTCTCAAAAGGCCATGCCTACATGAATCACCCCCAAGAACATATCATATCCACATTTATTTTTACACAATAAAATTTCTCAATAATTTATTTTTCCTCAAAACATCTTCAATTGTTAATTATTTTTATTTGTATTAAAATAATAATCTTCCATTATATATTACATATAATGTAATATCGTTCGAAATTAGAAATATATATGTTTATTTATTATCAAATTAATCTATATTCATATCATGTTATTTATCACCATATATACTGATGATGAACAAAAACATTTATGTGAAACCATAAATACAGATCATTTCAAGTAATCATTTATTTGAATGTAAAAACACTGTGTGATTCAATAATAGATTACTTTTTGGATCATTATATAAATTATTTTATATGGTAATTAACAATTATTATTAAATTATTTGTTTCCCACGATATGGAGAAGTATACAGTAATCCTTTCCCTATTATATTTCTAAATATGTTGGGGAGTCCCTTTATTTATATAAAATACCATTTTTCCTTTGAATCATTGTTTTTTATTGTAATACTCTATGACACACCATAAATAATTACAAAATAAGGAATAATTGATTAAAAGTAGTGTGAGTAATTTTTGTTCTTATAGGTTTGTAGGTAACATTTTCTGGTTTGAAGAGTTTACTAAAACTCTGAACCTGATTTTTTAAGTACGGATGCAGTGGATCGTGGATACCAAAACCACCAACAATATTTATTATGTATGATTTCCATAAACACATAAACCCAAATACGGGGAAAAACATATGAAACCCTATTATTGGGAATACTGGGGGGTATACTCCCATTCTATTAGTGATGTTTTTTCTATTGGAAGGATTTCTTGTTAAGTTAAAATAATTACTACACCTGTATATATTGAATTCAAATATCGAGATCACGCACTCTTTGAGAACCATATAGGTCGGGCTGATGAACCTAAAATAATATATGATAGTGTAAGAAATTATCTATATGGAATTATATTCAACCATTATACTAGTATAATGGTAAATAATAACCTTCATTATTTCACAAAACTATACCCCATTAGTTAAAGAGATACTTGATGGTACCTTTTTTCCACTAATTTGATAGGGGTTATGAATGATTTTGATAAAAATATATTATAATTTCTATCTCATAATAAAATCAATAACAGGATTGGGTTTATTTCCCTTCTAGTTTCATGGTGACCAGATCTATATCCTTATATTTAAATGTTGTCTCATTATCATCCTCATAGAGCTTGTGGTTTACAAACATAATAGAGAATTTTACTTATTCCATTGATTTGTGTAAATTTATGTAATTTTAATGTCTTGGGTACCCATTAAAAATAATACATCTTAGTTTATGATGTTGGTAATGACCATGGTGTTTTCATAATAGTCCTAGAAAATAAACAGATGTAATATCATATTCAAAGAAACTCATCTAGGATGGTAATATTTGGTTTCTTGAATGATCACACTATTAATCATCATATCATGATTAAGTATATTTCCAACATATAGAAACCCTAAACTAATGCACATATCATTACTTTATTTTATAAATAATAATAGATTATACTCCAAGCTACAGTTCATAAATTCTGTTGTCATGGAAGACTATGTATATAAAACTAAACACATGGGACTAAATAAAATATTACATTATTTAATAGTTATAATGATCTCCAAACATCCATTTTTATAATATTTCTTTATTAGATATCCTAGAGATAATATGAATCATTTGAAGAGATAAAAATACTAATAAGGGAATAAACAATAGAAAAAGGTTTTAGCACATTGGATAAAATGAATGGAATAATGATAAAAAATGCATGGAACATATGGAATCATTGAATATAAATGTGGGATCATATAAAAATGAATTTATAGTAATGTGCAAGCAGCATAAAATAAGAAGTTATCATGATTCAAGGATCACTCTACATAGAGGATCATTAGTTAAACATAACCACTATTACTGTTGCATAAGGATGCACTAGTCAAGGCTAACCATCATGACCATTTCACATAATGTCTCATGATATTATATTAACCTAATGAAATGGAGAACTATCTAGGTCCTCCCATCATAGAATTTTCATGAATATGTTTTCCTGGAAAATAATCACACATAGTCAATCATACATAAACCATAAGGTACCTATGGAATGAAATAATAAACATAGTAATGTTATAAAGCATAATAAATGGATGTATCATAAAACTGTCAATTAAATAAAATAATTAGAACATTAAATGAACATTAATAACATAAAATATGAATATATCATGGAAATTTATTTCAAATAGATGTGATAATATGTAGAAAATATTATTTATGAAATTTTACCATTAGATCATTTTAGTCCAGTTTTAAGGAAAATCGTTGACTATTTAGAGTAGAAAAGAGTATAGTATTTTATATAAAACCAAAAGTGATCCCCAGTTGTCTTATTAATAAAACTACTAATTTAAAAAAACAATTCTTAAAATTGATGATATAGTGAACTTGAAATTGGGTAATAATTCAAGAAGTTTCCTTAAAAGAGTTTGTTTTTAGGGATGTATAGTGGAGGGAAGAAAAAAACATCTATATCTAAGACTGATAATGAATAATGGAATTTTATACAAGATATTGGATCATGTAAATGAAATTTAAAATTTAAATTAAATGTTTATATAACTACATTTGGGTAAAAGGAAATATAGAGAAACCCAAAGGAATAATGGAAGTGCAAGTATAGTCCCTTACCTGAATTGTGATGGTATCTTTTGAGTGATATTAGTGTCATGGATAACAAAATTGTATTATTTAATAATTATTTATAGAATATTTTTTATTTAATTTTATTATTATAACCATATAATGTTTATTCATGTCAATTTTGATGGGATATGAGGTTCGATATAATTGTTTGAGCCTGTTTTATTCCTTGGTTTTATTGATTGTTTTAATAATATACTTATAAGGATAAACATGTATGATGAGCATTGTTGTCCAAAATTTAATTTTTATGTTATTAGAGAAAATACAGAATAATTTTTTTAAATAAAATTCATTTGACGATTTGTAGTACAAATGATCCATTGAATAAAACGTTAATGAAAACTGATTTGTTTAATTGGAAATTTTTATCACAACAAAAACATTTTTCATTATGAATTAATATCATGTGTAAAAAAGTTACCTTCAATTTAAAAAAGATAAAATACATATATTATAGTTTTTTAAAACCATCAAAATGGTTTAACAATCAGTATTGAATATGGTAATAGAAATTGAAAACTCATCATCCTTGAATGTGATAAATTATAATATCTCAGAATGTGGATCAATTTATAGTTTAAACGGAGGGAAAAAAGAGATGATGATGAATTATTACATTATAATTACAATATTATTTTATGTTTAAGGTAAAATAGTTATCATAACATTCAGATGATAGAACTTGAATGAAAATACAGTAAATAAAATGATGAATTTAAATCTTGAGTATAACTTCCTTAACAATATCTTTAGATAAGTGGATTGGGAATTTTGAAAAGACCATGGGCTTTTGGACTTGGGTGAGGGTCTTAGGGAGATATTTTAGAATAATTTAGTCTAGGCACAAGGCTTGAGAGGTGTGAGGAGGGGGGTATAGAGGGGTGATATTTATAGTGGATGAGAGGAGTGGTTTCAGATTATTTAAATCATTAGTTTAATATATTTTTTCAATACAATACATATTATAGATTTTTTGGACATAAAAAAGTAAGGTTTGCATGCGAGTTTGAACTAGAGGGAATTTACATAATCTATTACTGAGTCATGGTGAAAAAATTCATTTATTATTCATTTACTGTAAATTATAATATTTTAATACTCACCAAAATATTTGTTATTTTAGAAAAATCTCAGAATTTCATCTCAACCACATTTTGATGTCTATAATTAAAAAATGAAATAAATTTAATTAATTATGTTTTTTAAATATGTGAAAATTAATATATAATTAAAACCACATTCCATCCAATTTAAAAATTTCATTGAGGTCTTTTAAAATTATATTATAATCAAAAGTTATCAAATTAAATATTTATGATTACACTTTATAAAGATAAATTTTATTTTAAATTATAACAAAAATCGTAATATTGTAATTATATAAACATGACTTACAATAAAAACCAACACATAATTAATAATTTTTTCTATATTTACTTATATATACAATGATATTGGTATATAATATATTCAATTGTAGGGTTGATAACTTAAATTTACATTTTCATTAGTGAGGTTACACTTCAATATTCCATTTATTTATTAATAAGGGTCACATTACTTTTAAAAAGGTAAGAGTGTAATTTCATGGGTATGCGTTCCTTAACTTCTATTTATAGCTTTTGATTCACTCATTTATCATTTATAAGTTATTTATTGTGTTCTATATGTAATATTAAATGGTTATACTATAATACATAATTATAAGAAGTTAATTACATTGAAAAAACATTAGGTAATTACATTACTTCCCCTTATAAAATTTCACCCTTGAATTTTTTTTACATTTAAATCCTAAAACATGTTTTGGTACTTTTATTTCATTTCCTCCTATAGTTCCTATGTTTCTTTTTCATACTTATGGTTCCAACATAGTTATTTGACCAGGTGAGTAGTCTTGTAACATAGAACTTTATCTATATTATCCAATATCTTTAAAAGATTATCCTCCAAGAAAAATATCATTCTTTTAAAATACCACCTCTAAGGATAGTACATGTGAAGTGTCTATTAATTAATTCTTTAAGAGGGATACATTTAATAAAACATGTATGTTAGACATGGTAATTTGATTTTCTTGTTGATATGCCAAAACACAAACATAATCAATAATCTTTAAGGGGGAGATTCAACTAGGAATAAGACTTCCATTCTACCCAAACCAAATGAAATTATTCCATTGAGATATATAAAATAAATTCATGCCTCTAACATTGAACTCTAGGTGCCATCGATGAATGTCTATATAAATTTTATTTTGTCATTTTTCTGCCTTTATGTGATTCTAATTGATTTCTCATTATCAACCATTTATTATATAATTTTATGTCTTAGTAGAATATTCTCACTAAATTAATCCAAACATGTAGGTCTGCTACACCATTTCCCATAAACATATTCATATTGTCCCAATCAGATGCTGGAGTGGAAATTATGGTAATATGAGAATTAAATTAGTGGAATATGGTTGTCACACCCTCTTTTGATTTCCATAGAATATTATCTTGTCATATGTTCTAATGTTTCAATGGTTCTCTATGATTGGCCATAAGATTGAGTATGGTAGGATGTAGTGATTTTTAGTTCATTTTTTAGAGAATGTAAAAGACTTTTCCCAAATATCATGTTGAATCATAGATCTCGATCAAATAAAATCAATATTGGAACTCCATCTAGCCTTACCACCTCATTGATGTATATATATTATATTTAATTAAATTATAAGTCCTTTCTAATTACAAAATTTTGAGATATCTTAGTAATATTTAAAAAACTAACGAATATGGCATTGTTTCCATTGGATGTCATTGGAATTATAGTAAAGGACCACAAAAGGTTTTTCCCACATCCATGTTGGAATAGATAGTGGTTTCATAATCCCATTAGAATTATGTATTCCAACCATCACTTATTGACATTCCTAGAGCTTTTATGTATATTTATCTTTCTCCACATTAATATTGTCCAACCAAAAGTTTTATCAGTGATCAATATAAAATTTGTTCTCCTTGGGTGAATAGATAATGATGAGAAATGTAAAACATTAAAAATCACATTAATTATCTTTTAATTATATGGTCCACATATTTTTTACCCAAGTCTTATAAATGCATCCTCATAAATCAAAAAATATTAGGATTTTCCATTTTTGATAGCTTCTACACTTTTCCTGATTTCAACATCATTTCATTTACAGTCCTCTATTATCTCTATATGGTATTGTTGAAAATTAATTTGATATGAAATTTATGATGTTCATCCCTAAATGATTAAAATTTATATCCCCTACAAATATAAGACAATTGGATCCCTTTATAACCTCATCATTGATAATAATAGAGGAACCATTCTACATTGAATATCTACCACCTTGTTTGACATACTAGGATTGTAGTTTTTTGGAAATTCATAATCATTGATGAACGCTAAAAATATTTAATGGTCAAAATTAAGCTTCTTCTTTTTGAAAAAATATTTGATACTATTTTGATTAGCATACATCTCACAATTATCCCTATAGTTATAATTTCTCCAGACATTCAGTGCAATGATCACATCGGCGAACTCTAGATCAGGAATGGGATGGTATATCTCATGCATTCTTAGATAACCTGAGGGATATTCTATAAATTTATCAGTTTTCATCAACAAGAAAACTATGAATATCATATAATCATCTTTTTACACCAGAAATAGTTCTCCACTTTTTTGTATTTTAGGGGTTGGTGAAGTGATTACCCTCTTTTTGATCTCATTAATTCTATCCTCGCATTCTATTTTCCTAAAAAAAATTACTCCCCTCCTTTTCAAATTGTCCACTAGGTTTGAAAATTGTGTGAAGTTAGTCCCAAATCATTGGAAGCACAAAAATAAACCCATAATGCAATGGATCTCTGTTAAACATGTTGTCCTGAACCATTTATCAATCCACATTTCCTTGGGTAAGTCCAAAGATATTCCTTTCCTAGTGATATCAATCCCCAAGAATATTACATCCCCTCTCCAAAACTCATATTTAATATAAATTTCATAAAGTTTCTCCCCTAGAAAACACATCATCACATTATTCAAATTCTTATCATAAGTCTCTATACTTGTGGTGTAAACTAGAATATCATCGATAAGTACTACCAAAAAAATTTTGACGTAATCTCAAAAGACTCTATTAATTAAATTAATGAATACTTATAGAAAACTACTGATCATTAAGGGAATCATTGTGAACTCATTGTGTCTTTACACTATTCAAAATGTAGTTTCCAGAATATCATTATTCCTCACCATTATTTGATGAATCCTAATTTAAATTCTTATTTAGATAATGAACTATACCCATGTAGTTTATCAAATAATTCCTTTATCTACGGTTGCAGATACTAGTTCTTAATCATGATTATATTGAGCTCACAATAATCAATGAACAAGAATATTAATCTATCCTTTTATCTAAAAAATAAGACTAGTGAACACTATGGTGAATCACTCGTGCATATAAAACCCATCTACAGATTCTCTTGTAACTACTTCTTTAACTCTTCATTCTCAATGGTTGCCATTATATAAGGTGTATTTTATATTGGTAGGGATCCAAGAATATGTTTAATTTCTTTCTGCACCTATCGATCATGAGGAAGGTGGTGAAAGTATTTGTTTAATACATTAGTGCAACCCATAAGAATATGAATATATTTCGGAAGTATCATCTCATTTATCTTAATATGTTGTGGGAATTATGATTTCTCTAAAGGAATCATCATCCACACTTGAAATGATTATTATAAAGTTGTTTTATATTCCACTTTACACTTCTATTGTTATCGAGGATACTCTGAGATGTGAAGAGTGATCCCCCCTTCAAATTAGTTACTATTGGATTTGTATAAATATTGTTAATCCCTGACGAAAATTTCATCACACTCCACAAAACAAAGTATGAAAGTATTTTTTGGGAGGTTATGAACACAAAAATTCACTGGGGAGGATTTAAAGTCCATGGAGTAATAATTTCCCAATTCACCATTCTCACAGATAACTCAACCTCCCTATTTTTAGTTGGTGTTTGAATAATTATACTATTTTGGCATGATATGATAGAATGTGAAGACACCGAATCAAATAATACATTATCTATTTTTCAATTAATATATATCATACCTATCACCACATTGTTTTCTGAATCTACCTCAATGGTAGTGATATAAAAATACCTTTCTTGTTTCCATGGAGGTTTTTGTTGATTTCCTCTAAAAATCCTTGTATACAGTAATTTTTTTTCATAACTCCAATGTTACATGCAGTTGTCACACTAATCTATATGGTGATTTTTGACCTAAAACATCCTTCATTTTTCCTCATTAGTAGGTTTATTCATATCCCACTAGTAATTTTTATCAAGATGTCCCATTATTCACCATTTTAAGTAATTTATACAACCTTTTAGATGGTTCCAAGGAATATTATACCAACAATTATGTCATGGGGATGATTGATATTCATTCCATAATGGGGTTTATTTTCCAATCCATCCATATTTGACATCATTTTACATATTTTTTTACCAGTACCACATAGACATTGAGAGTCTCTGATCTCCATTTCATCCTTGAGGGCACAAAAGTCAATCTATTCATAACTATCATAGTTTCAAATATCCAAAATATTCTTTTGAATTGGATTTAATCCACAAATTAATTTATCTAACTTTCATTCAGTGTTCATCATAGAGTTGGAGGTGTATCTTGCAATACTTTTAATTTTTTATTCAATCCCCCAATGGACGCATCTTCCTTCTTCTTAATTTCATGGATCTCAATTTCTATATTTAGATGGAGTGTTCGAGAAAAATATTTATTGAAAAAAAATTTCTTCATTTCCTCATAATACATAGAATCAAATTACTCAAAGGAAATCATATTATTGAATAGTGACCACCACCGATCAACTTCCCCATAAAAATGATAGACCACCAGCATGGCTTTCTCTTTTCAGAGAACTAATAGACTAATAAAGTCATTTAAATGGTTCTAATACACTACTCTATGAGGAGGGGATCAGAAGTTACACTAAATATGGGAGGCATTTTATTTATGGAGGATTCATTATAAACATTCTCTATTCTGGTAGGTGAAGGGTGTTATACAATATTTATTTTCTTATTCATAACATGATCCAACTGAGAAACTACAATCATTAGGTTGAGAACACCTTTTCTTATCATATTTGTCATGTAATTAGATAAATCATCACTTTTCCTCTAATGTTGATTACTTTCACATGTTCTTCTATTTACTATCATTCAATATGAAAAATCATGTACAATTCGGGGGTTTGAATACATAAGCAATAAGAAAAAAATATAAAGCTTTAATAATTAAAGGATAAACTCATAAAGGGAAAGAATATCCTCACTTGGGAATCCTTAGGATTAAATCTAGGTTTTTCATTGTATATTTCCTAGCATATATTTATATGGGATATTTTTTCCTTTATAAATGGTTCATGATATGATTAAGAATATACATATGTATACACAGTTAGTGTGTCAAACTAGGAGTTCATCATGTCTTTTTGTCTTAAACCATTTACCATTAGAGTCTAGATGAAATTTTTGATTTTCGTTTTACCCACAAAAAATATGCGATAGATCTACATCCACTTATTCTTACGTAGACATGGATGTATTTTCTTGATAAATCACCTACTATGTATATACCACAATTTAGCGATGTTTTTTTATTCTTAGATAGTCCATTAAGTTTCTAAATAATGTTATATATTCCAAGCCTCAAAAAATAACAAGACCATGCTATGATAGAAACTATAGTGACCCTATCCTTTTACAATATCATTAATAGATTTTAACCATAAAAAAATATCATTTTACAATCCATGGATCGTAATGTTTTGTGTCTTGGAATAATAGGTAAATAAAACAAAAATCACGGGACTAAATTATTCATTCCATTATTTAATATTCATAACGTGCCCATAACATTCAATGTTCTATGAAATATTCATAGTATAACATGGGGATATAATGAAAAAAGGGATGAGTTAAAAATCCCAGTATGTGAATAATTATAAGTACAATGAATTTGAACATTCGTTAAAAGGCATGGCATAATTATATAAAACAACATTGAATATGTGGAATCATTACATATAGAAATAGGATCATATAAACATTGATCCATAGTAATGCTAGAGAAATATAAAACATAACTTTAAAAAGATTAATATATCATTAAACATAGATGAGAACAAGTCAAGGATAACAACTTCTACCATTCCAGATGGTAGCATGAGTCAGGGATAACAACCAAGACTCTTTCAGATAACATTTAATGAGAATAAACATTACCCAATTAATTGGAGTTAAGTCATGAATCATTCATCGTAACATGTTCATGAATAATTTTTCCACATAAATAATCATATATAACAAATCATACAAAATATAATGGTAGCCATGGAATGAGATTGTTATTATAATTCGGTCATAAAGCATAATAAATGGTGGTATCATACACGAATCCATAAAAGAAACAAATTATAACAAAAATGTACATTAATAAGGTAAAATGGGAATATATCATGGTATGTGATGTAAAAATATAATTCATATCATTTAAAAATAGTATTTAATAAATTTTATCATTAAAACATTTTAATGCACTTTTGAAGAAAAAACAAAAGAGAATTTAAAACTGAAAAGAGAATAATTTTTTATAAAAAACCTTATGTTAACTAAGAGGGTTTTCATAATAAATATAATAATTTTTTAAAATTAAAGGTGGATTAAAAAAGATGATATTGTGTAGTTGGAATTGGGTAAGAATTTTGGAAGTTCCATTATACAGGTATGCTTATCAGGAAGTGTTGAGGAGGGAACCACTTAAAAACATTTATATACCTAAAATATAATGATTAATGAACCTTGTTACATGATTTTAGGGCATGTGAAATACATTTATAATGTACATGAATGCAGAAAATAACATCATTCTAGTAAAATAATGATAGATTTAGCCGAAGGAATAATGGATGTTCAGGTTGAATCCCTTACCCAATGTCTGATGGTGTCCATCACTTGATCATAATGTCCTGGAAAACCATTTTATATTGATTACTTATAATTTCATGAACACAATTTTCATTTAATTGTTTGTTTATAACCTTATTATGTTCATTCATGACCTTTTTTATTTGTTAGGAGTTTCAATTTCATTGTTTGGGAGCGTTTGATTCCTTGGTTCTCCAGATTGGTTTTATTATATACATGTATCTATAAACATGTAAAATGATAATGGTTTTATATAATTTAATTTTTATGTTATTATTTATCATCCATACAATTACATTTTAAGAAAACTTTTATGGTTATTTTGAGGTAATATGAAGAGTTATTTAGTTCATTAATTATAGCTGTTTTGGTTAATTGGCAGTTTTTTATGTCAACGAATGAGTTTTTCTTTGAAAATTAATATATTGTCTAAAAAATTATATATAACCTCAAATATATTATAATATAAATATTACAATCTTTTTCAACCAACCAAATTGTTTTATGACCAGAATCAATGATATTAATATAAATTTAAACCCCATCCTCCTTGAATGTTAGAAATTAACAAATCTCAAATGACTTGTACATTTCTTGTATAAAAGGAGGGAAAGGGAGAAATGATGAAAAATTATTACAATATTGTATAAAAATTACATTATATGTAATTTACTAATTTTTTCATAACATTAGGATGAAATTAGGGGAGAAAAATTAAAAGGAATAAAGGAACCTGAATGATAAAAAAATAAATGAAAAGTAGAATTTACCTCTTGAAAATATATTCCTTTATAACCTCGTTATAGAATAGGTGTTCAACTTTTGAAGAGACAAAGGGATGTTGTACGTGGGAGATGGGATTAGGAAGTGATTTTAGAAAAATTTAGTCTGTAAACACATATTGAGAGGTATGTTGAGAGGAGGTGAATATGGGTGGTATTTATAGTGGAGAGGATGGGATACAAATTACATTAATAATTAGTTTAATATTTTGGATCAATACTATGAATAACTTTGATGATTATGGCCAAAAATAGTAAAGAGTGCATCTGAGTTTAAACCAATGGCCATTAACTTAATCGATGGCATAGGGATGATGCATAAATTAATTTATTTAGAATTAATCATAAATTATCATATATTATTATTAACCAAAAAATAATTTATTTTAGATATATCCAAAAAATCACCTGAACCATTTTTTGATATATATAATTCAAAAAATATCTCCAATTTATGATTTTATTTCTAGATATGGGTAATTTTATTTTTAATTAAAACTACTTTACTAACACATTGAAAAATTAACTTATATCTCATTAATTAAACATAAAATTATAAGTCATCAAAATAATTATTTGTTGTTTAATTTAATGAAAATATATTTTATTTTAAATTATTACATTAATCGTAAAATTGTAAATTAATAAATATTAAGTATAAAAAATAACTACACTTAATTGAAATTTTTACATTATATACTTACATATACTATGATATCATTATATCATATTTTCACTTATAACATCAATAAATTTTGTTTATAGATTAATATGATAGGTTACTATTTATTTATTTAGTTTACTATTTTTATGGGTCACATTATTATTCTAATGGTCAATCTAGAATTCTATATGAATAAATTCCTTTACTTCTAGAGATATCTTTTGTTTTTCACATTCATTATTTTTATTTTTTATTGTATTCTAAATGTAATTGTATATGATTAAACTATAAGACATATTTATATAAATGAAATTCAATAATAAAACATTGGTTCATTATAAAACATATTTATGGAGAAGATACACCTCTATTCTCAATATATCAATAAAATATTCGATATAACTTAGTTCTATTTTATCTAATTTATATGAGAATTTATATTCCATAGAAAGATATAACATATGGTATGATTTATTTTCCTTTGACTCAAGTATAATATACTGGTTCATGGAGGAAATATCAATACTATAATTGATTGATTAGAAAAATGTTTGGATTTTCATATTTTGAGAAAATAAAATTGGTGATTTAAGTGTATTTAATAATTAAAATAGTTATAGACCTAGTATACTCTAGGTAAATATTACTAATTTGAAACTACTAGATGTGAAGATTATTTATCTGGATTCACCTAAATCAGTACATATATTATTTTTAATGGATATCAATTTTCATATCATATATATTTTCCACATTGAATGATCTTTCCTCAACCAATACCATTTTTTGATATACCTCCAAATTGATCAATGGAACTATGTTTTATTTTACTTCCCAAGCAATAGACATTGGGATGATACTATATGCATGTGGTATGTGATCCTTGAAATATATTAACACTAATGATTCAATGGGTGTATTCTAATATGATTAAATTATGATAAAAATATTTTGTTAATGAATGAAAACTTGTATTCTATTGGCTTGTTACAATCTGGAGGAAGCCAAGGTTGCGATTAACTAAAATTATATGGCACTTCATGGTTGATGGGATGATGATATTGAACAAATAATTGTGATTATATGAAATTACACACAGGAGAAACATCATTAGGTATAAATTATTTCTATTGAAAGGAATACAGTTTTTTGGTAATGGCACTGAGAAAGAAAATATACCATAATTAGTGGATGCATTGGGGAATTGAATATTATAATAAATTGGATCATTCTCATTGTATATGGTATATACCCTAGTGATGATGTGGTTGTGTGTGAGATTTTATAGGATCACATGAATTTATTATTGTGTATAACTTTGTAGAACTCAAACAAGGGATATCCCATGGAGGATTTAAATGAAACATTCTTTTTCAATGTTTTAAGGACAGTTAATGATATTTATAATGACTATCTAAGAGGTATTTTAGATGAAATTGTGATTCAAGGGGTAGTTCAAAATCATTTATCAGGATGTTTTTCTAGCCTAGAATAATTACACATATCCATCTATAATATCATTGGAGATTTCTAATGATATATGATAGATGTTGTGTATAAGTTCATAATTGGGGGAACTATTCCATGGAATTATTTTTTATAAAATATGGTCTTAATCCATATGTATAATAACCCATCAAAAATCAACCATCCTAGGCTTAATTCATTGTGAAACATTAAATTAATGTTTTTCTATGAATAATATCTAATAAACATTTTAATATAATTTCAAATATATGTTGGGGGACAAAAATTATTTCATTAAGGGAATAAGACTATAAGGGATGATTGGAATAGCTCAAAAAATGGTTATGTATCTAAATAAAAAATAGTTGTGTATAATATGATGGTGAAAATTACAAAAGATAAGAAATATGATAGGATATGATAGAGAATAATTATATGGATCATGATAAATTTTGGGATTCTCAAAGTGGGCCTATGATCTACAATATTGCAGTAGACTATCACAATGGGTATCAATTTATATCAAAATAATGAAATTAATATTTTTTAGGACTATGTGTGGGATTTCTCAAGGATATACTCAATCACAAATTATTTTTATTATGGAATACTTTTTGATACCTAGTGACATTAATTAAGTTATTTTTATAGAAATTGATTATCTATTTATTGGAGAGCTCTTATTTATGGGGATTTCAGTCCTATTTTTTCCAATGTTATTATTTTCTTCCTAAATGGATGGAAAACATCAACTAAAAAATATAAGAAAATAATCTAGGATATTTGTAGGATGATTTGAAAACAGATAAACTATAAGAAAAGCATCATATATATAATAAAATTTTCTACGGTAGTTAATTTAAAAAAAATAAGGATTTTTCTATCTAACGAAATAATATATTACCTATTAATTATATTGGAACTATATTTTCCTCTATAGGAACATGCATTTAACAAATAAATAGTATGTTAAATCACATTTCATTATCTATCTGCTATTGAAGATGATATTTTCTATCATTTAGTTAGAGGATAACATTTGTTTATAATGTGATCATCTCTATAACTATATACATCATCCCCATAGTGAGGGTCTGTAAAGTTGTTATTAAAGGGAAAATTTTCATAATGAACAAGTACATATGGAAGTGTCAAATGGTAGGTAGAAATAACTTTTCTAGTATGTAAATATGGAAAAACCCTTTGAAGAGTTTTATTTAAAAATAATGAATATCGAAAATATTATGCATGGATTGATAGAAAAACTATAATGAGAGACATTATATAGGAAGAAACTCTTTGTAATTTTATGAATTATATTATAAAAATTAAATTACTATCTCTATTAATAATAACAGTGTTATATTATCTTTAAATAGTTTGATACTAATATGTCTTCATTTTAGTGGGATTAGTCATGTTGGATCATGAGGAAAAGGGATCTATATATCATGTTACAAAAATTTTTTGTGTTACCTATTTTGTGAAAACAACGGTATTTTTAAATATAAATCTATTATTTAAATTTTTAATATTAATTATTATAATTTTTGCATTCACATTCATTACAATAATTTTACATGATTTCTAAAATCAAAACCAAAGTTGTTTAATTATAATTGAATTATTTTTGAAATATTATATGGTTTTATAAATAAAATAAATTTCTAAAATGTTGAAATTTAATTTGATAAAATAGGGTCCATCTTTGTTATTATCACATCATATGATCTAAGGTTCCTTATTTTAATTTTTTTTAAATATTGGGTATTAATGAATACTGAAAAATATATATTTTTAGAAAAATAATAATTTCATGTAATATTTTTGAGAATAACTATTCTATTTATGATTTGTTTTTATGTTAAATTATTACAATTATACGAATGATATTCCAATAAATTATATATAATTCATTATTTAACTTATATTTGATAGAAAAACGTTTTTCATCTTGAAAACACATTTTTCATGAGATGTGTGTTTCGATGGGTTCTATGAACATATATTAAATTTAATTTACTCTACTTGTAAAAAATTAAACGTAAAAAATAAATTTCATATTTTTAATTTGGTCTTCAAATTTTATGATGTATTTCATTTTTTTGGTTCATAGTGTACAGTTACCACTGTCAATTGTTGTCAACTCGAGAACGAGAAAAACAAGTTATTTATGGATAAAACATATAGATAAGATCAAAAAATCAATTTTTTAAAATATTAATATATTTTATTATATAAAACTTTATAATAATTTAATATATATTGTAAATATTTAGTGATATGTTCATATAAAAATTATATTAATTTATAACGTTGAAAAATTACAAGAGTGGCATTATCCATAATTATATAATAGAACCCATATCCCATATTAAACCCTAAATTGGAGCCATTATTTCTTATCTAATTCATGCCAAAATATCTTATCAAAATACATACCAATTTATTATAGGTTCTAATTTTGTTTTCAAATGACTTACTTTGATTACATAAGGATTATAGTAAGGGAGGTATTCTAACGAAAATTTATAATTATTAATAGAGTGTTTTCATTTTTAAATATTCATACCCGTCCTTATATAATTTTATAAACATGATGATATAATGACATTATTTTCTTAAATGTACATAAATATTATTATTCTAATGATAAATTTCATTTTCATCTCCTCTCCCATCCTATCGATAATGAATTCATCGATTGGGATTACATGGGGACTATATTGTCCCTAATGAGATGTGTTTCTATTTTCATCATCTCCTCACACAAATGTTATTAAAATGAATTTAATTAATTAATAAACTCCTAATAATATGATTATTTGTCAACAATTATTATAAATTTCTAACTAATTTCCATCTCATTAGTGGGAAAATTAGAAAATCACTCAAGTGTATCAGTGAACTATCACATGTATAATGTAATGTTATTCATTTTTCTTGTTCTCATATCAAAGATGGTGATATAATTTTATTTATTGTATTGAATTGATAAATATTTATTGTTTCATATTTTTGATATTTGGGAACAAATAAATACATTTTCCATATTCAACTTATAAAATGTTTTTTAGGAATATAAGGTTTACATCCACCAAAATTATGGCATTTATACAACCTATTTAGTTACTACATAATAATAGTTAATAAATAAAATAAAAGAGTTAATAACATGAAAGTAAATATGAATTTTGTTTTTGATAATGTAAATAATTAATACATATTCATTAAATAAAAATTAATGTATGTATGTGATGAATAGTAAGCAATGTAATGGATTTTTATTTAAAATTTTATATTTAATATTTCAAATATTTTCATATATTTTCCACCATATCCATGCACATTAATAATTTTTAGTTAGGTTATTAATATACCAAAATTTATGACTAATTATATTTTAATAAATAACATTCGACTATATTAAGAATGTATTAAATATATCTCTTTTTAATAATTTTGATATATGTTTTTTATTACATTATCACAAAAGTGTGGAAGTGATCATTAATTAATAATTACATTTTGAGTAAAATTTATAACATTTATAAGAAATATTCATTAATAAAATACATGTAAAATATTACATGGTTTTTAAAATAATTTCATATTTACTATTCTTAAAATATTATATTATATATATCCAATGTGAAAGTAGTTATTTCCAAATTATTAAATTATCTTCAAAATAAATTTTGCATATTTGTTAAAAAGAACAATTTAGGATAAAATATGATTGAAATGAAATATTAAATGATTTATATATATGTTATATTACTTTTATATATTTCATAATTATGGATGGGCCATATATAGAGATTATAGTGTATTAGTAAATGATATAGTTCACTATGGAATATATGTTAAAATTAACCAAGGAGGTTATTACATTGGTAAGAGTGATAGTTTGAGTGATATAAAGATGAAATCATGATGTACATAAATAGATATACTATTTTTTAAAATATGAATTCATGGAATTATTATTATTTCATATGTTATGACAATGATATTATATTAAAATTAAATTGGATGCCCCTTTTTAACGGTGAGAAATATTTTTTCCAAGAAATAATGTTTTCATGAGTACTCATGATTTACATTAATCATTCAAGATTATAATTTTTCTATTAATATTTTTATTAAATATTTTATTAATATTTATAGAATGTGATGTTGATATCATAACTGATTAAATGATCATTTTTGTAACAGACCAATATATCATAGTATCTTATTTTGATTAAAGTAATTCAATAGATTTTTCTATATGTAACATCGAGCTCGAGTGCATCATGACATTCCAAACTAGCCGTTCAAAAAGTGGGTTTGAAATCGTTTTAACTTCATATTGAGTTTTATATAATTCATATAATTTTAACATCCATATTATTGGTTTCCTAGAAATAATATAGGAACAAATTCAAATTTTTCAGATAAAATAATTAATTTTAAAAGATGAAATTTTACCACCTTTTAATAGAGAACCCTTTTTAAATCACATATTTTAACACTTTTATATATTAAATTTGAAAAAATGAAATTCTTATATAGAATTAAGACATAAAACCTTAGTTTAGATAATGTTTTGGTGTTTTTATGATAACATTACTATTTTTATGAATAGTGAAAGATAATAAATTTTAATTTAATAGATCTTTATTAATAAAAATAAATTATAGTGTTAAATTATACATTTGAAGGATTTTTAATTAAAATTGGATTATATTTTTATCATATTATAACGCCCCAACCCCAGTTACCCAGAGTCGGTGCATTATTACATAACATTGGCATGATCACAAAAGATCAAGTCCTGAAAGACCGATTAGATTCGTATCCTTAGAAGTACTAGATACATTCATAAAGTTTGTATTACATCATAAAATGGAAAAATATAACAACATTGTTTCCATAGACAACACTGAGATCTCATATACCATCACTACAAATCTGCCATTATATACTTCTTCACATCCTGGGAAAAATAAAACATAGAAAGGGGTGAGCTCAAATGTTTAATAAGTATCACAATATAGCGAAAAATTCCATAAATAAGCGTAAACATTTAATGAAATGTATAAAACAAAAAAAATCTTTTTAAACATAAACATCATCATAATATGGAAAATATCAATCAAAATATTTTCATTTACTTACTGACATGGATATTCTACTAGTCGAATAATCAAATGCAATATCAACTACCACTTTTTTAATGATAGAATGCACAATGCCATAATTTCATAACCACATAGTCCAGGACTTGGGCCAAGACTACAAATAAGATTTTTTCATGACCTTGTGCCAAAACAGTAGTTTGTCTCATAAGACCTATCGATGCATCGAGGTGCTACATCGGGATTCACCCGTCACTTACTAAGTCCAATGCATTTCTCATATGAAAAGGATTAAACATAACATAACCATTCGTATTAAAATTGGCATAAAAATATCAATAATTTATCCATAATCCATGATTGGTATGAAATAAAACATCCACAGTCAAACAGATCACAAATCATTCAATACAATATGAAGGTTTTGTAACATAATAAATCAACGTCAAAAAAACTCAAAATCAATCAATAGATGTTGTCATAGATGAAATCAAAACCTTTTTAGAGAGAGATATATATATATATATTTATATTGAAATCATTTAAAATTAACATAAATATAGAAGAAAACATATATATTTGAAAATAATCATATAATCATGTAAGGGAAGCTTCAACGATGTTATAATGACAGAAAATAGCCGCACCCATCGTATATGTAAAAAAACATTATTACCTTAATTTTGTCAAAACGGTCTTAAGGTACCTTCTTTGGAAAACGACAGAAATATTTCCTTCCAAACATTTTATAAAAAGTATAATAATTTTTTAAATGACTTTAACCAATAGTCTAGTAAATAAAAAAATTGATTTGTAATACATTTTTAAGAATCATGGATGTGGATGGTAAATAGGTCCTAGTAGATATTTACGTAAAAATAACATCTGATAATAAAGAGATTGTAAAATTAACCATTACCATGTAATTTTCATTGGTAAATGGTATGTTAACCTTATGTATAATGTTTAAATAACTATTAATAAATTATACAATAATCATATACATCAATATGATTTCATATGTGATCTTTTAACATTGATTTGATAATAATATCTTAGTATTATTTGTGTTTCGGGTGTTAACTGATTAATTTTCCTTTAAATTATTTGTTTCAATATTAATGTTTGTTAGGGATGGGATATATCATATTTATATTCATATTGATCTTATGTCTTCAAAACAAATTTTTAATTATCTAATGGAAATTATTCTTGAATGGATACGATGGGGAATGAATCTCATCACGTTCATGGAGACAGTAATCTGTACAAACGCAAATGAGAAAATATGATTTTTCGATATTAAAATAATATATAATTGGATGTTATATCATATATACAGATTCATTATCATTTATATTTATTATTTACAACAATTAACCATCCTTATTATACCCATCAAAATAATAATGTATTGAATAACAATTACACCACGACGTAGAGATGGTAAGTTGTACGTACACACGTATGGTGACATGTCATTCAAATGATGGATAAAATAATGAACCTGGTTGTACCATATTTATAATAACATCACAGTATATAGAAGATATGTGAGATATTATTTTAGAATAGAAATAAAAAATAAAGAGGAAGTGGAAAAAGAATGGAACTTGAAAGAGGTGATGAAATATTTATCTCTTCTCCAGGTTCTTCGTTTTGATTAGATAAAAAGGGCTCTTTATGTTGGATTTCTGACTAATGGAATATCTCTAAGATAAAGTGAGGACAGTTGAAAGGGTATTTGGGAAGGGTTTTGATGATAGAAATGTCTTTGAAGGTGTGAATTAAAGAGAAGGGGATTGCCTTTTTATTATAGGTGTTAGGGGAATGTTAGGAAAAGCTAGAAATATTATTTTATAATAACAACTTTTTCCATTTCTAATTGCTCAAAATTGAATTATTTAAATGAGAAGGTGGTTATGGGTAGAATAACACTCAACCAATAGGTTTTAGACAGATTTGGGTCACTATATTAAATTTATCTTTTAGATTTAAATCTTAGTTTAATAGTCTGAAATTATCCATCTCTCTTTGTATTTTTATATTATTTGGTTAATAAACATTCAATAAAATCCAAGAGAACCCCATGTGGTTTATTAATGATACAAATATCATTATATATGTCGTTGGGAGAAACATTAGTTTTTTATGAATAGAATACAAATTAATTATATAAAATTTGTTTTTAAAACTCTTTTATGTCAATTTTGAAAATATTTGATGTTTTGTTTCTTCTAAATTCATAACAGAATTATCACATCAAAAAAAATCATTTTACCCACCCTAACATGTAATTTTAACATAGAAAATTATTGGAATCCTTAAAAATTCTGAAATTATATTTATATTTACATTTATAATATTAATTATTTTAATATTTCATTAATTAGGTAATTACTACAGCATCTTTGTGTCACAAATAAGTTAAATTATTTTTTGTCTAAAAAATATAAATATAATAACATTATGTAGGAAATATTTCTATCATAATAATGAATATTTATAGTATAATTTATCTTATGTGTAGCTTTATATTAAAAATGGTTTAGTTATTAAACATTGAATTTAACAATTTTATGTTTTCTTTCAATTAAATAATAATAAATGCTTAATCTAATACAAGTGGATATAAAGGATAATATTATATTACTAAGGTTTTTTTGGTCGAATAATATTTATCTAATATAATTCAGACATGTTTTAGGATAATAATAATAATAATATCATTTTTACCCTTAATTACCTAATTTACATTTAACCGTGGTAATTAAAATTTAAAAAAGTTAATATTCTCCTGAAATTATTTTCATCTTATTGAAAAAAATATTACATACTAATATCAACCGTGTCTCTCAGATTTTATAAATTCAACTCACAGAAGCAGTAAAATTACGTTTTATATAAACGTGAAAATGCTCCTAGGAGGTGGGTTAAAGACGGTGAAAAGTTCAATAAAAGTTTATATATATAATATTATTAAAAAATTAAATCCAACAAATTACAATAAAAATATATTGGTAATATGTATTTATTTTTACCTAATATAAATATAAATATAATTAATTAATTATTTTATTAAAAATTCTGTTTTAAACTATAACTGAGTGTTTTTAACTATTCATCAAAATTGAATGTTTTTAGAAAAATACCACAAATTCACCATAATATAATTTCGATATTCTAAATCCAAAAAATGAAGTCCATTTTGAAAGGTAAAATTTATAATATTTCATAATGTGGGTATTACTATTCTTAATGGCTAGTTGGATTGGTTGTGGTGTTTTAGAAGTCAAAGTTGCATACAACACACGCTACTATATTATTCAATGAGAAGCGTACCGTGGAATCTTGGGATGTTACATTCTCCCATTATTAAAATAATTTTTTCCTCAAAATTTCTAGAATGTTACTTCATAAAAAGACTCGGTTGGTTCTTCATCATATGTTCCTTGGGTTCCCATGTTGCCTCTTCCATATTAAGGTTTCTCCATAGAACTTTTACCAGACGAGTCATCCAGTTTCTCAGCACTTGTTCTCCTGTATGAAGAATCGTGGCATGCTCTTCCCAATAAGACAGATCGGATTCCTATTATAATTTCTTTGAGGTGAGTGCATGTGTTGGTTCATGAATGTATTCTCTGAAAAGTGATACATGGAATACATCTTGAACATTAGAGAGACTTGGAGGCACTACCAAACGTTATGCTACAACCCCAAATTGTTCAAGAATTTCGAAAGGATTGATGTAGCTAGGACTCAATTTACCCTTCTTATCGAAGTGTATAACATGATTCTAGGGAGATACCTTCAAGAAAACATGATCGCCTATCGGAAATTACAAATACTTCCTTTAGTTATCAACATTTCACTTCTTCCTACATTGAGCTTCATTGATGTTGTTTTGGATTACCTTCACCTTTTCCATTGTTTTCTCCACATGGTCTGGGACAATGAGTTTTCTTTCACCAACATCATCCCAACAGGTTGGCGTGCGACATCTCTTTCCATATAGTCTTCATATGGTGCCGTCAGAATACTTGAATGGAAGCTATTGATATAGGAAAATTCAAACGGTGAATAACAGTGATCCCAAATACCTTGAAATTCAACTGATCATGATCTCAACATGTCTTCTAAGGTGTGAATAACCCGTTCTTATTATCCATCTGTTTGGTATAGGTAGTCAGTACACACACGAAGTTCAATATCCAGTTCTTTCTGAAGACTTTTTCAGAATCTCGATGTAAACAAAGAATAACGATAAAAAACAATCGATAGTGGTACACCATAAATTCTGACAACTTCAATAACATATGGTCTTTCTAAATGGTCAAGTGGTAAATCTTCTAATTCGGCATGAAAATGTGCTGACTTTGTAAGACGATCAACAATGACCCATATTGTGTCGTTCCTTCTAGGAGTCTTTGGTAGTCCCATGAAAAATTCCGTCAAAATATTATACCATTTCCACTCAGTTATGGGAAGAGGTTGCATGGATCCTACAAGATGTTTCCTTCTAGATTTCACTTATTGACAAACCATACATCTTGACACAAAATCAGAAATCTCTCTCTTCATGTTCTCCCACAAAAAATGATCCTTCAAACATCTATACATATTGGTGTTACCAGGGTGTATTGAGAAATATTAACATTGAGCATCATCAAATAATTCTCTTTTTATATCAGTTATATCGGGAACAAAAAGACTCTTCCCAAATTTCAAAATTCCATCTTCATATAATAAGTCAATCACTCTCCCATCATTCACATCATTAATCTTCTTTTGAAACACTTCATCATTATTCTGATAACTCCTTATCCTTTCTAGTAACGATGGTTTGGATACCATTTCAAAATTTATTGATGTCACCATCCATTTTGATTCCCATATACATCTTTACAAGATTCATGTTTTTAGGATCCTTTTCAACTATCATCTTGTTAAAAACACCATGTTCCTTTCTACTCAAAGCATCTTCCACCTTATTTTCCTTCCCAAGGTGGTAGTTTATCATGAAATCATAATCCTTGAGTAGTTCAAGCCATCTCCATTGCCTCATGTTGAGTTTTTTCTATGAAAAAATATACTTCAAACACTTGTGATCAGCATAAATCTCACATTTATCACTATAGTGATAGTGTCTCCATATATTCATAGCAATGATTACTGTAGCTAACTCAATATCTTGATTAGGATAGTTTTATAGTCAATTTTTAGCTATCGTGGTGCATAGGAATAACCCTATCATTCTGCATAATGACACAACCATGTCATTTCATTTAAGAATCACTATAAATAACAAACCCATAATTCCCCAATGATAGATTCAATATAAGAGCATTGACTAATCTTCTCCTAAATTTTTAAAAACATTATTCGCACTCTTTTTTCCAAACAAATTTAACCCCTTTTCGTGTGAAATTTTTTAATGGGTTATCCAACTGGAAAAAATCATGGATGATACATGGATAATAACCTGCTAAACCAATAAAACTATGTACCTTTGTTATACTCGTCGATGCTGGAAACTCTTGGATTTCCTTGGTCTTATAAGGATCAATCGAGACTCCATCCTTAGAGACAATATGTCCAAGAATGGTAATATCCTAATTCTAGAATTCACACTTGCTAAAAATCACATATAATTCATTTCTTCTAAGAGTCTCGAGGATAATGTGCAAGTGATTTTAATGATCTTCGTATCTGTTGGAGTATACCATGATATCATCAATACATACCACTATAAATTCATCAAGATATTCCCTGAAAACTCTATTCCTTAGATCCATGATAACAGAGGGTTCCTTATTCAATCCAAAAGAAATTAGTGTAAACACATAATGCCCACACCTGGTTCAAAATGCTATTTTCATAATGTTTTATTTCTTCACACATAACTGATGTTTTCCAGACCAAATGTCAATCTTTTAAATGTGTTGATCTACATGAATATGCTCGAATAAACCATCAATTCGAGTTAAGGGATACTTGTTATTTGTTGTTATAGAATTGATCTCTCTGTAATCAATGCACAACATCATCGATCTATCTTTCTTCATTACAGAATGGCCATGGGCTCCCCATGGAGAAAAACTAAGGCGAATAAAATTATTATGACTAAATTATTATAATTTTTCTTTAGGTCCACTAATTCCATAGTTGCAATTCTATATGGGGTCTTTAATATGGGCTTTGATCTAGGTATTAAATCAATGGAAAAATCATTTTCTCTATATGGAGGATGTCCAGGTAAATCTTTTGGAAACACATCAACATATTCTATTACAATAGGTACATCCACTATTTTAACATTCATTCCCCCCCCATAGTTATTTCATTACCTTCCTACCCAATAATTGAATTTAGTTGAGCTACTGGGGGTGGCTATAGATAAAAATTCGGTGGTGATGACTCTGATCTAAAGATATGGAGTTCTTTATCATCATCACCAAAGATAGTAACCTTTTTCTTCTTACAATAATTTTTTGCATCATGGTCCGAAAAAAAATCCATACCGAGGATTATATAAAATTAAATCATGGGTATGATGACAAGATCAGCAGATAAAAAAATTTATATGCACTAATGGGGACTGATTCACAAAACATTATTGCAATGATAAATCCATTAAGAGTATTGACAAAAAACACTCTTGTTAAATCAAATTTGAAATATCTAATTTTCATAGAAAACTGTGAAGATATGAATTAATGAGATGATCCAGAATCAAATCAAATATTGGCTAAATATGAAGAAACCATTAAATTACCTGCCACTATGTCTTTTGGAGATTCAACCTCACAAGTAGTGATAGTATAAGATTAGCCTTCATCTCTTGTCCTTTTCTGAGGTATGTTCCCCTAACGCTTAGGTCATTCATTTGCATAATTCCCCCTTTCTCTACAATTGAACCATTCAATATCAACAGCCTCTTTCTTCCCCTTTCAATCACGAGAATTGTGGTCTTTTTCACCACACTTGTAACAGACACACATTCCCTTTAGGAATGTACCATTGTGGTTATTCCCACATTTACTAAAGGATGGATTTTCAAATTTTCCCTTATTAACTATATTTCCATTTCCAGAGTGTTCAGTAGATCTCCTCTTCTCTTTCTTTGCTTTAATGTTGTCAGACTTAGATAATTCCTTTTCTATATTAATAGCACATGAAATAGTATCTTCATATATCAAGAAGGATTGTGAGACAAATAATCAACATAGAAATTGTTTTAACCAATCAATGAAATAATCCATCGTACATATTGTGTTACGTGTATAATGTGTATCATTCCTCACTGACCTTGTAATGTTAGCTTCTTACTTTGCAACATTCTCAACCTCCTTTTGCATTAGACTCAGAAATTACCTTTCCATATCTTCTCGATGGTCATGAAGAAACTAATTTTCTGAGAAAATTTCATTAAACACTATCCATTCCATATTTGATACTTCATATTCTTCCTTTGTTTTTTGAATCAATGACCACCATTGATCAGAATCTCCAGTGAGGCGGTAAACTACCATGAAAATTTTTTCCCTTTCGCTACTCCCCAAGTCATGGATTTTTTTATCTAAGGAATTTATCTATTGCTCAGCTACTAGTGGACTTGTACCCCCATTGAATGATGGTGGTTGTTCACTCATGAAGTGATATAACATTGATCCTCCACACTGCAGATCAGGGTGCTCCATACGGGTAATGTTATTATTCATAAGGTGAGTGAGTTGTCCCAGTATGATGATTAGATGATCAGCACAATTTTCATCACCATCTACACTATATTTATCTTGATCAAGATAGAAATCCCAAAATGGAGTTTGTGCATTGATAGATTTTCCATTCCATCCACTAGGGGACATTTCTGAACAATTGTATAAACTAGATTAGTTTATGAATCGAAATACGTAATTCCAAACTTGTAAAATACTAAAAGTAAATTTGGTAGTTTTTGGATATAATCCATACACATAAAAAATTTCCATGAGGATGTATATACACATAAACCCTTAATAATGGTTTGTAATGAAAATGAGAATTATCCCAATAATATCCACTAGGAGTGTCATAGCCAAGAGTGAACCAAGGCCCGTTTTATTGAACGAGTTTCCGTTGGAGTCTAGCACAAAGCAGTCTTTTCGGGTATTATCCCTAGGTACATCTGTGCTAGAGCCACCTCTACCTTCTCGTATCCAAGCAGTGAAGTATTTTTTGAATACTAAATAATTCCCTATAATTCCAAAATTATAGGAAGTTCTAATATACTAATCCTCAAATTCTATCTTATGGCTATGTTCTCAAATGAGAGATTATTTAAATCTAGATTCCAAGGTGTATACTAAACTTCTCCAATATCAACTTTAACGCCCTGACCCAAGTTACCCAGAGTCTATGCATTATAACAAAACATTGTCAAGATCACGAAAGGTCATGTATTGAATGACTGAATAGTTTAGTACTCTTGAAATAACTAGATACATTCACAAGTTTTACATTATATCATAAAATGGAAAACTACAACAATATTGTTTCCATAGAAAACACTGATATCCCATAGACTATCCATGTAGGTCAGTCCTAATATACTTCTTCCCATCATGGGAGAAATAAAATATTGAAATGGATGATCTCAAATGCTCAGTAAGGATAAAAATATTGTGGAAAATTTCATAAATAAGCACAAACATTAATGTCAATGTATAAAACTAAAAAAATACTTTTCAACATAAACATCATCAAAATATGGAAAATTTAAATCAAAATAATTCCATTTACATACTCACATGATTTCTCTACTAGTTGAATAATCACATGCAATATCAATAGCAAATTTTATAATGTTGGAATGCTTAATTCACGACTTTAATAACCACATAGTCAAGGCCATGTGGCAAGACTACAACGAAGTTTTTGTCAAGGCCTTTTACTGAGACACTAGTTTGTCTCATGAGTTATATCGATGCATCGAGATGATATAGTAGGCTTCACCCGTCACATACTAAGTCTAATGAATTCTCATATGAAAAGTGTTAAACATAACATAAACATTCATATTAAAACTGGCATATGAAATTTCAATACTTTACTTATAAACAATGAATGGTATGAAATAATACATCCCACAATCAAACATATCAAAAACCCTTCAATACAATATGGAAGTTTATTATCATAATAAATAAACTTCATAAAAACTTTAAATCCATCATAGGATATTGACGTAAATGAAATCAAATCCTTTTAGAGAAATATATCTTTCTATTTTGAAATAATATAAATGTCACATAATTATATAATAAAACATTTATACTTGAAAATATTCTTATAACCACGAAAGGGAATCTTCGAAAATGTTATTACTGTGGAAAATAGATTCATCCTCTATATAAGTAAAAAATCATTCATACCATAACATGGTCGAAAATGTCATAAGGTAACTTGTTTGGAATACGACGGAATGATTACATTAAAAACATTTTATAAAATGTCAAACAACATTATAAATGAATTAAACCCATATACTAGTAAATAGTAAAAATGTTTTGGAATAAATATTTAAGGAACATAGATGTGGATGATAAAGAGGTCCCACTAGATACTTATATAAAAAACAACCTCAGATAATAAAGAGATTGTGAAATTAACCCTTACCGTGTACTTTTTCTTAGTCGAGGGTAGGTTAAGCTCCAGTATAATGGTGAATTATTTATTGTTAAATTATTCATGGATCATATACATTAATATGATATAAAATATGATATTTTAACAGTTCTTTGTTAGTAATGTCTTAGTGTTATCATCATTTCGGATGATAACCGATTCATTTTCCTTGAAATTATTTCCTACATGAGTCATGTTTATAATGGATGGGATGTAACTTATTCATATTCAAAATGATATTATGTCATTAAACAATATATTTAATCATTTAATGAAAATTATTCTTCAATGTATACGATGGGGATTGAGTCCCGTCGCATTCGTGGAGACGGTAATCCGTATGTATGCACGAGAGACAAAATCATTTTTTTGATATTAAAATATTATATAATTGACTATTATATCATATATACATAATAATTATCATTTATATTTATTATTTTCATCAATTACACAACAGTAGTATACCCATCCATATAATAATGTATTGAATAACAATTACACCACGATATGGAGATGGTAAGTCGTACGTATGCACGTATGGTGACATGTCATTCAAAAGATGGCTAGAATAATGAATATGGTTGTACCATAGTTATTATAACATCACATTATATATAACATACTATAGTACTAATTGTTAAAAAAAACAACAAATAAAAGGGGTGTGGAAGAAGAATGGAACTTGAAAGAGGTGATGTAATATTTACCACTTCTTGGGGGTTGTTCTTTATATTTGATCAAAAGGGCTCAATATGTTGGAATAATGGCTAAATAAATGCCTCTAAGATGAATGGTGGAGTGTTGAGATAGTATTTGGGAATTTTTTTGGCTGATCCCAATGGATTTTAAATTGTGAACTAAAGGGAAGGTGGAGTGACCTTTTATAAGTCGGGTGAGGGGAACCTTAGGAAACTGTAGAAATGTTACTTTATAATAATATAATTTTATGTTTCTAAAGTCTCCAAAATAATTTATTTAAAATAATAGGTTGGGATTGGTCGAGAACCACTCAACCAATACGTTTTAGATAGGTTTTTGTAACTATATTAACTTTATATTTTAGATGTAACTCTTAGTCGAACAGTTTTACATTTAGCATGTCTCTTTGTATTTTTATATTATATGGTTAATAAACATACGATAAATTTCCAAGAGAACACCAAGAAGTTCATTAATGATATAAATATCATTATATAATTCTTTTGGTCGACCCTTAGAATTTTAGTCATAGAATATCAATTAATAATATAACATTTGTTTTAAAAACTCTTTTCTGTCAATTTTGATAGTATTTGGTATTTGGTATTTGCTATTTTCATAATAGAATTATTAATTCAAACAAAATTCATTTAACCAAAACTAAAATGTCATATTAACCTAGATAATTATTGAAATTCATAAAATTTCTCAAATTACATTTATTAGTAAATTAAGAATATTAATTATTTTAATATTTCATTAATTAGGTAATTACTGCATCATCATTTTGTAATAATTAAATTAAATTATTTAATGTCTAAAAAATAAAAATAAAATACCATTATATAAGAAATATTTTTATATTTATAATTAATATTTATAGTCTAATTTATCATATGTGTAACCCCATATTATAATTTTTTTTGTTATTAAACATTGAATTTAACACTTTTAACTATTCTTTTAATTAAATAATAATAAATGTCAAAATATAATCCAAGTGGACCTAAAGAATCATATTTTATTCCTTTTTTTGGGTCAAATTATACTTTTCCAAAAAAATTAGGACATGTGTTAGGGTAATAATAATATCATTTTTACCCTTAATTACCTTATTTACTGTTAATAATGCTAAATAAAAGTAAAAAGTTAATATTAAACAAAAATTATTTTCATCTTATTGAACCACGATTTAATTACTGAAATCAAACATGTCTGTTTAAGTTTTGAAATTCAACTCATTGAAGCGGTAAAATTAAATTTTCTGTTAATTTGCAAATGCTCCTCGGATATGGGTACAAGACAGTGAAAAGTTTAATAAAATTTTATGTATCTTATATTTTACAAAATGACTCAAATGAATTACATTGAACATAAATAGGTATTATCTATATATTTAACCTAAAATAAATTTTAATAATATAACTAATTATTTAAATAATATTTCAGTTTTAAACTATAACTTAGTGTTTTGCACTATTCATAAAAAATTGAACCTTTTTAGAAAAATACCAAAAATTCAGCCTAAGCTAATTTCGATATTATGAATCCAAAACTAAAATCCATTTTAGATCTTAAAATTTAAAAAAATTTAAAATGTGGGTATTACTTTTCATAAAGGCTAGTTTGATTTGTAGTGGCGTGTTAGAACTCAAAGTTGTGTACAACACACGCTACTGTAATATTAAAAGACAAGTGTATCATGGAATCTTGGGGTGTTAAAATTTTAATCCAATATTGGTAATTGGATGTAATTTCACATATAAATTTGACGTAAAAACATATCATTCTTTTGATAGTTTTTTCTTCTCAAAAACACTCTTTCTGGTTATTAAAACAAGAATTAATTTTAAATAAATTATTGAAACTCATATGTTTTGAAATTCCTAAAATATACATGATTTTTTAATTTGGAATATCAAAATTATCGTTTGGTAAATCTTTGTTATTTTTCTAAATCCATTCAATTATGGATTAATAGTGACAGACACTGCGTTGTAGATACATACCAAATTTTTCATTTAAATAATTACTTTCAAATAAAAAATTATGTTAAAATAAAAATATATACATTATACATATATAATTCTAAATTAATTAATAATATGAATTTAATAATAAGATTTGAAAAAGAAAATTTTATTGAACTTTTTAACGTATATTACCCACCATCTATGCAAATTTGCTAATTTGCACAAAGAATTATTTTACTACTTCTGTGAATAGAGTTTCAAAATTCTTATGGACATAGTTGACATCTATAAGGAAAATGTGGTTCAACAGGATGAAAATTATTTTTGGCGAATAGTAACATTGTAATTTTATTTATCATTGTTAAAATAAAATATGGTAACTAAATGTAAAAAGGATATTATAATTACCCCAACACAAGTCCTAGTTCTATTAGATATGTGTATTTCAACTAAAATAAACCATTGTACAAAAATATGATTCTTTTTTATCCACTACGATTAGATTATGACATTTATTATATTTTATTTAAAAAAGAGTTAAAATTGCTAAAATCAAATTATAACAATTAAACTAGTTTTAATATAGGGTTATATATAAAATAAATTCTACTATAAATATTAATTAGAAATCAAAAATGATTTCCTACATTGTTTTATTTTATTTATAATTTATAGAAATTATATAATTTAATTTATTTATGACACCATGATGATGCATTAATTACCTTATAAACGAAAGAATAAAATAATTGTTATTATAAATATAAAACTAAATGTAAATTGAGACTTTTTAATGAATTAAAGTAATTTTATATAGGTCAATATGACATGTTAGGGTAGAATTAATGTATTTTTTTATGTAATCATGATTTTTCGACATTCACAAAAACCAAATACTAAACATTGTCAAAATTGACATAAATGTGTTTTTAAAAACAAATACAATTTTATTAAATGATAAAATATTCCTAATAATATATGACTTTCCCAAAGGACTTATATAATTATAGAAATGTCATTAATGAACCACTTGATGTTCTCTGGTCATTTTACAGTATGTTTATTAACCATGAAATATAAAAATAAAAGAAGACATTATAAAAGTTAAACTATTTGACTAAGAGTTAAATCTATAAGGTATGGTTAATATGGTGAACTAAACATGTATAAAACATACTTGTTGAAAGGATTTCTAACCATACCCACATTATCCTCAAAATAAATCCATTTAAATGCATTAAAAATCAAAAATTATTTTATAATAAAATAATTTGTGAGATTTTCCTAAAGTGACCCTCACCTCTATTAAAAAAGTATACATCCCCTTATATCAAAATAAAAAATATAAATCCATTTGTCTCTACCAAAACCTGATCAAATATCTTCCCAAATACCCTAAAATATACCTAAAGTCATTACTTTTATAGGAAAACAATCCTAGGGAGACATTTTGATCAAATAAAAAACTAATCACTCAAAGAACAAACAATAATTTCATCACATATTTCAACATCCTCTTTCATTGTTTTTTTCACACCAAAATTATAATTGTAGTACCTTATATGTACTGTGATGTTATTCTAAATATGGTATTACCATATTCATTATTCTATCAGTCCTTTGAATGAAAATGTAATGCCCCAATACTAGTTACCAAGAGTCGGTGTATTATTATATATCATTGGCATGCTCACTAAGAAATCATGTTTTAAAAGACCGACTTGTTTGGTATTATTTGAAACATGATTCATACATAAGTTCATCTTCACACCTTTAAAATAAATACAACACTAATTTATTCCACTAAAAACATCCATGCCTCCTAGATTATGCCTATAAGTCACTCATAACTATCTTCTTTATATCCTGGGAAATTGAAACATAAAAAAGGGGAGAGCTCAAAATCTCATGAAGGGTAAGCAATACAGTGGAAGATAGCATATATATTTATCATGGTGAATAATTTAAAACACATACCTTTACCAATAATAAAAATAAATAGTTTTATGGAAGGAATATGATCCGAGTAAATAATTCCATAATAAAACATAATCATGGGTATTCTACTAGTTGAATGACCACATGAACGATAAATATTATTTTCATAACAAGGTAATGTGTAATGCCAGACATTCTGAATCATTTTTTTAAGGCCTCGGTGAAGACATCTAAAAATTATTAAGGCCCTGGCCAAAACCATATACAAAAATTTGGAAAGGCCTAGGACAATTCTATGTATAGTTGTATCATGAGACCCATTGATGCATCAAGGAGCTATAGAAGGATCCACCCATCACTTTATAAGTCCTATACATTCCTCATATTAAATGGTTCAAATATACAAAAAACATTTGTATTAAAACTAGCATACGAAATGTCAATACATTATCCATATATCGGGTATAGTAAAAAAATAACACATCCACAGTCAAACATATTGCATGACCTTCAATGCAATATGGAATATTTTTATCGTAATGAATATACTTTAGGAAAGTATAAAATCCATCAAAGTATGTTGACATAGATGAAATCGAAACAATTTGAGAGAAATATATATTTCCTTTTTTGGATTCATTTAAAATTTCATAATTATAAATGAAAAAATTTATTTTAAAAATATTATTATAATATTTTCTGGAAATATTTGAAGATTTTATAATTATAGGGAATAACCTCACCCACCATATTTGTTAAATAAAACATTCATACATTATTTTGGTCAAAATGTCATAAAACACCTTGTTATGAAAACAAAAGAAATATTCTTCTCAAAACATATAAGTTCAAATATGGGTATAAATGACTTTAACCCATATTTTAGAAAATAGATGATTTTTTTTAACTACATATTTAGGAAACAAGGATGTGGATGATAAATAGGTCCTTGTAGATACTTAAGTAAAAACAACCTCAGATAATAAAGAGATTGTGAAGTTAACCCTTTCCTTGTACATTCCCTTGTTATATGGTTGGTTAAAATCATGTATAATGGTGATATAAATATTATCAAATTATACAAGAACCATATACATTAATATCATATCACATATGATCTTCTAATATAACATTGTTAATAATATTTTAGTATTATCGTCATTTTGGTTGTGAACTGATTGGTATTCTTTTTATGATTTTTTATGTATGTAATGTTTATTATGGATAGGATATATCTGATTTATATTAATAATTATATTATTTATTTAAATATTATTTTTTATCATCAAATTAAAATTAGTCTTGAAAGGATACAATGGGGGATGAATCTCATCATGTTCGGGGAGACTATAATCCGTACATACGCACGAGCGATAATATCATTATATTGATATGAAAATAATAGATAATTTGATGGTATATCATATAAAAATAATTATTATCATGTTATATTTATTATTTTAATCATTTATACCCATTATTATACCCATCCAAACGATGACGTATTCGAATAACAATCTACACCATGATGTGGAGATGGTAATCTGCATGTACGCATGTATGGTTACTTTTTCATTTATATGATTGTTAGAATAATGAATATGGTGGTAACATTTTTATTATAATATCACATTATATTTATGATACTAGAGTTATTATTTTATAATGGAATCAATAATGAAAGGGGTAGTGTAAAAAGAAAGAACATATAAGAGGTGATGAAATATTGACCTCTTCTTTGGGTTCTTCATTTTGATTTGATTAAAAGGGGTCTATAGGGTGGATTTATGACTAATGTAAGGACTCTAGGATGAAGGGATGATATTGTAGAGGGTATTTGGGTCGTTTTTGTCAAGAAAAATGGCTTCTAAGGTGTTAATTTGGTATAAGGGTAAGTTCCCTTTTGTAATAGGGGTGAGGGGCACCATAGGAAAAGATTGAAATATTATTTTATAATAAAATCATTATCAGTTTATAATTGATAAAAAATGAATTATTTAAAGGTTAAGGTGGGGATGGGTTAAAAATAACTCAACCAACTGGTTTTAGAAAGGTTTGGGTCACTATTAAACATATCTTTTAGATTTTACTATTAGTTAAATAGTTTGACATTTACCATTCCTATTTGTAATTTTTTATTATATGGTTAATAAACGTACAATAAACATCCAATAGTTCCTAAAGTGTTTAAGTATTGACAAAACTATCATTATATAAGTATTTTTTCTTATCCTTATATTTTTTGGATTATTATATCAACCAATAATATTGAATTGGTGTTAAAAACTCATTTATGTCCATTTTGACATTATTTAATAATTGATATTTTTTTAAGTCCAAAAAATTACATTACATAAAACTAAATACATTTAATAAAAACTAAGATTTCATAGTAAGCTATCAGATTTATGGATGGCATAAAAACGTTCAAATTATGATTTGTTTAGTATTTATAATATCATTTATTTAATTGTTTCATTAATAAGGAAAATAATGCATCCTTATTATGTCATATATAAATATATTCATTTCATGTCTGAAAATTATAAATAAAATATTCTGAGGTGGGAAATATTTTTATATTTATAATGAATTTTTGTAGAAGAATAAATCAATTATATAACCTCATATAAAAATAGTTTTACTAAAAGATATTTCCTTCTGTTATTTTTGTCTTTACTTTAGATTATTTAATCTAAAATGTCATTATCACTCCCATGTGTCTCTAGGGGGTCCCAAAATCGACCCAAGGATGACCATGGTTGGTAATTTATCATCCAATAGGGTTAGAACACGTGATAGTGTAATTTAATATTATTATAATATTATTTTTTAACCATATTTACTGTATTTACCCCATTAGCCATGTTAAATAAAATATTTACTGATGTAAATATTCCTATTGTATAAAAATAAAAGTTAGTTATTTATAAAATTTGGACCTCATGATTCCATATATGTAATATATTTTTTCAAATTTAAAACATATAAGTAGACAAAATTAATTTCAAATTAATTCATGTTGTCAAAACAAAAACCGTGTTTTTATGAAATAATAACTTTCAAATGATTGACACTAGTTTATGTTCAGTTTAATCGTGAGATTGCATCAAAGGAAATACATTTTATAAAATGAAAAAATATATAATTTAGTGATAATTGAAGACCACAAAAATTAAAAATTTAACACAATAAATTATTTCTATTGGAATGTTGTTTTTAATTAAATTTTAGTAATTTCACTATTCATAGAAAATTAAAAAAAATCAGACAAATACCATAAGTTCCCCCTATGAAAATTTAGATATTCAGAATCCAAAAATGAAGTCCATTTTTAAAAGAAAAACTTAATAAAATATCAAAAAGTGGGTATTACTATTAATTAAAGACAGTTTGATTGGTCACGGTATGTTAGAATCTTGATGTTACATACAATTCAAGCTATTACATTATTCAAAGGGAAACGTACTGTAGAAGCTTGGGGTATTACATTCTCTTCCCCTTCAACTAATTTTTTTTTAAAATTTCTAGAATATTACTGCATAATTTGATTCGGGGGGTTCTTCATCATATGTTTGTCAGTTTCCCACATTGCCTCTTCCATTTTATGGTTTCTCCAAAAAACATTTACCAGGAGAGTTGTTTGGTTTCACAACGCTTGTTATATTGTATCATGAATCGTGACAGGCTCATCACAATAAGACAGATCATGTTCCAGTTCTAATTCATCATAGGTGAGCACATGCATTGGGTCCGAAATTTATTTTCTCAACAATGAGATTTGGAACACATCATGAACATTAGAGAGATGCAGCGACATTTCTAAACGGTAAGATACAATCCCAATTCATTATAGAATTTTAAAAATTCTGATGTACCTAGTACTTAATTTACCCTTCTTACCGAATCTTATAACTCCCTTCCATAGAGATACCTTCATGAAAACAGGATCTCCTATCAGAAATTTCAAATCGTTCCATCAATTATCGGAATAGCTCTTCACTCTACATTGAGATGCTTTGATGTGGGGTTGGATACAGTTCACCATCTCCATCATTTCCACCTCAACATATAGGCCTATGAGTTTTCTTTCCCCAATATCATCCCAACTGGTTGGTGTGAGACAACTCTTTCTATGTAACGCTTTATCTGGTGCCATTTGAATATTTGAATAGAAGGTATTGTTAAAAGAAAATTCTAACAGAGGTAAATATTGATCCCGCATACCATTAAAGTCAAGTGAGAAAGATCTCAACATGTATTCTATGGTTTGAATATTCTGTTCTGATTATCCATCAGATTGAGGGTGGTAGGCACTGCTAAAATAAAGATCATAATCTAGGGATTTCATTATACATTTTTTGAATCAGGATGTAAAATTTTAATTAAAATCATAAATAATCGACTGGGGTACTCCATGAAGTTTTATAACTTCATTAATATACATTCATGGTAAACGTTGAAGTGTTAAATATTCTATTATATCATGAAAATGTGATGAATTGGTATGAAGAACAACAATAACCCATATTGCATCTTTCCATCTTGGAGTCTTTGGTAGTCCCATGATAAAGACCATCATAATATTATCCCATTTCCACTCATTTATGGGAAGAGGTTGCAAGACTCCTCCAGGATGTTTTTTTCCAACTTTAAATTGTTGACAAACCACACAACTTGACACAAAATCAACCATCTCTCTCATCATGTTGTCCCACTAAAAATGGCCATTCAAATCCCTATACATCTTAGTGCTACCATGGTGTATATAAAAACTAGAGCTACGAGCATCATCTAACAATTCCCTTTTCAGATCAGATATATTAGAAACACAATGTCTCTTCCCAAATTTTAAAATCCCATCTTCATATATGATTTCAATCAATCTCCCATCGTTCTTAGATTTAATCATCTTTTGAAATTCCTCATCATCAGCCTGAAAACTTTTTATCCATTCTAGTAAATATGGTTTGGAAACCATTTGAAAAAGCATTTATGTTTCACATTCCCTGGTTAATCCCACATCCATCTATACTAAATCTGTGAATTTAGGACCCCTTTATACTCTTATATTGTTCAAAAATTCATGATTCATTATACTCAAGGCATCATCCACAGTATTTTTTCCCCGGGTGGCAGTGTATTGTGCATTCATAATCCTTGAGTATTTCAATCCATCGCCATTACCTCATGTTGTGTTCTTTCTGTGAGAAAATATTCTTCAAACTCTGGGGATCAGTATATATCTCACATTTTTCACCTCAGATATAATTCTCTAGATCATTAAATAAAACAATACCGATGTTTACTCATGATCATGAGTACGATATTTTTGATGTGGAATTTTCTGCTTTCTTGATGCATAGGCAATAACTCTATCAATATGCATAAGGACACAACCATGTCCTTTATTTGAGGAATTAATATAAATAAAAAACTCATCATTCCCCAATGGTAGTGTCAAGATAGGAGAATTGTATAATATTATCTTCAATACATCAAAACATTCTTCACACTCTTTTTTCCAAACAAATTTAACCCATTTATGTGTGAGCATCGTTATTGGGTTATCCAATCAGGCAAAATTCAGGAAGAAATGTTGATAATAACCTACTAAACCTATAAAACTACTAACAATATTTATAATTTTCAGTGCTATCCATTCTTGGATTTCAATTTTTAGAGAAGGGTTAACAAAGATTCCACCCTTAGAGACAATATGGCCAAGAAAATAAATCTCTGAATGCCAAAATTCATACATGCTAAACATAACTTTTAATTCATTTCTCTCACGATTTTCAGAATGGTGCACAAGTGATTTTCATGATCATCATATATTTTGGATTATACCGGGATATAATCAATAAAAACCACTAAAATGTCATTAATATATTCCTTGAAAAATATGTTCATTTGATGTATGAAGACTGAGGTTGAATTAGGCAATTCAGAAGACATTAATGTAAACTCGTAATTCCTATATGTGATTCGATATGCTTTTTTCGGAATATCTTCATTTTTCACACACAACTAATGATATCCAGATCGAAGGTCAATCTTTGAAAAATATTTAGCTGCATGAAGTTTGTCGAGTAAATAATCATTGCGAGGTAGTGTATACATGTTATTTATTGCTATAACATTGATCTCCATGTAGTCAATGTACAACCTCATCGATCTGACTTTTTTCTTAACAAAAAGAATAGGGGCTCTGCATGGAGAAACACTAGGTGAACAAATCCCTTACTACACAATTACTCTAGGTGATTCATTAGTTCCCCTAATTCCACAATGGCAATTCTATAAGGGGCTTGATATGAGTATTGAACCAGGAATTAAATAAATAATAAACTCATTTTCTCGTTATAGTGGATTTACCGGTAAATCTTCTTGAAACAAAACAACTTATTCTTGAACAATAGGTAGGTCCCATATTTGAATATTCATTTCCATACCCGTTGTTATTTCATTCTCTTCCTCCCCAAAAATTGAATTTAGATGAGGTATAGGGGTGGATCTAGAAAATAATGAGGTGGTGACATTTCTAGTCTCAAGATAAGGCACTCCTTATCATCATAAAAAATTGTAACCTCCTTCTTCTTACAATAAATTTTCACATCATGGTATGAAAGAAAATACATTCTGAGGATTGTGTCAAATTCAATCATGGGTATGAAGATGAGATCAGTAGATAAATAACATTTGTATGGCCTTGTGGGAAATGATTCACAAAACATTGTTTCAATGATACCTCCATTAAAATTGTTTACCGACAACTCCCTTGTTAAATAAATTTGGAAATATCTAATTTTGTTACCAATCTATGATGATATGAAACATTGTGATGATACAGAATCAAATAATGCACTGGATAAACTTAGGTAAGCCATTACATTACCTACCACCACGTCTCTCAGAGCTTCAACCTCATTAGTAGTTATCGCATATGCTTGGACTAGATCCCTTGTAATTTTTTGAGGAATGTTTCCCTGATGATTAGGACATTCATTAGCATAATTTTCCATCTCCCTGCAATTGTATAATTGAACATTAGTAGCATTTTTCATTCACATACAATAACCAGGATGATGGCCTTTTTGTCCACATTTTTAGCATACTAATTTTCTTATTAGACAAACATCAGGGTGCTTCCATTCCACAAGTTTCACAGGGTGGAAATTAAATTCTAACCTTCTTCCCTATTTCAATATTTCGTTTCCTAGAGTGTTCAACATATCTATTCTTCATTTTCTTTTCTTAAAAGTTGTATGTCTTAGGGAATTACTTTTATGTCTTGATAGAACACGAGACAATATCTTTGTACGATGAAAAGGATTGATGTATTAATTGTTAATGGAGAATTGGTTTTAACCCATAAAAGAAACAATCAATATTAATTCTCTGGATACATATATATTCTTCAGCATTACTTTCTAATATTGTAATGTTAGACTCAAACATTGTAACATTATCGTCCCCTTTTTGCTTCAAACTTAAGAATTTACATTCCATATCAGCTCGATGGTGATGATGAAGGTATTTTTCTAAGAAAAGTTCTTTAAACTACCTTCATTACATACTGGACGCTTCGTCATCTTTCATTGTGTTTCAAATCAATTACCACCATTGATCAACATCTCTAGTGAGGTGATAAACTGCCATGATAACTTTTTCCTTTTCTCTATTCCCCTAAGCATGAGATATTTTCTCTAAGGAATTTATATATTTCTCATCCAATAATGGATTTGTAATCCCATTTAATTTTGGTTCTTGTTGACTCATGAAGAGGTATAAAATTGATCCATCATGATGGGGGTTAGGGTGCTCTATATGGGTAAGATTATTATTCATAGCTTGAGTGAGTTTTCCCAGTATGGTGATAAGCTGATTAGCTCCAGTTTCATCACCATATCTTCTATAATTTTCTTTAGTAGGATTGAAATACCTATACGGATTACGTGAATTTATATGGTTTCCATTACATCCACTAGAATCCATTTCTAAAAAATGGCTTACACCAGATTAGTTTATGAATCACAATACAGAAATCCAAACTTTTAAAACATTTAACATAAATTGAACAGTTTATGGATATAATCCATAATCATAAAAATGTTTTCTTTGACGAAATATATACACATAATCCTTTCATAATGGTTTGTAATGAAAATGGGAATTATCCTAAGCATGTCCCCCGAGACTATCATAACCAAGAGTGCAACAAGTCCCGTTATTGTGCACTAGTTCCCATTCGAGTCTATCCCAAAGAGTTTTTTTCAGGTTATACACTAGGTACATCTATGCTAGGGCCGCCACTACCTACTCAAATCCCTACATAGATTTATTTCTTGTAAAACTCACCAAATCTCTACATTAGCAAAATTATTGGAATTTCTTATATACTAATCCTCAAAGTGTATCTCAGGGCTACGTTCTCTAATAAGAGTTTATCTAAATATTGTTTCAATGGTTATCACAAAACTTCATTTGATACCAAATATAATGCCCCAACCCTAGTTTCCCAGAGTCAGTGAATTATTACATAACATTGGCATGATCACATGGAAATCATGTCTCGAAGGACCAACCGATTTTGTATTATTAGAAACAAGATTCATACATAACATTAACATTACAACTTCGAAAGAAATATAACTCTTATTTATTCCATTAGAATCATCCAAGAATCCTACATTATGACTAAAATTCACTCATAACTAACTTCTTCATATCCTGGGAAAATTAAACATATGAATGGGGTGAGATCAAATGCTCATTAAGGGTAAGAAATAAAATGTAAGATAACAAAAATACTAAGCATGGTGATTAATTGAAAACACATTCCTTTACCAATAATAAAAATGTACACATTTATGGAATGCATATTAGTCGATTATGTAATTACATAATAAAACATAATCATGGGTATTCTACTAGTCGAATGACCACATGAACCATTAATATTGTTTTCATAATGTGGGAATGTATAATGCATGAAATTCTGTAAAATTTTGTCAAGGCCTCAGCCAAGAGGTCTAAAAATGATTATGGCCTTGCCCAAAACAATATATCAAATTGGTAAAGGCCTTGGAAAATTCCACGTCTAGTTGTCTCATGAGTCCTAACGATGAATCGAGGATCAATAGCGGGTCCCACCAATCACATATGAATTCCAATACATTCCACATATGAAAATATTGAGATATAACATAATCATTCATATTAAAACTAGAATACAAAATGCCAATACTTTAACCATAATCCATGAATGGTATAAAAATAACACATCCACATTCAAACATTATCACAATACATTCAATACAATTTGAATGATTTGTATCATAATGAATCTACTTCAAACAAGTATGAAATCCATTAAAGGACGTTGACATAGATGAAATCAAAACTATATGAGAAAAATAACTCTTTATTTTATTGAAAATAATTAATGTTACATAATTATAGAAGAAAAAATTTATTTTTAATATATTCTTATAAGAATTTATGGGAATCTTTGATGATGTCATAATGGGGGAGAATAACCACACCCTCCATATTAGTTAAAAAAATTATTACCTTATTTTTTTCGAAAAGGTCATAATGTACATTCTTTGGAAAACAACTGAATGATTCCTTTCAAAACAAATAAGTTCAAATAAGGGTACAAATGAATTTAATCCATTTTCTAGTAAGTAGTAAAAAATATTAGAAATACATTTTCAGAATCATGGATGTGGATGATAAATAGGTTCTAGTAGATACATACATAAAAACACCCTCGGATAATAAAGAGATTGTGAAATTAACCCTTACCATTTACTTTTCCTTGTTCAAGGGAAAGTTAACCTCTACTACAATGGTGATATTATTTTTAGTAAATTTTACAAAAAGCATTTACATTAATATGAGATCATATATGATCTTCTAATATCGATTTGTTAATAATATCTTTGTATTATTGTAATCTTGGGTGTTAACTAATTTGTTTTCATTTATTTGATTTGTTACATAAGTAATGTTTATTATGGGTATGATGTATCTTATTCATATTCATAATGATATAAAGTTATTATGAATTATATTTAATCATAAAAAAATTATCCATGAATTGAAATGATGGGAAATGAATCTCATCGTTTTCATAGAGACGATAATCTATACGTACGCACGAGCAACAATATCACTCTTTTGATATTTAAATCATATATAATTGGATGTTATATAATATAAAAAGAATCATTATCATGTTATATTTATTACTTAAATCATTTATACTCATTATTATACCCATCCAAATGATAAATTATTTGAATAGCAAAATACACCACGATGTAGAGATGATAATCCGTACGTACACACGATTGGTGACATTGTCAATTATAGGAAGGATAAAATAATGAATATGGTTGGACATTTTTTATAATAACATCACAGTATATAAACGAAACTAAAGTTATTATTTTAAAATGGAATCAATAAATAAAGAGAATGTTGAAGAAGAAAATAACTTGAAATAGGTGATGAAATATTTAAATCTTCTTCAGGTTCTTCCTTTTGATTTGATAAAAAGTGATTTTTAGATTGGATTTATGACTACAGGAAGGCCTCTGGGATGAAGGAACTATAGTGGAGATGATATTTGGGTAGGGGTGGGTTGATTGAAATATCTTTGAATTTGTGGATTTTAGTGAACGAGAAGTGACCATTTATAAGAGAGGTGAGGGGTACCTTAAGAAAATATGGAAATATTATTTTATAATAAAATACTTTACAGTCTATAAGGACTAAAAATGAATTATTTAATGTATAAGGTGGAGATGGGTTGGACACGACTGAACCACTAGGTTTTAGATAGGTTTGGGTAACTATATTAACCTTATCTTATTTATTTAACTCACTATGGAAAAAATCGATTATTGCGACGGGTTATTTGCGATGGGAATAAATCTTGTGGTAATAAATCCGACGAAAAGTGTATTTGAGATGGGTATATATTTCTATTGTAAATGATCAGTTAGTTGGGATGGGAATATAGGACCCTTCGCAATAGGTATGGCACGGTTTGCGCACCAAAACGCGGGAAACCTATTTGCGACGGTGGCCTTTGTCCCGTCGCAAGTACCCAGAGGTGGTAAATACTAATTGCGACAGGTATTTGCGACGGGCCTGTCGCAAAAACCCTTTTAACTGCCGCCCGTATTTAATGCAGGTGAAGGTATTTGCGACATTTCTCATCACCAATACCGGTAGTGGTAAATAGAAATTTTCGACAGGGATAACCGCCCATCGCTAATGGTGTGTCAGCAGGCAGCTATTTGCGACAGGCCCGTCACAAAAACCCTTTTAACCGCCACTCGTAATTAATGCGGGAAAAGGTATTTGCAATGTTACACCATCTCAAATAATAGTATTTGCAACGGAATCCCATCGCAAATAAGACCGTCACAAATATTCCAACCTATATATACCTCCAACCATTTTTTATCAAATCATTCAAATCTCTATTCTTTTTCTTCCCTTTCTCTTTTTAAATTTTTGTTCTATGTAGAATTTATTTTTATTTTTATTTTTTCTTACGAGAAGAGCAGAGAAGGATTTAGGAGTTTCAAACTGCATATCAAAGGTATTTATAGTTTTTTTAATTGTTACATTATTTTTAATTGTTCATTTTATTTTTAATTTATAATTTTAAATTTTTTAATATAATGTTTATATAGCTATACAATATAATTAGATTAAGTGGTTGTACCAAATAGTCCTTGTCTGGATACGGACAAGTAGAGGCAGCTCTCACTCAGATGTACCTAGGAGTGAAAACTCTGACAAAGTCTTTCGAGCTTAACTCGGGGTAACCTACTACATGACAACGGGACTTGCTGCACTCTTGGTTCCACACTTTCAGAGGATGTTTTGGTAATAATTAGAAATAAATATATTAAATTATAAATACTTAGAAAAAGTTATATTTAATTAGGAATAATTATATAATTATTAAATAATTAATAAATAATTATATTTAATTAAAATAATCATCAAATAATTACGAAATAATTAGATTTAATTGATTAGAAAAAATGAGGAAACAGTTAGAAATAAAATAATTAAGAATCAATTAGAAATAAAATAATTAGGAAACAATTAGAAATTAAATAATTAAGAAACAGTTAGAAATAAAATAATTAGGAAACAAATAAAATAATTAGGAAAATAATAAAATAATTACGAAACAATTAAAATAATTAGGAAACAATTAAAATAATTAGGAAACAGTTAAAATAATTAGGAAACAATTAAAACAATTAGGAAACAATTAAAACAATTAGGAAACAATTAAAACAATTAGGAAACAATTAAAACAATTAAAATAATTAGGAAACAATTAAAAATAATTAGGAAATAATTAAAAATAATTATAAAACAATTAAAAATAATTAGGATAATTATGGAATAATTAAAAATAATTAGGATAATTAGGAAACAATTAAAAATAATTAGGATAATTAAAAAACAATTTAAAATAATAAGGATACTTAGGAAACAATTAAAAATAATTAGGAAACAATTAAAATTAATTCAGAAAAAATTAAAAATAATTAGGTTAATTCAGAAAAAATTAAAAACAATTAGGATAATTAGGAAACAATTATAAATAATTAAGAAACAATAAAAATTAATTAAGAAATAATAAAAATAATAAGTAAAAAATTAAAAATAATTAGGAAACAATTAACAAGCATGATGTATCGCTCATCTACCTCAATTTTATTTTCATTTGTGTGTTGAGGCTTGACAGGAAACATCTACCTGAAAATGTAATACTTGATTTTACTGTCTAAATTATCAACCTCCTTGCTAGCATAGAGGTTAGGAGGTTTATAATTTTGACAGTAAAAGTAAATACTACATGTGGAGGTAGAAGTTTCCTGCCAACCTCAATGCACAAATGAAAATAAAATTGAGGTATATGATTGGTAAATCATGTTTGTTACTAATTAGTATTATAATTAGTAATATATTTAGTACCATAAATAGTAACATGATATAAAATATTATATTACTCTAATATTAATATTTAAATAATACTAATAATATAATTATTTTAAGATTATATGTTGAATAATTATAAAAAATATTAATATTATTAAAATTATAAAAAAATTGTAAAATATTACAATTATCAATATTTTCAAAAAGTTTTTCTTTATTCTTAACATGTTCAAATCATAAAGGGTCGCCAATTTTCAGGTTATGCCCAATAAAAAGTTTCTGTCAACTCTGTCCAATATAAACTCAATAATTGTTCTTGTTTGGTTGATCACCTCGCAAGTAGCGTTGAAATTTTAAAACCCAAGTCATTTCTTTATCATCAATAATAATCATATCACTTGAATTTTTGTCAGTGGATTGTAGATTTGAGACATCCAGATGGCTATGCTTCCAACTTGGGCAGATGTGTTAAAATGGTCATATTACCGGATTAATAATTCATGACTGTCATGTTATAATGGAAAGACTTATGCCTATTAGATTAAAGGGTTTGTTGAATTCTAGGATTTTGGATTCGATAACAGATATATTATATGTTTTTTGAGACATGTGTGCGGCGACAACAGACTACGATACACTAAGAAAATTGGAAGAAGCTGTTGTAGTAATTATATGCAAACTGGAAAAAAAAACATTCCGCCATATTTTATTAACTCAATGGAAAATTTGATATTACATTTGACACGTGAAACAAAATGTGGAGGCCCGGTTCAGTTTTGATGGATGTACCCATTTAAGAGATGAATGCAGAAATTGAAGAAAGAAGTCTGTAACAAAGTATCAGTTGAAGGTTCAATTGCTGAAGATTATTTGCAAGAGAAAATTCCTTGATTCTATTATAATTATTATAATCTAAATATCCCTCAAAATTTAACCGCATGTGCCGGAACAAGGGGAATGTTGATGATGATATTAAAAATCAATTATCAGTTGTAAATCAGACCGAAGGTGGCTTTGGTGGAGTTCATGATAGATGGATTTCAGATTATGAACATCATAGAGATCATACATATGTTCTACTCACCTGTGAAAAAATTTCACTAATTGTATAGTGAGTTCTCCCATCCCTTATTATATAGATTATGTTATAATAAATGAATAATGTTTTATTTTTAGGATATATGATGATCATATCAAGAAACAATTTCAACAAATTACAGCAGATGGCTTAGAAGAACGCGGCGAAAACATTTTACCTACTGGTTTCAAAAACTGGTAACGTACATTATTTTTTGGTTTTACATATAAAATCAATTTATTACTTGTAATATTGATACCTTTTTTACAAATTTTTAGGTATATGTACATGCTGATAATATTGATAGTCATTTGTGTATATTGAGTATCCCACCTTCCAAAATGGATAAATCTAACAATTCATATGTGGTGAATGGTTATCGCTTTCATACACGTTCATATGGGGAATCAAAGAAAATAATTAATAGTGGTGTTTTTTTGAAGGGATCACATCATAGAGATATTGAATTTGACTTTTACAGCATGCTTGAAGAAATTATTGAACTGTGTTTTTTGGGACAGAATTATGTAACAATGTTTAAATGTCGATGGATGGATACTGAGAGAGGCTTGAATATTCATCCGACTCATGGAATTGTTGATATTGAAAATAAAATCCTTATTACAATAAATGAACCATTTTTATTGGCTCATCAGGAACATCAAATTTATTATGCAAAATAATGTGCTACTGCAAATGAGCTGGATGATTTGTGGAGTATAATAAAATTAAAATCTTCAGAATTTTTTTTACTCAAACTGAATGTGGTTCCCCTAAAGTGCATGGAAATGAAATTTTTCAATACAATCCTCAAAACACATCTTTTTCACAAAGAGACATGAATATCAAGGATGACACCCCACAATTAAGGTTCGATGGTGATGATTTTTTTAATGATGTTACAACTGAATTTGAAATGAAAAGAGATGATGAAAGTGAAACTAATATAGAAATTGATGATGTTGATGAGGAAGATGAAGACATTGAAAATGAAAACTATGAATATGATGATGATGATGATGATTGACACAGTAAAATGATGGTTAGAAATATAACAAATATATATCTATACATTATAGTTATTTTAATCTTTTTGCTAATAACAATCATTTCATGTTTCAGATGGACTCGGAAAAATTTCCTCAGTTGCAGGAGGCTGATCAACCTATGGATGATGAGGTTCTTGATTCATCTGACCCTCAGGCTATTTGCACAATATGGAGCACTCGGAGGGGGCGTGGTCTTGCCATATTGATGATTCCAGTCCCTATCCCGGAGCGATGTCCACCTCTTGGATTCGATGCTCACACGATGTTGTATGGTAACCTATGTATTTTAGTTATCTTTCACTATAATTTATTTATATTCTAATTCATTGATTATTTGTTCTTTTTCCATAGTTTTATGCATATATCTATTGGACAGGGGAGCGCTGTCTTGCACAATTATTTTTCTCATCCCTGGCTCACATGGGATCAGATTCCCGCTGATGTGGAGGACGCCATGTTCGATCATTGGCTGGTACGTAATTAAATATTATTTATTTCGAAATTTAATTCATTAATAACATTATATTAGGGTTTATGGTATCCCGTCAATGAGATCATGCGTTCCACTATCCACGCGGCATGGGTGGTGTCTATGCGTGACCATTTCCATCACTTTTTGCATAATTTGAGAAAGAGAACTGTGAAGAAAGTCAGAGTGACAGAATTTGATGAGTCCTATAGAGCCCCCCGACCAGAGTACATTTCATCTCATGTTTGGGATGGATTATGTACACACTGGTTGGGTGGTGGGTTTTAGAGGAGATCTATATTGGGTCGACATAATCGGGGCAGACAAGAGGTGACGTATCGAGCCAGTAGTCATACATTCACTGCGCATAGAGACCATCGGGTAAGTAATTTTTTTAATATTTTATACAACTTAAAATATAAACATTTTATTTTTTATTCATATAGGAATCCGAGAAGCCCGGTATTACAAAGTACGGCATTTATCGGAGGATGTACACTGATCTGGCTTCTGGAGAGATTAGAGATGACTGCCAGTGTCAGATTGTGGTCAGTATTATTTTATTTTATGTTTGCAAATTAAATTCATATAATCATTTCATTATTTTAAATTCTAATTGAAACATAATGACTCATATTAGTCCACGACCTCTCAGACACAGGCTGAGAGTCAAGATGTAACATGTGATCAGACTAGTGTCCACCAATTTGATGAGATGACAAGGATGCATGCGACCCAATATGGCTTAGAAAAGGGACGAGTAGTTGGTATCAGCTCTCATTTGACTCATGTATCTTATTATGGTACTGTTTTGATGTCGGCGTCCAGCTCGAGAGGATCTCGTGGAGAGACATCAACTTCTACCTCATAGTATCAGGAGCAGATGCATGCTCAGAGTTAGCTTATAGAGGATATGTGTCAGGTGCAGGAGCAGATGCGTCAGCAACACGATGAGGAGATGCGTCGATGGAAGGAGCAACATCAGGAGTATATGGAGTATATGTGTCATCTGACTCATAGTTTAAGGATGATGTTTCCTCCACCACCTCCTCCAGGTCCTCTAGATTATCCACCCCCAGTGATTTTTTTAAATGTAATATACATTTGTGTTCGTAGTTTATTGTCATATTAACTATTTAAAATTCCTTATTTATATTGATACGAATATTTCATGATTTAATTTGTTTTTATTTTTTTCATATTTTATTAGTTATTAATATTATTTTTAATGTCTTCTTATTTTAGTAATATTACTTTTAATATTTTATATTTATTATTAATATTGAGAAGTTTATAATTTTATAAGTTTATTTATATTGATAATATTAATGTTATTTTTTCATTAATATATATGTTTATATTAATAATATTATTATTATATTAATTTTTTATATTATTAATATTAGTACTATTATTATTATTTTTTGATATTAATATTTCATAATATATACTATTATATTATTTATATTCATATTATTATTATTTTTTGATATTAATATTTCAAAATTATATTATATTTTTTTATTAAAATAATATAATTTCATTATATTATTTATATTAATATTATTATTATATACATATTTTAATAATAATAATATTATATTATTTTGTAATATTATTGATATTTGTATTATTATATTATATTATATTATATTATTTATATTCATATTATTATTATTTTATATTAATATTTCATAATTATATTTTATATATATTTTTATATATATTATTATTATTTTTATATAATATTATACGATTTGTATTAATTATTTAATTTTTTTATTTTTTTGTATTTGTGAAGAGAATATTTGTGACGGGATTTCCCATCGTAAAATTTTTTTACTGTAACATTTGCGACGGGATGAATACCCGTCATAAAAACATTTCTGGGACGGTCAGTCGCACATACCTTCGTCACAAATATTTTTTAAATTTCTCATTTGCGACAGGTCAGAAACTCTTCGCAACTAATATATCTGTGACGGCCTGTCGCAAATACCTTTTTTATATATAAATGAAAACTCGTTTGCAATGGGGGATAAATATTGTCGCAAATACTATTTTTGCGATGAGACCGCCGCAACAACACCTATTAGTGACGTCATTTTTGGCAAAGGGCGATTTTCGATGGGGCCCAATCACAAAAGACCTTTTGCGACGGGATCCCATCGCAAATCGCCCGTCGCAAATATTCTGTTTTCCTGTAGTGACTCTTAGGTAAATAGTTTTGCATTTACCATGGCTCTTTATATTTTTATATTACATGGTTAATAAACATACTATAAAATTCCAAGAGAACCCCATCTGGTTAATTAATGGTACACCTATCATTATATAATTATTTTTTTGTACCATATATTTTTAGGATTATAATATCAACTAATATTATTGTATCTGTTTTAAAAAATCATTTTTGTCAATCTTGATTTTATTTAATACATTATTTTTGATAAAGTACTAAAAATTTCATTACATAGAACTCTATACATTTAATAGACCCTAAAATTTCATAGTACCCTATAAAACATTTGGATGTCATCAAAACATTCATATTATATTTATTTTATTATTTATAATATCATTTATTTGATTGTTTAATTAATAAAGAAAATACAACATTATTATTGTGTCATATATAAATATTTTTTTATGTATAAAAATTATAAATAAAATATGCTGAGGTAGGAAATGATTTTATCTTTCTAATGACTATTTTTAGTCGAATAGATAAATTATATTAACTCATAAAAAAATTGATTTACTAAAATATATTTGCATTAGTTATTTTTGTCTTTACATTATATTATTTAAAATAAATTGTCATTATCACATACAAGTGGCTCCATGGGGTCCCAAAATCGACCCAAGGATGCCCAGGGTTTTAAATCTATCATTTAATAGGTTTAGGATACGTGTTAGGGTAATTTAATATTTTTATAATATTCTTTTTTGATCATATTTACTGGATTTACCCCTTTAACAACAGTAAATATAATATTTTCTGAATTAAATATTTTTAATGTCTGAAATAAAAGGTACCTATTTACTCAATTTGGACCTCCTGATTCCAAATTTGGAATCCAATTTTCCAAATTCAAAAAACAAAAGCTGTATAAATTAATTAATAATAAATTTATGTTTTCAAAATAAAAAGGGTGTTTTTGTTAAAAAATAACTATTAAAAGATTGACAATTATTTATGTCCATTTTAATTTTAAGATTAAATCCAATGACATAAATTATATTAAATGACAAAAATATAATCTAATTATACATAAAATCCATTTAAATGTATAATTTATCCCACTAATTTAGCTCAATTAAAAAAATTTGTTTTTAATAATAATTTATTATTTTAACTATTCATCCAAAATTGAATGTTTTTTGAGAAACACCAAAAATTTACCATCAGCTAATTTCAATATTCCAAATCAAAAAATGAAGTCCATTTTGAAAGATAAAATTTATAAAATTTAAAAAATTGTTATTACTCTTCATAATGGCTAGTTTGATTGGTCGTGGTGTGTTAGAATCTCGAAGTTGAAAACAATGAAAGTTATTTCATTATTCAAAGAGAAACATATAGTAGATCATGAAAGTGTTACAGACAAAGTCACCATATATGCACACATACGGCCTATTGTCTACCCGTCGTGATGTAGTTTGTTATTCAACAATTCAGTAGTTGGATTGGTTTAATAATGAATATAATTTGGGTTAATAATAAATATAACATGTAAATGATTCTGTATATATAATATATCATCCAATTACCTACAATTTCACCATCAATAGAATTATATTTTCGCTTATGTGTTTTTACGGCGTACCCAATCCATGACATGATGAGATTTCATTCCCCATTGTAACCATCAAGAATAATTTTCCTTTGATGATAAAAAATAATATTTAAATACATAATATCAATTTGTATATGAAAAAAATACATCATATTCATAAAACATTTACTTTCATAAAAAAACATATTCAGGAAAACGGATCAATTTAAACCTAAAATAATGATTCCACGAAAATTTTATTAAAAAAATCCATACTATATGATCATATATGATACCATTTTTATTTATGGTTCTTTAATAATCTAATGACAATGATATAACAATTATACAAGAGGTTAAACTTATCCTAAACTAAGAAAAAGTATAAAGTAGTGGTTTTCATCTCAATTTTTATTCCAATGAGATTCATGCTATATTTGCCACAATTTATTTTAGTGTGGTGTATATACTACCCATGATTTTATTCTTTGTTTAATATAATTTAATTTATGGTTATTGAAAATTTCATTTAATGATCCTTCTTTCAGTGTGTTTATGTTTCATAAGATACCAAATCATTAAGGGAATTTTTAATTTCCATTTCCACTCATTTGGTTTTACACAAAAAAAAATTGATTATTTTACCCCAAGATTATATGTGATATCACTGTTTATATTTTTATCTAGTAATTTACACACCTCTTTGTGTGTGTATAATTTTTATACACATAATCACTTCATTTATAAATTATCATGTCATCGATATGAAGAAGATACGAGTAATCTTAACTCAATATCAATTCATTGAGTTAAACATTAAATACCTTTGTGTTGTTTTTACAAGAATATGGGTGAATGTAATCTTATTGATGTACAATGAATATGAAATCATATTGAGCGTATTTATAATTTTCTTAGAAAATTAAATCATTGATTTATCGTTAATCTATGGATATGGTATTTATAAGGTATTTTTTCCCAATTTACATTCCATTGGACTTATTTGTTGTTATGTGCGCATTTACATTCATATGGTGTATATACTAATGTTTGACATTGTATATCATGAATATCATTACACTCATGAAATAATATGGTTTTTATTCACACAAATATTTGTATTTAATCATATCTCATTTGGTTAGGAACTGTAACTAAAATATCATTGTAAATTTTTTATGGATTTCTTCTTCTAAATCCTTCTTCTAAATGTCCATATTTTAAAAATGGTTTTAAGTATTTTATTATATTTATATGAATTATTTAACATTAAAATTAATTTTGAATTTTTTAATGTTTTATAAGACACATTGATTCAAAAATATTTTTCAAATGACTTCAAGATAAATATGGATTATTGTAAATGTTTTCATTAAAAAAATATATATTTCTCTCAAATAGTTTTACTAAATATTTTCAATTCTGTCAATATCCATAATTATTTTTCATTGTGGTTGATTTATTATAATAAAACCTTCTATATTATATTGAATTAGTTATTTTGGACTGTGGATGTGCTATTTTTATACCATTCATGTTTTTTGGTTAAAGTATTTATATTTCATATGATAGATTTAATACAGTGATTAGATTATGTTTCCAATTATCCATATGAGTAATGCATTGGACGTAGTAAATGAGGGCCGGAGCCTGCTACATCTCCTCAATACATTGTTAGGACTCATGAGACAAACAAGTGTCTTGGAACAAGTACATGATAAAATATTTATTTGTCGTCTTGGCATGAGTCCTTGACAATGTGGTCATGATATCTGACATTATTTATTCCTTCATTATGAAAATATTTATTGATTTTACATTTGATTATTCAACTAAAATAATATCTATGTGACAAACTAAATAGAATTATTTAATTTATCTTTTCTATATTATACTGAAGTTCATGCTTAAAGAGAATGTGTTTCAATTTTAAACCTTACCATAAATGTTTATTATTATTTATTATAGATTTTTCTATATTTTTTCTCCTTACTTAGAATATAACCTCACCACTTTCGTATGTTTTACTTTCTTAGGATTCCATGAAATTTATTATGTTTTACATGAATGTTTAATTTAATAGAATAATGAAATTTTCAAATGATCTTATATTTTGTATTTTAAGATGTCATTTCTATTATTAATTTCATATATGTAATCTATTTTCCAAGACTACTAAACTGATAGGACCTTTAGAATTTCATTCCTTATAATCATTCCAATGTTATATTATAATACACCAACTATGCGTAACTATATTTGGGGGTTTTATAGTCGGTATTAGGGAAAGTTTAATACAATCCATGGAATCTATATTTAGAAAAACTCTAATTAGAAAAAATTACCCTAAGATATACATTATGGATTAGTATAGAAGAACATCCTAGAATTTTCGTAATGTTGAAATTTGGTGAATTTTCTAAACAATACATCTCTGTCTGGATACGAGCAGGTAGAGGCAGCTCTGGTACAGATGTATCTTGGGGTAAAACACAAAACACTTCTTTGATCTTGGATCGAATGTGAACTACTCCATGACAGTGGGACTTACTGCCCTCTTGGTTCTTACACCTATAAGGTATATACTGAGGATAACTCAAATTTTCATTAGAAACTTATTTTACAAATTTTAATATTAGATTAAAATAAATAACCTTGGTTAATACTATGCTGTTTTAGATTGAAGATAAGGTGTCATGATATTCTCTAAAAGATTTTATGACTATTGTAACTCACACAATGATTACTAATTTTAGTCAATGGATATATTCCAAGTATGTCATTGTAACAACGAACAAGATATACAAGGAGGGAACAATATAGGAAATGAGATAATAAATGGAATGTTGATCAGAATAAAATATGTCGTGTTCATGAAAAAAAAGGTTTCAAAAAATATGATCAATAAATTATAAATTAACCAACTCGCAAACATAAAAAATAAGATAAAGGCAATGAATGATAGGAGCTGTTGCTGTGGAGACCATGGAGAAAAGAAAACTCAATTTCAATCAAGCAGAAAATGTTGAAGGATACACCCAGTAAGGCTTCTTAATGGAACAAATAAATGATATATGTGTGGGAAAGATGAAAATAATGTAAACAATTTCTGCGTAAAAATGAAGAGTACTCTGGAAGAAAATAAAAATTATCCTAATAATCTATTTACGATCATTTTCCATAAATGTATGGGACCTGGGAATTACCCGTGTCAATTCCCTAATCTGTAGGATAACCAATAGGTGAATGAAGAACCTGTGTGGACATAAATGGATGGGGAAATGTTTAAATGTATTAATTCTATTTGTTTATGTTATTAAATTTTAATACATTTCTCTTCCTTATGTAACCATTTTTTTTATATGAAAATGAAATTTTAGGATGAATAAACATTTATTTTTTGGAAATAGTTATAATGAACCATTTTGGTTTTTATGATTCTTGAATTTGAGGAAATTACTAGTTATTAAATTCTTGGATGAAAATGTAGGTATGAGATAAAATATTTGGTTAACTAATTGTATTGTTATTTTGAGAAATTTATCTCATTTTTTAAATATTAGAAAATATTGTTTTTGAAAATCGAGAAAATGGAGATCGTGTGGAAATCGATCACATAGGACAGAGCTGCAATAATTGAAAACACAAACAAAGTGGAACTGGAAATTTATCACCAACCAGTGGAGTAAAGGAAGCCCCTGGTTAGTGTGAAAAATTAATTATACAGAAAATATTTTATTATCAATAATAAGTTGATTTTGGACTTTATTTTTAATCCAAAGGATATCCTTAATATAAAAACATTATCTGGTGATTAAGTGATATATGTTATTTTTGATGAAGTTATCTATGTTGGGAACACTGTATACAAAAGGAAATAGAATACTACATGATATAATTTTAGGAGTAATGGTGGTATTTTTTTTTGGAAGAATCTATGTTTTTTATAGTGATTAATGTTATTAATGGAAATGATTAACCTATCATCGAAAATATGTGATTTAGTTAATTACACTTCAATATTATACATTATGAGTAGTTGATGTTATTTGGAGATAATTGTTAATATTTTCTATGAAAGACTATTTTATTAAACTATACTGAATTTGGGTTTCAATATTAGTTTGGATTATATTGAATGATTTTAAGGGCAATTTTTTTTTGAAAGGTCATTATTGAACCGTGGTTATTGTTTCTTTAATTTTGAAAATTAAGATTAGTTTTTCTTTTTACAATGGATTATACATTTTTTAGATAATATTGTCTTGTAATAAATATTTTGGTTTTCAATAATCTCTAAAGGATAGGTAAATATATTGTTTATCCATTTTATATTATGTGATTATTTAGAAGTTAATTCTAGTGCCTCGGGTGAAACCAAGTCATCTTGAATACAAATAGTTTAGAGAAAAGTGGATTTTGTTGATGAAATTTATTAAAGAATGAAAATCCAAATTATAAGTAAGTATATATCCTTATGTTCATAGTTAATAACAAAAATAAATTCCTCAAATTTATAAAATATCACTGAAAACAAAAAAAATTGAATTTTGTTTACTTTTCCTACTAGGAAACTAATGATTGTTTAACCCACCAAAGGTTTGTGGTTTTGTTTTTGTTAAAATTATCATGAACTTGTTTTCTACCACTCTCCACCATATCTTGACAGATAATTTGTCTTCTATATCTATGCTTTTTTCATAAATGGATTCCTAGGATGGTTTATCTTTGGCTTCCATTGTACTTCTCTTTCTTTATTTTAAAGTGATTGTTTTTTTTGAATATTTTTCTAATGCGGGACTTCCAATAAGGTTTCCAAGATAAATATTAAAATTTCATGAATGCAATTTCCAAATGGGTGGAAGAATGTAACACCCCAAGATGTCATAGTAAGTTATTTTCATTAATGTAATTCAATTGCATGTGCTACATGAAACACTGAGTTTGAGAGCTCTAGGACTTACCAAACTAGACATTAAAAAAGTTGATATGAATAGTATTAAAAAGATTTTTAATTATATAAACCCCGTATAATTTTAAAAACAATATTATGTGTTTAATAGACAGAATATTTTAACCAAATCAATTTTTCAGAAAATATACGTTTTTTTAATAAAATGAAATCTTTCCACCTTTTATTGGATAACATTTTTTAAATTAAATATTTGACACATTTATATATTCAATTTAAAAAATAAACATATTCTTTATAAGAAAGACCGAAAATTTTAGTTTGGATAAATTTTTTGTTTTTTTCTAATAACATTCATATTTGGATGAATCGTTAAAGATAATAAATTTTAATTGAAAACAAAATTTTTAATCAAATTAATTTATAGTGTTAAATTGTAAATTTGAACTTTTATGAAGTATAATTATATTATATTTCTATAATTTATTCCAAAATTGTTCATTGGATGTAATTTCACATCTAAATTGTACTTAAACAAATATCAAATTTTTTATAGTTTTTTCTTCTCAAAAAATAACTTCTTGGTATTGATGAGGATTATTAATTTTAAAATAATTAATGAAACTCCTATGTTGTTAATTTTGTAAAATGGTTGTGCTTTTTTAATTAATAATATTCAATTTTTCTTCTAAGGAATTATTTCTATTCTCCTGAAATCATTAAATTTTTTATGAATAGAGAAAAACACTAAATTATATATAACAACAGACTTTTTAATTTAAATAATAATTTATCTAAAATTAAAAATAGATACATAATACATATATTATTACATTGTAATTTATTAGAGATATTTTATAATATGATTAGACATATAAAGTTTTTCCAAACTTTTTAACATCTTTTACCCACCTTATAAGCATAATTGCAAATTTTCATATAACATAATTCTACCAATTATTTGAATTGAATTTCAAAAATACCATAGACAATGTTGACAGTACTAAGTATAATGTCGCTTAATAGGCTAAAAATAATTTTTGTTAAATAGTTACTATTTAATTTTATTTACCTTGGTTAAAATTAAATTAGGTAATTAAAGGTAAAAATGATGTTATAATTATCCCAACACATGTCTTTATTCTTTTCGATACATTTATTTTGACTAAAATAAACATTAGGAAAAAATGTGATTCTTTTTTATCAACTTGAATTAGATTAATAAATTTATTATATTATATTTAATGAAGAGTAAAATGTGTTAAATTAATATTTTTATAACTAAACAATTTTTAATATAGGGTTATATAGAAGATAAATTAGACTGTAAATATTGATCAAAATGATAAAAATATTTCCAACATCATATTATTTTCTTTATAATTTTTAAATATTATACAATTAAATTTATATTAGACTAAATGATGATACAATAATTACCTTATTAAGGAATTATTAAAAAATTGATATTATAAAAACTAAAATAAATGTAAATTAAGACTTTTATAGATTTCCACTAATTATCAAGGTTTATATGACATGTTAGGGTTTATTTCAGTATATTATTCTACATAATAATTTTTAATGTTTGACAAAATCAAAATAATAATTTGTGTCAAAACTGACATAAATGAGTTTTAAAAAAAATACTATATTATTAAATGATATAATATTCATAAAAATATAAGGCTCAGACAAAGGACTTATATAATTATATATATATTACTAATGAAAAACTTAAGGTTCCCTTTGAGTTCAATTGTATGTTTTTTAAACGTGTAATATAAAAATACAAGAAGACATTGAAAATGTTTAATAATTAAACTAAGAGTTAAATATAAAAGAAAATACTAATATGGGGACATAAATTTTAATAAAACATATTGTTTGATAGTATTTAGAACCGTACTATTTGTATCTTAGAAATAAATCCATTTAGAGCAATTATAAATGGAAAATGATTTTATAATAAAATAATATTTCAATGTTTTCATAAAGTGACCCACAACTCTCTTATAAAATGGTACATCCCCTTCTCTCAAAATCATACCATGAAATCCATTTTTATTAGACAGACCCTAAAAAATTATCTTCCCATCAACACTAAATTCTAATTAATGTCTTTAATTTATTAATAAAGTCATCCTACATATCTCTTTTGATCAAATTAAAAAGGAAGCACCCAAATAAAAGGTAATAATTTAATCACCTCTTTCAATGTTCTCTTCTTCTTCCAATTTCTCTTTCCTTATTGTTTCATAACAAAATAATAACATCAGTAAATTCTATATAAATTGATGTTATTATAAATATGGTATAACCTTATCCATTATTCTATTAATTCTATGAATGAAAAACTCACCATACGTGCGTATGTACGACTTATCGTCTCTACCTTGGGGTGTAGTTTGTTGTTCAACACTTCATTATTTGGATGGATATAATAAAGACTAAAATTGAAGTAAATAATAAATATAACATTTAAATGATTTTTTATATAAAATATAACATGCAATTATATACATTTTCACCAACAATAGAATGATATTGCCTCTCGTGCGTATGTACAGCTTATCGTTCCCACTACGTGATGAAATTTTATTCCCCATCACAAACCTTCAAGAATAATATTCATTTTATGATAAAAATATTATGTTACGAACATAATATCATTATTGATATGAATAAAATACAACCAATCCATAACAAACAGGACTATCATTACAAAACACATAAAGGAAATTGAATGAATTTACACAAAAAACAAATATAATTTTGAATGGTTTTTAACAATGATATATTAAAGTATCATATATGATATTATATTTATGTATATGGTTCAAGTATTATTTGATAAAAATTATTCAGTCAATATATTGGTGGTTTAAATTACCCTATACTTATGGAAAATGTAATGTGAGGGGTGTTCATCTCACTTTTTATTCCAATGACATTCATGCAATATTTTCCACCATTTAATTTTTTGTGGTGTATGTACATAACATAATTGAATTCAATGTGTAATATACTATAGTTTTTGGGTATTTAGAACATAATTGTATGATACATATTTAATGGGGTGTATGATTCGTAAGTTACCCAAACAATAATGGAATTTTTTATTTCAATTTCTACTCATTGGGTTTTACGCAAACATCATTTATTATTTTACTACAATATTAGGTTTGAAATCAATATTTATTTATTTATTTCATAATTTCTAATAAACTTTTGTGGATATAAATTTTATACACATAATCACACCTTTTATAAATATTAATTTCATAGATATGAATATGATATGAGTAATCTAAACTCAATATCCATTCTTTGAGTTAAAAATCCATTTTAATCGTGTAATTTTTACAAGAATATGTTTGATTGTGCTCTGATTGCATAAAAATGAATATGTAATAATATATATTATATTTAATTTTTTTCAAAGTTAATTATATCATTCATTTATCCTTATCATAAGGATAATGTATTTATAAGGTATTTCTTCTCAATTTACATCCCATTGAGACTTGTTTTTTATTATGAGCCAAATCCCTTTTGTATGTTGTATATATAATAATTTCACATATTATATCATGAATACCATTATTATCATTAAATTATAAGCTTTTTATTACCTTAATTAATTTAATTCAACTGTCTCTCATTTGGTTAGGTACTCTAACTAAAATATCATTTTGAATATTTTAATGATTTATTCATTTAAATCATTATTAATATTGTCCATGTCTTAAACATGGAATTAAGGATTTATTTTTATTCAAATGAATGTTTTAAAATTAAAATTTCATTTAAATTTTTCAATGTGGTATGGGATAAATTGAAAAAAAAAATCACTTTCAAACAGATTCCTGATTAATATTTAGGATTTTAAATGTTTTCATGAAATAATGGATATTTGTCTCAATTAGTTTTACTACTTATTTTCATCGACATCAATATCCTTCATTATATTTGATTGAGGTTGATTTATTATAATAAAATATTATATATTTTATTGAATGAGTTATGTATTACTGTGGAGGTTTTGTTTTTATACCATTCATGGGTTTTGGTTAAAATATCACCATTTCGTACATAATTTTTAATATGAATTTTTAGATTATGTTACATTATTTTCTAATAAGAAATGAATTTCACTGAGTAAATTATGGTAAGAGCCCACTGTAGCTCATAGATGCATCTGTAGGTCTCATGATACAAACTAGTGTATTGGAAGAAGGATTTGACAAAATATTTATTTGTAGTCATGGCACGAGGCCTTGACTATGTTGTTATGATGTATGAAATTAGGCATTTCACCATTATGAAATTAGTTATTGATGTTTCATTTGATTATTCGATTGGTATGAAAATTCATATTAATATTTCAATTGAATAATTTAATTTATCTTTACCATATTATACTGATGTTCGGGTTTAAAGGGCTTGTGTTTCAATTTTATACCTTTACATTAACGTTTACGATTATTTATGATAGCTTCAGCTATATTGTTTATCTTTTCTGAGCATCTGAGCTCACCCCTTTCTTATAATTTATTTTCTCAGGATGAAAAGAAGTGTATTATGATTTATATAATGGTTTTTTATAGGATAATAGTTGAATTCTTAATGTATAATCTATGTTGTATTTTATGTTAGAAATTCTAATGTAATGTTAATGTATGTAATCTTATTTTCCTAGACTTCTAAAATGATCGGCCCATCGGGACTTGATTCCTTGTAATCATAAAAAATTTATATAATAAGGCACCATCTTTGGGTAACTATGGTCAGAGTGTTAAATTATTTTGATCAAGTATAATTATATAAAATGTAAATTATTCATGATAAGACGAGTTTTTAAAATATACTAACAAATTTATTTATTTATTATCACTTACTATGGCTTTCATTATCATACCAAATTTTAAATCATAGTAACATGGGATAAGGATATGTATTAAACAATAACAATTTCAATCATTATTCAATATAATTTCGTATTAAATTAAGCGAAAAAAATTAATTATAGAGTTTTTTAAATTAAATGATAATATTTTTGTGAAAAAATTTCGATATTGATTGGAAATATCATGTTTTTATATTAATGGATTTTAATGTAAAATTTTAAATGATGTTTACAAAAATATATTCTCAAATGATCAGGATAATATGAAAAAATTCAATCATATCTATTTAAATAATAAATTTCTGTTGATTATGGTACATTTTGTTAGATATGGTATTAAAGAAATATTCAGCTAATTTTAATTATTATGATGTTATTAATAAATTAAATTTAACATTTATTAATATACATGTCATATTATCATGATAATACCATTATGTCTTCCATATATATTCTTTTAATATATGCTTATTACAAAATGTTTTTCCTTAAAGGAAAAAATGTGAATAAAATTAGACAACGTCAACACGTTGATGTCCTTTTAATTTAATAACAACAAATGGTGTGAATTAAAAGGAATCAATTTTAATCAATAATAAAATAATGTATAAATAAAATAAATTTTGTACAAATGACAAATGGTTATTGAAATCTCCATTGAAATACAAGTATATATGGGATCATTAACGAAACATCAGAATCCATAATTTGGCGTAACCTCATTTCTAGTAATATCTAAAGGATTGGTCAGTTTTTTGGAAGGGGTATTTGATGGATTAATTTATTTGGACCATTTATATAAAAAAATATCAAATTATTATTTTAAAGGTGAAGTTGGTATGTTTTGGTTAATGGTTAACAATACTAATAAAAAATATGATATTTATTTTAGATGGTGAGAAATATTTAAAGATGTTTTCCATGATATTTATTTTACAAATGTTAAATATATTAAAATGGAATGGAAATTTTATGAAATAATATAAAATATTTTAGAATCTATTTCCACATATGAAGCTAAATTTTCTAGATTAGTTAGGTATATGAAAAATGTTATTCTACACAATCATAGTAAAATTTATTCGTTTAACTCAATATTGAAACATTTTTTTTCAAAAAGAATATAACTAATATAATTTTAAAATAAATATGAATGTTCGAAAATGTGATGGGAATGTTGATAAATAGGTTTTTAATTTTTCAACATTATTGATAAGATGTGGACTAGGTGGAATGCAATGGGAAATCATTCATCGAATAAATTTTTTAAGGTTTGATGTCAAATTTCTCTCATTAGTTATGCATCATAAGAATAATCATGACGAGTGTATTATGAAATATGGAATGTCTAACAAATGTGGTATTTTGGGAAATTATTCACATGAGTGAAATGAATATAATAATTTTACTACTATGACCAAATATATTAAGAATGTAGAGAGATTTTTAAATAAAATTAGATGGGATGTTATTATTATGTGTATATAATGAAATGTATGAGTGATGTGAATAATTGATACTACAAGTATTACTATGAGAGAAATTAATTTTTCAGTACCTTGTGAATTATTAGTCCTTTAATTAATGTGGTGGAATTTACATTACTTATTTTCTCATATTTTTCTAAATATATTTTTAAATCATGTTACAATGTTTATTTTATTATTTATTAATTTACAAATAAATGGGAATACTACCCCATGAAACACAAAATTAAATTTTACTACATGTCATTATTGAAATTTTAAAGAAAATTTTAGTTAGTATAATATTTTAATATTATTTATGGAAGATATTTTCCATAAATTTTTATTATCAGTCACATAGTTTATTTAATGTTATTCTATTTATGTAATGGACTTCATGTTTTAATGATATGATATATTAAAAAAATAAGTCTGTTATTTACAAAGTTAATCATGTTTTTTAATTTTTATATAACATTTAAACTATAACAATGATATCATATATAGAATATGAAAATATGTTTAAAGATAACAATGAATGTGACATTGAACATGTTTTTTAAATGAAGGATATTATTTAGATTAGTCTATTCACATTAGAAAATGATTATATGAATATATAAATTTTTTACTTTTCCACTATTATTACTAAATAAGGGGGTAATTTCACTATTTAATTATGTAACACCTACTGTTTTTTGAATTGATAATATTAATTAATTCAGTTTTTTAATATTATGAAATTCATGCAATATAGGATATAGATTGTGTTATATGAATGAACTATGTATTTCTGGAGTTTCACGAAACACCAAGTTAGTCATTCACTATACACATCCTCTATATTATCATTCAATTTACACACCACAATATTTGGATTTTTATAAACAAAATGTTGAGTTATTTTTCTAGCTTTTGTTACACTCAAGGGCGAGTTTTTCCAATAATATATATTATTTATACTAGTATTATAACAGTATAATAGTTACCACATACCCATTGTAATTGAATTTACTAATGGTATAAAATAAATTTTGAAAATATTATTAAAATATGTTTATACAATTACTCTTTGGTTATAAATTATTTTGAAATTAAATTAAAAATTACCTAAAGTAAATGAATTCATTTTCTATGATAAATATTTCCCTGTGAAAAATTTTTTTTACCTCAATAAATTAAAAATTACTTTTTATGACTTTTTTAATTATAAATATATATATATATTATTTCAATAATATATTTTTAAAATATATGATATATTTAATAGGAATATGATACTAGTAAATCCAGTTTTTTTAAAACATATATTTTTTCAAAAAGGGAATTTTATCATATTTTAATTGAACATCTATATAAAATGTAATGTACAAAAAATTCATAATTTTTAGTGAATTAAAATTTTCATCAACTAATAAGAAATATTAAAATATAATTATGTTGAATTTTTGGTATTCTTATGAGAATTTGGATTTTTTAACGAATATTGAAAAACAATGTATTTTATTTTAAATTACCATTTGAATAAAATATGAATACATATATTAAATTATATTTTTTAAAATTATAATAAATTAAATTATAGAATAATAATTCCAATTTAGGTTATTTGAATCAATTCAACATTGATATTGGATATAAAAATATTTCAGACATTTCATCTTTTCACTTTAAAAAATTTGTTGCCTCGTACCATTTGTGAGATTAATTTGATATCAATTTCAACCGCTCTTATTTTTGTAGTTTGGAAAAATGGATTTCATATATTAGTCATAAATATGTTTATTTTATTATTTAAAAGAAATAAATTTAGAAAAAATAATATAGATAATAAATATAAAATTAATTGCAATGATTATGGTATAAACGAGTTTAATATGTAGTAAATCATCTACAGCAAGGGGAAAATAAGGAAAAAAGTTGTAAAAAATTCATTGAGTGTAAATTTTTAAACCATATCATTACATTAATATAATATTTATCTATATTGGAGGTAAATTATTTAATGGAGAGTTCTTAATAGTACATACCTTCTAGTATATAAAAAAATAAAAATCCTCCTCCATAATAATAAAGACCTGAACCCCCTCACTTATTTTCACCTCTAAATAAATTTTGATCGTCCAAAATTATGAAAAATATGGTCCCAAATTATATTATATAAATTTAAAATCCTCACTTTTGGATTAAATCCAACAATGGAATCCCATTGGTTCAAACCAAAATGAGTTATGCAATGAAGAAGAAACATCCATCAATAAACAATTTTATTTTATTTCTTTCTCCACAACCTCAATAATTGTTAAAAAATTATTACATAATAAAATAACATTCCTAAATATACTATTTTTATTTTATTTTTTTACATACACTCACACAAAATTCCATCAAATGAGTTTTACAATCATTGTTTGTGTGTACGGAGGGATACCGCTTCGCGAATCGATGTCTTTAATTTTTATATATCCACCTTTAGAGGTTGAGGAAAAATAAGTAATTAATATTTTTTTGACATATATTATATTTTTTATTTATTTATTATTATTGTATTATTACATAAAATATAACATCATAAATACCTTTTTTGGAAATACACTAACATCAATTTTGGACCTTTGAACTACCACCTCCTTAAAGCGATATGATTCATTCAAACTATAGTAGGAATTAACTAAATATGGGTATAGAAAATGTATATGATATATATGTAATAAAAACTATAATTTAAGGGTTATATATAAATTGATATATTTAATTTACTTCCTTTCTTTCAACACACCCTAAAAAGTGAAACAATATTCCCGAGTACATACGACATACAGTCTACATGAACAATGTATTTCATTTCATATTTATATCATTTTCACATCACAATATTTATACACATAATAAATATATATTATATTTACATCATGTATTATATCCAATAAATAGATTAATTTTGATCTAATTATGTGTATTGAGAATAAAAAGTCACATCAAATATGAAAAATAAATAAATTCTTAAATGAAACAAAACATTAAAATTAAATTTTTTATAAATAAATCATTATAATTCAATACAAACTCATATATGGGTTGATATATAATAATAATTATTATTTTATTAATGACCAAAAAATTCCATGTAATTTTTTTTAATTAAATGAAAATATTTCGAGTCTGCGAAAGTTAACGGTGCGTGATTCTGAGGCCTAGTGAGCCCGGACTGAATTTCTGAACTTATTTTAAGTATGTTCAGTAAGAATTTAAGAGGGTTTTTTAAACTTTTGAACAAGTGATCGGAATTGAAATCAAAAGACATTGTTGAACTCGTAGTGTCGATATTCGCTTAGAGAGACTTTCACCTCGACCACATTAGTTCGTAGGAGGAAGTTATTTTTCACTATTTTATGGAAGAATAAAAATAAAATAATTAACATTTTATTTTTACTTTGAAACATCCCTTTTGAGTTTTGGATGTGGGGACCACATGATCAATAAAACCACCATTTTGAATCATGGAGGTGGAGGCCACCTGAACCCTTGTTAATGGGGGAAAACCTTTTAACTCTCTATTTAATTAATTGATCCATCTACAATTAATTAAATGTGTCGACTTTAATTATGACAACATGTAATTAAATTGATAAAACTATTTTAATTTATATTGTCTCTTTTTTAAATTTGATATTATTGGTTGGAAAAAGAGAATTGGGGGAGAGCCATGGAGAACTTTGGATACACATTTCCTCTCCAACGAAAACACCCTCTCAAATGAAAAACGAGGAACCGACCCTGAGCCCAGATTAGAATCGAAATGTGGAAGAAACATAAATGTTATTCTTCAAAGACATCATATTATTCCTCTCAACTCCTCCAATGAACAAGAGGGTATGTGTGTTATTTGAATTATCTTCATTAATTTATTTTACGTCGAATATCTCCTTGTGATCTATTTGCAACTGCTCCAACGAGGAGGGTGCGGGCTAAAAGAACATGGCCCAACCATTCCACAACAATTATGGTATTTGATCCATTCATAGTGATGGAGGAGGATGAAGACTGGAACTGGTGACTAACGATCGTGGGAATCAACAACGGTAGTTGGCACTAAGGCCGGCCTCGACGACAGCGGCAGCACAACCGCACTGCTGGCGAAGGGTCATGTCCCGTCAGCCGCGGTGGTGCGTGTCCGCATGGCCAGTCATTTGGGAGCCATAGAACAAGGCTTTTGTGGTAAAGGAAAGATGTTTGACTCGTTACGGCCCACCCGTGATGGTGTAGTGAACAACCTCGCCACACTGAGGTGGCTGGCCGTCTGTCCAGCCGCAGAGCCGGGCGGGCCTCCATCACATGCTGCCCTGCATAGGCCGCCATCATGGGCCGCCCAGCGATCCACCTTGCGTGGGACGCCCAGCAGGCCCCCAGGAGGCCGGTTTAGATGTAGGGGTCAGTCCCAGGTCCGACCTGGTCGACCCGAACCCAGTGTGGTTGGCCCAGACTAGGTCGGGCCGTGACGGTCGTACTAGGTTAGACAGGACCCGGACCGGTTTCAACCCATTCCACTCTTTCATCCATATCCTGAGTAATGAGTGTTCGTTTGATGAACCATATGTGGCACCAGAAACCATAGGTGGAGACGGTCCTTTTGGTATACCCTAATTGAGTTTTGGATAAATATGGGGTATGGCTCGGTTTGATCGGACACGAATCAAACCGGTCCCTCAGGACGAATAGACCAATAACATACAGATCGTGCGTCTGAATGATGCACTGTATGTTGTGATGATACCCCTATTACGTAGAAGTCTATTGGTATACTTCATCATGGGACTTTGTGGCAGTTGGAGTATCGACCTGTTGCATGAGGAGAATACCCTCCTAGAATCAATCAAGCATAGTCTGGGAACCCTGTAGAGGATTGTATCATGAGAAAGTTATCCAATGAGAGTCAGTTCTTTGGGATATTATGTGGGTATGTGCTTTGGGATACTACATGGGTTTGTGTTTGAGAGTCCCACTTGGATACGCTCTAGGAATCCACGTGGAACTACTCTAGGAACCTACATGGGTCTGTTGTACTAGGATCCTACGTGGGTTTTCCTCTTAATAGAGGTAGATGATTCAGTAGTTACATCTAATAATATTTGATACCATACATAAGCTATACTAGGTGTGAGCTGAGTCATTCACTACGGAAAAAATGGGTATTTGCCACGGGTTATTTGCGACGGGGATAAATCCCGTCGCAAATAGCCACGTTAAAAACTTATTTGCGACGGGGGTATTTGCCCGTCGCAAATAAGTTGCCTTTTGCGACGGGATTGCTTTCCCCGTCGCAAAAGACCTGGAGCGTTTGCGCACCAAATCGCGGGAAACAAATTTGCGACGGGCGGTTATTGCCCGTCGCAAATAACCGGCGGCGGTAAAACGTATTTGCGATGGGCATATTCCCCTGTCGCAAATAGTATGTCGGCAGGTGGTTATTTGCGACGGGTCCGGTGGCAAATAACTATTTAACAGTTGACCGTATTAAATGATGGCTAAGGTTTTTGTGACGGGCACCGTCGCAAATAATCTAACCTATAAATACCCCCATTCGTTTTTTTCAATTCATTCTCAAACTCCATCTTCTTCTTCTCTCAAAATTCTAGTTCTAGAGTTGAGCGTTTCTCAAGTTTAATTTTTTTGTTCGGAGTTGATTTTGATGTTTTCAAGAACGATCATAGATCAACCTCAGATCAATTTTCAAGGTATTTATATTAATTTTAATTTAATATTTATTTCAAATTTTTTATTAGTTTCAATTATTCTTAATTAGTTGTAATTTAATTATGTTTACATTGTTTTGTTACTTAATAAATTAAAATTATTAGTATTTTTCATAGTTAATGGTAATTAGGAATAATTAGTAATAATTTTTAATAATTAAGAATAAATATTAATAATTAGTAATAAATACCAATAATTAGGAATAATAACATTATTACATTATTAGTATATTTTATTATTAATATTAAAATATATAATTTTTTATATTATTTATACAATTCTCTTTTCATCTGTGTGTTTTCTGTCTCCATATGTATTATTTGTATGTGGAGACAGAAAACACACAGATGAAAGGAGAATTGTATATAATATAGAAAATTATATTATTTTCATAATAATAATAAAATATAATAATAATGTAATAATGTTATTATTCCTAATTATTGGTAATTATTCATATAATTACTAATAATTAGTAATAATTACCAATAATTAGGAATAATTACCAATAATTAGAAATAATTATCAATAATTAGTAATAATTAACAATAATTAGGAATAATTACCTATAATTACCAATAATTACCGATAATTACCGATAATTAGTAATAATTAGTAATAATTAGGAATAATTTGTAATAATTACCAATAATTAGTAATAATTACCAATAATAACCCATAATTACCGATAATTACCAATAATTAGAAATAATTACGAATAATTAGGAATAATTAACAACAAATAGGAATAATTACAAATAATTAGGAATAATTATGAATAATTACCAATAATTAGTAATAATTACCAATAATTAGTAATAATTAGAAATAATTACTAATAATTACCAATAATTATTAATAATTAGTAATAATTACCAATAATTAGTAATAATTAGTAATACTTAGTAATAATTACCAATAATTAGTAATACTTAACAATAATTAGTAATAATTACCAATAATTAGGAATAATTACCAATAATTACCAATAATTACCGATAAATAGTAATAAATAGTAATAATTAGTAATAATTAGGTATAATTACCAATAATTAGTAATAATTAGTAATAATTAGTAATAATTAGTAATAAATATTAATAATAAGTAATAATTACCAATAATTAGTAATAATTAGTAATAATTAGTAATAATTACTAATAATTAGTAATTATTAGTAATAATTAGTAATAATTACCAATAATTGGTAATAATTAGTAATAATTAGTAATAATTAGTAATAATTTCCAATAATTAGTAATAATTACCAATAATTAGTAATAATTAGTAATAATTAATAATAATTACCAATAATTAGTATTAATTACCAATAATTAGTAATAATTACCAATAATTAGTAATAATTACCAATAATTAGTAATAATTACCAATAATTACCAATAATTAGTAATAATGAATAATAATTAATAATAATTACCAATAATTAGCAATAATTACTGAATTTGTTTCAGAAGGCAAAATAAAATGCCCTTATAGAAAATGTGCATTGAGAACATTTGACACATTTGACAAAGTGGGGGAACATCTCTTGCATTTTGGTTTTCAACCAGATTATGTTTTTTTGTATCAACACGGTGAACACAGTTCCAGAGCAGGGGATACCAACTTGATTCCGGATCCATCTCGGTTTCAAGATTTTGTACATGATGTTGCAGGTTCATCTGTTCAACATACAGAAACTCCGGCTGATATAGCTTTAAAACCTGAGTTGGCACCGTCTGAATTTTATGAGTTGTTGAGGTCTGCTGAGGATGCATTATATCCGGGCTGCAAGATGAGAAAATTAGAAGCAGTTGCAAAATTTATGGCTATCAAATCAGATAACGGAAGTTCAAACACCTGTTTTGACCAGATATTTTCATTGCTTAAAACGCTATTACCCGAAGGAAATGTTTTGCCTGCAAATTACTATGAGAGTAATAGGTTGGTTCGAAATTTGGGACATACTTGTCAAAAGATTCATGCATGTTCAAATGACTGCATTTTATATTCTAGGGAAAATGAGTCGTTGGATAGTTCTCCCACATGTGGGCAACTGAGATATAAAGAAGGACAACATGGGAAGTCTGGTTTGATTCCTGTAAAACAGTTGAGATATTTTCTGCTTACATCCAGACTACAGAGTTTATTCATGTCTAAGAATACAGTGACAATGATGTCATGTCATAAATAGAATATTTCAACCGATAAAATCTTGAATCATCCAGTCGATGGTGATTCATGGAAACATATTGATAGAGTGCATCCATCTTTTGCTTTAGAAGCGAGAAATGTTCGAGACAATCAGTTTAGTCAAAGTGAATGTGCTTTCACTGATGTGAAAAGAATTGAATTTTTTCAAGAGAGTACTCAAAATCAATCTTTTTTAAAAGAGACATGAGTACCGATGACGACACCCCACATTTAAGAGTCGGTGATGAGGATGATGTTAATGATGTCACATATGAATTTGAAATGGTAATAGATGAATCAACTGTAACTCGAATGGATATCGATGATGTTGAGGAGGAATATGAAGATAACATTGACATATATGAAGATGATGATGAAGATGAACACTGATAGAATTCCATGGTATTTATATACAATCATAATATGTATATATGTATATATAATAGTAATTATCAATTATTTTCTGACAACATTAACATTTTCTGTTTCAGATGGACGACGCCACATTTCGTGAGTTGGCGGATGCTGACCTGTCTTTCGATGCTGATGAGTTGCTGGAAGATGACCCTCAGCCTACAGGCGCTCCAGGGAGTATGCGGAGGGGGCACAGTCTTTCACGATTGATGATTCCTGACCCCGTCCTCGAGCGACGTCCACGTCTTGGGTTTGATCCACACACATGGAGGTGTGATAACCTGTGTGATAACCTGTAGATTTGACTAAGATTTCATTAATCTATTCACATAATTAATGTTTATTATTTTTACAGTTTTCTGTATATAGCAGTCGTACAGGGCAGCGCTATTTTGCGCAACTATTTCTCTCAGCCGTGGACCAAATGGGAGCAGATTCCCATTGATGTGCAGCAGGGCATGTTCGGCCATTGGTTGGTACGTACGTAAATAAATAATTTTTATTTTGAAAATTATTTCATTTCTAACTTGATATTTTGATTTATTTGAAGGGTTTATGGTATCCGATTGAGGATTCCATGTGTGAAGCCATCCACGAGGCATGGGAGGTGGCCATGTGTGATCGACTTCATCAGTTTTTTCATAATTTAAGAAAAGCTGCCATGAAGAAAGCAGTAGTGTCAGATTTTGACGAGTCGTGTAGAGCACACCGACCAGAGTACATTACATCCCATGTATGGGATGGATTATGTGCGCACTGGTTGAGTGGTGCCTTTCAGAGGAGATCATCGGTGGGGAGGCAGAATCGGGGGAGACAGGAGTTGACTCATCGAGCTGAGAGTTGTTCTTTCAGTACTCATAGACAGCATCTGGTACGTACATTATTTATAAATATTTTATATAACTATAAATATTAACAGTTTATTTTTTATTCTTATAGGCTGTCGAGCACCCCGATATTACAGAGTACGACGTATATCGGAGGATGTATTGTGATCCTGCTACTGAGGAGCTCAGAGGTGATCATCAACATCACATCGTGGACAGTATTATTTTTTTTCAAGTTTAAAAATTAAATGCATATAATATATTCACAATTTTAATTTTAAATTGAAACTAAAAGAGTCATATGAGGCCGCAGCGTCATAGGCCCGGCCTGAGAGTCAGGCCGAGTCATCAAATCAGACCACTGGCCATCAGTTTGATGAGGCGGCATGGATGGAGGCCACCCAGTATGCCTTCGAGAAGGGCCGGGTAGTTGGTATCAGCTCTCGACTGACTCCCGGAGATTATTATGGAAGTGCTGCGATGTCGGCGTCTAGCTCGAGAGGAGCTCGTGCATCTTCTTATGCTACACAGTATGAGGATCAGTTGCGATCTCAGACTGCACTGATAGAGAGTCTCCGACAGGAGCAGGAGCAGATGCGTCAACAGCATGATGAGGAGCGTCGATGCCAGCAGCAGTTGTACGAGGAGTAGACGAGTCGGTGGCAGTAGCAGCATCAGGAGCAGATGAAGTACATGCACCGAATCACTCATGCTTTAGGGATGGAGTTTCCTCCACCACCATCTGTAGATCCCCCCTCCCCCCTCCCCCTACTTCAGATTAGAGTTTGTTTTTATGATATAAAATTTGTGAAATCCAAATATGATTTTTTTTCTATTCGTAGTTTCTGTCTCATTATAAAATATTAATAATATTATATTTTGAAATAAAAATATTAATATGAATAATAAGATTATTTATATTTTATAATATTAAATTTTATATATATATTAAAATTTTATAATATTATAATTTATTTATATTTTTTTGTAATACTTAAATTATTTTAATATTTGAATGTAAAATAATTCTATTATTTTTATATTAATTAAAATAACTTATTAATATTTTTTTATTTATGATTTATAATTATAATATTATTATATTAATTAAATAATTTATTAATATTCTATTATTTTTTATTTTTGAATTATAATTCTATTATTATTAAATTAATTAAAATAATTTATTAATAATTTATTATTTTTATTTGTGAATTATAATACGATTATTATATTAATTAAAATAATTTATTAATATTTTAATATTTTTTATTTTTGAATTATAATTGGATTATTATTATATTAATTAAAATAATTTATTAATAATTTTTTTATAGTATTTGAGACGGGATACTATGCCCGTCGAAAATAGTATTATTATTAAATGCATTAAAATAATTTATTAATAGTTATTTATTTATTGTTTAAATAGTTTTTGCGACGGGTCCCGTCGCAAAAACTATTTGCGGGGGGCCCGTCGCAACAAGTATTTGCTACGGGGCCCGTCGCAATTACTATTTGAAAAGTTTTTTACAAATATATGGAGTACTATTTGCGACGGGGAGAATCCCCGTCGCCAAAAAAGGCTTTAGCGACGGGCCCGTCGCAAATACCTTTTTTTCTAGTAGTGATTACCTTTTTGGTAATATTCCGTGTGGTGTACCTTTGTGGTACATACCATCGTAGTGATACATTTGTGGTATTCCACTGTGTGACATACCATTGTGGTACTAACCTTCGTGGTCAAACCATTTGTTGAATCCGTTGTGGTGATACATTAGTGGTATTCTTCTAAGTGTCATACCATTGTGGTACATACATTTATGGTGATACATTCATGGTAAAATTATGTATGGTGTTACCTTTGGGGTACTAACCCATGTTGTGTTACCTTCATGTAATTCATTGCTTCATGGAATAGTTGTACTTTGGCTACGAGTTGGGCCTTGTGATTCATCATGAATGATATGGGTATACTTGATAACATAGTTATATGGATGTGAATATACCTATGTAGGGTTGATTCTTGTTTCCATGCTTTGTGGTTTATCCTTTGGGTATTTTGTGAGACCTTTGGGCGTCTTGGCGTCTCTACCGAGTATCATTATACTCACAACTACACAGGATATTTCTGCACCCTATTTTATTTGGTGTAGATGATAGATTTCACTGACTGAGGATGAGAGTACCAGGACTGGAGGTAGCTCCATGGTGGATATTAGACAAGGCATACCGCAGAGACGACCATTCGAGAGCTGTACAAAACCTTTAGGTAGGATCATTTCCGGGTGATCATAGGATATATTTTAGTTTACTTATACTTTGTAGTTTTCTTGTACATTCTTATTAAGCTTGTATTTTGGACCCTTTTAAATACTTTACACACTATTTTAACTATACAGTTTACTTGTGTACTAATCCTGTGGTGTTCATGGTTGCGTTTGTTTACATGTTATAAAGGCAATTCCATTCTGGTTTTAGGGAATATGCTATTTAGTGCTAGTCGCCATCCCCTGGCCTATGGATGGAGGGCATGGTGTAGTCACGTCACGGGCCCAGGGGGGATAGGTCATGAAAATTTGGTGCAGAAGAGTCGGTTATACCATTGAACATGGGACTATTATCTTTCTAACAGCAGTATTGTTAAGTCTAATGAGTGTGGTTATCAGTTTAGGGAATCCGGTGTTGGTGTAGTGGCCTATGTATCCATACACCAGGACCCTAACTTATGATTTTTCACCTGGTTCACAAAAACACTGATAGTGTGTGTAATTCAAAAAATTTTATTTTTTATATTTTTTAGTCAGCTCACCTGGTAAAACATATATATCGGCGCACACCTATTTAATTTTAGGATGCCTCCAGGTAGATAGCCAGATAGGGTTCTTGGTGTAGTATGTGATGATAGCCCACTGAGTGATGAGACATCGGTGTAGGGACCTTTATCAGTAGAGGCACCAAAATAGGCACATACGGTACCATTACCCATTGGGATACTGATTCCACCAGACCCAGTAGAAGAGGGTGTACGCCGCTTGAGTGCATTGCACTATTTCCAACTCTAGAGGCCACCCAAGTATAGGGGTGAGAAGGACCCACAGGCGGCTAAGGATTGGCTGGAGGACGTGGTGAGAGGCTTCCGATTGGAAGGGACACGTGATGGTCTCATGGTGATCCTTTTCACCAGTCTTCTATAGGCAGTGTCATGTAGATGGTAGAACTTGATGCTCCGGGTTCACAACTATGTGACACTTCTCTAGCCAGACATTGAGAGACTATTTCAAGTACAGTTCTTCCCAACGACCGTTCGTGCAGTGCGCATACATGAGATTCTTCATCTGCAAAAGGGAATCATGATTGTGGCTCATTACACAATGAGGTTCCCCAAACACTCACACTACTCCATTTATATGGTGTGAGACCCTTTCTTTATGGCTTGAACTATCGAACATGGACTCATGCTGGAGATCAGTGCGTAGATGAATTCCCGCACAATCTCGATGCAGGCGAGGGTGTTTGAGAGAGCCCTCTTAGTGGAGAGTTTTCTAATTGAGTAGTCACCAGCAGTGAGACCCACCATTAGGCATCACGTAGCGGAGTCTTCTGTAGCAAGAAACAGACAGATGTCAAAGAGGACCAAAATGACTAGACCTACAGGATGACGATTGTAGGATTCAAGGCCGGTCGTACGAGGTACGGGGGACATATCCAGTCATGTGAGGAGTAGGATGTGTTTCCCATGTGGCGGGATGGTTCACATGGATCCCGATTGCCAGACCCACCATACGGAAGATCAAAAGATAGTTAAAGGACCGCCCAAGCCGAGATAGAGGTTCGTCCAAGTACGTCCATAGGGAGCAGGCTGACGTGGAAGAGGATATTGTCGTGCAGCTGGAGATGGGTGAAAATTCAAGATTTTACCACCACCACCACTAGGTTGTCCACCCCCAACCAAAAAGAGATAGTGGACAGTGTAGAGCTCCACTCCAAGTAGTTGAGGCCTATAACCATGGTGCCTAAGAGATTATACGAGGTATGATTTGTGTCTACTATAACTTTTCTATAGTACTTATTGACATAGGTTCCAATCATTCTTTTTATTACCATTGACCACTTTTAGAGATCAGAGATCCCAGTGGAGATGTTGTCTCGATCCGTATGGTTAAGGACTCTTACGGGAGAGGATTCGATGATTACATACTAGTGCTGGAAGTGTGAGCTTACTATAAGAGGCGATATCTTCGGTGGGGATCTCCTAGTTGTGGCGTTGAAGTCTTATGGTTTCATCTTGGGTATGGACTTGTTATCTACAATCCATGCTCAGATTGACTATGTTTGGAACAAATTGTGGTGTGTCCAAACTTATTGGACTATGTTTACCTTCACTAGTTAGAAGGGAGCCTTTGCAACAATGGATGGACTTACCCGGAAGAGAGTGCAACCGATCACTTATTAGGTGGATAACATTACCCTCAGAGAAGTTGATGTGGAGAGTCTAAGATATCCCGTAGTGGTGTACCAATATGTTGATGTCTTCCCTTATGATGTTTCGGCTCTACCTCCTTGTAGAGAGGTGGAAATTTACATTGTCTTGTACCACATGACAACATTTGTAACACCCCAAGATATCATAGTGTGATATTTTTGCTAAATAATTCATTAACTTCCACTACACGCAACACCAAGATCAAGCGCACCATGACTTACCAAAAAAACCATTCAAAAGAGGTTATTAATAGTGTTAACCAAATTTTAATCTTTAAATAATCCTAATAATTTTATAATCCATATTATGAGTTTCTTAGACATAATTTAAGAACAAATTCATTTTCAGTATTGCACTTTTAACAACTTTTAAAAGTGAACCCTTTTTAAATCCAATATTTTAAACTTTTATATATTCAATTAAAATAAATAAATTTACTTTTAGAATGGGTATATAAAAAATTTACAATGAAACATCCCAAGATTCCACAGTATTCTTTCATTTGAATAATACAGTAGCGTGTGTTGTACGCAACATCGAGTTCTAACACACACCACAACCAATCAAACTGGCCGTTATGAATAGTAATATCTAATTTTAAAAATTTTATAAATTTTATCTCTCAAAATGGACTTCAATTTTGGATTCAGAATGTCAAATTTATCCTAAGGTGAAATTTTGGTACTTTTCAGATAAATTTAATATTTTGATGAATACTGAAAATTACTAAATTTTTATTAAAAACAACTCTTTTAATCAAAATATTTACTAGTGATAAATTATTAATTTGAGTGGTTTTAAAGTAAATTTAGAATATATTTTTACTATTGAATACAATTTTGGACATTTTAAATAATTTCACAATAATACCAGACATAAACAATTATAAATCTTTTGATAGTTATTATATCTTAAAAACACGCTTTTTGTTTTGACAGCGGGAATTAATTTTAAATTAATTTCTGCAACTTCTGTGTTTTGAATTTTTAAAAATGTATTCCATATTTGTAATCAGGATTTCAAAATTGTGTAAATAGGTAACTTTTATTTTTAGACATTTTGAATAATTATTTTGGTAAATATTTTATTTACCATGGTTAAAGGGTAAATTCAGTAAATACGGGTTAAAAAATAACATTATAGTAATACTAAATTAGCCTAAAACGTGTCATAACCTTATTAGTAGATATATTTATGACCATGTGCATCATTGGGTTGATTTTGGGACCCCATGGAGCCACTTGTAGTTGATAGGGTCACTTTATTTTAATTATGTTAATATAAATACAAAAATGACATAAGCATATATCCTTTAGGAAATAAATTTTTACATAGGGTTATATATGTTGGATTTTCAACTATAAATATTAAATTGAAATTTAAAAAGTTTTCCAACATAATTATATTTTATTCATAATTTTTATTCATTAATTAATTTAATTTATTTATGACACAATGATGATGCAGTAATTACCATAATAGTGAAAAATAAATATAATTGATATTATAAATACCCAAATAAATATAATATGAGACATTTCATAAATTACACTAATTTTCAAGGTTAATGTGACATGTTAGGAATGATTTAATTAACATTTATTGAAGTAATAATTCTGTTATGATTTTCACAAAAATCAATTTTCCAAATAGTGTCAAAATTGATAAAAAAGAGTTTTTTAAACAAATATTATATTAGTAATTGATATTCAATTCCTAAAAATCCATGGCTCAGCCAAGGGACTTATATCATGATTGGTGTATCATTAATGCACCACATGGGGTCACTTGGAGGTATATAGTATGTTAGTTAACTATATAATATAAAAATAAAAAGTGACATGGTAAGTGTCAAACTAATTAAATAAGAGTTAAAACTAAATGATATGGTTAATATAATGACCCAAATCTGTCTAAATTATATTGGATTTGTGTTTTCCGACCCATCCCCACATTAACCTTAAAGTTATCCACTTTTTAGCCATTAGATAATTAATATGAATTTATTTTAAAATAACATTTCTAGGTTTTCCATAGGTGCCCCTCCTCCCCGTTATAAAAGGACACCACTTATAACCAATTATTCACACCATTAATGCATTTTTGATCAGCCAACACCTGACAAAATACTCTCTAAACTTCCATCACTACAACCTAGAGGCATATGTTTGATCAGAATTCCAACTTATGGAGCCCTACTTATCAAATCAAAAGAAAGAACCCTAAGAAGAGGTAATGCTTTCACCACCATTTTTCAAATTCATTTCTTCTTCAACTACTTCTTTCATTGTTATTCCCATTCTAAAATAATGAATCCAGTATCTCCTATATACTGTAACATTATTATAAATATGGTACAACCATATTCAGTATTCTATCCATCCTTTTAATGACATGTCACCATACGTGCGTACGTACAGTTTACCATCTCCACGTCGTGGTGTAATTGTTATTCAATATGTTATTATTTTCATGGGTATAATAATGATGTGTAATTAATTTAAATAATAAATATAACATGATAATGATTCTGTACATATGATATACCATCCAATTAAAAATTATTTTAATATCAAAATAATGATATTGTCCCTCGTGCGTATGTACGGACTACCGTTTCCACGAACGAGATGAGATTCATTCTCCATCATATCCATTCAAGTATAATTATCATTTTTTTATTTAAAAATAATTTTTAAGGATTTGATATCATTCTGGATATGAATAAGATACATCCTATCCATGACAAACATGTCCTACTTAAAAAAACATATAAAAGAAAACGAGTAAGTTAACACCTGAAACGACGATAATACTAAGATATTAGTGACAAATCAATGTTAAAAGATCATATATGATAACGTAATAATGTATATTATTCTTGTATAATTTAATAAAAATTATTTCACCATTATATAAGAGGTTAACCTACCCCCATCCAAGGAAAAGTACAAGGTAAGGGGTTTTCATCTCAGTCCTTATTCCCGTGAGATTCATGCCATATTCCTACTATTACATTTTGTGTGGTGTATGTACTTCCCATAATTGTATTTATTGTCTAATACACTTTAATTTATGTGTATTTACATATTAATCATATGATACCTATTTCATGGGTTGTTTTTTTCGTAAGTTACCAAATAGGTAAGGGTTAATTCCTCAATCTCATTATTATCTGAGATTGTTTATTTATAAGTATTTACTTTGAAATTTTTATCATTCATGTCCATTTTTCATAAAAATGATTTCAAAATAATGATTTTAAGGATTTTTAAAGGTTCTATTTATCATGATCAGAATTTCAATTTTTTTAAGATTTTTCTTTCTAATTGTTTTTAATTAGTGTCCATGTTTTCAAAATTATTTTAAGGATTTATTTATATAGACATGAATGTTTTGAAATAATAATTCATTTCAAAAGTTTCAATGTGGTATGGGACACTTTGATTCAAAAATATCTTTTAAATTACTTCTTTTATAAATGTGTTACTTTTAAATGATTTTACAAAAAGGATATTTCATTCAAAAAAATTCACTCATCATGTTCACTTATGTCAAACAACCTTTCATGGAATTTAAGCTTATTTGAAGTTGATTTATTATTCAAAACTTCCATTGAAGGTTTTGTGATATGTTTGACAGTGGAGGTGTTTTATTTATACCATTCATTGTTTATGGAGAATGTATTGACATTTTGTATGCTAGATTTAATACGAATGTTTATGTTATGTTTAAGCCTATTCATATGAGTAATGCATTAGACGAAGTAAATGACGGGTGGAGCCCGCTATAGCTCCTCAATGCATCTTCAGGTCTCAGGAGACAAACTAGTGTATTGGCATGAGGCCTTCAAAAAATCTTATATGTAGTCTTGGCACGAGGCCTTGGCTACGTGGTTATGATAGTCTGGAATTATGCATTCCATCATTATGAATGTTGTTATTGATATTGCATGTGATTATTTTATTAGTAGAATATCCATGTGAATAAGTAAATGGAATTATTTCATTTCATTTTTCCATATTAGGATGATGTTCAAGATTAAAAGGATTTAGTTTTAGTTATACATTGCATTAATTTTTTATTCTTATTTATGAAAGTTTTTGCTGTATTTCATACCCTTACTGAGCGTTTGAGCTCACCCCATTCAATGTTTTATTTTTCCCAGGATTCCAAGAAGTGTATTGTGATTGATATGTAGGGTTATTCAATGAGAATAATGGTGTTCATAAAGATTATTTATGTTGTTTTGTATGTCTTAAAGTGCAATGTAACATTCATGTATGTAATCTATTTTCCAAGACTTCTAATATGATTGGTCCTTCGGGACTTTATTCCTTGTAATCATTCCAATGTTATGTAATAATGAACCGAATCTGGGTAACTAGGGTCAGGGCATTACATTTGGTATCAGTGGAAGTTTAGCAATAACCGTGGAATCTAGATTTAGAAAAACTCTGATCAGAGCACATAGATTTAAGATGGAATTTGAGGATTATTATAGAAGAACGTCCTAGAATTTTGGTAATGTAGAGCTTTTGTGAGTTTTCCGAGAAATACATCCCTGTCTGGATATGAGTAGGTAGAGGCGGCTTTTGCACAGATGTACCTAGGGGTAAAACCCGGAAACACCACTTTGAGCTAGAGTCGAACGGGAACTGGTGCATGACAACGAGCCTTTCTTCACTCTTGGTTACGACACACCCGGGGGATATGCTTAGGATAATTCTCATTTTCATTACAAACCATTAAGAAGGGTTTATGAGTATATTCCTCCTCAATGAAGACATTTTTATGATTATGGATTATATCCATAAACTGTTCAATTTGCATTTGGTATTTTACAAGTTTGGAATTATTCATTGCAATTCATAAACTGGCCTAGTTTATGCTATTGTATAGAAATGGCTCCCAGTAGAAGGAATGTGAACTCCAGTAAAAGGTATGATCCAACGAATAAGATGGATCATATCTTTAATGATATTAATCCATCATTTATAAGGGAAAGAGTCTCCCACATATTATCATCATATGAAGAAATAGTATCATGTGTTTATAAGATAAGTAAAGATTTATCTGATTCCTATATATTTGTAGGGATGAAAGAGAAGAAAAATATGAAAGAGAGAAAGATGGGTAAAGTGAAGAGGGAAAAGAAGAATTTTCCCATATGTGATAACTGTGGGAAGAAATGCCCTGGAACATGCCTGAAGGGAATGTGAGTTTATTATAAGTGTGGAGAAAAAGGACACCAAGTACGTGACTGCAAGGGTAAGAAAATGGTTTCAAATGTACAATGCATCATTTGCAAGGAGTTTTGACACTATACGAACCAATGTCCCAGTCATCAGACTATGCCGCAAATGATGCTATTGGATAATAATCATGTTATGATTATACCGCAGATGAATATGAATGATTAGAGTTCTTGTGATGATTATGTCATTTGAGTGTTGTATCAACAATGTACTTGTTATAATAATTATGGAGTATATAAGGATTATGCTACAGTTCTATTTCATTAAGGACTTGATATTGTGTGGAACAAAGAAAAGTGACTCAATAGCATGTTAAATTTTTGGAAAATATATGGTTGAGAGAATGATAAACCATAATATAGTTCTGATACCGAGGTAGTCATTTTAGAATAATACATTATTGATATGGATAAATTATATTGGATATTCTTGACTACCTTGAAACTAATTAATGATTTGTATATTCCATCATTGTTGGGGTTTACAACTTTTTTGGATTGAAGTAGTATATCCATTATCCTTTAAGGAATAAGGGATCATGAATGTAATCAATATGGTTTTATGGTAATTCAAGAAGTTACAGTTTTATAAAGAATACCTGATGAAGGATTTCACATGTTATTATGCGGAAAAAAGGATCCTCGTTGTGTTTACCTTCCTTATAAATTTTGGACTGAAGTATTTTGGATAGGTCCAGTTTGGATTATTTTGGATTGCCATAAAAGGACAACTGGGAGCTCGGGCGACAACCCGTCGTGTACGGCAAGGCCGCGAGACTTGAACCCTCAACCGAAGGGTGAAAAGGGTGTATCACCTACCCCTGACCCACATGATTTCCTAGATTGAATATTGTCATTTTTTATCATGGTTCTGCTAGATGAATTATAAATTCTTTTTTTAACCGTATATGTATAGGATAAATAGTATAAAATTTTTATGTTCTATTATCTTTTAGAGTGAAAGATGAGTTTGTGGTAGAACTTAGTTAAAGGATGATACTCTACTTGTCACGTATATATTTTTCTTCTTCACTTATTCAATGAAAAATTTAATTCATATACTTTAGTGAAGGGATATTAAAACAAAAAAAAAGTGTTCTCCTAATACTATATGTTTTGCTGAACCAATTGTATTTTAAATCATCATAGATTGATGAATTTAAGGCCCTTAATTTTATACTTGTTTGTGATTGATGACTTCAATCACTACCTATAAATATTTACATTTTTCCTCCAATTATATGTCCTTAATTTCCACCAATGTTCTCCTAATAGAGATCATAATTTGGTGGTGACCCTTTCATTTCATTTTTCCTCTTATTAAGACTAAATTTTATTAACCCAATTTCCGATTTGGGTTTTCCAACAATGATATTTTCTATATTCAACCATTTATTTTTGAAGAACATTTTCAAATTGCAAGGAGGCGATTTATTTAAGGAAGGGAGAATGTAACACCCCATGATTTCATAGTGTGTTATTTCTTCAAAATAAATCAATAACTTACACTACACGCAACACCGAGTTCAAGCGCACCATAACGTACCAAAAAATCCATTCAAAAGAGGTTATAAATAGTGTTATCCAAATTCTAAACTTTATATAATCCTTATAATTTTATAATTAATATTATGAGTTTCTTAAACATAATGTAAGAACAAATTCATTTTCAGTATTTCACTTTTACCAACTTTTAATAGTGAACCCTTTTTAAATACAATATTTTAAACTTTTTTATATTCAATTTGATGAAATAAAATTACTTTTAGAATGGGGAAATCACAAATTCACAATGAAACATCCCAAGCGTCCACGCTACACTTTACTTTGAATAAAACAGTAGCATGTGTTGTATGCAACATCGAGTTCTAACACACACCACAACCAATCAAACTAGACGTTATGAATAATAATAAATAATTATTAAAATTTTATAAATTTTATCTCTCAAAATGGACTTCATTTTTGGAATTTTAATATTAAATTTAGACTAAGGTGAAATTTTTTTACTTTTCGGATAACTTTAATATTTTGATGAATAGTGAAAATTACTAAATTTTAATTATAAAAAACTCTTTTAATCAAAATAATTAATATTTTTAAATTATGGATTTGAGTGGAATTAAAGTATATTTATAATATATTTTTACCATTTAATACAATGTTGTTCATTGGACATAATTTCACAATTAAACCGGACATAAACAAGTATCAATCTTCTGGTAGTTATTATATCTTAAAAAGATGCTAATTGTTTTGACAGCGGGAATTAATTGTAAATTAAATTCTGCCACTTCTGTGTTTTGAATTTGGAAAAATGGATTACATATTTGAAATCAGGATTTCCAAATTCTGTAAATAAGTAACTTTATTGTTAGAAATTTTGAAGAATTACTTTGGTAAATATTTTATTTACCATGGTTAAAGGGTAAATTAAGTAAATAAGGGTTAACAATTATTATTATAGTAATACTAAATTACCCTAAAACGTGTCCTAAACTTATTGGTGGATACAAGTCCGACCATGGGCATATTTGGGTTGATTTTGGGACCCCATGGAGCCACTTTTAGGTGATAGGGACACTTTATTTTAATTAAGATAATATAAATTAAAAAATGACATAAGCATATATCCTTTAGAAAAACAATTTTAAATAGGGATATATATGTTTGATTTTCGACTATAAATATTCCTTAGAAAGATAAAACGATTTCTTACATAATGATAATTTATTTATTATTTTTCGACATTATATAATTTAATTTATTTATGACACAATGATGATGCAGTAATTACCATAATAGTGAAATATAAAAATAATTGATATTATAAATATCATAATATTTAAATTATGAGACTTTTTATCAATAAAACTACTTTTATAGGTTAATATGACATGTTAGGAATGATTTAATTAACTTTTTTGGAAGTAATCATTCTGTTATGAGTATCACAAATATCAATTTTCCAAATAGTGTCAAAATTGACATAAAAGAGTTTTAAAAAAAATATTATATTATTAATTGATATTCAATTCCTAAAAATCTATGGTTCAACCATGAGACTTATATAATGATATGTGTATCATTAATGGTCCACTTGGGGCTCTCTTGGAGGTATATATTATGTTTATTAACTATATAATATAAAAATACAAAGTTACATGGTAAGTGTCAAACTAATTATCTACGAGTTAAAAATAAAAGATAAGGTTGATATAATCACCAAAACCTGTCTAAAGTATACTGGTTGAGTATATTTAGACCCATCCCCACCATAAACTTTAAATAATCTACTTATGAGCCATTAGAAACTGAGTATTAATTTATTATAAAAAAATATTTATAGCTTTTCCAAAGGTGCCCGTCCTCCCCCTTATAAAAGGACACAACTTATAACCAATTATTCACACAATTAAAATCTGTTGGTTCGGCCAAAACCTGCCAAAATACCCTCTCAACTTCCCTCACTACAACCTAGAGGAATTATTTTGATCAGAATGACAATCTAAGGAGTCCTTTTGATCAAATCAAAAGGAAGAACCCGTAGAAGAGGTAATGTTTACACCACCCTTTTTCAAATTCATTTCTTCATTAACATCTTTTTCCTTTGTTATTACCATTATAAAATAATTAATCCAGTTTCTCTTATATACTGTAATATTATTATAAATATGGTACAACAATATTCAGTATTCTATCCATCCTTTGAATGACATGTCACAAAATGTGAGTACATACGGCTTACTGTCTCCACGTCATGGTGTAATTGTTATTCAATATATTATTATATGGTTGGGTATAATAATGATGTGTAATTCATGTAAATAATATATATAACATAATAATTATTCTGTATATAAGATATACCATCCAATTAAATATTAATTTAATATCAAACGAATGATATTGTCGCTCGTGCGTACGTACGGACTACCGTCTCCACGAACGCGATGAGATTCATTCTCCATCATATCCATTCAAGTATAATTATCATTTTTTGATTTAAAAATAATTTCTATGACTTGATATCCTTTTGGATATGATTAAGTTTCAACCTATCCATAAAAAACATGGCCTACATAACAAAACATATAAAATAAAACAAGTAGGTTAACACCCAAAATTACGATAATACTAAGATATTCTTAACAAAGCAATGTTAAAAGATCATATATGATATCATAATAATGTAAATGATTATTTTATAATTTAATAACAATTATTTCACCATTATACATGAGGTTAACCTACCCCCTTCCAAGGAAAAGTACAAGGTAAGGGGTTTTAATCTCACTCATTATTCCCGTGAGATTCATGCCTTATTGCCACTAATTCCTTTTGTGTAGTGTATGTACTGCCCATAATTGTATAAATTGTATAATAAACTTTAATTTTTGTGTATTTACATATTCATTGTATGATACCTCTTTCATGGGTTGTTTGTTTCGTAAGTTACCAAATTGGTAAGGTTTAATTCCTCAATCTCATTATTATCCGAGATTGTTTATGTGTAACTATTTACTGGGACATTTTTATCATCCATGTCCATTTTTCATAAAAATGATTTCAAAATGAAGATTTTAAGGATTCTTAAAGGTGCCCTTTATCATGATCATAATTTCAAATGGTTTTTAAGATTTATCTTTCTAAATATTTTTAATTAATGTCCATGTTTTCAAAATGATTTTAAGGATTTATTTTTACGGACTTGAATGTTTTGAAATGATAATTCTTTTCAAAAGATTCAAAGTGGTATAGGACACTTTGATTCAAAAATATCTTTTAAATTTCTTCCTTTATAAATGTTTGACTTTTAAATGATTTAAAAAAAAGGATATTTCTCTCAAAAAGTTTTACTCATCATTTTAGTCTATGTCAACAGCCTTTGTTAGATTTTAAGCTTATTTGAAGTTGATTAATTATAAAAAACATCCATTGAATGTTTTTTGATATGTTTGACTGTGGATGTGTTATTTTTATACCATTCATGGTTTATGGAGAAAGTATTGAAATTTTGTATGCTAGTTTTAATACGAATGTTTATGTTATGTTTAAACCTATTCATCTGTGGAATGCATTGGACTTAGTAAGTGACGGGTGGAGCCCTCTATTGCTCCTCGATGCATCAGTAGGTCTCATGAGACAAACTAGTGTCTTGGAATGAGGCCTTAACAAAATCTTATTTGTAGTCTTGGCACGAGGCCTTGGATACGTGGTTATGATAGTATGGTATTATGCATTCCATCATTATGAATGTAGTAATTGATATTGCATGTGATTATTCGATTAGTAGAATATCCATGTGAATAAGTAAACTGAATTATTTCATTTTATTTTTTCCATATTATGTTGATGTTCTTTGTAAGGCTATTATTTTAGTTATACATTTCCTTAAATGTTTATTCTTATTTGTGAATGTTTCCACTGTATTGCTTACCCTAACTGAGAATTTCAGCTCATCCCTTTCAATGTTTTATTTTTTCGAGGATTCCATGAAGTGTATTGTGATTGATATGCAGGGTTAAGACAAGTGAATAATGGTGTTCATAAAGATTATTTATGTTGTTTTGTATGTATTAAAGTGGAATATAACATTCATGTATATAATCTATTTTCCAAGACTACTAAACTGATCGGTCCTTCAAGACCTAATTCCTTGTAATCATGCCAATGTTATGTAATAATGCTCCGACTCTGGGTAACTGGGGTCGGGGCATTACATCATTGATATCTACACCAGTACATCGGATGGCTCTTGCAGAGCTGTGAGAGCTACGGGTAGAGCCCGAGGACTAGCATGGCAAGGGGTTCATCTGGCCCATTGTTTCTACTTGGGTAGCCCCGATTTTTTTCATCAAGAAGGTGGATGTGAGCATGAGAGTTTGTGTTGACTATTAGTGCCTAAACCTGGTAATTGTGAAGAACATGTACACACTGCAATTGATTGATGAAAATTGTGATCACCTAAAAGGAGCACAGAGGTTCTCAATGATAGAAATTATATCATGGTATCACCAGCTCTATGTACAAGATGAGGATGTCTAGAAGAAGGATTTCAGATATCGGTATGGCCATTATGAGTTCATGGTTATGCCATTCGGCGTGAAAAACACTCCATCTATAGTCATGGGACTCATGAATAGGATCTTTCATCCATAACATTATCGATTTTTAGTAGTCTTCATCGATGACATTTAGATCTACTCGAATTCTGAGGAGGAGAATGCCTATCATTAGAAGATAGTTCTAAATACACCCCGAGAACACCCACTTTTTGATATCCTCTCAAAGTGCTAGTTCTGGATTTGATAGGTTCACATTCAGGTACATGTTATCTCAGAGGCTAGAGTGGCAGTTAATATAGCGATGATTTTGCTGGTACTTTCTTGGGAGACACCTAGGAGTGTGACGGAGTTACGAAGTCTCCTGGGATTGGCTGGATACTACTAGTGGTTTGTGCCAGATTTCTCCAGAGTTAAAACACCTTTATCAGTGTTGAGGAAAAAGGGGAAACCCTTCATGTGGTCGGAGATATTCCATTGGATTTTTCAAGAGTTGAGGAAGAGACTAACCAGTGCCCCCATCGTGAGGCTTCAGGAGGAGGGAATTGGGTACGTAGTTTACTATGACACATCAGGGACCAGGATAAAATGTGTCTTGATACATGAGTGAGAAGTTATCACCTATGGTTCTCGTAAATTGAGACATCATGAGATTAACTATGCCACCCATGACCTATAGTTTTCATTAGCAGTATTTGATTTGAAGATGGGGTGACATTACATGATGGGAGAATGTTTTCCAGTCTACTCTAGTCATGAGTGTCTTAGGTATATCTTCTCTTAGAAAGACCTGAACCTGAGACAACAATGTTGGATTGAGTTCCTCTAGGACTATGAAATCGAGATAGTCTGTACTCATGGGAAGGGGAAATTGTAACAGATGCACTCAGTAAGTGATATGGTATAAAACTTCTAGGTTAGGTGACAAAGCAGCTGGATGCTTTGTAGATATCCTTTGTGGACCGAGATGAGGCATCTTTTCTTCTGTCTCTTACAGACACACCCCCCAATCCGTTAGCATGTAAGGGAGGAAGAGTGTGTGGAAAATGGCTATGAGTCTTGACGTGATAAGATATCTACAAGACAAGAACCTGATTGATTTTCAGAAGGTGGGGAGCATGTCATCATCTTTAGATGACGTACCATGGTAACAGTGTCTCTTCAGGAGGAAGTGTTGAGGGAGTTCCGCACAAACCCTCTATAAGTACATCTAGGAGTGGCGATGATGAACCAGGATGTCCGACGACAGAACTGGTGGCCAAGAATGAATAAATAAGTAGTCGATTTTGTCTCTTAGTGCCTCACATGTCAGCAAGTGAAAGATGAGCATCTTGTACCAACAATATTAGTTCATCCTATAAAGGTCCCAGTGTGGATGTGGGAGGATATGTCCATGGCCTTCATGATAAGAATCCACATACATCGGGAGGTTATGATTTTATCAGGCTGATCGTCGAATGACTCACCAAGTCAACCAACTTCCTACCTATCAGAGTGTAGGGTTCAGTAGAGAGCTTGGGACGCCCATATGTGCTGGAGATTGTGAGGATACATGGTGTACCCTTGAAGATTTACATTGATCATGATGCATGTTTCCCTCCCCGAATATGGAAGGGGACACAATAGGATATCAGGACACACCATTGTTTAAGCACTGCCTTCCATCATCAGATGGATGGCTATACTGAGTGGACCATTCAAGCCCTCGAGGACATGTTTCATGCTTGCGTCTGCAACTTCAGTTTTAGTTGGGACGATCCCTTTTCCTTCATGTAGTTTTTATTCAACAACATCTATCACTCCCCCATTTTGATGGAACCTTTTAAGGCACTGTACGACCAACCTCGCAAATAACCTTTGTGATAGACTATCCCAGAGGATTCAGCACACATCAGACCATATATGGTACTGGATAAAACAGAGAAGGTGAAGATCATCCAAGAGAAAATAAAGACTACACCGTACTAGAAATCTTTTTATGCACACAGGTGATAGAGACCTATGGAGTTCGAGGATGGTGACTACATTTTCCTACAGGTCTCACCGTGACATGTTTTGAGGAGATTCGGCCAGGGCTGAATGTTCTCTCGGAGGTCCATAGAACCCTTTCAGGTCCCATGAAAAGAAGGTGAGATGTCTTACCACTTATCTCTTCAACATTAGTTTCACTAGGTGCATGGAGTTTTCCATTTATCCTAGCTGAGGAGATATGTGCGCGACCCATCACACATCATTGACTGGGTGAAATCTTGACATCGAATATGGGGAAACTTTTATAGAAGTTACATGGGAGATTGAGGATCGATATGAGAGAGTCCTTTGTGGATGATGAATACCATTAGTGTATGTACATTAGAATCATGGGAACCTCCAGAAGAGCATGTGGGAGCGTGAGGTTCGGATACATGCTATGTACCTCCACTTTTTTTCCTAGATTTGTGATGTTTCTTTCGGGGACAAAAATCCCTGAGGTGGGGAGAATGTGAAGACCCGGAAATTCAATGTATTTTTTTAATTATATGGAAATATTTCGATTCTGAAAAAATTGATGGTGTGTTATTCTAAGGCTCGATGTTCCTAAAATTAATTTTTGTTCTTTTTGTAGGTATGATTAGTAAAGATGTTTGTGGGTTTTTGTAACTTTTGAACAAGTTCATGGAATTGATATCTGAGGGAACTGTTGAATTTGAAGAAAAAAAATTTCACTTAATGAGACATTCATCTCAATAATTTTATGTTGAGGGAGTATGTTAGTTTTTCACTTTTTCATGGAATAAGAAAAAAAAGATAATTAATATTTTATTTTTCATTTGAATCCTCACTTTTGAGTAAAGGAGGTGGGGACCTCACCAGCAAGAAAACCCGCATTTTTTATCTTGGTGGTGGGGACCACCCAACCCCCTTTTAATGTGGGAAAACCTTATTACTTTCCATTTAATTAATTGATCGCACTACATCTAATTAAATTTGTTCACTTTAATTGTCCTAATGTATAATTAAATTGATAAAACTATTTTAATTTATATTTTATCTTCATTACCTTTAAAAGGATTGTTTTGAAATGGAGAACTGGTAGTGAGATTCTGAGAACATTGGAGAATCTCTTCCAATCCAACGAAGAACTCCCACTCCAAAGGATGATAAGGTAGGTGTGTTATTTTATTTATCTTAATTAATATATTTTATGTTGAATCCTTCCCCTTGATCCGCGGGCTATAGATCTAACACAGAGGGTGTAGGCAAAATTAACATGGTTGAACCACTCTGCTACTTTTGTGGGTTAATGATGCATTCACCGCGCCGGAGGAGGACGGTGATGGGTACCAGCAACTGGTGTCGTTAGGACTCTGGAACAATGGCTGGAATTCATCTGGCCGTGATGGTGGTGGTGGTGTGACCGCACCACTAGAGAAGGGTCGTGGCCCATTGGTAGCCGCGGCCCATTAGCGGCAGCGGGCCAACACATGGACGCCCGTAAGAAGTAAAGGTGGCAACACGCGTCTGCACCGTCGGGCATGCGAAAACTGCTGCACAAGGTCACAGAGATGAAGGAAGGGTGACTGAATCACTGCTAGATGTCGATGACGGCATAGCGCCTGACCGCACCATGTAGTGGAGGCTGGCCATCCGGCCAGCCAGGGAGCCAAGCAGTTCTCCCAGTGCGGGCCACCACCGAGGGCCTTCACTATGGGCCCCATCTCAGGCCGCACCACGAGCCCCACATCATGCCACATTGGATGCCCCACCTTGGGCCAATCGGTGGGCTTCCCAGCGTGGGTTACACAACAAAATGTCCCAGTAGGCTGGGCCGCACTAGTGGGATGGTCCCAGCGGGCAGCGTTGGACCCAGGTTCGGCCAGGTCTGACTAGATCCGGACTAGTTTCAACCCATTCCACTCCTTCGGCCATATCATGAGCTACGTGCATATGTTTGATGAACCGTCTACAGCTCCAGAAACATTGGATTGAGATAGTCCTTTTGGTATACCCCTCATGAGTATTGGATAATGTTAGGGTATGACCGGGTTGGATCTAACACGAATCCAATTGAGCCCTCGGGACTAAAAGGCCAAGAATGTACAGACTCGATGTCTGACTAACACAGCATCAATTTCTTTGAGACCCCTATTATGTGGTGGTACTATGGGATAGATCTACATGGGAAATCGTGGTAGATGGAGTATCGACCTGTGGCTTGAGGACCTGACCCTCGGAGAATCGAGCAAGCATAATACGAAAACCCTGTAGCTGGTTGTATCATGAGAAAGGGATCTTATATGGCTATGTTCTTTGAGATCCTATGTGGGTATGTGTTTTGGGATCCTACATGGGTCAGTGATCGAGAGTCCCACTCAGATCCGCTCTACAAATCAACATATAACAACTCTAGGATCCTACGTGGGTTTGTTGTACTAGGATTATATGTACGTCAAATGATTTAGGATGCTACGTCGGTCTACCTCTTAACAGTGTAAGTTGAGATAGTGGTAATATATAATCATCTTTGCATTCATACCTAAGTTATACCTTATGTATGTTTATTCATTACCTTTGTGGTTATATTCTATGTGTCATACCTTTGTGGTACATATATTTGTTGTGATACCTTTTTCGTATTCTTCTGTGAGGCTTACTTTGTGGTACTTACATTCATGGTGAATCATTTTTGTGGAAACTTTTGTGGTGAAGCATTTTTGGTATTCTTCTTAGTGGTGTTCCTTTGTGTTACATACCTTCTTGTTGATACCTGCATGGTATTCTTCTTTGTGGAATTACATTTATGGGTCCTACCCTAGTGGTGTTACCTTCATGGTATTCTTTCCTTCGTACAATAGTTTTACATTGCCTATGATTTGGGCCTTGTATTTACTCATGAATGAAATGGGTATACTTGATCACTTAGTTATATGTATGGGCATATGACTAAGTAGGGTTGACTTTTTTCCATTATTTGTGGTTTATTATTTGTGGATTTTGAGATACATTCAAGGGTTACTAGGTCTTTACCAAGTATCTTTATACTCACCCCTAGACGGGTTATGCTGGATCCATGTTGTGTTCAGTGAAAAAAACAGACAACCCAGACTGAGGACGAGAGTACCAAGACTAGTGTTAGATCAATGGTGGACATTAGAAGAGGCATACCACAGAGATAACCATTTCAGATCTATTCCTAACCTTTAGGTTGGATCACTGTTGGGTGTTCATAGGAGTTGTTTCATTTTACTTGTACATTTATGATTTCTTGCACATTCTAGTTGGGATTTTATTCTGGCCCCATTTATTTATTGTGAATAATATTTTTACTATATTTTTTACATTTTTTCGTATCCTTCTCTATGCATAGTTTCATGTGTTTATAGGTTATAGAGGCAATTCCTTCCCGGTTTTAGGGAATACACCATTCGGTGCTTGTCGCTAGCCCCTGGCCTATTAAAGGTAGGCCTGGGGTAGTCAAGGCAGAGGCCCCAGGGGATGGGTCGTGACAATTGTTATATATATAATAACCTTATATATATTATAAATCCGTTTTTTCCATGTAAAAATAAATTCCAAACTTAAGGTATGGCTTTTTTAGTCCATCATTAATTTCAGCCAGACTTACACCATATTTAATGCAAGTTTTTTTAGTTGGGTATACACTCCCCACAAATGTATTATGTGGTTATTATCCTTAAATTAATAGGTATTTTTATACCCCTTTTATTATTTTTTTTTTGATGTGTTTTATGGTTTTAATGTTCCCAAACTAGTAAGTCAATGTTTACTTGGGCTACCTTTATTGGGATCAATGTAAATTTATCCTACTTTATTCTTTTATAATGAGATTATACATTAATTTGAAATGTTTTATCATAAATATACTTATTTCCATGATACATTATGCTTCATGTAATGTTATTATCTGATGGGTATTATGATTCTATTTTACTAAGGGGTAGCTATTCATTGCCATAATCTAATCATTAATAAGGAATGTTCATTATTATACTTCCATTGATGAAATATTATGCTTCATCTATAATAATATCCCATTAATTATGTTCTTCTATATTTATTGATTATATCTTCATTTAGTGGAAATATTTAAAACTATTTTTTACCTAATAATATGATGATAATATATTTATGAAAAGAGGAATTTATTTCTCTCTTCATTCGGAATTCTTAGTCCTTAAAAACCATGGTTTCTAAAAATGATATAAAAAAGAAATAATTATAATATATTATTTTTAATATAAATTTTTACCATTGAATTATATTTTTCTAAAAGGTTTTAAAACGAATCATATGGTAATTTTCTGATCGAGGCATATTAAAATAAAAATATGGTGAAAAATAATTGATAGGTATGTAGATATTGAATAACTATCATGGACATCATTTACCTGAATATTCATTTTGAAGATTTAAATTTCATTTTTAAGAAATTTTATTGTTAATATTATATAAAGTCGAATCCTTTAATGTATTATTTAATGAAATTAGTTTTCATTATGTATTCTGGTTTTCAATATTATATTTCAAATTTTTTTTCAAGAAAAAGGTTTACAAATTTATTTTATATTTCCGTATATGTTTTAATAGATATTTTCTATGAAATAATTGTAAAATGTTTTTTAAAAAAATTATAAATTTTCAAAAATATTTTCATATAAAATGGTTAATAAGTTTCTTAAGGACTCATTATAATTTTAAAATGTATTTTCAATGGGAAATTATTTCAAAATATTTTCATGATTTCATTAAAATTATAAAAATTATTTTCATAGAAAAGAAGTTTTTAAAATATTTTGTATAATTCATTATATGTTTTCAAATATATTTCAAAATATTATTTTTAATATTTTTTTTAGAATTTGTTTCTAATTTTAATGTATTTTCATTGAAAAAGGTTTTAAAATTATTTTCATCTTTTCTCAATATATTGAAATTATATTTTAAATGGATAGGTTTTCAAAATGTTATTAAAGCCAACATCAAATGTTTAAATAGTTATTTTAAAATAAAAGGATGTTAAAAATGTTTTATGTCATAAAATCCAATTTATTATGAATGGTTATTTTCCTTTAAAACATTTCTATGAGATATTTAAAAATACTTCTCAATCAATGATGAAATAATTTGATACATTTTATTCCTTATTGGGTATATCATCCAATGAAAAATATTCTTATACAATTTTTAAATGGATTAGGATAAAATTAACATCTGTGTTATGAAATCTGTTTCTCATCAAATGGTTATTCAATAATAAGTCTCTTCTAAAACCCATATCATTTCCTAGGTTATAATATTATTAAATGATTATAAAGCCTATCTGTTTACATAGGTTATCATTTGATGATATTTTTAAAATAAAAATTTTATTTCATAGGGTATGAAAGTATCCATATAAAGCCCATTTATTTTTATGGTCTGTGATATAATGAATGTTTATTGTCTAGTGGAACAAAAATTTATGATTTCATTATGTGATTGGTGTGGAATATATCTTTGTCAAATTCATGGGTTAAATATTTATATCTAATGAGGCGTACATGGTTAGAAAAGGGATTTATCCTGGGTTGTTAAAGGACTACGTCCACATAGATTGTTGTGGAATAAATCGGGAATACTATGTTGGTATTGGGAATGAACCTTGACTACTAAACAAGTCATTTGTGTAAACCATTAATACTAAGATGGGTTGGGTATTAGAACCATTTTGCTATTAAAAATGGGTGGTGATTATGCATGGTGGTGTTTATAGAATTGTAATTATATCCCCAATGACATTCCGTAATAGGGTTAGTAAATAATCAATTACTCCTTGGATTTGATTTTTTTGAAACTCGGGTTTTATTCCCTATCATACATTTGAATACTCATACAAATATCTACAGAACTAGACACGAAGAGACTGTGTGATTCCAATGCCAGGTGTAACAAACATTTTTTTTATTTCTATATTAAGTATTTTTAATCTATTTATGTGAAAGAGATGAGTTATTTCAAAAACTGTAGCTCAGATCAGAAATCTGAGTGAACGGTTGAGTCTGGAGCATTCCATTTACCCTATGCAGGGTACAACCTTTATGGGCGTGGGCCTGCTATATAAAAAAGGAAGCCAATAGTGTTTTAAAAATTAAATAGATAAATTTATTTATGGAATTTTACTTGAATAACTCTTGAATGGTGCCTCAAATCAATAATTTGACCACATCATTGAGCTCATAATTCCACGTTTACCTAGGGTGACCTAATATTTTCCACGTAAGGAAGTTTGGTTGGGGGCGTTGATGATTGTCGAATAAATAAATAAATTTATTTAAATTAATATATATCAATCATCTTCCCCTCCCACCCAAGATAATTTTTTAGTGGACTCATCCTATATTATTCGATAAAAAACTAGAGAATTGATCAAAATAAGTGATGATAAGATCTAATTTTGACGGAAAATGCTCTAAGATCATGCATTGGTATGATTAGAGTGCTTGTCTTGGCTCGAATGTCTATAGTTCACATATGAGGTAGGATGTTTTTGTTTTAAAATAATAGATCCAATTTATATGTATTTGTTCCTAAATTTATAATAATGGTTGTGAAGTTTAGGTCTCAAGCTTTCTGAAACATGTTTCATATCTGAATTTGGAGCATCATGGTGCTCATGGTGGTCCTCAAATGATTTCTGGCGGTCTGACCGGACCATTACGATGACAATCGTTAAATCCAGCGAGCGAATGGAAGAATGTGGAAGAGCTTGGTGGAATCTGAAGGGGTGTGAGGTGGTGTTGTGGCTCTAGATGAGGTGGTGCAGGGGACGAGTCTGGCGGCGACTGCAGTTTATAACAACCCAGTAGGGGTCTGACCAGACTATTCCATGGGGTTTTTAATCACCCGCAACTCTCAAATCAGTAGTCCAATTTGTTATATGTTTACGAAAACATGTTCCTTGCGTCATGATGGTCCTTTTTTAACATGATTTGGGAATTTTATGTTCTCTTCGTGACTTGGAACTACGAAAAATTTAAATAATAATAATATTTATTTGTTATTCACCTTCAACTCATCATAACATATGCATGGAGTGTTTGGTTTATATGACATCTATGGCATAGTAATCCTGGTAAAAAATTTGTTTTTTGAAGATATATTTTTGGTTATGGGACAAAGATCAGGGTGCGGCCCCACGAGTCTATTCTTGGGCATTTACAGAGAAACATGACCTTTTCATCTACTATCGATTATGGAAGAAATAGTAGTCAATCTCGTGTGATTATTATAGGGGGTCGCAAAGGTGTAATCCACCTATTGAGTTCCGGAATCAAGGTGTGGGCCCCACTCGGTCATACTATGGGGAATAGTAACTTTTTCAGCTATAGTCTGTTTTGGGTGAGTAAATTGCATATCTTGAGTGTTTTTACACATAGAATGTGGTGGTAGCTTCAATAATTCCCTATAATGTGTGCATTGAGTATATGTTGTGGGTTTATTAGGTTAGTGATGTTTGGATTAACAAAGGATCAGTGAACTTCCATGGATTGTTCCAATGAATGGTTTTGTGGAATTATAACATGATTACATGTTTGTGATCCCTTAGATAGGATGAATTTTAGTTAGAGTTGTGGCATCCCTCTGGTGAGTCCGGGGTAGGATCCTCTTGATTCATATCACCATATTCTGTTATTGTTATAATAGTTATTGCTTATCCATAGGTAGTTATCCTGTATCTATTAGAAAAAACCATGTAGGGTTTGAGGCTTCATCTAAAGTATGATCCCCTTTGTAGTGGGTGGTATTAGTAGGGTTGGAAAATCATCGTGTATACAATACCTTACTCAATGTGCAACATCGATGGGGTTTGATGTATCATTGGTCAATCCCCTACTTCATTAGATTTACCAGATGGGGTTCTCAGCATCATTGAACCCACCTTTATATGAGAGATGATCTTCTATCTGAATGTTGTGTTCTATGGAATTTTAGTTTGGATTGTAGTCTCCCACATTGGATATTGGGAGTTATCCCTTATCTGAGAGACCATTGAGTTACTAGTATGGGTTCTTGTATCCCCAATTGTAAAACAATGAATTAATCCCCTATCTGAGGTTTTTTGTGTTTTCGAAGAGTTTTAGAGTGACATCCTTTACGACAATATCCAATAGAGTGTATCTCATAGACTTGTGTCATTTGGGATGATTGGGTTTGATGATCATGTTCTCTTGGATATGTGTTGCCTGGATCCTTATGTAAAATCTGTTCTTGGTGATGTGGTTGGAACCTCATGAGGATTAGGGCCTAGGATGATTGTATTTGTATTTTATTGTAATATTTAACAACATATACCTATTTGAGATATCTTGTTGAGTTAATATGAGGACAGTATTGAGATAGAGTCTCTCTCTCGATTGGGTTCCATCTAGCTAGAATGAGAAGTCTGATTCCTTTTAATTACTAATTTTTCTTTTGTGGGTTTTGGAGAGCATACAGAGTTTCATCATACTCACCCATGCACAAGATTTTCTCACACATGTTTTTTTGTCCTATAAAGACCACATTTCATTTAACAGTCCCAAGTGGGCCTGAAGTAGGAGGCGATTAGTGAGCTAAAACAGTAGGGGTGTTTAAAGGAGCTGTGCAGAAGAGCATTCTAGAAGGTTTATTTAATAGAGATCATCACATTCACAACAGGTTGGATGACTATTAAGTTTTTTTGGGTTCCATTTTCTTTCCTTTTGTAATTTTTTTGTACTCAAGTTGTGGGTTAGATGTATGAATTAATTTTTTTTTTCAGTTTTTTATATATATCTACACTATTTCATAGAGGTGTATGGGGGTGTGTGTATACAGATACCTTTGGCTAATTCCTGACATGTATGTGATAGCCTACTCAACGCTAGTAACCAGCCCATGACCTAGTATAGGCGTGTTTGGGGATTTGCAGCTCGAGCCCGGTTTGGTCGAGTCATGATTTAGTGGTATCAATGTAGGTTTTACCTTTGGAATCATGGAGCATATTTGGTCTAGATTTGAGTTTGGTGTTGTTTTCATAGTAGTAGTGTTAGGATGTCTCAATCTAGGAATTCTGGCCAGGGACTCCATTTTTTGTGTGATGGCCGAAGTATCTATTCAGCAAGAATCTGATAACCTACCTTTAGAATCAGGAAATTTGTATGTTAGCCGTATGTAAATAATGGTACATGAATCATACAACACTGGGTTATAGGATTTTCTTGTACTTCTTGAGTCAGCTCCCCAAATATACTATTTGATAGTGGGGCGTACTGATTGTATTTCAGGTTTCCACTACGATGATAGAATGTTAGGGTAACACTACAGGATTTTGGTGATGATCCTCTCCAAGTAGAGGATTTAGAAAAATGCTCATTTTTAGGGGATGGATGTCTAATGTGGTCTTCTAGTTCAGCCACCACCTATCGAGAAGTTGGTTCTTCCAACAGTGTAGGATAAGGATGCACGTAGATTAAGTTCACTAAATGAGTTCTAGAGTTAGAGTCTTCAAGGTAACGGGGTGATCTATACCCCCTGGCAGCTGATTAATAGCTTGAAGTTGTCACCTATGTTTTTATCTTGGTGAGGAAACCTACAGACAAGTTAATGGACCAAGTATTGAGACTTGTGCATGGTTCAGTTAGGTGATAGTGGATTTTGGTAATGTAGTCCAATAACGATGAGATGCTCACATGGAAAGAGATTGAGTGGATAATAAGGGAAGAGTTTTATCCAGTTACGTGGAGGTCACTGTGGATCCCATACTTCTTCTGCATCAGCAGGAGGGAATGAATGTGTTAGAGTACACAGAAAGGTTTATAAAATTGTCACCCTACTCCCAGTATAGGTTTTGAGACCCATTAATTAGTGTTCAAACCATTCGATAATGGCCTACATAGTGTTATCAGGGCAGCTATGGTTTCCTTGGGCCTACCCACCTATGAGGGAGTTCTAGAGCAGGCCTTGGTGTTGATGTGCTATCTGGATGAATAGATTTTACTTATCTATGCTTGTCATGTGGGTACTTAGACCTCAAACACTAGTTCATTAGATGGTAGTTGATGGCAGTGCATGGGTTTGGACATTCAATTTTTTTAGGAGGTGACACCAAGTTGTATGATCAATGAATCTAGGATTTCGGGGCTCACATTCCAGTTTTGTTCAGCCGTAGGAGAGGCGGTGTTACACTTGTGACTATCATAGACATCATTATAGATATTGTCCAACCCATCATGTATATTATTGATAGTTGGTCGACAATCATCCCATTTAGAGGAAGCATCTTGAGTATGGAGGATCGCTGGTTGACGGATGTGGCAATGATGTTGGTGCATCAGCGTGAGGTGGAAGGTAGTACGATTTCCCACCACCACCACCCATAGGTGGTCCTCACCAGGCTCGGGGAACTGGAGGATGGGGATGTCGAATAATGCAGACCTTGTAGATTTTTTACCCTTAGTTTCTGAAAATGGATTGTGGTACGATCTGTGTCATTTCAATTTTCTACATTAGTTTTTATAGACACTAATAGGCGGTATTCATCCCTTATCTTTTCATTCTCACGGTCCGTTCAAGGCATTGGTAAGACCATGTGATGGTCTTGTTCTACGTGATACAAATTTATGTACAATACGAAATAATTTTTTTTTCAGGGAAGGGTTATGTGTTGGGGAGTTTGTGTGATAGGCAGTGGTTTCCCTAGAGTGTGTGATCATTGGCAACTTGGGAACCCTTGGTAGCTTTGATAGATTTCATTTTGGGTGAACTCAGTAGTGTGAGAAACCCGGTTCAGTGTTCAGTTTCATTCCCCCATGATTATGTATTTTAGTGGAAGAAAGTTTATAAGGTGGGGAGGATATAGAGGATCACATTTTTTTATTTTTTAGACATCAAAATATTCCTATGAATATTTATAGAGCTACGCGTGAAGACGACATGAAATTTCGAGACCCTATGTTCCCACAATAAATTGTATAATCATTTTATTTATATTAATACTGTGTATGGGGAATAGATGATTAATCTCCTAAACGGTAGCTGAAATCAGATATCTGAGGGAACAGTTGAGTCCAAATCATGTCGTTGACCCTAGGCAGGGTATAAACTTTGTGGGCGTGGTCCTACTATAGAAATAGTTCACCAATGGTATTTTTGTAAACAAATAAATAAATTTATTTATGGATGTCGACTTGAATAACTCCTTAACTGATCCTAAAATCAATATTCTGATCACACCATTGAGTTCAGAACACCGCTTTTACCTTAGGAATAACAAAATCTTTTTTGCACTTGGAGATTTGGTCTAGGGCATAAATGATTGTTGAATTGATTAATTAATTATTTAAAAGGATAATAACTCAATATTTTCTCTCCCCCACACTATCATGTTCATTGTGCAGTGATATCATCTTCTATTCCTTGATCATGAACTTGTGAATTGAGCAAACAAAGTGCCAATGAGTTCGAATTCTGATGGTGGATGCTCCTGGATCATGCAACTATAGGTTTGCAGTGGGGATCTAGTCTCAAATGTCGATGTTTCACCTGTTTTACCTAGGCGGTTTGAGTTTTAATATCTTATATCTTATTTTGGTGTTATTTTTCTTCAAATCAACATAAATGTTTTTTTTGGTCATGATTATTCCGAAACATGTTTCATATCTAAATTCGGAGCACCGAGGTGCTCCCCGTGGTCCTCAAAAGTTTTCTGGCGGCGTGGCCGGATTCCTTTTGTAGTAATGGTGGAATATATTGATGACATGATGGATCATAAATGATAATGGATGATTCATGTGGGGAAACCAGGGGCAGGGCGGCTCCCACATAGGTGGTGTGGCAATCCGGACGATTGGAGTAGGGATTTCTGGCGACCCAACAGTTGTATGACCAGATTTTTTTGGGGTTTCATTAAACCCACATATCTTGCAAACCGGATAATCGATTTGTGAGATTTTTTATGGAGAAACTTTCCTTGCATCAAGGATGAGCATTGTAACATGGCACGAGAATTTTATGTGTTGGGTTCATGGACCCTAGATACAAAATGTTTGAAATAAAAGTAATATTGTTTTGTTATTAATCTCCAACTAATAATAACTTCTCCATGGAGAATCTGATTGGCATGTCATTAGTGGTGTTGTGATTATGATGGTAAATTAGATGTTTGAATATATATTTTAGGTGATGGGACCCCGATCACGGTGTGGGCCCTACAAGGCTGAGTTGTTTCATTTATATATAAACATGACATCTTCATCTGGTGTCCATTTTTTGAATGAGTAGTCGATCTCATGTGTTTTACAGAGAGGATCACAATGGTGTGATCTGCTTTTTCTGTTTTGGAATCGAGGTGTTAGCCATGCTCTGAAATTTTGTAGTGAATACTTCATTTGCAATGGCTTCCTATTTCTGGTGAGTAAATGATAAAAACTGCATGTTAGATCGTGTAGAACATGATGGTGGCCTCGGTCTGGGCCTAGGAGGTTCACAGTGTGGTGACGTTATGGATCACATAGGATAGCGACGTTTGGACTAGAAACAGATTATTGAACTCCCATGGTTTGTTCATATGAGGTTTCAAGTTGAATTACAACCATGGTAAAAGTTTTTGATACCCTTGATATAATGAATTTAAAATATTATTGTGGCATCCCTCTAGTGATTCTGTGGAATTATCCACTAGCTTCACCTCTCTAGAATGCGTTTTTGGTATTTTTATGACTTCTTATCAATGGGAGATGATACCTTCTCTATAAGTATAAATTTATATGGTTAAATTATTTATTGGGAGTATGATTCCCTACGTAGTGGGCAGTTTTAGTAAGGTTGTAGAATTTTCGGGTATGCTATCACTTACTCAGGGTTCAAAAATGGTGGAGTTTTTGGTATCATCAATTCGATTCACCACATCATGAGTTATACCAGATGGTTTTCTCAGCATCGTTTATCCCACCTATATATGGGTGATGATCTTATATCTGAGTTTTTTGGTCTATGGAACATCATATCGGGTTCTAGTATCCAACATTGGATCTTGGGATTGATGTCTTATCTGAGAGACCTTCGAGTTACTGGCTTGTGTTCTTGTATCCCTTAGTAGACAGTATGATTGATCCCCTATCTTAAGAGTTTGGTTTTTTCATCTGAGTTTTGGAGTTATATCCTTAATGACGTTATATAATGGAGTGTATCACACAGAATGGTTTCATCTTGGATGATAGTGCATGATGAGGTTATTCTATTGGTTTTGAGTTGCCTATAATCCTCATGTATAATATGACGTTGGTGATGAGGTCGGAACCTCATGAGGCATGGTTCCAAAGATGAGTATATCTGGATGTCCATCGTATATTTATGGGAATATAATTGTTTGTGATATCTAGTTGATCATATCCAAGGATGACCATGAGAAGTATTTCCTGTCTCATTCGGTATCGCTCTGGCTGGGATGAAAAGACAGATTCCTTTATTATTCTCTTTTTTCTTTTGGTGTTTTTGGGGAACCTACTGAGTATCATTATACTGACCCATGATCGGGATTTTCGCACAAATGTTTTGTGTCTTGTACAGAGCACATGCCTTTCAATGGAGCCCTCCTTTGACCTAGAGTAAGCGGAGCTTAGTGAGCAATACCGACCATGGTTTTTACCATAGCTGTGTCGAGGAGCCTTCCAGTGGGTTCTTCTAATATAGATACCTTCCTTATCAGCATATTGGATGATTTTACCATTTTATTTTGGTGGACCATGTATTTTATCTTTTATAATTTTTTTACATTGGTTGCGGAATAGATGTTTTCATGCATTTCTTTTCAGTTTTTATATATATCTCTAGTCTTTTACATGGAGGTGTATATGGGTGATTGGTTATAGGTACATTAGTATAGTGTCTTATATGTGTGTGTTTTCTTAGTCAGTTAATTTTTCCAGCCCCTAACCTATTGGAGGTGGGCTTCGGGAGTCATGGCCCAAGCCACATTGGGTCGGGTCATGACAAAATTTATATTCCTACATGTATGACACAAATTACATATATTGTTTGTATATTATTCTCTCAGATTCTATGATCATGATTCCCCAATGTTCTATGTCTTTTGATCTCATAATCTCTATGAAATGACTCTAATGTATGATCTGTGATATGTATTGTATGATTGTAAAATGTTATTCTCATGTTCTCATGACCATATGTTCTTATTATGATTAAATATCTCTATTATTTACCATTACCAATAATATCAGCTCCCCCATTACGATGTTCCATTTACCTAGGTTACAAATAGAGGAATTTAATAGAGGTAAATTTTAGGGAGATCGTTATGAAAAAAAGTTGAATATCATACAAAAAGTTGGAATATTTGGTTCGAATATCCCAATACACTACACTATTTTGGTCCATGGGAATGAACTTTGTAATGTGCTGAGTATTCAGATCAAATTATTTAATATCCATGCATGATAATCCTGGTTCATTATATTATTTTTCAAATGAATGTCTCTGTCCACCATTGTAATCTAGGACACCAAGGAATTCCTGACATCCGTAGATATATTGACAAAGATATGTATAGGGATGTGTCTAAGGATAATCCTAAATTGTCATACATTTAAAATAATGTGTAATAATTTAGACATCCTATAAATGATTTTTCTTGTTTTTGTGGTTTTTTTCTGTGACATGTTATTCACACACTATTATACATGGTTTTATTCAATGGATAAACTAATAAATAACTAGGATAATATTGAATTTGAAAGAAAATATATTGATTAGATGTCAAATTTGATGATCAATATTGTTAATTATGTACTGATCATGCATAAGATGTTTTCATGGAACATGATATACAATGTGTACCATAACTAAATATATGAATAACGTATTAAGAGTTGAATGTTTTTTATGAGAGTTCAGGTAATATAGACCATGGAGGAATGAAGATTCAGTTTCCTTGGTGTTGAGAATTTGGAGATAAGCACACATGTGAATTTCTTGGTAGAACATTAATATGATCTGTATAAGGAAAAGAAATATATAATGTACATAACTAAAAAGTGGACATATATTATTCTTAAAAAAATAATGAGAATAATGGAATTTTAAAAAATTATAACCAATTCATTGTATTATTTGTGTAATTAGAAGAAATTATAAACATCAATGTCCTGTGTGGAAATTTCAGGATGATAATTATCAATTTGTAATGAGTGAATTATATATTTATCATGAATAATAAAATATAGATGAATTTGTTAACAAATAGTTATTATGTAGTACTATGAGTTATATTTGTCAATGTGTTAATGAAGATGTTAGAAAAATTGATGTGTTTATTTATTAAAATATAAAAATATTTGAATTGAGAAATATATAAGGATAGTTCGATTTTTGACTATCACTAAGGATGTAAAAGAATATATTTAATAGAAGTTATGACATAGAAAAAAAATTAAGGTCATATTTTTATGAAATATATTATTATATGAAATATAGCCCTTAATATATTACTAATGTGCAGATAGTGATGTTTGGATAACGTTATGTTGGATATGAATTAGTGAATTTAATGTAACAGATTAACTTGGAACTGATTATGGATTTTTTTACAGGGTTATTTATATTATCATGGAAGTTGTTTAATTTTTTTTATTTAAGGAATATTTCAAATAGTATATTATTAATAATGTATTTTTTCAAAAATTGTTTTTTAAATTTATGTAATTACCATATTTTGTGATTGTAATTGTAAAGGTATTTACATGGTTGGTAGGTGAAAACTATGAGGTACATTATGATATAAAGGGGATCAATATTAAAATGATTTATAAAATTTAAGTGAATTTATTTATAATGTTTTGTATTTTTATCTTTAGGATGTGTTATATGGTTAACCATTTATGGACTAGTTAATCTAAACATCAGATTATGTTTCAGATATTAATGTATTATCTTTACAATTTGAGGATTTAATAAATCATTGAAACTTATGCTAAATAATTACTTTTGATGTTACCTAATTATATATGTAAGGAATTATTATTCTACTTCATGATATATTAGAATATGAGGAATAAAAAATTAATCATTATTTATTAGAGTAACAGATGAAGTGGAAATCATGAAAATTACTATAATAGTGTAACTTTTTTCATGTGAAATGGAATAAAATCAGGTAAGTATATTTTCATATGTTATTATATCATAATAAAATTCCAATACTCATGGGAAATGATATTGAAAATGATTTTTTATAATTCCTTCATTTCTATTGAACTTATGGCCTTATTAATTATCATAGATTTATGGTTTGAATCCCATAACATTCCATTGATCATTCGCATACTAGAGATAAATGATTTATATCAATCTCTATATTATTAAAACTTTTACTCATGCCAAATTTTCAATTCCTTTCTATATTCTCTAGTATGGAAATCTAGTTATGTGTTATTTTGGCTGACCATTATAGTTGCATCATTTAAAATTTGAATGAGGTTTTTGTTTTCGTTTTTTTGTGGGTATCTGTTAATGGAATTTTTGATGAATTAATATTTCGATGATGCAGACTAATTTTCAGGTGAAAGTAAATATTTAGTGGGTTAGAATATCTCACCTTTATATTTTTTGATCTATTTTTGAAATAATTATTCTTTTAAATATTCATCATTTCATGAATCAATTAATTAAACATGTGTTATATGAAAAGACTATGTTTAGATTTATATTGATCTTAAACAATGTTAATAGTTAACTAAACTCAACACATTGAGTATATTTTGGTAAATTAAAACATTGTTTGGCTTGTGTTATACACAATTTTATGTTAATTTGATATCTTTCATAACACAAAAGAACGATCTCTACCAAAATAAAATATACAATTTATTTTGTTATTAAAATAAAATTATAATTACCACATATCAATTTGACAAGAATTTATGAATAAGATTAACCAAATTCATCAATAATTATTTAAAAATGAGTTTAAAATCTATCCTTTTGTTTTCAATTTGTTATAGATGAAGGAAATAATAATCATAAAATAATGAAATATCTCTTCTAATAATGAATATTCAATATAGAAACACAATTCTATCTTCAAAAATTATTCAAAACACTTCTAAAGAAAGTTTTTTAAAATATTATTATGTAATATTTTTAATAAATGTTTTGAAAATAATTCAATATATTTTACATGAATTGGATAAGAATAAATCAAAATTTTTAATAAAATATTATATTTTTTGAAGTGTAATTTTTCCACATTTTAATGGTGCATCAACATTAAATATAATTTTTTACACATGTATAATTTTTATATGAAAATTTTAAAATACTTTTTGAAGTAGGAATATCAAAATTACCTTTGTGTGAATTTGTTATATTTTTTAGAGAAGATTTATTTTTTATGAATAATAAAAATAATTAAATTTAATTGAAAACAATATTTCATATAATTTATATATATAGTTATTATAATTTCAAATTTTTGTTTCATGTATTATTAGATATATATAAAATAAATAAATAAATTTTAGGTCATTGTAAGCAATTAAACAATGATATTGGATATTAAAACATTTCAAAATTGTGAACATCTCATATTAAAAACCTTCAGTTTTCCGGTCCCATCTATAGGATTCATTTTAAAAAAACATCTACCACTTATATGTTTATAATATGGAATAATGGATTTAAAATTTAGACTGATGTAATTTATAATTTCTATTTTGGATAGCTTGTTTTTGAAAAAAAACGACAGTGATAATAAATAAAAATAACTACACTAGTTAAGGAAAAAAACATGTTTACATAGTGTTTAAACATTAACTTATAGGGCCAAATAACCTATGAACATGCCCAAAATAAATTTCATGTACATATTTAAACAATATAGTAAATTTTATATAAAATGGTAAAATATTTTAAGAAAATTATGCAACATATATCTCACAAAAAAGATTGAATTTTTATATTTACAAGAATTCTACTCATCCTCCAATATGAAAGGGGACTTACCCCCTCACTTATTAACACAATAAAATCACTACAGATCAACCAAAACTTATATAAATAGGCTCCAATATTCCCTCCTCTCTTATTTACATACCTATTTGAAAACATATCATTCATTGTGTTTATGTTTCAAAATTTACCAAATTAGTAAGGTAATTTTGTCTCAATTTGATTTTCATTGAGACACTTGTTATGTTATACACCTATATTAATTTTTCATTGGTATATAATACCATTTCCCATGTTTTATCATGAATATAAATCATTTAATTATATTTTAAACTGTGTATAATGTTATTATCTCATGGGTATTATTATTCATAGTTACAAAAAGTTGTAAGAGTTCATTCCTACAATCTCATTATTTATAAGGATTATTTATGATTATTCATCCATTGATGAAATATTAGGATTTTTATCTTAATATTTCTCATAAAACTAAATCTTATATTTATATTAATTAAAGCATAATTTCATATTACCATTATAATATAATTGGTAATTTTTATATAAAAAAATTGACTTTTTCAAAATCTTATTTTATTTGTTTCTTTAGAAATAATTCAGTTTTTCTTGAAACCCATATATTAGAATAATATTTTTGGAAATTTTTTATCTATTATCCTATGATTTTTAAAATTATTTTGTTACAATTGATTTACCATTTTTAAAAATTATTTTAAAAGGAATCCTTTTATCAATTTTTGACGAAGTAACATTTCATAACATTTTACTGTGAAAAATGAATGCTTGGAATGTATGGAATCACCCATTTTCATGAACAAAATTTCCTTGATTAATTCATTTAAAATTAACAATTTATTTTCAAATAAACATGTATTTATTAAAATTAATTATTGTTATTTATTTTAGTATGATTTTCCACGAATATTTGTTACAATGTATTTAAAACATTATTAATAATTTTTCAAAATATTTTAAAGGAAAATTATTTTTCTAAATATTCCCCAATTTTATTTATTTGTATTATGAATTTCATTATAGGAATTTTTTTTAAAGAAAATTTTTTATGTTTTCAAATTTATTTTCAATTAATAATTTTTTAAAAAAAATTGTTCTTTCTTAAAATGATTTCAAATTCTTTTCAATGAAATTATTTCCAATAAAATTCATGATTTAATAACATGTTTTAAAATTATTAAAACGAAAATTGTTTTCAAAATATATTGATGAGTTCATTATATGTTATCAAAACTATTTTTGAATTTAATGATTTTAAATTTTTTATAACAATTTATTATATTTATTATATTTTTTTAATGAATATTGATTGAAACATATTTTTATGATTTCATTGTAATTTATAAATTTTATTTTCATATAAAATGATTTAGAATTAATTTTAATGCTTCCATCATAAGTTATCACAGTTGTAATTATTGAAATGTAATTTCAAAATTTGTTCAATTATAAAAAATTATTTTCAAACAAGTGTTATATAACATAAGAAACAATCCATATTATTATTCGAAATAAAAATCTATATATGATGAAATCCTTTGAAATGGTTTATGTTTTTCAAGTGATATGATATCAGGACAAAATTCTTATTATTAAATTGAATGGATTATTTTTAAAATGAAAAGTTATTTATGAATAATTTTTTATTGACCACATTTTATACCCGGATAACATGTTTATGAAACCCACTTCCTTTTATATATTATTATATTTTTAAATGATTATTAAACATCTATCTTTTCCATAAGATATTAAATGAATACATTTTTAGGATTCATATTTGATTTCATGGTTTATTACATTTTTTTATGAAACACATATCATTTTATGGTTTGTAATACGATGAGTAATTTATTATATTATGGGACACTTATGTATGATCCCATTATGTGATGGGTGGGGATGATTTCTCCCTCAAATGAATTGGTATATGATTTATATCACCTAATATAGATATGCCTATATAAGGGAGTGCACTCTATTCAATAAAGGACTTTTCCCTCTATGATGTTCGTGGGAGTGATCAATGACTACATAGACTGTCTAGGGAGTTATCATTTACTACCATGATGGACTTGGGTGTAAAGTATGACTATTAAAATGGTTTTCGGGTGATCCCATTCCAATATAAGAAATGGGTTATGACTGGGGATGGTGGTGTGTTCCACCGAGTAGGTGTATCCCACACGATGATCCCTTGTATTTTTTGTATGTGAGATATAGGAAATGATTTTATAAGTTTATTTTTATGCCAAAAATTATTTGTATTTTACCTTTGTTATGATCTCATGGCCCAGGATAATGGTTCTCTTATAATTCCTTTTTTATGTTTATCAATTCATAATGTCGTGACTTATTGGTATGGTCATTGATATACAATAATTTATCTTTAAATGTAAGGTTCATGTTCACATACACTTCATTCCATGTTATGCTTATATACCCCTTTTATTTTCCCTTAATTTTCATATATGCTCACTCTTTATTATGTTTCATTTCCCTAGGGTAAGATCAATGGTTTTTTTGAAACAAATAGGAATATATTTTAGGAAAACATTGAATATATTTTATCTAGTTAAAAGATTATGTTCCATACTTCAAAAAACTAAAATATTATTTTCCTAGGGCATGCATGTTTGTAATTTTATAAATAATATTTATAATTAATGTAATATTATTTTTAGTTAATTCTGTGTCATTGTAAAATAGTTCCAAAAGAAAATAACATTTGGAATACCCTATAATAATTTGTTTAATTATTTTTTTGGGAATAAAATGGAAAAGTTGCAATAGTTTCCTGAGAAGGGATTTATTATCCATTCAATTCACCATTCCCTGATCCTATTATATTTTTTAAAATAATTATTTTTATATTAGGAGATTCATTAATTATATAACTCTATATAAAATTATTAATAATGGAAAATAAACATTTCGTTATACATTTCACCTTTTTGATCATCTTCTAGGAGATATGTTTTTTTCAATGAATAATCTCCATAATAGAGATCATTAGAAAAAAGTGAAGAATGAATAAATTACAAAATTGTTCTTTTTTACTATGTGTGGGAATTATGGTTTTTTGTTAAAAAATTTTAATGACTAATGCAATCAATGTATTCATGTTTCACATTAGTATAGATTTTAATGAATTTTTTTATTATTTTTGGGTTGTGTTTATTGATAATTCTTTTTTCATCGGAATTTTATAAGGAATGTTATAAACAACTAATATGGTTTAGAGTTGTAGTGATGGAATTTATATTTAGAAATGGTAAGTCTATTTAGAGTTATGTTACTTTGAATGGGTTTTGTAATTTCATAATATATAATATAGGAAGTGTTACATATACATTATTCCAATTAATATTCCACGAAATGAATTACCCTACAATTGTAATTGAACTTGAAATAATAATAGTTTCATTAAAAATATAGATAAATAAAATGTACAGTGTAATCTAATAAATTTATAGTGGAATAAAATATTATATTATAATTTTTTTAAATTACGTAATTATTTGAGGTAGGGATTATGGTTAAATATCATTCTATATTATGATTACAATAATCATTATCATCAATGTAATGTAAAAAAGGTATTCAATTCATTAAGATGAATTTATAAATCGTCCTTATGTACTATATGATTGTAACACAATTCTTTGGATAATTATGTTATTAATCCTATAATATAAATTTTTATGGATAAACTACCACTTCATTTCATTTGGGTTTCAGTATATATATCCTTGTCAAATAGGAATAAGCATGCTCATAAGTATGATTGAGGTTTTCATGAAAGGGTAGATTTGGATAAGAAGGCTATATTTCACAAATTAATCATTGAAAAGGAAGTTGTAAAAAAATTTAAAAATAAGTTGTTTAGGATATGTGACAACTAGTTGAAAAATGTATCTTTTTTGAATCCCATAATTCATGGTTTGGAATAATGAGTGTAATTGAAGATGTTACCATCATTTTTTGTACTTTTACACATTACAATGCTGATTTACATCTACTAAAGGGGATGCATAAACATTTTCTATAGCATTCATGCAAATGAGGGGAAAATCAATGGATATTATAGGTGGATTACAAAATACATATCATGGATAAAATGTTATTAAATTTTTATTCCTAAATTATAAAATCATTAAATTTTTTCCATTGATGATTGTATGACATTAGAATGTATTTATAGAATATACATTTATGAGGCTATCAAATTATATATTAATTATCAAAAAATATATAATTTTAATCTGGTTTTTATGTCTAATGTTTTAAAATGTCATCTATAATAATTAAGTACTTGATTAAATTTCAATAAATTTTTTCATCCTCAATCTGGTTTAAATTCTAAGAAAACAACTCATACATTGGTGGATCTAATTTTATCTTTCATACTTGATTATTTGGGATGTTGGGATCAATATATATATTTGGTGTATTTTTATATAAAAATTGTATTCATTGTAGTATAGTGATGAATCATTTTGTGGTTTTATATGGAATTTTGTGTCCTACTAGAACCTGATTTGATGAATTGTACGAAAGAATGTTTTTATGAAAATAAATTGTATTAAAATAGATATAAAGGTAAAAGTAATGTATATGTACATGAGGGAAGGTAAGAGTATGATTTAAATATATAGAGATAACCAAATAAATGATCATTAATTTGTAGAATTTGATCACGTCATTTATAAAATATATCCTTGGATATGTATAATTAATTTTATAAATAATGGAACATTAGGGCTATGGTTTATTTATTGTCCTCAACATCTATACAATGTGGGATTATTTTAATATCGATTGGCCTTATCATCGTGTTTATCATAGATATATGATTTATGATATGTTTCAATGTAGGTAAAATATGCACATGACTTGTATAATATTTTCAGACTAGTGGTGTTATAATTGAAAGAGAATCATTCATTTATAGAAAATTTTGTTAAAATTGTAGATCACAAGGAGGAATATATATGGAATAAGGTATCTCCACTTTTTAATGTTTTATGTAAGAAGAACAAGATGAAGTCCATAATATGAAAACCATTATGTTGTATGAGTGTAATTATCCCTGTCACGACCCGTCCTCAGGGCCCGTGCCGTGACTACCCCAAGCCCGCTTTCCATAGGCCAGGGGCTGGTGACTAGCACCAAGGCGTAAATCCCAGTAAAAAGGGAAGACATTTCCTTTGAAAAGTAAACAAGCATCACAGAGTAAGAAAGCACAAAAGTAAAGACTATGTAAAAACTGTAACAATTTGTGCTGAAAGTAAAAGGGGCCGGAAATAGAAGCCCAAATGTAAAGTACAACTAGAAGGGAAAAACAGAAACTCAAAAGAAAAGCCGCAGCGTCGAGCCATCCTCTGAATGACCCACCTGAAGGGTGGGTACAGATAGCCTCCACAGCTCCTCGGTCTAGCCGTCCGCTCTGAGAACGTTCCGCCCAGTGGTCCACCTCTAGGTATCGTCCTGCTCCGCACGCCTCCACCACGATCAACGATCTCCGTCGTCTGAAACCAACACAACGAAGTGTGGGCATAGCCCATGCAGGGGTGAGTATAAGCTACTCAGTAGGGACCCCAATACCCCCGAAGGTCTCCCAGAATCCACAATGGATAACCACAAAGGAAAGATACAATCACGAAGTATCAACTTACACTGCTTAGGTATATGCCCATACATATACCTAAGTCATCAATTCCCGTTCGGCTCCAACATCCGAGCCCAAGCACAACCCAGTCCACATAAGAAATCAAAACATATACCCGCATAGGATAGCACAACACAATCCACAAAGCATAGTAAATAGTAAATCCACACAGGATAGTTCAACCCAATCCACAAAGGAGAGTAACACAAGATTCAGCTCACACATGTATACTTCTTCAGATGACGATAGAGATGATCACTGATCCATATAAGTCGTCGGACCCACAAAGGATCGATAGGTACTAACCCCCACAAAGTCCCACACAGGATCGGGCCCACACATGACCTGTAGGCGCTGGCTCACACAGAACCGCTGAGCGCTGACCCACACAGGATCATACCCACACAGGATCGGGCCCACAAAGGACCTGTAGCACTGACCCCGCAAGGGATCGCTGAGTGCAGTAGTCGTCGCAGTCCACTGAGGATCTCTGCACTGTCATCGTCGCAGTCCACAGAGGATCTCTGCACAGTCGTCGTCGCGGTCCACTGAGGATCTCTGCACAGTCGTCGAGTCGCAGCCAGCACTAGGGTTCCCGCACACAACATGTTCATTCGGGAGGGTCCGCTCCACGAGCCGAGAGGCTGATACATCAACTGACACAAAGTCCGAGGTTGATGTATCCAAAAGTTCTGTATCGTCAATAGGAACTCAACATCGTAGATGGCGCGTCAATCGGATGCCCGGTCTAAGAGTTATTGGCTTTTTCGTCCCAGGGGCCCGGTTGGTTTTTATGGAAAAACCCACCCGACCGTACTCCACCTGCGTCCAAACATCAAGCGGAGTGAGCCAATAGATCAGTCTAACTTATAGGAATTCAATGAAGTCGATTGCACATCAATCAGACGTCCGAAGCTCAAGATATGAGCCTTTTTGCTCCGACGGCCCGGTTGGTTTCGTGTACGAACCAACCCGGCCGAACTCAAAGTATTCTGAAACCTCGAGTGCGATATACCGAAATGATCATCTCGATCCAAGGATCGCGTTGCCACTAACGGCGCGTCGTCCGGTGGCCCGTAGCTTAAGTTACGGCCAAAAGACCGAAAACAGTCCGAATACGGGGGGTCCGGGCCCGGGCCGATCCCCCCCTGGGTAGGCCGAACCGGGTCGACCCGACCCGGTCCGACCCAGCTGGACCCGGTCCAGCTCGGCCAGGGTGCAGTCCGGCCGGTCGGACCGGCCTGGCTCGGCTCGGCCGCGCGGCCGAGCAGCTGGACACCGCGGGGCGCTGCCCCCGCGGTTTGGAGGTGTTGCGGCCCCACGTGGGGCCGCACTGGATCAAGCGGACGCAGCTTCTGCTGCGTCCCGTGTGGGCGAGCTGGACCCGCGCGGCCGCGGGTCCACTGGCCGCCGCCGCCGGTAGCTTCCGCGGGCCACCGGAGTTGCTCCGGGGGACCGTTTTCCTTCCCGTCTGCGCTGTTGCCCCTCCCGGGTTCTGTTCTTCACTGCGGGATCATCAAAATGCCCTTGCGTCACGATTTGTCATCGCCCTCCAAATCCGCACAACCATGAAGAATGACGGAGGGTTGTCGGGCCGTGTTCGTTTGGCCCACACCCTCCGTGTTAGATATTAACAATGGGAGAATTATTCAACACATGAATACATATCCGAAAACAATTTTAATGAATTAAAATTGTTTTATGAATCAGGTTCTTCATTTTGAATGGAAACAAACACGGGAATATAAAACATCCAAACAAAAAATCTCTACCTCGTCAAGTCGTCGCCCGCGGTTTTTTCGCGGATTTGATCGTCGCGGAAGGAGGGGTTCGTCGCGGAAAGAGGGGATCGTCGCGGTATCCGGCGTCGCATCGTCGCGGAAGGGTGTCGTGTCGACGAACTCCGAGGTTCAAGAACAAAAAGATTTAAATAGTAATACTTAAATCCTTCTTGAGTCAAAAATCACAAAGGAAAAATTAGAAGAAAATCCGAAACTCTCTCCTCAAAAGATGATTGAACGTTTTTTTGTGGATTAAGGAACGTCGCCGAAGAACGTCGCGGGAGAGGAAACGTCGGCGTCACGGCACACGGCGTCACGTCGTCAATTTCCGCGGGATTGGCGTTCTTCGTCGGAGGCTGGCGTTCTTCGCGTTCTTTGCGAAGAAGGGTGAAGGCACAAGAATTTTGTCAAACCCTATCAACGTGTAATCTTCCAAATGTCGTGTTGGTCTTATTTTATTATTACGCCAACAAACGAATAAGAGGTAAGTAACGACCCATTAATTCATAGAATTAAATCAACGAAAGAAATTGCCCATTTAATTCACGAATAAAACCGCCCAATTAAATGGTGCGCTAAGAATATATGAAAATGTGTCAGTTGACTTTCATAATGACGGGTTTTCGCGGGTGCGTTACTTAGCGGAAAATAAACGGCGGGGCTTGTGCGGGCCCCACCTCACAAATATCCTACCAAGAGGGTATGATATTTTTGGATAGTTCCCTATCCGTTTCAACTCAGTTTAAGTGGATTTCATGTGGCTTCAAGTGGCTTAAATGAAATAAAATAAAGTTTGTCGAACAATTTATATTATTTCATAACTTTAAACCCAAAAATTAAAAACCACACCCGAGCAAACGAAACTCCAGAAGAGGCGCTTCTAAGCAAATATCGGCGCTGCGATTCCATCGGTTCCCTCTGAATTCGATTCCAGGCACAGGTTCAAAAGTTTAAAAAACCCGCTCGTCCGTTCACTGAACGTACCCGATCCAAACTTTAGAAAATGATTACGGGCACACCGGGCCTTGGAATCAGGTTCCGTCAGAAACCGCTCTCTTGTAAAATTCCAAATAAAATTAAGAAAAAAAATTCCTTGAAATTTACGAGTCTTTAAATTACTCCCACCTCAGGGCCTTACGTCCCCGTAAAGATACATCATAAACTAGGGAAACAAATGTGGGTACTGAGCATGCATCTGAGCCTCCCGATCCCATGTGCTCTCTTAGAGGTTCCTGTGCTGCCATCTGATGCGCACAAGAGGAATCGATCGCCCACGTAGGACCCGCTCCTGTCGATCCTCTATCTCCATTTGGACCTCCGCAAAAGTCACCCCATCATCCACGTCTAGCTCCCCATATTCAATGATATGTGTCGGGTCGTGAACATATCTCCTCAGCTGAGATACATGGAAGACGTCGTGCACCCGGTGCAACTGAGGTGGTAGAGCCATGTGATAATCCACCTCGCCAATCCTGCTGAGGACCTAGAAGGGTCCGATGAAGCGTGGAGACAACTTTCCGCCTTGGCCAAATCTTCGCAAACCACGTCGAGGTGAGACACGCAAGAAGACATGGTTGCCATCCTCGAACTCTAGTGGCCTCCGCCTCCTGTCAGCATAAGACTTCTGCCAGCTCTGAGCTGTCCTCATCCGCTCCTGGATGACCTGGACCTTCTCTGTCGTGGTCCGGACCATCTCTGGTCCCACATGTGCAGACTCCCTAAGGTCTGTCCAGCACAAAGGAGATCTGCAAGGTCTGTCGTACAATGTCTCATATGGTGTCATCCCGATGGTGTAGTGGTAGCTGTTGTTGTACGCGAACTCCACCAAGGGTAGGTGGTCCTCCCAGCTACGACCAAAGTCGAGGACACATGCGCAGAGCATGTCCTCGAGAGTCGGAATGGTCCTCTCCATCTGACCATCCGTCTGCGGGTGAAAGGTGATGCTCAGACCTAGCGGCATCCCGAACGCCTCCTGCAACCCCTTCCAAAGTCGGGAAGTAAAGCGAGCGCCCCGATCAGAGACGATAGATGATGGCACGCCGTGAAGCCGCACAATCTCCTGAACGTAGAGATTCCCCAAGCTCTCCACTGAGCCCTGCTCTCTGATGGGTAAGAAGTGTGCCGTCTTGGTGAGTCGGTCAAAAATCACCCAAATGGAGTCGTCACCTCTGGAAGTGCGTCGAAGTCCAGTCATGAAGTCCATAGAAATGTCGTCCCACTTCCACTCCGGGACCTCTAAGGGTTCTACCAAGCCTGCTGGTACCTGATGCTCTGCCTTCACCTGCTGGTAGGCGAGGCATCGAGAAACGAAATCTGCCACAACCTTCTTCATGCCTGGCCACCAGTGCTGTCGTCTGAGATCCTGGTACATCTTCGCCACCCCAGGATGTACCGCCAAAGGAGAAGTGTGAAACTCTCTCAGAACCTCCTCTTGTAAAGGTACTGGTACCAAGGTATGTCCTCTGAAAAGGATGTCGTGCTCTGCTCCAAGGGAGAAACCATCAGGTGCCTGTCCCGAGGCTATCTGTGCACGCCGTGTCTCACAGTCAGTGTCCCCACGCTATGCCTCTCTGAACCGCTGTAGAAGCGGAGGAGAGACTGTGAGAGACTGAAGGAAGGATGATCCGTCCTTATCCATGAAGGATATCTGCATGTCGGCTAGCTGCTCTATCACCTCCTCAAGTAGCTGGATTCCCGTCCTCCTGCTGAGGGCATCGGCTACTACGTTCCCCATCCCAGGAGTATAGACTATCTCAAAGTCATAGTCCTGGAGGAACTCGAGCCATCGCTGCTGTCTTAGGTTCAGGTCCTTCAGCGAGAAAATGTACCTGAGACTCTGGTGGTCAGAAAAGACTGTAAAGCACTCACCCATCAGATAGTGTCGCCATGTCTTCAGGGTGAAGACTACTGCTGCTAACTCCAGGTCATGAGTGGCGTAGTTCTTCTCATGCGGTCTCAAATGACGTGATACATAGGCAATCACGGCCTTCTCCTTCATCAGGACACACCCGAGTCTGGTCCCTAATGCATCACAGTAGACTACGTATCCAACTCCCTCCTCAGGCAACCTCAAGATAGGTGCGCTGGTCAATCTCTGCCTCAGTTCCTAAAAGCTCTGCTGACATCTGTCTGAACACACAAAGGGTTTCCTCTTCTTCATCAAAGCTGAGAGTGGCGCCGTAACTCTAGAGAAGTCTGGCACAATCCTTCGATAGTATCCGGCTAGACCCAAGAAACTCCGCACCTCTGTCACGCTCCTAGGTGGCCCCCAAGCTAGCACTACCTCGATCTTCGCGGGATCCACAGTAACTCTCTCCTCAGAAATGATGTGCCCCATGAAGTGGACCTCATGTAATTAGAACTGGAACTTCGACAGCTTTCCATAGAGCTGGTGCTCTCGGAGTGTGTCTAGTACAACCCGCAAGTGGTAGGTGTGCTCCTCCTCCGTGGTCGAGTACACCAAAATGTCGTCGATGAAGACCATGACAAATCGATCGAGGTATGGATGGAAGATCCTGTTCATGAGGATCATGAACACTTCTGGAGTGTTGTTTATGCCAAAAGGCATAACCAATAACTCATAGTGTCCATACCGACACCTGAAGGTCGTCGTATGCACGTCCTTGTCTCGAACTCTGAGCTGATGATAGCTTGACCCGAGATCTATCTTCGAGAACCACTGTGCTCCCTTGAGCTGATCGAAGAGGTCATCAATCCTCGGTAGCAGATACTTGTTCCTCATTGTCACCTGGTTCAAGTGACGATAGTCGACACACAGTCTCAAGCTCCCATCCGCCTTCTTGGTGATCAAAATCGGGGAAGCCCAGGGTGAAACACTGGGTCGGATGAACCCCTTGCCCTGCAAGTCCTCCAACTGTACCTGATGCTCTGGAAGCTCAGCGGGGGCCATCCGATATACTGGAGTGGATATAGGGGTTATCCCGTGGTACATGTCAATATAAAAGTCTACCTCTCTACGAGGAGGTAGTCCTGAAACATCGTCGGGGAAGACGTCCGCATACTGATCCACCACTGCAGGAAAACTAGGAATCCACACATCCACTGCTCCTAGGATGAGGCTAGCCAACTGATGAGTGATGGGATATCCCCTCCTCTACGAGAGTCCATCCTGTGCTACAAAGGCTCCCTTCTCACCGGTGAAGGTGAACCTGCTCCCGTCGGTGCGCACACATCGCACCTTGCGCCTAAAACAGTCAATCTAAGCATGGACTATAGATAACCAATCCAGGCCCAAGATTACGTCGTAAGGCCTCGACGCCGCTACAAGAAGATCCCAGCCGAAGCTCTAGCCTTCTATAATAAGCTCACACTGTCATCACCAGTGCGTAATCGTCGAGTCTGCTCCCGTAGTGGTCTCTAGCCGTAAGGATCGAGCCAACGGCTCTGTCGGAATCTACGAGCTCCGAACAAGGGTAGCGGATATGAAAGAGTGACTCTCTCATGTGTCTATAAGAACTGCAGCAAGGGTGGAATAGACACAGATCGTACCTCGAATTATCTCTGGCACGCCATGATCGTAGGCCTCCACTAAATGGAGATGTGCCTGTCTCTGACCGCCAGCTCCCTGTGGTCGGGGCGGACCTCCCGGTGGTGGTGGTGGCAGAGTCTCAAAGCGTCGCCCACCACCTGCTGCTCGGCCAGCTCCTCTCCCTAGTCCGCCTCCTCTATGCGGACTGCCACGGTCAACCCTCTGCCTTTGCCTGGGTGGCCCCTCCACCGTCTGCTGCTCCTCGGTACGGCCGGTCGGGCAGTCACAAGCCACGTGGCCCTGCCCGCCACAAGCGTAGTACTACCTACCTCTCGGAAGACTAGTTCTATGCTGTGTGCCCCGCACTGCCGAGCCGGTGTCCTGAGGTCGTCTACGAGAGTGTCTGGTCTGTCTGGAACCCTGAGTCATCTGTCGGCTACCTGCTTCCGAACACTCCACTACCTACCACCCTACGGTAGGTCTCGCTGCTGAAGTAGACACAGCAAGAAAACTCTCAATCAGAAGGGCTCGCTCCAGTACTCCTGCCTGGGTCGGGGTGTTGAGGGAGATCTGGGATGCCATGATCTTGTGTCTCAAACCCTTCTCAAAGGTCTGGGCCCGTAAGAAGGGGTCCTGTACCATGTCAGTCGAGTAGCGAGAATGATCGGTGAACCTCGCCGCGTACTGGGAGACCGTCAAGCTACCCTACCGCAGCTGAAGAAGCTCCTGGATGCGCACCGCACAGAGGGTGGCTGGGACGAACTCTGGGCGGAAAAGGCTCTCGAAGTCCGTCCAAAGAAGAGAAGCCTCATCGTGTACCTGGAGCATCAAGCTCCACCATCGTCTTGTTGTTGCGTGCAGCAGGCTCGCCGCGAGGATCACCATGAGGTCTGCTGGTGTCCTTACTAGCATGAAAACTTGAACGACCACCTCCAGCCAGTCCTCGGGTGCCTGGGGGTCCGTCTCCCCACGAAACTTGGGTGGTAGATGGCACTGGAACTCGTGCAGAGCTCCTAGGCGACGTGCATCGTCAACAGTCGGTTCTGGTAGCATCAGAGGTCCTGTGGGTAAAGGTACCGCCGGTGCCTCTACTGTCAACGGGCCCTGTACCGAGGCCTCATCGCTCGGCGGGCTGTCGTCGCGCTCTACTCTCGGAACCCTAGCTGGCTTCCGTCGTGGGGCCATCCTGAAAAGGAAACAAAATCACCATGGTCAGAACAGTATACCTGGTGAGCTGACACAAGTAATCACGAAGAAAACATCAAAACACAAATGCAATCATTGTTTTCCTGTATTAAGTCAGAAATCAGAAGTCAGGGTCATGGTGTATGGATACGTCGGCCGCCGCACCAACACTGTACTCCCTGGACTGATAACCACACTCAATACGCTAAAAACTATTGCTTCACATAGTAGAAAGATCAGAGTCTGCGGTAGAACCGAACGCCTCTGATACTAATTTGTCCTGACCCGTCCTCGGGGCCCATGCCATTACTACCCCAAGCCCAACTTCCATAGGCCAGGGGGTGGCGATTAGCACCAAGGCGTAAATCCCAGTAAAAAGGGAAGGCATTGCCTTTGAAAAGTAAACAAGCATCATAGAGCAAGCAAGAGGAAAAGTAAACACTAAGTAAAAACTGTAACAAGCTGTGCTAAAAGTAATAGGGGCCGGAAATACAAGCCCAACTATAAAGTACAACTAATAGGGAAAAACAGCAACTGAAATAAAATCCGCAGCGTCGAGCTATCCTCTAAAGGTCCCACCTGAAGGGTGGGTACAGATAGCCTCCATAGCTCCTCGGTCCAGCCGTCCGATCCGAGTACGTCCCGCCCAGTGGTCCACCTCCAGGTACCGTCTTGCTCCGAACACCTCCACCACGATCAGCGATGTCCGTCGTCTGCAACTAAGACAACGAAGTGCGCGCATAGCCCATGCAGGGGTGAGTATAAGATACTCAGTAGGGACCCCGAGACTCCCGAAGGTCTCCCACAGTCCACAAAGGATAACCACAAAGGAAAGATACAATCACGAAGTAACAACCGACACTGCTTAGGTATATGCCCATACATATACCTAAATCATCAATTCTCGTTCGGCTCCAACATCCGAGCCCAAGCACAACCCAGTCCACACAAGAAAGCAAAACGTATTCCCATATAGGATAGCACAACACAATCCACAAAGGAGAGTAAATAGTAAATCCACACAGGATAGTTCAACACAATCCACAAAGGAGAGTATCACAAGATTCAGCTCACACAGGTATACTTATTCGGATGATGATAGAGATGATCACTGATCCATCTAAGTCGTCGTACCCATAAAGGATCGATAGGTACTAACCCCCAAAAAGACCCACACAGGATCGGGGCCACACAGGACCTGTAGGCGCTGGCTGACACAGAAGCGCTGAGCGCTGACCCACACAGGATCGGACCCACACAGGATCGGGCCCACACAGGACCTGTAGCACTGACCCGCAAGGGATCGCTGAGTGCAGTAGTCATCGTAGTCCACTGAGGATCTCTGCACTGTCGTCATCGCAGTCCACTGAGGATCTCTGTACAGTCGTCATCGCGGTCCACTGAGGATCTTCGCACAGTCGTCGAGTCAGAGCCAGCACTAGGGTTCCCGCACACTGCAAGCTCGTTCGGGAGGGTCTGCTTCACGAGCCGATAGGCTGCTACATCAACTAGAACAATGTCCGAGGTTGATGTATCCAAAAGTTCCGTATCATCAACATGAAGTCAACGTCGCAGACGGCGCGTCAATCGGACGCCCGGTCTGAATGTTATTGGCTTTTTCGTCCTAGGGGCCCGGTTGGTTTTTAAGGCAAAACCAACTCGACCGTACTCCACCTACGTCAAAACCATGAGTGGAGTGAGCCAAAAGAACTGTATCACTTAGATGAATTCAATGAAGTTGACGGCACGTCAATCAGACGTCTGAAGCTCATGATATGATTGTTTCCGCTCCGAGGGCCCGACTGGTTTCATGTACGAACCAACCTGGTCGAACTCAAAGTATTCCGAAACCTCGAGTGCGATATACCGAAACGACCGTCTCGATCTAAGGATCGCGTTTCCGCTGACGGTGTGTCTTTCGAAGGCCCATAGCTCATGTTACTGGCAAAAGACCGAAAATAGTCCGAAGACGGGGGGTCTGGGCCCGGGCCGACCCGGCCCGACCCCCTCTGGGTCGGCCGAACCGGGTCGACCCGACCCGGTCTGACCCAGCAGGACCTGGTCCGGCCCGGCCGGGGCGCGGCCCGGCCGGGCGGCCGCGTAGCTGGACGCCGCGGGGTGCTACCCCCACGGTTTTGAGGTGCCGCACCCCCGCGAGGTGCCGCACTGGATCAAGCGGATGCGGCTTCTGCCAGGTCCCATGCGGGCGAGCTGGACCCACGCGGACGCGGGTCTGCTGGCCACTGTCGCTGCCTCCGGCCGCCGGCGGCTTCCGCGGGCCACCGGAGTTGCTCCGGTGGTCCGTTTTCCTTCCCGTCTGCGTCGTTGCCCCTCCCAGGTTCCGTTCTTCACTGTGGGATCATCAAAATGCACGTGCTTCACGTTTTGTCGTCTCCCACCAAATCCGCACAACCACGAAGAACAACAGAGGGTTGTGGGGCCGTGTTCATTTGGCCCACACCCTCCGCGTTATATTTTAGCAACGGGAGAATTATTCAACATATGAATACATATCTGAAAACAATTGTAATGAATTAAAATTGTTTTATAAATCGGGTTCTTCATTTTGAACGGAAACAAACACGGGGATATAAAACATCCAAAACAAATCCCTACCTCGTCAAGTCGTCGCCCGCGGGTTCTTCTCGGATTTGATCGTCGCGGAAGGAGCGGTTCTTTGTGGAAAGAGGGGATCATCGCGGTATCCGGCGTCGCGTCGTCACAGAAGGGTGTCGCGTCGACGAACTCTGAGGTTCAAGAACAAAAAGATTTAATTAGTTATAATTAAATCCTTCTTGAGTCAAAAACCACAAAGGAAAAATAAAAAAAAATATGAAACTCTCACCTCAATAGATGATCGAAGGTTTTTGTTGCGAATTAAGGAACGTCGCGGAAGAACGTCGCGGGAGAGGAAACGTCGGTGTCGCGGCACACAGCGTCGCGTCGTCGATTTCTGCGGGTTTGGCGTTCTTCGTCGGAGGCCGGCGTTCTTCGCATTCTTCACGTTCTTCATGTTCTTCGCGATGAAGGGTGAAGGCACAAGAATTCTGTCAAAGCCTCTCAGCGTGTAATCTTTCAAATGTCGTGTTGGTCTTATTTTATTATTACGCCAACAAAAGAATAAGAGGTAAGTAACGACCCATTAATTCGTAGAATTAATTCAGCGAAAGAAACTGCCCATTTAATTCACGAATAAAACCGCCCAATTAAATTGTGTGTTATGAATTTAAGAAAACACGTCAGTTGACATTCATAATGATGGGTTTTCGCGGGTGCGTTACTTAGCGGAAAAGAAACGGTGAGGATCGTGTGGGTCCCACCTCACAAATATCCTACCAAGAGGGTATGATATTTTTGGATAGTGCCCTATCTGTTTCATCTCAGTTTAAGTGGCTTTCAATTCCTTCAAGTGGCTTATGTGAAATAAAATAAAGTTTGTCGAACAATTTATTTTATTTCTTAACTTTGAGCCCAAAAATTAAAAACCACACCGGAGCAAACGCAACTCCAGAAGACGCGTTTCTAAGCAAATATTGGCACTGTTATTCCATCTGTGCCCTCGGAATTTCGATTTCGGGCACCCGTAAAAAAGTTAGAAAAACCCGCTCGTCAGTTCATTGAGTGTACCCGAGCCAAACTTCGGAAAATGATTCCGGGCACACCGGGCCTCTGAATCAGGTGCCGTCAGAAACCGCGCTCTTGTAAAATTCCAAAGAAAATTAAGAAAAAACATTCCTTGAAATTTACGGGTCTTTACAATCCCAACCACTTTATATTTTGATTAAATTTCAATGGTGGTTATTTTATAAGGGGGGATGAATGTGACAAAAAAATTAATATTAACAATATTTATATTTCACTTCTTCTTCTTAAAATTCATAATTATATCATTTAGATTCACATTCAGTATAATAATTTTATACTATATTTGAATTTGAATAATAAATAATTCTATTATATCATTTGTTTTTTTCATGTGTTATATGGTATTATATAATATTTTAAATTTATAAATAATTGATATTTAATTTCATAAAAGTTTAAAAAAATCTGACATAAAATCATCATTTTTAATTATGTTTAATTTTTAGTTTTTTTCAATAAACCAAATTTTTTTAGTTGCCAAGGAATAATAATATTTATTATACCTATAATTTATATTAAGATATTTAAATTGATTCTTTTTATACTACACTAGTGTAAAATTAATATTAATACCATTTTGTAAAAAAAATATAACAAATTCTATAAAAATAATTATTATAATTGATTTTGAAATACTTTTGTTCGTGCTTCATAATGGATGATTAAAAAATATTGTTTCATTTCATATTGTGAAATTATATTGAAAGTAATTTCTCCCACATTTATATATTGATTCATTAAAAATTATTTCGTATTTGTATTCAATATGATTAAATTTATTAATAATTTTAATTTATTTTGAAATCATATTGAGTTAAAAACTTGGTAAAAAGGTGTTACCACAGTAAAAGGTAAAAGATGTTCGATAAGGTTAAAACATTTTTAAAATTTAATGAATGTTCAAGTTAAATATATTCGAATTAATTTATTTTAATTTATATCCACTTATATTATAAATGGGATAGATTTAGTGACATTTCTCCATGAATATGACATTATTCTAATTTAATACAATGGAAAAGTATAATGTTGTCACTCCCCTCACTTATAAACGGGAACCCACTATACTATGTTCGAATCATTCAAAGAAAATTTTATTTTGAAAATTATTTTAAATATAACCTAAATGTTTTACTACCTACATTTAATATTTATCTGTTTCATAAAAATACATACATGTAAGGATTAATGAGTATGCTAAGGAGGTTATCCATTGAATGGGTGTAACTCTTAACCAAGTGTTTTCATGGCTATTTCTTTTTCAATATAGATAAAATATTCAACATTAAAGATGATATAAGAATATAAATATATACTATATAATTAAATATTATTCAGTTTATGTTAAAATCCATTGCCAACACCAGTTGAATCCATTTTAAAATGAAAATTCCACTTATGTGTGTGCATAAACTACTACTTTCATGAAGGTATATGTATCATTTTTCATTACCAGATCACATAGTTGGTAGTTATAATTGGGATTAATGAATTTATGTGATATTGATGATTATATTATTATTATTATTATATAATTTATTACTTACCTTGGTACACATACATATTTTAAAATATAATATTTTTTCTTGTGTGTACGTGTGGACTACCACCACCACAATGTGATGGGACAAATATTTTCTATAATGGAAATAAAATTAAATATTATTAATAAATATTAAAATTATTTCAAGGTTATTATAATATATATTATCGTATAATGAACCCTCTAACAATTTTCAACCCACTAATGTTTTTTTAGGGAATATGAATTGAACATCCTCAAAACTAAGGACATGAACATAATTGATTTAATATAAATTTAGGATCAATTAGTAAATGAAAAAATTTATATAATAATGCGGATATAAACATGTAAATTCTTTTAAATCATGTAACTAATTAATATATGTTCATTATATAGTTTTTTACATACTTATACGATGATTTGGAGTAGAGGTAATGGAATTTTATTTAAAACTCTATTTTACATATTTTACATTTTTCAAAGATTTTTCTCAATATTCATTTTATTTAAAATAATAAGGTAGGTTATATATATATATGTATAATTTAATTGATTCTAAGGATTTTTTACTTTATTTATTATTAAATTAAAATAGTTATTCACCACCATTTATAAAGAAGTTTTTTGTCATTTTTCAAATGTTAAAGTATTCTTTCATTAACATATTTAGCATATTATAAATTCCTAGTATTTATATCAATTATTATATAAAATCATTACAACACAAATATTCCAATGAATCTAATGATAATATAATTTCACGAGAATCATTGAATTTTTCATTTTTGAACTTTTCAATGAAGGACAAATATTTATCATTAATTTTATTTGAATCCAAAATGTGCATTAGTGTATGGGTTAAATTGAATTATTTATGAGAGTTTTAAAGGGAATAAATGATTATATATAGTTTATATAGGATATGTATCATTTAATATAATTATAAGAAAGGGGGATCCATATATATATCTCTACATTATTTGGAAAATATTTTGTTATATCAGGAATATATTTTTGAATTAACAAGTCATGTTTAACCATTTATAAGAGATCAATTAAGAGTTACAAAATGAATGATGTGAAGATGATGTCCCGAGGTACCACAATTAATTATATATTCATTAAAATTAATTTTCATGGATCAAATTTTAATTTTTAAGAGAATATTTTATTCATATATTAATACATAATTGTATTAAACTATAAGTGGTAAAATGTTTTTTTTAATAAATATTTTCATTAGTACTAATTTAATATTAAAAAATCATAAAAATATTAATTTTTTCATTTAATATAAATTATTACATGTATTACGAAATGAATTTGAAACTGAATTTTATTTCATAAATTATGTAATTTTAATTTTGAGATCTTGGATATTAATATAAAGAAAATATTATTTGGGATTCATGATTTTCAAATTCGACTGTCATATTTTTCTCATCATAATAATTACTAATTTTTTTGTCTCATTCAGAATTTTACATTGTTTTTATAGGTATTCATCAAGATTACTAAATTATAACTTGAACCTTCATTTTTTTGTGGTGATACATATTAAAAAAAGAGAAATAGTTTTAAATGAAACCAAAGATTAAATATAAGAATTATATATTTTATAAAACATTATCATTGGAATGAATTTTACATGATACATTTTATTGTGATTTTATGTCATATTTTTTCTTAATTATTTAAAAATAAAAAACTAAAAGTTCATGGTAACGTATGAAAATTTAATCATATTCCATAAAATCTATCTACAGTGAATATGTTAGGGGTTTTTAGAATTTTCTCTCTAGGATTATTTTTGCAGGTTATATCAGCATAAAAGGATACCTCACCAAGTGTTTCGTTAATGTCAGTATATATAAGGATGAAAAATATTTAATTCAATCCATTGAAAAATTGGATGTTCCATTAAATTTCATATTCACTCTTAATAAATTAATTCCATTCAACGAGTATGTCTTGTAAATGATCACCCATACCTAATAGCAGGTTGATGGAAATTTGAGGATATTTTAATAAATATATATTATGAATAAATTAAATTTTCGGAATTGGTAAACTAAAATTCATTTATTCCTAATGTTCAATGATTTGAAGATGTGGTTTATTTAACTAGACTGAAATCAAATTTTCTTATTAAAAATATGAAATAATTGATTATCAATTCCTTTTTAGGAGAGTGGGAGGGGATATACTAGAAACCCCTCAAGGATATCATTAGTCTAGTGATAAGTTTATCAGATATGATATTTCTATCAAGATTTGTTCTTGGGGACATGTATTTCAATGGTTGAATAGAAGGCTCATTGTATAGTATAATAATTTGGGTGATGTACAATGTGGGAGTCCTAGAACATGGAATGACACATTGATAAGAAACTATCCAAATTAAAAAATAATAAATGTTTGCAAATATTCACCAACATCAGGGTGATAATAATGATGTTGATGGAATGATGTTTCTATTAGAAACACATCTTGTATGTTCCTCATGCATTGTATGGACACAAAAACCATCATCTGGGATGATTTGATTACTAGAGAAGTCTTATTACTTTCTTGATTCTAAACAGAAATGAAACAGTTGATGGTAGTTTCTTGAAGTATTGTAATAATTTTTTAATAATTATCTAGGATGGGGTGATGGATTTCAGATGTTCTTATGGACTATTTATATCCTATATATTTTACAAAAAATTGATGCACAATGGAAACTCACTCCATATATTATATAACATTGATTTTAGTATAGTTGAACTAGATTATGTATTAGTATATAAGTTCCTTCATTAGAATCCCAACACCCAATTTTCTCCTTTATATATTATTACAGAAAAAAAAGTCCATTTAATCGACTTCACATATTGGTTCTTCTTATTATATATGTTGTTGGGATAAATATCAACAACCTTTTCTTAAAAAGGGATCTCATAAAACTAATCAAATTTTCAGATCATATATAAAAATATCAATACATTTTGGAATGAATAGTTACACAAATACATATACATTTTCGTAAGATACTGATTGACATAACTAGTGGATCATGTATTTATACTGTAGGTAAATTAGTGTAACTATGTTTTACCAGATTCTTATTCTATTATATTTTACCCCATTAAACTATTTGAACCTATAAGACTCTTAGGATGGCTGAAGATATTTAATTATGTTGAAATCACCACATAACGTCTGTTGTATTAAATCATAAGAACAAAATATGATATTTATAACCCCTTTATATAGGTGAAAATATCCTCAGAGAGTTTAGGTAAACACTAATAGAATAATATTCACTATAGTAAAGTATTTATAAAATGTTAAATATATCATCCTTTTCCATAATTATATATAACAATAGAATTATTCTCCTATAATAGGTTATTTTAATATATCCATATAGTTTATAATGGTGTTCCTTAAACCCCTATTAATAAGATATTTAGTAATTCCCCAAACTAATCATTGTTATGTTGTAGATCTTCTTCCTCATATACAACCTTTGATATTTAATCAATTTATAGTAAAAATTAATTAACATTGATAATTACCACCTATAAATGAATAAATAAAAGTAATAATTGAAATCAACATATTTTCATCTCCCTAAATGTTCATTGAGCCTCATAATATTCTTAAAATTTGCAGCTCTACATTTTTTTGTATCAATAATAAAAATATTTTGTAGGAACTCTTCACACAGACATCATGATTGTGAATCTTTTTTAGATTCTCTATACATGAGATATTCAATGGTAGAACGTTATGATAATATTATTATTTTCCCCTATTATTTACCATTATACTCACAATCACATTATAATCTCAGCATTTGCGTAGTTTATATTATCTAATACTTGAATTTTGTAACTCTATGAAAAGTATTGAATCATGATATTTATATATTAAATGATTCAAATATTGATTTTCCAAAAATACTATCATTAATGTTCATAATTAGATTAAAAAATTGCATTTATAATGTCGATAAATTTCATAAAATAATATCCTTTATTTAGTCAAAAAATTACTTCTGAATATCCAAATTTACCCCACTAAAATAATATCAAAAAATCACATTATATTTGTTTACCTCACATGGTGATGAAATTTATTTTTTATTAGCAATAATGTTGAAAATATATTTTTGGAAGAGATTCCATGATATAAACTGATGTATCCATACAAAAGATTCTGGTGAATAGAAAAGTACACACAGTTGTTCATCTACATGTTGGATTTTAATGAAATTGGATAACACCGTATTAAATAGAAATTGATGTTACCCCATGATAGAATCATGATAAATAAGTCTATCGATAATGTTAAATGATGAATAGGGATCTACCATGACTTATTGGAGTGGAATAATGTGAGTGTTATTCTTCATTGTGTATAAAGAAATTTTACTTTCCCAAACTAAATAATTTACTAGTTAGTTTTGTTATTCATTTAAATTAAGAGTATTATAGTATAGAAAGTTTTATATAGAGTTTTTTGACTATTTGATACCATATTTATATTATAAATATTATAAATTTACCGATAGATTTCCGTCCTATTTAATATCATTAGATAAAATAATCTAATATATGATGTATATAGTCATATAATTTTTGTTAAAGAGATGAAGTTGTGGATTCAGTATATGAAATTTCGGTCCATGAAAGAGATATTAATTTTTATTAATTGTTTTACTCAAAAATTATAAAATTATTTAAAAATTTCGGATGTACTAAACAAATATGGAAATATTTTAGGCATATTGATAACCCCTAAGATGGATTAAAGAAATTTTACATTGAGTAGAACAAGTTTTTATATTTTAAATGTAGTGGGAAAATATAATTAAGTTATTTTTAAAATTTATAATATTCATAACTGTCAATTCTCATTGAGATATGGAATATTTTTCCTGATTATATTGGAGATACATTGAATTAATTTAAATGTTCCTCATAATTTAAACTATAATAAGAAACATGTTTATAGTAGTTTATATGGTATTTGTGGATACATAACATATCCTAGTGCGTACAGAAGATATGTGATCAAAGTCTTAATACAATATGTAAAATAAATATATCACTTTTTGGTGAAAAGAATATTTCGATCGTACACATTTTTTTCATATTATATGTAACATGACAAAAATTGAATGTAATAATCTGTTGAAGTGAAACATGGTAATATAACTGAGCTCAAAGTGATATATAATGAATTTGAGATATTATATTGGTTATTTTATATTTTATATAACATGTTTTAATTAATAAATAATATATTAAAATAATATAAAATGATGGTAACTTACTAAATTTGGTATATAATATCTTTTGATATTCCCCAAGTCTTAACCAGTTATATGGGAATGTTGATGCTACTATAGTAGAATATTATAGGTATCCATAATAGTGTATGATTGTTACATGATATGTGATATCATGTGTGTTACTTTATCCCCATCTACCACTATGGTTACCATTTTTATGAAATAACTTGTTGAATCATTTATGGTTTAATGTTCAAGGTATAATCACTGAAATATTATATGATTATCAATACAAAAATAGAAAAACATTATTTTATCTTATGTAAGCTACAAATTGATTGGTTATAATTATAAACTCTCATCATTTACCAAAGAGATCGTATATAGGTTATATGGTCCCCATATTTGTTTTAATGTGATACTTACATGTCCAAGTTGAAGTTGTCATATTTCCTAATCATGAATTGGCTTTATAAACGAGGTATCACAACCGTTTTATTGCTTATGGATCCTCTTGTCTTGAACAGTGATCCTTGTGGCTGGTGTTCCCATAATGAATCATTATAATATATTTTGATACTAAATATCAAGTGAAATTAATCATATATTACTAATAAAGATAATGCTGCAATAAATTTATCCTCTTCTGTTTATATTCATCATTATCCATGTTGAATCTATTGATGTATGATCATACTATTTTATGTGGATTATTTGTCACTAGAAACATATGATGATCCAGAGATGCTCATTGGTTTTATTAGAGCTAAGTTGATCAATGAATCAACATTTTCACTTACTAATTTTACGAAGAATGTGTATATTGTAATCAACTTAATCAATATAATTATGTATGATATGGTGAGTGGTTGTAAGTTGGTAGATTTATAGGATTTATGTAATAGTATATCATAATTATTTTCCCACTTATCAAATAATTTTATTTGTATATGTGGTGATGTATGATAGATTACAAACTATGGTTGAAAATTCCCATTAATCTATGATATGTTATATGATATTCTATGAAAAAAATTTGGTGGGATAAAAATAGAGTTTCGGGTTATAATGATGATATATTTTATATAAGTAAATATTGATCAATATATTAGATAGCTATATTTCTACAAAATTGGGTACATGTTGAAACTTATGGTCTTTTCTATAAACATAAAAAGATTTTTCATTTATAAGATAATTAACAATGTGATAGATATTTTCATCCTATAAATTAGGATTTACTTATATATGTTAGATTTCTTATATATGAAATATTTTTTACAAACAAAAGTATTTTTCACATGTATAAAATATACATTACAAATGAAATAAAATTATGTATGACAAGAGTTATAAAATGAGTATAGTTTTTCAAATGGTACTGAAATACTTATTATTGTAATTGAGAATTATGATTGATAGTTCCTTCTATATATTATATAATATGATATAGCCTAAAATGTTTCGAAAATTTGTATTTCTTATATAATTTATTATAGTTCATAAATTTTTTATTAATGTTATGTGTCTTTAATTGTAAATATGATATTTCATGCATAAATAAAACATGAATTTTTTATAATTATAGATGATATTTGAAAAAACAAAATTGTTATTTATTTGTATATTACTTTTTAATATTCATATTTATAACTTGTTTATAAAATGTTGATATCATATATTAATGAATTTTTTTGAATTTTTTTCCTATAAATTGGTATTCCATTCATTGCATGATGATCATGACAACAAAAAATATATTTTACATATAAGTTATCATTAATTTTCAATTAAGGATATTATACATTATTTAGTTATTTAATATTTATTCTACACATTGGTTATTATTGTTTTGTTGAATGAGATTATGTTTTGAGTAATATATCCCTATATTGACGGACATTGGGTGATACTTCCCACTATAAGGGATGATAATGCATTTTTCTAGAGTATTGGTTGTTTGTTATATGTGGTTCTAGGATTACTCATGTTGTGGTTATCAATTTTATATAATTTTAACCCTCCATATACAATGTTTATAAACCTTATGCGTGTTATATATTTGGAAATGTGTGAATATTTTTAACATCTTTTTTATGAGAGTCACACAAACTATGGGTTGTAAAGAGGGATACATATCAATATGGCGTTAACATAATAATTTTTTGTTTAGAAGAGTAATTATAAAACCAAATAAATATATTAATTAGTAAATAAGGAATAGTTTAGATGATAATATATATTTTTTATGTTATATTATTTATGAATTTAGTAATCATTTTAAGTATATTGAATTTTTGTGACTTCAAAATTAAACCCTTAAATTATAATTTTTAAGATTCCTTCTAACACCGTACTTTTCATGGAATCCTTCATTCATAATGGGTGAATATAATCATTAGTATCCAATGTAATGTCATTTGTATGGAAGTAATGTAACATAGTGACATTAAACATTGTGGGATTTTTTTTCTAGATTTTATTTCGGTTACAAATTGTAGGGAAATCTAGAACACTATGATACTATAAAAATATAGTTCAGTGGATCTATTTCCCATATTTTTGTAAAGAGGTAAACATTTTGATATCAAAGAATAATAAAAAAAATAATTGGAAGTATTTATATTCCATAAATATTCATGTCTTATTTATGTGATACCAAATATAATTTAGGATAAAATATAGACTCTAGGACACTAAATGCATTTGACATATAGTGCCATCAGTTTTAGTGGGAGTAAATTAATTAATTTTCATGATGGTAAGATGTAATCCATGTCACAAACTGATAGATATGTATTTGTTATATTTTATGGCATGATTCATGTTATTATTTTTAGATCCATTTAGATATAATGAAAAAACAATAATATATTGGTATTTACAATAAAAATTTGTTGTCAATGAGAATAACTCTATGAATTTTAATGTAAATGATATATATATAAATGCCCATATCATTGATTCATTGTTATTTTATACTGAATAGGAATTTTTATTTTGATATACATAGATAATGATAAAATCTGGAATTAATAAAAATTGAAGTAGATATACCTATTGGAAATATATTAAGAGTTACAATACAAAAATTTATAACTTATGGTCTCTGTCATATATGTTTATTGGTTATTGAATTCATAAACTGTAATAATTATATTATAAAAAATAAATTTTATTTTTACGTGTGGTTTTATCTCATTATCACCAATTATAAGTGGGAAAATGTATGTTTACCACTTCCTATTTTAGGTCCTTCATAAGAATTAATTTTTGGAGGATATGAACTCTATTGGAGTAGTGTAAAAGTTGGAAAGGTCTAATCTGGTGTAAAAATATTCCAACCATGGTCATGTTCTTTGATGTATACATAACCATGTGGTGTCTACGTATTATAACGTGAAATGGACGGGAATCAATGTTTAGTCCATGCTTCACTATTACATAAATAAATTGGTGAAAATTTTAAACCATCTTTCATTCGAGGTAGAATGGGGCATGGAATTGTAATGAGATATTGGAGATTTCACTGGTCTTTCCACCTATATACTTCTTGGAACTTAATTCTTGGAGATATGGTTTCGTGTTTTAAATGTTACAAGACTGAAAAAATGGGAAGCTCTTGCATTTTTTTCACTGGATGTTGTTGCTTATGGAAAACATGTAATTAGGCCATATTTGAGGGAATTCGATCCATATGGATATCTAATACCACATGTACAATATCTGTACATATTGATGATGTAAGAGGTATCAACAATTGGTGCAAGGCCGCTTCCCTATGTTTCATTTAGGTGATCACCTAAATGGGTAATCCTTCTAATGATCGACCTATGAGCTAATAGATATCATAGAAACTTCTAGACACACGTTTCAAGCTTAGAACAGATGGATTCTGAATCATTGTGATGATTAAGGATTGTGTGGTTGCACTGAACTATCATGGGAGCATCATTCTTATACATACATCTCACATTGGGCATGGTAATTCTCTATGGTTGGAGGCCAATGTGATGTATACTGGGATAATCATTTTCTACAAGAATAACATTACTCTTACCTAGGAATAAACAAAATCCATGATTTTTCATGACTCTATTCATGTAAAAAGATCTATCACCAGTTTCTAACACATGTTATTAGGAAATGTTGAGTCATCCCATATGACGATAATCATGTGGTCCACACATGGAATAAAGATAATTGGTTAGAAGATCATTTTTCATCCATAATGGTGGAGGACCGGGACACTAGAGATAGGTTCTTCATATCTAAATAACTATTGGAACTAGAGGTGGTTAATTGATTAGGGGGAGAAACAATGTCTTTAATATTGTAGGCCTCTGTAGGCCACATTGGGGGTTTTTCCATGTTTTGGTTTTTTTCTCAATTTATATTGAATATATTATGTTTAGACTTGTATCGATGGACATATTATTGAGACACACATCCAAAGACACAACATAGATATGTTATTGGTTTCATTTTATTATAAATCATATCATTATTTGTAAAATTGTTTATTAAGAAAAATATTCAATAATAATTTAAAGGTAATGGAGAACGGGTTTGTGGAAATATTGATCCCAAACATATTGAGGTATGTGGAAAATTGAAAAATCATGTAGGTGGTGATTTTCTAATTTGTCACATGTATGAATCATTTAATAATATAAAAGCGTTCCAGAATAATATAAAAATCCAAATTTTAAATGTAATTATGATTCTTCAATAATTTAGGGTCAGTAAGTAATTGATCTATTAATTCACAAAATATTTTGGTGATTTTGAAATCGTTCCATTACCCACTCCTCCTAGAACATCCTAGTTGAATGGTATTTTGAATATTATGAAATATATCCTATTAGATGTGATTTAATTTATAAAGTGCCAATATAATCATATAATTTCTTTATACGATTAATCAATTAAACGGATGCATTCATATTTAATCACATTCCCTAAAAGTATTCATAAAGACACCATATGAGATATGGAATTGAAAAAATATCAACATTCCTTTTATATGTAATTTGGGTTTTAAATAACATGTATGAAATTTTCTTATGATAAAACTCACCCTAAATTAAAAACAATGTCTATATATTTTTCCTTATAGTGAGGTTGTGAGAAAAGAATTTATAATCCCACTGAAGCGAAACTGGTGTCATGTTTTCGGTCATAATTAGCACCCAAGACTATTGAATATTGGAATCCATTTTGAATATATATATGAACAAAATTAAGTGTCATGAATTGTTTAAGTGATGGACGTTGAGTCGCTTCCTCAAAGTGATATCGAATAAGAATAAAATCAAGTCACAAAAGGACCTCATTATTCTAGTATTATTCTTCATGATCATGAGATATAGGGATTTTATATAAAAAATGTTGATTGAGTAATATATAATGGTGATGAAAATAATATATATCAATTCGAAATATATAATTATTATTATATGTAATGGTTTAAATAAATTTAATATAAAATGAACTATATGTACAAAAACCAAATTTTTATGTTGATGGATTCACATAAATGGGTGAGATCCATTGGGTGTGATAATAATTTTCATAATAAAATTGAAATGTATGATAGATTATAATACTATAAATACATTTCAGTGGTAAATGGTTAAAATAACTCCTTGGTATTGATTATTATGTGATACATTCAAAAATATTGATAATAATATCAATTAATTAATTAATTTACCCATTACATTTATATGGTCTAAAAAATATTTTCTCATATTTAGGGATTAAATAATTCCCCTAAATGATCAAATTTCCTATTACATTATGTAATCATGTTTTTTGGTGTCAAAAATATATATAAATTATAGTTTTTATTTAATGATATTTTTGGGAGTGTGGTAGTATTACAGATTCTATTCCTGGAGGAATTAATTTTTTTTAAAATGATATCCCAACAAACACTCTGTAATTATTTTTTTGGTAATATACATCTTGATGAAATAGACTAATAATATATCATAAATAATTTTTATGATGATATAACATGATAGTTATAATGGTTTTAAAGGACATTGACAGAACACATATATTAGTAATGTGTCATGTTGTTTTATTATAGAGGAATTCAAGAATGAGACATGAAAAATCTTTCATGGAATGAATCATAAGAATATTCTATAACTTTTTAATGATTTTGAATGAATGGATATAATCATAATGAAATAAAAACAAGATAAATAATTTATTTCTTGTTGTGTACTCATCTTGATGCCTTTAATGATTTCATTATTACATGTATATTCCAGTTCAATCTTATTCAAGGTCACGGATTATTATAAATATTATTAATAAATAAATGAGAAGAAGAAAATATATTTTATTTTTATTTTATGGAGTGGATGTTCAAAGTGTCAGGGGTTTCATTAATTCATGTTTTAACTCTAATAATTGAGATATAATATCTCAATCTAGTTCATTGTTTTTACCCAATGGTCAATATATTTGATGGAACAATTACAAATAACCCTCTATATTATACATTAAAACATAGCTGGCATACATCACTACATTATATTGTTAAAATGAATCTATTTTGGATTATTATGTTCATTGTAGAACCTATGGTAGTTTTTATCATCGAGGGACAAATCAAAAATTACTATGAAAATATTGGAGTTATTAATTAATTAATTAATACATAGCAGAACCAGACATTAAAACAGATCCTTCACAAATATCATCTCATTCAATTGATTATTGAGAGGGTATATGTAACGATTATTTTGGATAATAGAGTGAATTTTTTTTATAACAACTTATAAAACCATTACTATAACAAAAGCATGATGGTAAAGTGTAATAACTTATTATAAAATATATGAGGTATTATAGGTTTTGGTAATAATTTATCAGGATATTATAAAAATGTATATATTAATTTAAATTTTTTTCACATGGTTATGATGTTATATAAAATGAATAGTGGAATAAAATTATACCATAAAAATATTAAATTATTTTATCCCTTAACAATTATCACCTTAGAGTATTATGAGTTGTAATTATACATTTAAATTAGCAAGAGTAAACGGATCATGAGAGAATAAGAGGTGACATGTTATTTGGAATTAACAACTAAAGTATATAACATGGAATATAATATTTAAATATATATACAGAGAGGTTTCATCTTAGTATAAACCCTCTTTACATAAGATTAGATTGATACCTTTCATGTGAATATTCAATCTTTGATAACCAATCACAACATTTTAATTATCAGGTGGTTGAGTATGTTTATCTTGATTTTATTTGATAGAAGATAACAAATATAGAATTTTTCACCTAATGTGTTAAGAAATGACATGTATACCTTCATTAAATTTTCCTTGTGAAATGTATGGCCATTTTTTGTTGTGTGACATGTGATGTGATATGCTAAATGGTTAAAATATATGTGATGTGTTAATCACAAATAAAAATGACATGATATTTTTTAGTGTAACATATATACATTTCAGAAGAATCAGTAATATATTTAATGGTCTATACTATGTTTTCATTTTCCATGTCTAGTGGTAACATAGATTCATGGGAACCATTATTATATAGGTCTATTTACGTTTTATATGATACATATTTTTGTGTACATGTTTCAATGGTGATATGATTAAATTTAATTACAATCATAGTAGACCTATTAGTATCATGACTCGTATAGATGAGTTGATAAAGTCAACTCATTGCACATATTTTCAAAATAAATATATCTGTTAAATTCTATAAATTCTAACATGGTCAAATAGTTAGGCCTTATGATAAGGATTACATTTTGGAAAAATATTATCTTCCAAAATAATTAGAGTTTGAGTGTAAATTCAAAAAGATATTGGAAGAATATATAATGATATGTGAAGTTTCGAACATAATCCATAAAACAATTTTCTACTTGTGGGATATTGATAAAAATTCATTAAATATGTGTATCATGTTGTATAATATATCACTGGATATATGGAACAATGATTCATATGTCATAGAAATTTGATGGTATTCATCACACTATATGATAGATAAGATATATATGATATCAACTGTTTTTCCAAGAGAACATCTACAATCCTAATATCCTTTGAAAATAATGAAATGTTTTTATTTAATCATGGATTCACATTATTGATATAATAAATGAATTATTCTATGATTTTAAAAATATAATTTATGTACCCTTGTGTAATGTATGTTGGCTTCTAATTATGGGTAGTTAACTCTTGACACACATCATTTAATTAATAGAGCCTATATAAGGGATGATATCACCCTATTGGTGGTATCATGATAGATATATTCTATAGTCAACCAAATTATATTCCATATTAAATATTTTTCTTTAAAAAGGAGGTCTTATGACCAAATCGGTAATTAGAGGACATCTTCTTATTAACATGTATCATTTTTTTAGTGTACTATCTATAGTGGTGATAGTTATTCATATATTACACTCTGATACCAGTAAAGTATACACCATAATGTTTGATATATATATATATATATTTTACATCAATGAAGATAAACCTATTAATTTATATTCCTTTATATATATTTATTTATGTATTTATTTTGTTTGTGAATGATTCTGATATTTTATTGGTTTCATCAATAGATAATATCATATCATTATCAAGAAAAAACATCAGTAATATACTTTTCTGAGTGTATATGGAAAATTAGTAATGATTGAGTAATATATAAGATACTTATTATTTCCATAGTGAGGTGGAAATTTTCATTTTCTTATGTAATGATTTCTCATTTAGAAAATATGTGGCCACTAAAATATTATAAATGGAACTATAATGATATATTTTTCTTTTGATTTTAATATTGTGATGTTATTAGTGAATAGACATGATTTTATAATAATTTTTAAATGTATTGAATTAAGTGAATTAAGAATACTTTTCTATGATAACTATATGATATCTAATATAATAATATGAAATAAAATATAAAGGCTAACGATACATGAATTACGAGAAAATATTTTCTGACCATATTAAAGGAGAATAAATTAGTATTTATAGAACATCACCAGAGATTTTATATTAGAATTTTAATAATATTTTGAAATCATAGGGAATATTTTTGGGCTTTATAAACACAGTTATGATGGATTTTAGAATGATGATGGCCAAACAATGATGACCATAAGACATGTCCAAAATATTATGAAATTTATAATCATGTGATTTAGACAAAACATGTGTCATTTAACAATGGTAATCAATGGTAAAACATGATAAACATGAACTTGAGTCAGTTTCATATAAATATCACCACGTTTCAGTTTTTTTATCAAATAAACATTGGGATTAGGAATTCAAATCTCATTGCTCATAAAACATAGACTTTCAAACATTTTGGCAACAATGAATCCTAATGGATTCCTCAAGGTGGTAATTTCACATCAATTACATTACATAAGCTCTTAAATACATTATCATATTCTATATATGTTCTTATGTATATCCATTTAATAAATAATACCCTTTACGAAATGTCCAATAAATTATTCAATCTTTATCTGTATGAAATGAAAAGATTGCATTAAACCTGTGCCTTGATTATTAAATTGATGAACCATTATTTAAAAAACTCATAACTATAATGTTTCAAAGAGTTCCATTATTTTTTTACCCAAGGATATTTTATTAAACATTTTATTGTACAAATTTAATTTATTTGATATATTTTGTTAAAAAAATGATTTTTAAGTAACCATGACTTACTTCTAATATTTTCATTTAAATGTTATATTTATGACCTAGACATTTATTTATTTGATATGAATAGAGTTTTTTGAATTTAATATATAATTTCTTATTTAATGAAACTATATATAAAAATATTATTTATTTTTTTGTAAAGTATTTATATTTTTTAAAGATGCATTTTTCCTAAAAAAATTAATTTTTATTCAATATTGTGAAAAAATAATATAATTTATTATTAAATAATTTATATAATATATTTTAAAAACATAACATTATTTTATGGAATAAAATGATACAATTATCTTCTAGGATATTTTATTAACTTTTATGAAAAGTTTAATGTTTTGGATTATTGTGAAAAATGATGGTTATTATAAAAAAGAATCATTTTCATTTAAATCATTTTTCAAATTAAATATTGTTTAAAAAGGATTCATAAAAAAAATTGATCAATTTTTTTATTATTAAATAAATTTACTTCATTGGAATCATATTATTGTTGTATTTTGATAGTAAAACATTATATTATAATGAATATAAATTATTTAAAACCTCTTTTTTTCATGTTTGTGGGTTTTCTTTTACGTTATATTTTTACACTTCTATGAGTGGAATTTTTAATAATTTATTCCATGATTTTTTATAGATAAATTAATTTTATATAATAATTTCAATCTTTTTGAAGGTTATAATGAAATATGAAAACATAAAAAATTACACACCTTGACTATGTTTAAAACTGGATTACCATAATCTTAAACCTAATAATAATAACATATAAAAATATAATTTAGTTTATATTTTGTCATATATAATTTAAGTGTTCATAACAAGACATTTGATATCCCTTTTTCCTTTTTAATAAAAGGGACTCCAATTTTATTTTCCAAAATTCCAGGTGATTACTCTCCCACAGTTATAAAAGGGATCTCCAATCCTCCCCACTACATAGTTATAAAACATATTTTTTCATCCTATACCATCACAAATAAAATCATTAATTTCATAAAAATTTCACAGAGTAACTATTTGTATTAGTAATGCCATCTATGAAGAATTTTAATAAAAACCTATCGTTGTTCTCCAATTAATAAGTAACGTTCTTAACTGAGACTTTTTATTTTATTTATTTTTCCGAAAAAAAATATTTTTCAACTATCATAATGTAATAACATAAATATATCCCATATAATGATATTTTATTATTTTAGTTCCATAACCTAAGTCTATCTCCTATTCCATAAAAATGATGACTAAAATTTTGATTGTTTATATAATAGTCTACCACCTTGCGGACCAATATAATTTATTTTTAATCATTTCCTTTGACAGCTAGACAAAATGATGGAATTAATTTTTATATATTATATTCATAAATAATTATACTTATTTTGTTTTATATCATATATAATATCATACTTTCCATTACATTGGGATTCTATAACATCACTCATGTGTATAGCAGACTACCTCTTAACTAAATGATGTGATTCATTTTTCAAAAATGATTTACATGGAAGGTTATAATGATAAATTTATTAAACATATTTGATAAATTTGTATTAATAAGTAATATTTAACAATTATAAATGTTTTGACTTAATTTTTCATCCACAGTGAAAATGGAATCCAAGTTCATGAGTATGTACAGCCTACTATCTTTAAAGATGATTAATTAATTTTCCATTATTAACATTTATATATCATTATAAATACTTATATAATGAATTTCTAATGATATATATATAATGGTTTTTATTATTAATCATATGAAGTAATGATAAAAATAAAACTAACCAAAATACAAATTCAAAAAATATATGAAAACTAATCATTTATTAGCCTAAATGGGATTTTAAAAAATAATTGTAGATGAAAATGTAATGAAATTTCATAAATAAAAATATATGATATGATATATATTATAATAATTGTTATTCATGGATATATTTATAATAAATAAACATTTATTATATTGGATGTTTGAATATGTAACATGAAAATATACCCTTGAGGTATGGGATCCCTATTGTCTTTTAATTCTGGGACATATAACATATTCACAGTTTGATTTTTTTGTATACTTGTCCCATTTTACATGTTATAAAATTTATATAGTTATATAAATGACATTTAAAATTTAATTTGGTTTTATACTTCAGTGGGATTTAAGATTCAAAATTTTCAAAAGATGTATAGGTTTTTTTGATAAAATATCATTACTTATTAGGATTGTTTATGATAAT